>CM029498.1:33040016-34333173 GCA_017140595.1 Eucalyptus curtisii
CGGTTCATGATAAATTAGGTTGATCGTAGTTGAATAGTATATGATGGGGATACCCGAGCTTCACATCATTGCTACCCCAAAAGCCGAAGCCGCACATGGTGGGATAGACTAGACTCGATCGGCCAGGATTGGGTGCGATCCTATGTTGACCTGACGACTACTTCCCTCTTAGGAAATAGGAAACTCATTATGGTGTTGTACGAGCGCTGCGCATGTTTGGTGTCCCGAGACTTGCACGTTCATGTTCGGTGACCACGAGCTCACTCCAACCTTGGAAGAACAAAATGCATTGTCATGGGAAAGCCTTTGTGTCGAAAGTTAATTGGCCCACCCGTAAGAACCGAGCATGCATCGACCTTATTCGATTTCCTTAGAGTTAAGGGGGATGATGAGAAAGTTTTGAAAGCAAATCGCAGGACCTGCCCGTTTTCATTCCTAAACGAGATTTTTCAAAATGCCCCATCTTTTCAAAAGAATAGGATCTTCCTACTAGCTTTCTTCGGGTTCATGTTATTCCCACATTATAGGAACGCTATTAACCCTTCAAAGGGCATGGGTAGTCTGTGAGGTATGTATGGGAAAGTGTTTTGTTAATGCCGTCCCGACGAAACTTTTCTTTTCCCTTACCCGCTTTAAAGAAAACAAAGACAAGGTTTTTCATGCCCTCCCGAACTTTTGCAAATTTGGTTCTTTTCTATGTTAAGTGGGGTTTGTAGCTTGATGACCGTGAACGACATCTTCGACTCTAACCACCCCATCCTGAAGTTTAAAGATAGGAAGATGTTTGCCCCCGATTATCATTATTCGAGTGGTTAGTTTTTATGACCAACCCCGGGACCCGAAGATTTCCTATGGCACGCCAAATGGTTCCGAGTTCGAGAAGCGCGCGATTCGTGTGGGCTTACCCCGGACCTGTTCCTTTGTTGGGAATTATGGAAATACCGAGCATTACCCGACCCGAGTCGCCCCGCCGCTCCAAGAGGTTCACCAACTTCCACCGACGATTCAAGAAGACCCGCCAGATAGATTTCCTGATGGATGCCAAGATCACGAAGACTCCGCCGCGTTAGTCAAGTCAATGTGGGACATGTGCCACCCCCGTAAGCTAATATGGCCAAGAGGAGTTGAAGCGGCAAGAGAAGACCTACTATGCCTCGATGGAGTACATCCTTAGGGCATAAAATCCCGCAGAGCCTACGCCCAAGATTCCCGGGCCGTGCCATTAAAGACTACCCACCGAGCCGAGATCAAGCGCCTCTTAAAAGGGAGCTCAAGGGAGGCCGAGGAGCGTGCCTCAAGTCAACCCGGAGTTAGTGGGGGCGCCACAAACGAAAGTTGTCCTCATTAGTTAGATTGAGTCAAGTGTAATGTGTAATAGGACCATGCCACATATTTCCGTCTTCAAAATAGTTTTGGTGGATTCAGTGGGTTCTCCTAGTTGTCTTTTTCCCGTATTATGTAGCAACCCGTTTTCGGATGAAATGAATGAATTGGGACGTTTAGATCTCTCGTCATGGGCCGACCACCTAATCACTACTCGTGCTTATATATGCTTATTTACCATTCTTCCGTGCACGACGAATTGTCTATTTTCGTTCAACTATCAACACGGCTAAGAGGAGATCTCCAACTGCACTCGCGCAAAAGCAAGGATGAAAATGAAGATGTCAACATACGCATGGCCAACATGGAGAGCCAGCCGGCCCAACTCACGCTCTCCGATGGCCGAGATAAGTCGAAAAATCAAGAACCTGGGCCACGGGCCATAAATTTCGAACCTCTACTCCCGTTTTGCTCGGGACACACTCCACCCCGCCGGGAGAGCCGCATGTCACCGATCCGGCCGAAAAGGTGCTTCCCGAGGAAGCCCCTTCTATTACGCCGGCAATCATCAACTGATCCTCCTCCAAAGGAGGAACTCCGTTGTCCGCTCGATGAAGAAAGTGCGAGACGCTTGGCCAAAATGGAGGAGCGATGCGGTGCCTGCAAGGCAATGAGCTGAAGGGAGCCGATAGGTTGTCTTCGTATGCCAAGACAAACTTCCCAGAGAATTTTCAAGAACCCGAGTTCACACAAAGTATGACGGAACGGGATGCCCTAAGACCCATCTTAGATATTACGTGAGGAAAATGGCTGCTACTCCGACAATGTCCCGCTCCTCATACATACATTCCAAGATAGCTAGACGTGCCCCCGCTCTTGTCGTGGTTTATCACATCGGATATTGAAGAAATGACTGGATGGGAGGATCTTCATTGACGTAGTTTTTACAAGCAATATAAGTTCAACTCGAGATTATCCTACAAGAGAAGAGCTTGTTCGAATGGAAAAGAAGAGGAATGAATCACTTAAAGTGTTTGCTCAAAGGTGGAGAACGATGGCATCACAAGTGAAGCCTTCACCGAGTGAAAAAGAAATGAAGCAACTTTTCCTCAAGACATTACCCCCGAATACTTCAAAGGATTAGTGTTTTGTGGATGCCGACGTTTTCACAGCCGGGTAGAAGTAGCCGAAAGAGTCGAGTGGGCGCTTATCGAGGGGAAGATATCCACCGAAGGCACGAAGAGGTTCCCGACAAGAAAAGATAAGGAAGCCGCAGTGAAGTAGCACTTGTGCAAGAGCCGCTTCTTCCTCGACCGCCCGCATACCTGCGCACAAGCCTATGGGGTTTCAAGGTAGCTCATCACGGCATATGATAATGGCAAAAGGCCATTTCGAAAAGAATTTTCCCCACTACCGCGCCCGCCAAAAGCCGTTGCCCATGCTTCTTGAAAAGAGAATGGTTGCAAAGGAGGTACCTAGAGACAATCCCCCAAGATTCCCGGTTCGATATGACCAAGACTGCGAATTCCACATGGGAGAAAGGGGGCATGATGTAGATGATTGCAACGTGCCGAGATACAAAATTCAACAGCTTTTAGATAAGAACATCTTGACTTTTAAGGAGGCTCAACCTAACGTGCAACGAAACCCTCTACCGAATCATGCCGGGGAGGAATTTAATTGCCAATGAGACGAGAGCGAGTCAACAGCCTCTAGCGGTGGACGCTTCCAAGTTGTATGAGTCCTGGCCGGCGGGATACTATGGAAGTCGTGGAGGATGTGACCTTAGAAGAGAAGCCGGACCGCGTCGCAGGATGGTAGCCATGGGGGTAATCCGACGCGGAGAAGAGGGAGAGAGGGTCGTATCCATGATAACGCCATCGTCATTCAGCTCATCTTTTTTTGCAATCTTGCTTGCATATCTCGACAAGAAAAGTTATGCCGGAATTTCAAAGACCCAGCTTTGTATGAGGAAGGGTTGATAGCCATGATAACCCCGATGGTGATTGAACTATCCGATGAGGAGCCCGCCAAAGTGACATTGAGATGGAAATTGCTGAACCCACGGTGATAGACCTTATGGTCGAGGGGATGTCGGCAATCCAAGTCGCAGGAGGAAACGTAACACCGGTCACGATCGAATTGCCACCCCAAGAGAAGGATAGAGTGGTAGTGTTGGAGAATCCTCCCAAATTCAATCCCAAAGCCGTACCATGGAATTATGGAACGAACGAGGTGGACTCTGTCACACGATCAGGCCGCTGTTATGCACCTGATAAAGGAGTAGAAAAGAAGGCCGTGACTGAAGAGGAGGCAAAACAATTCTTGGCTGTAGTAAAATCCAGCGAATTCAATGTGGTGGACCAACTGCGGAAGTCGCCAGCCCAAATCTCCCTTTTGGAATTGTTCAAATCTTCCGAGAAGCATGTAGACATTTTTGTCAAGGTCCTCAATGAGGTACACGTGCTCCAAAACAATCGATGAAGTCCAATTGGAAGGATTTGTTGGGGCCATTCTACTAAAAGACCAAATTTCCTTTACTGATGAGGATCTCCCTCCTGACGGCCCTAATCATACCAAAGCACTACACATCTCAGTGAAGTATGAGAGCACTCGTTTAGAAAGTGTTGATTGACAACGGTTCGGCGCTCAATATATGCCCGTTGGCTACGCTCCACCGTCTCGGCATTGAGCTTGGGAGAATCCCACCAGGCAAGTCAACCGTGCGGGCTTTTGATGGGATGAAGAAGGAGGTGATAGGAGAAATCGAACTCGAGCCGCCGATTGGCCCCGTACTTTTCCAAGTCCCGTTCCAAGTGCTAGATATACCGAGCGCTTTTAATTTTCTGCTAGGGAGGCCATGGATCCACACCGCAGTCTGCCGTTGCCCCTCCGGCCTCCACCAAAAGGTACGATTTGTGGTGGATAACGGAGCTTATAACGATCCATGGAGAATCTGACTTCAAGATCTACCACGAGACATCCATCCCGTATGGAGCCCGAGTGTACCGAGGAATCCAGCTTTCAAACCTTCGAGCTGGTATCCGTGGTCCACGTGCCTGCAGGATCTTTTACGAAGGCTCCTGAATTGTCTAAGCCGGCCATAGCTGTGGGAAAGATTATGTTGGCGAGCGGGTATAATCCTGGAGAGGGCCTTGGATCACACGGCCGTGGTGTGCGAAAACCCATGAAGCTCATAAGAACCCAAGAGGAGAGGCCTAGGATATGTTGAGGGGCGAGGTGGTCATGGCAACCGAGGAGGCCGTGGAAGGCGAGAGAGGCCGAAGTGCCCAAGGAGGCCGAAGTGAGTATAGAAACCAAGCGAGCGCATTGCCCAAACCGAGGAGGGCGAGGGCGATCAAAACCTGTTTCCCCATTGCGGAAGAGACGTTTCCAGGACCTCCAAGGATGTTGTTTGAGGAAGAAGATGACATCTATGGTGTGACCGAGCTATTCGAGGAAGAAGTCATATGCACCATCCTCGGCGTACGAGGAAGCCGAGTCCTCCGAAATCATGGCTATCCCTCCGCAGTAGGGCGGTTCTCGTTTAGTCTAGTCTTTCGTTTTATGTCTTCTCCCGCGTGGGACCTCGTAGTTTTTCTTTCTTTATTTCCTGTTTGTGTCATTTGTAGCGTGAATTATGGTCAACCCCGATCTTGAGCCGTTGGTCGAGGGCGGTGTATGTTAAAATACGGCCTTATCTTTTCCCATTCAATAAAGTAGACACGTGTTTAATTATGGACATGTGGAAGCATATTAAACTAGCCCTATGATGGTCGCGAGGCCTAGGCCTCCACATGCTCCCTTGTTTGATTGTTTTGCAAGAACGAGGAAATCCGAGGATATGAGGATGAGTTCTTAAAGCTTTTTACAAAAAATACTTCAAAAATTCTTCAAAAATGACATGCACCCCTTTATTATCAACATTGCCCTAACTTATCTCATCACATCTCGGCATTACATTATGCATAATCATGATAAAGACTCGTGTGACTTGGATGTGCATGAAGAGAGTCTCTCAGATTTCGATGATGCCGATGACCATCATAAAGAAATCGAGCGTGAATGGAATCGACATGAAGAATCGAAGCCAGCGACAAGAACGAACGATCACCATAAATTTGGGTGATGCGGAGAACGTCGGGGGGAAGTAAAGATCGGAGCAAGTCTTCCGTAGAGTCGAGGCGGAAAGGATGACTACTCTCCTAAAAGAATATCAAGATGTGTTCGCTTGGACATATTCGACATGCCGGGATTGGATCCCGAAATTGTGGAACATGCTCTGCCGACAGATCCTAACATGCCACCCAAGAAACAAAGACTCAGGAGAACTAAACCAGAGTTGTCCAAGAAGATCGAAGAAGAAGTGATGAAATTGTTGAAAGTAGATTTTATCGAAGTGACGCGTTACCCTGATTGGGTAGCAAATATTGTGCCTGTAATGAAGAAAGATGGGCGAATCAGGGTGTGTGTTGACTATCGTGACCTAAATCGAGCTAGTCCCAAGGATGACTTTCCGCTCCCGCATATCGATGTCTTGGTTGACAAGACGGCGGGATTCGAATTATTCTCCTTCATGGACGATTTTTCCGGATATAACCAAATCCGTATGAAGGAGGAAGACAGGAGCAAAACATCATTCATAACTCCTCGGGGGAACTTTCTGCTACAAAGTGATGCCTTTCGGTCTAAAGAATGTCGGGGCAACGTATCGAGGGCCATGGTCACATTATTCCATGACATGATGCACAAAGAAATCGAAGTATACGTCGACGACATGATTGCGAAATCGAGACGTGGTGAAGATCATGTTAAAATCTTGCGAAAGCCGTTCGAACGTCTTCGGAAGTTCAAGTTACGCCTCAATCCCGCAAAATGCGTTTTTGGAGCGAAACTGGGAAACTATTAGGATTCATGGTTAGTAGTAGGGGCATAGAGATAGATCCGTCAAAGGTTAAAGCCATTTGTGATTTACGACCCCCGACCACCACCCGAGAAGTCCGCAGCCGATGGGACGACTTAATTATGTAGCGAGATTTATCTCGTCAAATGTCCGAAACAGCGAAGCCATTCTTCAAGCTCCCGAAAAAGAATGCAAAGATTGAGTGGGATGCCGAGTGTCAAGGTGCCTTCGAGAAGATAAAACACTATCTCACTCACGCGCCGGTCCTAGTGCCCCTCTCCCTAAAATTCCCCGATTTTGTACTTAACCATACACAACGAGTCATTGGGAGCCATGCTAGCCCGAAAAGACCAAACGACGGAAGAGAACGTGCGATATACTACTTGAGCAAGACGTTCACCATTTCGAGAGGAACTACACGAAGTTGAGAGGACTTGCGTGGCTCGATTTGGGTCTTGCACAGTGCCTGCGGCAATACACGCTCCATCACCGAATCTTTCGGTGACCGAAAATGATCCCATAAGGTATCTATTAAAGAAGCCGGCATTGGTTGGCAAGTTAGCCAAATGGCAAATTTTAATTTCGTAGTTCGACGTTCGAGCCCGGGACAAAAGTCCGTTAAGGGTCGTGCCATAACAGCACATGTTAGCAGAGAGTTCCAAGGGATTTGGTGCATCTGATGAAGATAGAGACGCGGAAGATAGAATTTTACTTGTATCAAGCGATAAATGGACGATGTACTTCGATGGCGCAGCTTAACTTAGCCTGTCTCGGCATCAAGGGCAGTCCTTATCTCTCCGATGGACAACACTACCCCGTCGCCGCTAAATTGACGTTCCCTTGTACGAATAATGTCGCCGAATACGAAGCATGCATTCTCGGCCTCCAAGCCGCCATCGATATGAAAATCCGGAAGCTACAAGTTTATGGCGATTCGAACCTTGTCATCTTACGTACTAAAGGCGAATGGCAAACGCATGATTCTAAATTGATTCCGTATCATGAGTTCCTAGAGGAGTTGATGGAAGGATTCCAAGAAATAGCATTCGAATACTTACCAAGATCTCAAAATCGATTCGCGGATGCCTTGGCTACCTTATCCTCAATGTTACAAGTAGCCGGAGGCATAGACATTGAACCATTGAGAATTGAGAATTGAGATTCTTAGACGCCCGACTTATTGCATGACGGCCGAAGAGGAGCCCGACGGGCAGCCATGGTATCACGACATATTGAAGTACCCGCAGAAAGGCGAATTCCCCGAAGGAAGCGAAGCCGCGACAAGAAGTATATCTCGAGGTCGGCATCAAGATTCTTCGCTAGTGGAGCTGTCCTTTATAGAAGGTCTTTCGACTCAACATTGCTAAGGTGTGTCGACGCTAAAGAAGCCGACCGTCGATGAAAGAAATACATGAAGGAGAGTGCGGCCCCCATATGAACGGACACCTCTTGGCCGAAAGGTCATGCGACTCGGTTACTACTAGCCGACCATGGAGTCCGATCGCATTCAAAGACGCACGACGGTGCCATCGGTGCCAAATTTATGGAGACAAGATAAATGCCCCTCCAAATGAACTTCACCAAATGTCTCAATCCCGGCCATTTTCAATGTGGGGAATTGATGTGATTGGGCCCATCAACCCCAAAGCTTCAAATGGGCATCGATTTATCTTGGTGGCGATAGACTACTTTACCAAGTGGATCGAGGCCAACTCGTATGCCAACGTCACCGCCAAGAATGTGGCCAAGTTTATTCGTCGTGATATTGTTGCTCGTTACTGTGGGTACCCGAGGCAATCATCACCGACAATGGCACTAATTTGAACAACGAGTCGTGGATGGCTTGCTTAGTGAGTTTCGAATTAAACATTTGAACTCGTCACCCTACCGCCCTCGGATGAATGGAGCAAGCGAGTGGAGGCGGCGAATAAGAACATAAAGAAAATCCTGTCGAAGACTCGCTGAAAATTATCGCGATTGGCATGAGAGGCTTCCTTATGCACTAATGGCGTACCGAACTTCTATCCGCACCTCTACGGGGCAACTCCTTTTTCACTCGTGTACGGGATGGAAGCGGTCTTACTCGTTGAGGTGGAAGTTCCTTCTTTAAGGGTCATTTCTCGCCTAAGCTAGATGAGACCGAGTGGATACAACAAAGGCATGGACAGCTAAACATGATCGATGAAAGAGATTGCAAGCTATGTGTCATGGGCAATGCTATCAAAGACGAGTCGCAAAGCCTTCAATCGAAGGGTGCGTCCTAGGCACTTCGAGGTCAATGATCGGGTGTTGAGGAAGGTGCTTCCGATCATACCAGATTCTCGTGGCAAATTCACCCCAAACTATGAAGGGCCGTATGTCATTAAGAAGATTCTTCCTGGTGGCGCCATGATTTTAGTTGAAATGGATGGCAGTGAATTACCTAGACCTGTAAACACTAATGCGGTCAAGAAATATTTTCCATGAATGAAATCAAGGCCGAGGATCACTTCGTGCACAATTCAAGTCGCATAGCATCATGCATAGCATTGTAGATACCATGCATATGCTACATGCACGCATATCTATTTGTATTTTAGGCACCCTACCGTCGACGGGAAATGGCAGAGGAAAAGAGCCGACTCGAGAATCCATCGAAGTTTTCGCACAAACGGTTGAATGTCTCTTTTCGAGGTAAGTCGAGACGATAAAGGGCAAAACAAAACAAAACAAACAGCAAAAGGAATAAGGACAAAAACAAAAATGCATGACATGATTCGTATGACCTATTCTCTAGTGTCACTATGCGCGCTTCGCTCTCTGCGACCCTCAAGAAAATGGTTCGTAAAAATGACTTTATTCGGGCAAAAGAGTCAAACGTTAACCATGCCAAACAAGAAAATGCTTAGGATGAAGAAAGGCAAGCCTATTTCCAAATACATCATTCAAACACTTTTGAGAGTTCAATGTCCTTCAAACACTTTTGAGAGTTGAGTGAGAGACAACCTTCTCTTAGGACGAATGACTCATTCGCATTGAGCGCAAAGATCGAAATGATAAAGGCGTTTCCTTCATTAATCCCAAGCATTGCACTTGTCTCTTGCTACCCCTTCGGCCCAAAAAAAAAAAAAAAAAAAAAGTAGTAGTACCCCTGTCAAGAACGACCCTAGAATAGGGCAGCATAAATGGTTACAATCGTGTTGTAGAGCGAAAGATTGAGAAAGATTCTATTACTTTCACTTGCATCAATCTTCGGTGATAGCTTCGCAGGGATTCTCATTAAAGCTTGACTCGTCCCAAAGTGAAGAAGAGCATTTCCTTCTCTATCCAAACTCTAATACCCATTGCCTAAACCAATTTGGGCCTGATTATTCATTTCGAACCCCGAGCGATGATCATCTCCCTTCACCGGAGCAAGGCATAAAAATTGACCAAATGCAATTGTGATCACGAGAAAATGTGAAAACATCTTGAAAGTCATAAGAGCTACAAAAGTCAAAGAGCAAAAGTTTGACAAACTAGGGGCATGGAAAAGCAGTGTGCCTGGTAAAAGCAAGGCCAATGCCCATCGAGAAAAGAACCAAAAGGCTGCATCTTATGTAAAAAAATTATTATCAAAATGCCGGCGTGAAAAATCATCGCAAGTGCAAAGGAAATCAAAAAAAAAAAGAGCAAAGCTCCTGTGCAAAAGTGATTAGTAAAGGAACTTTCAAGATGCGTTGTGTTCCTGAATCCAAATGACTTTAAAAGGTCGATTGACTTGGTCATGATGCCATGATGATCACCGGCTCTAAAAAAAAAAAAAAAAAAAAACCCTTGAAAAGTTTAAGTCTTTTGAGCCTCTCCCGAGCCAACATTACAACCTCTTCCAAAGTCTCTTCTGATTGGGATGGTTTGAGTGAAAATGAGAATGCCACAAAGGAGCTATTGCTTGAAGGAGTGGAAGTAATTCTATCTTGTTTTATCTTCCGAGTTCTCGACTTGTAAACCCGATGAAGACAGCGACAAATGTTCCTTTATTGGCCTTAAAGCGATAATTCCTTTGTGTAAGTCCTAATCAAGCCTATATTGCGGTCCTTTCAAAAGACCTTTTTGATCGATTAGGTTGTGCTCATTGTGAATGTTTCTAAAAGCCTTTGACATGGGTCATGTGAGATACCCTCAACAATAAGTTATTTCCCACATGAATGGATGGGATCAAACAGCCATTCTATCGAGAGTGTGAGAAATCCTTTCTGACTAAGAAACTCTAGTTTGGCATGCTTAATGAGTCTTTTTCACGAGTCATAGCCATTTTGATGAGAACTCGACTCTAGAATCTCGATGATTAATGATACATCCCCAAGCAAGATGACAATTTTGTGTTACATGATGCTAATTGACATTGAATTTAAAATAAAAAATAAAAAAATAAAAAATAAAAAACAGTCGAACTTAGCTTGATGAGCTTGTTCAATTAATCTTTGTAATATTGCCTATACGTCTCTTGATGACATCTCTAATTGACATTTGCTCAAGTTGAGTTTGACAGATTCCTCAATGAAGCCATGCAATTTTCAAGGGGGTAGCGGGTTGCTTCCCTAAAAAATCAAAGGTTCATGGTTAGCCTTAAACCATGCCATCTCCAAAGGTTCATGGTCAACCTTAAACCATGTCATCTACAAAAGTTCATTGGTTTTCCTTAAATCATGTATCTTCATACCCGGTCGAAACCCGTTTGTACACGGTGAGACCTTCCTCCCGGTCAAAACCCGTTTATACACGGTGAGACTTCTCCTCCTTCCTATGACCCGGTGGGCTTTCCGTAGCCCGGAGTCCTTCCCCTCCTTTCTATGACCCGGTGGGCTTTCCGTAGCCCGGAGTCCTTCTCCTCCTTCCTATGACCCGGTGGGCTTTCGTAGCCCGGAGTCCTTTTACCCCATTCTTATGACCCGGTGGGTCCTTCTCCTCCTTATGACCCGGTGGGCTTTCGTAGCCCGGAGTCCTTCTACCCCATTCTTATGACCCGGTGGGCTTTCCGTAGCCGGAGTCCTTCTCTTCCTTCCTATGACCCGGTGGGCTTTCCGTAGCCCGGAGTCCTTTTACCCCATTCTTGTGACTCGGTGGGCTTTCCGTAGCCCGAGTCCTTTTACCCCTTCTAATGACCCGGTGGACTTTCCGTAGCCCGGAGTCCTTCTCCTCCTTCCTATGACCCGGTGAGCTTTCCGTAACCCGGAGTCCTTTTACCCCCTTCTAATGACCCGGTGGGCTTTCCGTAGCCCGGAGTCCTTCTCCTCCTTCCTATGACCCGGTGAGCATTCCGTAGCCCGGAGTCCTTTTACCTCCTTCTTATGACCCGGTGGGTTTTCCGCAGCCCGAGTCCTTCTCCTCCTTCCTATGACCCGGTGGGCTTCCCGTAGCCCGGAGTCTTTCTCCTCTTCCTATGACCCGGTGAGCTTTCCGTAGCCCGGAGTCCTTTTACCCCCTTTCTTATGACCCGGTGGGCTTTCCGTAGCCCTCGAGTCCTTTCTCTCTCTTCCTATGACCTGGTGGGTTTCTGTATCCCGGAGTCTTTCTCCCTCTTACTGACAAGATGCGCTTTCACAGTTATGAGTCATTTCCATCGACCTGATATGTGCGTATACACCTAGGGCCTTTCTATCGCCAAAATAATTTAGGTGTTTTCTGTCTTTGATCGCAACCTCTTCGAGGCTACATTCAAAGAGGGGCAGCTGTTAACACCTAAATTTCACCTAAATCAATTAATTTAAAGTAGTGTTAAAGGTTAGGAATTAGTCATAAAAATTATTATTAAAAAAAAGTTTTTTTTATTTATTTTAAATCGAAAAAAAATCGGAAAAAAATAATTAAAAAAAGAAAAAGAAAAAGAAAAAGAAATGGCCGGTCGGGCCGACCCGATAAAGGCCCAACTCCCTTTCTCCTTCAGCCCAACCCGCGCCCAGCTTTTCTTTCCTCCGCTTTGGTCTTCGCTCGAAGACTTGCGTAACCCGCAAAACAAAGAGGATGAGCGAAGACGAGAGAGCAGGGATCGGATTGTGCGAGCGGCATGATCCGCGGGTCCAAGGCGTCCGCCGGCAAGCCGGGCAGGTACCGCAGATGCCATGCGCGCTTGCCCGGCCGAGCATAAACCGGAAGAGAGGACAGAACACGGGGATCGGCACCAAAAATACGGCCGAGAGCGAGCGAGAGAGAAACACCGAGGGAAGGAGAGATCGAACCGCAGAGAGCGTGGAGCTCGAGGAAGCGGCTCGTCGTCGCAGAGGTCCGTTCGTCCGCCGTTGTTCGCCGTAGCCCATCACCGGACGAGGTAGGTCTCTTGAATCCCGTAACCTCGTTTCGGAAAACGCTGGGCCGGAGCTCACGGCGGACCGGTTCGCGTGAGCTCCGGGGTCCACGTCGCCTTTGCACTTTGCTCCCGTGTCCTCCTATGTCATATTTTAAGACCCCCAAAGCATGATCGGCGTTCGGTGGAGCCGAAATCCTTCGAGTTTGGTAGTGCAGACCAGGTGTTCGACAAAATTCCTCAAAGAAAACCGAGGAGTAGCTCGCGTTTTAACGCCGGACCCACCCATTTTTGCCCCCATGCTTGCTGAATCCTTGTTGCTTTGCCCGTATTCGTGGTGTTTTTGAACGGTTTGCGTGAGATCTTGGCATGTAGTCGGATCGAAGACTCGTTTTGTCGGAAATAGATTAGTGGTTGCCGAAATAGGTAACCGGCGCCGGCCGAGGGGGACGACCGGTGAGCGGCAGTGGTCCGGCGACTTCCTTAGGGCGGTCAGAACTCGCGATGTTGTCGGCATCGGACCGGCGGAGGAGCTGCAGAAGCTTCGGCGTGCTGCGGACGCGAGGGGAAGAAGCCCGAAGGAGACGATCCGAAAAGGGTAGAAAACAAAAAAAGCGAAAAAAAAAATGAAAAAGAGAAAAGAAAACACAAAAAGAAAAAATAAAAAAATAAAAAAAAAAGAGAGAAATGGGTTTCGTGTTGGGCCGGTTTAGTGTTAGATTTTGTTGGGCTCATTTTGCTTTCTTGGGCTGGATTTAACTATTTGTTTTTAAGGGCCACAGGGAGCCCTTTTGCACAAGGGGTTGGGCTCGGTCGACCGGGCCCAACCCGCACTCATTACAGGCCCGACCAATGGTCGGGCCCGGGCCTTCTTCGGGCGGGCCGATCGGCCCGGTTGCCCCCTTTTTGGACCGAACCGGGTCCGGTCTCCGACCGGACCCGATCGCGTTGCGGGCCTGCCCGACCGGCACCCGACCCGACCGATTCGCCCATTTTCCATTAAAAATTTAAAAATTAATTAGAAAATTATTATTTTTTTAAAAAAATAAAAAAAAACAATTTCGAAAAAATCCCAAAAATATTAAATATTTTAAATTTTTTTTTAAATTATTGAAAAAATTATTTTTAAAAAAATTAAAAAAAAATTCGAAAATTTATAAATGCAAGGTTTGGTTAGAAATTGCCATGTTTTGCCTTTTTAGTATAATTAGGCCTTTATTTACTCATATATTGATTATATTGCATGTTTAGTTTGCATATTTAATTGTGGTTCAATTGCACGTGTTTAATTTTACCAGAGTTGGTATCATGATAACTATGATTGTTACTTAATGTTTGCGCACCTGCATGATCACCTCACATGTTAGTGGATAGTTATAAAATCAATCCAAATCGCTTGCCAAAAATTATTTTGTTAAAATGAACAAGATTAGGTACCGAAAGGGCACTAATTGGTCAATTAGTGTAATCAAGTCTCCGACCCTAGATTCTCTGGTTGCGTAGGAAGTGAGGTACACTCCTATACCTCACTTGGTTTCTAGCCGACCCCAATAGGCTAGTGGCGACTCCTTTTGTGCAAAATTCTAAAGAATATCCCAACGTCACGCATGGGGTATGGGTTTTGGGAGAGCCCGCGCTAATCATGGGCCTTAGACCCGTTCTTTAGCAAGACTACCCTAAACCTGTTCCCTCCCGAGGGTAGGTCGCGACATTGTTATATATAAATGTACAAGATTGATGTCCTCTATGATCTAATCGTGACATTGTATTGAAATCCTCGACCAAGGTTATAATCGAGAATGAATGGTTCATGTCTCGAAGAAATACATGTCAATTAGATTTAGGCATATGATCGAATGGATGGCTTGACCAATAATTTCATGACCTTTGTTTGATTAGGACATTGTGAGACAAAATGATCGAATTACAAGGTTATCAAAACTGACAAGTTTATTATATTCATAAAACATTTCACACTCTTACTGATGGTTTGTATGAATAGGAGACTTTTCTAGGTAATTAGTTCTCTTGATTGTCCTAATGTATTAGTATAAGTCTTACTACCTGCTTAGTGATAAACTTATGAATGTCACACATAACCAATTAGAATGACATTTGAACAAAAGAGTGGATATTGCAAATGTGTTTGTAGTTGAGTAAATCAAATTGAGTCGAGCTAAAAATAAAAAATCTAAAAAAGAGGCTTCAAACTTTACAAAGTCTCGAAGCAAGTTTAGACTTTATAGCGAATCGAGATCTAAAATGTGTTTAGATTCAATGACCGAATTAATAATCTGGAGTCAGTTCAAAATTAATAACTGCATTAATGATCCGAAGTAAGCTCATAATCAATGGTCGCATTAATGATCTGAGATGGTTTAGAATCAATGGGTAGTTTAATGATCTAAAACGGTTCCAGATTCAAATGACCATTAATGATCCGACATAGTTTCAGATGTAATGGTCAAATTAAATATTTGTAACGATTGCAAAGTCAATGCCAAAATAAAGACTTATAACGGTTACAAATTAATGCCTGGAATAATACTCGTAATAGTTAAAAAGTTAATGCCCGAATTAGTATATATGGCGATATCGAACTTACTCCCATAAGATGTTATGGTCGAATTAATTCTGAAATGGTTTTAGAATTAATGAGTCGACTTAAATATGATATGGACCGAAAAAGGCCATCGTGAGAGCAAATCATAAGATGATCGACCATCGACAATTAAGAGTGTTGATAGTGATCAATCAAGTCATTCACACACGAGAGCAATTGTTAACATAATTGTAGTTGTGAGATCTCTCAATTTCTCTTTTCGTTCAATGTGGTGATGTGTCTAAACTAGAGACTAGACACTTGTGGGGTTGGATCGAAGAACGCCGAACCTATGTAGGAAGACATCATATGTTTTGCATTCGAAGAACGTTAGATCAATATTACCAGAAGACATTTGACGTTCGTTGTCAAAATTTCAAGAACGTCGAACCGATGTTACCATAAGATCAAAGTCAAAATCTGAAAAATGTCGGAACCACTATTGTGAGAACATCAAACGTGCATACTCAAAAAATAAAGAATGTCAAAACCAAAAAATTTTAGCAAGGACCAAGAGTAATGTGATTAGCCTACTTCTCATTTCTACATGTTTTTAGTAAAATGCACGAAAATGCTTTAGAAATACGTGTATAAACATTTTTTATTTTTTTTACTTTCGTTGCGATATATGTACTCTTATTTATTGAAACAAACACCAATAATTACACACTGTGGTTATTGGGTATATATTAGGACTAGGAAATGCTCGAGTATATGAGTTATTGTAACCCTATAATTCTCTAATTTATAGTGGATTATTTGCTGACTCTCTCTGTGAACATAAATTTCGATATTCAAATTGAACTATGTAAATTTCTTGTATCATTTTATTGTTCATCGTTTTATTTCTGTCAATTTCTATAACTCCCAATACAATTGCAAAAGTTACGATCCGCTTCGGTTGGGCCGCTGATTTCAACAATGCCGCTCCCGACACCATTAAGATTGTCACGTCTGTCTCCCCCGCCGCGGTCTCGTCATTTTCTCATCTAAACCACTGTCGGCATGCTATCTACAGCACCACCAACCTCCTCTCTAATCTTCGCCTAACGTTGGGAAAAGTGGTCGTGCCCCGTTTACACGATAGGAGCGCGATGCGACTGCGAAACCCTAAATTTCACACGACTACAAGATGCTTCGCCTATATGTTACGGCGAATCAACGTGCCTACTCTGCAAGTGAGTCATTTTTTGTTTGCGAAGTTATAATTACGATCTTCTACGTTAACACGACTAGGCGCGAGCTAGAAACGCGATGAAAACCAAAATTATTGAACCTCCTCCTTCGGTCAAAGAAAACTACTGCAGAAAACGACTCGAGGAGATGCTTAAAACGCCATTGCTGTTCTTCACGCGACAACATGGAAGTCGTAGCCACCGCAACTTTCTTAAATAAGTTCTTGCCGTCTCATATTGACCTATTTTTCTCCTTCTGAATCTACATCCATTCTATGGATATGTATGTGATGGCAGAGCCTAACTTCCTTGACTAAATTTTAATTCTTTTGTGCCTATCATTGCGCAGCAATTTTGTGTTCTTTGCCGACGGCTTGTACAACCAAAAGTTTTGGGTCGCGTGCATCCTTCTAACGCAAACCAAAATCAAATGCGAATCAATTTTGAATTCGAAAGGTCGATTGAAAGCATTAGACGGCGGTCGAAGTTAATGAAACGGGTGTAGCGAAAAGTTGTCAGAGTTAAATTCGAGATCTTATCTTGCTAGGAAACTTTGCCTATTTTATCACGATTCATAGGTCATACAAATGAGAATCCACGCTAAAACATTGTTAACTTTTGTCACGGATGGATACTGATGAACAAAATTTGAGTTGGTGTT
This sequence comes from Eucalyptus curtisii, assembly GCA_017140595.1. Taxonomy (NCBI): domain Eukaryota; kingdom Viridiplantae; phylum Streptophyta; class Magnoliopsida; order Myrtales; family Myrtaceae; genus Eucalyptus; species Eucalyptus curtisii. Next base: position 33,056,943 of record CM029498.1, read on the forward strand.
TTCCTTTTATCTGTTTTCTTCAATGTCAAAGTTTGACATCCCTTTTTTTATGGGAAAATTTTTCTAAAAGGTTTAAACCTATGGTATATTGATAATTTAATCATAAACTTTTGAATATGACTTATTTAGTCATAAATCTTTGGACGATTTGCTAATATAACTCTTCTCGTGCATTTTGGTTAGAAATCATTGGCGTGGGACATGACCATCCATGTGAAATGAGTGGTGTTGATATAGATCAATTTTACAATTTTTCAAAAAAAAAAAAAGAATAGTTTTTTTTTTCCTTTTTTGCCTTTTTTCTTTTCCAAAATCATTGGCGAGCAAGAGGCTGTAGGATAGTTGACGTCCACGTTAGTAGATTTCAGTTAAATTTGGTCAATATTACTACATCGATAAATCGTCAAAAAGTTAACAATTAAATTAACTAAATTAAAAATTTTATAACTAAATTAATCGTTAAATAAAAAGTTTAGTAGACAATGACCCCCTATTCTGCCACTTTCTCCAAGAGAAAATATTGGGTACATTAGTTGTGAAAACAAGTCCATTAGTTGATCGACAAGTGTCCGGTGAAGCCCACATTTTAAATTTTTCAAAAATCTCTTTTTCACTCATATTTTAACTTCCATAAGCAACCCTCCCTCTTTCTTCTACCTCCATCTACACTCATCCGCCATCCTCTCGGTCGACCCTCAAATTCACAACAGCAGATGCACAAAGGTTGTCGTCCAACCCTCAAATTCAAACGCTCATCCGTGATCCTCGTTCTTCTTCCTACCTCGGCCGATCCAGAACACCCCGCAGCCGTCACCCCCAAGGGCCATACCAAGATCGCCGTCATCGGGGTCGGCGACGTCGGCGTGGCCATCGTCCAAACCATCCTCGGCGACGAGCTGGCCCTCATAGACGCCAAGCCCGAGAGGCTCCGCGGCGAGATGCTTGACCTCCATCGCACTGCCGCCTTTCTCCCCCCCCGCACAAAGATCTCGGTCTCTGTTGAATACTCTGTCGCCGGCCGGTCGATGGAGGCCAAGATCTTGGTGAAGGAAAGGCCGACTTCCGTAAACACCAAGATATCTGCCTTTGTTTCTGAAGGAAAGAGACGGAGAGACTTACGGAAGAAAGAAATTGATTGAGAAAAGAATTTTTAAAAAATCTGAAACGTGGGCCTCACTGGACATTTTTTTATCAACTGATGGAATTGTTATTTAGCTGACTGAGCACAACTAGTGCGCCCAATGTTTTCTCCTCTGTTCACCTTCTCGATCGATCTTGCCAATTGCTGAAAGCCTTCCCTAACCCTCTTCGCCGCCCACTTCGGACTCAAACGTGAAACTCGTGAGTGGGAAGCGGCTGTCCGAAGGTTCCTTCCTCGTTTGACTTTGACACGACCGGACGTCTAAACACAATACACTCAATTCCAATCTGTAGTGGCTTTAGCTCTCATCTCGTTGAAAGTGACTTGAACCCACTTCGTTCGTGGGTGGTGGTGGTCGGTTCGCTCGCTCTCCTTCCCTCTGTCCTCCTCTCATGATTTCGATTGACTAAGTCATTTATAGTCAGCTAGGGGGCCACTAAAGCAATGATCGAAATCAGGAAAGAAGTAATTCAACTTTAGTATTCTAATCCAAATTAATCTCAACTTCGCTTTCGCCTTTCCGGGGCAGATCCTTATTTTGGAGTATTACCTAAAAATTATGCATTTGGAATATTCCGCCGGATGTTGACAAGACGTGCGGCAATGTTTGTTTATTCGTGACTTTTTATTTATGAATGAAAATATCCTATAAAGTTTAGAATTTGATTATTTTATGTATTGATTGATGGATATGATGATTATTCAATGAATTGGGATTTACATCAATTTTTTTTTAGGATCCTCTTCTTATTAGGGCCTCTATAGTAGTGGCAGATTGATAATATCAGGATCCCACGTTGATGTCGCGTTGATCTGATCTCTGTCACCAAACTTTCCCGAGGAAAGTACGTGTAAACTTGGTGCAATGATTTAGGTTTTCGCCATTATTGTGGGCCGGAGTGTCCTTCGAAGAATATGTGACTGTGCTACGAAAAGACAAGCGGAGATAAGGCTGTGACCTTAGTGGGAACTCGATCAGCACACACTTACATTCCGTGGTTGACCTAGGTGGACATCAATTCCTTCTCTTTCTCTCTCTCTCTCTCTCCATAAAGATCGCCTGAACTTGCCCTGGCTTTACTTTGCATTGACAGCCGTCTCGGTTTTTTTATATTGTTTTTCATCGAGAACTCGACTTCGAAGATGGGCATGGCGTTCAAGATCTTCATGAGGCTGGCGGTGTGTTATCTGGGCTTTTCTTGGTTCCTCTTGGCTGCTGCCGTTCCCGCCACCCGTAAGCTTGAGCCGGTCCTTCGTGTTTGATGCGTCCTATACTGATTCGTTTCTTCTCACGTCTTTTCTGAATCTTGGGTATCGATTTTCATTTTTCTGTCGGATAGGAATCTTGAGGTCGGGCAACGAAATCAAATCACTCCCGCAACTGCAATCACTTTCTCTGGTGAGTCGCCATCTCTCTCTCTCTCTCTCTCTCTCTCCCTCTCTCCCTCTCTTACGCTCGCACACGATAATCTGATACGTCGTAAACGGCTTCCGATGGAGCTTTGGCGATCATCTGATCGTCATTTCTGGAGACTAATCTTCTGCTGGACTGTGTATCTGCTAACGGACCGTGTCCTAATCTATTCCTAAGAAGAGTGGCTGAGGGTTGATTGCAATCTTATCTTTAGGGTAGGTAAGGTTTTTGTAGTAGTCTTAAAAAGTGCTCGCACAAAAAGTGATTACGGAGTCGTTCAGTCTCGTCTTTTCGTTACAAAAGCCTCGAAAATTTTCTGATAAATATCCGGTTGCTGTTGATGATGATGATGATGATGATGATGATGTGTAGGATGGTGCGGAGTTGATGGAATCAGGAGGGACTCATGTAGTGAAGGGAAGGATGGACATAGAGATCAACGACTATGCAGACCCAGGCGCTAATCCTCGACACGAGCCACCCCCGTTCTCTTCCCCTTGACACCATAATGGAATTCGTCATTCATTTAGTTGCTCCCGGAATACAATAAGTAGTGTCTTTCTGTCATTGTAAAGAGATCGCTGGATGAATTTATTGTAGGAGAGGTTGGACTTGGAGGTTCTTTTCTTTTGGTTGTGCCTGCACGATGCGCAATATTCATGTAAGAGAAGCTTATGTTTGTGTTGACTGTCTCTAATACAATCACTAGCTAGAACGCAGATGTGATTCATTGAACATGGGTCGATCGCTATTTTTAATTTCAAATTACCAACAAAGAGTAAGGAATCTTTCAAATTAGCTTTTTTAATTGTCCCTCGTCATCGGAGAACGCATTGACTTTGAAGTTAGTCGATCACAATCCAAATCACATACTGAATACATACATAAATAAAAAGCTCGTTAAAATAATCATACCGTGAAGTGGTTTTGACTCATATGATCTTCTGGAATTCAAGATTTAATTAGATGTGACATCATGCGGTGATTTGGTGAAATGATTATTATGTCATTAATGTTATATGCATAATAACAAACAAGCATCTACTAGTGTGCCATCTCGTATTGACCCTTCTTCACCTTCTCAAACTACGTCCATTCTATGGTTATGGGATTAGCAGAGGCTAACATCTCGACTAAAGTACAGTTCTCTTGTGTCCTATCGTTATGTAGCAATGTGTGTTCTTTGCTGACGGCTCGTACCACCAAAAGTTCGTATTACAACTTTTCTAAATATCTTGCGAACCACATGGACTGCGTGCAACCTTCCAACACAAACCAAAACCAATTGCATCAAATTTGATCTTGAAAGGTCGATAGAAAGCATTAAACAATGGTCGAAGTAAACGAATCGGGCGTAGGGTCTCACCTTACTAGGAAACTCAGTTTATTTTATTAGATTCTTCTTCAGGTCTTACGAATGAGAACCGACGCTAAAACATTGTTAATTTTTGTCATGGATGAATACTTAAAAGAACAAAATCTGAGTTGGTGTTTTCCTTTTATCTATTTTATCAATGGTCAAAGTTTGACGTTTCTTTTTTATTGGGAAAATTTGTCCTAAAACTATTGTGTGGCAGCTAATTAAATCTTAAACTTTTCAATATGATCAGTTTAGATTGATTTGCCCATATAGTCATTCCCATCAAGTTTGGTTGGAAATCGTTGATGTGAACACCATTGCATCCTACGTACGAAAAGCATAACATTGATGGGACAATTTTGTATTTTTCAAAAAAATTCTTATTTTTATTTTTGTCATTTTTCTTTTCTTTCCTTCTTAATTTTTTCCTTATTTTCCTCTGTCGGTTGCAATCTCACCAGTCACTAGGCAAGAGGCCGCAAAACCTCATTGTTCTTCCAAGTAGAACGCTTAACATTATCGTCGCGATTTTCGGTTAAAATTAATTAGAAAAATTACATTAGAAAATTGTCAAAAGGCTTGGGATTAAAACTAGCCATATTGGACTAAATTGGCCACCCTTTTAGAGAATGATCCATGTTTCCTACGGCAAGTTTGTCTCCTAGATCGGTTTTACCATTATCTCACCATCGAGAACAACTCAAATTGTGACTTTCGCATGACGCGACATCACAACCCATGCTTTCAATTGCGGTGTCTTTAGCCCATGGCGTTGAAAGCGACTCGACCCACTTTGTATCTGTGGGTGGTGGTAGGTTGGCTCTCTTCCTTCTGTCATCCTCTTATGATAATCGAGATTAGAAAATACATAATTCAACTTAGCACTCTAACTTAAATCAATCAAAAATGTCACTTTCGAGGAAGACCCCTATGTTGGAGTATTGCCTAAAAACTATGCATATTCCACTGGATGTTGACATTACATACGGCAATGTTGTTTTATGAATAAAACAGTTCAATTGATCGGCACTATGCACTCGTTTTAATGCCCATTCGAACATCGCAATCCATTCGTCTTTATGAATTACAAACTAAAATTCTTTAGACCATGGATTACTGGTGTTTGCATCGTGTGATACTAGTGCTTTGTTCGTTGTAATTAGTTACTTTGATTGTGGCAATGAATAATTCAAATAAACGGAAGATCTAAATTGACAAATTAAAATATCCTGCAAATTTTATAATTTACTTCCATTTATGTATTGATTGACAGATGTTATGACCATTCATGTTGTCGACTTGCCATTAGGGTTTCTACGATAATGACATACATTAACTTCTTCAGCGTCCACTTCTTGTTTGGGTCTACAGTAATAGCTGGTTGATAAGATGGTGATCGATCTTCTCCTCTCTGCCACGGAATTTTACTAGTGAAAGTACGTCCAAACTTGGTGCGATAATTAAATATCTGCCATTATTGTGGGTAGGAATTTCCTGCAAGAATAATGCTGACTGTGATACGAAAAGACAGCGAAGATGGCCTCAGTGGGAACTCGATCAACACAGACTTCACATTCCGGAGTTGACTTGGGTGGACATCAACTCTCTCTCTCTCTCTCTCTCTCTATCTTCAGTGGGAACTCGATCAGCACAGACTTCACATTCCGTAGTTGACTTAGGTGGACATCAACTCTCTCTCTCTCTCTCTCTCTCTATCTTCAGTGGGAACTCGATCAGCACAGACTTCACATTCCGTAGTTGACTTGGGTGGACATCAACTCTCTCTCTCTCTCTCTCTCTCTCTCTCTATATATATATATATATATCACCTGTGCTTTCTCTGTCTTTACTTCCACTATCAATATGGTTTTCACTAAGAAGTTGACTTGGAATATGGCCATGGCGTTCAAGATCTTCATGAGGCTGGCGGTGTGTTATCTGGGCATTTCCTGGTTCCTCTTAGCTGCTGCCATTCCTGCAACCCGTAAGCGAGCCGGTCCTTCGTGTTTGATGCGTCCTATCTGATTTGTTTTTTCTCACGTCTTTTCCATATTACATTTATTGATTTTCCTTTTTTCTGTTGAATAGGAAGCTTGAGTTCGAGCAACGAAATCAAATCCCTCCCGGAATTGGAATCACTTTCTCTGGTGAGTCATCATCTCTCTCTCACGCACGCTCACACGGGAGCAAGCGATGGTCTTATACTTCGCAAATGACTTCCGATGGAGCTTTGACGGGCATCCGATCATCATTTCTGGATATTGATCTTCTGTCTGGACTATGTATCCATTGACGGGCCATGTCCTGATCTGTTCGTATTAAACCTATACGACATTCTCTCTGACTGAGGATAGATTGCAATTTCATCGTGTTTAGGGGAGGTTAGGGTTTTGTAGTAGTCTTACAAATTGCTGTCACAGAAGTTGATTTTGGGTTTGTTCAGTCTTGTTTTTGTGATATTCTAAATTAACTCACTTGAAATATTATCCGCTTTGGTCGTCCCATGTTGAGCCCATAGTTTTCTCCTTTGATGTACACTTTCCCATGAGGTCACCAATTCTACTTTTACTCATCCCATACCAAGTCTTATGGTTATGTTTTTGACATATACTTTCCCATGAGGTTTCCCATTCTAGTTGTGCTCCGCCTTGTACTCACTAAATTTTGGAATTGCAAAACAAAACTTATCGTTACATCAAAAACCGTATCCGCAAGTTAATTCCAATTTACACACACACACACATCTCATAATCGTTCTCCCTTGTTTATTCCTACCTCATTCATTATCCTAGAAACCTACTAGAAGCTGCTCCTCATCCAAGCCTCAAACCCTAGCAATCGCAATCACTCCCCGCCCTCATTGGATTGGGTTGTTATAGGCTCACCAGCTTCCACCTAATTCGTCCCCGAACCCCAAACTATGTATCTATTGGAGGGATCCCATTTTGATACCATATTATGACATTCCTAGATTAATCGACTTGAGGTATTGTTCATTTTAACTCATTTCATATCGAGTCTCATGATTTTGTCCTTTGGCATACTCCTAGGCACTTTCTTAGGAGATCACCCATCCTGGTAGTGCTCTAGCCTAGGCTTGCTTAACTTTGAAGTTCCAAAACAAAACTTGTCATTACATCAAAATGCACCTCTGTGAATTGATTTCAGTTTTCACATATATATCTCAGAATTGTTCTCCTCTTATTTAGTATATATAGTTCAATTCATTCTCATCACCTTCGCCATCCTAGAAGCTTGTCAGGAGTTGCTCATTGTCCAAACCCTCTAATCTCAGCAGTCACTGCTCGCCTTTGTTGAACTGGGTTGTTACAGTTTCCTTGCTAAAAAAAAACATTTAAAAAGTTCCTGATGAAGTTGCTGTTGATGATGATTATGATGCATAGGATGGTGTGGAGCTGATGGAAGGTGGAGCGACACACGAAGTGGAGAGAAGGATGGACGTGGAGAAAAACGACTATCCAGGACCAGGCCATAATCCTCGTCATGACCCAACCCCAACTCCAACCCACTGACGCCATAATGGCATTTGTCATTCATTTACTTGCTCCTGGAAAACAATAGATAATGTATTTTTGTCATGTGAAGAGACAGATGGACGAATTTATAGGAAAGGTTGGGATTTGGAGGTTCAAGTTAAGGACAAAGAACAAGGATTTCCCTCAAACTGGCTTCTATCATTGTCCCTCGTCATTGCAAAACATGCCGACATCGAAGTTAGTCGTTTCCAATCCAGATCGCATTTATGAACAAGAGGCGTGTTAAATTAATCATATCTTGGAGCCATCTCGACACGCATGATCATATGAAATATCGGTAGATGTGATGTTATATGGTGATTTTCTCCGGCATAAGAAAAGTTAAGAGATCGATATTGATGTATTGAACAACGGAAAGGGATTTAGTATAGTGATCAGGATTAAGAGAATGGGGTCATGAAATTGGAATTGATATTCCAAATTCCATAAATGCAAAGCTGCTATATTCCTTAAATTTAATTAAGAAAAAAAATAATATAATGAAATTAATTGTTGTGCGAAAAATAAATGATTAAGAAAATATTATCATAAAAATGATCATTTAAACAATACCATGGTGTTTGTAATTGGCGTATGTAATTGTCCCTCGTCGTTGCAGAACACGCCAACATTAATGTTAGTCACTCATGGTCCAAATCACGTACATACATAATACATATATAAGTAAGAGGGTTTTACAATAATCACTCTATTGAGTCATTTCAACTTGTATGATTGTACGGAATATTGGGATTTTGGTGAAATGATCAGTATGTCATTGTTGTTTTATACGCAGTAACAAACAAGCAGATCCTAACTTCTCGACTAAATTATAGTTCTTTTGTGTGCAGCAATTTGGGTTCTTTGCTGACGGCTTGTGAAACCAAAAATTCATATTACAACTTCTCTAAATATATCACGAACCACTTGGATCGCGTGCAACCCTCCAACGCAAGCCAAAACCAAAAGCAAATCAAATTTGAATATAGATGGTCGATTGAAAGTATTATACAGTGGTCGAAGTTAACGAATCGGCTATAACGAAAACTCGTCCGAGTCAAATTTGAGAACTTACCGAGTCCGAACTCAAACGGGACGCTTATGGGGGGTCGATGGAGAGATTCCTTCCTCGTCCGACTTTCACACGAGACGACGTCGAAGCACATGCTTTCGATCTCAGTGTCTTTAGCCCATCGCGTTGAAAGCGACTTTGACCCACTTTGTTTTGTGGGTGGTGGTGGGTTCGCTCTCTTCCTTCTGTCATCCTCTTAGTGTTTCCATTGACTCGCTCATCCATAGTCAGCTATAGTCAAGCGATAATCGAGATTAGGAAAGACGTAATTCATCTTAGCATTCTAATTCAAATCGATCGTAAATATCGCTTCCAGGGAAGACCCTTATGTTGCATTTAGAATATTCCACCAGATATCGACAATAGATGCGACCATTTTTTTTTTTTTCTTTAATGAATAAAACAGTTTAGTTGATCCCTATTATGCACTCTTTTTAGTGCCTATTTGAACAATCTGACTCATCCTCCGGAAATAAAGTTACAAACCAAAATTCTTTCGATCGTAGATTATTAGTGTTCATGACGACCGATATTAATGTCTTGTCATTATAATTAGATATTTTGATTGCGATAGTGAAGAAGATGTAAATTAAAATATTCGGCAAATTTAAGATTTACTTCCATTTATGTATTGATTGATAGATGTTATGACTATTCATGGAATGTCAATTGGCCATTACTGTAGTAACCCAGGAGGATTCAACTCTTGTTAGGAGAAAACACAAGGTAGAACTCTGATGCCAACTCAGTAAAAAATCGGTCCATTCATCTTGCAATATGTGTCGTACACAGGCCCACCTGTCAGTCACGGTCTCTCCCTCTCTCCCTCTCTCCCTCTCTCACCGTCTCGCCCCTCTCCTTCTCTCTCCTTTGCTACACTTGCTTTTCTTCTTTTTGTTCGTGCACCCCACGGCTGCGGAGCTTGAGCCCAAGGCTTGCGGCCACTACGGCCATGGAGCTTGACCTTAAGTAACTGAGGTCGCGAGCTCGAGATATAGCAACCATGGTTGCGAGCTTGTGCTCAAGCGACCATGGCTGCTTTGACCTCGAACTCTAGGCTCAAGCTCAAGCTCCATAGCCATTGTAGCCACGAGATTGCAGACTAACTGTCCATGGGCACAAGTCTTTGGACCTAATAGCCATAGATAGGAGAAAAGTCATGGATGCAGTGATCTAGCATTATAGGGGAAAAAATGGCCATGTCTATGTGCTTGAAACTCAAGCTACTATGGCTATCACAAACTCTAGGCTCAAGGTCAAGCCCTGCCATGACATCTATCGCATGCTCTAAGTTCAAGGTCGAGCTCCATGGGCATGGCAATCATGAGATTTGGGCTTGAGCTCCGTAGCCAAGAACAAAGAAGATGTTGGTGATTCCGATTTGGACAAGCCATTGGGAGGCACTATTGAAATAGTTTGTTCTTATAAAAAATATGTCTCTTGGTTAAGAGGAGACGTGACTCTTGATTAAGAGAAAACGTAACTTTTTGTTATGAAAATATGTGAATCTTGGTCCAACAGAGAGGTTATTGATGGTCATGAAAGGAAGTTATCCTTGACATGCAGAGTGGTGATGATTAGAGATAAGAAACGGGATAAGAAACTTATTCCCAAAAGATGTATTAATTGGCTGTCTGTGAATAAATACCAAATCACACATTATTTATTATAACCATAACTGTTCATAACAACTTTTTCTTCATAGATCTCTCTTATTCTCTTTTCACACACACAAGTTTAACACATTCAAGGTGAACTTCCAAAATAAAAATTGAGTAATTGTTGAATTCGTTTTTCTATAATTTTGATATATATCTCAGAAGTATATTTATTCTAAACTCGAGTGATCGCCATCAATGCATCAAGGATATATTACTAATTGTCCATCTTTATCAACAATCAAATTTCCCCAAGAGGCACTCCAACATAGTTGGAGAGACAAAGTCAAGAGGGAGTGAGAGACAGGAAGAGAGAGAGAAGTGGGCCCTGCATTAGACATGTCGCCATTTGAATGGACTATGGCAAGGATGATGTGGCATCGGAGTCGTATGCAATATATTCTCTCTTATTTGGGTTTCTATATTACCTTTTTCACAATTCATCTTGTTAGTGTTTCTACAAAAATGACATGCATTAACTTCTTCATAATTCACTTCTTGTTTGGATTTGTAAGGTAATGGCAGGTCGATAAGATCAAGACCATATATGATTTGATCTCCTCCTCTCTGTCAACAAGCTTTACTAACAAATTTTACTAATGAAAGTATGTCCAAACTTGGTGCAATAAATAAGTTGTGTCATTATTCGGTCAGGAATTTTCACCAAGACTAATCTATCTCTGAATCGGGGTACCGCTTGGACCCTTGGTGCTTTTGCTAACAAACTTTACTAATGAACGTACGTCCGAAGTCGGTGCAATAAATACGTTTTTGTCATTATTCGGGCAGAAATTTCTCCCAAGACTGATCCCTCTATAGACGCAAAGATCGCCTTCTCACTATGTACTTCTATTGACACCCTCCTCGGTTTCTCCATATAATTTTCAATAAGAACTTGACTTTGAAAATGGGCATGGCGTTCAAGATCTTCATGAGGCTGGTGGTGTGTTATCTGGAGTTTTCTTGGCTCCTTTTGTAACGCCCTAGGTCCGCCACTATACATATATTGTCCGCTTTGGACACTAAGTCCTTACGATTTTGTTTTTCTCAGGGCAACCTATACTACCCCAAAAAAGAACATATGTATAAGTAGAGAACTCAACACCTTATAAGCCAGCCCAGGACTCCTTCTTAAGCAATGTGAAACGGGAGATATGAGCTTAGCCTCGGCAATTAGAGAACCCAAAACCTTATAAGCCAGCCCAGGACTCCTTCTTAAGCAATGTGAAACGGGAGATATGAGCTTAGCCTCCGCAATTAGAGAACCCAAAACCTTATAAGCCAGCCTAGGACTCCTCCTTAAGTGATGTAGAACATGAGATATTCGCTTAGTCTTGTCCGTGTAGTGCCAAGGTGCAACCTACCCCGTCATCCCTCCCCGTCGCCCGGTCCGAGTCGTTACATTCTCCATCTCTCACGGCACTAGTGCCAAGGTGCAACCTACCTTGTCATCCATCCATACCGCCCCAAGTCCGGTCATTACATTCTCATCTCTCACGGCGCAACGCTCTTGTTGTAGCCCCACACGCCGCAAGAGTCGGCTTTGATACCACCCGTAACGCCGAGTCCGTCACTATATACATATTATCTACTTTGATACCGAGTCTTAATAGTTTTATTTTCTCAAGACAAGTCAATACTACCTCAAGAAAAGTTGTATGTATAGTTAGAGAATCTGAAACTTTATAAGCCAGCCTAGGACTCTTCCTAAGCAATGTGGGACAGAAAATATGTGCTTAACCTCGCCCACGTACTACCACCGAGGTGCAGCCTCCCCTACCATCCCTCCGTACTATCCTGGATTTGAGTTGTCACACCTATTGATTGTTGTCGTTCCCGCAACCATAAGTGAGCCGCGCCTTCATGTTTGATGCGTCCTATTCTTTTTTCTTTTTTTTTTCTCGTGTCTTTTCTAAAATATGGGTATCGATTTTTCATTTTTCTTTTTGATAGGAGGCTTGAGGTCGAGCAACGAAATCAAATCGCTCCTGGAACTGGAATCACTTTCTCTGGTGAGTCGCCATCTCTCTCTCACGCACGCACACAGAAGCAATGATCTTATAATTCGGAAATGACTTCCAATGGAGCTTTCACGGTCATCCGATCATCATTTCTGGAGATTGTTCTTCTGTCTCAACTAAAATAATAAAAAAGAAGAGAAAAGAAAAAAGAAAAAGAAGAAGAAAATAAAATTAAAATAACAATAAAAAGAACTCAAAAAAATTAAAATATTATTAAAAATTATCCATGTTAGCGCGGTGGTGCCATATAGGTGCCACATAAGACGATCGACATTTACGTCAACGATTTGTAACTAAAATTGACCGGATAGACTCAATTGACACTTTATTGCCTAATAACTATGTATTTAGAATATTCCACCAGATGTTGACAATATCCGAGGCCATTTTTTTTTTTTATGAATAAAATAGTTTAGTTTATCCATATTTTGCACTCTTCTTAGTGCCTATTTGAACATCACAATCGACCCGTGCTCTTGAAATAAACCTACAAATTGAAATTCTTTCGATCATAGATCACTAGTGTTCGCGGCAGCTAATGTTAATGCCTAGTCATTGTAGTTAGATACTTTGATGGCAGTGAATGATCCGAATAGACGCAAGACGTATATTAAGAAATTAAAATATGCCACAAGTTTTAGGATTTACTTCCATTTATGTATTGATCAATAGGTTTTATGACTATTCATGGAATGTCAACCTACCATTATAGTAGAAACCCTAACGAGGAGCGATCAAGGACGCACTTCTTGAGGATTTACTTCTTGTTAGGGTTTCTATATTACTTGTTTGAGGATTCACTTCTTGTTAGGGTTTCTACAGAAAATGCATACATTAACTTCTTCAGGATTCACTTCCTGTTTAAATTTCTACAGTACTGGCACGTTGATGAGATCAGACCAGTCCGCCTCTCTGCCACCAAACATTACTAATGAAAGTACGTCCAAACTTAGTAGAATAATTAAGTTTTTGCCATTATCGTGGGCAGGAATTTCCTCAAGGTTAATATCTTGACTGTGATACGAAAAACAAGCGGAGAGAAGGCTGTGGCCTCGTTGGGAACTTGATCAGCACACGCTTTATATTCGGTGGTTGACTTGGGCGGACGTCAATTCTCTCTCTCTCTCTCTCTCTAAAGATCGCCTGTACGTGCTCTTTATTTTCTTCCGTTGACACCCTCCTCAGTTTCTCCATATAGTTTTCATCAAGAAGTTGACTTGGAAGATGGACACGGTCTTCAAGTTCTGCATGAGGCTGGCGGTGTGTTATCTGGGCTTTTATTGGTTCCTCTTGGCTGCCGCCGTTCCTGCAACCCGTAAGTTCGGGCCGGTCCTTCGTGCTTGATGCATCCTATTTGATTTGTTTTCTCTCACGTCTTTTCTGCATTACAGATATCGATTTACATTTTTCTGTTTGATAGGAAGCTTGAGATCAAGCAACGAAATCAAATTACTCCCGGAACTGGAATCACTTTCTCTGGTGAGTCGCCATCTCTCTCTCACGCACACACACAGAAGCAATAATCTTATAATTCGCAAATGACTTCCAATGGAGCTTTCGCGGTCAGCCGATCATCATTTCTGGAGATTGTTCTTCTGTCTGAACCATGTATCGGCTGACGGGCCATATCCTTATCTGTTCATATTTAATCCTACGACATTCTCTCTGAGTGAGGATAGATTGCCATTCTATCGTGTTTAGGGGAGGTTAGGGTTTTGTAGTAGTCTTACAAATTGCGGTCACAGATGTGATTTTGGGTACGTTCAGCCCTGTTTTCTCGTTACAAGAACCTTAAAGAAGTTCCTGATGAAGATCCGTTGATGTTCATGATGATGATTGATGATGCGAAGGACGGTGTGGAGCTGATGGAAGCAGGAGGGACTCACGAAGGGGAGGGAAGGATGGACATAGAGATCAACGACTACCCACCACCAGGCCATAATCCTCGTCACGACCCACCCCCACCTCCGGGGGCTTGACACCATAAATGGGATTTATCCTTCATTTGAAAACAATAAATAACCTCTTTTGTCCTTGTAGAGGGATTTGAAGGTTCGTATCAACAATAAAGAACAATGATTTCTCTCAAAGTGGCTTCTGTAAGTGTCCCTCGGCATTACAAAACGCGCCAACATTGAGGTTAAGTCGATTTGCTTTATGAAAAAAAGATATCAATCAACTTCTATGAAATGGTTTCACGGGATTCAGCTAATTGCGTGACATCATGTGATGATCTCCTCCGGCAGAAGAAAAGGTAAAAGATCGATGCTGATGTTTTGAACGACGAAAATGGATTTAGTATAGTGAACGGGATTAAGAGAATGGGGTCATGAAATTGGCATTGATATTCCAAATTCCGTAAATGCAAAGCAGATGTATTCCTTAAGTTGGAATTTTCCATTTTCAGTTGCACCTTAAATCGAATTAAAAAAAAAAAAACAAAACTAGTATCCTAGCCTTCTTTAATTTCGCAAAAATTAATAATTTGGAAAATATTTTTCTAAAAATGATCACCTAAAAAATGAATAAACGATAAATGTGTTTTGTTAATGAAAATGTATAGACATAAATTATTATCAATGATAATAATAATAATAATAATAATAATAATAATCAATTAATTATTTTAAGCAATATAAGTTATATTTTTAGGAAGATATTTTCCAATCATTCATATTTCACAAAACAAATGCGTCCATAAACTCTAAAAAGTCAACCTAAATGAGCACTAATTTAATCAATAGTCAACACAAAAATACAGGCTTGGTGGGCTCGTTTGAAGGTAAATAATTGATGCGCATATTAATTTACTTTTTGTCTGCCGACGTGCAAATTAGGATTTGAAATTCTTAATTAAATAAAAAATAAAAAAATTGAGTGGAAAGGAAAGGTGATAGAATGTGACATTCTTGGGAAGTGCATGAAACCCACTTACCACAAGCCCATGAACTGTAATAAAGCCCAAGAAGGCTAAAGAGCCGGTCCTCAGCCTTAACCCCGTCTAACAAAATATATCAAAAGTACAATAAGTAACGAAGAAATGACATTGTCTCTCATGAATTCTTAAAAGGAATCGTTTACATCCCAATTTTATCTCCAAATCGTGCCTAACAAAATAGGGATATGCAGGGTACAAAAAAATATGGATATGCTTCTCGTGATAGATTATAATTAATATGTCGAAACAAACAACTGTCATTAATAAGTCATGGGACATTCTGGCAAAATAATTAAAAGAAATCAATGAACGTTACTAGATAAAAATCGCAAGAACAAATTAACAATCATCAATTTATCTTTTTTCTAAAATCCAAGCCTCTCTACAAGGGCGCACCTAGGCCTACATAGGCTTAGGTTGCCTTTGGTTGGACCTTTGAAAAAAATCTTTCAGAAAAAAGTAAAAGAGTTTAAGTTAAATGGATTTTTTTTTATATCCAAATAGTGTTTTGTAGAATGTAATTGAAAAGTATACTAAGTAACTTACTTTAAATGGTACTAAGAAAAATCACATTTGTAACAGAATTTTGCTTTTTTAAAAAAAAAAATTGAATGCAAACCTTTCGTTGGAGCTAGCGAAGGGCTCACGTCACCGACAAGCCAGATTCGGCACTAGTGATTATTGTCTGAGGTTGCACAACCTCGACAAGGGGTCGTCGGTAGTCTCCAAAAAAATCGCTAAACGATACTTGCATTTGTCCAAGGATCTTTAACAAAATGATTGTCAAACGCAGCTTTGATTATTACATGGAAAACTATTCTTTTGTATCATGCACGGATTTGGAGAAAGGACTTTTCAGTGCGTCACCCAACCTAACCCCTCACAAGCCCATCCACGGATCAAGTCTAATTTTTTAGCTCTTCCTCTTGTTACTTGTACAATTAAAAAGATTTAGAATTGAAGTGTACGTTCTGTACATGGATATTAAACCTATATATATGTGACTGAACATCCTATCGAAATTTGCATATTTTCAAGTGGCAAAGTGGGGAAATGGATGGCGTTGGGTAGAGGCAGACCAACTTTCCCCCGTCCGAAAGTTGAAGAGGAAAGTTGCGTTCTTTTGAATGTTATTCTTTTGTTTTTCTTTTCTTTTCAATTGGCTAAAAGGCTTCCTTTAGACGTTGATAATTCGCTTTTTTATCCTAAATCCAACTTTAATGAGTGTAAAGCTGGAAAGAACACGCCATTCAAAGTTCCATTGAAAAGCCAAAAAGGCAAAAAGAAAAAGAAAAAGACAATAAAGATAAAAGTTCTTAGTCCACGGCTCTAGACATAATCACATACGCTGCTGCATACACATTTGATATGAATTTTATTAAAAGTGACTTTTTTCGAGATATTTGTTAAGAATCATAATAAAAAATTCATTATTACTAATGCATTATATTTACGTATTAATGTGTAACCAGTGTATTAATAAGATCATAACTTACGACTTTTGATTGCTTGATCTCGACAAGAGATTGCCAACTTCTCTATGAAAAAAATTACACTCATAAATTACAGTTTCTGAAATTTGACTACTTTTCACCTTTAAAAAAAATGAGGTACTAATCTTTAGGTTACAGTTTTTGCCCAGGACGAAGCCAAAACGCAACAATTACCTTGATTGATACACGGAGAAGATCAAAATAATCACAAATTTGCACGAATGTAAAAAAGAAAAAAAAAAGTTGTGAATTATTTGATTCTTCCATTTCAAAGAAGTTTCATGATACATCATAACAATCATTTAGAGGATTTAATGATTCTTAAAATTGGATTCATACTTTTTTTTAATTAAAATTAAAAAAACTCTTTATTTATGGTCATTTTTTGTGGTAATCAAAAAAAAGATAATAACGAATAGAGGTAGGGGTTTGGATTGTGTATTAGGGGCCTTAGCTGGTGATTCGGGCTGTTTCCCTCTCGATGATGAAGCTTATCCCCATCGTCTCACTAGCCGACCTTGACCCGATTATGTGGAGGTCATATCTAGTATTCAGAGTTTGCCTCGCTTTGGTACCGCTCTCGCGGTCCGCATCGAAACAGTGCTTTACCCTTAGATGTCCAATCAACTGCTGCGCCTCAACGCATTTTGGGGAGAACCAGCTAGCTCTGGTTTCGAATGTAATCCTAAAGTAATTTCCTTTTCTGGCCAACCAAAATTATAAAGTCGCACGTCAAACGGAACTACCTACTGCTTGACTAACGCTCCATTTCTTGGGCGGACCACACTAAAACGAACATGTAGACGCAAAAAAATCTTTTTAAGTCCTCTAATTGCAAATATTATCAAATTACAGGGAATGAATCTGCTATTTCTCTTTAATCGTTTTGCTTTCCGAAGTCAGAAAATGCCCCAAAATGCCCCAAAAACAATCAAACTGGGTGGCCACAATCCCTCACCCTGCTTTTGAAGGAAGAGGAGGTGTTATTGTCAAGAGCTCTCTCTCTCTCTCTCTCTCTCTCTCTCTCTCCATCCATTTGCACCCGATTCCCTTAAAAAGGACTCCTAATTATTATAAACTGTCTTCTAAGATTAGTTTAGACTTAATCTTTAGAGGATTATCCATTCTGGTGTGCTGGTTTTCTGATGAAATGGGAAACCACCAACCCACCAACAGCTTTTGCTTTTTTCCCCTTGTTCCTTTCAACGACTTGTTAGGGACTCTTAACTTTGCGAGTTCACCTTTGGGTACCTCAATACTATAATATATATACATCTTAAAGTAGAGGATAGTAATTTACACATCATAAGAAAATTATGACGTGATTGCAAGCTTAGTTTTTTCTCTTTTTTTTAACCTTTGAATCCTATAATATACCATCGAAAACGGCGATATAATACTTAAGACAATCGGCTAAAATTTCTTTGATCACATGTAATTAAACAGACTGATCAATAAATGCTTGGATCACTGCTCCTTTTAAAAAAAAAATTGATCAAACTTTTCCGCACCTTCTGTATACAATAAGTATGTTAATCTTTTTAGGAAGTTTTGGTATCTTTACATTTTACATTTTCTCAAAATACGTCTACGATGCATGTCTCCCTGACGTGGAACTCGTCGACTCAAGTAAGGACTTTATTTGTAACATATAAGGTGCTTACAGCGAGGATATTTGTTTAATGTTATATAATTTATTTTCAGGATGACGACAATAAATAATAGAGTTTTGTTTATCTTTGGCTATATTCGAATAATGGTCAAAGGACACAAGAAACACATTCAATGAATAAGAGTTGTTGAATTCCTAGGCGTACTCATCAAGGCAATATGATCTATGAAGTCTTCGAATCGTACGATACTTATCTATCAAAATAAGTACTCACACACGAGAATTGCGTGGTAGCAGACATATTTGAAGTCTTACAATACAAGTCTCGATGGCCAATTCTTAGATGACGGAATTTGAGATGCTCAAATGACCCAGCAGATGTGTTGAAGCCTGACAACATGGGTCTCGATGCTCAATCCTTAAAGATTCGACCGCTACATGCATTTCATCCCGCATGCATGAATCGGGTTGGCAGAGACGTTTTCTGAGGACATAGAAGACGGATCAAACTGGCAAAAAGACATCGAAGGCGGCGTAAAAAGCGAAGGACCCCAGCGTCGCTTTTTGTCCCCCTCCACGCCCCGCTTTTTTCCCTCTTTATCTTTTGTCAGAAAACCCTTTTTCGTCCTGGCCTTTGTCCCTCTCTTTCTCACGTCACCATCGCCCAACGTGAGCCACTACTCCTCCTCACCCTCCGTGGAAAATCAAAAAAGAAGCCCCTCCCCGAGCTGACTCGGACGCGAGCTGGCATCAAATCGAGCGCACAATCTGAGAGACGCCCACTGTGCGTAAATCAATGCAAAAAGTGGGAAAGCAAAAGGGGGAAAGCAAAAGGGAAGGCGGGGCCGAGCTAAAGACGCGAGAAAAAGAAAGGTGGGGGGGTGTGTGTGGAAAAAGAGCTTTCTTGAAAAAGAGCTTTCTTGAAAACAAAAAGGGAGCAAAAGGGACCAGCTTTGTTCTTGTTCCCTCACGTTTTCTGCGCTCCTCCCCTCTCTCTCTCTCTCTCTCTCTCTCTTCTCTGTGTGGGATTTCCTCTTTTGCTGGCGGGGTGGACAAGGGTTTTTGGTGGAGGGGTTTTAAAAGTCTCTGGGTCTCCCCAAAAGCGCATCTTTATCTTCCCCCACTCTTCTTTAACGAGAGGGTTCCGGGCGGGTTCGGTGTTTTCTTGACGGGCTATGGTTTTGGCACTGAGGGCGCGCGAGAGAGATTCTGCGGATAAGATGAGCGGCAGAGGCTTCGAGTCCGAGAATAAAGATCCGGGCATCAAGCTCTTCGGGAGGAATATTCCGGCGCCGGACTGCCGGGTTCCGGCGGGCTCCGCTGGCGGTTCCCGGGCTCTCTCGGCCTCCGAAGTGACGGTACAATTTTTCTCTTTTGCCCCAGCTCTAGGAAAGCTCGTGTCAGTGCCCGTGGATTGTCTGGAGCTTTAGTTGAACGTCTTTGGTGGCCGACAATACGTGCTGTTTTGCCTCTTCTTGCGTTTAAAATGGAATGGAGATGTAAAAGGAAATATTGAATCGCTTGCTGAAGCGTTCAACGTTGTTGGGTTCTCCGTTCTTTAGTCTCTTTCTTGTAAATTAGCCTTTTCATTGTGTGATTATGCTGAATTGGAAGATTGTTCTGGTTGTGTATTGCTGTCAAATGACAATTAATCAGTACTCTGCAGCATCTATTTTGTGGGCCTTGTACTAACACAGCACCAACATGCAATAACAATCGGCTCGGTCTCTGTTCTTTGGTTTTCTGAACAATAGAATGACTAATGATATTTTTTTTTTTCTTTTTTATACGTGGTGCCATTTGCTAACTGTGCTCACCCATTAAAACCAATTCTTCCAAGCGCCGAGATTATTCATACTTGGCTAAACAGCATAGTTGCCTAGAGCATCGACAGTCTTTTAAGTGAACATTTTAGTAAATATATGTAGATGATTAGTCCTGGTTCTGCCAAAAGAGCGTTGATTTACCAGACATCTGAAACATGGGATTTTGAGTGACCTGTGAACTTAATTGAAAATTGTTCTGCTCAGTCTTTGAATTCTTGTGCTATCAACAAACTTGTTTTCCTATCATTCATTCTGCCATAGTGGAATTTCCCGCTTCAATTGAGTTCAAGATTTGATTATAATTTGTTCTAAGATGTCAGAAAATATTACGGTGCATTAAGAAGAAAGATCATGACAGACAAAGAATTGGATGCTAATATTGTTATTGAATTGTTGGAAGTTATTGACATTTGCCGCTGTTGCTGTTATCTTGTTAAAATATTTTCTTTCGTTTCTGGTTATTTCTCTCTGACATACTTAGTTTGGATGAGATCGATACTTTATGTTGTTCTAATTTGGTAATTTTCAGCATGCCTGTAGTGATATTGAAAAACCAGAAACTGTCAAATATGGACATCCTCATAATTCAGCTGTTGGTGGAGAGAAGGCCATGGTAATGCGGAATCTTCAAAATGGTCATGCTGAGACTAAGTATGCTGACCAAGAAAAGGTTTTCAAGAAGCCTGACAAGATCCTTCCATGTCCCAGATGCAACAGTCTTGAGACGAAGTTCTGTTATTTCAACAACTACAACGTCAATCAACCTCGACACTTCTGCAGGAACTGCCAGAGATATTGGACAGCTGGGGGAACAATGCGAAACGTTCCAATTGGCGCTGGACGGCGGAAGAACAAGCACCTGGCTTCTCAGTATTGTCAAGCGACTCTATCTTCCAGTAGCACACTAAACACTAGATTAGACATTCCTGAGACGGCAGTGAATCATCAGTTTATGGCACCAAAGGAAATTATTTCAACAACACTTGGGTGTTCAGTGGGAAATGGTAGAGTATTGAAGTTTGGTCCTGAGGCATCTTTATCCGAATCTGTTGAGACTGTTCTTAGTCTCAAAGACCCAAAAACATCCATTGAGACGGGTTCAATCAATTGTGTCCAAACTAGAGAAGAAGCTTCCTCATCTGGTTCTTCCATGACAACTTACAGTATTCACGATTCAACCAAAAGAGCTGCTGAAAATGAAGAAATAGGGATATCGGGATCTCGTCGTGAGCAGAATTCCCTCGATCCTATGCATTTTTACCCTGTTCCTGCATGTTTTATCCCCTTGAACACAGGTTGGCAACATCTAGCTTCTTTTAGGACAACTCAGTACTCTCCAGAGCAAGTCGCAGGTGTTGCTAGCCCTAATTCTGTTCATTTGAGCCCCACACCCATGTTGGCGGTTCCTGGTATTTGCCCTCCTAACATTCCCTTACAAATTTTACCCATGGCGCCGTATTTTGGTTGCATGCCTCTACGCTCCTCTGGGCTGAGTGCCACACCATCAAGTGGAATGAAAAGTGGCCCATCATCTTCGTCTCCATCTTCCCCAATGGATGACGCATATTGCTCTGCTAGTGCCTCGCCAATCCTTGGCAAGCACTCAAGAGATGCGAATTTTGCAGATTTTGAAAGATCAGATAAGTGCATATTGGTTCCAAAGACACTGAGGATGGATAACCCAAGCGAAGCCTCGAAGATTCCTATATGGGCGACGCTGGGTATTAAGCCAGGTAAGGCTAAAGTGGGAAATGAACTCAATGATTCCGATGCCACACACCTAATGGAAGTGAACCCAGCTGCATTTTCTCGGTCTCAAACATTTCAAGAGAGCACATAAGAGATTGTAATGAATTTGTTGGCTGTGACCATGTGACACTGATGCCGTGATTCAGTCAGCCTGTAAACGAATACTGATAATGGTGAACTCTGTTCCAAAAGCTGCTGGGTATGCTCCCTGCTTCCCATTTGCGAACTTGATCTGTATATATTCATGTGAGCCAGAATGAATGATAGATTTCAATAACATCCAAGGCTTCTGTTGTAATTATCAATCAGGGAAAAATGCACTTTGTGTACTTGTGTAGCATGTGTGCTCGGTCTTGAAACTTGAAAGCAGTGAAAGTTTTTCTTCTCCTGGAAATTTGACTCTCTCTGCATTAGCAATGTTGCAGCTCTACATAAAGCTAGTTAATCATTTACTCAAGAGGTATGTTAAGGCATTGGCTACTGGTTTATTCCCCTGGATAATGTCGGTTTTGCTTGCTTAATTCCGATCTCAATGCTGTCAGATTCTCTTTCTTGAGCTTTATCTGCAGATCAACTACTTAACATTCTTGACCACTTAACATGACGGGCCTCTACCAGATTGGCACAGTACTTTCGCATCTAGGGCGGCCTTCATTATTGGCCGGGGTTGCGTACTGCAATTCCTTTAGATATGATCCTGGTATCAGTAAGACCGGATTCTTCAATGCGTCACATCTCCGTGCTGCCAACAGTTATATGTATCACGTAAGCTTATCCATTTGTCGCACTTAAGCGGAACGAAGTTTCAAAAAGAACATGATGCAGACTCAGCTCCTGCTCCGATTCCCGTCTAGTTTGAAGCTCTGGACACAACATTGTGAATCAGAGTGCGATGCGACTTAGTTTATTTCGGGTTCTCTTTCTTTCTCTTTGGTTCCTAAATCGAAACCGACATGTCCTGTTTAAGATTTTACTGGAAAAGGGAATGACGGTGCGAAAATACGCGGGTTCTTCCCTGCTTCCTATGCTCAATTACTTGAAGACTCTGACTCCCGCGTGATTTCAGATTGTTTTGCTGGATGGATTCTTCGGTGCATGAGGCACAGCAGAACAGAGTGATGACTGACCAGTGGCTCGGCATTCTTCTACATAAATTTGCATACATCGCCATTTCTCGAGTTAAAGACATGGAAGCGGACGTTGACAATGTTCTGCCACTTCAAAATTTCAAATTGCGAGGGGCAAAGATGGGCTTTCAGAGCCCGTTTGTGTACGGTGCATTGCACGACGGAGACCACTCGCAACGCTTGCACGACAAATCTTACATTATCTTGTGATACTTTCGGAAACTGGAGTGTTTCATTATATTGCGAACGGGAGACATAGAGAGCTCTCTCCTGCAAGCACTAGTCAGAGAAACACCCAATTAACCAAACTTTGCTGGATCAAAACCTTAAGCTTCAATGATCTTCACCGGCTCGAAATCGAGGCTTGGTCGGGTCAATTTCTGAGCCTCAGTAAATCTTCATCCACTCATGCGGACAGCTCCAATGATCTCCATCGACTCAAGTCTCGCAACCCTGATGAGGTTCGATCATTGAGATCGGGATTCGCCCGGATCAAGTCATTAAGACCTCGAGCATCTTAAATAGTCAAGTTGACGGCATCAAAAGAATACAGAATTCCGTCGGAATACATACAGTCGTCAAGACCTCAAAAAGCGTCGAACTTCAGTTGGATCCATGTCGCGAGATGAACTTCAAGAGCATGGTGTTCGATCCAAGATTTTGTCACCAAGCCCCCCAGATGACGAGTTTTTCCTCTATCAGAGATTTTCACTTAAGGTATAATTGTTGAATTTAATGTTTGTAAATTCACATGCTTTGATATATATAAGATTGACCACGAATAATGCCCTTTAAACTCAAAGTCAGTTCGTTATCGGGGTGAGCCGAGAGACATGAAATAATAAAAAGATGGAGGAACACAAACTCAAATACTTTAGGACCGAGCGCACCTAAACTTTTTAACCCCGACGGAACTGGATTTTTCTTTTTTACCGCAAGGAATACTCAAGTAGTACTTGTATTCATTTTCTTCGCTTAAAACTTGGGTTTGAATCATAAGACTTGCGCGTTCTCTTTGGGCCATCTCAAGGAGCACATGTGTGTTCCTCCCTTAATTAAAGATATTTCGCCGTGTCTTATACGATTCATGTCTATAAGATTTCAATTCGCAATGTGTATCTCGATTTAACAATTACGACATTTGTTATAATTTCATCAAACTTCAAGAGGTTAGGTCCGGCGAGGGTCCTTGCTAGCAGCACCCTGTTGGGTCCTTCAATGTAGTTACCTTTTGCCGCCTCACTGTTAAAATAAATCTTATGAATCCATCCTAGCACTCTTATCCTCACCTAAAAAAGAGGGATTTAACCTGATATGTCATCATTGTAATTTTAATTTATTCAATATAATGCCTGAACTGTTAATAAATGTTGTATATAATACTTATGTTTGCTCCAACAACAAATCAGATGTTATTTGAGGACATAATTTATTATATGTTAAGTTAGATTTTTAAAATGGTGAGTTAACATGTCAATCTTTTTATCCATCTAAAAAATTAGGGCGTTAACATGCCCATCAATGATTATTTAATGACAAGTATTATTATATTGTAATTTGAGAAAAATATGTCATTTGGACAATTCATGCATTACTTTTTTTTTCCACCATTCGAACTTAACAGATTATGAGTCATATTAGTAAACACTGTCAATTTGATTTAATAGAAGGACAACATTCAATGTTTTAATTTTATCTCATGACTAGATTGAATATTTACTAATAGAATCATAATAAATAAATTAAAGATTTAGGAATGACATTATATATTGGATTAAAATTCATGGATCATGCGTGTCATTTTTCTAAAAAAAAAATAAAAGGTATACTTTGAAAAAAATGAATTCTACGTGGAAGTAGTAACCGTTTTGAGAAAGCATTGATGGCCCATCAAATTATGTATTTTGTTTATATACGTATCATTGGTAAAGTTTGGGCTACATATAAGGTCTTAAAATGCACATTCATTTTCAATTCACAACACTCACTTTCTCTTCAAAGGTGGGCAAGTTAAAGAATACGCAAGAAGCACATTCAAAACTATATTCGTAAACCAAATCTCATGCAATTTGAGTATGGTTGGTCAATAATCACTAATCGAGTGATAAAGTTTGCTCTACAGGGCTCTCCGGCGAACTCAAGTTTCGCATTTCAAGCCACTCCTTCAAAATTGCAAGCGCTTGGGGGCCGACACAGGTCCGACTCGCATCGACCCAATTGAACAGTGTATGTGATTAACCTCTTGTGCACTTTAAACACTCGGGACTTGCAATGGGACTGACCCTACCTATCAATGTTGTTCTTTATGTTCGAAATCAATTTTTCTCGACGAGAGTTTTGACCAGGTACAAGATAAGACAGATCTTGATGCATGAGATAAAGATAAAGGCTAAATTTACGGTGTTCTTAGATTTTTTGCTATTAATGACGCCAATAGGGAAAAAATGGAAAGACCCCACCCTATGAGCCAAGCTCAAATCTACTCAAAATGCATCATTTACGCTCATTCTACGAGTCTTAACAGACAAAACATCTCATTTCAATAGATTAAATTAGTCAAATAATTTAAAATTTAAAATCACATGATCTCTAAATAGCCAATCAAGAAAATAACATAATTCCCTGTATGCATTTGGCAACGCAATGGGTCCTATTTATGCTTTTGTTTTCTATTCCATTTTGTCGTTTGCGCAACTTTTAAATTGTTGCGGAACCAAAAACATCAGGCGCAGGGTCCTTCTCCAATCTTGTAAGAGAAAAATTGGACCGGATCCTGCTTAATTGATCATAAATTTCTTTTGACATTTGTAACTTTCCTCGTTAATATTGAATTGATTTACCTGTTCATACCATTTCCAAACTTCTCTTTAAAAGGACGTAATTTCCTTTTTGTTGTAGTATGTTTTGTGGGTCCTATGATTCATAATATTACATAAAGAAATAATAATATGCCTAAGCTAATTTTGTTTCATGGAAAATAGTTTATTTGAAAAATGTTTTTCTAAAAATGATTACTTATATCGATCACCAAAATAAATGAAAGAACAACATTTTTTTCCTCTGCAAAAATCTTTAGACATAAATTGTTGCAATAATAAGAACATTTTTCATTGATTAATTGTTTTAAGCGATTATTTTTTGGAAAATATTTTTTCAAATCATTCTTTTTTCATGGCACAAACATACCATGAATTGATATTAAGATTTGTTTTTTCTATTGTTAGTAAGTCACCATATGGATCATAACTTTCCTTTGCACAAGCAATTATCGTTGCTAATAGAAGGGGTGAGCATGGTCTAGATGGGCGGTTCCCGGCTTGGAATCGGGAATTGCCTACTAAAAATCAGTTTCGAAAAATTGGATTCGGTTCTCTATACTTACAAAATTGTATTTGTCAATCAATACCATGGTGAACCTAGTTTTCATGTTGGTACTTCTTTGTAATATATATATACCAATTCGTATCTAAGATTGGTGTAAACCGATTTGTTTAGTCTTTGATTGATCATGGAAAAACAAAATTACCTATTGATGGCTATACCTTGGAAATGTTAATGCCATAATACCTTTCAATTGGTATATGTAGATCAAATCAATCGCAAATCTCACACAAACCTAAACAACATATGCTCACAAAAATGGATTTCATTTGTCCTTCAAATGAAATCCGGACATACTAATAAATGAAACTCTACTCACTACATAGACACAAGAATGCATATTTCAATTGGCATTTGATACTCTTCTAGTTTTATCAATCCATAAATCTTGAAAGAGATACCAAAGAAGGCCCTTATATTTTAATTGATACAAGTTATTTGCTTAATCTTCTAGGAAGTTATGATTAAGTGGAATTTTTTTTAATATATATACCAATCCGATCCAAGCGTACGATTCCATACTTAGAATCAAAAATCAAACCAATATTCACTAGTTTTAGTAAATTGAAACCAGGAACCGAATCATCAATTCTCATGAGAACTGCTGATTAGGCGGATCTTGATTCTTTTATAAACCCCTAACTAATAGTAACAAATCAATAGATTATTCTTTAGTAACTTTTCTTGAAAGGACGTAATTTACCTTTGAAGATCCTAAGACCCGTTGCAATCTTCTTTTGTTGGTGTTCAAAAAAATATCTAATCAATGGTAATTTTCCTTTACCCTTTAGTAAAAGTTCCGGCAGTCCATGCGCCAGTACCTCTCGTCCTTGTAACTTTCCTTCGACGCTATCGAGTTACGACACAAAATGGATTTCGCAAAATTAGATTCGATAGACCAACGTTCGTCTATCCTTATCATATCCGTCGATCCATGTTGAATGCCGAGATCGGTCCGCCAAAAACACTCATTGGACTTTCGAAATCCCCATTAAATGCAAGCATTGACTGGTGTGTGTATGCGCGCGCGCGAGAGAGAGAGAGAGAGAGAGGGAGAGGGAGAGGGAGAGAAGACGGAGATCACGGTCATATAGTGTGTACCAGAAAAACCCAACGACTGCCTTCAAAAGTCAGGAAAGACGAGCAGGGGAAGCTCTTTGCATATTCACAGGTCAGTTTCGCAATCACGAGGACGGGTTAAAAGACAAGACTTTTCGGGCTTTCGTCTTTTGGGTTCTTTCCCACCTATTCTTGTGTCCTTACCAGATCCTCATAACAGCACCACCCCCCTCGGATTTGATCAAATCAAACCCCCTCTCTCCCCGTCACCCCTCAGTTCTCAGTTCCCCCTAATCTTTTTCAGTCTCTCATTTAATGCTCTCGCTCAAGCCCCTCTCTCTCTCTCTCTCTCTCTCTCTCTCTCTTTCTTTTTCTGTTTATGGAAATACTAACTCTGTACACAAAAGAAACTGGGCAGATGGCTCCTTTCTGCAGCAGCAGCAGCAGCATGTTGTCTCTTCACATGCTGTTCAAGATTCAACCCAAATAAGGGTCGTTCATCAGTTACTAAATGAAGAAACCCAGCCAGACCATCTCATCTCACTGGCCCTTCCTTTATCCCTCCTCTGGTTTGATGTTTCTTAGCTTCTTTTTTTCTTCCCAGCTTTCTTTTAGTCTCTCCAGTTCAGTCGCTCTCTATCCAATGGAATACCGAGAGAGAGAGAGAGTTGCCCACCACTGACTTTCAAGTAGATCCCACTCCCAGAAAATCTATGAAGCTCGGGGGGCTCATCTTGTTGCTATTGGTGGTGGGGGCTGCAACTGATTCAGGGGCTGAGACTTCTGAGTTTGAATCAGATGAACTGCCAGAGTTGTGATGTTGATGATGAAGGTCCAGGCCCCCTGGGTTGATCACTCCCGGTCCAGGAAAATGGAAGCCGTTTCGAGTTAAAGAGGACTTGTCAGAGGTCACATTGTCGACCGCGGTCGTCTTCTTGCCGGATGAACCTGAAAACCAAAATGCATTCGTTGTTAAAAAGGAAAAGATTCAGCTAGATACTACTAACTGGGAAGTTTATGACCAGAGAAGAACACCACGACATTCAAAATAGTATCCAAACAGAATAAAAACGAGGAGATGCAAAAAATGGCAAATCGTTTTGCTTCCTACTCTCACCAGAGAAGAAGGGGGGAGAAGACATGGCCGAAGAGGGAGTGAGAGAGAGATCAGTGCATGTAGAGTCAGATTCATCCACATTGCTGGAGAGAGTCGTCGAAGAAGAAGGATCGAGCCCCTTGGGCAAGGCTTGAGTGTGCTGGTGATCATGTTGATCAGGGCGATGATGGAGATGAGACGGTGGCTTTCTCTTCCGGTACACATTGGACTGCTCTCTCTGCCTCCTGGCCATTATCACATGCCAGTGGTTCTTTACTGCATTATCAGTCCGTCCGGGAAATAACCGGGCAATCATGGCCCATTTGTTCCCGTACGCCTTGTGAGCGGCCAGGAGCCTGTCCTCTTCTTCCTCATTGAAAGCTTTCCTGTTGATTCGCGGATCGAGCTGGTTGAACCACCTGAGCCTGCAACTTTTCCCTGTAAAACACAAAATAAAAAATAAAAATAAAAAAAGCTTAATCACTGCTCAAAAAATCTTGCTCATGAAGACAAGAAAAGATGGCCTCTCGAAAGTATAAGAAAACGTGGTGAAAAGAGATTTCTTGCTAAGTAACTATATTGTTTCTAGGATGTACCTGATCTTCCTTGAAGGTGTTCGGCGATCAAGTTCCAATTTTGAGGTCCGAATCTCGAAACAAGATCTTTGAGCTTGGCATCCTCAGCTGGTCTCCAGTGGCCTCTTGCGCAAAGCTTGGTGTGCCCTCCTCCACTTTTAGCGCAAAGGGACTGCGTTTTCTGCGCCTCTGCTTCCCCTGAAAAAACCAAGACCGAACCTCTTGTCTCGAGTCCTAAAATGCAGCCGTTTCTCGCATTTGGCTTTTGGATTGCCACGAGTTTTTCAGCTATCTCCCACGAAGGGCTCAGGATCTGAAGACCCATGTCTGGATTTTCAGGCTCTTGGTGGCCCAAACGGCCGAATTTGTAAGAGAGGGAAAGGCCACCCGCACTGCTCTTCAAGTGTTGAGTGCTCATTGTCGAGTGAACCCGGCAAGGCTCAGAAGGACCACAAAGTAAAAAAAAGAAGAGGAAAAGGTGACTTCTTTAAGACGTTCACAGGAAAGCAAGAGAGAGAGAGAGAGAGAGAAGGCGATTTCTCGAAGGGTTCCCGAACAAACCAACTCTGTTTTCTCTCAAATACAAAGCAGAGGACAGAAGGGCCAGTCAAAAAGGGAAAACGAGGGCAAAATGCAGAAACAGAGTTGCCCTTTGAGGATCAAGCATGGCAGATAAAAGGAAGGAGAGCGAGAGTGGGTTCAATTTGAACCGAAAAGAGAAACGGAAGCTCGGAAGAAGAGGAAGAGCACCGAGTGGGTTTGATAAGCGTGCGCAGGTGTCGTGTAAGAGAGAGAAGGGAGGAACAGAAACTGAAATGGGAGTAACAGTAAGAATGCGTGAAGAGAGAGAGAGAGAGAGAAGGAGTCACACGATTCTCTCGCACCCTCCCCTCCCCTTTATTTTATGGGGGGAGAAATGAGGTCAGTCATCAGTTTCTGCATTAGAGAGAGAGAGAGAGGTGGTTTCGTTTAAAAAAATGACAACTTTTCCTCTTTTTCAGAAATGCTTTTTTTGAGCAAAAAGAAAAAGAGGAGCTCGAGCCGTTCCATGCAAAGTAGGAAAGCCGCTCGTGTGGATGGGTCAGGTTCGTGGGTGGGTGGGTGGAGACCCTCGGTCTTCGTGCTCTCTCTCTCTCTCTCTCTCTCTCTCTGTCGTTCTGAGGAAGACCAGAATCTGTTTGTCTGTTTGCCAAGATGGCCTCTTTGCCCTTTTGCTTTCCATGGAGGTTTTACAGTAAAAGCCACAATCTACGAGTTACTTCATCCTACCTAATGTCTAATTCACTATCCAGACCCACCAAATGAGTCGTCATAATCTGGCTTTTGGGTCAGTTCATGGCTTATGGAAAAAGTTACCTGTTTTGAGTTATTCTAGACCGTCATATGTATAGCACTACTATTGACGAGTTATTACATGAACTTGATGCATCCCTTTTTTACCTGCATGAGTAAATCGATTTTGGTAGATCCCGTGTTAAATCCGGTGACACCTATCGGTTTCATTAGCCCATATACTTGTTTCTTGGATCTTCAGCTGCTATCATCGAAGTTGTTTATATAGAAAAGCTATGTTGATATGAGAAATATGTCAATCGTTCTCCATAAAAGAAAAGTGGAGTTAAGCAGTTTTTAGTGATGTTTAAAATGAATCCTATTATTTCTCGTCATCAAAATATATATAATCAAATGAATCCTTTATGTGGCTTGATGTTTCTCTCCATCCATTAACTTGAACTACTGTGTATATAATTCATAGTTTACCGAGAGACTATTACTTCTCATAAAGCCGATACACTTCTTCTCATTTCTTAGAATATTGTCAAGACATTACATGATTTTGTTTGATTATATGAATTTATAATTGATTTTCTAATTTTGGTTATATCCTAAGTTATCTAGTTTCATTGTTGAATTATTTCCTTTCCTTAATATATTGCTCAAGTATAAATACTCCTTAAATGTGACAATTGTTCGTCCAAGTAATGTATAATTCCTTCTTCTATATTCTTTCGCCATCATCATCATATCTAAATTTTGAGGTGTTGACAAGAGATTTGATAACTATTACATGGTGTAATGCAAGGAAATACTGGCTTAAAACAATTTCAAGAACTATCATTTTGACGCCTCATCAAAACCTAACACCTAATTTTCGGGCTTTGGGCATTGTCATTGAACCAGGGGTATGAGTTATGGCCTATCGGTTTAGTAACAGTGCCGTAAGGCATGCCAATCTCGCAATGAGGTTTTCACCCACTTTCATTCATCCTAGGCATGGAAGATTACTATATTTGTCTACCTGATGATAGTTAGATCAAAATCCTGATTTGGTATCTACCTTCACTACCACCATGAGACTTTCCAATTCTCTATCTATCTTTACCTTCCTGACAGACAGAGTAGGTATACGAGAACGACATTGTGGGATCTCCACCTAGGCTAATCTTCTACCGGTTTCTTCTCCTTAAATCTTTTAAGACCCGCTTAAATCTTTTAAGACCTGCTCCAGTACAAGAACTCTCATTTCGACGCCTCATCAAAACCTAACACCTAATTTTCAGGCTCTGGTCTGGTCTTGTCAATTGTTCTTCCTCTTTTTTTGGGCAAGAGCACACTTTTTTAGTTGATAGGTCATGCACGATTCCAGGTTTCTTTTTCCATGTCCATCCAATGGCGCTGATATCAAAAGCTTCAACAGCTGAAAAATGAACAGAGATATTCTACACTTGCTCTTTGATCATGAATGCTTCTCAATGATTGCCTTTGCTTTTGTTCTGCACCTCCTTGCATAAAAAAAAAAATTATATGTACTTAGATGGTGACTTGCATCTTATTTTCACCCGTCGATGTCAACCACACTAATCCACAAGCATATGCTTATGCGCTCGCGTCCTTCGATTATAAAGAAGAAAAAGAAAATCTCATTTTTGAGATTTTTGTTAAAAAATAATTAATATTATGCAAAATTTTAAATTGATACAACAGCTTTATTGTCTATTAATTTCCGTTTTATTGTCAAATTATTGAATTAAATGACACATGACAATTAATTAGCATATCAATTTGGGGTTTTATTTCAGTTTTGTGGTTTTCCATAAAAATTAATCAAATTTAACAGAAATTAACGTAAGGAAAATTTATTAAAGATGTACCAATTTTGAGTTTTTTTTATAAATATACCGGGATTTTTGATGATATTAATCTATTAAAAAATGAACAGTACCTATTGAACTACGCTGACAGATTTCTCTTAGGCACGGAGGGGATATCTACAAAAATAGGAAAAAACTGGGCGCGCAAGTTAAAATGAAAGAAAGCATGGGCCTGGAAAATATACAGGAGAAGCTCGAAAAAAGTGGGGAATGGGCAAAAGACAGGACATTGACTGAGGTACTACGAGGACGAGAGGATGGAGAGAACAGAGGCTATTCAATCGGAGGGGGTGGTGGTGTTCGGTCTTCACGCAGGAGATGAGGGTGTGATGAAATGATGGTTGCTTGTTTGACTGATGAACATTGGTTTCTGTTTTGCAGTTGCAGGTATTCTTTTTTGGTTTTTTTGGTAATCAGTTGCAGGTATTCTGGGAAGCAGCAAATGCATCATTTATATATAATATATATACATATATATATATATATATATATTTGCTTTTTGTTTCTCTTCTTTGCACGCCAATGCTGTGCATTTCCCATTTTTGGCAAAAATCGTTAGTAAAGTTTACCAACTCCCATGTTCATATTTTCGGTGCCCGCATGAAGGGTCGGTTGGTGCAAGCAGCTCTTAATCCTTTTCTTTTGTTCTGTCTTCTTTTTTTGCTATTATTTTTAGGTGGGCGTTTAATGAGGCTAAATATAATATATTTCAATCTACTAGAAAAGGGAGCTTATATCTATTTGTTTTCAAACCAAAATTCGTAAAGGCACATGTTAAGTAAGCACAATACATTAAATTGCTAGTATGTTCTTTCCTGATGACGTAAGCAAGAGATTTTCGTCAATTTTTAGAAAGGAAAATCGTGACCATGGAGTTAAAAATAAAATTGAGTTTGATCTTTTATCTTATTGGGGGGAAAATTTGAGAGAGAGAGAGAGAGCGAGATAGAGATAGAGGGCTGTCTATATATTTAAAATTGAGTTAAAGATAAGAGTTGAGGTAAGTAGTTACAAGATAGGAGGTCAATCTTGTATTCCCAAGGACTCTTAAAAGTCAACACACAACTAAATTGAGCTCAAAAGCTTCATGGAAAAAAAAAATAACAACCATATTCATGGTCCCCCACCATGTTCAATTTCTCTTAATCAATGATAATAGAGGTAGAAATGAGAAAACATGGCCTAGCTAGTGAGCAGCCTCTTCGCTTCATAATCTCACGCTACATCGGGATTTTCTTGATCAAACCTAAAGTTAGGCAGGCTCAACATAAAGAACAAAAAAATGGTCAAAAACAAATCATGAAAGGCTATAAATACCATAAAAATTAAGAGAACTTCCAGTGGTATGACATATGTAAACACTTAGCAAGAATTCGTCGCAAATAAGATTTTTTTATGTATATTTTCGGAATACATTGATATCACGGCAATGTCTTGTTAACAAATGCCTTCAAGAAAACATTCCCTTTGGAGGAGTAACCCCATACCAATTCACCTTAAGAGCAATGCGAGCAGCATTAACACCTGTCTACTAAGTTAGGAAATATTTAATGTGGCAATCCATCAGCTATTATTTAAGTTGGTAACCACATTTGACCACCCGACGTGATTCCACTGAATCACTTATTAGTAATGCAAACTTGCTAGAGAGGTCGTAATGCCCCTAGCATTATTCTTCACCTTAAGAACCAAAAATAAGTTATGTACAAGGATTCATGCATTTCAATAAAAAAAATCAGGTGTGTAAAGTGTACATCTTTAAAATATAGTTGTTTCTCAAATTTTCAAAGAACATGAGTTTTTTACCGAACAGTCACACTCTGATTATTATCCAATAAATTGCCCTAGCACCGGTTATTGTAACCATTATTCTTATCTTGGTCCCAAGAAAACGTGCAGTCCTTGACTCTTCGAAATTTGTATCCGATCCGTCCATGAAAACCAATTTTTACTGCCTCCTCCGGAAGACAGAGAGACGAGGAAAGAAGTGTGGATGAAAATAGGATCAAGATCAACTCTTCACGCATCCAACCAAAGCATAAAAGCTCCATTCATGTGGGGAAGAAGAAGTAGAAAGTACAGAGAGGAAAAATAATGCTGGGGCCTCCAGAGTAAAACGAAACACCAAAGATAGGCCGCAGACCGCAGAGGTGTCATCATCATAACCCCGAAGATACATCAAATCACCACCGATGGCGACTGCAAAGAAATCTCTCGTTTTCATTGCCTGCCCCCGAATCCCCACCGCCCCAGCATTGCTGCACAGATAGATCTCATCTCACCCTCATAAACAAGAAACAGAAGCCCTCTCTCCCTCTCCCTCTCTCTCACAAAAAACGCACCGTTTGCATGAAGCCCGCACGAAATCCACGCACACGTACGTCCACACGAACAGAAACAGGCCCTCCAATGTCTCAGAAGTACGTTACTGTACGTTACATTGTCGTCACCCACACGCGTGTGAGCCCGCCTGACCTACAGAGAGAGAGAGAGAGAGAGAGAGCTTTTCTGGGTTCGGTTTCAACAACTCACCCGATTTTGGGTGGTAACGTAACTCGGCCCTGGCGATTTGCTTCTCGCGATTCCCCTTTTTGTCAGCATTATATCGACCCCCCCTCCTTTTCTGCTTATTTATTATTCATCTCTGTGGAACTTTACCTACTTTTTTTTTCTGTGGAAGGGTGGGGTCGTGCGTGCGCGCCTGGGGTTTCATGCAGTGCATGGGGATGGGAGCAGAGAGGGCTCCTCCCTTCTGTTAAACCAAAACCCTTTTTCGCTTCTCTCTCTCTCTCTCTCTACACGTGCGGGTGTGCTTTCACACGTGCGGGGGTGGTGTTGGGGGAAAAAGCAACGGTAGTAAAGACGTTCGCGCAAAATAGGGAAGAGAAGCGCAACGACTTCCATATGGGACATTTGCTTCGTGGGACCTTCCCACTCCAAAGAGGTGTTTCCCTCTAAAAATAACCAGAGAGAGAGAGGGGGGGGGGGAGTTTTTTGGAATGAGGTGTTTTTGAAACATATTAGATGCGCGACGTGATGATGACATCTTAAATGGTAACCTGATGTATATATCACGTAGACAATACAATTAGTCGATTATATGACTTTCGTCATGCAACCAACACATGAGTTGCTCTCTCATTATCGAGGCACGAGTCAGATGGGTTCTCCATCCCCGTCAATCATTTAGTACCCACCAAGGGGATTGTCCCGTTGATAAAGAGGCCAACTGTCTTTTATGACATCACCAATTTAGTTTACGTAACAAATAAATTTCCGAACGATTTGTGTTGCATGACTTAACTATGACACACTTCGCGTGAAAAGAATTTTTTTTTTTGGGTTGCTACCATCCTAGTGAGATTACGGGAATGAGCCTGTCATTCTCAAACCTCCGGGTCACATGTAGTGTAGAGTAGTTGTGGCCCAATCCGAATATTTCATAGTAGGTACCATCTTATGATAACAATTAAATTGAGTTACGCAGGTTTGTTGCCCCTCCTCGTCCTTGTATCAATTGAATAAATCGGATGCTTCTTCGACATTCCCATCATGCTCAAAGCATTTGTGCAGAACTTGTTTTGTTCTTTTCCATCATTGTCTAATGGAGGGGTGAGCATCGAGGTCACGAAAACCTTTCATTTCACATAATTAGTCACACCTCTCTTCCAGCTCCATATAAACCACACGACACGCTAGTTTGGTCAAAGACATTGACACATTTTTGAAACTGGACACTTGATCTTTTCCGTCAAAGATTCATATTACCTTTCTCCTTCTGGTCCTACACCTTTTTGACAAATCTACATGTCTTGCTAATCACTTAGGATGTGTGTACTATATTCGTTTGGCAATAGAACTCTCGAACATTGTTATCCCGTTAGATGGCGATTTCAACAACCTTGTGATTAGATGTCGATGAGGAAAGCCATTGCATAATTTCTCTGCGGATATAAAGTTGGTAAAGTCCAATTTGATTCCCAGACTTGCACATTTTTTAAAGTAAGCTCTTAAATTTTTCATTTGTTCAATTAAGTGGTTTAACTTGCATTACTTTTCTAATCGAGTTTTTTTAACGCCAAACCTGATTTACTGAAGCTGACATGTCCGTTGGTGTCGGTGATAGTCTAATGTGGAAAGCCCGAGTTTAGCACTCCTGCTGCGAAATCATATTGCTTAAGGTCTTATGGTTTGAAATTTTCAGTGTCACGCATTAGATGATATCCTACGACAACACAAAACTTTTATATCTCAGACAAGGGCATCCCCCACCCTCACTGTCCCTTCCTGGTTTCTTCTCATTCCTTCTATTTATTTATTCATATTTAGCTTATTTTTTAAGAAATTCAATTTAAATAAATTTTGTATTGTAGATCAGATTTGCACTAAAACAATGTCTTTTTAATCACGAATCATCACGTAAGATAAATAAAATTATTAAAAATTTATGTCAGCATTTTTTATTAGCCAAAGTGGACGAAATTAACGAAAAAGCTTGATTGAACCAACTTAACAAGTTTTAAAACTTGATTACACTTTTTGCGAGTTTTAAACATCAATTGCACTCTTATGAAAAGTTTTAGGATTTCCAGAGCACTTATCATTTGAAAGTTTAAAGACTTGATACAAAGAAGGTACAAATATAAGGATGAAAAAATGAACTTTTACCAGTAAAATTTGTATAATGTTTTTGTGATATTCATAATCCAAACTCTCCACAAACATGCGACTTTATTCTTGCCACCAACCTAGTTAATAACATCGAATAGCGCCTTTGACCTAAAAAAAGAAAAAATATTGAATAGTGCCATAAATATTGTCATGTCGTTTAAACAACCATAAATATTGTCATGTCGTTTAAACAATATTCACTATACTTTTTTATTATTACCCCCTTAAATTTAGATCCATTAAATACCTCATTAATCTCATCCATCATTTTATTATGGAGTCTAGAAACAAGATTTGTGTTGTGCATGGAAATTGAATATGGGTGGTGTGACATAATCACGCTCATACTATGTCGAGTCGGTTGAAAGTTAGATCAATCCTTTGGTCAAATCAACAAAAAAAAGTTAAACAATTGGTGCATGTACTATTCTACTATTGTACAATAGATTAACGCTAAGAGCATAGTAGATACGATAACGCATGCTTAAGTTAGGCAATTTGACCAAAACAAAAAAAGTTTGGCAATTTACCATGCATTAAAAGCTAAAATATAATATACCCTTTATTACA
The DNA here is from genome assembly GCA_017140595.1 of Eucalyptus curtisii. Classification (NCBI taxonomy): domain Eukaryota; kingdom Viridiplantae; phylum Streptophyta; class Magnoliopsida; order Myrtales; family Myrtaceae; genus Eucalyptus; species Eucalyptus curtisii. Next base: position 33,094,394 of record CM029498.1, read on the forward strand.
TAAGGACATATAGATCTGTATATATATGTCCATGTGCTGTTTGTTAATGTTCCAGCCCTCCATCAAGAAAAGGGTCGGCGCTAATTAGTCGTTGAGTCAATGCACAGATATGACTCGAAACTCTGGACCCATGCATAACCAATAATAATAATCAATCAATCTGCCTCCATAAAGGCAAGAAAAAATAACCTCAATTTTTCTAATGCTCTACAAACCCTAGAAAGAAAGAGGAGAATCTGAGGGATGTCAGGCCTGTTCTTTTTTTCTCTTTCCGTGGAATCAAAAGGGCCGAGGAAAGGACATGAAAAGCAGCCATTGTTGAAAGGGCGAAGGCACGAGTGGATTACCCCCCCGTTGCGGTGCCCGATTAACAAAAACTTTATCATTTTTTTGACCGATCGATCAATCAAGCCCCCTCCCCCTTTAGAAAAAGGGCAAATTGACGGAAAGAAAGAAAGAAAGAAACCCCAACGGGTCGCCCTCGAACCCCCCTCCCCCCTCCATAAATATGCTCCACAAAGAAAAACAAAGATCACATCCGACATGTCAACATCAATATCCATCGTTAGTGTAGAACACAGCCTTGTCCTTTGCCTAGAAGTGAACATATATTCAAATGGATGGGCCAGGTGAGCAATAATTCGCGACCTTTGATAGAAACCGCACGTACACGAATAAGTAGAGATCCGTGCGCTGATTAAGTGGCACGTGCAAAGACATCCGATCCGTATTATCACTCATAATCATCACGAAACAGCCTATGGCCATAATAGGCGGACTGAAAATCCTCATAGGAACCGTACCAAGTATAAATCAGGAGCGGAGACGTGGTAATTAGAACTGTGTTCCCTTCAATGATACATGTGCGTGCGCAAAATTCCATCCGATCCATTAAGCTAGTGAGACATTTCATGGGGTTGTGAGTATATGTTTTCGTCTTCAAAAAAACATAAATTATGTAAGCAGTCGTGTCAAACGGTTCGAACAGGAGTTTACACCCACTGACTCGTCTAATTAATTAACTCAAAGCTGGTGTTCGGTTCTACAATATCATGCTATTCTTTTTTGTGTTTTGTCATCCGTAACGACTTCTTTTTGATAATTAATTCCCTGTGGTCATTCTAATTACTTAAAGTATTCACAAAGTGGCAGAACTGGAATCCGTGACCCTAGCGCCAGATCCATTGAATGAACATTTGAAAGCGAAGTCTTAATTAAAGGGAAACTACAGCTTCTCCTTGTTAAATAACAAAGAAACTTTTTGCCCACTTTTTCCACTTAAAAGATGCTGGGGGAAATGTTTGGGGAGGACGTCGCCATCTTTTTCAGGTCCCGACCAGTGATCCCCGCCTTGTGCCAAACGGCCCATCATCGATCACCAATGTTTGGCACTTTTGCTGACTACTTTTTTGTAGCATGCGAGCTGGGGCGGGAGTTGATATTTCAACGTTCGAGAGACCACCGGAACCGCATGAAATATCAAATCTCGAATTGAGTATCATGGTTCACATTTCAAATGAGACAAAGCTGGAACTGGTGGGATTGGTACGGTGATTATTAACAAACCCACCATCAGTTTGATCGAGATACTTCACTCCATTCGCTAGGCACAAATCAAAGGTCTACATCTCTCTCTCTCTCTCTCTCTCTCTCTCTCTCTCAGGGCTGCCGACCATTGCGGTCAGCTTAGTGAAAATCCACGCACTGCTGATAAAAAGCAGTTGGAGGATTAGGAAGTAATGACATGTTGTTAGTTGAGAGTTCATGGAATACTTTGAACGGAATCACTGTCTTTTCCTTCATGAGAAGCTTCTTCTAGGAATCCTCTGGTTACCTTCAATTTGGCAATCGAGTATAATGGTGGTTGCCGATTTATTTGACGAGTAAAGTATAAGTTATTTTTCTTTTCCAATGGGCAGCAAGTAATTATAATGGATTGACGGTATGTGTGCTTCGGCCTCCCCGTGAGTAATATTTCGAAATGGAAATCAACGAGACAACATGGCAATATTATAGAATGAAATTCTGCTAAATAAGATTCTGCCAGTAGGTATTTATTATGACTAGATCTATCACCTAAAAAGAAGTGAATATGTGATTATGCTAAGATGAAAGAGTTTAAACAAATATTACAGCTAGACAACTTCTAACAAAGTTATCAGTGTGCAATTCTATCACAAATAAAAAGAAAGGAGTAAAGGATAGAGAATTGCATACAAAGGTTTATAGTGATTCAACTTTTACAAGCCTATGTCCACTTTCCCGCACTACAGCTTATTCGCTGGAATCCATCAGGAAAATCGATCAGAGATTACAAGTCCTGAGCTTCGAGCACTTAAGTTTGTGTAAACAACTCCTCACTCTCCCAACCTCTAAAATGTTCACACAATATAGCTCAGTGAGAGCAAATGTGTATAATCATAAAACATTATTCAAACTTTGAAAAGATAAGCTTCAGTTCTCGTGAATGCAAATTCTTTCCCTTCATTTGAGACCTCCTCATATATTTTATTTAGTCCAAGCTGATCCTTGGACATATCTCCAGAAGGATCATCTAGCCAATCCACCCGTTGATCCTAGATCTGATTGAGAAGATCTAGGATTGCCGAGCTTGATGCTTCCCATAATTTCTATCGCCCATATAGTAGTCCGGGTTTCTAAAAGTTGAGTGTTTACAGATAGAAAGAATGTTTCGCCTCTAATAATAAATTCTGGGAAGGTTGAATCTCCAATAGATATAGGCAACTTTTCCTTTTAAAACTTCTTATGAAAATGGCAATGAATCCAACTAATCACTACTAGCCATTGCACGAGTATATTTGACTCGTTCCGTTTGACAGAATGTATAAGGAAAGAAGAATAAACCGTGACTCTGATTCTGATTGATATCGTTTATTCCTATTTCTTTAGACTTTCCACCTGAAAATACTTTTTATTAATAAAAAAGTTTCTAAGTTTTGTCAATCATCAAAACCACTTAGGGAATGTTTTCTCAACTGTATTTAGTATGTATGTATAGTACTTGTGAGCACTAAAGCTCCATTTATTTCGCGGGAAATGTATCCTTTTTGGAAAATATTTTTTTAAAAGTTATTTTTTAGGAAAAATGATAATATTGATATTTAGCTAAAATCTGTAAATGAACTAGAAAATATTTTCTATTGTTTGATATGGAAAATCAAATCCTAGGAAAAATTATCAAAAAAATTCAATTATTATTATTATTTTATTTTGTTATTATTTTGCTTCTTCCTTAGCCAGTCGCCTATCACAAGTGAGCTCGAGCTCACCGTAGGCTGCTACCATGGTTGGCAACCAATCAAGGAAAAGGAAAAAAGAAAAAGAAAAAGAAAAACAAGAAATAATTCAAATGAGTGCATGAGAGGAGAACATGCTTATGTATGGGTGAAAGAAAGAGAAGGGAGAGCGATTTCATCTTTTTAGAGGAGGAATTCATTTTTCCTGCTTTTACAGGAATTTTTTTTTTTCAGTTGACAGAAAATGTTTTCCTAAGACTAATTTATTATGTAGACCAAATGTCAGAAAATTTGAATTTTTCCCTAAAAATTACTTTATGTGAAATAAACAGAACCTTAATTTATTCGATGGAGACTCTATAGAGGAGGCACGTCCAGAGCAAGTTTATTTCATCCAGGCTACATCGGCAACTATCCCGTTGAAGATAGGAAGGAATGATGTGGGGATCAATTCACCTTTCATAAGACATTGATTGAATGGAAAATGGCTCAAAACTATTCAACTCCGTAGTAGTATGCGCACGACCTCTGACCTATTTTTACACCGGTTAGCCCCAGATCTACTTTCTTCTTAACATGGGCGATGCAGCTTAGATTTAGATTAAAAACTGCGAAAATTGAATCAAGTCGAGCCTAAATTTGAAAAGGAAGAAAATAAAAAAAATCAAGCTCAATTGAGCTTGCATGGTGTATGGAGCATAATTCAATCGGGTCGAGTTGCGACATCAAATGGTCATATTGTGCCAGCTCAATTCGACTCGATTACGTCCTCAATCACGCATGCAGACCACTGCGATCGGTGGATTTTTGTCTTGTTTTCCTTTTTTTCAACGAATGTCAATGTTAAATACGTAAGTCGTTAAGAAAAAAACAAGTATCGTCAGGTACGATAAGTTAGTAAAACCTCAAGCCCCGCGTCATGTGTCTTGAATGGTCACTTTCTTGGCTTATTTATACAGTAGCAGGTGCGAAGTAGACACCGACGCGGAAAACTGACAAAACAAATTGAAAATTTTAAGGGAGTTTTAACTTGGAAAAGCACATGAAATGTTGGTGCATCGTTAGGACAGAAGCGTTGGAAATGGCCCTGTCTTTCCTTAAAAACAACGCCGTTGTTCTCTGTTAATTCCCACCCCCACCCCCCCGAATCTCTCTTTTGTTAAAGGCAAACTTGCACGACCCACATGGCCTAGGAAAATATTAGATTAAGGTCCCTAGCATGGAAAAAGAATCTGCTGACGTGTCGGCTTTATTGACTCTAACGACCGTAGTTAGGTTTTCTAGTTTATAATATGTGACTGCATGCATTGTAACAAGATATTAGTATATCAAGTTCATTTGTTTAAGAATAGGGTAACGATCCCAGGTGTCGATTCTTGAATATGATCTCGCTGCTCTCATCAAATCCGCCTTGGCGCTTTCAAGAAACTCCAAAAAAACCCTAATCGCCCGAAAGGATCGTTTTTAAGCCGCAAGACATTCAAAATTAGGTGGGAAATCTCGACTAGCGAATGAGCGTTTTTCAAAAAAACCAAAATGTATGCTTTGACTCTCATTACGAGGACCATGCTTTTAAATATAGCTAATTAACTACGTTATGGTACTTAATAAAAACCTTCCCAAAATTCAAAACTACGATATTCTCTTATTCTCTCATCGAATATACAAAAACCCTTTCACGAATCCGTCAGTCTCAGCAGTGTCGGCAAAATTGATTCCATCTGATGTCTTCGGACCCATCATGCGACATGTCCTTTTTGTTCCACTCACAACACGATAACTTACTATTACAAATCGAGTGGAGGCCCAAAAGGTCGCTCTCGCGGTGGTTATGTTGATTGTCAAGGCTGATCTATATTAGAAAAGTCACCAACATAGGGCGGTGTTTAGGGGTCCCTACAAATTGGACATGTATGGAAGGATCAAAGATCATTTCGAATTGGCATTTATGACAGGAATCTGAGAAAGTTAACTAACGAACGTCGATCGATAGGTTCGTGTGGACCCTCTCGAGGAGATGTCCACAGCATCTGATGAAGACCTAGAAGAAAAAATTTGGTCGAAGTATACGAAAGTAAAGGCCACTCGATATCACGATGGGGCTTGGAAAACGTGGTTTCGCTAGGAGACATGGAGGGGGGGAGATGGAAAGTCAAAGGTTCTTTGTCCATGGAAACTTAATTACCTGCGGTTAACTTAGACTAATGATCAACGAGATCTTCGCTAGATTCATGAACCGGGAAACTTTTCGGGCTGTGTTCGTTTAACTTACTCATGTGTGCCAGTTTTTCTACTCGGATGACTGGAAAGCGATTCGTTGAGAGAGAAAGAGATGGAGATAGAGAGATATACGTCGAGTAGCGACGAGGCTAGTTACGCGATGATAGCAGTTAAACACGGCGATGGTGTGCTCCGATATAGTGGTGGGTCGATAGAAGTGTGTGTGAGAGAGGGAGAGGGCACATGTTGGTGCAGTGCCGCCTCATCAAGACAACTCCCTAGTGTTGATGGAAGTGACGATGAAGGCGATGATTACAATGATCAGCGATTGATCTTCCCCCCGGGAAGTTTGTCTATTTTTCTTTTAAACTTTTCATATTTAATTTATCAATCCACACTCTAAGAAAACTTTTATATTTTTTGATTATTAATATTAAAGTCGGCAGCTATATCAGTCTGTTCATAATAAAAGAACTTGATTGCACCATCAATCATACAAAATGAAAGACCCACCTAGACAAAGTGAAAATCTAAGAACTTGATTTCACTATCTAACGAGTTAAACGACAAAACAATAATGTTCAGAATAAAATGATAACCATCGAATCATGATGGTATGGTTTAATAATTTGCTCAAGTAAAATCATCAAAATAAAATAAAATAAAATAAGGACTACATCAATCAAGTCCGGAGAAATCTTATCATCTCTAGGACAGGCTTCCTAATATTTTCCACGACATAATCAAGGATCTTGCCTCTGAAAAATTTCATTATCTAGGTGAAAACAACACTAGTTGAGCTCGAGCACGTTTTCCTTTTCAACTTCCTTTCAGAAAGTCCTTGTAAAGAACTAGCGACGTTGCGGCGCTTTCTATTCCGGGCCCAGGTCGAAGCATGTCAACATAACTTGGGCCAGATCTAGAAAGAGCTTAGACCTATATTTGCACTGGACTCCCCAGCAAACTTCTTGAAAATTCGACTTTCAGCCCCCACGGTTCCCAAGAGATCTTTCACTTACACCCTTGACTTTAGAGGCGCTTGAAAAAGTAGCACTCACATAGCAATCAATCTAGCACGTGACGTTAAAGTCGTAAATCATTAATGTGTTGACGAGATAGCATTAGAAAATTGCAACATCACTATATATTGACGTCGATCGGATCGCAATTAACATAAACTGCGATTTGTTTTCTTGTGAATGTTTCAAAAGTGACCTACAGCTCAGGCTTCTTTATAGCTTCGAGTTCCAAGAAATTCTTCCATTTCTTACATCTTCCCTTTTATTCCAAAGAAAAAAAAAAAAAGTAGCAAGACTTTTTCATTATCTTTACAAAATCATGCGTACTTACGGATCGACTTCTTACCATGCCTAACAATAGAAAGCCCTCCCGGCCCGCCTTACCCGACCTATTACCTAAGTAAGACTTTTTCACTATCTACACAAGATTGCACGTGCCTATGGATTTGACTTTTTACCGTGTAAAACATTAGAGATGGGTTCCACTTAGAACTTGAAATCTGAAACTCACTCATGAGAACATGTTTGTAATTTTTTGAAACTTGGAACCTGCTATGCATATTTTTAAATCTAGAATTTACTCTACCATAAGTTGTAAGGTCCACCCAGGTTCCACTTATATTATTAATTAAACGATTGTAGTGAATTATAATTTTTAATGATTACTACTTATTATTATAATTCACCGATCATAATTTATATTTAGATGCACGAAAAATATAAAATATTAATCAAGTAAAAGTCTCGATCATAAAATGAAAGTTTAGACTACTAGCAGTTCAAGATTATACTAATCATCAAATGCCATGAAATATCTCGGGATCGCACGAAAACATACATCAAGAAAAATACAAAATCTTATTCCAAGTTCTAGATTCTAGGTTTCACTAACCTAGAATTTAAAACATATCCATCGAAACAAGTTCCCACATTTTTTAAACCTAAAACCGGACAAATTTTCACCGGTCCGATTCTATCTTAAAATCACGTTGCCCCAAGTCCCTAACAATAAAAGCCCGGTCCAGCTTGCCATATTCGACCTGCTCAGGAACGCCATTCGTGACCAAAGGGCCCGCTCCAGAGACCGTACGTGAAGAAATTCTACTTCGCCGTCGCGTCATTTCGGCATACGGGTCTTTGCTAAGAGATGAGAACGACCATTTTTAGCATCCTAGAGAACATTGAAACACCTGTCCTCAGAGTAATTTACCAATAGGAGTAACGATCAGTCTCCACGCATTCAACACCTAATCAACCTCAGGGAAGAAAGTGGGAAGACGACGGCGGCGGCCGCGACAAGAACAGCGTCGGTATGGGTACTAGTTTCTTTAGGTATTGTCTGTCCGTCGGTCGTGGCCAGGACGACATCAGGCGCAGCCTTTGTTGAAAATAATGATCGAGGGGGCAACTTTCTCATCGACACGTGATTCTATAAGCTGTCGATAAGCGAATTCCTTTGCCGTTTCTCTTTCGACGTGTGCGATGAGCGGCGTGCCTTGGGAGACATACTTTCCTCGTCTTTTGTTTTTTCTCTTTTTTCTTGCCCTTTCTTTTTAATATCAACCGGCATTGTCGAAAATCAAGAGAAATAAAATAAAGGGTGTCGGAAATGGCTGTGAAAGATTCGCGATGATTTTCATTCATCGGATGATTCGAACTGATTTAATTTTTCTCGCACGCTGACGTCGGTGCTGTAATGACTAGTAGGGCAATTTCATACCAATTTTGCGAATGAATTTTAATATTTGAGATGCAAAAGCCCATTAAAAAATCTCATTTATAGAACACTTGAGTTGGATTTCATTTGATTTTGTGCGTTCAAAAGAACAAGGCATGGTTAATACAATGCTTCTTCTGAAGTAATACGTTAAGATACATGCAAAATTTCACCGAAATAGTGGGAAACGCATCTAAGGAAAGATTTTTACCGTGAGAAGAATAGGAGTAGAAATTTGGGCCCATAACGCTGTGATGGCTCGGACCACTTTCTGCTCGTGATGCCATCATATGGTCTCGGGTCGTTTTCGGTCCATTGCTATATTCTTTTAAGGCGAATAGCACCATTGGTTCATGAAATTTGGACCATCCAGGTTCGAAGACCCGAACTCCGAGAAACCAATCACGTCCGCTCATTGCGTGAGATTTCTACCTGAGGTCCACATAATCAATGATTCTCGCAGATCCGGTCCATGTGAATTCTGAGTCCATTCAGATCTAAATCCCCGATGTTGGAATGTGTGGTTTATAGCTGGATATCTAAGGATTATCGCATGATGCTTCCGCTCACGAGTAATTCGACATTGAGTGGAACCAGAAGTTAATATTCAATAGTGTGCAAGAATATAAACCTGAAGGAGAAATTAATATTGAAGCGACGGGCATTCCCAAAGCCTTCTTTTAGTGGGATTTCTTGTTATTGCTATGCATCGAATTTGATTATTCATTGGTACTGGACCTTGTCAGGGGGCAAGCGGCCCGGGGGCCTGCCATTATTTCTTAGGCCCTTTGGGAAGGCCTCGAGGGATTTCTTGGCCTGTTCCTTAGTCGACCCGGGCCACGGCAAGGGTCTTGAGGCCCAGCCCGTGCCATATTCTTACTTAAAAATATGTGAAATTATGTTTTATTAATAATTCCTCCTCGATGCTTAAAAATTTGTAACTACTACCGAGATGCAGTAAGCCTAATTTTCTAATATAGGATACAGAAATAGTATAAAAATCAGAGGAAAAAGAGTAAAGTAATTTTTTTTTCATTTAGTTTTTATTTTTTTCCCTTTTTAAAGCTAAAATTCAAAAAAAAAAAAAAATTGATAGATAAAAAAGTGGGAATAGGATCAGCCATGTTATTCCCTTGGCAGAGTTTGGACATTTGCCAATGCCCTGATTAGGGCTGGCCCTGCCAATGAGTAGGCCTAGTTAGTGCCAAGATCTGGATGTGTCATTTATTGCATCAATAAAATCGTAATTAGTAAAGCAACACATCATTGAGCAACTTCTCCCATTCTCTGGATGGGGAAATTGTACTGCACACGAATATCTTATCTCAAAGTATGCAAGAATCATTCTCAAAACTTTTTTGAATCATCGATGGTCGTGTTAGTCAATTCTAACTCATTGCATGCTTTTTACTCTTGTCAAAGACACTCTTGATACTTGCTACTAGCAAGTTCCTAGGTAGAGGAGTTGATGCGGTCAGAGGAAGGGAACCGGCAACTTAAAACATTATCGATTCTTGGGGCTAAATCAAACATCACCATTCTTGGATGCTAGATGAAGAACTCTTCTGTGATCCATTGATCCACAAACACACCATGCATCATCTCTAGGTTGCTAGGTGAAACACTTTGTAAATGACCAAAAAGCATACTCTACAGTGAGCACGTTTTTGTGGGAATTCTCGAACGGTAGAGTAAAATAAACAAAGAGCAATCGCAGAACTAGCAAGCAACTCATATCTATTCTTGTCTATTATTTTATTCTAGGTGACATTGATGATACCCCTTAGTGTACTTGAAGCTAACCGGAAGCGGAAGATTGTGTGACATCCTATCTTCCACTAGGAATTTCCTAGGAAGCCTTGGATGATGGCCGTCCCAGCTTGTTGAGCCAAACCCTGGCCGATTCCCTGTACCAAATTACCCAGCAGACTACTCTCACCTCGATCATTCCTCTTTTTTGGTCTGTGTGGGACGCCATGTAGCGGAGTAATGGAAATTGACGGCGCAATAGCGCAGACAAGGTGCAGATCAAGCTTGCACTTTTTACAGTGGTAAGAAAAGCCCGTGCCTTACTTCCCGCAGGCGTTGCACACGAAAGCGCCTCCCAGGTAGATTGGGGTCGGAGTCAAAGTAAGCATGTGTTTGGGGTCGATCCAGTGTCTCAGCTTCTGCGGCATCTTCAAACACCTCCGGTGGAGGCAGAAGTTGCAGGGGAGGCAACAATAAGCCAGCTTGGAGATCGCCAGCTTGCAGCCTGAGCATAAGACCGTGCTCATGCTAGGGTGCTACTGGAAGTTGAGAAGCCTCAAGGGATGCTGGTGGCTGAAGTGTTGTATGCTTTGGTTGGCTCCCATTTTGCCCGTCCCAAAGTCTTTGCTCTTGCAAACGGTTACTGATGCGCATGAGGAATATTGCACTGCATATATAAGCCGATGGTCAATGATCAAACATCATGTGAACACATATTTTTTTTTTCCAGTCCTTCTTTGTCCTGTGGGACATGTTTTTGGGTGATTGCACGGTAGTTCGACACAGGCTTCTGTTTACAGTAATTCAAATACATCGATAAAAGCCAATCTGCCAACATCAATTCCCGGGGACCTCAACGCGTCAACAGTCCATGATATCTATCCTTGTATCTGTTAATGGTGAATTGCGTTTTAAATAATACAAAGAAGGTAGAGATCTACTTATTTCGATTGACTTAAGGGTCAATTTTTGTCTATTGTAGTTGGCATCTACCTCAACCAAGTTTTGATCAGAGTAATTTAAGGTTGCTATCTGTCATATGCTATTGGCATGTTATTTACAAGGAGAGTGACATCGATAGGAACATAATATTTGTTGAAGTTGCTGTCCCCCATAGTCTCAATTTTTTATGGAATCGCATTGTTGTGAGCAGATTAATATACCAAACGATAGCACTTACGATGATCATGTACTGCCAAAAGAGGGAAACAATGGAGCAAATAGAAATTCTTTTTTGATTATTCTCAAATGTTAGACGGAATTGAGAGGACGGTTGTGAACGAAGATGCATAAAAGATAGCTCTGCAATTGTTGAACATATATATTTGTTTCCCTGAAAAGTTAAGCAGAGCATTCCCATGATTTAATGTCCACCGTAGCATAGGTTTTTTCCAGTTAGACTCCGAACGTGCATCCTTAACCTTTAGCAGAAGTTTGAACTAGGAAATGCAGGGTATATGAAGATATATAACTTTTGAACACACATGGATCGCGGAAATGTTAGTGATGTTCCTTCAAGTCCATAATGCAGCTTATTCTCCTAAAGACAAGGCAAATCTTCAACCAAGAATAGTTCAGCCTGTCGTCTTTTTTAGGCAACTTCCTGTCAAGTTGATTTGTCAAATTGTGTTTGGTATTGGAGATTATCTATATTGAGAGTGATACCAGAGGTTAATGATTATTGAAATCGCCATGCCATTATCCTCATTCTCTAATTGAATCAACTTGTATGAGCAACTGAATATGTCAAATTATTATCATAGAAAGTCTTCATTTGTATGCGAGTAAAGAGAGAGCATGAGAAGAATACTTCCTTTTGGAGCTGCTCATCAAGTTCTCAAACATGCAGAAAAATCTTAAGAATGCTTCAAAATCAAGATCTGTACGAGATAGTTTTTGGTAATATAGCAATGGGGCGCCCGCTCGGCTTTCTCTGGAGAAGATCGGGAGTTTGTCTCGCTATTCAATCCCCATAAACACGTGATACATCCCCAACTTTAGTTAGATTGCACGAGGACAACCCGATGCCTTTGAAGATGCAAAGCAGAGAAGTTCCTTAACATTTTGTTTTGATCCAGCTGATCACTCGAGTGACGTTTACGGGGAGATTATGACTGTTCATAACAAAATCCTCAGTAGGACAAGAGATCTTTGTATGCAGGAGTTATGACCAATAAAAGTCCAAATGGGAAGAGCAAAGAAGTCCATAAGATAGGGTGAAGATGTGAGCGGTTTCAAGTTCCATGCAAGTTAGGTTAATCTAAAATCTAGAACTTACCCACTAGAATATGTTTTTATTTTTTGGAACCTGTAATCTACTAAGCATACCTTAAAACCCAAAATCTACCTTGTCAGAGGTTCGTTCCACATTCTACTTAGATTCCATCCGTATTACTAATTGAACAATTACCATGAATCATTATCTTCAATAATCACCACTTGTTGCTATAATTCATTGACCAAAATTTATATTTAAATACACAAAAAGTATGAGATATTAACAACATAGAAGTTTTAGCTATAAAATGGAAGCTCAACTAATGATTCCAAATTATACACTCATAATTAGATGCTATGACATACCGTAGGATCGTGCGAAGACTAGATCAAGAAAAATACAATACTTTCTTTAGGTTCCAAGTAATTGCAACCTTCTCGTCAACACAAAGTTCCCTGATTTTTGGAACTTAGAATCTACCCTACATACCTTGGAGCTAGACAAGTTCCCATTGATTCGATTTTTTGACTCAAGGTTCTACCCTAAAACCATGCTTAATGCCAGTCTCTATCATTAGGTTCAAGAAAAATACTGCATCGTGTTCCTAGCTCTGCAGTGCTAATCAATTGTGAAGCATGAGCATGCTCGGATACATTGCAATGCCCTCCCTCAAGAATTGAGATGATTCATACGCTTTCCTCAAAAGGCGCGACGAGTGCTTGCACCTGCTGCAAATCTTCTCCACAGCTAGCTTTTCTTCTCATCCGATGCTTCTTTAATCTCTCTATTTGGAAATTTCCTCTTAAGCTCTGTTCGCTAGCTTAAGCAACCAAATGCAACAGTCAAGGAAAAAGGGTACTGTAAAATCTCATTCTCTTGAACATATCTTGAAAAGTATTCAAGGCTCGACCCTTCTGTACATTACATTATAATTTTCAAGTGAAAATTATCCGCAATGCTTGATAGGCATATGAAACAAATCAATGGAACTTTAGAGCAGGAGTTGAACTTCCTATTGTTTGCCATTCAACCTATGAACGGACATTGAATCTTATGTTAGATAAGATGCGTTTGGTTAAGCATTTCCAAAGGGCTTTTGATCCCCAAAGCCCCTTGAAGAAATGTTAAATTGTTTGAAAATCGTTTTAAATGAGCATTCGGCCAAATGCTGACTTTAGGAAGGCTAAAAGTCCAATGCTAAGGTTGCGTTTGGAAAAGGCTTTGGGAAGGGACTTTGGGCCTCCAAAGATCTTTAGGCCAAATATTGGGTGTTTGGTTTCATTTTTGAAACCCATCTTGAGGCAAAGTTTGCCTTTCAAAGCTTGAAAGCCCAGGCATGTACTAGGTTGCCTTGGACTTTCAGCCTTTTTGGAAGGTAGGGCAAGTAAAAAAATTTCTTCCGGTTTTATCTTTACTGATTTTTTGGTTTTTCGATTTTGCCCTTGTTTTCGACTGTTTATCTTCTTCTCCTTGCATTGGCTAGCATGGTTGATGTGACTGTGAGGGTTCGGCCAAGGGAGGTAAAGAGAGGTGGGCGACCCAAGCGACCGTCGCTAGCAAGTCGCATGATTATTGCCAGGAGGTCGCGCGACCCTCATGAGGCCAGCTGAGGTCACCGATCCAGACAGCGAATGGCCCTCGGCGATTGTGCAACCCCAGCGAGGGGCTACCCAGTGTCGAGCGACCCAGCTAGCCCTCGTCAGGGTCAACCGACCTTCGTGAGGTCGCGTCGGCGAAGGCCTGCGTTTGCGCGACCCAGCTGGCCCTCTTTGGGGTCGTGCGAGCGCGACCTAGCTGGCTCTTGCTAGCGTTGAGTAACCTCGGTGAGGGGTTGCGTGAATCGTGCAACCTAGGTAGCTTCGACCCACGTGACCGAGCTAGCCTTTGTCGGAGTTGAGTGACCTCTACAAGGATCGCACCGGGGAAGGCTACCTGGGTTTGTGCGACCCAGGTGGCCCTTGCCGAGATCGAGCAACCACCCTGAGGGGTTGCGCGGGTCGTGCCACTCTCACCGAGGGTTGCCCAACCCCAGGCGACCTTCATCGATGGTCCGCGAGGGCATATGACGTCCACCGGCAATCCATCAACAACAAATCTGGATCATCGGCGGCCACCCGGTTTGCTAGGGCCAACTTTTTGTTTTTTTTTTTTTGTTTTTTGTTTTTTTATAATTGAAGTGCTTTATATGAGTATAATTTTTCCAAATACAATTTTCCTCAAAGGTATTTCATAATGGACTTTTAGATTACAATTTACCAAACAAATTTACATTTTGAAAAATTCATTTAACTTAAAGTTCTTTGTATTTTTTTCAAAGGCTTTCTCCAAAAGTTTTTCCAAATACACCCTAATAGGGACTTATATTGGGCTTTCAGTATTTGGCCAGATGCTGAAACTATTTTTTTTTCCAAAACTATCCTCATCAATTTTTCAAATTTCTGATTTTGTCATTGGTTAATTTTTTTTTTTAAAGGAGACAACCCTTCGTTGGACCGATGAAGGCCTATAGCCGCAGCCTCCGGCGAGCCACATTTGGCGTTGGCGGTCGTTGGTTGAGGTTTGGCGAGTGTCTGGGTCGAGCGACCCTCGCCGAGGGTCTCACGGCCTCAAGCGACCCTCGCCTACCGCCCTCGCCGTTGCGCCGCAAGACCGAGGTAGTAGTCGCCTAGGTCATGTGCCACCTAGGTCAAGTGATCCTTGCTGAAGGCTGCCAAAAGTCGCCCGAAGGCTGCGACAAGCTAGATTGGCTTCGCCCGTAGCCCTCGGGCGAAGAGTTTGGTTCATTATTCAAAATAAATACACACACACCGTTGCCGTCGTAGGGCAAGCTAGAGGAGGCTTGCCAACGAGGGAGGGTGAAGCGATGTGTGGTGACTTGCCCGTGGGTGCGTGGGTGGTGGTTTTCGCGTCACGGATTTACTCTCTCCGCCGGCCGGCGAAGAGTTTGGTTCATTATTCAAAATAAATACACACACACACATACACATATACCCAAAGCCCATTGCAAAAGTTTTTTTGCCAAACACACATTCAATTCAAAGTCCATTTGCAAAGAGGTTTTAACTAAATACAATTTGCATTTCCCTAAATAGCTTTGACTTTCAATATTTTTATTACACTCAAAGCTCATTTGTAAAGCTGAACCAAACATAACTATAGTCATATTGGGGGTGTTCATAACATTGAGAAACACCAAATTCTATATTGACCCGACCAATTGAAATTCACGTTGGAGCATTTGGAACTATTTGGTAGTGCATAGTAGGTTGGCGTAGGGTAAATTTGGTTCGACATTTTGAAAGCTCATTGGGAAAATGCAAATCGGCTTAACCTAAAGGGCTTTAGGCAAATGCAAAGGTCTTTTGTTAAATTACACTTTGATAAACAATTTTGAGATAAATACCTTTTAGTAGAAAATTCATTTGAAAAGTCATTTGGATGATTAATATTATTTTTTTTAAATTTTTATTTGTTTAAAATTGAATATATATATTTATAAAAAGAAGAAGAAGAAGACCAAACCCTTCCCCGAACCGGCGAAGGGCTACGGCCGTCGGTGAGCCAAATCTGGTATCGATGGTCGTCGGTCGAGGTCGCCTAAGGGCAACCTCCTAGCAAGGAGGTGGCCCGAGGTCAAGCGACCTAGACGCACAACCCAAGTAGGCAACCTCGACCGATGGCAGCCGATGTCAGATTTGGCTTGCCATTGATTGTAGCCCTTGGTTAGATCGGGCCTTTTTTAGTTAAAAAAATAATGAGGGATAAAATCGGGAATTTGAAGAATTGGTGGGGATGGTTTTGGAAGGAAGTAAAGAGTTTCAGCATTTGGCCAAATCTCGAATGCCTGATGTGGACTAGCATTGGGCTTTCAGCCTTCTCAATATTAACTTTCACTTGAAAATTCCTTTAAAATAGTTGCTTAACAGTCTAATATTTTTCTAAGAAGATTTAGAGACCAAAAACCCTTCGGAAATGCTGAAGTAGATGCATCCATAATGATGCAAGCAAAATCCGCCCACTGATTCTCTCCCTTGTCCCCTGGTTTTCCTCGTTTTCCCCGTCTCCTGCGATTGGTGGAGAGGACGAAGACTTTGAAGTTTGTAATTTATGTGACTCACGAATTCCATGACAAAAAAACATTTTCTTTTTCTTAATTCTCGTGCAAATTTCTAGTTGCCAAAGAAAGGGAGGAATTTTGCATCGTTCCAAATAATACTATTCGGATTGCGAACATACCATCAAATAATGCTTTGAAGCCTCTTTGATATCATGATGAACTCTGTCGTAAAAAATGATGCAAAGGAAATACGATCATTATGGTCATAAATAATCCTCGCGCTTACAAGATTTATGAATTTTATATTATGGCATGAAGTTCACGAGGTTTTCTTGAAAGGTAATTTCCTCCATGAATCGTTTCACGGCCACACACCCCTATGCAGAATACGATGGCTGATATTAGTCAACTTAGTTGGCCATCATGCATATTGAGATTCAAGAATTTTTAGGCAGTGAAAAACTATAGCCTAATGATGCCAAAACGCAGGATCTCCACCAACCCATATTCCTGCATCGTGAGATTTACTAATTATCGAGCATAAGACAGGATTTGGAAAATATTCATGCTAGCAATAGGCACTAATTCAATGGACCCAATTAAACAAACGTCGAATAAAAAACCTTATCTTTTTCGTGGCATTTACAGGGAAAAAAAAAAAAACTGAAGAAATGGCAGATTCGAGCAGTTGAGAAGTGACGCAGCAGCGTTCTACCCAGTGAAGATTTCCGCAGTAGGTGCAACAGTTGCCCTTCCACTTTCACGCTCTCTGTCAGTCAAGAAAGTACAAGAACACCCGCAGCATTAGCTTCCACCGGAAAACGTCTCCACCTAACCTCCTCTGCCCAAAATCACGAACACCCATCAACCTTCGATCGAAAGATTCTCGAAAACAAACGTAAAAATCCCATCTTTATCTCTCGCCCACCCGTTTCTTGACTCGCCCATCTCGCCGTCGAGTTCAGCTTTTGGGACGACGGGTCTGGTTGCCATGGAGTTCTTGCAATCCCAAGATTTCCAGATTCTCGTGGGCGTCGCCGTGGCGCTTGTCGCCGTTGCAGTCGCTGTTGCCTACCTCAAGTCCACCAAGAAACCAAAAGGTTTGATCTTTTTCCCGTTTCTCCGGGCCGGAATTTATCTTCGACAGATTTGAGCATCCGTTGAACCATGAATCTAATCGTTATTGCAATTCATGGATCTGATTCGAATGCCAGTTAGTACGGATCAGGAGAGTGAGAGGTGGTGGTGTTGTTGTGGCGTTTGTCAATTTCGTATGGCATGATGGCCTGATAGCTCCTCAAGTTTGACTACGAATGTCGGTCTGATGCTTTCTTTCATTTGGGTTTGTGCCTCCGGTCAGAGCTGGTCATGTCGATCCAGGAAGCAATATCTTGTTGTTGGTTTTTCTGTATTTGACTTGGTCATTTAGTGGCACTCCTTGCATTTGGCTTTTCGGGTGCTTTCACTTGTTTTATTCTCGCGAATTCTACTGGGAAGAAGGAATGAGAGACTACACATGGAAAGAAAATTGTATCCTGCTCGGTGAAAACATGAGACTCCTACGTGATTTCACTTGGAGGGGCTAACCCCAACTACTAAATCCAGCTAATATTCTATCGAATGTGATATGTGTAATTTGTAAAGTGAAAGTATTGCAGTTGTCAAGTTCCTCTACTTATCCGAACTGTACTCTAGATTTGTCTATGAATCTGAATCTGAGTAGCCCGTGCTTAGGTTCCTGCTCTCCTTATTAATTTACTGTGCCGAGATCTAGCATTATAATATAATATCTCCTGGGCTGTTGTGTTTCAATTTTGTTCGTATGTGCTTGCTCTGCATGAACTTGAATTACTTGCGTGTGTGTTCGTAGGATGTTTGGATCCTGAAAATTTCAAGCAATTTAAACTCGTCAAACGGACACAGCTGAGCCACAATGTGGCAAAGTTCACATTTGAACTTCCAACGCCTTCTTCTGTTTTGGGTCTCCCCATTGGACAACATATAAGTTGCAGGTTAGTTGGCTTTTGTCTTTTGTCCTCTGTTGCTTGTACAAATTTCTTTGCACTGTGTGCTGTCGGTCTTTCATGTAACTTGCTTTTGTTTCAACTCCAAATATGATGCTAGCACAATTGAATCGGCAGTTAATGACTACATAGAGGAATGATGGACGTCTGCTAGTAGTGTAGAATATCCAATATGACAAATTAGCACCATTTTAAATCTAATCAACATAATAAAAAATATATATTTGATGAATCTATTGTGGCCTTTTTAAGAAACTATTGTAGAAATTTTTAGTAGAGAATTAGTTTGCTTGAACACAATTGTATGGTGTATATGAATCATATGAACACAACCGGCTCTTTCATTAGTTACCATTCTTGCTCTCTAATTAGCAATGCTATTTGCAGGGGCAAGGATAGCCAAGGTGAGGAGGTTATCAAACCCTACACCCCAACTACCTTGGACTCTGATGTTGGATACTTTGAGCTGGTCATTAAGGTAATTATCGGTGTCAAATTGATTACATCCACAGTTGGTTGTTCCATTATGAATAGCATTCTTCTTTGGCTGATTCCTGTATCAGATGTACCCACAAGGAAGGATGTCACATCATTTCCGCGAGATGCGTGTGGGTGATTATCTGTCTGTAAAGGGACCAAAGGTAGTCTTTTTCTTTGCTTGTCAACATAACAAAATGCCTGTAGCACTGTTCTTGTTACTGAAGTTGGGACTTGTAAGAGGCGGCATTTTCTGATTCTTCTACCACATCTTATTTAGACTTGATTATCGATCTATACTGCTGGACCTATTATGCAAAATTAGATCCTGTATCTTTAGTGATAAGAGAACCATAAATTCACAGCCTTTGTGTTTTTAATTATTGCCTCTCTCTTATTTCCAATACATATGTTGTCGTGTAGTTTCTTTTGGATGTGGGAAGCTACTTATTTGGCGCTTTACATTGTATTTTCTTATAGGTGGTCTCTTTGTACTAAAATAGGTTTGAACCTTTAAAAGATTGACATGTACTGCGGCCATATTAAATTGGTGATAGACATGTCCCTTGCCAGAACTCCTAGCTTGTATGTTTAAACTTTCTTCTGTTTTTCTTAATTAAGTTGTCATCTTACTATGTTACAGTTTAAATTAGGTAATACTGATTATCGATGTTAGAGAGTGTGTGTTCTTGAGTTTTCCTAGGCTGTGGAACAATCTAGCAAGTATGTAAAACATGGACTTTACATTATTCGTACAAATATGCATCTTCCAAATCAGCCTTCATTTGTCATCTTGATCCCTTGTATAATATGTTAGGCACTCTCTTGTGTGTCATCACTTTCATGCTATGCATTTGAATATGGGAAATCGCTCCATCTGATTACAAGCTGTGCAATTGCTGCAAAATCTCCTTTCTTCTTCTCTGTGGACTAAAGCCCTGGCTGAAGCTTCGGCTTTCAAGATTGTAGCTTTGTCCTTTTGTGCTTCTGCAACTTTGCAAACCCCCCACTGGTCTGGCTACAATGCTGTGATTTAACTGCTTGCTTTGCTAACTTACTGTACTAAAAGCTGAACTGCTTGCCGCTTGCTCTTGCCCAATGAGCTGATATCAAATTTAGCTGCTCCTGCTAATACTTCTCATGCTCAGTGGATTAATACATCTGTCACGCACTGAATACTCATTAATTCTGATGGTTTGATGTTGTCATCTGGAGAGTGTTATAATTGATCTTTGCTATTATTCAACGTTAACGTCCAGTTACCTCTGTAGCAGTATTCTCCTCATAAATACTGTTCGTTGTAAAATATTGAAATTGAACTCCTATTTGTGTGAGATTCTTATTTTTTTGGACCATAGATGCTTCCTCCCATTCATGTCTTTAAGACTCTCAAAACAACACATGATCTCTTATATTAGCCTTTCTTGGTTTTTTCCCCCCTCAATCAGGGACGTTTCAGGTACCAACCTGGCCAAGTTAGAGCTTTCGGAATGATTGCGGGAGGCTCTGGCATCACTCCAATGTTCCAGGTCATTTCTCTTGGTCACAATGTGAACTGCATCAGTAGTTTTGCGGCATTGACATATAATCTTCCTCAACTATCAAATATTACCTTCTTATGAGGTTTCATCTCACTCTGTTCCTCATTACAGGTTGCTCGGGCAATACTAGAAAACCCAAAAGACAAGACGAAGGTGCACCTTATCTATGCCAATGTGACTTATGAGGACATTCTTTTGAGGGTAATTGACTATCCTTTCCCATAAAACTCTTTCTACTTCGCTGATGTGGAAATCCCTGAGCTCTTATAAGTATGGCTATTCTGTTTCATGTCCATCTCGCTGTCTCTCAAGGGTACTTGCACCATTAAAATTCTCTGTTCGAAAAAGCGAACTGGACTAAAAGCATCACTGTAAATGTTTGTTCTGTGGAAATTTGAGAATTCATGCCAATGGAAGCAACTGAAGTACAATGTCTTGGTGGAGATGTGCCGTAATTTACTTCCAAGTATATCTGCCCCTAATAATAAGGGTTTTTCAATATAGGATTGTGTGCATAGCTTTGAACATTCATATGTGGAATCTTTTCTGGCGTCTCAATTACTCAATTCTATTTAATTGCCGATGTTATGATATGCATATCCAATTTAGCCAATGTGTAAAATTGTACCCTGGTGTCTTTAATCACTAAAAGCAGTTACTAGGATCAGTAAATTGTGTTTTAGGTGGCCGAATGAGGATAAAATAGAGACATAAGCTGTTCATATTGGTATTGAACAAGAATTGAGAATGTCTCCAAAATTAAATTCGTCACTTGATGCAATTATCACTTTATTGCAGGAGGAGTTGGATGGCCTTGCTTCTAGCTACCCAGATGGCTTTAAAATTTACTACGTTCTGAACCAGCCTCCTGAGGGTTGGGACGGCGGTGTTGGATTTGTGTCGAAGGAAATGATTCAAACCTACTGCCTTGCACCAAGGCCAGGAATTCAGATCTTGAGATGCGGTCCACCACCGATGAATAAAGCCATGGGTGGGCACCTTGAGGCACTTGGTTATGCACCGGAAATGCAGTTCCAGTTCTGATCCTCATCGAGCAATAAACCTTCGATCGGCCCAGAATTTTCCTTCTCTTTTCTTTGCAGGGTCAGGAAATGTGCTTTGTGCAATTGTTCTGTGGTCTAAATATGGACTTCATTGTTCGAGACTTTTTTAATGGAAACATGGGTTGCGGGCATGTACGTTGTAACTCCGGAATCTGACTTCCCTGCCATTTTATAAAGCTAACTCTGCAATCTGTATCTTGCAGCAAGTGAATTCCCTCATTCTTGCTAGTTATAGTACGTTCCTTACCCAGGAAAATTGAGGTTGATTTAGCTAGCTAGAACCACCTAGAGGCGTGAATAGGTGATGATATAAAATCTCGACAAATTAATGTGTAATAAAATAAGTCAAGATCAAGGCCTGCACAAGGTTCATAATATGTTATAAGATAGAATAGACTTTAATAGCAACCCGCGAGTGTCCAATGGACTTTAGCAATAAACGATAAGAGAATACATATTAGAGAAATTGGACACAAGATTTATAGTGATTCGGCTTTAGTCGAGTCTATGTTCACAATTCACTTTCTCACTCTGACAGTCTACTAGTTTGATTTCATTATATGATTAATAAAAGGTTACAACTTTGAGTATAAACACTCATTGTTAAATCAAATTATCTCACAGTGTCTTTCAACCAGGGGCGCAAGGCCTACAAGTCGGTTGAGAGACACTGTGCGAAGCACTGGTCATCCACCCATCCACCTTCACCAGCGCGGGCGGCTATTATACTGGTCTACCAGTTCCTCAAATATCTCTTACGAGGTGCAGTGAAGTCTACCCTCCCTATCTAAAGGGCCCCTAATTCCTGAGTGTAAATTTTTCTTCCCCACCCAGGAGAGAATTCCCCCAATGTTTTACATCCCAGAATTCAGACAAAGCCGTTTTAGGATATACTTGGTCTACTCTTTTAATATTTCTTTCATGATCACAAATGTTAAGCTCATTAAAGACAAATATATGATTGAAATACGCTCAAATTTTGGAATTATATATTCTAGGCTTCATCTCTTACTCACTCATCAGTACCTTGGTTTCCTTACATACTCCTCTATTTCCAAACTAGCCATTGGACAGTCTCTAAAGTATCGTCTTCCATTTTGATCGATAGACAGAACTGTATCGAGAAAATCTTATTGTCGTTGAGTGACAAATAATGGATCTCCATTTAATTTTGATCGCTTATACAATTAGAGTCTTATTTTCTAAAAGAAGAGCTTTTTCTTTTTTTTTTTAGAAAAAAAACTCATCTTAGGATTGATTTCCTAATCAATTTGATTGAGTCAATCTTCCATAATGGTGTAGAATCCAAACCAAATTACTAACCATTGTAGGATCTATAGTAATCTCGTCTTGGACTATTTCCTTCTGGATAAGTGCTAGGATTGGAGCTCATTTTGTTGACATATTGAACTTATTTTGATCTGAGTATGTCAGGATGGGATAAGAAATGATCTTCTTCTACGTTTGAGTGTGGATTGACAACTTGAGAATAAGTCTAAATGAGTTCAAGTTTGGTCTAAAAGCTATATGAGGCTTTTTCAAATCTTGAACATATACTCGAAACAAAATTCTTAAAGGCAAATGTAGTTAACTGAAAAGTTTGTCAACTTCAAAATCTATTTGGAATTTTCTCTAGGTGTAATCATCTAGTGTTGAAGAAGGAAGAGATGTATGTACAACTTCTTCACACGATTTCAAACCGTCACCTCTTGATTTTAACGGACCAAGGGAGGTGTTGTTCGTTCGTGGACAAAACCAAATGACTCCGTATGTTTCGACCTTCTTTTCTTTGATATGATACAGACTGATATGTCATGGTTGGTGTTGCACAAACTTCTATTTGATGAATAAAATTAAAGGTGTTCAAACTGGTAGACGGCTTGGCTCATTTAGGGTGCGTTTGTTTGTGTTTTTGTTCTTTTTTTATTAGAGAACGGTTTAGAAAAAACTATTTCTATTCCGGAGAACAATTTTTGAACAAAAGAACGTGTTTGGTAAACTTATTCCTAGAATAAAAAAAGAACGAAAACATGTTTGGTAAATTTGTGTTTTTTTTATTTCTTTTAATTTTTAATATTTTTATTTTATTTTTCATTTTTTTTTCTTTTTTTTTTCTTTTTTTCTTCTTTTGGCTTGTCGCCGGCCTTGGCCATGGCTGGTGATTGGCCGACGAGGGCCGGCGGCCTCGCCCGGCCACGGCGAGGCTCGCGCCGGCCCGAGCCGAGCCGGCCCCTGGCGAGGTCGCCGGCCCTCGACGGCCGGTCGCCGGCCACCGGCCAAAGAAAGAAGAAGAAGAAGAAGAAGCGACCGGCCAAAGAAAGAAGAAGAAGAAGAAGAAGAAGAAGAAGGGGCCAAAGAAAGAAGAAGAAGAAGAAAATTTGTTCCCAAAAGTTGTTAAAAACAAGAAACAACTTTTTTTTTTGTTTCTTGTTTCTATTCTTTTATTGTTCCCGGAACCAAAAAACAGATTTGAAACAAAAATGCAAACAAACGTGTTTCTGTTCTTTTTTTGTTCCCGAGAACAAAAAAACAGAATTTTTGTTCATAAACAAAAAAAAAATAACACAAACAAACACCTCCTTATCCGCCCACACCCAAGAGATCCAAAAGGCAGATGGATGGGCTTGGGCAATGTCCTAACACGAGTAAAGCAGGCTCGTATGACTTTGGTGCGGGCCCAACCTGAACACTTGCTATATAAATTCAAGGGAGAATTCCAAAAAAGGGGCATGAAATGTCCTTATTTGAGAAAATAAGGGTATGAAATAAACCTTGTGTCAAATGAGAGCATTAAATGCTACATTAGTTTTGAATAAGGGTCTGACCTCGTCGATTCTTTGGCTAGCTAAACATTCTAGCCGGTCAAGGGCCTTCTCATCTAAACACAATTTTAATCTTAAATTATTTTTCATTATTTTCTTTTTTTTTTCCCTTTCCGACCCTCGCCCAACGCTCTTTGGGCATGCAGCCACCAGCGAAGAAGAAAGAAAAACCATGAATAAGAAAATACCTTTGACTAGTCGAAAAGTTAAGCTTTCTTTTTGAAATTGACATAACCATCTCATGCCTTTATTTAAAAAAAAAATTCATTTCAGATTCTTATTTAAGAAAACGATGACGCTTTATTTCTTTATTTGAGAAATGATGGCACTTCAAGCCGAATTTTTTCCAAATTTCTTGTTTTGGGTTGGGGCAGCCAAAGAACAGGGCCGGGCTGACCAGCGGGCCCACGGAGCCCACATCGCGGCCCGAATGCTGAAGAGTGCGAACGAAGAGAAACATTAAAAAAAAAAAAAAAAAAAAAAAAAAAAAAAAGAGAACAAGAAGAAAAACCCATCCATATCCATCGCCTTCTTCGGACTCTCGTGGAGCTCTGAAAATGGCGGCATCAGCATCCGCGCTTCGCCTCCTCCTCCTCCCTCTCTCTCCGTTCGGCGCTTCCCCTGCGCGGCCTCGACGGCATCGTCTCGTGTCGTTCGAGGGCCCGCGCGTCTCGCCGGCGAATGCATTCTCCTCCTCCTCCTGCTCCTCCGCTTCCTTCTCCGCCTCGGGCGGAAGCAGGGTCGGCCCCATCGCCCTTGCTAGAGCTGCCACTCCGCTTTGCACGAGGCACCGACAGGAAGAAGATGAGGAGGAGGTCGGAATGGAAGAAATCGAACGCGACGACTATGGAGGAGAAGAGGACGACGGACGGGACGCGCAGGCGGTCAACATAGCCGAAGATGTTACGCAGGTTTTAGTGTTCTCCTTCGTGGGCGGTGATTCTACTCCTCTCGCTGTGATTTTTCGGGATGGTCTCTACCTTGAAAAATAAACCGTTGCGGGCAATGGTTGTTTCTCTTGTTTAGCCCCTGTTGGATTCCGTGGAAAGTAGAAAATGGCGCTCAAGCCATGGAAAAATGGGCGCAACTTAGTTGGAATCATGAAAGTTTGGGTCTTTCTTTCTGGGTTCTGTTCTCAAATGTGAAAATGCTCCTAGACCAATCACCTTGACGCGAATTAGGTTCTTTTGGTGGTAGTCACATAATACTAATATCAACCAGCTGCGCATTGATATGGGCCGTATTTTCGTTTGGGAGACCAAACTCCTAAATGCAGTTCTTCGACAATTTAGGATTTTACACTATTTATATCCTATACTTTTCCTTGTTCTCGCACTGCAATGCTAGTAGAGTGCTGTTTTTGTGTGAAACTAGTTTATTTGTCCGAGCATTATATTTGCGGCGATGATGGCTTTTAAGCACTTGTGATATGATAGAGTGAGTTTCAGATGGTTCTTATGATGTTGCACTATGGTGTATTTGGTTATTTGTGTTAAAAACCTTTTCTTTTTGCCAAATGGATGTAGTTGATTGGGAGAACACCAATGGTATATCTCAACAAGGTCACGAAAGGCTGTGTAGCTAATATTGCTGCTAAACTTGAATCTATGGAACCGTGCCGAAGTGTTAAAGATAGGTAATTTTCCTTTTCAGCTCCGTACTCGGGTTGGTAATTTATATAAATGAATATCTATCACTTGCATAGATAATATTTTCCTTATGAAGTGACTGCGGGTTGATGATTTATTTGATAGCAGTGCCATTTAGCAGAAGCTAGTTAATTAGTTCCTTGGATTTACATGTAACAAAAAATATTTTTAAAATTAACCCTCCCACGCATGGCTGCGCTGGTTGAGGCCTGGCCTCCTGACCGCCAGGTCAGGAGTTCGACTCCCACAGTCCGCCACAACTCCCAGAGCAGTTCCGTGACTTAAGCGGGGGGCCCTGGCTGGTGGGTTGCTGGGCTAGTCTCCCCCGAGGTATAGTCGGTGCTGTGCTCCCGTAAGGTGAGCTAGGCCGGATCCTTGGCATAAAAAAATAAAAAAACATATTTTTAAAATTAGTTTATTTGATCATTTAATTATGCTATATCATCAATGTTGCTGTTGCAGAATTGCTTATAGCATGATCACTGAAGCTGAAGAGAGAGGAGTAATCTCACCCGGAAAGGTTTTGCATCTGCTTTTGTTGCTTTAGGAAAAAAGAGTATCTTTTGCGCATAATGCTGACCCGTAATCTGCTTTCTGATGAAATTCTTATTTTGAGTGCTATGCATGGACATGACATGTTTGTTTCACTTCCCATTATGCAGAGCATACTGGTTGAACCGACCACTGGAAATACAGGACTTGGCATTGCTTTTGTAGCTTCAGTCAAGGGATACAAAGTAATTGTCACCATGCCTGCATCAATTAATGTTGAAAGGAGAATACTATTACGTGCTTTTGGTGCTGATATTGTTTTGACTGACCCTGAGAGAGGCCTGCAAGGTGCTGTCGAAAAGGCGGAAGAAATCACCCTTCAGATGCCAAATGCATACATGTTACAACAGTTTAATAATCGGGCAAATGCAAAGGTTATTTTGCACCTTTTTCGTGAAAATTTCCAAAATTCTAGTTTTCATCTCTGCCATCGTGTTTTTGTTCCTCTTGGTAATCAATTAAGGCTCCTCCATCATAAAGTGTCTTAACTTCTGCATATTACAGACACATTTCGAAACCACAGGACCAGAAATATGGGAGGACACAATGGGTAATGTTGACATACTTGTTGCTGGAATTGGAACTGGTGGTACAGTTACAGGTACTGGGCGGTACCTGAAAATGATGAACAGAGACATTAAGGTTCGTCAACTTCAAATCTGAAATTTCTGTGTCATTTCCTGTGGCAATATCTTCTTCAGTCTATGTGGGAAGTATGTTCCCTGGTGAGAATGTGATGTGTCATTTATTCTGCAAATATGGGGAAAACATGGTGCCAGGTATATGGGCCAAATTGGGAGAAATAATCGGCATGACAATTAACAAAGTTTTAAGTACCTTAGGAGGATGCAAATTGTAGGCTTCAGCGGATGGCGACTAGGTGACTCTTAGTGATACAATTTCTTTTTAGTCACTTATCCTGAGGCATGTCACTACTACGTTGATAATTCCCCTTACCTCATTGTCCAAGTTGTTGAGGGTGTTATAGGCTTTCTTGATGACTGACTCTTCTCTGAATGTTCCGGCCTTCTCTACCGTTCTCTCTTACATAATTATGTAAATTTCCTATCGTACCCAATTCATAGGTAATTGGTGTGGAACCTGCAGAGAGGAGTATAATCTCAGGGGAAAATTCAGGTCAAACCATTGTCCATGGCTTGTATTCTTCTATGTGAAATTCTGGTTTGCCTGCTTTGTTCACTTTTATAATGTTTTCTTGCAGGCTACGTCCCTAGCATCTTGGATGTTAAATTGCTTGATGAGGTTGTCAAGGTAATAACTCTGTCTTCAAAACATGAAGAATGGTAGAAAATGCTTTTATTGTGTGACATTATCATGTGGTATTACCAAACTGATTGAGTAATGTTTTTTGTTGCATATTGACCGACTGACACACAGGAAATGCATATGTCCATTAGAAAAGAACGCTTGATTGGTTGGGTTATATGTTATACTTTCTACCACCATCAGCCACAATTTGCCAGCAAAAAGCTGCCGAGAAACAATTTACCTTGCTTTGTGCTTTACATCTGCAAGTGAATTTGCAGAATGGGTCCTCAGGGACTTACATGCACCAAAATTGTCTTGATTTCCCAATTGGAGTCTCAATTCTATTTCTCTGTAGTATGTCTTTCTTCTAAGATAACTTAATCTCTCATCATCCCAGAGGCTTTGGATCTACGAATCAAAATGAGTAACTTTTGATTATTGCTTTTGCTTGCCACAACATCAAACAGGGATCTTTGCCCTTAGGTTGGTTCATATACATGGATTTTTTAAGACCATCACATTATTGCTTTTGCTTGCTACAACATCAAACAGCGGTCGTTGCCCTTGGGTTGGTTCATATACATGGATTTTTTAAGACCATCAGTCTCTAATTTAGCACTGAATCCTCTGTCACGCTTCCCTTTATCATGGACTTTGACACCCCCACCTTGGCATGTAGCAACATTTTCGTCCATTTCTCACTGGGTGGAAACCACGCAGTTGCTTTTCGGGATGCCCTTATTCATGCCATCTCATAATAACATGCTCTACAGAAAAGTTCAACAAAATAGGAATACAAGCTACAGACAATGGGTTTGAGCCTCCTGTTTCATCCTGTTTGGGGACCAGTTGTGGAATATACTCTTACCTAAGTTGAAGTTTGTCATATTGGAGTCAAAACTCAACCTGTTGCTGCTCATACATTTCAGATTGGTTCTTGCTTATTTGAAATACTCTACAATTTTTAACATCTCTTTCTTACATGTGGTAAATATTAAAAATATAAAGGGATGAGATGGGTGTGCATACATCCTATTTAGATCTAGTGACAAAGACAAATTCAATTGTGGTTCTAGTCCTTGGCAACAGTTTGATAGGTTTATCATATCTATTTGCCAAGTTAAGGTCCATCGTGGATCTAATCTTCCATGTGGAGATTGACAGTTGATCAATTCATGGCACCGCATTCAGATCGCTAGCAAATGATTTTGATGACTATACCGAGACAAATCTAGTTGCCTGCAAACAAAGGGCTAGCAATCAGAGCTATGGCCTGTCTTTTGCCTCTCTCTCTCTCTCTCTCTCTCCCTTCTTCCTTTTCCTATCAATATTGCACTTCTTTTGGTTATGCGTGCATCATGCGTCCATAGGCTTCTTCATTTGGAGAAGTCAATGCCACAGTGGCGCTGTATGGCAAACCACATTGGTACTTGATGGTCACTCTAATTGAGTCCTATTGGTGAATTAGCATGGAAATGCACATTAATTATTTATGGTAAAATTTTGAAGGTTCTTAAAATTCAGGACTACTTTGAAAAATCATCAATTGGGCTTTCTAAGTAATTAGGCCAATGAATACTACATCACTATTCCCTAGTTAATTCTTAGGAGTATGAAAATCTCCAAGCTCCATCTTGTGGGTTGGTTACTGCTTTTCATTGTCGTAAAGCCTCTCAGTGTGATTGTTGTATCTTGCCTGTTATTTCTTTCTACTCTCAGTTGTAAATTTAATTTTAATTTCATTACAGGTTACAAATGATGAAGCTGTCCACATGGCAAGGAGGTTAGCTTTGGAAGAAGGTTTATTGGTAATCATGAAGTTCTTTCCCCATTCTTCACTGCTCTTGATTCTAGACCATTATATGGGAGTGTAATGATAAGGGTCAACTGCTAGTCTCCACCCTTGACCTACGTAATCTGGAGAAAAGAAAGAAACCAATGACCTTATTGAATTCTGGTCCCAACTCAATAGGCCTTTGGAGTGAGGTTGAGATATGTCTAGTCTTAGGCTTTCTTTTCGAAAGGGAGTATCTCTCCCAAAACTTGAGGCTGCAAAATTCTGTATGGTGGAAATAGGAAGAAAAAAGGATCGTTTGCTTTGACTAAGTATTAGAACTGGGTTTAAGTATACTTCCGGTAATTGGGCCCTCCAATTCCTTTTTTTTTTTTTTCTCTTTGGTTTTTGCTATCAAATCCTCCCATCTTTTTTAATTTATGTGATTGGGTTCTCTCATCACCTATTGTTTTTGCCACCTCAGTCGTGCCAACTTAGAAAAATACAATGGCAAATAAAACGACCCCCACCCTTTCCTTAGTCATGCCAATTTTGCTGATGTGGCATGCTACATCAGTTCTGCAACATCTGCAAAATTAATGGAATGGAAGGAGCAGTTGCAGTAATGTGGTAAGAGGACTTGATTGCGCCAAAAAGAAGGGAAAAAAAAAAATTTGGGGACTGGGTTGCAAATTTGACAAGAATTAGGAGGCCAAAACTGTGCCTAACCCAAATCCATTCTAATGTACTCCATTGGTGCTGAAGCTTTTCCCTCTTGGTGAACTTGAGTTCACCATGGTACAAGAAAGTATCAAAACCATTCTTGTGAGAAATCTTAGCAAATATAGTGTTTTACAACTTTTTCATGTATCCTTTGATTGGAGAAAAACTTTTAACACATTTAGTTCTCATCCAGGTTGGCATTTCTTCTGGAGCTGCTGCAGCTGCCGCCGTTAGTGTAGCAAGCAGACCTGAAAATGCAGGAAAACTTATGACGGTAACTCTTCAATTAGCTTGGTTCTGAATGAGCTGAACTTCGTCAAGAAACATTTTAAAATTAATCAACTTCATATTTTTTTGTAAAGAATTTATTGACAGAAGGAACGGTGCCTTCGTTTTATTCTTTCAAAAGAAATCATCTTCTGTGGCGTAAAAGAAAAGTGTGGAAATCTTCTCCTTTTAAGGTGGGGATAGTGTGTGAGCTATTGAAGTTTGTGTGGTCCCACAATGCAGGTAATTTTTCCTAGTTTTGGAGAGAGGTACATCCCTACAGTTCTGTTCAGTTCTATCCATGAGGAAGTTCGAAAATTGTGACAGTGTAAGAATTTGAGATGGATGACCTTCTGCGTCCAAGCCAAGGGGGCGAGCTTGTCTATACTGTCTTTTGCGAATGACAAGGCCTTGTCTACATTCTGATGGAGTGAACTAAAATGGGCTGACTTTTGGTATTAAAGCTTCTTTTGCTCCTACTCTGCATTTAAAATTCATGTCATCTAATGGACTGATATACATTTTCAGGAGCAATTTTCTCATGGAAGCACCGAAAGTAGGCATAGAATGTTGTGGACATCCTTGGACTTGCTCGTCCGAGAAAAGAGATGATAAAGACGGGTGGATTTTCCTTGAATTGTCCCATTGTTCCGTCCCTTACGAACTGATCAAATTCCCAGAATCAGACTGGTTGTTCGTCCTAGTTTGTCTGTATACAAAGATCAAAGAAAACTTGTAGGGCAAGGTTGATCTGCTTCCTGACGAGCCCATTGTTTCATCCTTTTGCGCTCTGTGCCCCAGTACCATAGATGTTTCATTTATTACTGGAGAAAGAGGATGTCTACACAAATGTGTAAAATGGTCGACAAGGCGTATCCTTTTGGCTTTTCTTGCAACTGTAAATATGCATCAACATCAATTGATGACTAGGTTATCTTTAAAATCTCTTTGCAACATGACATGTTGCCTATATTCAACAATGCATTCATGCTTGAATGGTCTTATGGAGATCTGAGACTGAAACCCGCTGTTTATGCTAAGTCCTTTCAAGCAAGTGTACAGTAGATTCTCACCTAACCAGCTGATTTCTCATTATTTTTGCTTAGTTCTACTATAGAGGGATTCTACAAACAATGGTTGCGAATCAAAGTAGGTACGGCGATTTAGTCGGCAGCCATGATCTATGTGGTGGCGCCATCTGCCTCGGTGAGCACCCGGCAATGCCGTCGATCTTGGTGGGAGTGGGATGAGGTAGACATGAGCAAGCTCTAGAAGACTGTCAATTTCCTAAATTTTCCAGAGTCACACGCCCTGTGTGAACGCAACATGGGGTCCTCTCATGGTTGGCCTCTTCCAGGACTTAATATGGACGGAAAGGTCACGATCTTCAAGATAATCAAATCACCACTTCTCTCTTACCAGTAAAATTCTCATTGGTGAAGTCCATCTTAGCGTCCAACAAAGTAGCATTGAAAAGCGACATGCGATATGACACGATACGACATATTGCGTCGACACGTTCTTTCCGAAAAAAAACAGAAAATTTCGATATGTTGGGATACGCTGTATATTAAATTTATATTTTATATATATACTAAATTATTATTTTTATGATTATTTCAATCAAATTAATTTGATTCAAATTTATAAATAAATAAATAAATAATAAAAAAAAATCCTAGAATGAATTTATACTAAAAACAGTAATCCACAATTTATTAATATCCTTTATTATTTCAATTTGATAAATTCAACTCTATTTTAATAAATCCATAAAATTTGAAGAGGAAAAAATAAGCAATTTATATTCTGGGCTTGCGTGTAAGACGTGTCGAATGAGAAAACAAAAAAAAACTTGAGGGTAAATTGTGTAGCACGAGAACATAAGAGAAGAGAAAAAAATATTAAGTTTTTCTTCTTTCTTAATTTATTATTTTTATTATTTTTTTTTATTTTTTCACATATATACATTTTGATCATTCATTTATTGACAATTTTTGAAATTGACCTCACGTATCGAAATCATGTGTTAGGCACGTTGGAATTTTGACTCGAGTATCGAAAAATGTCGAAAAAATTGATCTGGTATTAAATTTTTCCACACGTGTTGATCAAGTGTCGGACACATGTCGAAATGCTTGACCCGACACGAAAGGTTCCAGAAAGTGTCAGTATTTCCTAGGCATCCAATGAGCTACCCTTACTGTATAATATCCGAGAACCCTAGCCTAAAGAAGCCCTGCAATTTCAATTGAATTATCACACAATAATGGAAATTAAATTCAATTTAAGACCCCGGTTCCTGCTTTTTGAAGGGGCTCCTGATTTGTGACAGTGCATATGCACTTGGCACTTGGCATTTGGCATTAATGATGTCATTAATTGACTGACACTGATACATGGGTCGATCTAAATGTGGTCTCCCAGTGAATAATGACGCCAATCCCACATTTAGCAATTATTAAATGTCCTTTTCTTTTCTTTTACTGAATCTTCCTCTCTTTCTCTTTTTTTTTTTTTTTTCCCAAAAATATTAGAAAAATTTGTCATGAAATGGGCCATGTACTCCCCTAATTTTGAAGGCCATAAAGCAAAGCCACTTAATGTGGCGTGATTGGACGGGGACTAGTGATGTGAAGGGCGACACTAATCGTGCCGCTCGGTGCCAGGACGAAATTGAAAAATCGCATTTATAGCAGTGGGATCAGACAGTAATTAGACGAAAATAATGCGCCTCCATTACTCACGGTTCAATCTTGAAGAAACACTCCCTCCGAAGTTTTAATACCAAGCTAGATTAATGGAATTCTCACTTGCCCCCCTAAAATTCGTTTTGGCCTAGTCCGATTCGCATTTTTCGTAGCTCGATGTTAGTTTTTGTAGATGTATCTAATTTGAAAAAACTATATGTCAATTTACGAAGCGCGGATTTTTTGTTATCTTTTGCCCCCAAAATAAGTAATGTAAATGTTATACTACAAAAGGGAATGTTATGGAGAGCTTTACTTATAATCATGTTTATTTTGATTACATTAATATTTGGGAAAATTTAAGGCACAAAGTTTTTTTTTTTTTTTTTTGGGGTTTGTCATAGTTCATTTTTAAGGAACTTCTCATTGGAGGAGAGTTCGGCTCCTTTTAGATCAAATACTTGAGCTTGTAATTTTTGGAGCTTCTAAATCATCTGAGTCACTTATAATTATGTTCAATTTGAATCTATTAGTATTTCAGAAAATTTGGAACATAAGTTGAGGGCCATAATTCATTCTAAAGGAAGAAAGTTTTGCTCATTTTAGGTCAAACACTCGATCTTTTGGTTTTGAATTTTACAAATTGTCTTATTCACTTATAATTAAGGCACTAGTTGGACATATTATATATTGGATACTTTCTTTTTCTTAAAATAGATTATTTACGGCACGTGAAAATCGAGTACCTTAGAATGAAACCGCAAAGTTTTCTTAATTAATTGTTTAATAAATGCTTCGCGGCACTCGTCAAAAAATGTTCTAAATAAAAATAGCACAAATAAGTTTCCTTCTATTAAATTAATTTTTCACTCTTTTTGAATCACAGGCTTCGATTTGATTCAACTTTAGTGCACTCATTGATTTTCAATTTTTCTCCGATCCTATAAAAATATTTAATCGAATGCTTTATGTGGATGCAAATATATATATATATATATTCTCAAAGTTGCTTTTATATTTCTCTGGCTGAAATTTTAGTACTTTGGACGTTGACTTGCACGGCCATCTTAGATCTCCACGTGTCACACATTCAAGATTGAGTTCGGGAACAAGAAACAGGACATAGCAGGTCCCATTAAAAAGTTAACGTTTAATGTGTGCACACATAGATCTATCCATCTAATAGTCCATTTTATTATTATTTTATTATCATTTTCTGGACGAATTATATTTGGCTCCCCAGGTTTTTCGGATTCTTGCAAAAAGCCCCTCATGCATCGATTGTTGCAATGTCCCCCCGCCCTGATATCTTTTTCAGGCCCGTTTCGATTTCAAAATTTTCATAGCAAAGTCTCGACGCATGCTGTCGAGCGACCTATCCGTGATGATCCTACTAGCCAATCCGCAAATCGTGGACATAATGGGGGATGAACATGGGCAAGGCAAGGCGACTCCACCCTTGTTAATCCGAACATGTCAAGAAGAACTTTACAACGATCGAGAAAACTCGAGGGTCACAATGTGACTCCGCTTAATTTATTTATCTAATTTTGGAATGAGGACACTCAATCTGTACGCGTGAAATTACGTCGATATGTCAAATGATAGAAGAATCGTGTGATGCAATCTCACTCTTGGTCCCACACCACGACAATGTTTTCCTTTCTTTTGGACAAGGCCTATTTATGAGGGTCATAACCAGAGGAGGTGGCTGAATTGTCTCACATGCCAGCCATGCAATGTTAGGTAGAAAAAGACGATCGCCATTTAGAACAGTGATATTCATCTTTCGCTCAAATGGTCCCCTACCAAGTCAAATAATTAGGGTTTCTCAACATATTATGTGGATCCACCTCTCCCTCCCTCCCCCTCTCTCTCTCTCTCATCATTAAATCCGGCAATCGAGCCCATCGCATTTGCCGAAAAGAAAAATTGAGGCACGTGACTTGAAAAATTAAAGATAAATCGAGGATCGAGATGCATTTTACCAGCAATATCATTGAATTAACGTAGGTATGCGTAAGGTCATAGGTGTGACGACCCAAACCCGGGGCAGTACGGAGGGACGGATTAAGATCGCCTCGGCAGTACGCGGGCGAGACTAAGGGCATTTCTCCTGTCCCACATCGCTTAAGGGGAAAGTCCTGAGCTAGTTTATAATGGCTTGGGCCCTTCTAACCTGTGTGACACGTTTTAAAACCGTGAGAACTCAGTGTCCAAAGTGGACAATATTACACAGTGGGGCCCGGGTCGTTACAAATGATATCAGAGCCGACTCCCGACACGTGGGGCTACAGCGAGGGCATTTCTCCTGTCCCACATCGCTTAGGGGAAAGTCCTGGGCTAGTTTATAATGGCTTGGGCCCCTCTAACCTGGGGCCTGGCTTCAATTGTGCAGTCACAATCATCGCCATGTGAACCGCAAGCACAGAACATATCTCTAAAATCATCAAATTCTGATGAGAATTTCTAATCATAGACTGATAGCATGTGTTATTCGACCGTTCTCGGCCTAAGCCCACGATTCTAAGAAATAAAACCCTAACAGCACTCGTTCAAAAATCGTTATCTTACTCAACCTATGCATGCCTGCAAAGCAAAGAAACTGTCAAGAACAACCTGCCAAGATTAACATCCTGCAATAACATCGCATCACAACCCATGCAACTTAAAGTGATGGTTACGAATTATGACGTAGGACATATGAGAGAGAGAGAGAGAGAGAGAGAGAGAGAGAGAGAGAGGCCATGGAAACAGGTTTTACGAACTTTGACGAAGGACATATGTAGGAGACAGCAAAGTACTTGTTGATGTATTAAGTTGTGATTCCTCCATATCCACGAAAGCGCGTTAGTACTCGATTTTTCTTCACATTCGAGCGATTCGGCAGAGGTACTGTACCACATGATCTAGTGCAAGAAATATTTATATAGATAATAATATAAATGATCCATGAATTTCAATCCAATATGTAATATTATTCCTGAACTTTTAATTTATTCAATAAGATCTCTAATTTTTGATTCAATATACAATATCATATCTAAACTTTTTTTAATTTGTTCAATGTGATTCCTTAATTTTTCGTAAATGTTTAGTCTAGTCCTTAAGTTATATGAAAATACCCAATTTTAATCTTGCATTCATTCAAGTTCAAAGAAAACATTGAACGTTTTTATATGGTTCAAAAATTACACTGAACAAATTAAAAGTTCATAGAGAGCGTTATACATCGAGTTAATATTCAGGGATAATATTAAATAAATTAATAATTTAGGAGTGACATTGAAATCCCGTTGCTTCCGTGGCAAAGTTGGCATCGCCAGAGCGTTTGGGGGGATTTGCAGAAGCTAAAAATATTAAGTTTGTCCCCACGAGAAACTGAGCAATCGCACGTCAATAAATTACGAGGTTTCTCTCGTTCGTCGTCATCCCAAGGTGAAGTACGAGCCACGCGCGCGACAATAAAAATATATAATCGTCTATTTAATATTTACCAGAAATGTATGCCATGAAATAAATAAGGGGGACAAATAAAAAGAAAATCTAGCAATTGCCCCTTCTCTTCCCCGCATAGTACGCGAAGATGTTCGATATCACTAAAAGAATCTCGAACTGGTGCTTCTACAAAACATTTGTTCCAGTCTAAATCGGCACCCGCAACACAATTATCTTAAACTAATTTTTATCTCATGAAAAATTCCAAACCGATATCTCTAATCCCAAATCTACCTCAAATCAATTTCCTATGAGCAGTTTGAAATTTGACTTGAAGGTAGATTCGGTTTACTAGTACTCTTTTGGGAATTTTTTGTGAGACAAGGATTTGTTTGGGTAAATGCATTGTCAGGTATTGATTTGTGATTTTTTTTGTGAAGTGAAAATCACTTCGTGATAAATGTACCATGAAATGTTGTTTTCTTCTATGTG
Source organism: Eucalyptus curtisii (assembly GCA_017140595.1). Taxonomy (NCBI): domain Eukaryota; kingdom Viridiplantae; phylum Streptophyta; class Magnoliopsida; order Myrtales; family Myrtaceae; genus Eucalyptus; species Eucalyptus curtisii. Next base: position 33,131,413 of record CM029498.1, read on the forward strand.
GAATTATGAAAATTTCATTTTTCTTAGCATCACGCTATTTGAACTATACAGGGGCAGGTTACCCGAAGTTCTTCAGTTTTCAACTTTTTTACCATTTATCGGACTCGTCGCACGTTGTTTTCTTTCCACTTATTTTCTTTCTCGTGGCATGGTTTTTTCTCTTGGAATCTGACAAAACCATGTTTCACGGAAGCATTTCGCGAATGCCAACAAACCAGATCGTTGTCGAGCCGATCGATCGATCGATTGCTGTCGCGGATATTCTAATTAAAGAGCGTGCCGAGGCCGACTGATATTGCATGCATAAGCTATGAAGCATGTGCGACTCACCCTCCAATACGCTTCCTTCCCCATCATCCTCCACCATACATGCATTCTGCTAAAGGAAAACATGCTCGTAAGCACAAGTTGCCGCCCTTTGTACGCTGCAATGACCACATTTGATGATCGAAACCATGTCAAGATCTATCTATTCCGATCTAAAGTCGAAACTCCATTCGAAATCGAATAATATGTTCGATATGTGCTGCGAATGTCGTTGCTACGAGCCTGGAAGTTTTTGTGGGGAAAAGGCTGATTGAGACATGAAGCAATCCGCACCAACTAGTCAAGATAGTCATCGCAACCATAGCAGCCGCACACGGCCCTGATTTTGGCCAGATCTGGCAAACATTACATTAGACCGTGCTTTGACATGCTCGGATCATCGGCTTTAGGATCATAGAGGCGCAAAGTCACGAGGTCGTCCGTTTGACATCGTGTCAAGACTCCGATCAGTGGACAAAGTAATTGACCTAAAGTTGCTTTTGGGATGTGATAGTTGGCTTTATGCACACTAAACTTATAAGTTCTAGTCATAAGCCCACGTGAGACTTCCTCTACACTCCATCGGTCGTCTACTAGCATTACTCTCGTCCATTCTAACTATTATGTCATTGAGTTTATTACATGGAAGGTCCAATGATAAAGACGGCATCAAAATGCACCATGCCGATGTCATATCAATCGATCAACCACATTTGCTTGGATTTCAACGTTCAAAAACTTGATGGGTATCAAGGGAAGTTACATGTCTATAACAAGCGTAAGTGTAATTGACTTGACCGAATCACGATCCGTTACGACCGATGCACGAAATATCTCCTCGATGGGAAGGGTATCACAAAATTGTGGGAACAAGAGGGCAAAATAAAGGAGGAAAAAAAAAATGGCCCCTTGGATGCAACCTGTGAACATAAGTTGCATGGTAGGCATGGCATTATAAGCATTAGTTTGCCAGCTTCTCACACCGAAAGGTCAATTTGAATCACATGTTTCACCATCTCTCGCTCCTCCATGAAATCAAAAGGCCTCTCTTTCCTTTTCTTTTTAGCTTCTAGTAGACCCACCCCCCGTTTACCCCATTTGGGTGTGCAAGAATTTCGTGACACAATGGCGATTTTACTTTTATGGGCTGTTATTCCCACACCCTTTTGTCATAACTCTCTCTCCTCTCCTCCTCCCTCTTTTGCTTTGTTGAAACCCTCAAATGAACAGCTGCGTACCCACTTGGGAAGAAAAGAAGGTTGAGTGAGAATCTCAACCTTCGTTTCCATCTCTAATCAGAGGTTACCGGGACCATTATCTCGTCATAATCAAGCGCTTAGGTCGCCATTAGTCCGCCTGGCTAGAAAGGTTTATTATCTGGTGATATTAAAGATTGTTGCCTAGGCCCGCTTCGTCAATCCTGGCCATGTTTACAAAATCGAGCATTCAATTTAGGTTTCATCCTTCATCTACTTCGCAGCAAGAGTGTAAAATGTGTATATTTGCAAGGAGTGTTCTTAGCTACAGGCATGTATGTCCCGACGCTCGGCCAGTATGAATTTTGGACCAACCGTTTGTGCTTAATAACATAAACAAATTGCGCATCTCATGTTATGATGGATGATTAAGAAGTTGATTAGAGAGCAAAACATCAGATGACCCAAGTGAGACTATTGAAATGATGCTAAGCGAGGTTTGGCAATTCATTCACAAAGGAACCAAATTAGATTTAAAAAAGCTGCAAATTAGAGATCCTAAGCCTTCTTTTAGAACCTCCCCACATGACCAAGTACCAAGTCCCACATACATCAAAAAACCTCTTAAAACTATATGTATACTTTTTTCTCTTTTGTCCTTTCAATCCAAACCTAAACAAGAAAGGAACAACAACATGGAATAAAGGGTTGTCATCAGAACATTGAAGGTAAATCCATCATGTCCTCTACTTGACCGGAAGCCGTCTCGTCGAGGAGCCACTTCTCTAGAAAGGTTAGCGGCGGCGCGTGCTCGGACGGCTTTGCCTTATTGTAATTCCTCTCCAGCATCATCATCCCGTGAACCTTCTCATCCTCGTTCGCATCGCTAGGTCGATCATCGCTGCAGTCACCCTTGTGATGATGAGGACGATGAGTTGAATTGCCATTCGACTTGTCCCATGAGAAGTTGCACTTATTGTTCATGTTTTCGAATGACAAGATAGACTCAAACTCGTCGTGGGAGATCAAGGGATCGCCAGGTTCTTGATGCTCGGCCTTGGGGCGATAGCAGATGCTGCCGCCGCCGCCGCCGTTGTTCTCGTGGCCAGCGAAACCCTTACCATCGAGGAACTTGGGGCGGTCGTTTTCGGTGTTGCCGTTAGTTTTCGGGGAAGATCTCATCCAGCCCTCGAGGAGCCTCGAGATGTTCTCGGTGCTCGAGGCGTATGTGGAGGAATGGCTGAGCTTGTTGAGAGTGGAAGACGAGGAGGAAGGGCTGCTGGTTGCAATGAGGTCCAAGCAGCTTGATGCCCTTCTCTGATGATGGGGTTCATCAATGCTTCTCGAGGGGGTGGTTGTGTCTGAGGAGGCCATGTTGTGGGGGTCCATCGCGGAGGATGATGATGGCGATTGCAACTTCTTGAGCTTCTTCTTCAAGTGGGTGTTCCAGTAGTTCTTTATGTCATTGTCTGTCCTCTGTGGGAGGTATGAAGCTATGGCCGCCCATCTGAAACGGGAAAGGAAAAATCCCAGACAATCAACAAGAAAAAATAGCGAAAAAAAAGGTCAGATACACACAATTATCGTCGAAAAATCGGATTAATCGAGAACGTTTTGTGGCGATTCGAGGGTAAAAGTTATTACTTGTTACCCAACAAGGCCTGGAGATGAATGATCATGCCTTCTTCATGGGGTGTGAAATTGCCCCTCTTGATTCCTGGTCTGAGGTAGTTAGTCCACCTGAGCCTGCAACTCTTGCTGCACCTCAACAGCCCTTTTGCCCCAACCCAAGAAAGGGAAAGAAAACAAAACGGACAATCAACAAATTCATGAACAATCAATACTTCATAAAAAATTACCGTAACTCGTGTAAAGATAGATCAAGGTCAAGCTCAGATCTGGGCAAATAGGGTACGCCTGCCGTTACCTGTATTGGTCGGGACGGATCGCCAGTTCCCGGGGCCGTGTTCTTGAATGTAAGACACCAAGATGATGTCCTCTTCAGGAGTCCATGGCCCTTTCTTGATGCCAACTTGGTCACAGCACGGAGGTCTCCCCATAGCCACAATATCTGCTCTCTCTCTCTCTCTCTGAGGTGTCTTTTGTTCTTTTTGGCTTTGAAGGTGAGACTGTGAGTGTGTGTGTATGGACCTGTATGAATAGTTCGATGAGACCATTAGACTGCATATATATACACGGGGTGATTTGAATTGAGGGGAAGGGGCAATTTCACTTTTATTAATTATTGTAATTTTGATAATATCAAATCCAAACTTCGATCTACCATGCTGAGTCATTGAGTTAGAAGCTTAAATAAATGGAAGTCAATGTGGAAGCAAAAGTTAGAAGAGGAGGTTGAATGTTGTGTCTCCCTGGCTGCTGTGCCGCTTATACCTTCTCATAAAGTTATGGAACTTCGCCACCCAAAACAAAAAACAAATAAAGACAGTTTATTAAGTCTTTTTTTTTTCAAATTACATGGGCTATTCTTAATTTTCTATTTTTTTATTCTTTTATGTATATGCTTCTTGATATTTAGTATAAACGATTAAAAGTACCCCACATCATTTATTATCCGAATCAATATGCTTTGTATATACATATGTTTTTAGAGCATCTATAAATTTAAGGTTTTGGGTCCAGCATGTTAACGTGTAGCTAAGTTTCATCCCAATTTATTATACTTGTGAGATTTCTTCACACTTTAAATTTGGGGTGTATAGGGTCATTAATCTTCCCATCAAAAAGGTGCTTTAATCTATTTTTTTTTTTATAAAGTTATAAGAACAAATAAAAGAATTTAAAACCAGGGGGTTTTCAAATATAGATTTTGAAATCGAAGGATGCTTCTGAAAAATAAAAGAAAATGGGGGCGCAAAATATAATATGTGGTCAGTCGAGGGTGGCTTTTGCAATTTTCTCCTATTCTTTTGAGAATTTTCCGTCTTCTTTCTCATGGATCTCTTCCTTGCGGTATAAAGAGTTTAGATTGGCTAATAAATTCTCGGTTAAAACCCACACCGATCACAACATCGAAGGGTTTTCAATTTGAATTGAGGGGAAGGGGCAATTTCAATTTTATTAATTCATCTTTTTATTGTAATTTTGATAATATCAAATCCAAACTTTGATTTACTATGCTGAGTCACCAGGGTCGTTTCATTGACCTAGAAGCTTAAATAAATGGGAGTAAATGTGGAAGCAAAAGTCAAAAGAGGAGGTTGAATGTTGTGTCTCCGTGACTCTCTTGCCGCTTATAACTTCTCATAAAGTTGTGGAACTTTGCCACCAAAAAAAAAAAAAAAAAAACAAATAAAGACAAAGTTTATTAAGTCTTTTTTTAAAAAAAAAAATTGACAGGGGCTATTCTTAATTTTCTATTTTTTGTTCACCCTTTATGTATATGCTTCTTGATATTTAATATAAACGATTAAAAGTATCCCACATCATTTATTATCCGAATCAATATACTTTGTATATATATATATATGTTTTTAGAGCATCTATAAATTTAAGGTTTTGGGTCCAGCATGTTAACGTGTAGCTAAGTTTCATCCCAATTTATTATACGCGTGATATTTCTTCACACTTTAAATTCGGGGTGTATAGGGTCATTAATCTTCCCACCAAAAAAGGTGTTTTTTTATATGTATAAAGTTATAAGAACAAATGCAAGAATTTAAAACTATGGGGTTTTCAAATGTAGATTTTGAAATCGAAGGATGCTTCAAAAAAATAAAAGAAAATGAAACGATGCTTCAGAAAAATAAAAGAAAATGAGGGCGCAAAATATAATATGTGGTAAGTCGAGGGTGGCTTTTGCAATTTTCTTTTATTCTTTTGAGAATTTTATGTCTTCTTTATCATGGATCTCTTCCTTGCGGTATAAAGAGTTTAGATTGGCTAATAAAAGTCTTGGTTAAAACCCACACCGATCAGAACATCGAAGGGTTTTCGATTATTTGTCCTTTGGTTTCACCAAGAAAGTTATGCTATTGTCTATTTAATCTTCTTTTTTTTTTTCGTGTTTTGTTTTCACAAGAATTTCATATGTGAAGCTTTTAGTCTTGCTGAGTCATTGTGACGTTGTAACGTACACATAATTATCTTTAGTATACAAAATTGTGGCTTCAATTTCCCCATGCATACAAGATACAACCAAGAAACCTAACTTTTGAAGTCGATTCTTGAGGTCACTCTACAATTCTCTCCTCCTTTTCAATTGTCCATTTTGTTGTTGTTGTTGTTGTTGACAGGTATAAATCTGACCTATTTGAGTGCAAGTCAAGAGTGGATTTTTAAAGAGCTTTCTTGTTACTTGGAAGATTTTTCAAGGGAACCAAGGGGTCGCAAGCATTGAATTCGGTGGCTTGATAGGGTGGGGAATTAGTGACCGAGATTAATGATATGAGTAATGTTAGATATACTAAGATTAAGTTAAGGAATCGATACATTAAACGATCTGATAGATTATAAATGGATTTATAAATAAGTGGGTCATAATCAATGCTATAAAAGTTTCTCGCTTTGCATATTCCCATCAATTATGTCAATCAATCTTACCATATATGTAATGTTATCTAACATGGGCAGATGCTGATAATATCCTAGTCCATGGAGCAACACTTAATCCGAAGTTTCGCATCACCTTCGACCTTTGATCTTTGCTACAAGAAAACTGTAATTAATAGCAGGCACCCTGTTATCACTTAACATAGGGAAATCATTTTTATGGAAAAATTTCAAATACACGGCCTACATGCCCCTTTCTTTTTTATGAAACTAATATCTATTACTATTAATAGGGTCAATTTTTTTTTAAATATAACTACCTAATCAATGACAATGAAAGTGGGTCACGTAAAAATAAGAGTACACGCACCGTGTGTTTGACATTGAAAAATCTTTATCTTTAATGGAACATCTCTACAGTAGAGACTCTACCGTCTTGCATTAACCTTTACAGCCTTATTTCATCATCACATACGTTGACGCAAAACACAGCATTGATATAGTCAATTCTATGTACTGATTCTTGGTAGCTACATAATAGCAAACTTCCAAGGTATGATCAGGCACGCATACGGGCCTTTTTAAGTACATTTGAGATAAATTAAACTTCGATGGCACTTATATTTATTAATAATAAATTCTGCACCAATTAAACTATACATTGGCAGTAATCAAGTCGATCACACGACTCTAAGATTATGAAGACTTCAGTAACATTTGTCTAGCTCGATATAGGCATAAAAATTAGCAAGATTACTACGAAACGAAGTCGAAAGACAGAGCAAGAGGAATGTCACTGATCTTCGGAAACTTCATAGAATTTTTTTTTTTTTTTTTGGTGAGGTTTCCTTAGGGTTTGGAGAGTAATTTGGAAGCAACCGTCCCAACAACTAAAGCGGTTTGACATGCCCAGCCTCTGCATGTCCCCATCTTTGACCTCCACAACATCATCGCATTGAATCACCTCACTATATACGTATACGCCAAAGGCTAGACTTAACTGACTCCGGATATGCCATTTATGCTAATGAATATAAATTACTTGATTTTGGTCGCAAAAATCACTTTCTAATTACCCATAAAATACGTGCAAGACAACTTATGCGAATAAAACGTTGCGCAAGCTGTGTACAAATCCTCTCATATTGCACTTCGTTTGACAATTTAAGCTGTGAGTAAAATGAAAAGAAATGAGAGGAAGGACATATAAAAAAATTGTACATAAAGGAAAATTTAGTTTCTTTCCAGATCCGTTTGTTTCACTGAAAATCTATTCTTTGTGGAAAATGTTTTGGAAGAAAGTAAATTTGAGGAAAAGTGAATTATTCTTTCGGTACCTAGTTACAATGAAAACGATTTAAAATGTAATTTCCAAGACAATAGTGCATCCACACCGATGGCTCAGTCGCGGTTTCGAAACAAACCACAAGCTTCATGCTGAAATTAGTAATCTAATCTCCATCGTACTACGAATGGATGAAAACGGAAAACTCACCAGAAAAGAAAGAGGAGGGGTTTTTTGGTTGGGGGGGGGGGGGGAATGGGGGAGGGAATCAGTCCGGTTTTAGCTATATTATTTCACGAAAAAAAAAAGTCATTAGGAAAATATTTTTCCTGAAAATAATCATTGTATTGCTTATAAAATCGAATGAATGAAAAATATTTTCATCATACACATAAAGAAAATATATTCTATTGACTAATTATTTTAAGTGAAACAAGTTTTTCAGAAAAAAATTTCAAATCAAATCAGGGCATCACTGTCTTTGATTTTTATCGAACCAAACTTTAAAGGGGATTAAGATGAAATGCGGATGGCCGGAGGTACAAAACCTTGCTGGTTGGAAATTGAACTTTGGGCGCATTTCCGGTCAGGACTTCAGCGGGTCACGGCATTGGGCAAGAAGACATCTTCGGCCAACCTAGACCTGGCGATTGTCCAAAAAAAAAAAAAAACCAGATATCATAACCCTAACCTTGACCCGTAAATTTTGCCATTGGGTCAGGTCAACCTGGTTTAACTGATTTGACTAAGCATAATAAAATTATCAAAAAAACCCTAAATTTATTACGCTTTTGCCAATTCAATCATAAATATTCTAATTTGGTCAATTAAGTCATAAACCTTTTGACGATTTACTAATATAGTTTATTCTACGAATTTTGGTCACCCGTTTTATATGGTACGACTATTGCTAACATGGATAATTTTTAGAATTTTAAAATTTTTTCTGAATTTTTTCTCTTTTTCCCCATTTTTTCCTTTCCCTTTTCTTTTTGCCAATGGCCGATTGCCTCGTAGAGCGTCACTTGGGTGATGGCAAGGACTGATGAGGGTAACCCTCACCAGATCTAGCGAGGTTGATCTAGCCTAGGTGAAGGCAAGGGCGAGGGCAAGGGCTAGCAAGATTAACCCTCACCTCAACCTGCAACGCTCGGCAAGGCCAACCTAGCCTATGGCAAGCAAGGGTAAATAAATTCAACAGATAAAGGAAAAAATTCAAAAAATCTTTTAAAAATTTTCCACGTAAGACGGTCGGTATTCACATTTACGATTTCTAGTCGTATGGACTACAATAGTAAATCATCAAAAGATTTAGACATCAATTGACACAAATTCAATATGTTTAAGATTCAACTGGCACGTTTATCATATATATATAGTAGCAAGGTCACTTCAATTGAATGTTTAGAATCGAATTCACTTAAATTCAATAGATTTAGGATTTTCTTGGTAATTTCCCCTTAAGCATGAGAATGGACATCTTTATATTTTCTTTTTGTGCTCGAATCATAATTGGAAATTTGAAATAGTTGAAATTAGACACTCTGCCCAGTCTTGTTAGTGGTAATATCTTGAATAAGTATATCATTTCTCAGTTTGAATGGGTTGGATCAAAATAACTTGAACATACTAAAATTAAGTTGGACATCAAGTCAACGTTCCCAAGAGCTTCAGTTATATAAAAAGGAAGGTTTGATACAATCAATGATTAAAATCAAAACCTTTTAGCTTTACTTTGATTAGGGCTCCATTTGTTTCATAACAAGTGAATAATTTGAAAAACAATTTCTCAAAAATATCTAGTAAACAATAAAGCGATTATTTTTATAAAAATATTTCTCAAATCATCTATTTTCCATGAAATAAATGTATTTATGTTAAATTATATTATCACAATCAAATAAAGAACATGCAATGGTTATTCCCATTACTCCCATTTGGCCATTTTATTTCCGGAGTAATACAATAAAAAATTCCAAACCGGTTCCATAATAATGTACTCCAAATTCATCTTCATCTAAAAAAATCGCAAATAATATCAATACATCTACCCTTAACCTAAATCTACCATCCTTTGTGGTCCATAAAGTATCACGTTAAAATGCATACCTATTAACATATATACAAACTGCGAGATGATTCTAATGTGGAGAATGACGAATCTCACGTGGAAATTGATACGTGTGGTAGATTTCAGTTAAATTATTAGTTTGAGATTTTTTGTATTATGGCTATTCGCATTACTCCCACTCGACCATTTTCTTTTGGGAGTAATACAATAAAAAATTCAAAATCGGCACTTCTGAGGGTGAGCATAGTTTCATGATAGAATTTGGAACTGAAGAATTGGACTGATGGATACTGTCTGATTTTAGGTTCCAAGGCATGTAAGGTAGGTCCCACATAGGTGGAACCTAGAACCTCAACTTAGAATAAATTTTGTGTTTTTCTTGATCTATATCTTAATGCGATCCTGCAATATTTCATGACGTCTGATAATAAATATATAATATGAAAGTATTAGTCCGAGCTTCATTTATGATTGAGACTTTTACTTTACTAATATTTCTTATTTTTTGTATACCTAAATATAAGTTGTGGTAAGCTATTTAGCAATAAGTGGTAGTCATTAAAAGTTATAATTTACTGCAATCATTCGACTAACAATATAGACTTAATCTGGGTAGACCTTGGAATCTATGAAAGGGTAGATTCTTGATTTAAAAAAAAAAATGATGAATATGTTCTAATGAGTGGGTTCTAGGTTTCAGGTGGAACTTGTGCAAAACTCGAAACCTGAACATATAAGAAAGTATTGTATTTTTCTTAGTCTATATTAAGATCCTATGATGTTCTATGTCATTTGAATTATAATGTACCCATTGCATGGGATCATTATAGCCTTACACCAAAAGACAAAAAAAGACTCATGTTGCTGAAGCTGTCCTAAATTGGCAATCGGAGATTGTTGGCACACAATAATGCGTTCAAAACAATTGATTTCAAAATTGTGGATGTGCAACAAGATCTTCGAAGACATGATGAAACCACTAAAAAGATGCTTTCAGATTTCCAAAAAAGGCTTCTTGCCCTGGAATTTGGACAACATTTGGGATATCATCATCTCGAAAGCCCCAAGGCGGAAATAGAAAAGCTCAAAAGACAGATCCAACTCCTTGAAGAAGGAAGATTCAATTCTTTTAACCCATTTCCGACTACATTACGGACAGAGCATTTGCCTCCTCCACCATCTCAGAATACGTCTATCTTTGCTACTCTCACAGAAGCTCCCACCATACAAGATAAGACAGATGTGGTAGAGATGCAAAATCGCTTCAAAGAACTGGATCAAATAAGGAAAGAAAAGGGAAAAGAGAAGATGCCTGAAGAATCTTCGCTTGTTATAAAGGAAAAGCCAAACTAAATGATGCTATCGAATATGTTAGAATCATTCCTGAGAGATCTGGGCAATCAAAAAGAACAACTTGATCCTGTCACTTTGAAAGACCAGATCTTATTTCCATCAAAACCGGTTTTTCCGAACAACCTTGATACTGAGTCAGATTCGGTATCATTCTCATCCTCTTTATCATTCTCAATCCCTGCCATCGATTCATTTCCTATTACATCAGTAACTTCATCAATATTCATGGCCGACCCTCCGGACCAAGATATGGAATCCAACCCTTGTGAATCAGTTGTTGTCTAAACAAGTAATCTTTCTCAAAATGTGACTACCTCCTCTAAGCAGTTTTTTTACTGTTGATGACATTCCTTATTCCAAATAGCCAGAAAGATTTGAAAAATTCCATACTTGGTTAAATGCCCAAGTTCTTACCAATCATGATAAGTATGATGTCATTTTTGGTTGTGTCACAAGGTTTATAGGAAGCCTCAAACATTGGTGGCAATCAGTGACAGAACAAGACCAAGTTCAATTTCTGCTTTCACCATACTTTAGCCATGCCATTACCCTCTTATACCATTTTTTCATTGGAAAACCTTCTGACCTTCATGAGCTTAAAAAGAGAGAATTTTTTTAAAAGAAAATGCTACTCTCTCCAGAAAAAGCACATCGATAAACATTATCGAGAAATGCTCAAGCTTTTCTATGGTATTGGAGCTGATCCAAATCTAAAGTAAATCTTTCTGACTTCCATCCCCAAAGAGTTATCCCAACAGGTTGAGAAATCTTTTTTCAACAGACAGAGAAGAATTATGGATATTCCTTTAGGAGAAATACAACAAGAGATCCATTTGTGCCTTGATGATTTGTGTTTAAAGTGCCAAATGGTTAAACTTATCTCACATACATCAGAGAACTTGATAGAGCATGTTCTCGCCAGGATCTGAAGATCAAATGCTCTAAGAAAAACTGTGATGGTTCTTGCGGAAAGTCTTCTAGAAAAAAGAAGCACTTTAAGAAATTTTGGATAAAGAAATCCAAACATGTATTTCAGCACTTTCGAAAAAGAAGAAATGACGATTCCTACGCAAAAGGAAAGATCGTTCAGGCCACAAGAATCGACTCGATGCTTCCTTTGCAACCAAAAGGGTAATTTCGCCAAAAACTGCCCCCAGGCGAGAAAATGTCAGAATCATTTTATAAATCACATAAAGATTAAGATAGGTATTTCAATTGAAAATGATGATATCGAATCTCTATTATCTGCGGATGAAGAACCATCCGAACAAACTCTTCGTGTCATTCCTTGTTACCAAATTCCCAGTGAAACTGATTCAGATTCTGAAGACCTTTTTCACATATTCCTCGAAACGCGGACCCCTGGAGTGCCATAACTTTACAGAAAGGGACACTTAAGTGTCATAACTTACGAAAGGTATACTTAAGTGCCAAAATCGGAGCAAAATAGCTCACTTGAGTGCCAATCCGGCCAAATTACATACGTGGCATTTTTCCGGCGAAGCGAGTGCAAAACGACGCTGTTTTGCAAGCTAACGTGGCCAAATAATGCAAAAACGACGTCTTTTTGGGCTAACGTGGTAAAAAATAATATAAAAATTAATTAAATTAAATTTAGTTACAATATTTAAAAATAATAATTTAAAAATTCTAAAAATTAAAAAAGAAAGAAAAAAAAAAGAAAGAAAGAAAATGGGGGGAGGCGGCTGAGGGCTCAGCCCCTTAACCGCCACCGCCGCCTCCCCCCGCCGTTGCCGAGAAGGGCCGACGACAGAGGGGGAGGGTCGGCTAGGGTCGCCGGGCCCCGGGGCGGGGGCCGGCGACCCCGGCCAACCGGCGGCGAGGGCTGCGACCCTCGCCCGGATCGGCGGGGGCTCGCGGCCCTCGCCCGATCCGGCGGGGAGGGGGAAGGAGGAGGAGGGGAAGCAACCGGCGGCTAAGGAGGAGGAAGAAAAAAGGGGGGGAGGAGGAGGAGGGAGGCGGCCGGCAGCAAGGGCCGGGGCCGACCCTCCCCCACTTTCCGGCGACGGCGGGGAGGCGGCGGCGGCAAGGGCTCGGCCCTCGGCCCGCAGCCGCCTTCCTCCTCCGTTTCCGTTTTTTTTTTTTTTTTTTTATAAAATAAATATAAGTTATATTATTATTTTGTTTTAAGTTTAATTTAATTAATTTTTATATTATATTAAAATTTAAATTATGCTAAAACGACGTCGTTTTGGCCGATTTAAGGGTTCTATCTTGGCCAACACTTGAAACGATGTCGTTTTGGGTGAATTAGAGCTGACTCAACTCTCCGGCGAGCCACCTCGGCAAGAAATATTAATATTTAAATGCCACGTATGATTTTCGGCTGGCTTCGCCGGAGATGTTACTCAGGTGTCCCACTTTTCTTCAAATGTGGCACTTAAGTGTCCCTTTGGGCAAAGTTATGGCACTTGTAGTGTTCTTTTCTCCATATTCCTCACTTCTTCAGAACAAAACCCTAACATATTTTCAAGCCAAATCCATTGTCCTTATTTTCCTGTGAAAATCTTCACTTCAAAATTTGCTAAACCCATCACTGTCATTGCTCTCATAGATACTGGTGCGAGTTCTTTGATCTTAGACACTAAAGTTATTTCTGAAGAATATTGGATTTCTTACGTTCGATATTTCAATTTTGCCTTAGGAGATACTTTTTTTACGAATGTAAGAACCACCCCGGTACTGTCCAGTTTTTTTCCAAGTGTTCCATAACCACAAAAATATTTGGATCCAGTCTTTCCAACAAAGATTTAATCATTGGTTGGGACATCATGACTCAGATTTCTCAGCTTCGTATCATTCCTAGAAAATGTCTTAAGTATAAGGACCAATTCTCTAAATTCGTCAATATTCAAATACTTTTTTCTATCCAAATGAATATGTTAGATCCAATCATGCAAAAGTTGTTAGAATCCTATTTAGAATCTCATTCTGAATTCTCTCAAAAGTGTTCTAATCCTTTATGGAAAAATCCGGAATTCTTTGTATACCTTCCCTTAAAAAAGAATGAAGCCATCAATCCAATCAAGGCGAGTCATATGGGAATGAAGCCAGAACACTTGGTCTCTACTTAGAAGGAATGCTCAGAACTACTGCAACAAGGCCTTATTGAAATTTCAATTTCTCAATGGGCCTGTGAAGCTTTTTATGTCAATAAGCGTGCCGAACAAAATAGAAAAAAGATGCGACTGGTAATAAGCTATCGGCCTCTTAACATTTTCCTTCAAGACAACAAATTTCCTCTACATCTAGAAATTTCCTCTTTACCGGATTATCAAAAGCCTATATTTACTCCAAATTCGATCTCAAAGTCGGATTTTGGCAATTGAGTATCCATCCTGAAGACAGACCCAAAATAGGGTTCTGCATTCCGAACCAACATTTCTAATGGAAAGTTCTTCCTTTTGGATTATAGGTAGCTCAATCCTTATTTCAAAAGGCCATGTGTAGAATTTTCCAACCAATCCTATCAAGTGCAGTAGTATACATTGATGATATCTTACTCTACAGCCCTGATGAGGAATCCCACTGCCAACTTCTTGGGCAGTTTGCAGACATTGTAAAGGAGCATGGGATTATGCTTTCTCAAAGAAAGATAAATATTGCCTAGACATAAATTGAATTTCTCGATATGCACCTTAACAGAGGAACATACTTTCCAGGGCCACACATTGCTTAGGAATTATTGAAATTTCTTGAAGAGAATTTCACGACAAAACAAGTTCAGCAATTTCTTGGGATAATTAATTATTTCAGAAATTTTGTCCTAAATATTGCAAAACTTGCTGATTCCACTACAATCAATGCTGGAGAAGAATCCACCACAAAATCTTAAACTAAAGCTTTCGCTGAACTTAAGGAGATCATGCAAACTCTTCCTTCGTTGCAAATCCCATCAACAAGGAAGATAATTCTCTAGACCGATGCCAGTGATGAATACTGGACGGCCATCTTGTTCGAAGAAATTGATGGTAAGAGACACTTGTGTGCTTATAAAAGTGGCAAATTTTCTCAGGCTAAAATGCATTATCATTCCACTTTCAAAGAAATCTTAGCGGTAAAAAATGGAATAAAAAAGTTCGAATTCCATCTTATCGGCCATCATTTCCTAGTAGAATTGGACATGGCATCTTTTCCCCCACATAACCAAGTTCAAACGAAAGCAGATTCCACATTCTCAACTGTTTCGATGGACCGAATGGTTTTCAAAATACTCGTTTGAAACCAAACACATTGCTGAGAAAAAGAACGTACTTGCTGACTTTTTGTCAAGACCAAATGCACCAGTAGAAATCAACATGTACATCATGAGACATGCTTTCCATACTTTTCATCACAATGAAAAGTATAAGATTGAAAGAATTCGAGATTGGCCAAGTTGGCAATACTCCCAGGAGATTGTTGAACAAATCCAGAATGACAGCCTCACTGAAAATCTGGAAAGCCTTATGTGGCAATGCCACATAGGTCTATTTAGACTCCATGGAGGTTCAATTCTTTATCCTTTTGGATTAAATTCCAACTATTCGTTCATACACCCTCTAATTTGGAAGGAATATGACTTCCCTGACCAACTTCGATGGTTATTATGGTACTTAACCAATAAGTACTTAATAGCCATTGAAATTTCAACCAGAAGATTTCTTTGCCAATCTAACTAGGATATTCGGGCTCGAACGAAACACTGAAAAGGAAAGTGATAGAAACCTCTTAGCTTTCTTCAATTGGTTTTATCATCCCACTTATTGGAAGCATCTTTTACAGCAAGAATTGAAAACTGTCCGATCAGACCCAGAGATCCACACTGTTCAATTCTTCCGAAGACCATGGGCTTTTATAAAAAATAATGGCAGCATTACCAATGCCCCACAGATTATAGGAACCACATCCTATAAACCTCAGCTGTACCTTAAGAAAGCTCAGATTTACAAATCTTTTCCAGAACCTGTTGGTTGTTGTGAACACCAGTACCAAGAACTCTAAAGAGTTTTGTGCCAAGAAAACAAAACTATTCCTGAAGATGTATGGAATTATAATGAACCCATTGCATGGGATCATTGTAGCCTTACACCAAAAGCCAAAGAAGCACTCGAAGAATTCAGATAAGCTACAAGGACAACTCCATCATCACATGAGCAAGAAATGATAGATATAGATGACCTTGCACAATCATCTCAAGACCCTTATGCACAATGGGGGGTCCTCTCTCTTAAGACCCTTATGATCAAAGACCCATGTCCTTATCTCTAGGAATGGACACATCTTACTATGCTCAACCATCCAATTAGCCTCAGCCAAATATGTCTGCCGACACTATAGGGTCCTCCAGGAATCATGAAGAAGCATCTTCATCAAACGAGGCAAACATGTGGAATACTTAAACTCTCTCTGAAGATCCATTTGCAAGACTTGAGCAAAAATACGAAGAACATCTTCTGGTAGAAATGCATAGTTCTGATGATTCAGACTATGACTACAACGCCCGTGATGGAAGAGACCGTTGACTGTAGCAGATCACTGTAGCAAGTCACTATATCAGTCACTGTAGCAATAAGTTAGGGAAATCATTGTTCATTGTCACTGTTCATATCACCAAGGATAATTCCCTACCGGATTTTCCGGAGCCTCTATTTGTTTCAGTACCCGTGAGCCTGGTCCTTGTTTGTGTGACCTCCCAATGTCTATAAAGGGCAAGGAGAATGTAATGTGTTAGGCAGAGTCCCTTGAAGTAAAGTGAGTGTTTTGTAAAACTCTCAATGTCTCTCTAAACACCTCTTCTTCTCCAGACTGGTAGGATCCTCTGAGAAATACAGCTCGGACAGTTAGAAATATTACCATCCTGGCATCTCTAAGTGTCTATAGGCTTTAAACTAAAAATCATAGTGGTTTTTTGCTAAAAGGTTGTCCCTGAAGGGCTTGAACAAGAGGTTTGCCAATAGTGGGAGGCATACCTGCAGGAAACTGACTCCGTCTTCCCTGGTTCTAAGCCTAGGTCCATTCATGGTATCAAAGCCATGGTTCCATTTCTAACCAGATCCGTTCCATGCGGTCAGTAGGTGAATCCAGTGCTGAGAAGATCTCTTTACACCATGACTGAACTAGAGATACTAGAAGCACCTATTTCTCTCATCCCATCCCTCAGCCCTTTCAGATTTTCATATGTCAAATGCTTCTAAAATTGGCTATCTTTATGAAGTCTCTTTTAGTGATGAAACCGAAATCTCTGAAACTCAACTTCCCCTGATGAACCCTTATTCTGCTTTTGCTAAACCAACCACATTGTTTTCACCCATCGCTCCATTCGACAACTTCTCCGTCAAACTCCTAAGGAAATAAAGGAGTATGTCCAGTCCTTAAAGTTTGATCAACATCCCATTCCTGCCACTAAAAAGGAGTACTTTGGTACTCTTCAAATTCCATCAGAATTTCCCAGGCAATGGACTCAACATGGATATTCTCATATGGAGCTGTTTGTCTTGCACTCACCTTTCATGATTGTAAAGGCTTGCCAGTTGTGGTCAGAATAGCCTTATTGGATATTCGGTTCCTAGAATACCAGCATGCTTATATTGGTATTGTCCAAACCACTTTGAACGTTGGAACAGTCTTTGTAACCTTATATCCAAACTTCAATATTGCTCTTTCGAATCCCTAGCTACTTTCCTTTCTAAAGGTCCAGGTCCAGCTTACTAAAGCTCCCTAGAGTGCTGATTCTATTGTAGCAACATTGCACTACCAAATGGTTTATCGAGTGCAGAACCATGCTCTTGATTTAAATTTTCAGAATGGGAATGAAGATGCTCTATTCATATCTATGCAGAATGACCAAGCATCCCGCATTCATGTTCCCAGACAGATCCCAAAAGAAAAGTTGGCCAAGCTTCTTCCGGAAACTTGGATTACCAACTATGAAAAGCTGCATCAGAATAACAAGCCCCTCCAGTCATCAGACTTCAAATTCGTCAGAAAAAAAGATGGCACTATTATCATCAAATTCGGTAGAGAAAATGAAGAAAGTTATTCTATCTTTCAGACTCTGTTCATGATCGAACCATGTGTTCCTGAGTCTCAGAGCCAGATCCGAAAAAGTTGGTCCAATATTTTTAGAGTAATGGAAACCCTGTCCATTACTACAATGACCGATATGGTCACTGTTTCTAGGACCCCTTTTGTTAATGCTCTTATTGTACAAATTCTCCCGACGAAGTAGACCCAAATGCAAGACCTCGACAGAAACATAAGAAGTCAGAGGATACCATGTATCAAAGGTACTTGAACGAAGACTCCTCCATTGATACTCTTGGTGAGTGTGATAAATTCCAATTTATGGTTTCTTATGCTCTAACTCCACCTCCAGAGTTCACTGCTCCACCCTCTATTTCATCAACTCCACCACCATCATCTCCTCCTCAGAAAAAACTAGCTATTTCCCCATTTTATAAGCCAATCCTAAAGTGGGCAAAAAGGCATTCCTACCCACTCAACACTCCACAAAAAATATCACCCAGTTCTTCCATCGTCGTGTTCCAAGAGGCAGATTTTTCTCCTCTTGCACAAGAAAGCTCGAAACTTTCATTCCCTGCTCCAGAAGAATTCATTGATCCACAAGACAGATATCGACATGCTCCTAAAATACATGCCTCCACTGATGTAGACGAACATGGAAAATCAAAAAAGACATCATACTTATCCAGAATCACTAATTTGAGCTTCCATTTAATAATTGAGACTTTTACTCTATTAATATTTCATATTTTTCATGTATGCAAATACAAGTTATGGTCAATGAATTAGTAATAAGTGGCGGTCATTAAAAGTTATAATACACTGCAATCGTTTGATTAATAATATAAGTGAAATTTGGTTAGACCTTGAAATCTATGAAAAGGTAGGCTACAGGTTATGATGGGTAGGTTCCAAATTCTATAAAATGAGGAACCTGTTTTAAAGGTTAGGTTCTAGGTTTTTGGTGGAATTTGTACAGAACTTGAAACCTAAACCTAAAAGAAATTTTTGTGTTTTTCTTGGTCTATGTCTTAATGCAATCCTATGATATTTTATGGCGTCCAATAATGATTGCATAATATAGAACCACTAGTATGAGCTTTTATTTTGTCAATATTTCATATTTTTTGTGTATTTAAATATAAGTTGTGATTAATGGATTAGCAATAAGTGGTGGTCATTAAAAGTTATGATTTACTATAATCATTCGATTAATAATATACTTAGAATCTAGGTAGGCTTTGGCCTTGGTTTCAAAAAATTAGGAACATGTTCGAACGGGTAGGTTCTAGGTTTTGGATGGAACTTGTACTTGAACCTAGAAGAAATTTTTTTGTACTTTTCTTGGTCTATGTCTTAATGAGACACTACAATATTCTTTGGCATCCGGTAATGGGTATATGATAAAGAACTATTTGTTTGAGCTTCCATTTTATGATTATGATTTTTACTTTATTAATATTTCATATCTTTTATAAGTTGTGATTAGTGGATTAGCAGTCAGCAGTGGTCAATAAAAGTTATGTTAGGTAAGTTCTAGGTTTTAAAACATTTTTGTATTTTTCTTGGTCTATTAATATGATCTTACAATGCTCAATGGCGTCCGATAATGAGTGTATAATATGAAACCATTAGTTTGAGCTTCCATTTTACTTTGTTTGTGTTTCATATTTTTCGTGTATCTAAGAATGATCTTGTTTTCCTGACACAAGATTCTCTGGAGTTCTCGGTATTAATGTTCACAGCATCCAACAGGACCTGGATAAGATTTATGAATCCAAACTTGTTTTTTGTCCATTTGGGGTTTGTAGGATGTGGTACCTACAATCTGTGGTGCATTGATGATGTTACCATTGTTTCTGAAAAAATGTCATGGACGTCGAAAGAATAGAATAGTGTGAACTTAGTAAATTAGCAATAAGTGGTTGTCACTATAATCGTTCGATTAATAATATAGATGGAATCTGGGTAGATCTCGGAACTTGTGAAATGGTAGGTTTCAGGTTATGCTGGGTAGATTCCAGATTTCAAAAAATGAGAAACCTATTCTAATGGGTAGGTTTTTGGTTTCGGGTAGAACTCATACAGAACCTGAAACCTAAAGCTAGAAGAAATATTTGTGTTTTTCTTTGTCTATATCTCAATGCAATCATGCGATATTCTATGGCGTCCGATAATGACGGTATAATATAGAACCATTAATCTAAGCTTCTATTTTATAATTAAAACTTTTATTTTGTTAATGTTTTATATTTTTTGTGTATCTAAATATAAGTCATGATCAATGAATTAGAGTAAGTAATGGTCATTAAAATTAATGACTTATCACAATTGTTTGATTAATAATATATATGGAACCTATAACGAGCTACGTTATGCAGGGTTGCTTTCAAGTTCCAAAAAATGAGGATTTTGTTCCAATAGATAATTTCCAAGTGAAATCCATACAGAACTTGAAACCACTTATCCCCTAGGCACTTCCATGACAATTTACTTCAAATTTATCTTCATCTCAAAGGAATCACAAATAATACCAACACCTCTACCTCTTACCTACATCTATCATCATTTAGCAGTCCATAAAGTATCGCATTAAAATGCATACCTATGAATACACATGAACATATGGTAGATTTCGGTTAGAATTACTGATTTTGGGGTTCTTTGTGTGACGAAAATTAATTTGGAAGCAAAAACGTCGAAAAGTCATCAATTCGAAATTTTCAACAGGATTATTATACTGCCTTTGCATTCCCTTTGCATTCCCATCACCCCAAAGGGGCAAAAAGGAAAAGATTCTTTGCTTTCGGATCAAAAAGAAATGGACAGCAAGATCCGCATAACCGATACGGCTTTATGACGACGCGACGGAGAGCAAAGTGAAAAACTTTCGCTTCCACCTCCGCCGCCGCCGCCGCCGCCGCCGCCGCTCCCACCTCTCCCTCTCCCCGCCGCCGTCAGATCCCCAAACCCTCCGCCGCGTCCCCCCAATGCGATAGCCGCCGGCCCGCCCGCCCGCCCGCCCGCCGCCTGCTCGACGGAATTCCGCCGCCCGGAGATGGAGCCGAGCGTCCTCGACTCGATCGGCGTCGAGATCATCGGCGTCATGTCGCCGGTCTCCGTCTGCATGTTCCTCGTCGTCCTCCTCGTCTACGCCCTCTCCCCCTCCAACCCCTTCTCCGCCCCGGCGCCCTCCGCCGCCCCGATCCGCACCGCCGCCAACCTCGTCTACGTCGAGAGCCCCTCCGACTCCGTCGGCCAGAAGCTCGAGGGGGCGCTCCTCAACGCGCTGGTGTTCGTCATCCTCATCGCGGTGGTGACTTTCCTCCTCGTGGTGCTCTACTACTACAAGTTCACCAGGTTCCTCAAGTACTACATGAACTTCTCCGCCTTCTTCGTGCTGGCCACGATGGGGGGCTCGATCTTCCTGTCGATCGTCCAGCATTTCTCGATCCCCGTCGATTCGGTCACCTGCTTCTTGCTGCTGTTCAATTTCACGGTCGTGGGTGTGTTGTCTGTGTTCGGCGGGGGCATTCCCATAATCTTGAGGCAGTGTTACATGGTTTGTTTGGGGATTATCGTGGCTGCTTGGTTTACGAAATTGCCCGAATGGACGACCTGGGTCTTGCTTGTGGCGTTGGCTGTGTATGATTTGGTGGCTGTTTTGGCGCCGGGCGGGCCGCTTAAGATACTCGTGGAATTGGCCTCCAGCAGGGATGAAGAACTCCCTGCTCTGGTTTATGAGGCTCGTCCGATTGCACCTCAAAGTGGCAGTAACCGGGGTTCGAGTTTAGGTCTTTTGGTTGCTGGTGTGTCGGATTCCGGGTCAGTTGAGCTGCAATCTGTTTCTAGAGACAACGCGAGGAGGAATGAGACTGCCAATAATTGTGGTGACGATGGCGTTCATAGTTTGAGGAGTGATGGAGGTGAGCATAGTCGAGATGAAGGCGAAACCTCCCCATTGGTGCGTAATTTCCGGGATAGGGACTCGTCGAGCAGTGAATCGTCGGAGTTCTCGGTGGTGAATGTCACGCCTAACAGAGGGGGACAGTTTGGAAATAGGGAGTCGGAGATTGAGGAAGAAATGTCCCCGCTGGTTGAAATGCTGGGTTTAGGGAATGGGGGAGGGCAGGAAAGGAGAAACGATGGTGAGGATGATCGCAATTCCGGTAGAGGAGTTAGACTTGGTCTTGGAGATTTCGTGTTTTACAGTGTTCTGGTGGGTAGAGCTGCAATGTATGATTTGATGACAGTCTATGCTTGTTACCTTGCAATTGTTTCAGGACTTGGGTGCACCCTTATATTGTTGTCTGTGTGCCGCCGAGCTCTGCCTGCCCTTCCCATATCCATCACATTAGGTGTCATGTTTTACTTCTTGACTCGATTATTAATGGAACCCTTCGTTGTTGGTGTAGCTACGAATCTAATGTTGTTTTAATTGTCAATTTTTCATGAGAGAAAAGACGGGGAGATACTTACATTGTTTTAGGACATCACTGATTTTTGTGGTCTTGGCATCCATGTACACAGCAATGGAATCCCCCATAGATAGATTACTCTTGCTCATGTAATTTTCTGGATGTCCAGACCCAGTAATGAGACTATCTCAGGAACACATGGTAATGAATCTTTTTGCAACATCTTACTTCCTGCTTTTTGGTCCTCATAGTTTGTAAAGTATGTTCTGGATTTCGTGAAGTTTGAGCAAATTCATAATGTCATCTTTCAGTTTAATTCTTTTAAGTGTACGAATAATGAAATACGACCCTGCAGTAAATCTAGTGTGATTCAAAAGATGGCCATATGATCCTTTCCGTTCACTTTTGGTCTCTTGTGCCATGGAACAAGCATTAATCCTTGAATTAGTGGGAAGAAGAGAATATGAAAATTGAATTGCTAGGTTAAAAGCAATTCTAAGGTAAGAGCTACATTATCAATTCGGAAAGTAGGCTGAATCGATTATGGTCCCATATATACATATCCTATTTCACTACTTCCTCTGTGTGCTTGTGCTCGTTTTAGATGAACGAGACAATTTTGCTTGCTCTTAATCCATAATGCTTAGGGTGATATCAAGTGTGATCCCTTGTACTGTTTACGAATTGTTTATTCTTTTGCGGCATGTTCTACAATGTAAGATTGATATTAATCTTCCTAAACACATTTAATATGCATTAGTACTCTCTCAGTGCTTTCTTGGTAAAATTGCCTTCATTATGTCTTCTAGCGTTTCAATAACCCAATAGATTCATAGCAATCCAAGTGCTCCTTTGATCATAGTTGTCATCCTTTCATGCAACTGAAAGTATGGATTGGAATTTTTGCCATATAAGATGAATGAGATATTGACAGTCTGAACTCATGAAGCGAACAAGGGACGACCCTGTCAGTAAAAGAAGGAGATTCATGTGATAGGTTCTTGGATGAAACCAATCTTTCGTGCGCATGCTTGTGCACGTACCCACTTTCTTTTCAGGTCAGTATACGCACTTAGTGTGTGCTTCGTGTGAATGGAACCAGGTCAATGTCTTTACTTGTGTAGTAGGTCCCTCTGTGTTGATATCAACAACCGCAACAGGCAGTAGCAGCTGCTCCACAGCTTCGGTTTTCCTGTGTCCGATGCCGTCCAATTACCATTTGTGTTGTCTGATCCAGACGAGAGTTATGAGCAACCGAGAAAGCAGGACACTGTAGATGTTGAAAATTCGCATGGCTGATGGATTTGACCATAGAATTTCAGAAGCTCTGGGAAATGCCTGTCTCCATTGCTTTCTGATTTGGTTGTGCTCAACGTGACTGCAGAAATAGGTCTCACTTTCGCGGGTGGCCCCGAGTTGTCTGTTGCTGACGGTGTCTAAAGGCAAATGGATCTGTCAAGGATGAGATTGCTGTGCTTCAATACTGTGCTGTTGTTTTCGCCATGAATGCACTCTGTTCTAGTTGGAAAGTTGCAGAAAGCTCTAGTATCATCCACTCGAGTGTCGGTGTTCTATTCATGACACAACCTTTTTGAATCTTTTCCGGTGCCTTGAACCGTGTTCTTGATGAACTCGTTCGATGTGATGGTGGATAGAGTGAGACCTCTGAGGATAGTGGTTTTTCCGCCGCGAAGATGACAGTTTTGAGTCTGTTCTACTGAGTGTGGACACCTACAGCTTCTTTTGCTTGCCTGCGCGCTCCAGGCATGCTTATAGGTAAAAACCTTCAGCGTCTGCTGATGTCCGAGTGTGCGGACCGGGTAATGCTATCAGAATGTTGATCCTGCGGTACTGCACTCACTTCGACGATGCCAAAGACAATACCTTTGAGCTTCTCGTTTGATGATTGCGAGAGCAGATTCATCGTCATGGTCCAAGGTTTTCTGCTCTTGCGGCGATTAGTCATCTCGCTCCCGTGGCTCGTCCTGAATGTTCGCTTGCCGTTAACCATTTCTCATCTCGCTAGCCAAAATGCTGTCGGCCTATGACAGTAACTTCACAAACGCAAATGATCATCGCGGCCATTGTCATTTCCACGTTTTGGGTCAACGATACAAGTCAACTGACATTCGGTCGATGAAAATGCGATGGGAGTACAGTACCGATTGCTCCTGTTCCAGAAGCCCACTACGTAAAATGGACTCGGCCCAAAGCCCAAGCTCAAAGCCCAAAAGCTTTTCTTCTTCTTCTTCTTCTTCTTCCTCCTCCTCCGGTCGACGACCGAGGCTTCCAGAGGGAAAAATGGCTGCTTTTCTACCGGACGAGCTGTGGAGGCACGTCCTCGAGATCGGCGTGAAAAGCCCGGCGAAATCGCTGAGCTACAAGGAGCTGTGCTGCGTCTCGATCGCCTGCAGACGCCTCCGCCGACTCTCCGGCGAGGACTCTCTCTGGTCCCACCTCCTCTCCTCCGATTTCCCTCCCCCGACCTCTCAATCGTCCTCTTCGTCCTCGTCGTCCTCTTCGTCTTCTTCTTCCCGTAAGGCCTTGTACCGAATCAGGTAGTATTCGCGTTTCTCAACGCGGAGGTTGCGATTCCGTTTTTTCGTGTTCCGGTTTTATCCTTTTTTCGTTGTTTCTTTGGCGGGGGGGAAAAGGTTCGAGAGGGACAAAGAGAAGAAGAGGTTGGCTCACCGGAGGGCCGTGATGAGGAAGGAGAGCCAAATCGCCGAGCACCTCCGGAGGATTCGAGACATCGACGCTTCGCTGGCGCGGGAGTCCGACAAGCTCAAGGCCTCCGCTTCTGAACTGTCGAATCTGCATAAGGTCAGGTGAGGGACTCTTCTTCTTCTTCTGCTGCTGCTGCTGCTTCTGCTTGTGGTGATGCGATTACTTGATTTGTACTTGTATGTGATCATCGGTGGTGCGATTGATCAGGCAAGCGTCGGTGGCTTTGAACGTGTGGCAGCCTGAGGTCGTTAGAGGGAAGCAAAAGCAGATGGTGTCTCAATGCGCCGTGCCTGTTGAGTCTCGAATCAGTGCCGTCGACATGGAGTTTAGGCTCTGCAAGCAGCAAATTGCCATTCTGCGCAAGTCCTATGTGAGTTTTTGAGTACCCATAACATGTAATTTGATGGGTTGTTTGGGGGGAGGGGGGATGAAATGGTCCTCCTAACTGTTCTTTTGATAGGAAGAGGAGAGGAGAAGGCTTGATGCAGCAAAGCGGGAATTGGAGTCAATTGAGTATCATCCTTTGCGGGGTTGTGAACGAACAGGTTCCAATTTAGGCGGCTCTAGTAGTACAAGGAAAAAGATTAAGAGACCCATAGATGTGGAAGGTTCTGTCTTCCTTCTTGTCCTTTACTACTCATTTGATCATCAGCTAATTTACTGTGCATAGCAGCATCACGAATTTCCTGTTTACGTTCATCTATGTGCTTATATCTTGCTTTCGAACGACATGCCTTATGACACTAGAGTTGGCAACAGAGGGAGCAGTACATACAGGATATCTACAGGTCGGGGTGTTTTTGGTGGCTGTGATATTTAGGCTTAAGCTATAACTTGTGTTCAAAGTTGAAGCCAAGAAATTTTTCCTTCCAGACACACTTGGCTATTCACTTTTGGTGCTTGCACTGAGCCTTGCCACTCCCCTAGGCCAACTTGGATGTTTTTAGATTCCGTGAGATGTGAAATCTGATTAGTGACCAAATAAATCACCCGCTGGTTGGGTATTAGTTTTTCTGCATTTGAATAACAGTATGCAGCCATGGGATGCGACTTTAACCAGCCAAGCTGCTTTTGGTCATGACTACATAACAACATACTAATGTAGGTTATCATCCCTTTGGTGTGAAGCCAATATAATAATAGTGTTAATTATGAGTCTAGCTTATTGAAATGGGTTTATGATAATTGCTGTTGGTGCAATAGAGAAGTTAACCTCCATGACCCTCACACTGCTCAGACTTGAATAGACATCTAGCCTAATGAAATCAATGTCTAACTTGTTGGTAGCATGCGGACTAGTGGACATAATCTCAATCCACTGGTTTTATTTGAGTGCTGGAATGTCGGTATTTTGAAGACTTAGATGACGGTGTTGATGGATGACATTTGTGACTTGTGATGGCACTGATTCAGTAGTCTCCTAACATTGCCTATTGTGGCATCTGTAAAACAGTTGATATATTTATTTTTAATCCATAGACAGCTCACTTGGCAAGTAGAGAAGCAGCTAGCCCGGCAGTGTAGTAGTCTTGTTTTATTTTGTCTCGTGTTTCCTGAACAGTGGATCATAAGGTGGCTTAAATGAACCGGGTTAAGTTAACTGGTCAAACAATCTGCTATTTAGTTCCTTTTCAGTTATTGCATAGTATATAGATGGGTGTGTCAGCAAGTTAAGCTGGATCTCAATTGTAAACATGATTATTTTTTTTAACATATTGATGCACGAATCTCTCGTTCATGCTTGAGACGGAATTTAACTGGTATCTCTTCTATGTCAGCTCTTTTTACTTCTATATGTTTCTACTTTCAGTGTTGAAGCTGGATATGTCGTCCAAATCCAATTTTTTGGGTCTCTTATCTTCATGCATGCCACTGCATTGGACATAATTCTTGTCATTTGGCCTAGCATGACTTTTAAATGTGTTACTTATTGTTCAGGCTGTGGCAAACTGGCTAAAACATCCTAAGATGATAGGGTGCCTTTCATCTACATGCTGAGGCTGTGCAAGGTGAATTTCAAGGCACTTTGGTTGTGGCAATTACGAGTATGGCTACCAGGATGCATTTATCCAAACTGGTGAACTTGAATGTAGGAGATGTAACCGGTCATGTTTGCATTAAGGTATTCGCCAGTTGAAAGAACCAATTGGGTTTGTGAAGCCGGTGAACCGCTGCTAATAAGGCAGAGGAAGCCGCGGCGGTTTTTTTAAAGCCAGGATTGCTGTAAGAATGTCGTTTGGCTCACAATAGTGACAAGCCACCCAGATGAACTTTTCTCCAGGAGAAGCAAATCGAGGAAATGACCAGCTACCGTAGCAAGTGTAGGCATTCTCTAAGGTCGAGAACTGTTGCGGGTTGGTACTGATACTGCGGTTCGCATGTTTGGCAAGTGGCGCCATGTATCTTGAAGGTGAGAAGGTCATAACAAGTCAGATGCAGATAGTCGGCAAAAACTCCAGAGCAACACGTGGTTGAATCGGTGGCGCGAGATAATCTCTACTAAAAAAGGAGACTAGCTCGTTGTTATCACCATCTTCTTTCATTTTTGTCGTGGACCATCTTTTTATGTTTGATGATCCAAAATATATTCACATTCTCCGTAGGCAAAATCCCTGTGTCTTTAATGTTTCTTCCTCACGATTTTTCTTTATGCTTTTCTATAATAAAAAAAGAAGACTACTCAAAATGTGCCGTAGACTTATATTTGACCCATTTAAATCATAAATGGGTCATATATGGATCACTTATATTTTTTAAATTGATCATATATGAGTCATTTGCATTTTAAAGAGATTAGTTAAATGGGTCTTAAATGAGTTAGATTTAAAAACTCATCTCCAACCCAACTTCTCCCTTTATAATTTTTTTTTTTATAAAAATCGAAATTAGAATTATTTTTTATATTTTTTTTCTTTCCTTTTTTTCTTTGTTTTTTTCCTTTCTTCTTCCTCCTTCCTTAGTCGGTGGCCAACACGGCGACTGGCCGACAAGGCTTGAGCCTCTCTAGTTGTCAGCAAGGCTAGAGCTCGTTTGGATTTGGCGAGTCGCTGATCTCGGCTGAGCTCGGGCTTGCTCGATCTCGATTGGGCTCGGGCATGCTCGGCAAGTCGCGAGCTTGTCGGCTGCGATGGTGCTCTAGCGAGCTTGAGTTGATCATTGCCGACGGAGGAACAAGTGGGTGGAGAAGAAGAATAAAAAAATAATTAAAAAAGAGAAAAGAAGAAAAAAAAAAAGGAAAAGAAAAATAAAGAAAGGAAATAATAATAAAAAAATCGAATTTTTAAAAATAATTATAAATTCGATTTTTTTTTTTTTGATAGATGGATATCTATAAACATATTGGAAAAGTACTTTTAGAGGAAGCTCAATATTGTCTAGATCAAGTCAATCGATATCAAAATAGAAATTCTAAACATTATAATGTAATTTCTAATTTGATAAATCACAGTTAAGAAGTTATACATTCTAGCATCCTAGAAGACTTATTAAAAAAAAAAAAAAAAAATCCTCGAAGACTTATTATAAAAAATATATATATTATTTTCATGTCAATCATTAACTAATTAAACTTTTTCTTATCAAAAATTTTTCTAAAATATTTCAATTTAAGATTTTTCACTTTTTTTTAATTTTATTTACTAATTTTTATTGTTTCATTTTATGTGAAGTTTTTTTATTTAAGTATGTATATTATGTATATATTATGTATGTAAAAAGCTTAAAGTAGATTAAATGGATGGGAGTAAATTTTCCTAAATTAAGTTAAATATTAATATATTTCAATAATATGAGTCGGATTAAATATAAATATTAGATATAGATAGAATATGAATCAAGTCAGATATGGATGGTCAAATTTATATTACATGAAAATAAATCAAAACGGATTAAATAATTAAATATGAATCGGACCATTTTCAACTCACCCAAACCCAACCCATTCATTTGCCGGCCCTATTACTTAGCCTAGCTTGATTCACGGGTTCTTTAAATTAAATATTTAGCTCCCTGCCATCCCTAGACTGTCATTTTCCTACATAATCTACTCGTGAAGTATGTCAAGATCATCGACGAGGATTCAAAAGGATGGAAGGAACCTGCAGTCCATACATGATACTTGCCATCGACTGATGTCATTCTACCCATCCCATATCGGTCCATGTCGATTTAATTGCTGCCCTGCACCCATCTCGGCACACCCCAGGAATAACAAAATAATGTTTGGCTATTGACGGGCCGCAAGACTCCGAACCACCACTGATGGTACTAACTACATTTTGGGCGTGACTAGCATGAGTGCATCGAACACTCTTATTACAAGAGTCTTTGACCAAAAAGATAAATACAAGTCCAATCAAGAGCAAGGTATACAATCGCTAGATTACCGTAACCACACTCGACAGCATAACGAATATGAAAATAGCACTGGACTAATTTCTCGCACAAAGGATCTCTTTAACCAGCAAATGGGATGGCAGGAATCAGCACCCAACTGTTCTAAAATCTAAGGAAAAGAAGACACTAATTCACATTCCTGCCTACTGCAAAAACAGCTAGCTACAAATACAAAGGCTCGTGGAAATGCTATAACTAGGTGTCGATTTGGTTCCGCGGCATGGATGCTCACGCAAAGGGATTTCCTCCAATAGAAGCAACAGGCCCCTGTGTTGGGACATTCCTGAAAGACAATAATACGAGACTATTGAGTTGATGATAAGAGTATTGAGAGAGATTTCCGTCTCCGCAGTTACAATCATGACTATCAAGAGTCAAATCTCTAGGCTAAATTTATCTCTAACCTTTTCATCTTTTTCGGTCGAAAAATGTCACTCTATTCACATAATGGAAATTTGAACAATTTCAGTACTCATCTATAATGATGAAAAACTTCGATAGCAAAAATTTTCAATGTGGTCCCATGATTAGGTCCTCTCATGAGATATCAAATATCAACAAGACCACTTACGGTATCTGAGAGCTTGGTGCTTGCCCCACCATGAATGCTAGGCCACCTACAAAATTTTAGACCACAGCACCAGAATTCAGATACAGGAACCAATCAACCAGATATATGTTGCTCAATTTGGACATGGATCCTTTTCTCTCACATGTCACTCCTTTGGGTAAATAAATCTCAATTACTGACTAATAAAGATGGAGCTTTAGCAGATGCTAAGATCTTTTAAGGCACCACAAGAAGCACAGCTATGGGGTAGCTTCACCCACTCAACCCGGTACTGATGTGAATGAGTAGGCAGAAGGGCCAAGGTATTCAAACAGCTATGCAGGTTAAGCCTTCTGCTTGAGGTTCCCGCAAGCTGGTATGATGGAATGAGGTTTTGACCGTGATCCAATCTCACCAAAGTGCAGAAATGTGAGGATCAGAGAGAATGCACGCACGCACTTTTATGTGTAATAGAGAGAGATACTAAGGTTTAAATTTACTGGATTCAAAACAAGATGAAGTTCCACTTGTACTAATGCATCTTCGGTTGGATCATCATGTAAATGCTGTCATGCAATAAAATTATTTTGGGATAATGCAAAAACCATCCTTAACTTTGCTCTCTATCTAAAACACCCTCCTCACATTTTAAAACTTACAAATTGAATCACTCCAACCTTAAAAGACTTATTTGCCCTCATGCACACCAAAAATTTACACCGAAACCCCTCCCTTACTCTTCCCCTGTCCTTTCTCTCTCCTCACACACACAGGAGCACCGCATAGCAAACTGAGCAAGCCTCCCACGTTGGTTTTTTGTTTTTTTTTTTTTTTTTTTTTTTTTTTTTTTTTTGGTGGGGGTGGGGGTGTTTGGGGTTTAGGGTAGTTTGGGAAATAAAATCGTAATTTAGTAAATTATATATGGTTGAAAAAATGCAACTTGAAATCCATTGTAAAAACTGCATATAATGTGAGGATGGTAATTATATGGGAAGCAAAGTTGAAGTTGGTCTTGACAATTTAGGATTAAAAATGGTCTATCACAATTATTCTATAAATGATCCAAAAAAGTACTACAAAATGTTAAGACGCTGCAGCTTGACGGGATACAATAAAAGAATGCAATACAATTGCAGAACCGAGATTTTTCACCAAAAAAAAAAAAAAAAAAAAAACCAGTATTACAAAGTCACCTGCGGACTATTAAATAGTCCTAATGTAAGAGAATCTACAATATAAGGACCACAAATAAAAAATAAGTTGATTTCCCATCATTATGTATGACTTATATATAGGCCACAAACTGCTTAATCCAAGGAGAAGTCAAAAAGTAAAACAAGGACTGCAATGTGAAAGTCACTACCATGAACAAGTATCCACCGTGGGCGTGTGCAGCCCAGTGGTAAGTGCAGGAAGATGTCGAGAACAATTCAAAATCCCAAACCTGGAGGCTCATACACTATGAAGCCACAAAAGAATATTGTAGCGTACCACTTTAGCCAAAAGGCTAGTCAGGCTGGGCAGGCCAAAAAGTCCAATTGAAAGGTAAATACAGCTTGACAAAGTTTCATTGAATTCACCTTGTGGAGCAGCTGGAACATAAGGTGTCCCTGGATTCTGGGGAAACCAGGACTCATTTACACCATTAAGTAAGGTGGATGGCAAATGGGCACTAGGCAGTGCAGCTTGCAATGAGCTCATGTCCAAGAACTGCATTGCACAGAGCATGCGCAAAATTAGACAACCTTTTCTTCGAATTTATTTAAACTAGAATGACATAAGATGCTAGGCCGAAGTGAAGTTGAAAATGAGGAAACATCCATTATAAACAAATTGATGGCAGTAAAACTGTTATGTCCTTTACCTTTTATTTGTTGTATCTATTCTTTCCAGTTTTTTCAATGTTTGCAATAGCCAGTTGACAGGATGGTTTCCCAGTTTCATCTCTTCGAAGAGATTGCAATAGTTATTTGATGCAACAATACATGAGAACCATCAGTGAGGTTCTGTTCTTACGGTGATAAACATGCTCTATTATATTTATGAACTGCTATTTCAAGCATTGTATTGTGTAATTTGAAAAGGATATGCTTTGCTTTCAAGTTCCCAGAGATTCAGAAAACACAAAACACCAAGCTATAGCGCACCACTAGCCTTAGATAGCATTAAGAAAGTTCACAGTCCACAAGGAACAAAAAAGGGTCACAACCACCGAAGTGACAAAAAATAAGGGCGTCTCACACCAGAACTCTAAAGCTAATGATGTTAAAAATAAAAAAGAGCGAATGAGAATTGAAACCAGAAATATGCCGCATCGTATCCGGAACTTGCATGACTCACCACATTGTTTTGTTCCAGATCAGAATCATATGGAAGATCAAAAGGGTTTGTTGATTTATAACCTGCTGCATATCCGCGTGCTGAGGTCTCCCCCTGAGGAAGTCCATAATGTATAACCTAAATTCTAAAGGCAATCAAAATGCAAAATGGAGCCTGCAACAGGAAACTGATATTCGATGAAGATTACAAACCATAAGAGAGAGCACCGATGAGTTGCATGATGTCCCCATAACTAAATTTGACTGCACACTTTGACCTGGACATCCAGCAATAGATGTGGACAGCGGTAGCCTATAATCTTTCAAGTCCTACAGAAAAAATAATTTCAGAATTTTACTGAGACTGAGGACATTAGGTTTGACATAGGTATGGGAGATGGGAAACCTGTGAAGCTTCAAAGCCCAAGTACTGATGATCAACACTTGATGGAGGAGGGTGGGTGACTACTTGTGTCTCACTATTTTGCTCAACACTTTCGGAAGGAAGGTGTTTAGCAGATTCTCCAAATGCATTCCATGGCTAGTTTGAAAAGGAAAGCAAGGGTGGATCATTATGTCACTATAAATCATTGAGCGCGGTGTAAAATTAAACAAACAACAAAATCACAGCAATTTAATAAGATCAAAGAAAACAACCATGAATCACCTACCCCAAAAAAATCAACTTATGGAATTATCACATAAGATAAACATCTCACCTGAGTGCCCGATGTGGTGGTGGCCACTTGACTATTCTCAAGACCTCCATGCCACAGATCTGGTATCGATGAAGGAAGATTTTGGGAACTAGTTTTTTGAGACATATCCCAATCCATATTTGGATCAAAAGATGAAAAGGGAACAAATTTCTCAGAATCTGTGTCGCCGGAAATTAAGTCGCAAGTTGAATTGTTAGTCCCTAGTGCAGATAGAGTGGAATTAGGAGAATCAAATGTCGCCCATCCTTCATTTTTGGGCTTTGACAGCTCAGGTTCCCTGCTATCCAAGGTTGCATCTGATTGATGCTGTGGAAAATCAGCAAACAAATCCAAAGACGTAGATGGAGGTGCTTGGGGAGTCTGATGTTGTAATGTAGATGGAGCTACATTTGTTGGAGTTAACTGAAAAAGATCTAGAGATGGAGCTGTTGATGTGGCAGCTCCCTTGAACAAATCAACAGTTGAGGCTTCAGAACGAACTGGTTCTGGTGCCAGTTGTGACTTGAATAGGTCTACATTACTTGAACTTGCAGAAACAGTTGACGCAGGAAAACTAGGCATTTTGTCTGGGTGATTTCCAGAAATCTCAGGCTCAGAAATCAAATCCGCTAAACTACCTGAATTAAATGACTGAAGAGACACAGAGTTGCTATCAAATGAACCAAAGCTTCCTAATGATGCAGTTCTCTGTTTAAAAAAAGAGAATTTCCAATCAGATCAATAAAAAAAAAAAGCTCAAGAATATCAAACAAGCAGCAAATATTGAGCATCATATGAAATATCACTTAAAATGGTGGACATATTCCACGACCCACAGTCAGAGCAATAAGCAACATATGAAATATCACTTAAAATGCTGGACATATTCCACGACCAACATTCACAGCAAAGACATTATGGAAACAATGATCTGCATTCCTACAGAAATCTATAGATAGCAACAGCTGCAGTTCCCATATCAAGATTAAGAGTAATAGATTCCATTATAGGAAAGAGAAAGCTTATTTTACCCATTCCAGTTCAGAGGATGCATTCTAGTTATAGCTATTTCGTCTATCTGGCAAGCAATATCCTCGCAGATATTCACTCATAGATTTCTAGATGGCTAAAGCAGAAAACAACAATAAATAATGCAAATTAGTCACATGAATGATATTATATGGAAACGGTTCAGATCCAATGCTACAACCGTTGAGGAGGGAAAAAAGAGCAAAATCCTTAAAAGTTCCACCAGAGACAGAACTAATAAAAGTTAAAAAAGAGTCTACTGGAAAGCCTCATGCAGAATGAAACGCCTAATTTATGTGCGGGCACAGTCTAGAAGCCTTCAATATTGTAAGAAATTGTTTGGATACATCTTTTAAAAGTTACACCTAATATATGCACAATCATAATGTTTACAGGACTCTCTGCACATTAATAGAAACTTTAAGAACCCTAAAAGAAGCACAGAAAAATCAACAAACATCAGAAGCAAGAAGTCAGGCACCTATGCAATTACAAAAATTGATTTGCCATCATGCAAGAAATTTTCTAGTAGTTGTTTCACCAGATTCTAGATTTTTAGTTGGATAGGAATCATCTGACTAACAATGGCACAACAAGAAAGAAGTTGAAAACATGTCATGTCAAGCAATAGAAAGTTGACACTCAGCAACTTGCAATTTGCTACAAATGCAACAGATTTATTTAACTACAACCTGAGGATGGGGTATCCCATTGGCATCTCTTCGAATTCGTGCCTCTCGAGATGTATTTGATGTTTGACGATTCAGATTATTCCCTGAAAAATCTCTCGAAAGGTGTCTCTGTGGGCTACCAAATTCACTGTCCTTCTGAAAATTTGGGGACTGAGCACCAGATCTGAATGGATCACCTCCACTCGAAACAGAATAATCTGAGACCCTGGGAGCAGAACCTTCATTTGCAAATCTATCCTCATAAGCACGCTCACTTAAACGTCCTGGACTATAGATCAGACTGGAGATTTTCCCTTCATATAGGCCTCTATCTGAACCAGGTTTCCTTGTAAGAGTAGCACCTTGCCTGCCATACCGCCGTTCTTCATATTGGTTGTCATAAGGTGGACTCTGAGAGTAAGAATGATAAGAGCTGGCACGCCTCGTCTCTTCTTCCTGGCTTCTCATGCTCTGTCAAAATTCAGTCAGGGACCTTGTAAGATTATCTGCTATTCAGAAAATGAAGTAATATAAACTCAAAGCAGTGGACTAAATCTCCAGAAATACAGCTTTGAGTGATTTATTTCACTGAAGCCAAGGGAACAAAAGAGAAAATCCTCAGCATCCTTCAATTGATTTATTCTTCCCTTTCTCTCTGACATACATGGTGAGGGTAGTAACATTCTCATTCACCCTTATGAAGCTCATACCAAGAACATTTTCATGAGTGAATTTTCAATTCTTTCATTTCAGGAAGATGAAAGGGTTTTCCAATGGACAAATTCAGCTTATCAGAGGCTTAAGTAAGCTTGGGCATATAGAAACATCAACCACTCTAAATAACCACAACAAGCCAAAAACATCACTCGACAAGGCGACCTGCATATCTCTTGGAGGCTTGTCAGAGTTTTTTCCTCCAGCATATCTTCCATCCACATATACAGCCTTTATGAACTCTCGAACCTTATCGACGTTGCTGCAATATATGAATGAAAAATGTAAAGATGCATGTCATCCATGATGTCGCAATCAGTGACTTGCAGACATAAGGTCAACCTGCTATCAGGCAATCTCTGTCTTTGTGAATCCCAATCCTTCAAATACATTTCCCTTGCACGCTGCAAACACATTGAACATCATATCAAATAACCTTACTCCGGTAGTGGACAATAGTGCACATAAGAGTGAGTCTCTTTACCTGATTACCGCCATTTTGAAGCGCTTCAACCTCTTGGGAAGTGAACTTCGCCATGGAGACAGATTTTACGCGATGAGTAAACTCGCGGCTGTTTGACATAACAAAACTTAAGTCAGACTACACACGCGAAAGCCACAGACTCAATGCTGGACGTACAAGATAAAGATGCTAAAATGCAAGAAAAAAATGCCAAGATCCACCCCAGAAGAAGCAGTTAACACACTCCAAGAAGCACTATCACATTGTCAGGTATCTTGATCCTCAAGTTGCTAATGGCATAAAACTATAATCACCACCAGAAGCATAAGTGAAGGGGTCGCTGAACAGTCAACATACTTCAAGACCTTCCCGTAAAAGAGTAATGCGAAAATACTTAAGACAGACGACCAAGGACCCAACGGAGCTGAAGTTCTTTTACAGCCAAGATTCCCCCAGAAAAGGCTAACTACCACCCAATGACGCAGAAAATGCAGGGCTGGGCATCCGGCCTCTTTTACCAGCACCACCACCGCGAAAGCCAACTCATTTCACCTAATTACTAACTTCCTAAAACTGGGTAACTAACTGATACACAGCCACCCACCAGAAAACGCCAGGCGTAGTAAACACAATAGGGACGGGAGCGATAGAACCACTCACTGTATTCCGCTGCAAGTCGTGCAGACGAAAGTCCAAAAGGTCGTACAAACATACTGAGGACCCTGCACGGTGAGAATTCGCAGATCAGGATCAGCAGAAATCGCTAACCAGCACCCCTTTTTTTTTGCCCCCTATCAATAGCAAACCCGGTGATTGCACTGAAAACGCCGAGCAGAGAACTGAAAAATTCTCACCAGGCTGTTGCAGTTGATGCATCTCCGGTTCGGGGGCAGCTTCATGAGACCCCGGATGATCTTCTCGTTCCGCTCCTCCTCTCTCCTGCTCCCCATTTCTCGAGCGAGTCCCCCTCCCGACAAAGACCCCCCAAGAGACCAAACAAGAAGAAGAAATTCGAAACCCTAGACCTCCCCAAAAAAATTGAATCGAATCCCCCTCGGAAATCCCGATAAAATCTAGTGAAAATCAACCGAGAACGAAGTGCGAAAATCGCACGCCGAAAATCCCCCCCCAAAAAAAAATGAAAAATTGGAGATGAACAGCCGTCGATCCGAGGGCGGAGGAGGCCTAGGGCTCGAAGGCGGAGGGGATTTCTCGAGCGCTGGAGTGGAGGAACAGGAACGAACTCGGAAATCAGCTGGAAGCTCGATAATGATGAGATTCCAGAGAGAGAAGTCCGTACGTTTTTTGGGTTTCAAAAGTTCGTTCCTTTAATTTAATTTCATGAAGCGCACACACACACAATTTCTGGTCGTTTTTAAACTCGGTCGTTGCAATTTTTTTCTATTTTTTTCTTAATGTTTTTTTGAAGTCCCTATGTCACGGAAAGGCGCTGTAGATTAATCGTGTCGCTCGGATTAAACTAATGGTCTTTGATCCAAGTCAATTTTTTGACCGACCATCCGGGTAGGAGTTACGATCATTGGTGGTGCCGATTTGGATTTCGTTGCTTTCGTTGACCTACCAGCATTTGATAGGGCGCACAATCTTCTTTTTGCGTGACCATTATTAACCTTTTTGACGGTTGAAAGATGCGTGTTTGGTTCGACTTTTGCAAAGCAGCGTTGGATCTCGAAAGATTCTTAGGATACATTTAGTTAAGCATTTTCAATGAATTTTCGACATTCAAAACCTCCTGAGAAAATACCGGACCGTTTGATAACTATTTTGAATGAGTTTTTAAATGAAAGTTAATATTGAGAATGTTGAAAGCTCAGTGCTACTATGAATGAGTTTTTGAGTGAAAAACGGAATTGAAAGAGTTGATTAGCATTGGATTTTCAACATTTGGCTAAATGCTAAAACTTTTTTTTTTTCAAAACTACCCTCACCAATTTTTCAAATTTCTGATTCTATCCCTCGTTATTTTTTTTTTTTATTAAAAAAGGACCAGACCATTTGCTGTCTGGCAAAGGGCTACAGTTGTCAACAAGCCAAATCTAGCACCGACGGTCATTGATTAAGGTCGCCTGAAGTCGTGCAACCTCCGATGAGGTCACGACTTCAAGCAACCTAGGCAATGCGTGACTAGGTGACCGCCGCTTGGGTCCCACGGCCTTACGTGGCCCTCGCCCAAGTTATACAACCCTCGTCGAGGGTTGCCTGAGGTCGGGTGACCTCGATCGAGCATTGACAACCGTAGCCCTTTGTCGACCGACGAAGGCTTTAGTCTTTTTAAAATATATATAATTTTTTTAACATTATTGTCAAATTTTATATTTAAAAAGTTATATACATTATTTTTTCAATTTTAAACAAATAAAAATTAAAAAATTAATATTAATCATCTAAGAACTTTTTGAATGTGTTTTTTACTAAACGACAGTTCTCTCAAAATTGCTTCTCAAAGCGTAAATTATCAAACGGCCTTTACATTTTCCCAATAAGCTTTCAAAATAATGAACCAAACACATCCTTAGAGCTAGAGTTATGGTATTTAGTAACACAATCTCAAAAGTTTTACATGTAAAGTTTTGCTTGGCCGATGCTCAAAAACTTGGTTAACTTCCACTCGACTTTGAGCATTCTCAAGTATTTTCAGAATGTTACTTCAAGGGCGAATGGACTTCTCTTTTTCTAACTTTGCCATTGGTATATTATCAAAATCCTAGTTTTAGCCTTGTCCTCGCTTTTCTATGTAGATCTGACTTAGCGATGTGAGGGCTTGGGTGAAATAAGATCTGACCAACGTCACGCGACAATGGTGGCCCGTCATCTAGGGTTCTGTGACCTCGGTGCTCGTCAACTAGGGTTGCACAACACCAATATTGTCTCGCCTGGGGTCGCACGAGCTGCTAAGAATCGCATGATAGGAGGGTCGAGGAGGTGCCAAGGGGGTGGTGGCAGACGAGCTTTGGCAAATGTTGAAGCTTTGGGAAACGTCGACACTTGCGAGGCCAAGCTTTCATCTACGCCCAACTTTGGGAAATGTTGAAGCTAAGCAATATATTATTAAGTGAAACGTATGTGGAATTAAAGGTCCTTCACGTTTAAGAATCATTTTCCCAAAGCTCATTGGGCAAACGTAAGTGTCATTTGACAAATCTCTAGGAGCGTTTTTAGGAGATACAATTATATTTTCAAAGGCCTTTAACCCAAGACAGGTGTGGAAGTGCTTTGAGTTTTGAGCATTTCTAAAATGTAAATACATTTTTTTTTTCAACTTTACCCTCACTAATATTTCATAATTCTATAATTGTTCTCACCTCACGGTATGTCACCGACAAAGGTTAGGCCGTTTGCAAGGCCAGATTTGGCAGCCGACAAACCACTATTGCGCTGGCTAACTCCACTGAGGTAGGATTGTTGGAAATTAATCCAGAGAAGACACTCCGTTTGTTGTAATCAGAACATCAATGTAAAGAAGATGATAACAACTTTATAATATCCTTCCTTTTACATATCTTGGAGAAGAAGAAAATAAGATATCACTAGAAAAATAACATAAAATTGGAGGTGAGGTACGGATAACCGAATCTCCTTAAGGCGATTAGTTCCGCCAATGGCGCTCCGCAGATTCACGAACTATGCCTCCCAAGATACAACACCTCGAACTTGTTTGGATTAGCACTATGCAAACAAGACTTAGTCGAACCGTTCGATTGAACCAGCACACTCAGAAAAAACAGGAGAGTAGAAAAGTATATCAAAGCCTTTTTGGAATCGAGTCGGAAAAACCAAAACCAAAAACCGTAATGAAGCTCTATGCTCCCATCTATTTATAGAGATTTTTAGTTCATGTACATAAGAGATACATGAATTAAATAGACGCATGTATCCACGAAGTTTATGAATCAAGAGAAACGTGAATCCAAGAGATTCATGAATCCAGAGAAACGTGAATTCAAGAGATTCGTGAACTCAATAAATACATTAACTAAAAGATACATGAATCTAGGAAATTCATGAATTCAATAGATATGTGAACATAAAAGTTGAGGAAATTCATGAATTCAATATATATGTGAACATAAAAGTTGAGGAAATTCATGAATCCAAAAGAGATACGTGAATAGAAAAAAACGTATATTAATTTATTGACTTTCGTTGATCTATTAACCATAATTATAACCATAATTACAACAAGGATGACCTTGGGCGAGGCCAATTGAGTTCCACTAACAAAAGTTTAAGAATTATTTTTATAAAAAAAAACAACTAGCAAAAGTTCTTTATAATTTATAATTTTTTTTAAATGACTCTTAAATCAAAGTTGCTTCCCAATTTATTTTTAAATACACTTTCCAAAATTTCCATTTTTATTTTAAAAAAAAAAAAACCTTTTAGAGTTGCTTTTGTATTTTCCCAAATAGTGTTTCCAAATGCATCCAATTCGGCCATCCCCTTTAAAGTGTCTTGAAAGGTGAACATTTACTAATGCTCAAAAAGATTCCTCAAGGTGAAATTCACTTCCCAAGTTTCGATTTACCCTTGAATAGAGGATCGATGCTTTCTAAAGCGTATCAAACTTCATTTCACCCCTCTTCTGTGTGAAAAAAGAGGGAGATGCTTTCGAAAGCGTATCAAACTTCATTTCACTCCCCCCGACGAAATGCCATGGTACACCTTGGTTTCCGAACTTCAAGCCATCACCTAGAGCAAAATATATATCATGAATGGGATAACTTCGTCAGTGTTTCCTGAAGTTCTTATCTATCTTCAATGTTATTCACGAGTTTTTTATTACAAACAAAAATGACACAAATAGTTAATAAATTTTTGATTGAATGTGTAATGTGATTGCCAAAGTTTTATTTTATTTAATGTGATTCTTGAACTCCAACCCAATATGTGTGATCGCTAAAATTTTAAATTATTTAATGTGATCTTTGAATATTTGGTATATACACTACATAAAAATATTCAATATAGTTCCTGAACTTGAATTAATAGATAGACAACACTAAGCATTTTTGTAAGGTCAAGGGAAAAATCGAACAAGTACTAAAAATTCAGAGATCACGTTGAACAAATTAAATTTTTGAATATTACATAATACATTGGCCAAAGTTCAAGACCATTTATATCATTATCCCTTATTTCAATTATTTTTAACAAGCTTTTGCAAAGTTCTCCATCAATGATCTTCTTCCTTATTTATTAATTCAAATCGTAAAATTGGGTTTGTGACATTAACTACCAGTACACTATCGATATGATGGACTACTCTTACTAATGAGCTAGAAGTTCAATCCCAATCCAGTGGTGATCGAGTGAGTGGAGGTCTCTCGAGGTGGCCATGAAGGTCCAATGGGTGGTGCATGACAGTTTTAAGTATTAATGTCGCTGTAATCGCGTCGTCGCTGGTTTTATCGTAGTCAAATGAACTACTTGAACTAAGCATAAAATCGTTAAGGGCAACAATGGCTTCGAAAGCAAGGGTCATAAATGGATTGAAAATGAATTTACAACAAACCCAATAAAACTCATTTTGTCTGGGCTTTTCCTTTTTAAATTCATTTATCACTCATATTTTAATTTTAAGATGACTCATTTATCACCCGTTTTCATAAATGTGAGTTGAAATACAGGTCTCTACAGTCTACACACACTCAAGCTTCGACACTATCTTCCATATTGTTATTTAATAGAAATTATATATCTCTTAGAAATTAAACTACTCAATTGAACAACAACAAAAGTTTAGCAGCGATGACATGAGGTACTAGACAAAAGTTCATTGATGCCATTACACCAATCATATAAATTATAGGGATGTCAATGGGTCTAGTTGAGATTTTATGAAACCCGATCCGATTGACGTGAAAACACTGCACACGTAATCTCGGACTGCCCAACCCGGATGGTATATACCCACATGATTGGGACGGGTCGGTTCGATTCGGATCAAGCCTTTGTTTAGCCGGGATGTTTTGACAGCCCTTGTAAACCAGAGGCATTTTATAGCTTTTTGATCTCGACATTTGCTTGCCCTCCACTTAGCAAAAGTCTTAGAAGTGCCGCTGTCCGAAAGCTAGAAGCTTCTTGCTGTTTCCACCTAAATCAAATCCCACCTCGGACCCAGCGGGCCGTCCGATTTGAGGACCGGGACGGAATCCAACGGCCGCCAGTAGATCGCTCGCGCTACCAAAAACTGTAACCTGAACCCTCTCTCTCTCTCTCTCTCTCTCATCGTTAGTTCCACCCACCAAATTTTCACTTCGGTCGCTCCCCCTTATCTCCTCCGCCACATGGCCACCGTCGCGACAGCTCCGGCCACCGTCGCCAGAGCCCCGCCGCGGGCGGCCTCCGTCTCGTTGGCGCCGGCGACGAGGGCGCGCGTCTCGTTCAGAAGACGGAGCCTCTTCGCGCCGGGCCGCGTCGCCTCCGTTGCTCTCTCCGGCATTTCTCCTCTCCGGTTCGCCGGTTTCGTGCCCTTCGCCGCCGCCGACGACGCGGGAGCCACCGAAACCGAGGAGGAGGTCGTGGAGCCACAGGTCGAGGTACATCCTCTCCATTGATGAGATCGATTTGCTTTCGTTTTTCTTATCTGAACATGTCAAGCTGCGAGGGGGGCAATTGGGCGACATCCTTAAGGTTGCGAGTTGTTCTCGGGATGAAATGAGAATGCAGAGACGTTTTTAGTGGAGGAGCGAGTGATTCCAGTTGACCGTGTCTTTGATATAATTCATGAATGTTATCTGTTCTTTAGTCAGCTGAATGTTTTGATGCATTGTTTGGAATTCAGTTCTTTTGATTGAGAAGCTGAATTTAAAAACTATCTGGGTACGGTAAATTATGGGAGTTTGAACATTGAGGCTTTCTCCAGTTTGATATTGAAGATGACGAGCTGCCTTTTGCTTTCAAAAGAATTGTGATGAGTATCCTTAAGGATTGAACTGGAATATAATCAACGAGTAGGATCATCATATATGGTCTAGCCAAAGTTGACTTAATGGTGTCTGAATACAGAGTTCTTAGTCCGAGATATGTCAGAATAAACTAGGTAGAGTTTAGATGGAAATGAGCCATTGGAGATTGGGTATCTCATGTACTTTGCTGTGCTTTTTGCATTACGTTGAAGAAAGTCATAGCATTTCTAGTAATTAGATTAGCCATTTGTTATAGCAGAAAAGGTAATGGCTGATTTAGTTAACCATCATTCTGAAAAACTCTGGAATGACTCTACGTACATTTTCTTATCATTGACACATTAAGGGCATTGAGCACCAGTCTGAGAAAGTATAGCACAATAAATCTCGAAATACAAGATTGAATGTATGGCAATGCTAGTGGGGTTTAACAATGTCTAGGTGAAATTAGCGAATAGCTGGAGAATTATAACGATTTACCCAAGCCTCTAGGAATGGAAACTGGGACTAAACATCATTCAGTGTGACAGGAAGGAGATGATGGATTGCTTATTCATCAATGAATTATCTAATTCTTGAATGCTTTGTAACATCATACACTTTTCAGTTTCAAAAGGTCAACATTTTGAAGTCTGTGTGAACTTTCTCAGATAATAGACTGATGTATGTTTGGCGTGGTTTGAGAGTTCAATCAATCTGATGAGGTTCCTTCGGTTGTCTGGCTTTCTTTACTTTTTTATTTCCTTCTCAACACCGGTTCTCCTTCTATTGAGAGAGGGGACTTAATGATCATTTTGAAGAAGGAACTAAGTTAAAAGAAGAGAAAGTGGAAAATTGCTTGTCAATGTGGATGCATTGATAGACATTGTAGGTGCTTTGTCTTGTAATTGAGTTCTTTTTTGTTTATCGAGCTTGATTTGTGTATGGGTTGTACCTCATCCTATATTGAGTTTCTCTTTACCTATGAAAAAAGAAAAAAAAGAAAAAGGAACTGGATGATCACATCATAATTTGTATCATGTAAGATTTGTTGGGTTTATCAGAAATTGCTCTTTGGGAATTTCACTAGTAGTGTAGTAATTATGTGAATGGGGCTCTTAAGGACAGATGCCCATTCATGTCCTTCTGATTTTTATCAAGCAAAGAATCATTTGTGTAGCCGGTCACTGTTGCTCTTTGAAGTTGATGTTGGTTGAAAACTTGAGACATTGCATCTTCCAAATTTTATAAACCAACAAGGTTTCCAAAAGTTGGTTTAATAAGTGTTGAGGCTTAGTTCTAAAGAACATTTGACCAAGCCAAACCCTCTGTGTTTTTGAACTACTTCTCTAGAAACCCATCCATCTCTGTTATAGCCCATCATATGGTAAACAACTTTTCTATACCTTCTCACATTCCTAGCATTACTCTTGGGAAGCATCTTGTCTATGACAGTATTCTAACAGGTTAGTTAACAGGATGACCCTGATGGTGCTGTTGTCTCAGAAGATGGTGCTGCAGCTGATGAAATTACTGATACTGAAGAAAAAGCTGCTTCAGCTGTTTTAATATCACTTCAATCCTATAAAGAAGCTTTAGCAAGTAACGATGAATCAAAGGTTGCTGAAATTGAAGCTTTCTTAAAATCCATTGAGGATGAGAAAAGCGCTCTTGAAAGTAAGGTGGCACGTTTGTCAGCTGAATTGTCTGTGGAGCGGGATCGCATTCTCAGGATTAGTGCAGACTTTGAAAATTTTAGAAGGAGGACTGAGCGAGAACGTCTTTCCCTGGTAACAAATGCCCAAGGAGAAGTAGTAGAGAATCTGTTGCCGGTCTTGGATAATTTTGAGA
Source organism: Eucalyptus curtisii (assembly GCA_017140595.1). Lineage (NCBI taxonomy): Eukaryota > Viridiplantae > Streptophyta > Magnoliopsida > Myrtales > Myrtaceae > Eucalyptus > Eucalyptus curtisii. The sequence continues at coordinate 33,175,904 of CM029498.1, forward strand.
GAGCTAAAGCACAGATTAAAGTGGAGAACGAGGGAGAAGAAAAGATAAACAATAGCTATCAGAGCATATATAAGCAGTTTATAGAAATTCTTGGCTCACTTGGTGTTGTTCCTGTGGAGACAGTGGGGACTCCTTTTGATCCACTAGTAAGTTATCTAGCTTGCTTCTCACATGAAAGGCTTGCTTTCTTTTCAGCTTTTTAGTTGTTTATCATGGTAAAAATATACTGCTGGCTAATTGAACTTACCTCAATGATGAACAATATTCTGTTGCCCTAAATAATAGCCACATTTTCATTTGGACATTTAAGATATAACTTGTTTCTCCATTCAGCATCTAAGTTTGGATGAGGTCCCCTAGGAGAATTGTATTTCGAAGTATAATCCTTGAACTGAAGTATTTTGGTTATTTGAAAAATAAAAGGATATCACACCACTCCTTGCTCAAAGGCTGCTTCAGCATCTGCAACAGTAGTAGCATCTTCTAACTATTAAAACCAAAAATAGCCAAGGGAGAGGGATTCCAATCATCAAAATATGCTTGATTGAAACAGTTGCCTACTCCAATTTCTTCAAATGGTGTAATGACCAAACTTTGAGTAATTGGCATTATGCAGGTGAACTACCAAGTTGGCTCGAAATTCAGTCGAGTACTTGATGAACTCTTTCGAGCGATTGGTGAAGTTACTTCAGGTTTCTTGAAGACCTGGATTCGCTTTTAAGTTCAACAAATCTCGATTGGTTTGGGCCAACTTGGTGAGTTCACACATGCTGTAGACATTAATGACCCTATACTTAGAAGAGGTATGAGGGGTATGGGACTCCAAGAAACTTTTATTACATCCCACTCGTCAACAAAGTTTCTGCCAAGACCTCCAATTAGAATGCACTCTTTGATTCTTTTATCTGATATTGTCATTTTCTTGCTCCTCCTTTGAAAAAGCTGCATGAGGCTATTATGCGGGAGGAGTCTACAGAATATGAAGAAGGCATCATCCTTCAAGAATTTCGCAAGGGGTTTAAACTCGGTGAAAGACTCTTGCGTCCATCAATGGTGAAGGTATCAGCTGGTCCAGGGCCTGCAAAGCCAGAAGCAGCACCGGCTACTGAAGAAGAATCAAATGATGCGGAAGAAGTCCCTGTGGAAAGCAGTGCAGAAACAGAGTCTGGCTAAGTGTTGACAGATATATTTTGTCTTCAATTTTGACATGGAGCAGCAATTGCGATAATTTTCTCAGCTTCAACTATAGGGGTAGCTTTTTGGGATGCCAACGTCTGAGTATAAATGCTGTTGTTGTTCCTTGGTTGTATTTTTAATGGAGGAGCTATACTGGTTTCAAGTAACGGAAGTCACTCAGAAGTCGCCCGAGAAGCAGTTTTCTTATGCATGCAATTATGAAATTTTTTTGGGTCTGATCTTCTGTAATACGACCAGGTGTAAGTTGTTTAGAGAAGGCAAACTCCTTTACTACAATTTTCCATTTTCGGGTTGATAAGGGACGACTGATCTCTGTTATAGCTCTTTTTTGGTCAAGTTTTTTAGAGTGCATCTTTAAACTTGCTCATTCTTTTTCGCCTTTTATTTGTTTTCTTTCCTTTCTCAGGTCCTTTATGTCGAATAAATTTGCTGAATCCAGTCAGGCTGTTTTAGGATCTATAATGTGGTCACTCAAGGCTGGTGGCTCTTAGGGGATGCTCTTGTTGGTTACTTGACTATTTCGGTCATAATATGTGATTATTTACTCTTATCTTTGAAAAAGCTACTCCTCTCTCTCTCTCTCTCTCTCTCTCTCTCTCTCTCTCTCTCTCTCTCTCTCTCTCTATTCACACGTAACTCAGCAGATCCCCACACCACCGAGCCTCCGTCTCGATCACCGAGGCAGGCTGACCCTGCCATCAAGGCCTTCACCACTTGCCGCTATACCTGTTTTGTAACAAGCTTGCTTTCGGCGGCATGGGCACATGAGCTGGGAGCTGTGCTAGGTCTGCCTCATGCCCACAAGGGCCACAACACGCCTTGCGAGCTCTGCAGCATGGCTTGGACATGGTCGTGGGAGTTTTGTAGCAGAGCTCGGCGTTTAGCAGCTGTGGTCGTGCGAGCTCTACTAAAAAAGCTCACTCATGGCCGCTTTTGAGAAGAAGAAATAGAAAAAGGATGGAGAAACGTTGAAGTTTGAAGAGAGGAAAGTTGATTCTTGCCCTATTGATTCTTAAACCTGGCCTCTACGCCATGACATTACTGGAGTCTGAAGTAAAAGATGAATATGACTTTGAATGAACATTGCCAGCCACTCCTTGAATACGCTTGTCAAAATCCCACAACCATTCATAAGAATTGTTAGTTTTATTTTATATTACTCCATAGTGTTAGCAAGTTGGACCTATTTATATTTTTGGCCCATGTAGTTGAACAAGACTTAACCTAAGACTATAAATACTTGTTTTGATCTCAATAATAATGTATTCTCTTTTTTTAACCAATAACATGGTTCGTGAGAGAGAACGTATGATCGCGCCACCATCACGAGGGTTCCTAGCTTTGTTGTAATCACGGACAAGAATGTCTTGCCCTCTCGTCTCTCTTGCCTCACGCTGCCCTATTGACAAGTTGTCCATTCCCTGTTGCAGTTATCACTAGCATCTCTTTCTTCTAGAAATTGTTTGGGATCAATCTATAGTTAAGATGTTCATCTTTTTTTTTTTTTATCCCTTTGAGTTTGTTTCTTTGAGGTGTGTTTTGATTGGTGTTGAGTTGTTTGTGGTGATGTGGTGATTGGATCTCAAAGCTGTGATGGTTTGGGTGAGATTCATGTCTGTTCGTGGTGGCTTTTTGTCATTATGGTTACCGACTAGTCAACTAGGTCCCAGTGAACTACCCGTATGCAAGGGTTGCTCACTCATAGTTGACTAATAGTAATTTCAGGTGCTTTCAGTGGTGTTGGGGTAGCTTGTAGTGTTTTATTCTTGGTTTGTGAATGTGTCTACTAATCCAACAAGCTCTTCGTCTATTGGTTTGGGGGTGATTTCCACTATTGTTACTCGTGATTCAGGATCATTTGGTGTTTATCATAGCGGTACTCATGGTATGATATACTTACACACTACTGGGTCAAGTTGGATGGTATTAGTTATCCTAATTGGTCAATGGCTCTTTCTACTTCTATTTATGCTAATCACCAGTCTAGATTGCTTGAAGCAAAACCGCCTACACATCTGACCACTCTAGAAGAATGAAAGGTCACTAATGCTGTGTTGTATACTCTTTTATGGGGAAGTATGGCTGAATCTGTCCGCCATCTTTTCATGGATTGTGCAATAGCAACTGAGGTGATAATAAAATGTGCTTTACTCTATTCCAGACAGAATAATATGAGTCGAGTTTGCGATATGTGGAAGGCTTTATCTAAAACTAAAATTGGTGATGTTGGGTTGGTAGAGTGTTATGCTTATTTTTCGCCTTTGTATCAGTGTACTCTCAGATTGCTCTTTACACTCCTATTCCCAAACCTTCGGCCATATCAGCCAGTAGTGCGTGGTGGCTCCTAGTGGTCATGTTAATAGTCGTGGAAATTGAAACTCCGATAATTCTAATTGTGGTTGTGGCCGTGATGTAAGGGCCGAGGTGCCCTCGTGGTGGTGGTAATGGTGGTTGTAGAGGAATTCGTGGGGTTGCTTTTGTACTCATTGCCGATTTGTTGGATATACTGTTTATTATTACTATGACCATCATTCTAATTTACAGGGTTTACATGCTTTTGTTAATACTGAGCCTTGGTAACTTCATCTAGACCTCCTTCCGGATAGAGTATGGTGAATTTGACTCATGCAAAATATGATGAGTTGATTAGAGCATGGTAGATTGGTGTTATTTACTTTGGCACAACACAGTGATCCCATGTGTCTCATGTTCACTATACCTGCTCCTTGTCCTTGGGCTATTAATTCAGCTGCCACTCATCATATGACTGGTAGTCCATGTCTTCTTACCTCCACCTCGTCCGTTCTGTACACTTTAATCATCTTGGCAGATGCTTTTCAGTCCAAGGTGACCGGTGTAGATTGTGTATCATTGAGTTTCTACGTGTCCTTACCTTTTATTTATCATATTCCATGCTTCCCTTATAATCTATTATCTGTCAATTCTATTACCAGTGATCTTGACTGTGATATAATCTTTTCTTCCTCTTCGGGTGTTTTTCAAGACTAGAAGACTAAATGTTGAATAGGTGGTAGGTGTGAGGCTGGTGGATTGTACCTTTTAGACCCTAAGACCATTGCTGATATTGTTGTTATCGTTCAAAATAAGGTTGTAAATGACTCTTATTGATTACATTATCACCTCAATCACCCTTCAGCTAACATGCTCCGACACTTTCCATTTATATCTAGTTCTGTTCTTCACTTTGATTGTGAAATGTGTCGGTTGGGCAAGCACCATCATATGTTTTTCCCCCCATCATGTTTTGAGTCGTGTTTCGGCCATCGTCCACTTCGATGTTTGGGGTACTTGTAGGGAGTGTTCATTTGGTTTTCGTTATTTTGTCATTTTTATTGATAATTGTTGCGGTATAACTTGGTTATATTTAATAAACACTGTACTGAAGTATTTTATTCTTTCCGCCATTATTATAATAAAGTTCATACTCAGTATAATTATCCTGTTATGTGCTTGCGTACAAACAATGCTCTTGTATTTCTTATTCTTCTACCTTTATTCCATTTCTTGGGGTTCATGGTATTTTACATTAGAGTTTTTACACTCACACTCTGCAACAAAATGGGGTTATTGAACATAAGAACCATTATTTTTTTAATGTTGCTCGTTATCTACTTCTCCACACCTATATGCCTGAGTCATTTTGGAGTTATCCTCTTATTACAGCAAGTTATCTTATTAAACTTCTTTCGTCCTCCATGTTGGAGGAGTTGCTCCTTATGCTTGTCTTCATCCCGATCGTCTTTTGTGGTCTATTTGTCTTTGTATTTTTGGGTGTGTCTATTTTGTCCATTCTTTTTTTCTTGGGCTAAACAAATTACCGCATTGTGCCACAAAATGTGTATTCGTTGGTTACTCCTGTACTCAAAGGCTATGTTTGGTCGTTCGGATTTCTAATCGGAATCGGACTAGATAGGATATGATATGAAATCCTAGGATTTTTTTATATCATATCCATTGTTTAGTAAATCACAGTATTAAAGTCGGATATATTCACATCATATCATTTATATTTTTTTGATATAAATGACATATCATTATAAATGAACCTAAATGTTCATAAATGGAGATGGTGAAAATCTTTCGTAACACTATTCCTTATTTTATTTTATTTTATTTTAATTTTATTTTTCTCTTTTTTATATTATTTTCGTTATTATTTATTTTTCCCTTTCATCATTCTTTAATAAAATTTTATCAAATAGTAAATTGTACTAACATACCTAAAATACAAAAATACCTAAAATATATAATAAATATAAATATTTGATTTATAGATTGAGTGTTTATTATAAGATAGAATTAAAGTTGAATATATAAATTAAAATAAGATTAATTAAAAATTTTTTTATTTTTTTATTTTTAATTTCTTAAATTAGAATTCAAATATTATTTATATTGAAATATAATTTCAATTTTGTTAATTTAATAAGTTTTTTATTCAAGAAAAATAACTTTCCTATTATGGACATTAGAAATCCTATCTACATTTATCCCACCTCCCCCATGGGATAGTTTTATCATGTCTATATCCCTCTAATATCCAATTTATCATATCTTATCCCGAATTTTATCCCGACTGCCAAACATAGCCAAAAGGGATGTGTTTGTTATAGTCTTATGTGTCATCGAGAATATATTTCTGCCGATGCGACTTTTTTGAGGATTGAACATATTTTGGAAATATTTCTCCTCTGACACCATTAACATTGGATCTTCTACCACCTTCTGCTCCTTATCCATTATTGCCATTGACTCCGACCATACCTCTCGTCGCCTCTTAGCTGGAGCCTCTTGTTCCTTCTATTGAAACATTGCCCGATCTAATATCAACTAAATCGACTCATCTTCAGATTTATACACATGGTCCTTGCCTTGTTTAGCTTGTGCCTCCTCACTAGTGAATGTCGCCCCACCTCCTCCAGCCTCGACTTTTGATCCTCTTCCATAAGCTCTTGTTGATTCTCCTATTGCTCACCATGCTCGGTCCCGATATCCTCTTTCTTATTTTGTGTCTTACCATAACTTCGCCCTTTAGATGTTTACCTTTGTGTCCTCCCTTGCATCCGTCTTTGTGCCTGCGAAAAGCTTTTTATGGATTTAAGCCATCTCCTTGTGCTTGGTTTGGCTACTTTAGTGATGTGGTTATTACTTTGACATGCATCGACACAGTGTGAATCACTCCATGTTTAGTATGTCTTCTTCTACGAGGTGTGTTATTCTTGTTGTCTATGTTGATGATATTATTGTTACTAGAAGTGATGTTGAAGGTATATAATGGTTCAAGCAGTTTCTACATAAGGAGTTTAACACTAAAGACTTGGGTCGTCTTTGATATTTTCTTGGCATAGAAGTGGCCTATGCCGATAGCAGTATCGCTCTCTCTTAGCAAAAGTATACTCTTGACATTCTTAGGTAGATGGGCTTGAATGAGGCTAGGCCTGGTGACACATATATGGACCCTGGGGTAAGTCTTAATAATGAACATGGAGAGCTTTTTTATGATCCAAAGAAGTATCGTCGCTTAGTAGGCAAATAAAATTATCTCACTATTACTTGTCCGAATATTTCCTTTGCTGTTAGTGCAGTGATGTCAATTCATGAGCTCTCCCCATACTACTCACTGGCAAGCCATCCTAGAGATTATGCGTTATTTGAAGGGAGCTCCAGGTCAAGAGCTTTTGGTTCCATAATCAGGGTCATCTTCATATAGTTGGTTATTATGATCCCGAGTCTTTGGAGGTGACGGGATATTTTGATGCAGGTTGGGTCGGTTGCCTTGTGGATCACTTATCAACTTTGCGATATTGTATCTTCCTTGGTAGTAATCTTATATCATGGAAAAACAAGAAAAAAATATGTTGTTTCTCGATCTAGTGTAAAGGCCAAGGGTGAACTTCAATGTGTTCGTATGTTGTTGGCTAAGATTGGATTGCCTATGATTAGGTCATCTACTCTCCATTGTGATAATCAATTTGTTATTTACATTACTAGCGGCAAAAGAACGCTTTAAGTGCCATAACTTGGCACAAATGGACATTTAAGTGCCATAACTTACGAAAGATATACTTAAGTGCCACATTTTAAGAAAAGTGGGACACTTGAGTGCCACCTCCGGCGAAGCCGGCCGGAAATCATACGTGGCAATTAAATATTAATATTTATCGCCAATGTGGCTCGCCGGAGAGCTGAGTCAGCTCTAATTCACCCCAAACGACGTCGTTTCGGGTGTTGGCGAAAATAGAGTCCTTAAATCGGCCAAAACGACGTCATTTTTGCATAATTTGAATTTTAATATAATATAAACATTAATTAAATTAAATTTAAAATAAAATAAAAATATAATTTATATTTATTAAAAGTAATAATAATAAAAAAACGGAGGAGGAGGAAGGGGGGCGGCCGAGGGTTGAGCCCTCGCCGTCGTCGCCTCCCCACCGTCGCCGGAAGGGGGGGGGTCGGCTAGGGCTTGGCGACCCCGGCCCTCCCGCCGCCGCCGCCTCCCTCCTCCCCCCCCCCTTTTTTCTTCCTCCTCCTTAGTCGCCGGCTACTTCCCCTCCTCCTCCTTCCCCCCCACCCCCGGGCGGATCCGGGCGAGGGTCGCGAGCCCTCGCCTCGATTGGAACGAGGGCTCGCAGCCCTAGCCGGCGGGTCGGCCGGGGTCGCCGCCCCCGGTTAGGGCCTAGCGACCCGGCCGACCCTCCCCCCTCCGTCGCCGGCCCCTTGCGGCGGCAGTGGGGGAGGCGCGCGCGGCCGCCACACTTTTTTTTTTTTTTTTTTAATTCTTTTTAATTTTTAATTTTTTTAAAAATTAATTTTTTAAAATTTTAAAATTTGTATTTTTTTAGAAATGTTTTAAATTATATGATTTTCAATAAAATTTAATTAATTTTTATATTAATTTTTTACCACCGTCGTGACAAGCAAAACGACGCCGTTTTGCACATGCTTCGTCGGAAAATTGACACGTCAGCGTTTTGGCCGAATTTTGGCTGGATTGGCATTCAAGTGATTCATTTTACTCCGATTTTGGTACTTAAGTATACCTTTCATAAGTTATGGCACTTAAGTGTCCCTTTGTGCCAAAATATGGCACTCAAGGTCCGCGTGTCCATTACTAGCAATCCAATGTTTCATGAGTGAACGAAGCATATTGAGGTAGATTGTCATTTCGTTTGGGAAAAAGATGAATTGTGGTGATGTACGGTTTGTGGACATGCATTCTAAGAAGAAGCTAGCAGACATTTTCACGACAACAAACATATTGTTCCTCGTAGTTGTACAAGATTTGTAGTTGCACAAGATTTAACTCAAGTCTATAAATACTTCTTTCGATCTCAATAATAATATATACCGACAAAAAGCATATTGCTCCCATGGCTATATCCAATTTGATCGAATGTCTCCGGAGAGACGTTCACATGGCTATTTGAGGCTATTGGAGAGGTGAAAAGTTAGGGACCGACGAACGTCATCGGAAAAAAACAGACGCAGGGAAGGTGTCGCCCGTGGAGACGACCAGGGAATGGGCGAAGCAAGTCCACGTTTTGCATGCATCTTGCGGCGAGTACGAGTTGCACCTAGGGGAGTGGTCCCGTTCGCCTAATAAGTTGGCATTCGTCATATCGGACGACAACATTAAATTACTCGATCGCGGGTCGACTAAACAAACCAGCATTCAAGTTAAGATTCAGCTGCTTTAAGATGAATAATTATGCGTCCAAGGGACAAAGGCGTCGTGGTCGGCCCCATGCATTCTGCTTCTGCTGCTCTCATCAGTAGATGATGCTGCGAGTTGTTCCGCAGCTGTGAGCGTCTGGTCTGACCGGTGGTTGCAGCATGATCTTTTCACGAGAGAGAAGACGAGCCTCCGTGGCCCCCAAAGTTGCCACAAACCCCAACTACTTCAACCTCGGCTCTGCAATCTTTCCTGTCCTAGAGTGGAAAGTGCCCAACAAAAAATAGTACCCTTCTAGTAAAGTGCAATGGATAAACCATTGGCCGTTTCTACAATGACTTAGGACTTTTGCTCCTGCTCTCTACATGCTCGCACGTCTGGTCAAGATGTGCTTGTATGCTTCCTAGGCCAATTGCTGGCCACTTCCGTAGGCGAAGGTATTCCCTACGCATGAGGACGCGATGACTTGGAAGCGTTTGCGGAGATGAATTGATAGATGAAAATGAAGCTCGATTAAGTAGGTAAAATAAATGGACTGCATACTCAGTAGCAACTTGTCGCATCACCCTGTAGTTCAACTTCATATTTTTAGCATTATGTAATCGGTGCGTATCAGCTTAGAACTGAAAAACAAAAGAACGAGGAGTCCTTTCCCACGAAATATTGGAGAGAGAACGATGACATGGAGTTGTTTCTCACCAAGACATTTATGAGACAAGAAAGTATTTATTGGTACACTGCTCGCTTTTGACGACCATTTTCAGGGTAGCCAGAGGACTGGGAGTTGGCTACTCTTGAGGATTCTTGCTTGCTGGAAGGGGCTTGGCTTACCTACCATTTCCCTGCTTGCTCTCATATACATCGGTTACTGATGGGAGTCTCTTTCCAAGCAGCATTGTCTACTTCAATCCAAAAGAGAAAAGCGCAGCGAGCGTATTATTTAGTGGGCTTTTTCAGCTCCTCTTAAGTGGTCACAACCTGTGGACTAATTCGTTAACTCCAAAGTCTTTGAGTAAGCTTCGTGTGCTTTTCTTAGCCTCCTCTTGCTCTTGACTTTATAGTTTCTTGAGTTGTTTTACTTCGTCTGATTCAGTTTAAGATTCATGTACTTCTTGCCTTTGATGAGTGTGTAGAGAAGCTTCGGCTCCTACGCAGACGATGATTTTGCCCTTCTAAATTATATGGCTCTTCATTTTTGGTGTACAACTTCAATAATCCCACTTCATTTCCTGTTCTGGAGGTTAGTAGATGCTACTGCATAGTCAATTAATCGGAATGCCTTGCTCTCTTTGGTTCAGTTTCTATAGCAAGGATGCCTAACGTTAAATTTACTCTCTTTTGATGACAACAAAATCCATGAAATACAGGGCTAACCTCGTGGATGGGTTAGGTGCTAGCGCAAACTTGGGTTCTTGAGACTCAGATGGTTGGCACACGCATCCTATTGTTTATACTTGATGGTGTTAGGAATAAAATCTGTGCTGAACGCATTCACGGGGGCAAATTTTTTCCTTAGCCACTAAGCCAAATCCGTCAGCTTAGTTTATTTATATTTTGGCGCACTCTGCAAACTTCACAAGCAATCAGTGCAGAGCACATTAATGTTTTTGTGGTTGATTCTCGTCAAAGCAACGAGTTAGCAGAGATTCATCAATCTATCTCCTCCACCCCTTGGCCCCTTCTCTCTCTAACAGAAAGTCTGTAGTTAAGTGTGGTAAAGGGCAGTGAGTCTTGTTGCTCATTTGAGAGATTATAGCAAGCATTTTCAGCATTAACTATTTCATAAAGGAAGTCGGAGGTTGCAACCGGGACTGGCTTTAGTAGTTTACTTTGTTTCAGGTCTATGTGCAGTGAGTTTTACTCATTTCAATTCTAAGCTTCGATTCACTTTTTCTCTAGAGCATCATGGATGACAGTATGGAGCAGAAACTTTTGGAAACAAGCAATCTGAAGAGGAGAATTTGGAGTGAGACCAAGCTTGTGTGGAAAATCATTCTTCCGTCTATCTTGGCTAAAGTAACCACGTATGGAATTCCAGTGGTGACTCAGATATACATTGGACACATTAGCGAACTAGATCTTGCTGCTTATGGATTGATACAGAGTGTTCTCTTGTTGTTTGTGAATGGAGTTCTGGTAAGCTCATCTCACTTTATTCGTGTGCTAGTTTAGCATTTGGCCATGAATGAAGCCTGAACAAAATTAGTCATCAGGAGGCACCCCATCACTGAGGAGAGAAAAAATCTTGAATACACACTAAGCTTTGCATAAGTATTTCGTAACCAGCTTATCACAGGGGAGTGAGGCTAATAAACAGTATCGTTTACTACCTAGATGTCTGGTTTCTTAGCATGATAAAGTTAACTCCAACAAGCATTGATAGAACATTCCTGTCTTAGACTTCAGCTGAAGGTGCCCTCCCACGGCTGGATATGGCTCAAAAGCTTCGTTATATCGAGGACAAATCAGTTAGCTGTGCTAGTATACAGGGTTTAAAATTGTGCAGTGGTTACTGTGCTAGTATACAGGGTTTAAAATTGTGCAGTGGTTAGGTGTGCAGTGAGTTCTCATGCCTGAAATTTATGTCCAAATCATTAATGAGATGAGATGCTGCAAACATTTGATCCAAGTTTAGATTCCTCTATCTATGTAATACACTTCGACATTGATCCAAGGACCAAGTCAAAGGATAGGCTTTTTCCCCTTCCAAAGTATTTCAGACGGTTGTGCCAAATGAACTGAATCATCTTGCTTCTCTTATCGGTTTTGTCTTGAACTCATTCTAGCACAGACTTACTTACAAATCCGTTTTTTCTGTTTCGAAGCTGGGAATGTCAAGTGCCACTGAAACATTATGTGGGCAAGCATTTGGAGCTGGCCAATACCACATGTTGGGTATTTATTTGCAAAGATCGTGGATCATCGATGTTGTGACAGCAACAATATTCGTCCCTGTGTTTATATTTGTAACTCCGCTCTTCGAGTTGCTTGGTGAGGACGAAGACGTGGCAGTTGCAGCTGGAGAGATCTCTCTTTGGTTCATCCCTTACATCTACTCCACTGTTTTCTCGCTGACCATCCAAATGTATTTACAAGCTCAAATGAAAAACTTGATAATTGGATGGCTGTGTTGTGGCCCTTTTGTCCTTCATTTGTTACTTTCCTGGATCATGGTTAGCGTACTCAAGTTGGGGGTTCGTGGTGCCATGATTGCATTGAACATATCTGTTTGGTCTGTAGTAATTGGAGGATTCATCTACATTTTCGGAGGATGGTGTCCTCAGACATGGACAGGATTCACCAAAGCTGCCTTTGTTGACCTCATTCCCGTTATAAGGCTGTCAATTTCTTCTGGCGTGATGCTCTGGTAATTCTAAATCTTCTAAACTTGCTTATGTTAAGTAAAATGGAGATAAATGGAAATTGAGGACATCAACAAATAAAGATCCAAAGAAAGCCAGATATAGCACAATATGCAGCTAAATCCACGGCGTCCTTCTTTGGAATGCCGATTGATCCAGAGCTCCAAACTCTTTTGGCATTCTACTTTCTGAGTTATTTCTGGAAATAATACTCTCTATGGGTTGCTCGATCTGCTTGAACATTCTCATGCATCCATTTCCAAAATATAGTTTAAAATGCAAGACATGCTCATTTGTATGTTTCTTCTTTGATAGCTTGGAGCTGTGGTACAGTGCTATCCTCGTCTTATTAGCGGGATATATGCAAAATGCCACCGTGGCAATAGCTGCATTCTCGCTCTGGTAAGAAACTGCTCGGGTTTTGTGACCTCATTTTCCCAGGCTGCGCGTGACATTAATTATTTTTTATCCTGCAGCGTCAGCATCAATGCTTGGGAGTTCATGATAAGCCTCGGCTTTCTTACAGGGGCATGGTATGATTCTCTGACCTTAATGGATGTATTTTTTAAATGCTTGCAATCTCTCTCTCTCTCTCCCCCTCACTCTCAGACACTAGTAATGTTTATCGATCATGATTATAGTAGGTTTATTAATTCTTCTCATCTTGCTGTGCGTACAGCGTGCGTGTATCCAATGAACTAGGGAGAGGAAATGCCAAAGCAGCAATTTTCTCTGTCAAGGTCATCGTCTCCAATTCTTTAGCTATTGGAATATTGTTCTGGGCAATCTTTTTAGCTTTCGGAACCAAGATTTCACAGCTTTTTACAAGTAATGAAGAAGTTGCAGAAGCTATGTCCGGTCTCTCCATTTTCCTTGCGTTCTCCTTCTTGCTCAACAGTGTACAGCCAGTACTGATAGGTAGCTGCGAATTGTCTTGCTCATACTAATGCATATTGTACAGTCGGTTAGACATTGCATCGACCATTTTGGGATATCTCTGACTGTGTCTTATATATATATATTAAAAGAACACTCATATTATTCCATAGCTAGTGCCAACCTACGGAATTTTTTGGTTTCAGGTGTTGCCATCGGTGCTGGTTTACAGGGTGTGGTTGCGATTGTAAATGTCTGCTGCTATTATGTAATTGGCATACCCATCGGAGCACTACTTGGATATGTGGCTGATCTGGGAATTAAGGTGACTTTGAACATGGCCAATTTTTACAGATGCATATTCAAAAGTTCCAACGTATAGTTCTTTCTAGAAAATCTTGTGACCAAAAATATGGTCAAAGTGCTCTTTAATGGACCTATCGATTTCTAATGTATGCCTGCAACCAGTATGTGGTCGAGGCAAATTAAAACCTAGTAGATTGGTTCCTGATCAAATCTTTGTAGAGATGAACTTGACATATACGTGGTGATGATGATGATCGAGATGAACATTCATCGACTTATTGCTTTTCTTTCTCCTTTTGGATAGGGCCTGTGGGTTGGATTGCTGTGTGGACTGCTAGCGCAGACATTGGTGCTTTCTTTCCTCACTTGGCGAACAAATTGGGAAGAACAGGTACTGCTAGAAAGAGTGTAAACATCTGAAGTTCTCAAATTTTCATGAAAACATCTATGATCAGCGGCTGATTTTGTATTTCATGCAAATGATAACTGCTGAAATACTCATTATCATTTCATGAAATCTCTAATTTCTAAAGGCTGAAGAGCATGTCCGTTCCATTATGTAGGTCAATCGAGCATCTAAACGTCTTGATGAGTGGCTTTTGGAACCAGAGGAACCTACTGAGAGTACTGGTCATGCTTGAAATCATCTCCGTAACATGATGCAGAGAGGGGCAGACGACTACTTTAGAAGCATCTTCTTTCCTTTTCCTTTTCCTTTATTCCGATTTTGGGTAGATTCACTGTTGACTGACAAAAATTGAATTGAATCCTTGGTTAGGTCGATTTGACCCCGAGTTATCTATTTATAATAAACCCAAAAGGCCAAAAATTACAATATCATCCTCATTGCCCCCATATATAACATAATAAAGTAAATGGATAAATATATCCTTATCGGCAAAATACTCTCAACACTCTCCCTCAAATTGGAGCATATATATGACACATGCCCAACTTGACTAAAACAGGATGAAACAATTTAACCCTATGTCCTTTTGTATTGATAACTAGATTGAACAAAGGGCATACAAATTAAACCACTCTCTAACTTCTCCTTGATAAAGTGCCTGTCAATCTCCACATGTTTCGTATGATAATGCTGCATTGGATTGTGAACAATACTAATAATAGCCTTATTATCACAATATAGCATCATAGGAACATGAACAGATACACCCAAATCTTTAGTAATCCTTTAAGCCATATCAACTCACAAACTCCTTGTGCTTTTGCACAAAACTATGCTTTAGCACTAGATCGAGCAATTACATTATGCTTTTTACTGCGTCAAGTCTCTAGATTCTCACCTAAGAAAGTACAATACCCAGAAATAGACTTTCGGTCAGGGGATCTAGCCTAATCAGCATCTGTATATGCTTCAACTTTCAATCCATCATGAGGAGACAAAAGAACCACTTTCCCAGGAGCAGGCTTCAAATACCAATGGATTCGAAGAACGGCATCCATATGAGTAGAGTATGGATCACGCATAAGTTGACTCACTAAGCTCATGGCAAAAGCAATATCAAGTCGGGTATGAGATTAATAAATCAACTTGCCCACTAACCGTCAATCCACCAGATCACCATCCTTTTCTCAAAGACAAGTATTGACCTCAATAGGTGTATTAGAAGGACAACATCCCAATAACCCAACTTTTATCAAAAGATCAAGGACATACTTTCTTTGGGATAGAAAGATACATTTTGAAGATTTTGCAACTTCAATCCCAAGAAAGTACTGAAGCTTTCCAAAATCTTTTATCTCGAACTCTTGTCCAAGAAACTTTTTTCAACCAACTAATCTCATCATTATCATTCCCCATGACAACAATATCGTCTACATAGACAATGAGAATAGTGACTTTAGCATCCGATCTCTTCACAAACAAAGTATGATCAACATTACTTTGTTTATACCCAACCAACCATAGCTTTTGAAACCTACCTAACCATGCTCGAGGTGATTGCTTCAAATCATAAAGTGCACGTTTCAACTTACACACTTTACCTTGAGTTTTGTCACATGAAAAATCTAGAGGAATTTTCATATACATTTCTTCTTTTAATTCTGTATAAAGAAATGCATTCTTTACATCTAATTGCTGAAGATCTCATCCCTAGTTAACAGCATAGGAAAGTAGAACTCGAACAATATTCAACTTAGCGACAAGAGCAGAGGTTTCTTGATAATCAATCCCATAGATTTAAGTAAATCCCTTTGCCATCAACCACACTTTATGGGTGCGTTTGGTTCAGCATTTTGAAAGCCCATTGGGAAAATGTAAAGTAGTTTAGCCTAAAAAAATCAAATACATAATATAATATATATATTAAAAAGATCAAATCCTTAGTCGATTTTTTTTTTTAATTTTTATTCGTTGAAAATTGAAAAAATAATGTATGCAACTTTTTAAATATAAAATTTGACAATAATGATAAAAAATCAAATACATATATATATATATATATATATATTTTTTTTTTAAAAAAAAAAGACCAAATCCTTCGTCAAAATTTTTTAATTTTTATTATTTTTTTAAATTGAAAAAATAATGTATGTAACTTTTTAAATATAAATTTGGAAATAATGCTAAAAAATCAAATACATATATAAAATTTTTCTTTAAAAAAAAAAAAGACCAAACCCTTCGTAGGAATTTTTTTAATTTTTATTTGTTTAAAATTAAAAAAATAATGTATGCAACTTTTTAAATTTAAATTTTGATGATAATGCTAAAAAAATCAAATATATACATATTTTTTTAAAGACCAAAATATATTTAATTTTTTTAGCATTTATGTAATTTGATTTTTTTAGCATTATTTTGGCATTTAAAATAATAATAACGAGGGCAAAATAAGAAATTTGAAGAATGATTTATGATAGTTTTGGAAAGGGAAAATGTCACAAATGGTCCCCATACTATTACTCAATGTCCGATTTGGTGAACTTTCGATCGGCTCGATTTGGTCCCAACTATTGATAAATGTCCGATTTAGTCCCTAAACTTTCGATCGGCTCAATTTGGTCCCCGAACTATTGGTAAATGTCCGATTTAGTCCTTCGTTCTTTTTTTTAATTTTTTTAAATTTTTTAATTTTTTTAATTTTTTTAAAATTTTTTAAAAAATTTTGGCTTCCCTCCGCCGGCTCCGGCGGAGGGAAGCCGGCGTCCGGCGAGGGCGGCCCTCGCAGCCCTCGCCGGACGCAGGCGAGGGCGGCCCTCGCCGGCGTCGGCGAGGGCTCCTCGCCGGATCTACGAGGAGCCCTCGCCGGCGTCGAGCGAGGGGCTCCCTCGCCGGACGCCGCGAGGGCGGCCCTCGCAGCCCTCGCCGGACGCAGCGAGGGCGGCCTCGCCGACGTCGGCGAGGGTCTCCCTCGCCCATCTGCGAGGAGACCCTCGCCGGACGCAGCGAGGGCCGCCCTCGCCGGCGTCGGCGAGGTCTCCTCGCAGATCTCCCTTGCAAGATCTGCGAGGGCGGCCCGCGCCGGCGTCGGGCGGGGCTCCTCGCCCGGATCCGCGCGAGGAGCCCCTCGCCGGCGTCGAGCGAGGGCTCCTCGCGACGCCGGCGAGGGCGGCCTCGCGGCCTCGCGGGGACGCGAGCTCGGGCGGCCCTCGCCGGACGTCGGGCGAGGGTCTCCTCGCCGGATCTGCGAGGAGACCCTCGCCGGACGCGGCGAGGGCCGCCCTCGCCGCGTCGGGCGAGGGCCGCCCTCGCCGGCGTCGGGCGAGGGCCCCTCGCCGAAAATTTTTTAAAAAATTTAAAAAAATTTAAAAAATTAAAAAATTAAAAATAAAAAATAAAAAACAGTAACGAAGGACTAAATCGGATATTTATCAATAGTTTAGGGACCAAATTGAGCCGATCGAAAGTTCGGGGACTAAATCGGACATTTATCAATAGTTCGGGGACCAAATTGAGCCGATCGAAAGTTCGGGGACCAAATTGGACATTGAGTAATAGTATAGGGACCATTTGTGACATTTTCCCTTTTGGAAAAAAAAAAGTTTCAGCATTTAGCCAAATGCTGAAAGCTTAAAGCTAGTCTCTACTAACATTGGGCTTTCAACCTTCCTAATGTTGACTTTCACTTGAAAGCTACTTCAAAATGGTTGCCAAACGGTTTAGCATTTTGCCAAGAGGCTTTGAAGGCTGAAAGCACATTGGGAATACTGAACCGAACCAAATGCACCCTATATATGTCCACAATACCATCCATCTTCTGTTTGACTATAAACACCCATTTACATCCCACCGGTTGTTTCCCAAGGGGAAGAAAAATAAGATTCCACATACCATTTTTCTTCAAAGTTGTCTTCCACTTTTCATCTACAAAAGCTTCTTGCCAATTTTGTGGAAAGAGACAGAAGATAGAGAAGACACAAAAGTACAATAAGAATTAGACAAAGAGTCATATAAGACGACATGAGATATAGGGTGTTAGGTACAAGTTCTAGTAACCTTTCGAAGTATAATAGGAAGATCAGAAAGAGAAACCTCACCAGATGGAGTAGCATAATATGATTCCAGAGATGATGACTGAATAGGCAATGTATCGCTGATCTTAACTTACGTGTTGATAGTAGGAATCCCATGACGATATGTCTGCAATGTCTCCCCCCGATTTGGTTGTTTTGTTATCTCCCCCTGAGATGTTATACCATCCTCTTCTCGTGTTGCATTTTTCACCTCTTGAGAAGGAGGAGAACCATTGTTCTCTTCTTGAGAGGGAGAACTATCAAAGACTATTGGAGGAGGAGGATAAGTAATATCCTCAAGAACATTTAGAATAGGCAACAAATCTAAACTAGGATACTCCCCTTGAAGAGGTAGAATAGAATAATAGGAATTGGACTCATGAAAAATCATATCTATAGATACAACGGTGCGCCTAGAAGGAGGATGATAATACTTATAACTTTATTGAGTAGTTAAATACCCAAGAAAAATGCAAAAATGTAGCGGAGACCACGGGGTTCCAACTTACTCTTGGAGTTGGTGTTTACAAGCATAATAAGCACAACCAAAAATTTTAGGAGGAAGAATAAAAATTGATGAATCTTGTAAAACATTGATAACAAATGTTGGTTCTTCTTTCGGCAACACCATTTTGTGCTGGGGTATCAACACAACTGATTTGATTAATAATGTCATGATCAGAGAGATACCATTGAAATTGACTCTCATTGTACTCAATACCATTGTCATTGCGAAGAATTTTCACAGTAGCGTTGAATTGAGTTTGAACCATTTTGTGAAAGATTTGAAAATGGCGAAAAACATCACTATTATATTTCAACAAATAAACCTGAGTTATACAAGTATGACAATCTATCGAAGTAATAAACCATCAATAATCGGAAATAAAAGTACGACGAGAAGGACCTCACACATCAGTATGAATCACATAAGAAGGGAAACCACTTTTATTATTTGAAGATGGATATGTCGAATGAGTTTGTTTAGCCAAAATTCAGGCTTATAAAAAAAACTCATCTTTATTACAAGTTGAAACGAGACTAGAAAAAACTTTTTTTTGACGTTTTTAAAGGGGGATGATCTAATCTACAATGCCATTGTGGAGATCTATCAATGCTGAATTAACTTGTTGAGGTATAGAAGACAAAGTTGAAGTAGAAGCCCCACTACCCTCAAGCAGATAAAGACCACCATCCAATTTACCATATCAAATTTCCTTCTCCATTACCAAATCTTGAAGAACACAATAAGAAGGCAAAAAAGTTACTTTACAGTTTAAATCTCGAGTAAAACTACCAACAGAGAGTAGATTAGTAGAGAATGATGGGATATATAAAACAAAAAACAAGGGAAGAGTGGAGGAACAATTGATAGACTATTTTCCAACAGTGGAAGAAAGAGTTCCATTAGCTATGCAAATTTTATCTCTACTAGAAGTAAGGGTGTATTTATGGAAGAGACTAGAAAAATTTGTCATGTAATATGTAGCCCCTGTATCAATGATCCATGGATTGGAAACAATTGATGTAGTAAACCCCCTAAAGAAGATACCTGAAGTGGCTAGGTTTGAAGTAGAAGAAAAATGCGAATTAGCAACTGTGGAGAAGGTTGTAACAACAGAAGCTTTCAGTAGACGTCGAAAGGCCTGAAGTTCTTCCTAGAATAAATCAATATCGGTAGTAGGTGCAGTAGAAATAGTTTCAATATGGTTTGCCTTGTCTTTTGCCTTTCTTTGTGCCCTTTTTACCTCAAAATCTACGGGATTTCCATTTCATTTCCAGCAAGTAGCCTTAGTATCATATGGCCTATGACAATGCTCATACTTCACAACCTCTTTAAAGGTATCACCAATTTGAGCGAATAAATCAGATTTGACAATAGTGCCAATATTGGTTTGTAGAGTAGATCAATCTACAATAGATGGATGGAGCATTGCTATCCTACGACTTTCTTCAAAGTGAACTAGTGCATAGGACTCTTCCATAGAGACCGACTATGGCCTCGAACATGTATTTGATCATATTCAAAGTTTAATCTTGTTGAGAAATCATAAACTCCGATCTTGTCCACATTCCTTTTATAGGTACCGATGTCCATAGCATTGGTTGGACGATAATTGGCATAGTGATCTATTTTTTGCCACAGCTTCAAAGCTTAGCATAATATAAGATATAGTCATCTCTTTCTGAGTGGCGTCATGAACCCTTTTTCGAAGTTCATACACTTTTGCATCATTCCCAAGTTGACCAAGTTTCCCTTATGGCCAACCAAATTTGTGATGCAATGTCAAGAAGCAAATATCCTTTTGCAATATGTGACTGCATCAAATTAAGTAGAAAAGACATTACTAAGGAGTTATTCGAGATCCACTTTTCCTGAGCGTTACCTGATGTATCTGGTTTTATAGAAGTGCCATTGATATGTCCTGTAAGCCCACAACCTGCAATGATGAAGAATGTGAATTGAGACCATATCAAATAATTTGTGCCGTCAAGCTTCACAAAGATGGTAGCAAACGTAATATAATATGGATGGCCATCTCCTATAGGTAAAGGTTTCTCAACTAAACCAACTGAATCATCAGACATTGTGTATCAAATTTTGCCCCCAAAAAGTATGAAAGGAGCAATTCAGCCATTGAAACTTGCCAAAAAAGGCCAAAATTGGATCGAAGTCTTCTCGTAGTAAGCTGAAGTTGTCCTCCAAAAATCAACCAAATCATATCAAGGGAAGGCAAAAAGTTTTTTTTTTTTTTAAAGGTTTAGGAGACCTAAAAAAACAATCAATAATCATGATTTTCTCCAAAAATCTAAAAAAGAAAAGAATATGGTGGTCTACGAACTGCACTACTTTGGTCTTCATACATGAGATAATTGTAGGCTAGTGGTAAGGCAAAAATAATCTAGAATAAGAAAATGTCGCAAAAGAGGTTAAACCATCTATCGCAGACTGCAACAAATCTTAAATTTATCTCATTGAGATGAGATTTGGGACAAACACTAGATTCAAAAAATCACCTCATTAGTGCTGCCCTATACTGTGAAAGAAAGCAAAGGAGAAGATGAGAAGTAACAGCGGTGGGAGAAAGTGAATATGAGAAGAAGGGAGAGAAAAGAAAGATTGCATAGAGAATAGATTAGGTTAGGGTTTCAATTCAGCCTTGGCTTTGATATCATATTGAAAGACAAAATTTAAATTGAATGCTTGGTTAGGTCGATTTGATCCCAAGCCATCTATTTATAATAAAGCAAAAAGGCCATAAATTACAACATCACCCTTATTGCCTCCATATATAAAATAATAAAGTAAATAGATAAATATACCCATTCAGCAAAATACTCTCAACATTCACTTTCAAATAATTAGCATGGCAAGTTTTTGTTGGCTTTTTGCATGGTGGCATGGATCTAAAGCATGTTAACAAATAAATTTTGCTTTACACTAACTAAATTTTCTATACTCAGATTGGAAGTTACAGTATTGTTTATAGCATTCACAATGGTTCTAAATCTAGCATATATAGAACATCTGTCATAACAACCCTCTCCAAGAGAGCATTAAGATATGATTATGGAATATGTGAGTTGTATTTGAGGTACCTCTACAGATATGCAGAATTTGCACCTAACCTAGCTATGAATTCATTGTCATGTGCGCATTCTCCACAATGAGAGAGAACTTTGCCATATATTCCCAATGTGCAATTGTGTGCATCAACCTAAAACTAGGTTCTCATGTCAAGAACACTCCTTCCATGCTTGACGAAGCAACTGACTTTATTGTAGATTTGACCTGTATCAACTTAACAAGAAACATCTTCCTAGTGTAAAAGTTTTGCCACATATTAGCAAAGGCCAATTATTCATGGATCGTGTAAGAAGCGAAAGCGTAACCCAAGATTTCCATAGTTAGAATCAAGAACATATATATAATCAAGTAAAGAGATTTACGCACCTAATTTGGACCATTGTTCATGATGTGGAATAGTGACGATCCAATCTTAAGAACTTCTCATCTATTATCTTCTGTATCATGGCTTAATGAGACTACCATTTATCTTTAGCGTTTTGGTAAACACTTCTTATGTGAGGATAATTGTGTGTGCTAAGGTTACATGAGAGACTTGAACACTATTTATAAAATTTTTAGTTAGGTCCTCTCATTATGAGTCGAGTTCAACTCGGCCAACATTAAACAGCCCCATATTAGACTAATTAAAAACCTTCTATTTTATCTTATCAGACTAATACCGTAAAACAGTGAATTACAATATCAATTAATATAAACCACATAAGAGAAACTCTTACATTCTCCCACTTAGGCTATATTAATTAAAATTATACTACATTCGTGCATCTTGATCTAAAGATAATTTTAATAGTTAATCATATCTAATAAAGTTCAAATATTGAATCATAATGGTAACTGCATGTATACACATAGAGCTTCTATGATCATAAGTGCTTTTAACTCTACTAATATTGATTTAATATGATAATGTAGCACATGGATAACACCTCTCATAAAGAGTAATATTTTATATGTCATCCTTTCTTTCAATCACAATTATGTTACCTTAAGTGTCATAAAAACCTATGCTACTAGAGAATGTCTTTATGGTTCCAATGAACTCACATATGTTTTGTTTTTATAGTTAACTTTTTTTTTTTTTTATGTGTAACAAGACATATGCTCAAGGCTAATAATCGGATGTCCCTAGCATTTACTCAAGATTTACAAAATACCTTGAGATTCTTAATAGATATGTGTATCAACTTGACAACAATGCATTTAGAATCACTTTATTGAATGCTAAGGAGTTGACATATATTACAATATTAATAAATGTAATAAACACAAATGTAAACTTTATTAGAGCAAAACCAAAACAACTCCCACTAATAATAACATCCCATGATGCTCCTAAACCCATGTTTAATGATATATTGTTCGAGAACACAATGACAAAAGCCTTCGGTTAGTGTATTTGTAGCCATATCAACTATGGAAATATACTTTACTGTGACATCACCATTTAGTACCATTTCTTTATGGTAAAAAAAGCTTGACTGCTATATGTTTAGACCACTTGAGACCTCTATTGTTATTAATAAATAACACTGAAGATTTATTGTCTCAATACAACCGTATATATTTATCCATAAAATCAAATACAATCAACTCTTTAATGAGGTTCCGGAGTCAAATAGATCAAGTAATAGTTGAAAAGCATGCTATAAACTTTGTTTACATGGTAGAGGATGACATAAATTCCTATTTTTCATTTTGCCATAATACTGCATTTTATGTTAATATAACTACATATCATCCTAACAGGTAGCAAAGTCTGCATCTAAATATCTTATTAGCTATAGGACCTAAACATGTTCATAAATCAACATATAGTCTTTTGTTCTCTTTAAGTACCTCAAACATTTTTGGCAGTAACCTAATGATTATGTCATGGATTTAACTAATATCTACCTAGAAGTCATATCGCAAAAGCGATGTCTGATCTACATGATGCTTTCAAGTACACTAACATAAGGTACATCAATCAATTGGGTTTTCTCAATGTTTGAATAAGAACATTGCGATAGATTTAGTTCACCACCCTTAATAATATGAGCAATTTTTGGCTTCTGAATCTTTCCAAAATACAATCAACATATGTCCTATAAGACAAACCCAATATACGGTGAAAACAATCCTCATGGATCCAAATGCTAAGGACAAAAGACGCATCATCAAAGTACTCTTTGTCAAAATTTTTAGACAATATCTACTTTGTCTCATGCAATGATTCAAAATCACTACTTACAAGCAAGATATTATGTACATAGAGTGTGAGAAAAATAAATTTTCTTCTACTAACCTTGTAATATATGCACTGATTTACTTTGTTCTCAACAATACTGAACAAAGTGGCAACACTATAAAATTTTAGTAACATTGTCTAAAAACTTACCCATTGCCATAAATAAGATTTTCCAGTCTACACATAAGTTTACTTGAATTATCTGCTATAAAATCTTTGAGTTGCACCATATAAACTTTCTTATCAATGTCTCCATTTAGAATGATAAGTTTAACATCCATATAGTGTAACTCTATATCAAAATGAGCTACTAATGTCATGTTCACTCTAAAAGAATCTTTAGAACATACTAAAAAAAAAATATTTCTATTTTTTTTTTTGATAGTCCACTCTTTCAATCTGGTGAAACACTTAACTACTAATTTGGCTTTAAACTCCTTAATATTTCTTTAGAGTATTTTTTAGTCTTATACACCCATTTGCAGTTAATGAGCTTGTGACTTTCAGACAACTCAACAAATTCCTAAATACTATTATGTTTCATAAATTATATCTCGTCTTTTATTGCATCTAACCAGATCTGATTAAGGACAAGAAACGGCATTCATATAAGTCACTAGTCCAGTCATGCAGTAGATATCGTAGTCATGCTCTTATGGATAAACTATATAGTTTGGTGATATAATTGATCATCTCTTCCTAATAGATCTCTTGAGTGGAGCTACAACCATTTTATTCTGCACCTAAGAGGCTTGAGAAACTTTATTAAGAATCATCTCAATAACAGTACCCCGAACCTCAATGAGCTTAGTCTATAGTGTAGGAGACTTCACAATTGTTTGTATAGGCAAAGACAAAGATACGACAATCTCCATGGTACTATTATCCTTAATAATCTAAGAGCAACTATCCTCTGCAATGTGATTCCACGATTCTTGTACCTTCATTAGGGTTATAAAATTGATATCCCTTTGAATAATCTGAGTAAGATACGAAATTATACCAAGTGGTTATGGATTCCAACTTGCTTAATGTTGGATTATATATAACTTCACTTCTTAGGACACCCTCAAATCTTAAGATGGTTTAAGTTAGATTTACTTCTAGTCCATAACTCAAAAGGTTAATGAAACAACTTTGGTAGAGACACGGTTTTGTATGTGAAAGGCTACATTCAAAGCGTCACCTCAAAGAAAACTGGATAAATTAGTCCTACTAATCATACTCACCATCATGTCCAGTAGGGTGCGTTTGCGCTTTTCGACCACACCATTATGTTCAAGAATTCGAACTATAGTAAACTGAGCTACCATCCAAGAATTCTTCAAGTTTTGCAAATAACCCTTTAAGCTATCCAGCATTATCATACTTGCCAAAATACTCGCCACCATGGTCAGATCTGACAATCTTTAAGACTTATCCCAACTGTTTCTCATTTTTAGTCCGAAAAAATCTTGAACTTATCTAGAGATTTTGACTTTTTCTTAATTAAGTACATGAGAAATAGTTGTCAATAATTATGTTGGAATAAATTTTTTTTACATTATATTATCATATAGGGTCCACTAAGATTAATGTGAATGACCTCCAACATGTCAAAATTTTAAACTACATTTTTTCTTTTAATCTTAATCATCCTACCTCTGCAACAGTTTACACAATGCATAAAAATGTTCCTTACAACATTTTTAGCAACAGAAGCGACTTATATATCATTATGAGTTAAACACAATTTGTACAATCCATTAGATAAATTTCTATGTTTATTTGAATTAAAAACATAAAAATAATGTTATTTTTTATCTTAAAAGAGTAGCCGCACATATTTAAACAAGATACAGAAACGAAGTTCGTATCAAGGAAAGTACATAAAATGTATTTCTTAATATCAAATTAAAAACAAAATCTAAAATTAAAATGATATCTCCACTGTTGACTTTATCATTAAAGTGAGTTATGATTCTTCCTAATTTGGCTTCATTAGATTTATGGTCCCCATATGGTAAGCACAATAAATTTGTTGCTCCATTATCTAGCCACTATGAACTAGACAGGCTTATGATAGGTGTTGGATTCATAAACAATGCCAAAGAATTATTAATTACAAGCTCACACTTGAACAACAAAGTTTTATATACTTACTACAGTCTATCTTTATGTGACCTTTATTTTTAAAAAGAAGTAACAGTCACCACTGCTTCTTGAAGGATTCTATCTTAGGACCCAAACTATCTTAATGACTAGTGGTTTCATGAGTTCCTTTATGAGTATTATTTATAGACTTCAAATTTACCATCTTAGAACGTAATCCCTAACCTCATTAGAATCATCATACCTTGTATTGAAGAATTCTTAGAGATATGTCCTAATCTCGGCATTAGACAAGACACGATTTCAAGCCACCAAGGCTTCCATCATCTTTTTAGCAATGCAGTCAATTGGTAAATCACTTTTCAAGCATTCACGAATGGAAGGTTTTATGGACAACAAGCAAATCTAATAGCTCTCTTTCCAAGCAGCAAAATACACTTTTTAGAATTTCGTACTGTTGGCAGTGTGATCTATCAGCCCGTCCTTTATAAGAGTAATTTGAACATCTATCAATTCTATCTCACATAGAAAATCCTCTTTACACTACTTAAAGTTTGAACCTCCATAGTTATGGAGTTATCAATTACTAATAAGGTGACTAAAATAACAAACAATATAAATAATTAGTATTATGTGAGAATTGTGTAACTTGAAACCATACAAGTACATATTCAGAGAATTATATACATCATCATAGAGCATAATATATGACATGCAATTGTATACTCTCCACATGACATCGGCCATGAGAATTTATTCCACCCATCGTGAATTATCACTTTTAAGTGTATGAACCACTAGGATCAGTCACTTTTCAACCATGTATTGTATATATATCCCTCTATAAGCTAATATACAATCATTTCCTTTGAAAGTATGATCACGCATTAGTACATGAGACATTCCACTATTATATAAAACTGATATTTCTCAAACCCAATCAAGTGTGCTACTTTGGCGATCACAACTCGATTGAATCCTTAAAACTTTCTCATACAAGGGACATAAATTTTATGTCTCACATTTACCTTATAAATGTGATTTTAGACTAGATGACAGGGGTAATTTGTCACCAAAATCATATGTTATGCCAATTACATTGCTCCATTCATTGACACATATTGAACCTTATGCGTGTTATCAATAAATCAATGCTTCATTCATTCTTTATGTGATGTTATAAATGTAAGTTTACAGCTATATTTCTAAAGTCATTATAAAATACACAAAAATATGATAAAAACACGTGTATTTAGAGTTCCGTTCGTATTTTCACATTCATAAAATTATCAAACATAAAAAATAAATATATCATAGTGTAGAGCATCTCCATATAAACACATAGACTCTAAGAATGCCCCAATCGGAGGTCGGATGCACATGTACGCACATTCGGAGTGCATGGTGCGTACATCGCACGTGCATGCCCTTGAATCGGCCTGAACCGTCGGTCTGACCAATCCTACCGATTCGATCGGTCTTAGTCCAGTCAACCAAGAACTTGGTCGGGTGGGTCAACGGGTTGGGTCGTGGTCAACGGGTCGGTCAACTGTCAATCAGGTCGAGTCAACATTTCGGGTCAGGTCAATTGAAGAACCGCATCCACATCCACTAATATTAGCCTTACACGTGCGTTGCACGTGTTGGCAGAGCCCCATGTGTGGGGGCGTGTGCTCGACGCATGCCAATGCCCAGCAGTGCGTGGTAGCCCATGGGGGTGCATGCAGCCTCCCCCGGCAACACTCCAACCATGGTTTTACTCATCTTGATGAGCTCGTTCCATTCATGTGATCAAAATTTATTTTTGTTGCACAAAAAATCACAAAAAAGAATAAAATCTACACATTCGAGTTCGAGACTATGGAAAGCTCTAATATCACATGTAAGACGTGAAAGTGCAATCCAAGATCTCCATAACTAGAATCAAAAACACATATGTAATCAAGTAAAAGAGATTTACATACCTGATTTGGACCATCGTTCTTGATACAGAATAGCGACAATCCAATCTAAAAAATTTCTCCTCTATTGCCCCATGTATATCTAGTTCAATGAGATTGCCTGTTACCTTTATCATTTTGATAAATGCTCCTTACACGGGCATATTTATGTTAGGATTAGAGAAAAGACTTGAGTACTATATATAGAATTTTCAGCTAGGCTCTTTCATTACGAATAAGCCTCAACTCGGCCTACACTAACCAATCTCATATTAAATTAATTAAGAAACCTTCACCTCATCTTATCAAACCAATATCGTAAAGCGGTAAATTATAATATCGATTATGGCAATAGCCTAGTGTACTCCTTGCGCTGCGTAACTCATATTCACATATTGCTTGTTATGTGCACGTGTGAAAGGAGGATCCACAATGAGTTGGAGTGAAAAGGAGGGACCAATATATTCACTTGACCCGAAAAGTCAATAGAACTCAAACTTAGGGTTTCCTCTTGGATCTCCTGACCATGAACGTGTGAAAGAAGTATCCACAATGAGTTGTTGGAGTGAAAAGGAGGAACCAATGTATTCACTTAACCCGAAAGTCGATAGAACTCAAACTTTGGGTTTCCTCTTGGATCTCCTGACCATGAACAGATTAAATTTCTACAGATTACTCCTTGACTCGCCATTCGGGTGCAACACGTGAGCTAGTGTACTATGCTGAATGCTGGTGGTAATGTTATTCATGAATAATTGTGATCCTCGGATGTTATAATTTGCCCCCTGTACGATGGTATAAGCATCATTTGACTTTAATAGTGGTATTGTCCCTTAGAAATTCGTTTTTAGCATATGGTAACACGGTCACTTTTGAATTGAAAGCCTGTTCATATAACCCCCAGCTGCTGTTGGAAACATATGCTGTGTCATTGGCCTAGGCCTTTTGCTCTCAATTCATCGTTTCTTAGCTTTGACCAGTTGTTGAAGGCTTGAAGTTATAAATATCAGCAGAACCGGAGAAAAAGAACTTAAAAGAAGCGGGATCAAGTCCATCCTCTTTCCGTGGCCAGTATTGCTGCCAAGATACTTCGATAAGCCAATGTAGGGTATGAAAATCGGTTCACGAAGTACTTAAAGTCTATTTACAAAGTGATGCGAAATCAATTGATGTATCCATAACATCCTTTAGGGTGGTAGTTACATTTATCATAGGTAGACAGCTCAAAACTACTTTTCTCCAGGCACATTACTCTTCTAAAGAAACGGTGGATAATATCTCTAAAGTTGGTCTGACACGAAATGAACGAGATTTGGCATCATGAGTTATGGACATTTACTAGTTGGCTACTCTATGGAAGATTTGACCCAAAAAAAAAAAAAAAAAAAAAACTACTCATATCAAAGGGAAAACATGTAAATTCATGTTTTATACCTTACCTTTTATCTCTGGAGCACCATCTCGTTCCATTCCATCGATCTCTAGTAGAAGTTAGTTTTGATGTAGGACTGATTCGTAACTCGGAAGTTTAATTCCCACCTTTATCATAGTCTTTAAATTGATATTTAATGAAAGGTCTAGAGAACTTGCACTTTAGGAGCTCGACTTCTTCAAATTCAGAAGAAAGAGTGTATCTCCGCCACGCTACTCCTGCATAGGCTTTTTCTTTTAGTTCCAATTGCTTTCTGCTGCTACCTAACTACCATATATATAATTCCTATATTTCCAACACCCTCTTGTACTAGCTTGTACTAGTCTAAAGGAGAAGATTGTTAGCTTGCATAAATAGATGCAAATGACTCTTTGCTTGCAGACCCACCACTTTCTTGCTTGCTTTCACCAGGGACCTTTGCTTCAAAAGGTCAGGCAGGTTTCAAATATATCCTTCTTTGCCCAAACAAATTTTTTACTTCAATGCAGGAGAAAGGGGATAGGAAAAAAAAAACATGCTTTTAGCTCCTCTTAAGTGGCCATTGTTGTGAACTGCGAAGTTTTGTGGATTTCAATATCTTGAGTAAGATCTGGTCCCTTCTTGTCCTCTTCTTGCCTTGCTTAGTTTCTTCAATGTACTTGCGTACTTTATCCGTTCAGTTTAAGATTGACATGCCCCTTGGTTTGTGCTTGTCCAAATGTTCCTACTCCTTGCCTAGATTTAGCTGCTTTGTAAGAATAATAAACAAGATTTCATTAGTGGGTCACGTGTACACCAATTATTGAGCAACTATTAGCTTATGTTGTGTGGAAATATGTCCAACATGTATATCGAGAATTTATCTTAACACTCCTGTGTAAAATGGACATTCTCGGCGACATACAGGATGTTGCTGTTATCATATCAAGCCATAACCGGAAGACAATAGACACAATGACAATTGCTAAGGGAGTTTAAAGATTTGAACCTTTCACCTGCATCCATCAAATACCACGATCATTCTTTATAAACCTTATTTCCTCCAATGGCTTAAGTTGTTGTTGGGAAACGTGCTTACAATGTGTATCAAGCCTGTATGTCAATACAACCTGAAAAGCAAAAATGATGTAGAGCAAGTCCGCTTATGATCGTCAAATTTCTACCTTTCTAGATGATTTTTCCTTTCTCAAAGTCACAATCGTGTACAAATTCACAAATTTTTTTTTTCTCAGAGTAGAAGATGCTAATTTAGAGTCATGTAATTGAATGGCCTGGCTCAATTTTGGTTCAGTATAAGTAGTAAGGGTGCGTACAGTTTAACTCACTCCACCCTGCATAATTTTGAAGTAATCAGCGAAAAGCACATCTTTCTGAAGTAAGCCAGACCAACCTACATTCATTTTAAGTGAAACTCACTATTCTTTCACTTTGTGACGTTCATCCCCTTCGACAGGGATGTCAGAGGCTACAGAGCGAGCCTGCATAAGAAATTTACTCTTGCTTCAAAATTCAGATACTGCTTTTGTTACTTATGACTCATTTCATTCTGTAATCCTCTAGATAGAGAGATTATGGATGACAATATGGAGCAAAAGCTTTTGGAGACAGGTGACCTGAAGGGGAGAATCTGGAAGGAGTCTAAGCTTTCATGGAAGATCATTCTTCCATCAGTACTGGCTAGAACATCCTCGTATGGACTCCTAGTGGTGACACAGATATACATTGGACACATTAGCGAGCTAGATCTTGCTTCTTATGGATTGATACAAACTTTTCTGTTATTGTTTGCAAAAGGGATTCTCGTAAGCTCACTATCTCACTGCTTTTATGTGCCCATTTTAACATTTAGTGACAAATGTAGCCTAATCTGATGTTGTCATTATAACTACACACCCCAGAAGGGACTGAAGAATCTAATAAACACGTTGAGCTGTCAACTTAATAATGTGATGCTCTATGACATCGTCACATAGAACAGTCCTGTTTAAAAGTTCAGCTAAAGTAATTATGTCTATATTAGACTGGCTAACTAAGCACCTGTATATCATGTTCATGGACTTACTTATCAGTCCCTTTATGCTCTTTCAAAGCTAGGAATGTCGAGTGCAACTGAAACGTTATGTGGGCAAGCATTTGGAGCAGGTCAATACCATATGCTAGATATTTACTTGCAAAGATCGTGGATTGTGGATCTTGTCACGGCGACAATGCTGCTCCCTTTGTTTATATGGGCGACTCCGCTCTTCCGGTTGCTTGGCGAGGATGAAGATGTAACAGCTGCAGTTGGACAAATCTCTCTCTGGTTCATACCTGTTGTCTACTACTACGTTTTTCTGTATACCACCCAAATGTACTTCCAATCACAGCTAAAAAACTCGATAGTTGGTTGGCTGTCTCTTTTCTCCTTCATTTGTTACTTTCCTGGATCATGGTAAGCGTACTCGATTTGGGGGTTCCTGGTGCAATGATTGCATTGAATGTCTCGAGTTGGTCTACAGTAATCGGCTCATTTGTCTACATCTTTGGAGGATGGTGCCCCCAGACATGGAAAGGATTTAATAGAGCTGCCTTTGCTGATCTCATACCGATGATAAAGCTCTCACTTTCTTCTGGCGTGATGCTTTGGTAATGCTAACTTTTATGGTCTTACTTATTGTCAAGTAAAATGGAACGAGAGCATTTTTACAGACAAAAAAGAATAAGAAAGCCAACGATAGCAAAGAAAAAGAAAAAAAGAAAAAAGGAATCAAATCCGGGGTGTCCTTTGAATTGCCTACCAAACCATAATCAAGCTCTTTTTTCCCATTCTACTTTATTGAAAAGCTGCGGGAATTTGATTTGCTCTCTTCTGGTCGCTTAATTTGCTCGTTCTTGAGTATTCATTTACGAAGTCCAAACTTGTCATACGTTACATGGGTAATCTTTGTATGTCTTTTTGTCTGTAGCCTGGAGCTGTGGTACAGTGCCATTCTCGTCTTATTAGCTGGATATATGCGTAATGCAACTGTTGCTATATGAGTATTCTCACTTTGGTAAGGACCTCTTTGGGTTACAAAAAATTCTCATTGCCTGTAGTCCCATGTAACGCAAAAATTTTCTTGCCACAGCATCAGCATCAACACCTGGGAATCTATGTTGTGCCTTGGCTTTTTTACTGCAGCATGGTATGAGTTTCTGATCTTAGTCGATGTATTGCACTTGCAACCGCCAACTCTCTCTCTCTCTCTCTCTCTCTCTCTCTCTGTGACAATGGTAAAGCTCATTTCTATAATGATAATTAAAGGTTCGTCTATTATGTTCATTTTGCTGTGTGTTCAGTGTGCGTGTATCAAATGAACTAGGGAGAGGAAATGCCAGAACTGCAGTGTTCTCTGTTAAAGTCATCGTCTCCTATTCGTTGTCAATAGGAGTGCTGTTCTGGGTTCTATTTCTAGCCTTTGGACATGAGATTGCGCATCTGGTTTCTAGTGATGAAGCAGTTGCGGAAGCCATGTCTGGACTTACCGTTCTACTTGCATTCTCATTCTTGCTCAGTGGTGTACAACCAGTGCTTATAGGTAAGTACAGACATCATTTGTTTGTTCTGTTCCAAAGCCGGTTTCAACCTACAAGTTTCCAGTTCCAGGTGTCGCCATCGGTGCCGGTTTACAACGTGTGGCTGCTATCATAAACATCTGCTGCTATCATTTGGTTGGAGTACCAATAGGAGCATTACTTGGATACGTGGCTCATCTGGAAATTAAGGTAACAGTGAACATAGCAAAACTTATTGAATGTTCAAATGACTGGGTTTTTGTCGAGAATTTGGTGAGAGCACTGAGCAGCAACATGGATACAGTTCATTTTTGCTGCCTTGCCAATTCTGATGTATGCTCAAATCACCATCATCAATTCTTGCTTCTCGTGAACGATGAAATGAGTTGAAAAATTAGTCGTCCGTCCATCCATGATCAACCTTTTGAAGAAACAAACAAAAGTACTCGTTCGCTAGAACTTTGTTCTGTTTTACAGGGCCTGTGGGTCGGATTGCAATGTGTAATACTAGTGCAGACATTGGCGCTTTTGTTCCTCGAGTGGAGAACGAACTGGGAAGAACAGGTAATGTGTTGAAAAGAAAGGAAAGAGCTGAAGTTACCCAAAAGACAAAAATAAATATTTCACTCTCATTCCTTTGCTTCATTTAGCCTTCTGATGTCACTTAAAGCTTCTTAGCACTTGAAGGCTAACCAACCTGCATAAGCCATTGTGTAGGTCAATGAAGCATCTAAACATCTCGATCAGTGGCTTTTGGAAATACCAGATGGACCTGCCGATGAGAGTTCGAGTCATGCTTGAAGTCATCCTCCGTGACATAATGAAGAGAGAAGCGGCTGTCTGGGATTCAAAAGATTTTCTTTTTCTTTTTGGAGTTCTAGCAGGATCCGCATTGGAGCAATCCGATTGCTGCAATTTTTGTCAGCTATTTTGCCACTAGTATGGATCCAAATCATGTTTCTTTTGTTGAAAACGAATGAAACTGACCTCGTGCCAACATAAATCCTTTCGGAGATTCAAAATGCCGTGGGGTTTTTTAACTGTTGATTATGTTAAAGCCACGGATCCTTCGAAGTTATCACAGAGTATATACTCCTATGGACTAAAGGAGACCTTTAGAACATGAAGTACTCTTAACGTAGAAACTTAATTTGGATGGGTCACCTGCTTTCTAACCAAGTGGGGAGGAATGAATTTCCTTACGGTGCAAAAGTTGGCTCACCATATCAGATGACTTGCACAATAAAAGAAAGAAAAACGTGCAAAATCGACTCTAGCAAGAAGGTAGACGAAACCTTTCTGAGATTCTTTTCCAAGGCTCAACTAGGAATCATAACAATACAAGTGCAGCAGATCAATCAAATTTTTTTGGTTAGAAGTGTCGAGGTCCCTGATCTCTATAAACTTTAGCTAAGCTGTATTTTTCTATCTAAATTCTTTTCCATGAACAAGTTATGGCAGATATTTTACCAACGAACGAGCTGGCTGTTTATATCACAATCTTGAAAAAACAGGCACAGCAGAATCACAGTCAGCATCATTTCTTATTTAGGGTTACTTCCAGGCCAAGGCAAAAGGTATGTGCTTGTCAAAAGGAGGTGGTTTCTAATCTTCAACATCTTCCAAATGCAGGGGAGTTCAGTATCATGCTTCTCCAAAACCTGGCTCGTTTGGGTGTCAGAGAACATGAGCAGCACACTACAGTCCCAGCATCTCCTAATTTGGAAAATGAACAGGCTATAAAGTTTTCTGACGCCAAATGTAAATGAGATATTTCATAATATGGTTCTACTCTCGGACATGACTATCCATTTGTCCACCGATTGTGGTGTTTGTCACCATTCTGAGACCTATACTGTTTTCTTTCCACAACTACGTGGATGTAGTACAATAATGGGTGATAAAGGCTTAATGCGTGATTAGGCCTAATACAACAAAATAATTGAGTAAAACAATCACAGATACTCATGCTGGATCCTTCAGGTATACCTCTTTGGCTGCTT
This sequence comes from Eucalyptus curtisii, assembly GCA_017140595.1. Lineage (NCBI taxonomy): Eukaryota > Viridiplantae > Streptophyta > Magnoliopsida > Myrtales > Myrtaceae > Eucalyptus > Eucalyptus curtisii. The sequence continues at coordinate 33,210,621 of CM029498.1, forward strand.
CTGATTGACTGTGTCCTGGTTCATTACCGACAGGTGGTGAGAGTGCTGATTTGTTCGCGCCTTCCTCTAAATTTAGAGAAGCCATCTCATGACTAGGTGTAAAGCCTCCTTCTTCAAAGGCCTCAGAATCAGGGTCTGAAATGGATGCATCTTCCTGGGGTATTTCAGACTCAGCTGGGGATAGATAGGTTGGTAGAGAACAATCAGAGAGGGAATCGGACATTTTCTTGTTGTCATCCTCTCTCATAAGTTGCGCATAGGTCTCATAGTTGAAGCCAGCAGGGTTTTTGCCCCCAAATGCAGAGTCCAGCTTATCCATATCAAATAGGTCTTCCATTATCTTTTGGCTTTGTGGATCGTCTGAGTAGACAAACTTGACCTTCTTGAATGTCTTGGTCTCGAGGAATGGTTTCACCATCTGCTATTAGGAAAGATCATCAATATGATGATTTCCAACCTCCTACAACTACATATTATCATTCCAATAGACAAAGCGAAAATTTGCTAATCCCAGAAGTTCTCAAAAGCAAAAAAAGGAAAATTAATTTGACACAAATCTCAGGTCCCTGATTTTGTTTTCTTGTTTTTTAAATTTTATCAATTAAAACATGGTTGTGTGGAACTACGTTAAGAAGCTGTCGGTGTAAGACAAGGTTTTCCTTAGCAAAATAATGCAGCAGGAAAACCGATGTGCTTGAGTAGGATCAACTGTATCTATCATAAGAATCAGTGCGGACAGTTGAAAGTTCCAACTTAATGTATCCTTTACAAGAACTAGTAAATTAACCAGTACAGGAAATTCAGTTCGAGGCATTTATCATGTCTTTTAGAAACTAGACATGTCACTTACCAATCATCATTTTAATAGCTATCGAATAAACAAACCCACTAACTACTTGTTATAATACACTAGTACTAAATATCTTCTAAATCAAGCATCTACACACTCTATCCTCAGTCAACTCGGTTCAAGCACCTTCCCATTGGAGCAACACACGTATGGATAGGCACACTGACAAATTTGTTAGCAACTGTTCCACTTCCAACTCCATTAAATCAATATCCCTTCATCGAACTCACGAGCATTCGTGAAGAGAGCAGCATCTAATATACTAGCCTAGAATTACTTCTCAAGCACCAATCAGTGAAATTGAACACTGTATTAATGCTGAGATTAATTGTACAAATGAACTCAGATAGCAACTTTTTTTTCTCTCTAGAAACAAAAATCACTCATCCTGTATGTCACTCCTATCCATCTAGGATTCTACATGTGGACACATTTCCAGATTAGAACTTGAAACACAGGATATGCAAAGAGAAACTGATCTTTACATGGTTGTGTCAATTCTAATATGTGAGAAATCCAGAAATGAATCATTCAGAACGAGCATTAGTTTTCGCTGCTCAATGCATAATGTTGTCAGTGAAAGGTACAGAAAACTGAAAAGAACACAAAATATTACCTTCCAAAAGGACTCAAATATTTTGGGTGGATTATAGAGGATTCCGATGCCTAGTCTCTCAGGATAATAATCCTGCAATATATGGGCCGTCTCCCGAGTCACCTTCACTGATATGCTTGACATGTTCCATCCTTGAAAATCAATTAGCCACACCATTTGTTCCTGACCTGGATTTAAATTCGCAATTGCATTTTCCATACAATAAACCAAATACTTAATCTGCCCTTCTGTTGCGGTTGTATTCTGTTTCAGAAAACAGATAGAAAGAATTTCAATTTCTGAGAGCAGAGCATTCTATATTACAAGAAGAGAGAGAAAGACTACCACATATTCCTATTCTCAAATTGTATGTCTTTACCTGAAAACCCGGTCTCATGACAAGAACAGTCCTTCCATGCTTGTCGAAGTAACTGGCTCTGTAGATTTTACCTGTCTCAGCTTCACGAGCAATGTCTTCCTAGAAGCATCACAAACACAGAAGCTTTGTCACATATTAACAAAAGCCAAGATGCTCAAGGCAATAACCAAGTAAGTGAAGCATTTCTAAGGTCAATAAAGAAGTGATCCTCATAAATCCTACCGGTGAAGTATGAAAGTTAAAACTATTGCCAGTTCAATCTTATGCAAAATGAACAATTTGGATTGAACTCGCTGCAATCATGGGTCCTCACTCTGAAAACCCATAGAAAGACAATCACATCAGGGTCTAAGCAAGGTGCTTGTTGTTCATCATGCCATGGCTGTCAGAATGAATCGACCAAAGTTTTCCAAAGGATCATAAAGCATTAACGATGTTAACTCATCAGCTGTTTCAATAGCTGTTCTAGATCAACTTGCAGGGTATTTCACATCAACACCAAGGACTAGGACGTGCAAACAAGATGCAAAATATTAGTATTTAAGACAGAATTTACCCATCTAATTTTTTCTGGCTTGTAAACCAGTCTCCATTTCAATGTTTCTTTCAGCATCTTGGCTGCCTTCTTTGTGTTCCAGTTTCTCGCGTTGAGGTACCTTATGATTGATGCATCTGAACAAAGTGTCGGAAGCTTATCAGCGAGAGGCCCCAAAATCTTTCGGACTTCATTGACCTGATGGAAAGGAGACAAATGATTATTCAAATAAAGAGTCAACAATTCACAATTCTAAATATTTGTCAACCACATAACGCGTGCACTGTTTTTTCCCATTCATACTTGTAGCAGGAATCTAGTTTGTCAAAACTATCTACCATTCTAGAGGAAAATGAAAGAGTAGTATCACAGAAGTGAAAATATAGCAGAGCTTCTCAAGCGCTACAAACAACTGAGAAGAATCCTGTGAAGTGCTTATGGAAAATGGGTAGCGATGGGAACTGGAGTGAAGTGTTGAAAAGGTAGCTACACATCTCAGATGTTTTCAGCATTGCACCAGACACTCCAAATTAGCACAATGCTTATGTATGGTTGGCACATAAAAAGGATTGTGTCAGTATCTACCCAAGGGGTGATATCATGCCATGGATGCATACAGTTTGAAAGTACTCATTGCAAGAGCTTCTCTATCTTTGAAGTCACTTTTCAAAAGTTGGCAAAGATCGTCAGACGTGGTGATAGAAAAATCATCACTAGTCAAGTAAATGTCAGCTGGAGTGATGGACAAATACAGCAAGATGCTTCTATGTTGATAACTACAGAAAGTTTGTGACGAAAGATCACCAGTGTGCCCTAATTTTGTTACAAAAAATCACCGAAGATAGCATTCAGGCTTTAAACTTGGCAGCATAACACATTTTGCAGAACACAGTCCAATACGTGAATCTATTTAACCATGCAAAAGAACACATAAAATGATTCCTCACACGAGAGAGAACATAACTCTGAGTAATATCTCACTGACAGAAACAAAAGAATTTGCGTCTTCACTAGTGTAGTTATTTTCGGTTGAGCATATGGTGTATAACAATCACCAGGGCCCCACATAGATCAGAGATGGACTATAGCTTAATTACTTTAGAGAGGAAAGACAAGTTACAGACAGAAATGTGGTAAAACAAGAGATGGCATACACTGGAGCGAAGCATTTCAGCAAGAAAGACAAAAGTTCAATCAATAATATTAGCACTAGTCTTCTAATTCATATAGGCCCAATTCCCTTAAAAAGCACCAATGTTAGTTTGGATCTCTATTTTGACCCGACAACTTCTTTTTTTCTCATAAAAAAGCACCAACTTTCAGTCAGTACTCAAATCTGGCCTCCATCCAGTTTCTGGCTAATGATGCCATTAAAGATTCAACATGTATTCAACAACTCATAGGACGGAAACTTGATGAAGGTTAGATTTGGGTACCAACTAGAAGTTTGTGCTTTTTCATAAGGCAAAAAAAAAAGTTTAGGCTAGAATTGGAATCCGAGCTGAAGTTGGTGCTTTTTTATGAGGCAAAAGAAAAGTTTGGGCTGGAAATTTAACCCGAGCTCAAGTTTGTGCTTTTTAAGGGAATTAGGCCTTCCATATCAAGAATAGTAAATTTCTTACAGATGCACTGCATATACATAGAGATGTTTCAGCTCTACACCTTGGTCTGTTGCTCTTCGAAGGACAGACTTTTCTCTGCTCCACTTGCCCGTAACTTTTTGAAAGACATGCTTCAAATTCTGGAGCAAGTTGAAACTCAGAAGAAAACAGAAAAAACTGCATCATGAAGTAGAGCAAGTTAAAAAGGTGAAAACGTGTGCACATGCTTATATTACACGTACAAGACCTTCAGGCGTTCAATTCATTATACTTCAGATTGAAAAGCATGACACTGAAAATTGCAGATGAACACATATCCATTTTGATCTCCAACTAAAGAATTTGTTAGCAAGAGACCTCCACAAATTATAAAGATTGTTTGTCAGCTTCAGGACATGATGGAAGAGAAGCAACCCACTTGAAAATACTTAGAGCCTCAATTATAAGTAGATCATATTTAAATCAACAATTAAAAGCATAAGGTGAGTATTATTGAGAAAGTACAGGGTTAGTACACTTTACACACATATATGCTAACGTGGCAAATTTCTGAAAATTCCAACTCAACAACCTGTTGCCTCCAAGTCTAAGATACGTAGGGAAGGTAAAAAAAAAAAAAAACCATATTTTCCCCAAATAACTAAGATGTCAAGCTGTGGATTTTTCTGTCAGTTTCTTTAGGAGACAAATAAAGAGACATATCTACTCCACAGACGAAGGTACTTCAAAAATAGTCTAAAGAGGACAATAATAATGAAGAGATTATCTTCATGTTAGCTCTAAATGATGGAAGAGAACTGATATATCAAATTGTGGCATATCAAAACTATAGAAACTAACTAATCCACTACAATAGTAATGAAGAACACAAAATCACACACTATTAAGCATTCAGAATTAGGCAGTTTCCCCCGAAGTTCAAGGTCAAGGTTGACACTGGTTTAATCCCCCTCAATGACTCAGTAAAGATTCAGTACATCTATCCATAGCCAAAACTCTCACTTTTATCTGCATGAGGCACAAAACTATTTCACCATAAACACTTGAAAGCTACACCAGCCTCATATTTGGCCTGTAGAATACCTCTAGCAAATTTGTCTTCTATTCTTAGGCCAAAAATGTATTCCCTGAGCAATCAATTTCCCTGCACAACATCCATCTTAAATTTCTTTAGTATATATTCAGATGAAGCAGGGAAGACAGGAGATGCCGCCATTCCTCCCAACGGAGGACATCAAAATAGGGTCTGTCTTCCGGATATAGCTAGGAACAAAGTACCAATGCAGAGGAGAGGGAGAAGGTGGCCTTTTATTTAATTTTCCCTTGTTGCCCAGGCTCTAGATTAGGCAAATGCCAGTAATTGGAAAGGATGATAAGCAGCCATCTTCCCACTTGGTAGTGAGAATATTCACCTTAGTTGAGGAGATAATCGAGATTCCTACCCAAGTATTTCACTAGTATTATTCTTATCTTGAGTTCAGATACGCTTAAGGTCCAGAAGCTCTGAACCTTGAAGGAAAATGAGGAAAAAAACAAAAGGGCAACAGTGAGACATGCACTTCTAGGTTCTTTTCACTGATACTGCAGACTCCAGAAGCATTGGTTACTCATGAAATGGTCATAGACGCCTGAAGAAAGACTTTATTTGTATCCAAGAGTGAGCATGTGACTTCCAGTTTGACATTAATGAACTCAGTAACTGCAATTAGCACAGGTTACTCTCCCTATCAAGATTCTACATCTCCAGTTGTCTCACGGTTAAAGAAAAAACTGCACTCCCCTCCTCTAGTGTGGCAAACCCTCTCCCTTCCATCTGTTTTCTGATTGCCAATAGATTGCCAGAGAGTGATGCCACCATGTGAAAGCTCAATTTGAAAAGGTACAACACCTGTAGCAATTCCTTGCTTTCCCTAGATGATCAATGTATCTTCATGCTAATTTCTCTTTCAAGTGCAAACCAAGATTACTTAAGGTTTCCTCTAATGAAGTTAAATTTCAGAAATGCAATTTCTGATTACTTGACATAACTAGTAAAGAGTAAGTTACTAAACTTCCCCAAACATTATCCCAGAATGACCATCATCACCCAACCGAATCACACCAAAAAGAACAGCACAAACTTCTTTCTCCAGCTCCCCATTATCTCTAGCAGGGCAAAAAATTGAGACAATACAGCATACAGACCAAGCGATCCAACAAATAGAAATGACATAAAGCACCATTATTTCCTCATGGGCCGACAAAACAGAGCTCTGTCACAAATACATGTAAACATACTCACGACATCACCTAAAATGCAATCGATGTTCGATCAACAAACCATCGAAAACCCAAAATTGCACGTCTCACGCACGTAATCGGAATTGCTCAAAGGAGATAGCTTGGCACCGCAAGCATAAGCTAATGAGTCAGCACAATGACGACGAAGACGAACGACCCGACCCGCCGGTCAATAATCTGAACGAAGCCGAGCTCCTTTCGGAAGATAGAATCAAATACCCCAGAACACAATGATTTCATTCAAACCCAACAATCCGAAAAGCCCGGACGAGGCCGCTCAAGAAGCAAGAAGACAGCGACCCATCTCCCGTTTCCTCAAGCCGGAGATGAACAAGCGATCCGAATATCAAGAACCCCCCACGAACATGCGAATGCACATGCGCCCGCGTGAACAAGATGCCCAACACAAGCAATCCAACATGGAGAGACAAAAAAAAAATAGAACGGAACATAACAGAAGGGCGAGGAGGGCACGCAAGGTCTTACAACAGAGATGCCGTGAAGAACAAGAAGGAGGAGGAGGAGGGAGGCGCCTGTCGGATGTGAGCTGGTGGGGACCGGGAATCTGCATGGAATCGTCCGCTATTCTTGGGAGCAGCTCATGATGGGTCGCTTTGCTTGCGGGGCATATCGAGGACGGAGATGAAGGAAGGAAGGAAGGAAGGAAGGGAGGAGGGAGGAAGGGAGAGAGGAAACAGGGGTGATCCGCCACTGATCTGCTGCCTATCCCCAGCTTTGGAACCTTGTACACATGCAATCGCGACCCAAAGGAAAAACCGGCCATTGACGGCTGGCTATTTTCAGAAAACATTTTTCAGAAAAATAATTGTTTATATTGGTCATGAAACATTTTTATTTATTTATTTATTTATTTCAAATTATGTGAATAATTATTTTTAGAATAAAATATTTTTTAAATTATTTATTTCATGAAATAAACAGAGCCAAATGTGACCAACGCCGCAGTGGCCGCGATGGTTAGAGCTCTACCCCCACCGAAAAGGGAGGGGTTCGAAACCCCGCGTCCCCATTGCACGACTCACCAATTTGGAGTACATGATGGTCATTTCAATCTCGCCCGGGTTTCTTCGCCGCCTCAAATTTGTCTGGGGAGTTTAGATTTCCTAAAAAAAAAAAAAAATAGAGCCCAAAGGTGAAATCATAAAATAAAATAAAAAAATAGAGCCCAAAGGTGAAAATAAAATAACAAATTTACAAAATGACTTGCTATCAGATGAATTTTTATTTGGTGTACATGAATGAAACGGGGAGTTGGGTGAGCATTAATGAAACTAAATTTGATGCATCAATAAGTTCATTATTTCATTTCCACATCATCTATGAGAAAAAAAAGAAAGTCGAAAGCATATTTTGTGGTTCTCGCAAAATTAATTTGATAAAGATTAATCTAGGCGACCATTGGTCACACCACCATTGGCTGAAATCTTATTACATGCACCTAAATGGATATAAAGTTAGGTGAGCATTAATGATACTTATATTTGACGCATCAACAAGTTCATAATTTCATCTCCATATCATTTGAGCATTAATGGTTCTTATATGTGTCGGTTTTCACAAAATTAATTTGATGAAGATTAATACAATCTCATGCAAAATCCAAAATTGGTACCACTTATATGCAACTATCTCAAATTTATTTCAACCCATAAAAACCTCTAAATTGATACCGCTGTCTCAATTTTAGCTTCCATTACAAATTTGTCCAATTTTACCACTAAGTGTCTCACTAATCACCCAAGGGCCAATGTGGCAAACACATGCTCGACGGGTTCTATGTGGATCAGGTGTGGATTTTTACCGCTTGAAGGGTCCCACAACAACGGCGTTTCTTCTTGAGTAGGCTTTTTTCCCCCTTGAAACAAAGGGAAGGCGAAAATGGGGATTTGCTAGGGTTCTTGTGAAGGCCAAACTTGCGAGCAATGGCGCTCGAAGAACCGCCGTACACTATTAGCGACGGCTCGGCGAGCTGCAACTTCGTCCAACATCATTTCTTGCCTTTGAATTTGCTCGATGAAACTGCTCTACATGATGACTAATCCATGTAGGATCCAGTAAGCACGTGCTTATTGCATCAGGGAAGACACGTGGGACGCGCAATCATAAATTTTGGGTGGAATTTGTAACGGAGGGTGGATTGAAATGACTTGTAAAACATAAGAAAGAAAACAGCCGCATGAAATGAAACGTAGTAGTCAAGGAGAATGCGGAATTTCGAGCAGTTACTGCGGGGGGGAGAAATGGTCAATTTCGTGGAAACCGTTCAAATCCACCCCTTTCTATAGGGTGGGCCCGGCCGGGGCACATGGACGCAGGATGGATGAGGGGACGAAAAACGAGGAAGGAGATTGAGTCGAAATTTTTTGGACCGAAGTGTGGGGTGGGTGGCCACGAACCAATGAAATCCGTTCACGTATTTGGAAATCGGTTGAGCGGACGAGGTTGAAGGTGGGCACGTCCCTGAGATGATCTTGATCGTGACGTCATTTGGCCTGTTCGATTATTTGCCAAGGACGACTTTCTAGAATACATTCACCATGTCTCCTTCGTGAAAAGGGCAAAGGTCACCGAAAAAAGAAAATCTCAAATAAAGTCTACTATGATATCATATATGCATGACATATCTACCTCAAACTTATACTCATTTAATATATTCATCCTAAATTTATACATGCATAAGATATTTATTCTTCATCAAAATTTTACTAACAAAAGCCGTTGAAAATTCCAAATGGACAACGAAAAGTAAATGGTACAATTATTGTGACAATGTCGATTGTAAATTGGTGATGGTAGAATAAGGAGGTAGGGAAAAAAAAGGAAAAAAAAAATCTTGATGAAGAATAATTTAGAATTTTTGATGTCATAAAAAATAAGTTTGAAATAAATGTTTTTTATGGATATAAATTTAGATTTTTGTGGCATAGAGAAATTTATGATAAATATATAATAAAGGTATAAATTTGAATTAAATATGTGACATGATTAAAAATTTGAGCTTTTTAATATCATCAAAAAGTATGAAATAAATAGATCACATGATCAATAATTTGAAATTTTAAGCAATTTTTACCCGTGTGAAAATGATCCGGACGACTTTCTAGAATGCATGGAATAGGCTCTTTTGTGAAAACGACCTCAGCTAGTTGTTCAAGATTTTCCTTATTTTTACTAAGGACTCCGTCAATATCCTTTTCAGGAGTTAATTTATTTTATAAGTGGAAATAGCTACTTGGTTGACCCCTTGGTTTCTCGTTTTATTGCCACACTACCAGAAAATAGAGATGTTGTGGGTTGAGTCCACGTGTACACAATGAAAAAACACCAATAGACAAGCGCCACCAAGCGCCACGGCAAGTCAGATGTAATTTCCGTCTTTTGGTGCTTGGCCTCATGATGGCCAATGGACCGCGACTTGCACAGGTATCGAGTTTTGCGAGGTCCCCATCTCGAACGGAAGAATTACCCTTTCCGTGTAATCAAATCGGCTAAATTTAATTAACGTGGCTGTCAGATGATGTCGCAACGTTAGGTGAATAATTTATTTTAGTCTCCATCGCCTAAATTAGTCCACACATGTCTACATGGACATCCGCATGCTTTATCCACATCACACTTTGACATCGACGGGCCGTGTAAGTCAAACTTAATCAAATTTGATGCCGGAGGAATTTCATTAGAAAATTTATGAAAATGGACTAATTGGTTAAGCAAATTAAAGATACACGGACTCAGTTAAAGCAATCAGGAAGAACATGCGTGATCATGTATCTCGGCCGACGATGACGGGTTAGATGAGAAAGGGTGCCTTTGAGAAGACTTTTTGGGAAAGTACTTGAGAAAATGCGAAGGCCCTTGAGTTAAAAAAGTTTTTCAAAATGCAAATTATATTTGGTAAATCGCATTTGAAAAAGTCCATTGTGAAATATCTTTGAGCAAAATAGTATTTGAACAAATTAAATTTCCAAAAGACTTTTATTATTAAAAAAAATGGAAAAAAGGAGGGTTGGCTGGCCAAGGGCTTTGACCGATTACCGCTGGCAAAGAGCTAACAGTTGCCGACAAAGGGTAGGCGGTCTGACGAAGGGCAGGCGTCCGGGTAGGGTCATCGTGCGGAGGACAAGGCGCGGCGACCCTCGCCGAACGGTCACACGACCCACCGCGCCGCGACCTTTGTGCAGAGGTGGTCGGGGCTCGCGATTTAGTCACCGCGACCCAGATCACGCAACTAGATCTGTGCATGATCTTGGTTGCCGTGACCCTCGCCCATCACGTCCTCCACGTGGCGGCCCTTGTTGGAGGGTCGCGGGACCCTAGCCGAACCACCTGCCCTTTGTCACACCATCTGCCCTTTGCCGGACCACCTACCCTTTGTCGGCAACCACGCGTAGATACTGGTCGTGTTCAGTAGAGAGAAGGGAAATAGATGAAGATGATGAACAACTATCGAGGGTAAAACTAAAAAAACAAAAGATTAGTAAGGACAATTTCGGGAGAAAATTTTCACTAGCTTGAAAGCCAGCATGCCGAGAAAGCCCAAGGCAGCCTTTTAAAAGCTTGCATTTGTCAAAGGTAAATCAAAAAAAAAATTACCAAAGACCAAATATTTGGCCCAACGCCCAAGGGGCTTTGAGAAGGTAGTTTCCAAACGCACCCAAACTCTTGTTTGTAGAGGAAGGAATTGCAGTGGAGTTACACTTGAGCATTCAACCAACTATGTGGTGGCCTTTCGAGGGGAGGCCACTCGACCACAGCCCCTAGTCGGGTTGATCAGCGCCCTTCCCGAATTTCAAAAGAAAGTGGTGCGGCTTTCAAGCAAAAGTGTCCCTTTTGGCTAAAGCCATGCCAAAGACAAAATGGATCTATGGGTCTTAAAAGAGTGGCAAAGAACCATCTGCACTTTTCTAAGACGGCCTCTTTACCTTCTTAACAACATTCCACAAGAAACACCAGTCTGGTTGGTCTTCTCCAGTCTAATTGGTTTTCTCCATCCTCCGGGATGAAACATTAGGTTGGACAAACTCTAGTTTGCGCGACACCCTTGGTTTGAATAGCCTCTTGAGCTAGATAATAGGCATTCATTAGCGAGAGAAGTAATATCAGAGATCATATCACAAATGATCGCAGCCACGAGGTAGTTTTCATCGAGCTCTTCGTATAAAGCTAATAGAAGCAGCTACAATCCCTTGGAGACCAAAGGCAATTTGTCCAATTGATATGTTCGGTTGCTTTTGGGAATTACCTTCCCAAAGCCCCTTGGGCTTGTAAAGGTTTTTGGATCAAATATTTGGTGTTTGGCAATTTTTTTTATTTTATTTACCTTTATCAAATGCAAGCTTTCAAAAGACTGAAAGCCCAAGACAGGTTAGGGGCTGCCTTGGGCTTTCTCGGCATGTTGGCTTTCAAGCTAGTAAAAATTTTCTCTCAAAATTGTCCTTACTAATCTTTTGTTTTATTGGTTTTACCCTCGATAACTATTCATCATCTTCATATTCTTCCCTTCTCTCTACTGAACACGACCAGCATCTACGCGTGGTTGCTGACAAAGGGTAGGTGGTCCAACGAAGGGCGGGTGGTTCGGCTAGGGTCCTATGACCCTCTGACAAGGGTCGCCATGCGGCGCCGGCGAGGGCACGACAACCAAGATTGCGCATAGATCTGGTCACGTGATTTGGGTCGCGGCAACTAGATCGCGAGCCCTGACCACCTCCACACGATGACCCTAGCTAGACGCCCGCCCTTTGTCGAACCGCCTACCCTTCATCAACAACTGTTAGCTCTTCGCCAGCAGTAATCGGTCAAGCCCTTGGCCGGCCAACTCTAATTTTTTTCCTTTTTTTTAGTAACAAAAGTCTTTGCAAATTTAATTTGTCCAAATACTATTTTGCTCAAAGATACTTCACAATGGACTTTCACAAATACGATTTACCAAATACAATTTGCATTTTGAAAAACTCCTTTAACTCAAGAGCCTTTGCATTTTCTGAAGGACCTTCCTCAAAAGCCTTCCCAAACGCACCCAAAGTACGCCTCGCTTGACATATGTTAGTTTCAAGCTAACATTATTGTGGCGACAAATACATACAGCGCATATTCAGTTCAAGCTCATCAACGAAGACCTCAACATCATCTCATCTCATACTGGGAAAAAGTTGAAAATGACGCCAATTCACATCTACAGCGAGGGATTCGCTTTCCATTGCGCTTCCCAGTTTCCATTTGTTTTTCCTAGCTCTCACTGACTTTTATCCTTGACATCAGTACTTGTTCCTGACGGAACAATTTGCCCAACTTTCACGTACTTCTCCATGAACTTGTATTCCCAATCCTGCAAAACTTCAAGCTCAGACTCACTCAGCCCTTCAATATTCCCTGTCAGATCTCTCGCATCGAAAGACAATAAAGCTAAGGCCCTGCTCGCATCTCTTCCTGCAAACAAGGCATATGGGCCCCCCGGACCATAAAACATCCTGCAAAGAATTATCAGAGAGAGAGAGAGAGAGAGAGAGAATCAGATTCCCACTGCGAATAAATTCAACAAACACTTCCATGTTGCGCAACTTCATCTAGTGCAACTATTTAATCTCCCCATAAATCATATGCCAACCACTTTAGGGTCCGTCTCATCTCCATATCCTCGGCTATAGATTGGGAGTGGGAGTCTCCAACTCTTATCTTAGTGTCTTTTCAGTGATATGCCAATGAATGCGGAGTCCAAATGGAATCAACTTAAACCCTCTATCTCAGTTCAGCTGGGAATTTAACACTGCTTTTACTTGCCCTTACAGTTTTATCACCCCTCAGCGGCATTCTTCTTGGCAAGCTTATTACAGAGTAAGCATTCATATGCCAAATCAAACAGACAAATGATATTCAAGCCACACCAAATTATGGAATTCGACTACTGTAGAGAATAGTTGATACCATCATCAGTTAGACAAAGGAAATTCAATCTCACTTCCCTGTCCAATCCACATACACCACCTTAGAGGGTTTCAAAGCCCAACCGCGAATCCCTAGCGCCGAAATCCGATCCTCATCATAATCGAACTTCTTTCGAGAATGTTTACCCAGGTTACACCCCTAATCACAACCCTATCACTTCATCGCATGTAATTAACCATCCATAGAGCTTATCTGATCATCTACTGTCGAACAGAGCATTCAGCATACACATGGGATCGCCAATCAGAAAGCCTAATCATCGCATTAACTAAAACTCAAACCAAAAATCCAACAAACGGCTACGCTCAGCACGCACGGACATCATCACGCACGAGGAACAAGGCAACGAACGCTCACCTAGAGCTAGAGACATCGTAGATCTGGCCCTTGATCGCCATGAGCAGCGGCTTCCTCGGGTCGGAGCCGTCGTAGGCTCGCAGCTGCTCCTCCGTCACGTCTCCGAGCTGGACCGGCTCGGCCGGGGGGGCCGGCGGGGCGCTCGCCACGGCGCTCGCCACGGCCTTCCTGTGGAGATCGGCGTCGGGGTCGACGAACATGCCGCACACCGCCTTGTAGACCGCGACCATCAGGGCGAGGATCGTGAAGAACGCCGCCGGGGAGAGGCCCGTGTACGCCGTGATCGCCTCCATCGCCGCCGCGTGAAGCCCCATTTCGAGATGATCTCGGGAGCCGAAGCATGGAAATTGGGATTAATCATCGGCTCGTCGACGTCCATCCCGCAAGATCTACCTACCACGACGCCTCCGGCTCACCTACTTCAGGTCGCAGGAGGCAAATGAGAAAAATAAAATGTGCGAGGCAAATATTTTTAATAATTTATTTATTTCGTCGAAATTGAAGGATTTGAAAAATATTTTTTTTAAGAATAATTATTTCTGATATTTGAAATAACTAATAAATAAATTTTATTTCATTATTGATAATGATATTATTTTCTTGGATGATGATTTTTTTATTTATTTATTTTATAAGAGATACAAATAATTATTTTTAGGAAAAAAATTTCCAAATTATTCATTCTTCGCGAAATAAATACACCTACTACATTTGAATTTTTCTTTAAATAAGATGTCGATTTTAATTATAGACCTAATTTTGGGGTTTCAAAGTATGTGCATGACCAAGAAGAACTATTTTTATAAGATAAGTTTGGTCTTTTTATTTTTTATTTTTTTATTAATGTAAGGACATATCTGTGAAATTGTTTTTCCTAGACATAAGTATTGACGGTGTATCATTGAAATTACAAGTTTCCAATGGCAAGATTTGGATTTCAACCTCGAATTCAAAGAGTTACAAATCATGAAGATGAAAAAGATTATAGGATAAAAAGAAGGTGTTAAGAGCGGTTATTCTTGATTTAGCTATAAAAAAGATCACACTATGTACCATATCTCCTTAGCATTAATTTGCACTATGCCTGTGTTCTTCTCCTAATGTAAAAGCGAAAGCTGTAGATCACCTCCGATCACTCTTTTCCTCCTCTCAACTCCCTTCGTATCATTGCCAACCATCCATCCTTGCGACCGCCGTCTCCAAAAACGATCCCCCGAGAGCTCATATGCGCCCTTGAAGGATCTTGTGTGGAGAGCTCTAGGAAGTGTTGAGCTCGATTGGTGGTGAGAAGCAACTCCTATGTCGAGCTCAAAGCCGAGGAGAGAGAGGAAGGGAGGGGGGGGTAGCACCGATTGTAATGATCCGATCCGATGAGAGCGGGGAGTGATTGTCGGGACCAGAGGGCCTGGACAAAGAGCAGCTCCTAGCAAGTTTCTAGGATGATAAATAAAGCAAGAATGAATTGAACTATACATCGAACATGGGGAGAGCGATTTTTGAATATATGTGTGAAAATTAGAATTAACTCACAAAGGTGTCTTTTAACATAATGTTAAACTTTGAAGTTAAGCAAACTCAGGTCAAAGCACTATTAAAATGAGTGATCTTTTAGGAAAGTGCAAATATGTACACCAAAGGATAAAATTGTGATGCTTGGTATAAGACGGATCAAAGTAAATAATATTTCGAATAAGTTAATTCAAAGATGTCACACCAGCAGCGGCGCTCCTCTCATATGTATTCTATCCAATTCATTTCTCTTAATATCTTGCAACCTGATGGTTTTATGTGATAGGCTTATGGCCCGTCCGCCCATGTTGGGCCTGAAAGCCCGGCCCACAGGATTAGGGCCCATGGATGAAGGGGTACGTTCCTTTGTTGGAGGGAATGTATAAAAGGAGAAAGAGAGAGGGAGGAACACACCTGTTGGAATAACAAACGTACGTTCCTCTCCATCTCTCCCTCCAAAAAGAAAACGCAAAAGGCGAATCCATCTTCCCTTCAAGGCTAATTGACGTCATCGGATCGAATAGGGCCAAATTCTCTTCCTCTTATCGGCATTGGTGTTTAATCTGTGGCTAACAAGGTACGCTCGAATCCGTGGTGTGCTTTAGGATCGGTGATACGTGATTTTCCCGGGCTTGTCTTCCGCATTCGTTTTTGGGTTCGATTTAGTGTCGAATCCGGTTTTTGGGGATCCGTTATTCCCAACATTGGTATCAGAGCCCTAGTTCATGTTTTCCCGATCCCTTTGATGTTTTATGATTGATTTTTCGCGAAAATATTCGACCGACACGGATCGGGGCGAGAAATCCCGACACCCGAGCACTGTTCATCCATTTTTTCGAGTTTCCGTAAGTCGAAATCAATTTCTGAAGGCACAGAGTGAAAGAGCTCGTCGAGACGAGTCCGTCGATGGGTCGCCGCCGCCGGCAGACGCGCACGCGCCCACACGCGCGCCGGCCGCGCGTGGGCGCCACGCGCCGCGCCGGCTCGGCCGGCGCGTGCGCCACACGCGCCGGTGACGGACCGGCGTGCGTGCGGGCGCCGCCGCCGGCGAACCGCACGCGCCGGCCGGCGAACCGACGCGTGCGCGTCACCGTGACGTCACGGTAACCGCCGGGATGACGTCATCGATGACGTCATCGCCGACGACCGTTGACGGCCGGTCACCGGCCGGCGATCCGACCCGCCGGCGACGCGACCGCCGGCGACCCGACCCGACGGCGAACCGACCCGACCCGACCCGCATGGAAGCGGGCGCATGCCGCGCACGTGCCGGATGACGTCTGCGTGACGTCAGCCCTCGCACGCGCGAGGCACGTGCCGGTCGGTTCGTCCGACCGACCGGCCAGCCCGACGACCGGCGACCGTTGACCGGCGTTGACTCGTTGACCGTTGACCACCGTTGACCACCGTTGACCGACGACCGTTGACCGTTGACCCGAAAAAAAAAAAAAAGGAATTTGTTTCTTTTTCAGTTATGTCTGTGTGGGTTAGAGGTAGTCCATTTTTTATTCTGCATTTGTTGCATGAATCATGGAAAATTATGTATTTTCCTTTATGTTCATTGTGGATTATAAGTGATCCATTTTTAGTTCTGCATTTGTTGCAGGAACTATGATGCGTTATGCACGGATACCTGCAATCCCGAGAACGGACGAAGGAAAAGCAAGACTTAAAAGGCTGATGACAGAGTTAGGCGATTATCGGGGGCATGACGGTGATTTAGTATCACACGTGGTCGGGGTCAATCGGATGATACAAGAAATCATCTCGTAATGGTTATCTTATGCCGGATTTTGAGAAGGTGCCGGCTTTGATGAACACTCTTCCACCGAATGGCAAGCGGTGTTAGATCTGCTATGGGAGGTCAACGTGGTCCCGGGTTATAGGAGGCTAATGGTAGCTTTTGTTAGAGAGTACTATAGGATTGAGTTAATCAAAACTTCAACCCTTAGATTGAGCTCCACATGGCGCGAGTGAATGCGCCTTGGAGGCGACATGAGAGCTCTCCAAAAGTTTTTCCATGGTTGGCAAATGTGCCTACAAATTTCTCAGATATTTTGATTGATAGATTAGAAGGGACATTCCCTATTTATTTCTTAGATTAGTTTGAGATATTTTTTTTAAGTGTGAATATCTCTTTCTATGTTGATATTTCTTCTTTGAATATATTACTTAGTGTAATTGATTGTTGTATTATGTGAAAGCATTATTATTCTATTGGATGTTAGATATTATTTGCTTTTGTTATTGTTGATCTTGTGGGTAGTTCATAGAAGTTTTTTGTAACTTCATAGAATTTATTTTGCATAAGACAATTATATTAATAATAGTTTTAAGTTAGGATTTTTGGAGGATGATTGGAAACGTAGTGACCTTTTGATTCTGAAACCTTACTTGAAATTATTCATTGATATGATGGGTCCGTGCAAAGTGGATGCATAAATGATAGGCATTAATTATTCGTGCATATTGTCCGATGTGTTCAGATCGATGGTTTCAAAGCAACTAAGAACGTAATTGCGATATGAACGGCAACAATTGTGAAATATTGAATAAGAAGATTCAATATGTGCTGGAAAAGCAAGAAGCACTAGAAGCTCTTGACCATATTATGGAAGATCTTGAGGATCTTGTGCGCCACCTTGAGCTGGTAGAGGACCGCTTAAGCGCATGTGAGTCGAAAATAGATATTTGCTATCTTTGGTTCTAGCTCGAAAGGGCTTTAAGCTCTAAGCGCAAGCGTATTGATTCGTTCAATATGTGGGATTGCAAAGGATCAAGTCCTTGTTGCAAGAAATCAAGAGTTAACCGACACAAGAGAGGAAAACGTCCTCAAGTGAAGAAAATGTCAAGGATGAGGTGTTACAATTGTGGCAAGAAGGGTCACTATGCTCGCAATTGTTGTGAGCCGAAAAAGGTAAACACCTCTTGTACATTTGAGAACTTTGCTTATGTGTCAAGTTCTCAGTATTATTGGCTGAATCCAATCCTTTGTGGACTGTAGATTCGGGAGTAACAGACCATGTAGCGAAGGATAGAGGATCCTTCGTGGAATTCCGACGAGTACCAACTGGAACTAAGTGGATCTATGTAGGAAATAACTCCGAGAGATGAAGTTAAAGGGATTGGCACTGCCAATTGAACATGCGTGGTGGACGCACCTTGTTCCTACATGATGTTCTATATGCTCCGGAGATTCGTCGAAATTTAAGTGTCTGTTTTTGGTGTTGGTTAAGCTTGGTTTTAGTGTGAACTTCCATAATAGCAGTGTAGATTTGTATTTGGATACAAACTACTATGGTTGTGGTCACTTTCTGGATGGTTTTATTGTACTAAATGTTGACTGTGGTGATGTCAATATTTGTTATTCCCTTGTTTCACGTCTTCTACTTAATTTGATAATGATGTGATTATGTGGCATGCTAGACTTGGTCATATTGACCAACAACGTATGAATAGACTAGCCAAAGAGGGCTTGTTGGGCACATTGAAAAAGTCGATTTGCCCATATGTAAGCATTGCCTAGAAGGGAAAACGACAAGGAAACCATTTGGAAAAGGTAAAAGAGCTGAATTTCCTCTGCGTTTAATCCATTTCGACGTCGTGGTTCAATGAATGTGAGAGGAAGGCATGGGGCTGTTTATTTCATCACTTTTATAGATGATAATACTCGATTCGGATATGTCTATTTGACTTCTCATAAATCTGAAGCTTTGAGTTGTTTCAAAAGTTTTATGAACTTGGTAGAAAATCAATTAGACAAGAAAATAAAAGCATTGAGATCCGATCGAGGTCGAGAATATTTATCGATGAGTTCAGAAAATTATGTGATGAAAAAGGAATAGAAAGACAGTTGTCTATTCCATATACTCCTCAACAAAATGGTGTTGCAGAGAGAAGAAAAGAACCCCACCGGAAATGGTTAGGTCCATGATGGCGCATGCTAACTTACCTATTACTTTTTGGAGTGATGCGTTGTTAAGCTCGCCGCCTATATACTTAACCGGGTGCCTTCCAAATCGTTACTTCCACTCCATATGAATTATGGACGGGTAGAAAACCGGACTTAAGTTTTCTTAAGCCATGGGGTTGTGCTGCCTATACTCATGAGTCCTCTCACAAGTTTGGGAAATTGGATCCCAAAGGAAAGAAGAGTATTTTCATGAGATACTTCGAACACTCGAAATAGGTGAGCAGGAAAATGGGAGTATAACTGAATTTGAATCACGGGATGTCACATTCTTAGAGGATGAATTTCCTAAGAAGGGCGAAATAGGTGAGGATTACTACCTATTTGAAACCTTGGATCAAGATAATGATATTAGTGGAGTTCGTCCAAGTGGGAGTAACATGAGAAGTGATGAATTTAATTCAACTCACTCTCAATTACAACCATATGATGAGATGACATCGTCATTATCTAATTCGAGTGGGAGCTTGATGGGGAATGATGTGCTAAGTGTACAATCTCCCATACGGCGAACAAGTCGCCAAAGTATTCCCCGTCGACGTTTTGACATTGAAGGGGAAACTTTTATGATTGCTCCACAAGATGAGGATGAGCCAAGAAATATTAATGAGGCTCTAAATTGCCCTAGTAAGGAAAAATGGATTCATGCAATGGAAGAGGAAATGGAGTCAATGAAGTCAAACCAAGTTTAGGAACCGGTTGATCTTCCAAAAGGACGCAAAGCTATTGGGAACAAGTGGGTTCTCAAAATAAAGCGAAAGGCGATGGCTCGATATAAAGGCATAAGGCTCGCCTTGTGGCGAATGGGTATAATCAACAGGAAGGAATTGATTATGAAGAAACATTTTCTCCTGTAGTAAGATTTACCTCCATTCGCATTATTCTGGCAATAGTGGCTAGTATGGATCTTGAGTTACGTCAAATGGATGTAAAGACTGTTTTCCTCAATGGAGAATTAGAGGAAGAAATATATATGGAACAACCTGCTGGTTTCATAGTGAAAGGCCAAGAAGAAAAGGTATGTCGACTTTTGAGGTCGATATATGGCCTTAAGCGATCATCGAGACAATGGTATATACGTTTTCATAATGCCATAATGGCATATGACTTTACAATGATAGATGAGGATCATTGTGTATATATCAAAAGATCCAAGGATCAATTTGTGATCATATCATTATATGTTGATGATATACTAATTGCCGGAAGCAATATGGAGCTTGTTAATATTGTCAAGAGTTGGTTGTCTTCCAACTTTGAGATGAAGGATATGGGTGAAGCTGCATACATTCTTGGAGTTAAGATTTCAAGAGATCGTTCGAAGAGATCGTTATCTCTTTCGCAAGAAACATTTATAAATAAGGTTCTTGAACGATTTTGTATGCAAGATTGTAAACCCATTGATACTCCTATTGCAAAAGGTGAAGGATTGAGCTACGATTGTGTCCAAGGACTCCACAAGAGAAGGAACAAATGAAACATGTTCCTTATGCTAGTGCTGTTGGAAGCTTGATGTACGCTATGATGTGTACAAGACCGACATATGTTTTGCAGTTGGAATGGTGAGAAGATACCAATCCAATCCAGGTCAAGCACATTGGAAAGCCGTTAAGAGAATACCGAGGTATCTAAAGGGGACTGCGATTATATGCTGAGTTATTAAGGAAAGGATCTGCAACTCAAAGGCTATTCGATCTTTGATTGAGGAGGAGATTTAGATGAAAGAAAATCTACCTCTTGTTTGTTTTCTTACCGAATAATAATGGCGCCATATGTTGGAGCAAAGAAGAAACAAACATGTATAGCCTTGTCCACGATGGAAGTTGAGTTCGTGGCATTATCAAGAAGCAAAAGTATAAGAAGATGTTTGGCTTAAGAGATTATTGGATCATTTAGGTGTTATTAGAAGTGCTGCAGATTCATTGTTGGTTAAGCGTGATAGCCAAGCAGCAAAAGCATACACCAAAGATCCAAAATATCATGGCAAGACCAAACCTATAGATACCAAGTATAATTTTGTCAAGGATATGATTGCATGAAAAGATGTGAACTTACAGTACATATTACGCATAGAATGGTAGCAGATCCTATGACAAAGCCAATACCTAGAGATGTGTTTTGTGGCCATATGAAATCTCTAGGATTGCGTAGAGTCGATGTCTTGGATTGTAATTTCCCTTTGAAGTGTTCACATTTGATGAATTTGTGTTTTTTCATCATTAATGCCTATGAATCTTTATTTGATCTTTATGCATCTTAATGCTCGGTGCATTACTTTAAGTTGAGAAAGTATGTCGGACAGATATAAGATTAGCCCACTCACACGGGTAATTGCCTCTATTTACTTGTGTGATAAATAGAGATGAGATTGTTTTTAAGCTTATTATCTAGGTGATAATCGAGAGCTCAAGCTTAAAATATGTATGTCGCCTTAACTGGGTGTTAAGATGAGGACATAATACTTACTATGTCCGAAAGTAAAATACCCCACATATTTTACTTTATCTGTCTATAATGCCAGATGTGAGTTCTAATGAATTTTGTGAATGAGTAGATACGTGAACTCAAGTTAGACATTGGGTATGTCTGAACTATCATCTGTACGGTATTGAAAGTGTAGACATACGCTCCATGGGAAAGGAGTTAATACCGTAATACGTATTTCATACTACGTATGCATGAGACGACCAATAAGAGTGGCAAAAGTTTGATCTCAACTTTTATGCCGTGTGAGACTCTTGAGGAAAAGAGTTCATCAATTTTAGTGCCCTCATGACTCTTACTTATTCTCAAGATTTCTATTTAGTGTTTGCTATCTTAGGATGTTGCCAATGGTCATGAGTTTGATTCGATCTAATGGGACATTTCTAGAAAAGCAAGCTAAACTGAAATTGAGAGTTTGAAGGAAAGAGGAAGATCGAATTTGAAGAATCACATTGTAGTTTTGTATTCACCGGTTAACCAATTATGACTGTCTTTGGGATAATCATAATTGTGAATACATATATATATATATATATATATATATATATATATCATTGTTTGAAAGAGATCAAGAGAGATATAAATGTGATCGATCGATCTAGGGAACTCGCATACTAAATCTACTCGGGATATGATGCCCATTATGAGCTGCTATATATTCCTAACGGATGTATAGCAACGAGCTCTCAAAGTATCTTTGGTCGCACGGATTATTCACCGGTATGAATGTTGAAGAGAGGTAAAGAGAATCTGTTCAGCCCACCATGTGCGAGTGGGAGATGATGGTTTTATGTGATAGGCTTATGGCCCGTCCGCCCATGTTGGGCTCGAAAGCCCGGCCCACGGGATTAGGGCCCATGGATGAAGGGGTACGTTCCTTTGTTGGAGGGAATGTATAAAAGGAGAAAAGAGAGGGAGGAACACACTGTTGGAATAACAAACGTACGTTCCTCTCCATCTCTCCCTCCAAAAAGAAAACGCAAAGGCGAATCCATCTTCCCTTCAAGGCTAATTGACGTCATCGGATCGAACAGGGCCAAATTCTCTTCCTCTTATCGGCATTGGTGTTTAATCTGTGGCTAACAAGGTACGCTCGAATCCGTGGTGTGCTTTAGGATCGATGATATGTGATTTTCCCGGGCTTGTCTTCCGCATTCGTTTTTGGGTTCGATTTAGTGTCGAATCCGGTTTTTGGGGATCCGTTATTCCCAACACAACCTTTAAGTACCATGAAGTCTCTCATGGCACGAGGAAGCGAGATTGAAATATGTGTCTTACATAGCGCACGATTACTATGCAAACAATATGATATAAATTATTTTGATACGAACATCGGTAGAGATCAGTCAAATAGAGTTTAGATATAAATGTCACGAAAAAATCATTCTCTATATGATAATTATTCATGATGGTTTGCCATTTTTATGCTTGTGATGCTTCCTATATCGAATGCATCTCGTGGTTTTGCTTTATGCAAGAATCAAGACATCAACAAATACCAATTATCAACATCTATAGGACAAGTGCACATGTCTGATTCAAGTAATAATAACGTGTGTATTTTCCAAGGTTAATTAGTAACTGGTCATTCTCCGTTTACAATCCCAAGTGCATATATCTATCTTATCCAATTCCATCATGTCCTATCGTCGTACCAATGACCATTTTCACATGATGGTGCACGCGTGGACGTTGTCGTCGCTGAACATGAAGACGGTGTTGTCGTCGACGGTGGAGTACGCCTGGTCAGGGAAGTAGCCGTGGATGCTCTCGTTGAAGCCATGGCGGTAGTAGTTGTAGGTAGTGGAGAAGGTGGACTCGTCTAAGTACTGGGCGGCATAAGGGTAGTACTCGCTGTCGTAAGGGTAGGGCCAGAACTCGGCCTTCCGCCCCGTCCGCCGCACCACCTTTAGCACCTTCCTCTGGTCGACGTACCCTGTCACCGTCACCTTCTGTGAGTCCATGTCGATCTCCACACTATCGACTCCTACACCAAGTGCATCGCACAAGTAGAGAGAAAGAGACAAAGTTACTTGTACATGCATACCATAACGATTATCAGAGAACCATAACGATTATCACTTCTCTAGAAAATGTTAAAGTCACTTGAAAAGTCTTATTTAAATGTGTTTTGAAAATTCAAAGTTTATAATTCGAAGTTAACAACTTTATCAAAATGAGTAATTTTTTTTTTCATCTTTCAAAATGTCTTGGAAAGTGTTATTTTCACGTTTACTTAACTCATGTCCCGAAGACACTTATTAACATGATCCTTTATTCTGTTTTACGTTTAGGAAATGTGCACATGTGCGTGTACAACATGTCATATTAACTTTATTCCTTTGTATGTCAAGGAAATGTACATATGTGTGTTCAACATGTTATCTTATATGTCCATCTTGAGGCCTTCTACATGTACTGTTCAATAATCAATGATGTTGTTTTTCCATGTGAGTAGATGATTGTCCTAAACTTGTAGTAAGTTTTTCCTGCTATTCACATAAAGAAGGAGAATGTCATCATGATGATCGAGAGAACTATAAATTAACAAAGGAAATGTGTTTGTGGACATCATTCCCTTAATAAACCATAGATACTTTTTATAATTCAGAAGCGCGGACGTAGAGACAGGGCTACCTTGAAAACACCATAATCAGATTAACTTTTAGATTCATGCATAACTTCCGGAAAGCAAAAACGATCAATTAGATGCCTCGAACTGGGTAGAATGAGGTTCATTTTTTTTAATCAGGAAGTAAATAATTTGCGAGATTGCATGCTTGTTGACAAGGACCTTTATGCTGAAACATGCATAAAAAATGTTTTATTTGCAGCATGGTTGGACGGTATATATGCATGTAAAATCATGCGAAGGATGAAGAAGATGAAAAGCCATCACTTCAATGCATCATAATATGCTGTTTCAGATGGTTTTTTCAGGAGCAGAATCTTGCCGTCTATTTTCGACACTGCCCTTCGCACCCTCTTCTCGCACCCTTCGCAGTCCATGTGCACCATAAGTTCCACGATCTGTTAAACCCCAACACCAATTATAATGACGATCGCGAAAACATATAACGTGACTACAATAATGCGAAGGAAAATCAATGAAAATGATAATTAACATGATTTGTATGCAAGCAAGACTCAATCCTTGCAAAACGTTGGAGAAAGTTAATCACGAACAGTTTCAAAGAGTCAAGATATGTCAAGAGAGAGCACTTACGGACAAAGCATTTGATATTTCTTTCTTACTAGAGCCCCAACCAAACATGAGTCCGACCCGATATGTTCTTCCCTTGCCAGTTCCGAGGATGACGACTGCCCCCTCAAATGCACCGTTTAAGGCGGGGTTGGGCTCTTCTCTTTCTGTTTTCCAAGAAGATCAAGATGGGAGGGTGGTCTGGAGATGGAGCTCGTGCGTTCCCTTCTTCAAGATGATGACAGAACGCATTTGATCAAACTCGCCGGCTCCAAATGCACCTGACCCAATTTGCCAACGCTCTCCCGCCTTTGGAATTTCCAAGTGGGGATCGAGAGATTCATGCTGGGGAATTTTGTCCAAGAGAATGTGAGAGAATGTGGAATGACCAATGTGAATTCATTGCCGTTGCGCTTGTCAATAATATGCCAGAATCTTTGTCCTGCCTGGTCGAGATCATATAGACAGAGAATAATGGAAAAGCAAGTTCCTTAGAAAGTAAGAGAGTGGCCTTGTTCACCGGAAAAACGCACAGAATAAGGGGAAAAAAAAAAAAAGAGCAGACGTCAAGCATTGGTTAATGGTGATAGAACGATGACATTAAGAATGATGTTTGTGGACTGTGGAATTGTCGGATCGACGTACGTAGTTTTACAGCTCGTTGGTGTGTTCTTAGAGTTTCTGCAGACTTGTACGCAAGAGGGAAATTAGCTTGTAATGGCTCATACGCGGCGTCCCGGAGACAAGCGAACCTCGTTTTACGTTAGCTAAACTTCTGTCTTTTCGATTAGCAAACATTGACGGCGGTGCTATACTTCGATTCTACGTCTGCATGTCTGAGCTTTGTATCCTTTCCGCCGGGTTGTCACGCATCGGGTTTTTCTCCATTGGTCGTTGGTGAGGAAAAGGAGAGTTCTCTATTGCTATGTAATGCATTCACCATTTGACCTGTTGATGTGATGGCATACATTCTGTGCCCTCCTTCATTGTGATTCTCTAACGGGTTATGAAAATAAGAAAGTTATTTGGCCTGTAACATCGTATATCGACATGCAATATGCATGATGTACATGGTGCATAAAAGAATTTCTCAAAGGGGAAAAGCTAGGTGGCAAAATCAAAATTTGATTCTAAATAGCATTATCTTAATTGTTTTTGTTATATTGACAAATATTACGTATGTTAAGATTGATTTACAAAATTAGTGTAATAAGGTGTTGGTTTGAGAGAGAAGGGAAGGGGAGAAAACGAGCGGTGGGGGTGGAAAGTTTGAATTTTGTGTGAGAGAAATTCAAATGAAGATTTTAAAATATTCTCCCATCACCATACATTTGCCTCCCCCTTCCCTCCAAACGAAACTTAAAGAACATGATAAATTATCGTCATATGTTGAATATGAGTCACATATTTAAATTTTCATATAATCTGTCTTGCCATTTAGTGTATCATTTCTAAATAGATCAACTGTAATGTATCTCTCATTTTCGTCACCAATAATCATTATATGCAATATATTCCATCGGTTGTCTTTCATTTTACTGCTTGAATCCATTGGCAATCATGCATGGTCTATTTTTCGGAAGTAGGAAAAGACATTTTATTCAAGTCTGTACTTTTTTGATTTCACAAGTAAATGAGTACATTTTTCTATGCTTATCTCCTCCCTCCCAACTCTATATGTTCCTTTATTCCCTTTACTTTTTGTCCTGGTCATTCAAGTTGATGGCAGGGGCTTCTTTCAATAGAGGAATAGTATAAAGGGATAGAAAGCAACCCTTGCCCATAATTCTTATGAAGCACATGTTGGTGTAGTGGCTTCTCGCACACAAAGAGAATGTCTGTAGCTATCATCCGACCTCTTTGGCATATGCCCTTGTCAAGTGTAGCCTTTCATAAGTCGATTGCTTGCTCTCATAAGCTGAAGCACATCTCTCCAAATCTGATCTTCCCTTAAGTTGCAATGTGGTATAGAATTGATACCCTCCCCTTTGGTCCATTGATAACTTATGGGAGTGGTATCACCGCAAACGCATTGTGCCATATTGGATGCACGTGTTGATAGACACGCGTGTATACAAGGAACATGTATTTAGGAAAAAATAGAAAAAAAAGGTAGCTCACCTTTTACCCATTATTGCTCATATGTCTCTACTTTTAAAAATACTAAAAATACATACGTTAATTTTCACCTTTGAGACCATTTGAACTTCGCATTAATTATTCTCAGAACTCTGTTTATGAAAATGCAATTTTCTTCTTCAAAATGCGTATGCTCGAATCTTAAATTCTTACATCCACCCAAAACACTCAAAACCAATTAAAAAGCAAATCACCCAGACCCTAGGAAAAGTGATAAAACAACTTTGCAAGGAGAGTGATTTTATCTTGAGGTATGTGTATAGTATTTGTAGAGATAGAGATAAAGATACATAAGTGATCAATGGGTCAAAAGCAATATATGCTTTTGATATTTTCTCCTAAAACTTTTTTCGCCTGTAATATAGACTAGAGAGAAGGAATCCGAGCAACAAATCAAGAAATTGAATGTTCTCCCAATATTAATTAGATGGGGAAAATAGACCTACTTCATCATTTTTATTAAGTTTTTAACACCTTGAGTTCACATGCACATCAAGCATTTATCTATTTCTAGTGATATTCGTAACCTTTGGGTACTACAAGAGCATTGATATTCATACCTTGGTGAGTACGTGGGTTGATGTTAGGTTATCAGAGATCGCATTTCTCTTTGGTCGATACCAAAGAATCTTACACATATTATGGATTGTTCATGTTGGACCATAATTGCTCCTCACCACAATAATCTTAAAATTCAAGATTGGCGAGAAAGTTATTGCAATCCAAATAAGGTGCTGACATTATCCTCTCCTCTCGATTAGAGATTGGCTTGTGAGGTAAGTTTTTTGTGCTCTTTCGAGGGCATCGAAAAGATTTTTCGGTTTTCTCCCTTTTCATCTTGATATTTAAAGATCTTGATGACTCGAATCAAATCAAATACTTGAGAGGATGCACCCCAATCTGTGTTTCTACACTCTTATCGGACACTTAATAAGAGGGAAAATTGTGTTAATCGATTATAGGAGTAAAAAATCTTCATTTATTTTGCAGAAAATAAATGATTTGGAAAACATCTTTAAAAATTGATCTCTTGTATCGCTCACAAATATTAACAAACAAGTAATACTTTTATCGTCCATGAATATATTTAGACATAAATTAATGTTAATAATGAAAACATTTTTATTGACTAATTTTTTCCATAGATACAAATAATTAATTTTAGGAAAATATTTTCCGAAACATCTATTTTCTCTGCTTATTTAAATATCATATATTTTAGTTAACTAATTATTTCAAGTGATACAAATAATTAATTTTCAGAAAATATTTTCTAAAGCATCTGTGATTATTTCAATACCACATCTTTTCTGCCCTTCTGCCTATTATCATGTCTAAATAAACTGCGAAACATAACACTTCCCTAAATATATTAATCTCATTAAAAGAATTATAACACGAGGGATTCAAATGGAATCTCACAGGCCAACTTGGCTCTCTCTCTTTTTTTTTTTTCCCAAATAAAAATAAGTATTACTCACTTTGGACTCAGGCCCAGGCCCGAAATCTCTCCGGATTCCGAACGTCGAACCCGAAACCGCGCATGGATTCGGGTCTCGGATCTCTCGTGCTCATCTCCTGGGTTTCGCCTTCCCCAATTTTTTCATTCTTCAGCTTTCACTTTCAGTCGCTGCCTCGTTCTTGTTCTGGTTCCTCTTCCGATCACCGCGGGGGGAAGAAAGAGCTGCGATTTCCGGCAACAACGGGAGGAGGTACGGTTTCTACTCGCGTCCGTCCGATCTCTCTGTTCGTTCTCGTCACTGTCGTTGTTGGAGCGAGTGATGTCGATTTCTCCGCGCTCGCGTGTTCGATTGCGTCTGCGCGAAACCGTCATGGATTTGCTGCCGAAACGAATTACCCCTTATGGATTTCGCTGGTTCTTGGTTCCCGCGACTTCGATCTGTTGATGCTGGATCTCTGTTTGGCTTGAGAGAGGAGGAAAAAAACCGAAACTTGCGTAACATTGTAATGGGGTGATTTGATGTTGCTTGAAGAGATTTTCCCTCATGGAAGGCCGTAAAATTTTGATAATGTCTGAACAATTTCCTTTTTCTTTTCTTTATGTGAGCAGAATGTGCATTTGCGGAATGGGGGATAGATTACCTTCTTACCGTAATTTAAGATGTTGAAGAATTAGTGTATCACTGTGTAAATAGTTTATGCTCACCTATATCGTACAGGGTGCATGAAAAGTGCTTTAGAAACTTATTAAGCGTGAACTCGGCAGCCCATGCACTTGTTTGGGATGTTAGAGATCAAGTATTTATATGACAGTATATGCTCCAGTAGATACGATATAGGAGCATATAGGGATAGACCCTTTCTGGAATTTAGTTTGTTACAGAAAAAGTATATATGATGGTATATGCTCCTAAGTATTTTATGAAGAAAAGGGGTTTTATTAGCTTATTAAGTGCAAAATCAGCAACCCATGAACGTTTCTGGGAGAATCATTCTACTCTATTTCCGTATGGCAGTTTTGGGGTCAGGGAAGCTTGTGGTAGAGTTTGAACTTGTTGAGTTGCTTTCATGTCTCTTTGAAGTCACTGAAATGTGACTTTTCCTGTGGAGGAGGAGTGTGTTATTGCTAACCTCCAGTATATGGCTGATTTCTTGAGGATGCCCTCTTTTCTAGGGATTGAATTTGTTATATCCACCATGTATCGTCGTTCTTTCCTCTAGATGCTATGTTTATAATTTTATTCTGATTCTGTCTACCGCCGTCTTCTAAATTAATGTTTACCAAATTGATCTTGTCATTTTTTCTTAATTGGTGTAGGAGCATGGCAACTTAGCTCTTGGTTCTCATGCTTCGTGTTGTTGCCTGAACGCTTTGTGTACTCATGTTAATTGATTTTGTTTTATAGTTTACCTATAGGTGTCGAGCAGAAGAGAGAATGAAAAGCCAAAGCAGTTACATGCCACCTCCTTACATTCCATTAGATCAGTCTGAACCAGAAGTAGAGACTCTTCCGAGCAGTGGTGACCCAGCTATTCGTCAGCCCATAAGTGCTGGGCCAACACACTGGTCTTCTGGAATCTGTGCTTGCTTCGATGACATGCAGAGCTGTATGCTACTTTCTGTCCTGAGACCTTGATTTATCTGGAGGAAAAGTTATGAAGGTGCATTTTGAGTTAAGAAGATTCGATTGTGTTTTCTATTGAAGTATAATTATATGGAGTTGCTTGAGACTTTGAAATATATTGAAAAGATAAAATGCTTCCTGTGCTTCTAAATGGATTTAGTATAAATGGCTTTAAGAGGACCAGTTTTTTACTAGTTGGTCAGAGGCTTTCAGTCATCTTTGCATAACTGTTCAGTTTTGCTTACAAGACTTCTAGCTATTCTTAGCATGATATCAGAAAATCTCATTGCTATTACTTAAATGAGCATGAAACATGTGCTGGCATGTTCATCTGTAAGTTAAATTGGATATGTAATCGCTGGAGTAATATTTGGAGAAGCAAATGGCAAATACTGAAGCATGATATTTTGTATGCTGTTTTATGTATCCATAATCTAGTAGAAGTCTATTTGTGCGCAGAGAGACAAATTCTTATAAATTATCATTTACTTTTCTCTGCTCTTGTCAGTTCAATAATTGTTGTATGATAAAAGTTTCTATACATACCTTATATGGTTGCAAGTAGGATTCTTTTCTTTTGTTCAAGAATTACAAAAATTTTTGTTGGCTGTTTATTCTACCTCTGCAGCCATTTAGTGCTACAAGAAGTTCATTTTGCTTTCATGCACTCGATTTTAATTAATGTCCATAGAATTTGATTATTCAAAATCATGAGTTTCATGATAGAACCTGAAATCTTGGGTTTTTACTCTGGTCAACATGGTAAAAGGTCTGTATTTAATGTCTTTGCCCTTTTTATCGGTCTTATGAAAAACATGTATGTAAGTTTGTAAACATAGATTCAAATAATCTGAGAAGCCACATGCTGTATCAGAAATTTGAAGTCCTTGCAAGTTAATATATTCCATTCCAGCCAGTGGCCTGGATACCTTGTACTAAGCTTCTGAGAGATATAGTGCTCTTGGGCTTTGGCCTTTTGTCATAGTAATACTAGGGCATATATATATTCTAGTTTTGATGTTAATATTTCGATTTGGATATATGAAAGGTCCAATCAAACTACAAATTGTTTGATATTGGTGGAAAGGAGTATAATTTCAATTAAAATTGTACAAGAGATGATAGTTTTTTTATTTTTTGATAGTTTGCACCTAAAACTTGGTGTGTTATTTCATTATCTTGGAAATAAAAATAATTGCTTGTTATTGTTGCATAGGTTGTATAGGTCTTTTCTGTCCTTGCTATCTGTTTGGAAAGAACGCAGAGTTTCTTGGTTCTGGAACTTTAATGGGATCATGCGCAACCCATTTCTTGCTGTGGGCTCTCGTCAATACTGCATGTTGTTTGTTGACGGATGGCATTTTATTGGGGCTACCTGGATGCTTCGTCGCATGTTATGCTTGTGGCTATCGAGGGGCTTTAAGATCAAAGTACAATTTGGAGGTATGATTTATTTATTTTGTCAAGAATAATGATAACGGCCACAGTTTCCTTTTAGCATTCTCACACTCTGTTTTGATTGATCTCTCTCACCATTTATATATGGCTCCTATTAACTTAGCTGATCTGTTATTAATGTATCAGTTAGGTTGATGATATGAAGAATACATGTATTCCTGACTAGTACATGCTTATGATTTTGCATCCACACGGCTATCCTGTCCAGTGGGACAAAGGCACTGTCTGCTTGGATTGGTTTCAGGTAGAACCGTTGGTTCTAAGAGCTGCACCGGGAGTCATAGACCAGTTGTAGGATCCCCGAACTGAGAATTGAATCGATTCTCCCGGGACTGGGAATTGGCTTGAAACCAAACTGATTGGGCTGGTTCCTGGGTTGAACCAGACTTCTTGTTCACCCCTAAGCTTGATCCTTGGCTCAAACCCCACCCGTAAGAGCAACGGGCAAGTTATTGCTTGAAGTTGAAGGCAAGAAAAGGGTAATAAAGAGCATTGGATTGGCTTGCTTTAACAAAAGTGGTGAGTTACAAAAGTTCAAGTTGAGCAAGTCATTCACCACTAGAATGAAGGGCGTAGATGAAGCCTAGTAGACAAAATGAAGGTATGATACTTATGGGAGAAGAACGACAAAGTAGGTAAGTAATGGGGCAGAGGCGGGACAGAGATTACAATGAGTTAGGCTTGTTAGCTTAAAGGCTATTAGAGTACGACACTACAGCGGATTCGGCTTTCTATTTCTTTTCCCTACATCCTTTCCAGTAGTAGATTAGAGCAAAGTTTCGTATAGAGGTATAGAAGTTTATTGTATTAGAACTGTGGATGGAGGTAAGGATCACTCTAGAATGATGGAAATGAATATGAAAAGCAGCAGGAAAAGAAAGGATGGTATGTGTCTGTCAATCTGGGCTACTTGGAATGGGCCAGCTGAGATTGTGGGTTTATAGACAACCTACGATGAGTAGGATAAAAAGTGTTAATGTTATGAAGATTCCTTCTATGCAATGATCTATAGTAGTCTAATGGATTAGGATCTCACCAAAATAATCGAATTAATGAAAATTCATTCACCATACTAAAAAAGGCATTGAAGATGTTTTTCTTCACGTAGTGTAATATAACAATTATATTAGCATTAGCAGTAAACATTTTACGCTAGATTTTTCCCATACACGTAAACGTAACAAACATAACCAAACAAATATAATTAGCAAAGATTGAAATCTATCTCCTGTTGAGAGCAAAGTATATCCCTTCTTGAAAAGACAAAAAGCACCACAAATTAAAACAGATTATTTTGCATGTAAAAGGCACTTATTTTAATATTTTAGAAAGAGTGGACGGACTCCTCTTTTCTAGTGAGCTCGGTCATCGAACATGGCAGCCTTCCCAAGGAGCTCTTTTTGTTCATGAGGATGGCCGTCTTCCTATTTTTGCGGGAGCTTATTTCTCCCTATGTAGAGAGCATATAATTTCGTATAAGGTTTGGATTGATCAGCGGCATACGTTCCCAGAAGAGATTGAGCCTTTGCTCACATTTCTTGTTTTTCAGCTAACCTATTTTTTGCTCAATTTCGTGTGGCTTGTTCGCATTTTCCATATTTACTCAATTTCTTTTAGATTTTCAAGACCCCTATGCCAAAAAGAGCTTAAAGAAGCTTCTATTTGTAGGCCTTGGAGGGCCATAACACTTTCTTAAAATTACTTAGAAGGTACTTTTAGTGGAGTAACATAGTCCAAACCTGGCTTGTCAAGAACTTGGAACCACATCCACTGTCGGAATCATGTCACCAAGAGCTTTGAAAGAGCACTTGAAAACTTTTACTTGGTTGGGGCTAGACTCCCTTAGCATGTTACAAAAAGAAAATCAAGTTTCATAAATGAAGTGGTTCGAATGGTTAGGTCAACTCAACTGTTTGCGTTGCTCTAAATTTGTCCCTACCTTCATTACATAGTTCCAACTCAACAAACATTTGTCCCTTCTATTTGGAACTCACTTGCAGTGACTAGATGGAAGGATGTATGGAATGAGCAGCAATCAATTCACTGTTGTCTGTTTCCCTAAATGTCTCTTAGCTAACTAGCCGAACTCGTAATAGTTTCTGTTCAGTCCTTGCCTCATTTCCTATGAAGCCTGTCATTTCGATCCCACTAATATTGTACTTATGTTTAAGCTGTTCGTCATAGTGGTTGATAACTTGATGAGCTTGTTCAACCTAGTCATTTATAAATCTCCTTTAGTTAAAGCAAGCTCCTCCACTCCTGGATCCATGGGTGCATTTGGGAGAGGCTTTCCCAAAGCCCCTTGGGCGTCCAAAGCCCTTTAAGCCAAATAAAGTGTGTTTGGCAAATTTTTTTTGAACCTCATTTCCCAAATGCAAGCCTTCCAAAGGCTGAAAGCACAAGGCAGCTTAGGGTGCGTTGAGCTTTTGCCTTCTAGGCATGCTGAGCTACTGTTCATCTTCTTCTTCTCCGTTGAACAGGACCGGCATGGCTGGGAGTGGTTGTCGGCGAAGGGCAAGTAGTTGCCGACAAAGGGCAAGCAGTTGGGCAACCCTCCAGCAAAGGTCGCCGCGACACTGATCTGTCGTGCGACCTTCATGGAGGGTCACTTGAGGTCATGTGACCACGCGGCCCTCATTGAGGTCACACAACTTTCGGCAACCCACCTCCGGCGACCTAGATTTGGGTCACGGCGAGGTCACGTGACCTCTGATGACCCAGTGTGACCTCGTCGCGTCCCAGATCTGGGTTGCTGGAGGTTGCGCGACCTTGCCGGGGTCTCCAAGGGCCTCCTGATGTCTTGTAACCTCATATGTCAACTGTCGGCGACAAATTTCAATCATCAACGGCCGCCTGTCCTCGCCGGCCAACTTTTTTCTTTTGACAAATTTATTCTTTTTTAATCACAAAATTCTTTTATAAATATAATTTTTCCAAACACTATTTTGCTTAAAGACAATTCACAATGGACTTTCATATTACGATTAAGTTCTTTACATTTTCCCAAAAGCTTTTCCAAAAATCTAACCAAATGCACCTTATATCCCTTTCCCACCTTCATCATCTAGCAGTTCCAGCCCTCTTCTCTAATAGGTGAGGTTTGAGTCAAGAGTTACACAAGTCCTCCTGATTGGAATAAATAGTAGATTGAAATAAGAACATTCGAGAGTCGGAATCTTCAATCCTTTTTCATAACTTTCTTGCTTTCCTATTAAAATTTAAAATGTTATTCAAATGTCAAATAAAGAAGTTACATATATGGATCTAGGTGTCAACATATACATTTTGCAAAAATTGTAAGTGTTTTGAAACCGCAAGATTTTGATTAGGCAAAAAATAAACAGTAAAAGTCAGTCTAGATTGATCCTGAAACTACTAGAACTGTTTCAAGATTCCTGTGAACAAATAAGTAGTTCTGTGCTTTAGTCATCAATTGGCCCATTTGATCAATCACTCATCTCATGCAGGAAGCGCCTTGTGGGGACTTTATCACTCATTTTTTCTGCCATCTCTGTGCAATTTGTCAAGAATATAGGGAGATCCGTGACCGATCTGGTGATGCAAACCCTCGTGATCTGACATTAGCAGTGGTCACGGCTCCGCCAGTGCAGACAATGGGCTCTCCTCCAAAACAGTAGGGCTGTCTCCTAAACCAGTCCTGCAGCACAACACTTCCTACTGAATTGACTTCACTTTTGGGGTCTCTCTTGAGACATCTGTATGGCGCACTGTTGATTGAATCCTTAGGTTAGAACTAACATGAATAAGCGACATTTGATGGATCCTTATTTACTCTGGAGGCTTCATTTTCTCGGGCTTTTTCATTATGGAGTTGTCTTCAGTCCTTCGACAGGAGAGAGAGACAGAAGCATCAGCACTCTTGTATTCTATAAATGCCCCTTAGTTCATTTGTACAATGTTTTTGCGTTTTGCTGGATTGTTGCAGGGAGGGAGGGTGTACATGATGCTTCGGTTCGACTTGTGTCATGGTGTTGTTTGGTTTCATTGGGAGCTTCTAATAAAGTATATTTGATCTTTGAAGCAAGAGTATACTATTTGTTGATAGATTCAGCTTGCATCTCAACCTTGAAAACAATCTTGCAATTGCTTTTCGATCACAGATGCAGTTGGTCTGGCATAAAATGCAGTGTGTTGTTAATGTTTCTTCTTGAAATTCAGCGATGTGAGGCATGGTTTATTGTAACTTGGAAAAATTTTGGTAGGACATGTTATTTGGAAAAATTTTAGTATGACATTTTATCGTATTGACATATGACATTCATGTGCTGCGCACATAAATACATTTGGGATTTTCACTTGTTTTACTCCTCGACACTTGAATAGTAAATAGGGTTAGGTAGAGCGAAAAGGATTCTCTGTCAAATGTGAAATGAATGCAAACTTCTAATAAATTATTTTACAAGTTTATGTCTTCAAAATCCTATGCTGCACGACACATCAACAGATCAACGAGGTTGGACATTATATTAACGATGCGCGCACTAATTGTGAAAAGTAGAAGGAAAAAATGAACTTCAATTGAAAAATGTAGTAAGTATAAACTGTGGTTGCACAATAACAAAAATTTGAAAAACGTAGTAAGTATAAACTGTGGTTGCACAATAACAAAAACACGTCGCATTCTCAAATCCTGGTAAACTCACACCAAAAATTTGAGATGAATTTTAAAATTTTTCTCTTCTAAAAGATAAATATCACTCATTTGAATAATATCGACGTGGTAGACAAATTTAAATTTTTTTCTCTTTGGGAAGATATATATCACTCATTTGAATAATATTGACATAAGAGTCGTGAATAGAACCCATATTATATGTATTACACAGAACGAAGATTTTTTCAACTGTACTTCTCTCCCAATGAAATTGATCTTGTGGGGAATATTTATTTCTCATGGGTCTAAAGAGGCAATAAAATGTCGGGATTTGTGTCAAAAGTCAGTGACGTTGATATGGGTTTGTGCCAAAAGTCAATGACGTTGATATGGATCAGTGACAGATACTAAACTTAATACTAAGCCAAATATCAAATCTTCAAAAAGATGTCACGAGATGTTTCCTGATGTAGAAACAACGCAAACGCTTTATGGAAACATTGGAGGCGTCATAAGAGCGGGTGGTCCCACAAATCAAAGAGGATTGCGTGATCTTGAGTTACAATATTTATGCGTGATCTTCGAGATTACAAATGGGTTACAATATTTGATTCACGCGTTTTCCTTAATTTGTTATTAGATTTCAGATGTTCTAGTTGTGTTTTGATAACTACCCCTTTTTATCAATATCTTTTCCTTTATTTTGTTAATAGATTAAGTTATTTTGTTATTTTCTAGATGACGACCTCCTTATAAAAGGCGTCTAAGATATTGTAATCGGCACTTCTTGATTAAAAAATAAACACCATCTTTTGGAATCCTTTCCAAGCATTACTTCCTCTGCGTCATTTGGTATCGAGCAGGTTTCTCCCGTGACGATGGCTAATAACGTTAATGACAATCTCCACGTAGTCGAAGGCCGCGAAACGAGCCTATTACACGGGATGAGTTCAACCAATTTGCGGAGCAAACCGAACGGAGGTTTCAAGAATTACTTGTCGCCATCCAGCGTTTGTCTACCAACCCCATACCCGGTAATCTTCGGCTGAACATGCTCGATAGATCGAGACCCGGAAGCGGCTATGGAACGTGGGGCAAATCCCCGACGAGACGACAAGCCTATGTCGAGGACTCAAGGAGAAGAAGAGTTCTGGATCGGCCTGTTCGTGGAGGCCACCGGAACAGGGGATATCGACGAGACCCCGAGCAATATCAACTTAAGGTTGACCTTCCGATCTTTAATGGCAATTTGAATATTGAAGACTTTTTGGATTGGCTTTGGGAAGTTGAGAAATTCTTCGATGCCATGGAGATTGAAGAGGATCGCCAAGTAAAATTGGTGGCATACAAATTGAAGGGCGGTGCCTCAGCGTGGTGGGAGCAGACACAACTGACCCGACGTCAACAAGGAAAAGCTCCCATCCGAACATGGAATCGGATGAAGGAGATGTTGAAGGTTCGGTTCCTCCCAACCGATTATGAACAATTATTATTTCAACAATTTCAGAATTGTAAGCAGTTAAGTCGATCAGTCCAAGCATACACAGAGGAGTTTCTCCGACTTTTCGCCGTAACAACCGGGCCGAGTCGAGGCACAACAGACCGCAGGTACATTAATGGTTTGCGACTTAATATTCAAGACCGTGTTTCACTACATCGTTTGTTCTCTGTTGAGGATGCTCAAGAGATGGCCCGAAAGGTCGAGATGCAATTAGAGAGAACTAGCCCCATTAATCGGGCTAATAATTATTCCGCTCGAGGATCATCTCGGAAAGGGGAGACAACTAGATGTTCCGAATCCTCCAACCAGCAAACCAACACTATGAACCGAACTCCGGGAAGTATTCTGGGGTGCGCAAGGAATCGATCATCGCTAATCGAATGCCCGAACCCGTATGCTAAGCCACCACCAATCAAATGTTACAAGTGTAACGAATTGGGACATCGTTCGAGTGATTGTCCACGGCGGAAGATGGCCAATGTTGTCAAGCATGATGATGACATATATGAAGATGACTAGGTTGATGAGGAAGAAGTGGAAGATGAAGAGGGCGAGCATGTCAACTGCGTTGTTAGGAGACTATTGCTCACTCCGCGAAGAGAAGACACACAGCGGAATAGTCTTTTTCGTGCCCGTTGTACCATCAACGGCAAAGTTTGCGATGTCATCATCGATAGTGGAAGTTGTGAGAACATAGTGTCCAAGGATTTGGTGGACCATCTACAAATAAAAACAGAGTTACATCCCTCCCCTTATACAATCGGGTGGATTCGTAAAGGGGCCGAACTCAAGGTGACACGGGTATGCCATTTACCTATTTCAATTGGAAAGACCTATAAGGACACCATAACTTATGATGTAGTGGAGATGGATGCATGCCATGTCCTACTCGGGACGACCATGGCAATATGACGTTGATATCACTCACGGGGCTCGAGAGAACACATTCTTTTGTGTGGAAAAAGACGAAGATTATTTTGAAGCCGATGAGTAATACTCCCCAGGCCCCAAAGAAGCAAAGTGCAGGGATTATGCTAAACGTTCGTAAATGTGAGGGCATGTATATGATTGTGGAGAAAGGCAATCAAGAAGCCATTATTCCCATTCCGGCGGCTCTTCAGCCCTTATTGAGGGCATTCGGCGATGTTATTCCGGAGGATTTACCTGTTGGATTACCAACCTTGAGGGATATCCAACATGAGATTGATTTTCTTCCAGGAGCGAGCCTCCCTAATTTGCCGCACTACCGGATGAATCCAAAGGAGAACCAGATTTTGCAAGACCAAGTAGGAGAACTTCTTTGAAAAGGCTTCTCGCGCGAAAGCATGAGCCCTTGTGCAGTACCCGCACTCCTCACTCCGAAGAAAGACGGAAGCATGCGTATGTGTGTTGATAGCCAGGCAATTAATCGGATTACTGTCAAATACCGATTCCCAATCCCTCGCCTAGATGACATGCTCGACCGGCTTGCGGGATCAAAGGTCTTTACAAAGATTGATCTACGTAGCGGATATCATCAAGTACGCATCCGCCCTGGCGATGAATGGAAAACAGCCTTTAAAACAAGTGAAGGTTTGTACGAATGGCTTGTCATGCCGTTTGGCCTCACGAACGCGCCTAGCACCTTCATGCGTTTGATGACTCAGGTTCTTAAACCTTTTATTGGCAAGTTTGTGGTGGTCTACTTCGATGACATTCTCATATATAGTCGAGATGACCAACAACATATGGAGCATCTAAGGGACGTCTTATCAGCCTTGCAGACAAATCAATTGTACATTAATTTGAAGAAGTGTAGCTTCATGACTGATCAACTCCGCTTCTTGGGGTATATTGTCGGAGCAGAAGGCCTTCAAGTTGATGCAGAAAAAGTAGCTGCCATCCGCGATCGGCCGATTCCCTGCACCGTTGGGGAGGTGCGTAGCTTTCATGGGCTTGCGACATTCTACCGACGTTTTATACGAAATTTCAGTTCTATTATGGCTCCAAGTCACCGAGTGCTTGAAGAAAGGAA
The DNA here is from genome assembly GCA_017140595.1 of Eucalyptus curtisii. NCBI lineage: Eukaryota > Viridiplantae > Streptophyta > Magnoliopsida > Myrtales > Myrtaceae > Eucalyptus > Eucalyptus curtisii. The sequence continues at coordinate 33,250,162 of CM029498.1, forward strand.
AATTTCATTGGGGTGACGAAGCAGAAGCCAGCTTTGCTCTCATCAAGGAAAAACTTTCCATAGCACCAATACTGATGCTCCCGAATTTTGAAAAGGTATTCGAACTAGACTGTGATGCTTCTAGTGTGGGAATCGGTGCTGTTCTCTCCCAAGAAGGTAAGCCTATTGCTTATTTTAGCGAGAAACTTAATGATGTTCGCAAGCGATGGTCTACCTATGAGCAAGAATACTTTTTGTAGTACGAGCTATCAAGCATTGGCAGCCTTATCTTTATCAACATGAGTTTGTCCTTAACACTGATCATCAGGCACTGAAGTATATCAAGAGCCAAAGACATCTAAATCGAATGCATGGACGTTGGGTCTCCTTTTTGGAGCAATTCAATTTCGTGCTTCGACACAAGGCGGGCCACTTGAACAAAGTCGCTGATGCACTTAGCCGTCGTGCTGCAACTCTCGTCACCATGCGCACTGACGTTGTGGGCTTTGACCACCTTTGTGTTCTTTATGCTTGAAGATTTTCAGGAAATTTGGGAGAAATGTTCTGCGACAGGTTCTCACGGTGACATGATTGTTCAGGACAAATTTTTATTCTTTGGCAATAGGTTGTGCATTCCTCGAAGCTCTTTGCGGGAACAACTTATTCGAGAGCTACATGGTGGCTCTCTTGGAGGACATTGTGGGCGAGATAAAACTATTGCCTTAGTCGAGGAGCGGTATTATTGGCCTCAATTGAAACGTGACGTTGGACGATTTGTGAAAAAGTGCTACATTTGTCGATCGTGAAAGGCCATTCTCGAACACTGGACTTTACACCCCTCTACCTATTCCTTCTAGACCTTGGATAGACATTTCAATGGATTTCGTGTTGGGGCTTCCTCGAACCCAATGAGGTATGGATTCTGTTTTTGTGGTAGTGGACAGGTTTACTAAGATGGCACACTTTATCCCTTGCAAGAAGACTTCTGATGCTTCCCATGTAGCGAGTTTATTTTTTTGAGAAGTCGTTCATTTGCATGGTGTTCCCAAAACTTTCACCTCCGATCGTGACACCAAATTTCTGAGTCATTTTTGGAGGACCCTATGGCGCTTATTTGGGACAGGTTTGCAATATAGCAGCTCCTTTCATCCTCAGACTGATGGTCAAACTGAAGTTGTCAATCGTACGATGGCGGATATTATTCGGTGTCTTTGTAGTGACATGCCAAAGCAATGGGACCGGTATCTTGCTCCCGCCGAGTTCGCTTTTAACAACACTGTCAATCGTTCCACATGCAAGTCTCCATTTGAGGTCATCTATGGGCGAACGCCACAACATACACTAGATCTCGTGCCTTTGCCCAAAGTCCCAGGATATAGTGTTGCGGCTGAAAACTTAGCAACAAAATTACAAGAGATACAAGAGGGTGTGAAGCAACAGCTAGAAGCTTCCACTACTGTTTACAAAGCTGCTGCAGATAAACATCGTCGCCTCAAGGTATTTGCTGAGGGTGACGAAGTGATGGTCTACCTCCGCAAGGAACGCTTTCCTGTTGGTACGTATAACAAGTTGAAGCATAAGAAAGTTGGTCCCTGTCGAATTGTGAAGAAAATCAATGACAATGCCTATGTTGTTGATCTTCCTAGTGACCTCAACATCTCCCAGACGTTCAATGTAGCGGACCTATTTGAGTATCATCCTCCAGATACTCCTCTTTATCCTGATCATAACTCGGGGTCGAGTTCTTCTGAAGTGGAGGAGACTGATGTAGAACAACATGCAAATGCCTTTATGGAAACATTGGAGCGTCATAAGAGCGGGCGGTCCCACAAATCAAAGAGGATTGCGTGATCTTGAGTTACAATATTTATTGCGTGATCTTCGAGATTACAAATGGGTTACAATATTTGATTCACGCGTTTTCCTTAATTTGTTATTAGATTTCAGATTTTCTAGTTGTGTTTCGATAACTACCCCTTTTTATCAATATCTTTTCCTTTATTTTGTTATTAGATTAAGTTATTTTGTTATTTTCTAGATGACAACCTCTTTATAAAAAGCGTCTAAGATATTGTAATCGGCACTTCTTGATTAAAAAATAAACACCATCTTTTGGAATCCTTTCCAAGCATTACTTCCTCTGCGTCACTTCCCCATGCTTCTTAATCGACATAACACCACATGCTTCCAAACGTGCCGACCTTAACTGATGGAATACAATCTCTCTTGGAAATAAAGTTCCATATGCGCGCACATGACCATCAGGCCAAGCTACATACATCGCTGCACAACTGCCACTTCCACACGTTGCCCGCGTGTCTTGGAACGTAAGCAACGATTATTTTGATGTGACCACCCTAATCTCATGATGATGCACGAACAGAAAGTCGTCTTGAAGAGCAATAATTAAGGACTACAGTTGCACACGTGTAGGGAAGAAGCATCATTTTACGTCTACTTCGCAAATGCAGCCATTTTTTTTTCCCTTCAGAGCACGATTTCCTTGATTCCATTTTTTCTTTTTGTTCAGCGGGACTTCTTGCTGACAAATATCCCCTCTGTCAAACCTATTACACATGAAATTAAGCAATTAGTAAGAGATTAAGCTAAATCACCTTCATCTTCTATATAAAAAGAGGCCTCGAGGAGCACCGAAAGCCATCCCTCATATTAATATTCATACTCTCACCTCCATCTTCTATATAAAGAGAGGCCTCAAGGAGCACCAAAAGCCATCCTCATATTTATATTCTCTCTCTCTCTCTCTCTCTCTCTCTCAAGACATGGCTCCTGCGGAAACTCCATTTAAAAGGTATCGAATACTGATGTTTTTCAATGTGTGTTTGTGGACATGTATATTTATGTGATCGTGCATAGTTATATCTTGACATTCATCCATGGACATGTACAAATTGCATGTTTTGCTCGTCTCCTTTGCAAAATTTTGATCGTATCCTGGATCTTCCTATAAGCATATGTAGCTAGTAAAAGAGAAATCACATCTTCTACCTGTGTAATTGATATTATCCAATGCATATATGTTTCCTTGATCACTTAATAATCTAAAATCTTCGAATCACGAGATTACTCTATTATATATAAAGGGAGATCGACTTTCCTTTGCATGGTTGGCATACCAAAAAGAGGAGCTAATTATGTTTACTAGACCAGCTTAAAAGATCAGTGTATTAAAGTGACGTGGCAGATCATCATGCCAAAAATGGCCCACTTTTTAAAATACTTTCTAAGAGTCTGTCACGTCACTTAGTTAACCAATTTTGCAAATTAATCATATTAAGTGTGTTGCTCTACTAAGAATGTACTAACCTCCCAAAATGAATGATGTAAAACTCCAAATGATGGTATTTATTGGCCCCTTAAAATTTGCTCTCTAAACCATCATCACTTCGACTTACCACGGTATTCAATTTATCCCAATTACACTTACCGTGTAGCGAGCTCATCGTAATATTGGATACATGATGATACCCTCTTTCCTATGACAGCTTAAACTTTAAAATCGATAATCATTAATATGGTGGCAGAGTCGGGTTCTTCTTTATCTTCCCTATACTATTTCATGATCGCATGTCAATCGTTTGTTTGTCTTATTCTAAACTTCTCATAAGGCTATGGTAAAGCTTAAATTTTTCATATTTATGTGAGATCTTAATTGTATTTTCTTTTAACTCCGTGCAATTGCTCATCCACATTTCATGGAGAAGAGGGGTAATTGTCTCGTATTACTTGTTAACAGGATTTATCCTACGCACTCTTCTCCTCTAAACACCAAACTTATGAAATTACTGGTTTGTGACCTATTGAAAAGAGCAACCTTAGATGTAGCAAAAGTAAAGTTGGGCATGGGGGGATTCCCACTTTAGAAACTGGAGACATTTGCTCAAATCCGGCCAACTACATTGGAATTACTTCAGCCATGGCCATCTACATAAGTCAAAGGTTTATATACTTAACCAGTTTTTGAGACTTACAAAATGTTCCATAGCCCTCTAGATAATTGGATCTTTGCGCTCGTGTATATCTGGATTATAAAAAAATATTACATATTCAAGTATTTCTTAAACAAGTTGAATGGGCTAAATCTGATGGTGGAGTGGTTGGTGGCTTCGAATTGATCAAAGGGAATTTTTAAGTCAATCCAACCTTGATGAATGCCTTTCGAGAGTGTAAGGTGAAAGTCCACAATCGATTCATTTTGACTTTCAGCCACCCGCTGTTAACCCTCTTACGATTGCGCATTTCCCCAAAGTTGAACCAAACGGGCCCTTTCAGCCCACCCGCTGTTAACCCTCTTACGATTGCGCTTCTTCTATTACTTTTTCATTCTCTCTCTCTACATCTATCCCCTTTTACCCAAAAGAAAAAACTTAAACAAAGAAGAACTCTCTTTCTCTTCATCTTTCCCCTTTTACCCAAAAGCAAAACTTAAACAAAGAAAAACAATCCTATTTCTATCATCTTTCTATTATGTATGCATTCTTGAAACCCTAGCTACTATGAGCTTCTCTCCCTCAAATTGCACCACATATGTTTTCAACCAATTTTTCGTGGAATACTTATATATTTAGATATAATAAGGCTACTATTAAGCTCTGGGACATACTTTTGTAGAAATATAGCATGGATATGCTTGATGATACGTAAATGAAATGTATCCTTTAGGTAGATGTGACTGTTGAATGAATCACATTAATTTTGGCCCCATTTGGTATATAGAAAATGGGACAATAGGAAAAAGAAAAAAAAAGATTTGGAATGAATTTATAATAAGTTGGAATGAAAATTAATAAAAAAATTTATCACATTTGGTAACGCATCAGAATTGGAATTGACTTTTCATATTTTGTATTTTATTGTTCAAATGATAGTATATAGAAGGAAAATAAGTTACCAAAACACAAGTTAAATGATAATCCATAATCCACTTGTGTGCTCTTTTTTTTTTTTTATTTAAAAAATCCACTCCTTCCCTTTGATCCTCACTCATTTCCACCTCCCCTCATGGTAGTGGAAATGATGCGGTAATTTTCACTCTCCATTCCTCCTCATTCCAATGTGCCAAATGATATTAGGAAAAGAAAACCGAAGGGAGCTTCCATTCCAATTCCGATGATTTTATTTGCGATATCCAAACATGTCTTCTATGTCATCTTTGAAATGAGAAAAAAAAGTATGAACAAAACTATATACATCCACGAATATAAATGCACTTCTTTTTTATTTTTATAATCCAAGACAACAATTGGGTCATTGGATACATTGCCAAATGAATGATGTTTTTGCGGGCCTTGTACTCCTAATTCCCTTTGTATCTTTATTTGCCCCACGGGAGGGGAATGCCCTCTTATTATTTTACACCCCAGTGGTCTTTAGATTTGGACGAAAACCGAGATGGAATTTTTTAAGAACTTACTTAGATCCAATTCCCATCCTATTTTTATGCGGGATACCAATCCTTGTCCTTTTGCCTCCAGACAAATTTCGACAAAAATGCCATATGAATAATGTCTTTCTCATCCTACCTTTATTCAACCAAATTCTGTCCCTTTTGCCTCCCAAAGAAAGGTAGAGCAATTAATCACCGTCTACGTAGGTAGAGCACAAGTGCCATAACCACCATTTTGTATCATTTTTCATGATTGTTAATACGACTTCGGGACATTGATATCATTATAGAGCACGAAACCTATATTTTATATATGACGGCTCTCATCTATCCCAAAAATGATATCATTAATTAAATTTAGTAAAAAGAAATCACAATATCATCTCAAAAAGTAGTTGAGCTTGCAAGAGAATTTTTAACTCGTTTGTGTAATATCTTTTTATCTTTTCCACTAACCATACTATTCACCATTGATTTGGATATTTGCTAAATTTCTAGAAATATAACTACTCATTTGAGAGTGATGAAAAATGGCCTATGAAGAAAAGAGTCAACAAAATACAAAATATTTCTTATATCGACAACGCGAACATACATAATGTGTTTATGGCAATAGATAGAATTGTTAAGTGAATAGTGTAACTAGTCACTTTATAAGTTTATTGGAAGCTTATCCTCTTAATGCCATTGATTAGACAGAATATTTAAAGGTTTTCGAATCAGATTTGAAGGTCATCGTTTCAAATCTCGCCGATCGCGTGCAAACTGCTCCGAATCAAAATCACCCTCATGCCAAATGACTTAACCTGTTTGTGAGACTTGTAGGGTGTTTGATGCCCCTAAATGTTATCGATGGATAAAAAATAAAAAGACTATATTATAATAGTTTTTGGGTTATTATGAGAATCGCAATTTATTGTGTCACAAATTCTTGATTGAACGGCCTCATAAAATTTTATAATTATTTATTATTTAATTTTTTATGATTTGCATAAATTGTTACTTTCATAATGGGTTAAAAATCAACACCCAATCGTTTTTTTTTTTTTTTTTGGGAATAATCAAACCCCGATACCATCCATGTTCAGTTCCTCTTCTGCGGGGGGACATTTTGTTCACGAGTTGACCTGAGTAATCACCGTCATTTCATGAGGCAATCGAGAAGTTGGAGCCTTTTTTTATTAATTATTATTATAAAAGTCAGATCTTGATTTAACTCGTTTGCAATGTAGGGCCCATTTCCATACATAGAATCTGTAAACCTATAAAAAAATAAATGAAGATTTTACTAAGAGCACGCACAACCACCCGGATTGGCGTCGGCGGCATTTATGGAAGGTCGGATCTTCAAGATTTGACTTTTTCAATGGACGACTTTAGTCCCCTTTAAAATCGAAATTGACTTCGAAAATGATTTTCCCTTTTCATGTTTTTCCCTTCTTCCTTTAGGAGAGAGAGAGAAAGAGAGATGAATGAGCTAAGCAAAATTTGTGTCCAGTCGTGTTGGTCGTGTCACGTGAAACAAGGGCATGGCACGAATGTATTTGATTCACGCACGATGTAGTTAACTAAACTCGTCGAACTATCTTGACACGAGCATGACATGCCTAATAAAGTAGGTCACAAGATATAACACAATTAATACGGTTATCGAACATACATATTATGGTGTCGGATGTCGGCACGACACGATACATTAACTTATTTACAAATATATGTTAACTCGTATGTATGATACACACGTAAAACACATTTATATACAATAACCCATCTTAACACTTTCAATGTGTCCCTGAACAACATAAGCTCTACCCATTGATCTAAATTGTATTGTTGACTCATTAATTTTTCTTTATGTTTTATCACTTTTGCATCCCTACAAAAGTTTTATATTATCATTTATACTTTTGATCCGGGTATTATTCTTCATAAGCTTTTGAAGATAAATAAGTCTCAAATATGTATTAAACATGTTTAAACATTTCTAGACAAATTGAATGGATCAAGCTCATAAGACATGATTTTTTTAATCACGTCATAAACGGGTTTTCCCAAAATTAGCCTACTTAAACTTGCCGTGTCGTGCGAGCGAGTCATATCAAGAATTATTACTTGCCTTACGATCAATCCACCATTCTAAAAATGCTATATGATACTGTATGTTTTGCATCTTTTTTACACATAATGTCATATCATACAATGTCCAGGTAGAGATAGAGAGTTTTTCTTTTGATCCGAAAAAAAAATAACACACAAAAAGGTGTGGCCTCGTCCTATACTAGTGATGATAAATGAAGTTTGGTCTCGCAAATATTATTTTTCTTTTTTGCTTTTTCTTTAGTTGAGGTGGGCATATACCACTTGGCATTCTCCCTATGTATACATGCTCCATTATATAGCACCCCCCATAATCAAATCTACAACCTTTCCATCTTTCTGCTTCTAATCGTCCTGTCGCCGCATATATTTATGAAGAGATCAAGCTTTTTGGCTATGGTGGAAAATTCGTGCAAATGGTATTTAACGTGGCATTTGCTGGAACGTGACCATCCATGCAGTTCGTCCCTTCATGTTTACTGGCATTTGCTATATAGTCTCGATCATTTCATGCATGGAATGGGAACGGAGATTTTAGCGATATCTAGTTAGGGTTTTTGGTGCCGTGATAGAGATCGAGAATTTGCGGTTTCCCTTCCAGGTTAGAAGGCAAGGTTGCGATCATCACTGGCGGCGCTGTTGAATGGAATGCTTCATATAGGAAAATTGTGATGGATTTTGTAGATGAATAGATTGGATTGTTACAAAGGGAAAAAGATCAAGAAATTGAACAAAAGAGGATCTTTCCCAATTCGTGTCTTGACTTGGTGTTAGATGCATTGGCTGATCTTTGTTAAGTGTGCTTTGTGGACATCTTAATGTAATGTTTACTACTGATTGTTGTTGATGTGATAGAGTTGTATTATGTGAAAGCGAATGGGTAGTTCATAGAAGTTTTGTAGCTTCATAGAATTTATTTTGCATAAGACAATTATATTAATAATAGTTTTAAGTTAGGATTTTTGGAGGATGATTGGAAACATAGTGACCTTTTGATTCTGAAACCTTACTTGAAATTATTCATTAATATGATGGGTCCGTGTAAAAGGGATGCATAAATGATAGGCATTAATAATTCGTATATATGTCTCGATGTGTTTAGATCAATGGCTTCAGCTACAAAGAGCAGTTGCTTTGAACAAAGGTGAAAAGCTCAATCTATGAAATCATGAAAATCCAATATGAAGCTCTTAACTTGACCATGGTAGAACACGAAGAAGGAAACACCGCACATCACAAAAGAGATAAAAGCTTTTGCTGCGCATCACGTTCTTGGCAAGATGGAAAATGCGCGTTTTTGACAATGCCAAGGAAATGTGGGAAGCATTGGCGCTTAGATTTGGTTTTTGGACGACTAGAGGCAGCTCACTATTGCCAGGTTTGACTCTTATAAGAAGCCTCATGGTCAGACCATGAAGCAACATCTTAGAAAGATGTCAAACATGATAAATGAGTTGAAGATCTTGCCATGTCCTCAGCGATGAGCAAGTGCAACAGTGATTCGTTCCTTGCCTCGAGTTGGGAGCATATGAAGGTGCACCCGACCCATAATGAAAATATCAAAACCTTTGAGGATGCAAGGTGCGTCATCTTGAGCTGGAAGAAGACCGCCTCTTTAAGCCGGAAGCGAGTTCTAGGAGCGGTATCGGCGCGAGCGCAGCGAGACTCTTCCAAGACATATATAAATAAGTTCTTGAACGATTTCGCATGCAAGATTGTAAACCCATAGACACTCCTATTGCAAAAGATGAAGGATTGAGCCATAGATCATAAAGTGGACTCCACAAGAGAAGGAACAAATGAAACATGTTCCTTATGCTAGTCCGTTGGGAGCTTGATGTATGCTATGATGTGTACAAGACCGACATATGTTTTGCAGTTGGAATGGTGGGTAGATACCAATCCAATCTAGGTCCAGCACATTGGAAAGCCGTTAAGAGAATGCGAGGTATCGAAGGGAAGCTGGCTGATTACAAGTTGAATTACCAAGGAAAGGATCGACTTGATTGCTATTCGAATCTTTGATTGGGGAGGAGATTTAGATGAAAGAAAATCTACCTCTGGATTTGTTTACTAAACAATGGCGCCATATCATGGAGTAGTAAGAAGCAAACGTGTATAACCCTTGTCCGATGGAAGTTGAGTTCGTGGCATTATCAATCAGCGGTACAAGAAGGAGTTTGGCTTAAGAGATTTTGATCATTTAGGTGTTATTGAGAAAGCTGCAAATCCATTATTGGTTAACTCGTGATAGCCACAGCTATAGCGTACACTTAAAGATCCAAAATATCATGGCAAGACCAAACATATAGATACCAAGTATAACTTTGTCAAAGATATGTTTGCACGAAAGGATGTGAACTTACGGTATATCTCATAGAATGGTAGCAGATCCTATGACAAAGCCAATTCCAGAGATGTGTTTTGTGGTCATGTAGAATCTCTAGGATTGCGTGACTCGATGTCTTGGATTGTAATTTCCCTTTGATTTGTTCACATTTATGAACTTGTGTTTTTTTCATTGTTAATGCCTATGAATCTTTGTTTGATCTTTATGCATCTTAATGCTCAATTGCATTACTTTAAGTTGAGAAAGTATGTCGGACGAGATAAAAGATTAGCCCACTCACACGAGTAATCGCTTCTATTTACTGTGTGATAAATAGAGATGAGACTGTTTTAAGCTTATTATCTAGGTGATAATCGAGAGCTCAAGCTTAAAATACGTATGTCGCCTTAATTGAGTGTTAAGATGAGGACATAATACTTACTATGTTCGAAAGTAAAATACCCACATATTTTACTTTATACGTCTATGATGCCGAGATGTGAGTTCGATGAATTTTGTAAACGAGTAGATCACGTGAACTCAAGTTAGACATTGGGTATGTACGAACTATCATCTGTACGGTATTGAAGGTGTAGACATACGCTCCATGGGAAAGGAGTTAATACCGTAATACGTATATCATACTACGTATGCATGAGACGGCGACCAATAAGAGTGGCAAAAGTTTGATCTCAACTTTTATGCCGTGTGAGACTCTTGAGAAAAAGAATTCCTCAATTTTTTTTGTGCCCTCATGACTTTTACTTATTCTCAAGATTTCTATTTAGTGTTTGCTATCTTAGGATGTTACCAATGGTCATGAGTTGATTCGATCCCAGCACGGTGCGTGGGTCGTAATCGCCGACATCCAGGACGAGCCGGGCCAGGCCCTGGCCGCGAAGCTGGGCCATCGGGCGTCCTATGCCCACTGCGATGTTTCCATCGAGGCCGATGTGCGCGACCTCGTGGACGCCACTGTGGCCAAGCACGGCCAGCTTGACATCATGTATAACAACGCCGGGGTCCTCGACCGACCCTTCGGGGGCATCATCGACACGTCCCTCGCCGACCTCGACCGCGTCCTCCGCGTCAACCTCTACGGGGCTTTCCATGGGGCGAAGCACGCGGCGCGGGTCATGGTGCCGCAGCGCCGGGGCTGCATCCTGTTCACGGGGAGCAACTGCACGGCGATCGCGGGGGTGGCGACGCACACGTACGCCGCGTCGAAGCATGCAGTGGTGGGGCTGGCCCGGGGGCTGGCAGCAGACCTTGGGGAGCACGGGATAAGGGTGAACTGCGTGTCCCCCTATGCAGTCTCGAGGACCGGGATGTCGGGGCTGGGGAAGATGAGCGAGGCCGAGCTGGAGAGGCTGGACGACGGGATGAGGGCGATCGGCAACCTGAAGGGGCGGGTGCTGGCGCCGGAGAGCGTGGCGAGGGCGGCGCTGTACCTGGCCAGCGACGAGGCGGACTACGTGAGCGGGCTCAACATGGTGGTTGATGGCGGCTACAGCGTGGTCAACCCGTCCATGATGATGGCACTTGCCGCAAGCCGTTCGAATGGGAAGGTTGGTTGGAACGTGTGAGTTTTGCGCACGTGCGGTCGCCGGGGAAAGAGATCGTGGCCGTCGGTCATGGGCTGAATAAGGAGGGATCTTGCCATGGTGCGTCCTTAGATTTGTCTTTGTCTATCATCTTTCTATTATGTATGCATTCTTGAAACCCTAGCTACGACTAGCTTCCCTTCCTCAAATTTCACCACATATGTTTTCAACCACTTTCAAGTGGAATATTTATATTATTAGATAAAATAAGGCTACTATTAATTTCTAAAGCATACTTTTGTAGAAATATAGCATGACTTTGCTTAGCACCACGTATTGTGAAGTCAAGCTCGATATATATATATTAGATTCTACAAAATGAAACGTATTTTTAAAATAGATGCGATTGTTGAATGAATCACATTAATTTTAGGCTTTATTTGGTATATAGAAAATGAGGCAATAGGAATAAGAGAAAAGGATACGGAATGAATTTATAAGAAGTCGGAATGAAAATTAAATAAAAAATTCATTAGATTTGGTGACACATCGAAATTGGAATTTACTTTTCATGGTTTGTATTTTATTGTTCGAACGGTTGTATGTAGTAGCAAATAAGGTAGAGTATACTTTTTTTTTTTTTTTGTCGGTAAGGTAAAGTGTACTTTACCCTATAAAATTTTTTAGACAGAAAAAGTTACCAAAGCCCAAGTTTAAAGAATAATAATCCACTTGTGTGCTTTCTATTTTTTATCTACTCCTTCCCTTTTATCCTCACTCATTTCCACCTCCCCTCATGGTAATGGAAATGCAAGAATGCGGTAATTTTTGTCGGAGAATTGGATGGTAGAAAGCGATTGGGAATAGGGAAATTGTATATTGCTTTCACACTTTAATATTGCACAATTAGTGTCCTACTTATAATACATAGGAGCAACTAATTAAGGAAAAGAATATACAGAAAAAATCGATTCCCTAATACATGATATTCTAATTCCCAATTAATGAACTAATCAGCATCAATTAGAATTAGTATCCAAATTAGGATCAATTATGTGGGGGCAACAATGTCTTCAACAATTTTCATTCTCAATTTCTATTTCCATTTCACCTCATTCCAATTGGCCAAATGATATAAAAAAGAACGAAGGGAGCTTCCATCCACATTCTGATGGTTTTATTCCTGATATCCAAACATGTCTTCTATGTCATCTTTGGATTGGAACGAAAACAAAAAAGAAAAACTCCAAACAATAACTATATACGTCTATGAGTATTGATGTACTTCCTTATTTTTAAGATCTGGGACAACAATAGGGTCATCAGATTCATTGCCATAGGAATGCTTTCTCATCCTACTTTCATGCAAGATATCAACCCTTGTCCTTTTGCCCCCCTAAGAAAGGAGATGCCACTTAGACAACTTTTGAGAATATGCCATATGAATGTGTTTTTCCCGTCCTACGTTTATGCAAGAGAGAGAGAGAGACCAAACCCTGTCATTTTGGCCTTCCAAAGAAAGGCAGAGAAATGAATCACGTCTGGGCAAGTAGAGCACAGTTGCCATAACCACCATTTCGTCTCGGTTTTCATGAGTGTCCATACGATTTAGGGAAACCAATATCACTATATAGCAAGTAACCTATATTTCATATATGACAACTCTCATCTTATCTCAAAACGATATAATTAATTAGATTTAGTAAAAATAAATTACAATACCATCTCAAAAAGTAGTAGAATATGCATAAAGCATGTAAGAGAATTTTTATATATGATATGCATATAACTCGATTGTGTAATATTTCACTTTATCTTTTTCCACTAAGCATACTATTCACCATGGATTTGGATATTGGCTAAATTTCTAGAAATATAACTACTCATTTCGAGAGTGATGAAAAATGGCCTATGAAGTAAAGAGTTGACAAAATATGAAATATTTCTTGTTCTGACAACATGAACATATATCATTTGTTTATGTCAACAGATAGAATTGGTATGTGAAAAATGTATATAGTCGTTTTGCAAGTTTATTGGAAGATTTGCAAATTGTATTTGAAGGTTATCAATTCAAATCTTGTTAATGAGTGCAAACTGCTTTTATTCAGAGTCACCCACATGTCAAAAGGCTTAACTAGTTCAGGGGATTTGTAGGGTATTTGATGGGTTTATAAATAGTCCAATCTCCACACTCGTGTCTCTAAATAGTATCGGTAGGTAAAACGTGTAAGTAAAAAGACTATAGGAAGCAGGCAAAATGACATCAATAAAGATCACAGGTTAAAACCGCTTTTTGCAAAGTAAATCTAATCGAGCACTTTGGTGATTTTAGGGAATAGTCAAACCATGAGGCCATCCATATATTTAGCTCTGTCTGCTGTGGGGGGTCATTGTTCATGAATCGACGTCAACGACATTCCATTCAAGGCAATCTAAAAGTCAGATTTTTTACATGATCTGACTCGTTTGCAATGTAGTAGCCCATCCCCAATTATAAAATCGCTAAACCTAACGAAAATAAATGCTGATTTTACTAAAGTATGTAACTCACTACCCGGATGGAGGGATTGACGTCGACGCCATTTATGGAAGATTGGATCTTCAAAATTTGACTTTTCGAATGGGCGACATTAGTCCCCTTAAAAATGGAAATTTACTTGGAAATGATTTCCCTTTTCCTGGTCTTCCCCGTCTTCCATTAGGAGTAAAGGGAGGGAGGGAGGGAGATGAATGAGCTAGCAGCGGGTGAAAGGGCTTTCATCTTATCTTAAAAACGACACTATTAATAAAGCGACTGACATGATACAACACGGTTAATGTGGTTATCGGAAGAACATGTTACTGTGTTGGGTGTCAGTACGGCATGATTTATTAACTCATTTACAAATGTCTCGTTTATACAATACACACGTAAAACTCGATTACAAATGATAACTCATGGCAACACTTTTCCAGATAAGATGAGTAATCTTGCTTCACATTGATCTAAAGTTTACTATTGAGTCAATTTTTCGTTATGTTTGATGGCTTTTGTATCCCTAATAAAGTTTCGTTTTATCATTTATTCTTCTTGGTGTTATTTTTCATAAGCTTTAGAAGATAAACAAGACTCAAATATGCTTTAAACATGTTAAAACGCTTCTATTTGTATTGTATTAAAACAAATGACGTTTAACACATTAATTTCAACTCACTAACTTGTGTCTGGTCGGATCGACAAGTTTAGATGGATCAACTTCATAAGACACAACTTATTTAATCATGTCATAAACCGGTCATGCCAAACAAAAGCCTATTTAAACATGTGATGTTATGCAATTGAGTCACATCAAGAATTATTGCCCGCCTTACCATCGACCCACTACTCTAAAAATGTCGTATCCTAGCATATTTTGTGCGTCGTTTTTACATGCCTGAGTAGAGGGAGAGATTTTTTTTTTCCAGTCCCAAAAAAAAAAAATACACATGGGCGTGTCCCCCTCCTATACTAGTGATGATAAATTAAATTTGGTCACGCGAATATTACTTCTTCTTTTTTTTTTTTTTTTTTTTTGGTGTTTTTTGTCTTCTTTTTTTTGGGTCGAACGCTTTTGCTTTTTCTTTAGTTGAGTCGGGCAAATATCACTTGGTATTCTCCCTACGTATATACATGCGCCGCCGCATATTGGAGGTTTGCCAAACAAACACCATAATCAAATCTACAACCTACATCTCCATCTTCAGGCTTCTAATCGTCCTGTCGCTGCACATATTTCAGAAGAGACCAAGCTTTCTGGCAATGGCAGAAAATTAGTGCAGGTAGTATTTAACATGGCATTGCTGGAACGTGACCATGCATGCAGTTCGTCCTTTTTACTGACCTTTGCTATATAGTCTCTCGATCGTTTCGCGCATGGAATGGGGATGGAGATTTTAGCGTTATCTAGTTAGGGCTTTTGGGTAATATGATAGAGATTGAGAAGCTCTGATTTCCCTTCCAGGTTAGATGGCAAGGTCGCAATCATCACCGACGGCACGAGCAGGACCGGCGTGAGGACGGCAAGCCTCTTCCACCAACACGGCGCATTGGTCGTGATTGCCGACATCCAGGACAAGCTGGGCCGGGCCCTGGCTGCGAAGCTGGGCCAGCAGGCCTCCTATGCCCGCTGCGACGTTTCCATCGAGGCCATGTGCACGACCTCATGGACGCCACTGTGGCCAACCACGGCCGGCTTGACATCATGTACAACAACGCCGGGGTCCTCAACCGGCCTTCGGGGGCATCCTCGACACATCTCTCGCCAACCTCGACCACGTCCTCCGCATCAACCTCTATGGGGCCTTCCATGAGGTAAAGCACGCGGCACAGGTCATGGTGCCGCAGCGCCAGGGCTACATCTTGTTCACGGGGAGTAGTTGCACAGCGATCGCGGGGTTGGCGATGCACACGTACACCGCATCAAACCATGCAATGGTAGGGTTGGCCCGTGGCTGGCGGCAGAGCTTGGAGAGCATGAGATATGGGCGAATTATTGGAAGTTTGTTTGTAAAACAAATTAAATGTGTTTTTCCTTGTCCCACATAGAAATGTTAGGAAAATGTGAGCTAGTTAATAAGTGTGAGGCTTCTTTAGTCTATTTAAAGAAAAAGATTTGGAATGGGCTAGACCCCACTACAACCGCGTGCGGACGCATGATTATTAGACGCACTTTGGAAATTATGAAAATTTGAAATTTTATTTATTAAAAATGTATTATTTTTTATTATTCCGAATTTTTATATTTATTTTTATTATTCTAAATTTTTATATTTATGTCTTTTCAAGACAACCTTCGGAAATGATACTTGTTCAGTTTGCAACATTTTCCGTTCATTTACCAACTTTTTTCGAAGGGATACCTTCGTTCATTTTGCAACTTCTTCCGGAAGGATGTATTCGTTCACTTTGTAACTCTGCCTATGTACTTTAAGACTGATTTGTGTATGTGTGTGTGTGTGTGTGTGTGTCGGTTTTTGGGTGAACGAGAATGAAATAATTTTTCGAGTCTTCTTTCTAAAACTACAACCATTCTTTCAATTTTTTTCTAAAGCAACCTTAGAAAAATACTAGAATTGTTATTTAGTATTCTCATTTGAAACTTTATTATATCCTGAATGATATTTGCTGATGACCATTAGCAACATTGTGGAGTAACTAAATCCTTAAAGAAAGTGATATCATGTTTCAAACTCCGACTTGATTGCTTTAGTGATTCGAAACCATATTTTCCAACATGAACTCCGTGTCCCCTTATGCAGTCTTGAGGATGGGGACGTCGGGGCTGGGGAAGATGAGCGAGGCCGAGTTGGAGAGGATGGACGACTGGATGAGGGCGATGGGCAACCTGAAAGGGCAGGTGCTGGCGCCAGAGAGCGTGGCGAGGGCGACGCTGTACCTGGCCAGCGACGAGGCGGACTACCTGAGCTGGCTCAACATGGTGGTGGGTGGCGGCTACAGCGTGGTCAACCCGTCTTTGATGATGGCTCTTGCCGCGAGCCGCTCGAATGGGAAGCTCGGTTCGAACGTGTAATTCAGATCGTGGCCGTCGGTTGTGGGCTGAATAAGGAGGGATCGTGCCATTGTGCGCCCTTGGATGCGTTGCTGTTCTTGTTGTTCTTGCGGTGTTTTAGCTTCTCTTTTTGTCCTATTGGAAGCAATTTGATTAGCTTTTTTGTCTACGTATTTTAATTAAATCGAGGTGTACGAAACATCGTATAGATTGAATTGTTGTCCTATTTGATATCCGAAAATCTAAACAACAAAATTCCGATTCTATTCGGACTTTTTCCTTTTTAACCTAATAAAATGATTAGAGCCATCATTTCATTGTACCATATATTAACTTAATTCAGTGTTGACTAGCCCTCTACCCTAAACCCAGAATCGCAGTTTTCGACCCAAGAGCTCTAGACATTATGCCGAGATAGCAACCCATTGAGTTTCCTTTGCAGTTTTGCATTTTGTCGTACGTACTCGACTCTTTTGTATTGTTCGTTCTTCAAATTATACTACAAGCTAGAAGTATATCTCATGAGATGAACGTGGAAAGTTCACGAATGATTTTTCCATTATGAACATCCGACCTAAAAATCTAAAACTATCAAATGGAGAATCCTATACGTGTATTATATGCATTATGATTCCGTATTTAGTAGAAGGGGACATCGTGTTTCCATGGACTTTGTGACCTTTTTTTTTTTTTTTTAAATCTTCCGGTTATGCAACAGATGTTAATAAGGCACATTCTTCCGTCCGTCTTCTCAACAATAGTAAACGAGTGCAAATCCCCTTCCCGCCTTCATTCTAGCAGTTCCAGCCCTCCTCTGATAGGTGGGGTTTGAGTCAAGAGTTACGCAAGTGCTCACGATTGGAATAAATAGTAGATTGAAATAAGAACATACGAGAGTCGTAATCTTCAATCCTTTTTCATAACTTTTTTGCTTTCCTATTAAAATTTAAAATATCATTGAAATGTCAAAAGATGCAAAGAAGTTACATATATGGATCTGGGTGTGTCAACATATACATTTTGCAAAAATTGTCAGTGTTTTGAAACCGCAAGATTTTGATTAGGCAAAAAATAAACGGTAAAAGTCAGTCTAGATTGACCCTGAAACTTCTAGAACAGTTACAAGAATCCTGTGAACAAATAAGTACTTTTGTGCTTTAGTCATCAATTGGCCCATTTGATCATCGCTCATCTTATGCAGGAAGCGCCTTGTGGGGACTTTTTCGCTCATTTTTTCTGCCATCTCTGTGCAATTTGTCAAGAATATAGGGGAATCCGTGACCGATCTGGTGATGCAAACCCTGCTGATCTCACATTAGCAGTGGTCACGGCTCCGCCAGTGCAGACGATGGACTCTCCTCCAAAACAGTAGGGTTGTCTCTTAAACCAGTCCTGCAGAACAACACTTCCTCCTGAATTGACGTCACTTTGGGTCTCTCTTGATACATCTGTATGGCGCACTGTTGATTGAACCCTTAGGTTAGAACTAACATGAATAAGCGACGCTTGATGGATCCTTATTTACTCTGAAGGCTTCGTTTTCTCGGGCATTATCATTATGGAGTTGTCTTCAGTCCTTCGCCAGGAGAGAAAGAAACAGAACCATCAGCACTCTTGTATACTATAAGTGCCCTTTAGTTCATTTGCACAATGTTTTTGCGTTTTGCTGGATTGTTGCAGGGAGGGAGGGTGTACATGATGATTCGGTTCGACTTGTGTCATGGTGTTGTTTGGTTTCATTGGGAGCTTCTAATAAAGTATATTTGATCTTTGAAGCAAGAGAATACTAATTGTTGAGAGATTCAGCTTGCATCTCAACCTTGAAAACAATCTTGCAATTACTTTTCGATCATAGATGCCGTTGGTCTGGCATAAAAGAGGTAAGTACACTATCAGTGCCAAAAGTTGTGTACGGCGCTCACTTTGGTGCCAAAAGTTTCTGTCGGATCACTTAAGTGCCAAAAAGTTTGAAAAACGATTATTTTAGTGCAAACTCCGATCTGGTTGGCCGGAATCCGACGTTGCACTTTTTTATTAATTTTTGAAGTTGATGTGGCTCACCGGAGAATACAGTCAGCCTTTAAACAACAAAACGACGCCGTTTGGTGTCTCTCCCCCAATTCAAAATCCTAAATCTCCAAATTGAGAGAGAGAGAGAGAGAGAGAGGGAGAGAAAGAAGATAAACGGCGCTCACTTTGGGCCAGTTGCCGTCCTCGACGGCCCCCGTGCTCGGTGGCCACGGCTCCAACCTCGACCTCGACCCCGACGACGGCCACTCGGCGGCCAAGTCAAAGGCTGTGATTTGACCGGTGCTTGGGGAGGCCGCCGACGAGTGCGCCGCCCTCGATCTCTCCCTCTCCATCTCCGATCTCCCCGACGAGTGCCTTGCATGCGTCTTCTAGTACTTAGGCTCCGACGACCGAGGCTGGTGCTCCCTTGTGTGCCGCCACTAGCTCGCGATCGAAGGCCAAAGCCGCCAGAGGCTCACCCTCCACGCCCACTCGAGCTGTTGGACGCGGTCCGAGCGCTATTCGCACGGGTTCAACTCGGTCACGAAGCTCGCACTCAAGTGCGACCGCAAGTCGTTGAGCACGGCAACGAAGCGCTCATGCTGATCTCGCTCAAGTGCAAGAACCTCATGCGCCCCAAGCTACGGCCAAGTGACGGCGGCCGAGCGAGCTAGGTCGGCGTTGGGCGAGGATCGGACAAAAACCCTAATTTCAATCCCAAATTAAAAAAAAATTCCCAAATAAGTTGTGCGGCGTCGTTTTTGTGAGGCCATCCACTTAGGACGGCAAAACGACGTCATTTTCTTAAGGATGATAGAAAACGACGTCGTTTATAAGACATATCGATTTTTTTTTAAATATAAAAGCCACGTCATCATTTTGGCCGGAATCTCTCGCCGGTGGCACCAAAGTGATCGTTTTTCCTCCAATTTGACACTTAAGTGATCCGACAAAAACTTTTGGCACAAAAGTGAGCGCCGTATACAACTTTTGACACTGATAGTATACTTACCCCAAGCATAAAATGTAGTGTGTTGTTAATGTTTTTTCTTGAAATTCAGCGATGTGAGGCATGGTTTATTGTAACTTGGAAAAATTTTGGTTTGACATTTTATTGTATCGTCACATGTCACATGACATTCGTGTGTTGCGCACATAAATAGGGTTAGGTAAAGCGAAAAGGGTTCTTTGTCAAATGTGAAATGAATGCTAACTTCTAATAAATTCTTTTACAAGTTTATGTCTTCAAAATCCTATGCTGCACGACACATCAACAAATCAACAAGGTTGGACATTATATTCATGATGCGCGCTCTAATTGTGAAAAGTAGAAGGAAAAAATGAACTTCAATCGAAAAACAAAAATGAAGTATATATTGTGGTTGCACAATAACAAAAACACATCACATGTACATTCTCAAATCCTAGTAAACTCACACCAAAAATTGAAATTCCCTACTTTGCTATCCTCTCACATGGTAGACAAATTTTAAAATTTTTCTCCTCGAAAATAAATATCACTTATTTAAATATATCGACATGGGAGTCGTGAGTAGAACCCATATTATATATGTTACACACAAAACAAAGCTTTTTTCAACTGTACTTCTCTCCCAATGAAATTCATCTTGTGGGGAATATTTATTTCTCACGGGTCTAGACTCTAGAGGCAATAAAATGTGGGGATCTGTGCCAAAAGTCAATGACGTTGATATGGATCACTGACAAATACAAAACTAAACTAAGCCAGATATCAAAGCTTCCCAATGCTTCTTAATCAACATAATACCACATGCTTCCAAACGTGCCGACCTTGGCTGATGGAGTACGATCTCTCTTGGAAATGAAGTTCCATGTGCGCGCACATGACCATCAGGCCAAGCTACATACATCGCTGCACAACTTGCCACTTCCACATGTTGCCCGCGCATCTTAGAACGTAAGTAACGATTATATCCATGTGACCACCCTGATCTCATGATGATGCACGAACAGAAAGTCGTCTTGGAGAGAAAAAAGTAAAAAACTG
This sequence comes from Eucalyptus curtisii, assembly GCA_017140595.1. Taxonomy (NCBI): domain Eukaryota; kingdom Viridiplantae; phylum Streptophyta; class Magnoliopsida; order Myrtales; family Myrtaceae; genus Eucalyptus; species Eucalyptus curtisii. The sequence continues at coordinate 33,271,088 of CM029498.1, forward strand.
CAGTTGCACACGTGTAGGGAAGAAGCGTCATTTTACATCTACTTCGCAAATGCAGCCTTTTTTTTTTTTTTTTTTTTTTTAACCTTCAGAGCACGATTTCCTTGATTCCTTTTTTTCTTTTTTTGTTCAGCGGGACTTCTTGTTGACAGGTATCCCCTCTGTCAAACTATTAAACATGAAATTGAGCAATTCGTAAGAGATTAAGCTAAATCACCTTCATCTTCTATATAAAAAGAGACCTCGAGAAGCACCAAAAGCCATCCCTCATATTTATATTCATACTCTCACCTCCACCTTCTATATAAAAAAAGGCCTCGAAAAGCACCAAAAGCCATCCCTCATATTTATATTCATACTCTCACCTCCACCTTCTATATAAATAGAGGCCTCGAGGAGCACCAAAAGCCTTCCCTCATATTTATACTCTCTCTCTCTCTCTCTCTTGATTGAGACATGGCTCCGGTGGAAACTCCATTTAAAAGGTATTGAATTATGATGTTTTTCAATGTGTGTTTGTGGACATGTATATTTATGTGATTGTGCATGGTTATATCTTGACATTCATCTATGCCCATGTACAGATTGCATGTTTTGGTCGTCTCCTTTGCAAAATTTTGATCGTTGACCAGATCTTCCTATAAGCATATATAGCCAGTAAAAGAGAAATCACATCTTCTACCTATGTAATTAAAATTATCCAATGTATATATGTTTCCTTATCACTTAATCATGTAAAACCTTCGAATCACGAGATTACTCGATAATATATAAAGGGAGATCGACTTTCCTTTACATGTTTGGCATACCAAAAAGAGAAGAGCTAATTAAGTTTACTAGACCGGCTTGAAAGATCAATGTACTATAGTGACGTGGCAGATCATCACACTAAATATGGCCCACTTTTTTAAATACTTTCTTATAGTCTGTCACGTCACTTAGTTAACCAATTTTGCAAATTAATCATAATAAGTGTGTTGCTCTACTGAGAATGTACTAACCTCCCACAATGAATGATGTAAAACTCCAAATGATGGTATTTATTGGCCCCTTAAAATTTGCTCTCTAAACCATCGTCACTTCGACCTACCACGGTGTTCAATTTATCCCAATTACACTTACCGTGTAGCAAGCTCATCATAATATTGGATACATGATGATTCCCTCTTTCCTATGACAGCTTAAACTTTAAAACCGATAACCATTAATATGGTGGCAGAGTCGGATTCTTCTTTTTCTTCCCTGTACTATTTCATGATTGCGTGTCGATCGTTTGTTTGTCTCACTCTAAACTTCTCATAAGGCCATGGTAAAGCTTAAATTTTTCATTTTTACATGAGATCTTAATTTTCTTTTCTTTTAACTCCGTGCAATTGCTCATCCACATTTCATGGAGAAGAGGGGTAGTTGTCTCGTATTACTTGTTAAAAGAATTTATCCTACGCACTCTTCTCCTCTAAACACCAAACTTATGAAATTAGTGGTTTGTGACCTATTGAAAAGAGCAACCTTAGATGTAGCAAAAGTAAAGTTGGGCATCGGGGGATTCCCACTTTAGAAACTGGAGACATTTGCTCAAATCTCGCTAACTACATCGGAATTACTTCAGCCATGGCCATGTACATAAGTCAAAGGTTTATATACTTAACCAGTTTTTGAGACTTACAAAATGTTCCATAGACCTCCAGATAATTGGATCTTTGCGCTCATATATCTGGATTATAAAGAAATATTACATTTTCAAGTATTTCTTAAACAAGTTGAATGGGCTAAATCTGATAGTGGAGTGGTTGGTGGCTTCAGATCGATCAAAAGGAACTTTTAAGTCAATCCAACCTTGATGAATGGCTTTCGAGTGTGTAAGGTGGAAAGTCCACAATCGATTCATTTTGACTTTCAGCCCACCCGCTGTTGACCCTCTTACGATTGCGCTTCTTCTATTACTTTTTCATTCTCTCTCTCTACATCTTTCCCCTTTTACTCAGAAGAAAAAACTTAAACAAAGAAGAACTCTCTTTCTCTTCATCTTTCCCCTTTTACCCAAAAGCAAAACTTAAACAAAGAAAAATAATCCTATTTCTTTCATCTTTCTATTATGTATGCATTCTTGAAACCCTAGCTACTATTAGCTTCTCTTCCTCAAATTGCACCACATATGTTTTCGACCACTTTTTAGTGGAATATTTATATACTTAGATATAATAAGGCTACTATTAAGCTCTAGAACATACTTTTGTAGAAATATAGCATGGATATGCTTGATGATACGTAAATGAACTGTATCCTTAAGGTAGATGTGACTGTTGAATGAATCACATTAATTTCGGCCCCATTTGGTATATAGAAAATGGGACAATAGGAAAAAGAAAAAGAATTTAGAATGAATTTATAAGAAGTTGGAATGAAAATTAAATAAAAAAATTTATCGCATTTGGTAATGCATCAGAATTGGAATTGACTTTTCATATTTTGTATTTTATTGTTCAAATGATCGTATATAGAAGAAAAATAAGTTACCAAAACACAAGTTTAAATGATAATCCATAATCCACTTGTGTGCTCTTTTTAAAAAAAAAAAAAAATCCACTCCTTCCCTTTGATCCTCACTCATTTCCACCTCCCCTCATGGTAGTGGAAATGATGCGGTAATTTTCACTCTCAATTTACATCTCCATTTTTCCTCATTCCAATGTGCCAAATGATATTAGGAAAAAGAAAAAGAAAAAGAAAAAGAAGGGAGCTTCCATTCCAATTCCGATGATTTTATTCGCAATATCCAAACATGTCTTCTATGTCATCTTTGAAATAAACAAAAAAAAAAAAGTCTGAACAATAACTATATACATCCACGAATATAAATGCACTTCTTTTTTATTTTAAAATTCAGGACAACAATTGGGTCATTGGATACATTGCCATATGAATAATGTTTTCGCGGGCCTTGTACTCCTAATTCCCTTTGTATCTTTATTTGCCCGACAGGAGGGGAATACCCTCTTATTATTTTACACTCCAGTGATCCTTAAATCTGGACGAGAACCGAGATTGAATTTTTTTAAGGACTTACTTAGGTCCAATTTCCATCCTATTTTTATGCGGGATACCAACCCTTGTCCTTTTGCCTCCTGATAAATTTCGTCAAAAATGACATATGAATGATGTCTTCCTCATCCTGCCTTTATTCAACCAAACTCTGTTCCTTTCGCCTCCCAAAGAAAGGTAGAGCAATTAATCACCGTCTACGTAGGTAGAGCACAAGTGCCATAACCACCATTTTGTATCATTTTTCATGAATGTTAATACGACTTCGGGAAACTGATATCATTATAAAGCACGAAACGTATATTTTATATATGGCGGCTCTCATCTATCCCAAAATGATATCATTAATTAAATTTAGTAAAAAGAAATCACAATATCATCTCAAAAAGTAGTTGAAATTGCAAGAGAATTTTTATCTCATTTGTGTAATCTTTTTATCTTTTTATCTTTTTCACTAACCATACTATTCACCATTGATTTGGATATTTGCTAAATTTCTAGATATATAACTACTCATTTGAGAGTGATGAAAAATGGCCTATGAAGAAAAGAGTCAACAAAATACAAAATATTTCTTATATCTACAACGCGAACATACATCATGTGTTTATGGCAATAGATAGAATTTGTAAGTGAATATTGTAACTGGTCACTTTATAACTTTATTGGAAGCTTATCCTCTTAATCCAGTTGATTAGACAAGAATATTTAAGGGTTTTCGAATTAGATTTGAAGGTCATCAGTTCAAATCTCGCCGATTGTGTTCAAACTGCTCTAAATCAGGGTCACCATCATGCCAAATGGCTTAACTTGTTTTTGAGACTTGTAGGGTGTTCGATGCACCTAAATATTATCGATAGATAAAAAATAAAAAGACTATAGGCAAGAGCAAAATGATTTTGTAAGCATAATAGTTTTTGGGTTACTTTGATAATCATAATTTATCATGAGTCACAAATTCTTAAATGAATAGCCTTATAAAATTTTATAATTATTGATTATTTGATTTTTTATGGATTATAATAAATTGCTACTTTCATAATGGGTTAAAAATTAACACCAAATCGTTTTTGGGAGATAATCAAACCCGATACCATCCATGTTCAGTTCTTCTCTGCTGTGGGGAGACATTTTGTTCACGAGTCGACCTGAGTAATCACCGTCATTTCATGAGGCAATCGAGAAATTGGAGCCTTTTATTATTATTTATTATTATAAAAGTCAAATCTTGATTTGACCTGTTTGCAATGTAGGGGCCCATTTCCATACATAGAATGTTTAAACCTATAAAAAAATAAATGAAGATTTTACTAGAGTACGTATAACCACCCGGAGGCGCCATTTATGGAAGGTTGGATCTTCAAGATTTGACTTTTCCAATGGACGACTTTAGTCCCCTTTAAAATTGAAATTGACTTCGAAAATGATTTTCCCTTTTCATGTTTTTCCCTTCTTCCTTTAGGAGGAGAGAGAGAAAGAGATGAATGAGCTAAGCAAAATTTGTGCCCATTCGTGTTGGTCTTGTCACGTGAAACAAGGGCATGGCACAAATGTATTTGATTCATGAACGATATATTTAAGTTAAATCGTCGAACTATCTCGACATGAGCACGACATGTCTAATAAAGCAGATCATAAGATATAACACAGTTAATACAGTTATCGAACAAGCATATTGTGGTGTCGGGTGTCGGCACGACACGATGCATTAACTTAGTCTCGTATATATGATACACACGTAAAACACTTTTATATATGATAACCCATCTTAACACATTCAATGAGTCCCTGAACAACATAAGTGATTTCTCTACCCATTGATCTAAATTGTATTGTTGACTCATTAATTTTTTTTTTATGTTTTATCACTTTTGCATCCCTATTAAAGTTTTATATTATCATTTATACTTCTTGATCCGGTGTTATTCTTCATAAGCTTTTGAAGATAAATAAATCTCAAATATGTATTAAACATGTTTAAACGTTTCTAGACAAGTTGAATGGATCAAGCTCATAAGACATGATTTTTTTAATCACGTCATAAACGGGTTTTGCCAAACATTAGCCTACTTAAACTTGCTGTGTCGTGTGAGCGAGTCATATCAAGAATTATTGCCAGTCTTACGATCGATCCACCATTCTAAAAATGCTATATGATACTGTATGTTTTGCGTCTTTTTTACACATAATGTCATATCATACAATGTCCAAGTAGAGATAGAGAGTTTTTCTTTTGATCCGAAAAAGAAAATAATACACCGAAAGGTATGGCCCCGTCCTATACTAGTGATGATAAATCAAGTTTGGTCACGCAAATATTATTTTTCTTTTTTGCTTTTTCTTTAGTTGAGGTGGGCATATATCACTTGGCATTCTCCCTATATATACATGCATCATTATATAGCCCCCCCATAATCAGATCTACATCCTTTCCATCGTCCTGCTTCTAATCGTCCTGTCTCTGCATATATTTCTGAAGAGATCAAGCTTTTTGGCTATGGTGGAAAATTCGCGCAAAAGGTATTTAACGTGGCATTTGCTGGAACGTGACCATCCATGCAGTTCGTCCTTTCATGTTTACTGGCATTTGCTATATAGTCTCGATCATTTCACGCGTGGAATGGGAACGGAGATTTTAGCGATGTCTAGTTAGGGTTTTTGGTGCTGTGATAGAGATCTAGAATCTGTGGTTTCCCTTCCAGGTTAGAAGGCAAGGTTGCGATCATCACTGGCGGCGCGAGCGGGATCGGCGCCAGCGCAGCGACCCTCTTCCACCAGCACGGCGCGTGGGTCGTTATCGCCGACATCCAGGATGAGCCGGGCCAGGCCCTGGCTGCGAAGCTGGGCCAGCGGGCATCCTATGCCCGCTGCGACGTTTCCATCGAGGCAGACGTGCGCGACCTCGTGGACGCCACCGTGGCCGAGCATGGCCGACTCGACGTCATGTACAACAATGCGGGGGTCCTCGACCGCCCCTTCGGGGGCATCCTCGACACGTCCCTCGCCGACCTCGACCGCGTCCTCCGCGTCAACCTCTATGGGGCTTTCCATGGGGCGAAGCACGCGGCGCGGGTCATGGTGCCTCAGCGCCGGGGCTGCATCCTGTTCACGGGGAGCAACTGCACGGTGATTGCGGGGTTGGGGACGCACACGTACGCCGCGTCGAAGCAAGCGGTGGTGGGGCTGGCCCGGGGGCTGGCGGCAGAGCTTGGGGAGCACGGGATAAGGGTGAACTGCGTGTCGCCGCACGCGGTATCGAGGACCGGGATGTCAGGGCTGGGGAAGCTGAGCGAGGACGAGCTGGCGAAGCTGGACGACGGGTTGAAGGTGATCGGCAACCTGAAGGGGCGGGTGCTGGGGCCGGAGAGCGTGGCGAGGGCGGCGCTGTACCTGGCGAGCGACGAGGCCGACTACGTGAGCGGGCTCAACATGGTGGTGGATGGCGGCTACAGCGTGGTCAACCCCTCTTTGATGATGGCTCGCGCTGCGAGCGGTTCGATTGGGAAGGTTGGTTTGAACGTGTGAGTTGCGCACGTGCGGTCCCCGGGGAAAGAGATTGTGGCCGTCGGTTGTGGGCTGAAGGAGGGATCTTGCCATTGTGCGCCCTTGGATTTGTGTTTGTCTATCATCTTTCTATTATGTATGCATTCTTGAAACCCTAGCTACGACTAGCTTCCCTTCCTCAAATTTCACCACATATGTTTTCAACCACTTTTAAGTGGAATATTTATATTATTAGATACAATAAGGCAACAATTAACTTCTAGAGCATACTTTTGTAGAAATATAGCATGGCTTTGCTTAGTGCTACGTGTTGTGAAGTCAAGTATATATATATAGATTCTACAAAATAAACCATATCCTTAAGATAAATGCGATTGTTGAATGAATCACATTAATTTTAAGCTCCATTGGGTATATAGAAATGAGGCAATAGGAATAAGAGAAAAGGATCCGGAATGAATTTATAAGAAGTGGGAATGAAAATTAAATAAAAAAAATCATTATATTTGGTGACACGACGAAATTAGAATATACTTTTCAGGGTTTGTATTTTATTGTTCGAACATTTGTATGAAGTAGCAAATAAGGTAAAGTGTACTCTCTCTTTTTCTTGGTAAGGTAAAGTGTACTTTACCCTATAAAATTTTTTGGACAGAAAAAATTACTAAGACACAAGTTTAAAAAATAATAATCCACTTGTGTGCTTTCTATTTTTTATCAACTCCTTCCCTTTTATCCTCACTCATTTCCACCTCCCCTAATGGTAATGGAAATGCAAGAATGCGGTTATTTTTGTAAGAGAATTGGATGGTAGAAAGTGATTGGGAATAGGAAAATTGTATATTGCTTTTACACTTTAATATTGCACAATTAGTGTCCTACCTTAAGGAAAAAAATATACAGGAAAAATCAATTCCCTAATACATGATATTCTAATTCCCAATTAATGAACTAATCAGCATCAATTAGAATTAGTATCCAAATTAGGATCAATTATGTGAGGCAACAATGTCTTTAAAAATTTTCATTCTCAATTTATATTTCCATTTCGCCTCATTTCAATTGGCCAAATGGTATAAAAAAGAATGGAGGGAGCTTCCATCCGCATTCCGATGTTTTTATTCCTGATATCCAAACATGTCTTTTATGTCATCATTGGATTGGAACGAAAAAAAAAAACTGGAACAATAACTACATACGTCTATGAATATAGATGTACTTCCTTATTTTTAAGATCTGGGACAACAATAGGTCATCAGATTCATTGCCATAGGAATATTTTCTCATCCTGCCTTCGTGCAAGATATCAACCCTTGTCCTTTTGCCTAAGAAAGGAGATGCCACTTAGACAACTTTTGAGAAAATGCCATATGAATGTGTTTTTCCTGTCCTACGTTTATGCAAGAGAGAGAGAGACCAAACCCTGTCATTTTTGCCTCCCAAAGAAAGGCAGAGAAATGAATTACGTCTGGGCAAGTAGAGCACAGTTGCCATAACCACCATTTCGTCTCGTTTTTCATGAGTGTCCATACGATTTAGGGAAACCAATATCATTATATAGCAAGTAACCTATTTTTCATATATGGCAACTCTCGTCTTATCTCAAAATGATGTAATTAATTAAATTTAGTAAAAAGAATTACAATACCATCTCAAAAAGTAGTCGAATACGCATAAAGCATATAAGAGAATTTTTATATATGATATGCATATAACTCGATTGTGTAATATTTCACTATATCTTTTCCACTAAGCATACTATTCACCATGGATTTGGATATTGTCTAAATTTCTAGAAATATAACTACTCATTTCGAGAGTGATGAAAAATGGCCTATGAAGAAAAGAGTTTGACAAAATACGAAATATTTCTTATTCTAACAACATGAACATATATCATATGTTTATGTCAACATATAGAATTGGTATATGAAAAATGTATATAGTGGCTTTGCAAGTTTATTGGAAGATTTGCAAATCAGATCTGAAGGTTATTAATTCAGATCTTGCTAACGGAGTGCAAACTGCTTTTATTCAAAGTCACCCGCATGTCAAAAGGCTTAACCGGTTCAGGGAATTTGTAGGGTATTTGATGGGCCTATAAATAGCCCAATCTCCACGTTCGTGTCTCTAAATAGTATCGGTAGGTAAAACGTGTAAGTAAAAAGACTATAGGAAGCAGGCGAAATGACATCAATAAAGATCACAGGTTAAAACCGCTCTTTGCAAAGCAAATCTAATCGAGTACTTTGGTGATTTTAGGGAATATTCAAACCATGATGCCATCCATATATTTAGTTCTGTCTGCTGTGGGGGGTCATTGTTCATGAATCGACGTCAACGACATTCCATTCAAGGCAATCTAAAAGTCAGATTATTTACATGATTTGACTCGTTCGCAATGTAGAAGCCCATCCCCAATTATAAAATCGCTAAACCTAACGAAAATAAATGCTGATTTTACTAAAGTATGTATCTCACCACCCGGATTGAGGGATTGACGTCGACGCCATTTATGGAAGATTGGATCTTCAAAATTTGACTTTTCGAATGGGCGACATTAGTCACCTTAAAAATGGAAATTTACTTGGAAATGATTTCCCTTTTCCTGGTTTTCCCCGCCTTCCATTATGAGCAAAGGGAGGGAGGGAGAGACAGATGAATGAGCTAGCAACGGGTGAGGGGCTCTCATCTTATCTCAAAAACGACACGAGTAATAAAGCGGATGACTCGATACAACACGGTTAATATGGTTATTGGACGAATCGTTTAACACGATTATCGGACGAACATGTTGTTGTGTTGGGTGTCAGTACGGCATGATGCATTAACTTATTTACAAATGTCTCATTTATACGGTACACACGTAAAACTCGTTTATAAATGATAACTCATGGCAACACTTTTCCCAACAAGATGAGTAATCTTGCTTCACATTGATCTAAAGTTTACTATTGAGTCAATTTTTCGTTATTTTTGATGACTTTTGTATCCCTAATAAAGTTTCGTTTTATCATTTATTCTTCTTGGGAGTTATTTTTCATAAGCTTTTGAAGATAAACAAGTCTCAAATATGGTTTAAACATGTTGAAACGCTTCTAATTGTATCGTATTAAAACAAATGACGTTTAACACATTAATTTCAACTCACTAATTTGTGTTTGGTTGGATTAACAGGTTTATACAGATCAATTTCATAAGACACAACTTATTTAATCACGTCATAAACAGGTCATGCCAAACATAAGCATATTTAAACGTGTCATGTTATGCAATCGAGTCACATCAAAAATTATTGCCCGCCTTACGATCGACCCACCATTTTAAAAATGCTGTATCCTAGTGTATTTTGTGCGTCGTTTATACACATGACGTCGTATCGTACAATGCCTGTATTGAGGGAGAGATTTATTTTTTTCCAGTCTGAAAAAAAAAAAATACACATGGGCGTGTCCCCTCCTATACTAGTGATGATAAATTAAGTTTGGTCACGCGAATATTACTTCTTCTTCTTTTTTCTTCATTTTTTTTGTGCTTTTTGTCTTTTTTTTTTTTTTTTTTTTGGTCGAACGCTTTTGCTTTTTCTTTAGTTGAGTCGGGCAAATATCACTTGGTATTCTCCCTATGTATATACATGCGCCGCCGCATATTGGAGATTTGCCAAACAAACACCATAATCAAATCTACAACCTACATCTCCCTCTTCAGGCTTCTAATCGTCTTGTCGCTACACATATTTCCGAAGAGATCAAGCTTTTTGGCTATGGCAGAAAATTAGTGCGAGAGGTATTTAACATGGCATTGCTGGAACGTGACCATGCATGCAGTTCGTCCTTTTTACTGGCCTTTGCTATATAGTCTCTCGATCGTTTCGCAAATGGAATGGGAACGGAGATTTTAGCATTATCTAGTTAGGGCTTTTGGGTAATATGATAGAGATAAGAGGCTCTGATTTCCTTTCCAGGTTAGATGGCAAGGTCGCAATCATCACCAGCGGCGCGAGCAGGACCTGCGTGAGCACGGCAAGCCTCTTCCACCAACACGGCGCATTGGTCGTGATTGCCGACATCCAGGACGAGCTCGGCCAGGCCCTGGCTGCGAAGCTGGGCCAGCAGGCCTCCTATGCCCGCTGCGACGTTTCCATCGAGGCCAATGTGCACAACCTCATGACGCCATTGTGGCCAACCACGGCCGGCTTGACATCATGTACAACAACGCCAGGGTCCTCAACCGGCCTTCGGGGGCATCCTCGACACATCTCTCTGTTGGATACAAATTGCGCAATCCCAAGATCACCATAACCAGAACAAGAGCATACATAATTGAGTAGAAAGATTAACACACCTGTTTTGGGATCCATCGTTCTTTAAAGCGGAAGCAAAAAATGGATTATCCACACATCAAGGGGATTACCCACGCATCAAGTCATTCTCCTCTATTGCCCTCCGTATCAATGGCTCAATGAGGTGGCCTCCTCACGTTTAGCGTTAAGTAAATGCTCCTTAGGTGAGGAAACATGTGAGAATTAAGGTTAGAGGAGAGACTTGAGCACTATTTATAGAGTTTCCAGCCAGGCCCCCTCATTACGGGCCAGGTTCAACTCGGCCCACACTAGCCAGCCCCATATTAGACTACTTAAGAAACATTCTATCTCACTTTAAACCAAACCCCGTAAAAGGGTAACCGTTAAACGGTAAAATTACAATATCAATTAATGTAGTCCACATTAGGAAAACTCTTACATTCTCTCACTTGGACTATATTAATTGAAATCGTACCGTATGTGCGTACATTGATCTAGAGATAATTCTTACTAGTCAATCCTATCCCATAAAGTCTCAAACACCGAATCATGGCGGTAACTGCATGTATACACACAGAGCCTTTCATGGTCACGAGTGCTTTCAACTTTATTGATATGGATTCAATATGGTAGTGTGTCAAATGGATAATATCTCTCATAGAGAGATCCCATTTGTCAGTCACCATTCTCTTACCTTAAGCGTCACAAAAACTTGTGCCACTAGAGAATGTCCATTCTCTTACCTTAAGCGTCACAAGAAACTTGTGGCACTAGAGAATGTCTTTATGGTTCCATGAACCCACATATGTCTTGTCATTACGGTTAACCATTCTTGATATATAACAAGACATATGGATAAAGCTAATAACCGGATGCCCCTAGCCTTCACTCAAGGTTTATACAGTACCTTGAGACTTTATCAATATGAATTTAACATAATAACAACACATTCAAAATATTTTATTGAATGCAAAAGTTGATACATATTAAATTGTTACAAAGTGTAACGAATCACAGATGAAACCTTTATCAGAGTAAAGCCAAAATAGCTCCCACTAAACAACAGCATCTCATGATGCTCATAGACCCATGCTAATGACATGTCGCTCAAATACACATGGGCGTAGGCCATTAATTAGTAGATCTGCAATCATATCATCTATGAAAATATGTTATATTATTACATCACATTTCTGTATCGTTTCCTTTTGGTCAAAAATTTTGACCACCATATATTTAGACCCATTGAGACCTCTGTTGTTAATACTACAAATTTATTGTCTCAATACAACCGTATAGGCCAATCCATAAAATTAAAAACGGTCAACTCCTTAATGAGGTTCCGAAACCTAATAGCCCGAGTAACAACCTAAAAGAATGTTACTAGCACTGCTTACATAGTAGAAGATGACATAAAACTTTATTTACTGCATTTCCTACTAACATAAATATGTATTATGTTATCGATCGCATGTCATCATAACAGCCAGCAAAGTTTGCATCTAAATACTCTACTATCTGCAATAATTGAACATATCTGTAAATTAGCATTTAATCTCTTGTCATCTTTAAGTACCTCAAAACCTTCTTAGCATCAACCCAGTGATCACGTCCTAAATTTGACCGATATCTGCCTAGAAGTCCCGTCATAAAGACGATATTTAGTCTAGTGCAAATTCGAGCATACATTATACTTTTAAGTGCACTGACACAATGTACACCCTTTAATTAGATTTTCTCAATATCTAAATAAGGATAATGTGATAGATTCAGTCCATCACCCTTAACAACAGGAGTAATTCCTAGCTTGCAATGATGTATATTGAATATTTCCAATATACAATCAACAAATGTCCTCCGAGAAAATCTAATATAATATGACAAAAACAATCCTTACAGATCTCAGTACAAATGATATAAAATGTCTCAAGGTCACAACTTGTAAGCAAAATATCATGTACATAGAGTATGAGGAAAAATAATTTCCTCCCACTGACCTTGCAGTATATTAAATTACTTTGTTCCCAATTGAACAAAATACAACACTATGAAACTTTAATAATATTATCTGGAAACTTTCTTAAGACTATGAATTAAAACTTTTCAGTCTACACACAAGTTTACTTAAAACATGTGCTGCAAAATCTTTCGATTGCACTATATAGATTTTGTATTTATTTAGCATAATTCCATGTCAAAAATAAACTATTAATATCATGTTCACTCTGAAAGAATCTTTAAAAGATACTAGAAAGAAATAATTATTTCTTCACTATAAACTATCCACCCCTCTTTCAGAGTGAAGACTTTATCATCTTTTATGGCATCTAATCACATAATTGATTGAGAACAAGAAACGAAATTTATATATATGTCGCTAAATCAACCATGTAGTGAATATTGTAATCATGCTCTCACAAATAGACTATGTAGTCAAATGGTATAACTGATCGTCTTTTCCTAACAAATCTCCTAATACAACCACTTCATTCTACACTTGAGAGATTTGAGAAATTTCATCATAAACTATATCAAGAATAATACATTGAACCTCAACAAGTTTAATTTATGATATAGGAGATTTCACAATTGTCTCGTACCACAATTGTCTCGTATAGGCAAAGACAAAGACACAAGTAATCTTCCATCGTACTATTATCCTTAATAGTCTGAGAGCAGCTATCCTCTACAATTACATCAAACTTTAGAAATTTTACTGTATATAATTCCATAATTCTTGTACCTTTATTAGGGTCATAAAATCAATACCCCTTTGAACAATCTTAGTAAGATACAAAATAATTTCGAGTGGATCTAAATTCCAACACACTTAATATTGGATTAGATAACCTCACTTCTGCATGACACCTCTAAATTTAATATGATTCAAGTAATTTATGTCCAGTCCATAACTCAAAAGAAGTTTATAAAACAACTTTGGTAATTAAACACATTTTGTATGTGAAAAGGGTTGCTTTCAAAATATCAACCCACAGAAGACCGGATAAATTAGTCTTACTAATCATACTCATCACCATGTTCATTATGGTGCTTCATGCCTTTTAGCCAAATCTTCTTGTTAGGATTTTCAGGCATAGTAATTAAATTACCATTCCAGAATTTACCAAGTATTTGACAAATGACTCTTTAAGCTATTTCGCATTGTCATACTTGCCAAAATATTCATGGCCACTATTAAGCCTGACAACTTTTTAAGACTAATTGTAATTGTTTTATTTTTTATCTCAGTAATTTTATTTCCACAATAATCTGTAGAAGTCTTTAGATAACCGTTAAGAGTAGACAAAATATCAACATTGTCAAGTTTTCTACTCTTTCTTTAGACATGTGTAAGATTATTCCTCAAATTGAAAACTTTTAAAACAACTTCTTCAACCATATACGAGATGTAAATGCCATTAGAATTTAAACACAATCTTTGCAGATGTGTCCTAATTATTGTATTAGATAAAACATAACTTCAAGCCATTAAAGCTTTCATCATCTTTTAGCAGTGCAATCAGTAGACAAGCCACTTTTCAAGTGTTCCAGAATGGAACGCTTCATGGACAGTAAGCAAATTCTATTGCTATTTTACCAAGCAGTAAAGCATATGTCCACAACTTAAAATTTGAAGTAGTAAAAACCTCAATAATAGTTGAGTTATTAATTACAGAAAACGTGACTAAAATAACAAGCAATGTATATAATTAACATCATGTGAGCACTGTGTAATTTGACATACAAGTATACATTCAGAGAGTTACATGCATAATCATATAATCACCTTTGGGCAAAATACATGACATACAATTGTACCATCCCCACATGATAGAGGTTATAAGAATATATTCCAATCTTTGTGAATTCATCACCTTTGGGCATATGAACCACTATGATCAGTCACTCTTCCACCACACCATCATGTATCCCTCCATGAACTAATACACAATCACCTCCTTTGGGAGTATGACTATGCATTAGACTAGGAGACATCTCAATCAATATACGAGACCGAAATTTCTCAAATCCAATCAAGCGTGCCACTTTGGTGGTCACTACTCAATTAAATCATTGAAACTCTCTCATACTAGGGATATAAACCTTATTGCTCACATAACAAGCAATGTGTGTAATTAGCATCATGTGAGCACTATGTAACTTGAGGTACAAGTACACATCCAAAGAGTTACATGCAAAATCATAAAATCACCTTTGGGCAGAATATATGACATGTAATTGTATACTCCCCACATGATAGCGGTCATGAGAATATATTCTAATTTTCGTAAATTCATCACCTCTGGGCATATGAATTACTAGGATCAGTCACTCCTCCACCATACCATCATGTATCCCTCCATAAACTAATACACAATCACCTCCTTTGGGAGTATGATTACGCATTAGATCAGGATACATCCAATCATTATATGAGACCGATATTTCTCAAATCCAATCAAGCGTGCCACTTTGCGGTCACTACTCAATTGAATCCTTGAAACTCTCTCATACCAGGGATATAAACTTTACTTCTCACATACACCATATACATGTGATTTTAACTTTAGTGATAGAGGCAACATATCACCAAAATTACATATCATGCTAATTACATTGCTTTATTCATTAATAAAATCTTTATTCATTAATAAAAGATTAATCATATATAAATAACCCGAAAGACAGACTCCAATGAGATCACCGATCACAACAATACAAGAAACTTCTCATAACACAGAAGCAAGCATCTCTTGTGCACCCCGACATCGATTACTAGAACAACATTAAAAGAATGCCGATCCAAAGGATCCCTCACAAGTTAACATCAATAGCAATACAGGGTACTCCAGATTGATAAGCTTGATAGCTGATCAACTATTGCTCATGAGTTTCATAAGGCAAAACATGACTCCAAGGCCAATAGCTGATTTATTAGCCAATTTTAAGTAACAAATTATCATTGCATCAACCAGTGGCCTATAAATTGAGTCAAAACACAGAACCAAATATATAAACTATAACGGTAGATACTATTGCTTTGTGTAAATGTTTTTTTTTTTTTTTGATATCCAGGGAACCCCGTACAGCCGGCAACCGGCGGGTAAACCCTGAGGCGACGCTAGTGGAGGACCCACCACCCCGACGTCGCGCTTAAGATCCCGTGCGGCCAGCGGGATTCGAACTCCTCCGTCCTTGGTAAACATAATGGGAGCACTTATCCAACTGGGCCACCGTAGGCGATGGTCGCTTTATGTAAATGTTGTCATACTTCTTAACCATAAAAAATATTCAACTTGATGGACATTAACCAGCAACTAGATGAGTTTAGGTACAATATGCAATAACTTAACCGATATGCATTACCCACATTCAGCAGATGTGTTAATCAGTACAATCAGTTTGGTCACGAGTTCTTAAGACGTCCATCATTCAAAATTTACCAGCGTGTCAAGGAGTATGCTCGAGCAAGAAAAGTTTCATAACCTTTATTGTTTCTCATCACCTCAATACATAGCTCAAATATTATTTGTATCTCATTAAGCTAGTTTCAATTTATAATAAAGTTTGATTTTATTAATGAATCACACATTCATAATGTTTACATGATAACATACTAGTAACCCATCACTTGTATGTATTTCCAAAATCACAAAAAAAATACAAGAAAAATACGCAAAAATACACTAAAAATACACGTATTTAGGGTTCTGTATGTATTTTCATATCCATAAAATCATCAAACATGTAAAATAAATTCACCACAAGATAGAGGACGGCCATACGAATCCAACGCCGCCGGCCACGTGCCGATCCAACGCTCCACGCGCCCGCACGTGCCGCCTGAGTGCGCGGCGCAAGGAGCGCACGCGCGAGCCGCGCCCCGCACGTGGGAGCGCGTGAGGGCGCATGACCGCGCTTAGGGCGGGTCTCCGACGCCCTGGCGGCGCGTGGACACGCGTGGGGGCGCGTGAAGCCTCCACCGGTGACGCGCCGCCGGCCGTCTTGCTCATCTCGTCGAGCCCAGTCCGAATTTGTGATTTAATTTTATTTTTATTGAACAAAAAATCTCGAAAATCACAAATTAGGGTATAAATATTATGCGTTTGAGTTCTAGGGTTATGGTTGCTCGATACCACATGTTGGATGCAAATTGCGCAATCCCAAGATCACCATAACCAGAACAAGAGCATGCATAATTGAGTAGAAAGATTACCGCACATGTTTTGGGATCCATCGTTCTTTAAAGCGGAAGCAGAAAAGGGATTATCCACACATCAAGGGGATTACCCACGCATCAAGTCCTTCTCCTCTATTGCCCTTCGTATCAGTGGCTCAATGAGGCGGCCCCCTCACGTTTAGCGTTAGGTAAATGCTCCTTAGGTAAGGATACATGTGAGAATTATGGTTAGAGGAGAGACTTGAGCACTATTTATAGAGTTTCCAGCCAGGCCTCCTCATTACGGGCCAGGCTCAACTCAGCCCACACTAGCCAGCCCCATATTAGACTAATTAAGAAACCTTCTATCTCACCTTAGACCAAACCCCGTAAAACGGTAACCGTTAAACGGTAAAATTACAATATCAATTAATGTAGTCCATATTAGGAAAACTCTTACACTCTCGCCAACCTCAACCGCGTCCTCCGCATCAACCTCTACAGGGCCTTCCATGAGGCGAAGCACGCGGCACGGGTCATGATGCCGCAGCGCCAGGGCTACATCCTGTTCACGGGGAGTAGGTGCATGGCAATCGCAGGGTTGGCGATGCACACATACGCCGCATCAAAGCATGCAGTGGTGGGGTTGGCCCGCGGCTGGCGGCGGAGCTTAGGGAGCACAAGATATGAGTGAATTATTGGAAGTTTGTTTGCAAAACAAACTAAGGGTCCGTTCGTTTCATGGAAAATGGGTCATTTCCAAAAAATATTTTCCCAGAAGTCATTTTCTAAGAAAATGACAATATTTTCTAGTGTTCGGCTAAAACCTGAAAATGTTTCAGAAAATATTTTCCGGTGTTCGGTAAGGAAAATATTTTCTAAGACTTCACCACTTAGGCATGCATTACTTACCGACCTATAAATCCATTAAATATGAACTTGCCTTTAAATACAGGCAAACTTACTTCATATCTTTGTTTCCTCATTAACGCCAAACGCTCATCTATTCTAAAAAATGTTCGTATGGATTTTAAAAAGAAACAAAAGAGAAAAGAAGCAAAGTATGTACAGCTCTCATGAGAATCTTCCAGTAGCAATGTACAACTGTAGGATAGAATAAATAAAGAAAATGATAAGCAAGAGTGCAGAGCGTGAGCTTGAGATTGACGAGCTCGAGGTTCGCGACAACGGCCGACGACTAGTCAAGAAAGAAAAGATGGGAAACAAAGAAAAGAAAAAGAAAAGATAAAGATAAAGAAAATAAATTGAAAAGAAAAAGGAAATTAAAAATCATTCGAATTAAAAGAGAAAAAGAAAATTCAAAAATAATTCAAAAAAAAAAGAAAAAGAAGAAAAAGAAAGGGGAGGAGGAAGTGAGGATTTGTATAAATGTGAGATAAAAGAGATCAAGTAAGGAAAATATTTTCCATTTTTCAAAAGTGAAAAACATTTTCCCTTAATTTAGAAAACTTTATTTTCCCCAAGGAATTCATTTTTCGTAAAACAAACGTCGAAAAATCTGGAAAACATTTTTCCGGAAATTATTTTCCGTGAAACGAACGGAGCCTAAGTGTGCTTTTCCTTGTCCCACATAGAAAAGTTAAGAGAAGATGGGTCAATTAATAAGTGTGAGACTTTTTTAGTGTGTTTAAAGAAAAAGATCTGGTGTGGGCTAGACTCCACCATACCCGCGTGTAGATGCATGATTATTAGGGGCACTTTGGAATTTATGAAAATTCAAAATTTTATTTATTAAAAAAATTATTTTTTTATTATTTTTATTATTCCGAATATTTATATTTATTTTTATTATTCTGAATTTCTATATTTATGTCTTTTCAAGACAACATTTAGAAATGACACTCATTCACTTTGTAACCTTTCACAAAAAGTTATCTATGTACTTTAAAACCGATTTATATATATGTCAGTTTTTGGGTGGATAGGAATAAAATCATTTTTCAAGTCTTCTTTCCAAAACTATAGACATTCTTTTGATTGTTTTCTAAAGAGATTCTGAAGAAATACTCGAATTGTTATATAGTATTTTCATTTGAAACTTTGTTATATACGGGAGGATATTTGCTGGTGACTATTAGCAACATTGTGGAGTAAATAAATTTTTAAAGAAAGTGATATCACACTTCAAAATTCGACTTGATTGCTTTATAGATTCGAAGCCATATTTTCCAACATGAACTCCGTGTCCCCCTATGCGGTCTCTAGGATGGGGACGTCGGGGCTGGGGAAGACGAGCGAGGCTGAGCTGGAGAGGATGGGCGACTGGATGAGGGCGATGAGCAACCTGAAGGGGCAGGTGCTGGCGCCAGAGAGCGTGGCGAGGGCGGCGCTGTACCTGACCAGCGACGAGGCGGACTACGTGAGCTGGCTCAACATGGTGGTAAGTGGCGGCTACAGCGTGGTCAACCCGTCTTTGATGATGGCTCTTGCCGCGAACCGCTCGAATGGGAAGCTCGGTTCGAATGTGTGAATTGAGATCGTGGCCGTCGGTTGTGGGCTGAATAAGGAGGGATCGTGCCATTGTGCGCCCTTGGATGCGTTGCTGTTCTTGTTGTTCTTGTGGTGTTTTAGCTTCTTTTTTTGTCCTATTGGAAGCAATTTGATTAGCGTTTTTGTCTACGTATTTTAATTAAATCGAAGTATACTAAATATCGTATAGATTGAATCGTTATTCTATTTGATATCGTAAAATCTAAACAATTAAATTCTGATTCTATTCCGACTTTTTCTTTTTAACCTAATAAAATTATTAGAGCTATCGTCTCATTTCATTTCATTGTATCATATATTAACTTAATTCAGTGTTGACTAGCCCTCTACCCTAAATCCAGAGTCGCAGTTCTCGACCCAAGAGCTCTAGACATTATGCCCAGATAGCAACCCATTGAGTTTCCTTTGCAGTTTTGCATTTTGTCACACGTACTCGACTCTTTTGTCTTGTTCGTTCTTCAAATTATACTACAAGCTAGATGTATATCTCATGAGATGAACGTGGAAAGTTCACGATTGATTTTTCCATTATGAACATCCAACCTAAAAATCTAAAACCATCAAATGGAGAATCCTATACGAGTATTATATGCATTATGATTCCATATTTAGTAGGGGACATCGTGTTTCCATGGACTTTGTGACCTTTTTTTTTTTTAAATCTTCCAGTTATGCAACAGATGTTAATAAGGCACATCCTTCCATCCGTCTTCTCAACGATAGTAAACGAGTGCAAATCCCTTTCCCGCCTTCAGTCTAGCAGTTCCAGCCCTCCTCCCATAGGTGGGGTTTGAGTCAAGAGTTACGCAAGTCCTCACGATTTGAATAAATAGTAGATTGAAATAAGAACATACAGGGAGTCGGAATCTTCAATCCTTTTTCATAACTTTCTTGCTTTCCTATTAAAATTTAAAATATTATTGAAATGTCAAAAGATGCAAAGAAGTTACATATATGGATCTGGGTGTGTCAACATATACATTTTGCAAAAATTTTACTTCTAGAACAGTTACAAGAATAAGTAGTTTTGTGCTTCAGTCATCAATTGGCCCATTGGATCATCACTCATCTCATGCAGGCAGCGCCTTCTGGGGACTTTGTCGTTCATTTTTTCTGCCATCTCTGTGCAATTTGTCAAGAATATAGGGAAATCCGTGACCGATCTGGTGATGCAAACCCTGCTGATCTTACATTAGCAGTGGTCACGGCTCCGCCAGTGCAGACGATGGACTCTCCTCCAAAACAGTAGGGTTATTTCCTAAACCAGTCATGCAGCACAATACTTCCTCCTGAATTGACGTCACTTTTGGGGTCTATCTTGATACATCTTTATGGCGCACTGTTGATTGAATCCTTAGGTTAGAACTAACATGAATAAGCGACGCTTGATGGATCTTTATTTACTCTGAAGGCTTCGTTTTCTCGGGCGTTATCATTATGGAGTTGTCTTCAGTCCTTCGCCAGGAGAGAAAGAAACAGAACCATCGGCACTCTTTTATTCTATAAGTGCCCTTTAGTTCATTTGTACAATGTTTTTGCGTTTTGCTGGATTGTTGCAGGGAGGGAGGGTGTACATGATGAATGGTGTTGTTTGGTTTCATTGGGAGCTTCTAATAAAGTATATTTGATCTTTGAACCAAGAGTATACTAATTGTCGAGAGATTCGGCTTGCATCTCAACCTTGAAAACAATCTTGCAATTACTTATCGATCATAGATGTTGTAAAATGCAGTATGTTGTTTATGTTTTTTCTTGAAATTCAGCAATGTGAGGCATAATTTATCGTAACTTGAAAAATTTTCGCTCGTGAAATGAAATGAATGCTAACTTCTGAAAAATTCTTTTACAAGTTTATGTCTTGAAAATCCTATGCTGCATGACACATCAACGGATCAACAAAGTTGGACATTATATTCACGATGCGCTCTCTAATTGCGAAAAGTAGAAGGAAAAAATGAACTTCAATCAAAAAACATAGCAGGTATAAATTGTGATTCCACAATAACAAAAGCATGTCACATGTAAGTTCTCAAATCCTTGTAAACTCACACCAAAAATTGAAATTCTCTACCCTATTATCCTCTCCTGCGGTAGACAAATTTTAAAATTCTTCTGATTCGAAAATTTTAAAATTCTTCTGTTTCAAAAGATAAATATCATTCATTTGAATAATTTCGACATGAGAATTGTGAATAGAACCCACGTTGTATGGGTTTACACACAAAACGAAGCTTTTCCAACTATACTTCTCTCCCAGTGAAATTCACCTTGTGGGGACCATGCATTTTTCATGGATCCATAGAGGCGATAAAATATTGGGACTAGTGCCAAAAGTCAGTGACGAAATATATACGGATTATACCAAACTAAATAGTAAGCCATATATCAAATCTTCGAAAAGATCTCACGGGATGCTCCCAATAATTGCGCTTCTTAATCTACATAACACCACATGCTTCCATCCGTTCCGACCTTAACTTACGGAATACAATCTCCCTTGGAAATGAAGTTCCATGTGCGCGCACATGACCTCAGGCCAAGCTACATACATCGCTGCACAATTTCCACTTCCACATGTTGCCCGCGTATTTTTGAACAACGATTATTTCGATGTGAACACCCTAATCTCACGATGATGCACGAACAGGAAGTCGTTTTGGAGAGAAATAATTAAGGACTACAGTTGCAAACGTGCAGGAAAGAAGCGTCATTTGACGTCTACTTCGCAAATGCAGCCATTTTTTTCTTCTTCAGAGCACGATTTCCGTGATTCGTTTTTCTTTTCTGTTCAACAGGACTTCTTGTTGACAGATATCCCCTCTGTCAAACTATTACACATGAAATTAAGCAATTCGTAAAAGATTAATCTAAATCACTTCCATCTTCTATATAAAAGAGAGGCCTCGAGGAGCACAAAAAGCCATCCCTCATATTTATATTCATACTCTCTCTCTCTCACTCTCGATCGATCGACACATGGCTCCGGCGGAAACTCCATGTAAAAGGTATCGAATTCTGAAGTTTTTCAATGTGTGTTTGTGGATATATATGTCTTGACATTCATCCTTGCACATGTACAGACTGCATGTCCCTCCTATCCTTTACAAATTTTGATCGTAGACCAGATCTTCCTACGAGCATCTGTAGCTATTGAAAGAGACATCGTATCTTCTACCCACGTAAATGATCATATTATTCAATACATATATGTTTCCTTGATCACTTAATAGTGTAAACCCTCAAATCGCAAGATTACTCAATAATATATAAAGGGAGATTGACTTTCCTTTGCAAGGTTGGCGTACCAAAAAGAGGAGCCAATTAAGTTTACTAGACCAACTTGCAAGATCAATATATTACAATGACATGGCAGACCATCACGCTGAATATGACTCACTTATTTAAATACTTTCTTATAGCCTATCATGTCACTTAGTTAACCAATTTTGCAAACTAATCATAATATGTGTGTTGCTCTACTAAGAATGTACTAACCTTCGCTTAATGAATGATGCAAAACTCCAAATAACAGTATTTATTGGCCCCTTCATATATGCTCTCTAAACCATAATCACTTTCACCTATCATGGTGTTCAATTTATCCCAATTACACTTACCAAGTATTGAACTTATCGTTATCTTGGATACTTGACAATACCCTCTTTCATATGACGGCTTAAACTTTAAAACTGATAACCATTAATATGGTGGCGGAGTCAGCTTCTTTTCTACCTACCCCTTTACTATCTCATGATGGTGCGCCAATCGTTTGTTTGTTTTATTCTAAACTTCTCATAAGGCAATGGTAAAGCTTGAATTTTTCATTTTTACATGAGATCTTAATTGTATTTTCTTTTAACTCCACGCAATTGCTCATCCACATTTCACGTAGAAGAAGGGGTAATTGTCTCGTATTACTTGTCAAGGGGATATCTCCTATGCACTCTTCTCCACTAAACACCAAACTTATGAAATTAGTGATTCATGACCTACTGAAAAGAGCAAACCTTAGATGTAGCAAAAGTAAACTTGGGCATCAGGAGATTCCCACTTTAGAAGCCGGAGTCATCTGTTCAAAAGTCGCCAGCTGCGTCCGAACTGCTTTGACCATGGCCATCTACATGAGCCAAAAGGCTTATATACTTAACCAGTTTTTGAGACTTAAAGAAATCTCTAAATAATCAAGTCTTTGGACTCGTATCTCTGTATTATAAAATATATATACCTATCCATGTGTTTCTTAAACAAGTTGAATGGGCTAAGCGTCGGGGTGGAGATGTAGTTGGTGGCTTCAGATTGGTCAAAAAAAAAAAAACCATGGGGTTATTTAAGTCACTCCAATCTTAAATGAGAGCTTTCGGGTGTGTAAGCTGAAAGTCCACAATCGATTCACTTCGACTTTCGGCCCACACGTGGACACTGTTGACCCTCTCTCGAGTGCGCTTCTTCTTTTCCTTTCTCTCTCTCTCTCTCTCTCTCTCATCTTTCCCCTCTCACCCAAAAGAAAACTTAAACAAAGAAGAATAATCCTATTTCATCACCTTTCTATCATGGTATGCTCTCTTGAAAACCTAGCTACCATTAGCTTCCCTTCCTCAAATTACACCATATATGTTTTCAACCACTTTTCAGTAGAATATTTATATTTTTAGATATAATAAGGTCACTATTAATTTCTAGAGCATACCTATGTAGAAATATAGTATGGCTTTACTTAGTGCTACGTATTGTAAAGTCAAGCTCGATATATATTTAAATTCTACAAAATGAATGGTATCCTTGAGATAGATGCGATTGTCGACTGAATCACATTAATTTTAGGCCTCATTTGGTATATATAAAACAATGCAATAGGAATAAGATAAAAGGACTTGGAATGAATTTATAAGAAGTTGGAATGAAAATTAAATAAAAAAATATTATTACATTTAGTGACACATTGGAATTGTAATTGACTTTTCATAGTTTGTATTTTATTGTTCGAACGGTTGTACATAGTAAGAAAATAAGGTAAAGCATACTTTACCCTATGAAATTTTATAGACAGAAAAAGTTACCAAAACATAAATTTATATAATAATCCATAATCCACTTGTGTGCTTTCCTTCTTCTTTTTTTAATCTACTCCTTCCCTTTGATCCTCACTCATTTCCACCTCTCCTCATGTTAATGGAAATGCAAGAATCCGGTAATTTTCATTCTCAATTTCTATTTCCATTCCACCTCATTTGAATTTGCCAAATGATATTAGAATGAAAAAAATGAAGGGAGCTTCCGTTCCAATTCCGATGGTTTTGTTCCCGACATCCAAACATGTCTTCTATGTCATCTTTGGGAAGAGGTATAAGGGATAGTTGTTTGATTGCCCATCTAAGAAGCACCGACACTCTCTGGAAGCCTTTGTGTCGTGTCCAACACTCCGACATGTGTCCGACACGCTCCGACACGTTTTGACACGCTGTCAATGAGTGTCGGGAAATCTGACACGAGGTCAACTCTTCCCGACACGCGAGTCTGAAATTTTGACACGCAATTCCAACACGCACGGGGTCAATTTTAAAAAATTTTAATATTTGAGGGGTCAAAATATAAATATATGAAAAAATAATGAAAACAACAAAAATAAAGGGGAAAGAAGAAAATTCTCACTCTCAAGTTTCTCACTTATAAGTTTTGACATTCCCGTGAGTGACGATGGAACGCCCCTCTTCTCGCCGGCGTCGCTCCGTTGCCCTCGCAGACTTAAAGTTGTGATTATTTTTTTTGCTTCTTTTCTCCTCTCGCAGGCGTCGCCTGCGAGTTATCTCTTTTGGTCACATTTTCCATGGCGAATTTAGTTATTTCCTTTTCTTTTGGTCGTATTTTGAGAGTTCTTGTTCTAGATTTTCATTTTTCTTAAACCTTATTTTGCAGAGGAGCTCCAAACCAATCTATATCATGAACTCCGAATCTCTATCTTGGATTATAAGAAATCTCACTAATTTCCGACAAGTGCAAGAAAATAGGACATGTTCCTTCAAATTTACTCTTTTGTGTTTGCAATTTTTGAATTTCTCATTCAATCTCTGTTAAATTAATGATATTAACAAATATTGGATTAATTATTAGTATAAATTAATTATATGCTCTTTTTATTATTACTATTATTTATTATAAAAATATATATGTAATATATAACGTGTCGAAACGTGTCAAAATTTTCTATTTTTTGAGAAATGACATATCGGTGTGTCTTGTCGTGTCGTGTCGCGTGTCGCATGTCCGTGTCAGTACTACACAGTTGCCCATTGCTCCCGATCAGGATTGCTGAGACCAAGTCAACAAGATTCTATTAGGACAAAAAAGTCAATGGGATCTTAGAACCTTGATACATTGTCTTTGAGGAGTTACCAGAACTAGAGGTTGCTTTCAACTTCCTAGCAAACTGACCTTTCCATATCTAGTGGAATAGCCAAGCGCTGTGGAAACTCAAGCCAGTGCTATGAACATGGATCACAATTATAGCCTTAACCGTAACCCTCACGGTCGTTGTCAGCGAATGTTGCGAGGGCTAATAGCGGTGCATAAAGAATAGAAGTAAGAAGAAGAGAATGATACGCATGATATTGGGTTTGTTCCATAGAATAGGTCTCCTCTTACGGCTAATAAGATAAGGATAGAAAGTGCAGTTTTCTGTAAAAAAAAAAAAAAAAAAAAAAAAAAAAAGGGTCTGAACAATAAATATATATGTCCACAAATGTAGGTGTACTTTTTATTTAAGATCTAGGACAACAATTGGGTCGTTGGATACATTGTCATATAAATAATGTTTTTGTAGACCTCATATTCCTAATTTCTCTTGTATCTTTATTTGCCCCAAGGGAAGGGAATGGAATACCCTCTCATTATAACATCCCAATAATCCCGAGATTCAGATGAGAATCGAGATAAAGTTTTTTAAGGATTTATTTAGGTCCAATCTCGTCCTACTTCTATACGAGATATCAATCGTTGTCCTTTTGCCTCCGGACAAATTTTGAGAAAAATGCCATATGAATGATGTCTTTCTCATCCTACATTTATTCAACTAAACCCTGTCCTTTTTGCCTCCCGAAGAAAGGTAGAGCAATTAATCGCCGTCTAAGCAGGTAGAGCAGAAGTGTCACAACCACCATTTTGTCTCATTTTTCATGAATGTTAATACGACTTAGGGAAACTGATCTCATTATATAGCACGAAACCTATATTTTATATATGGTGGCTCTCATCTATCCCAAAAATGATATCACTGATTAAATTTAGTAAAAAGATATCACAATATCATCTCAAAAAGTAGTTGAGCGTGCAAGAGAATTTTTTATAGAACTCGTTTGTGTAATATCTTTTTATCTTTTTCACTAACCATACTATTCATCATTGATTGTATATTTGCTAAATTTCTAGAAACATAACTACTCATTTGAGAGTGATGAAAAATGGCCTATGAAAAAAAGAGTCAACAAAATACAAAGTATTTCTTATACCGACGATGCAAACATACATCATGTGCTTATGGCACCCGATAGAATTGGTAAGTGGATATTGTAACTAGTCGCTTTATAAATTTATCGAAAGCTTATCCTCTTAATTCCATTGATTAGACAAGAATATTTAGGAGTTTGGTCATCCGTTCAAATCTCGCCAACCACGTGCAAATTGCTCCAAATCAGAGTCACCTATATGTCAAATGGCTTAATCGATTCGTGAGACTTATAGGGTGTTCGATGGGTCTACAATTAGTCCAATCTCCATACTCATGCCTCTAAATATTATCGATAGATAAAAGATTAAAAAAAACTATAGAAAAGGGCAAAAACACTTTGCTAGTATAATGATTTTTGGATTATCATGAGAATGATAATTTTTCATAAGTCATAAATTCTTAAAGGGCATATTGTTATTTGATTTTTTGTGATCGATGATAGATTGTTGTTCTTATAATAAATTAAAAATTACCATTCAAATATTTTTCTTCAGGGAATAATCAAACCCGATGCCATCCATTGTTCAGTACCGTTTGCCGTGGCGGGACATTTTGTTCACGAGTCGACTTGAGCAATCACTGTCATTTCATGAGGCAATCTAGGAGTTGGAGCTTTTTATTTATATTTATTATTACAAAAGTCAGATCTTTATTTGACTCGTTTGCAATGTAGGGGCCCATTTCCATATATGGGATCTTTAAGCCTAAAAAAAATAAATGAAGATTTTACTAAAGTACGTATCTAACAACCGGATTGACGTCGGCGGCCATTAATTTTTCTTTATGTTTTATGACTTTTGCATCCCTATTACAGTTTTATATTATCATTTATACTTCTTGATCCGGGTGTTATTCTTCATAAGCTTTTGAAGATAAATAAGTCTCAAATATGTATTAAACATGTTAAAACGTTTCTAAACAAACTGAATGGATCAATCTCATAAAACATGATTTTTTTTAATCACATCATAAACGGATTTTGCCAAACATAAGCCTACTTAAACTTGTTGTGTCATGCAACCGAGTTATACAAAGAATTATTGCCCACCTTGCGATCGATCCGCCGTTCTAAAAATGCTATATCTTAGTGTAATTTGTTCGTCTTTTTTTACGCATAATGTCATATAATACGGGAGAATTACCAAAAAAGTCTTAAACCTATTGCAATTATGCCAATTCAGTCCTAAACTCTTTTTTTTTTTGCCAATTTAGTCCTAAACCTTTTATAATTGTGCCAATTCAGTCTAACCTGCCAAAATTGGCCGGCTGGCGCTGACGTGGATGCCGGCCGGGGACAGCTAGCCGGCGAACAATTTTTTAATATTTTTTTTATTTTTTTCGAATGTTTTATTTTTTTATTTTTATTTTTTTTTTTTTTTTCTTTTTCTTTTTTTATTTTTTTCTTTTTCTTTTTTCCCTACCTTCTTCTTCCTCTGGCCGGCGCCGGCCTCAGAGGTGAGGGCCGACGCCTCGTCGCCCACTGGCGAGGCTCACCCTCGCCGGCCAGAGGAAGAAGAAGGTGGGAAAAAAAAAAAAAAAAAATTCAAAAAAATATTAAAAAATCGTTCGCCGCGCCTGTTGTCCGGCCGGCATCCACGTCAAGATTTGGCCGGCCAATTTTGGCCGGATGGATTGAATTGACACAATTATAAAAGATTTAGGACTAAATTGGCTAAAAAAAAAAGTTTAGGACTGAATTGGCACAATTGCAATAAGTTAAGGATTTTTTTGGTAATTCTTCCCATATAATACAATGTTCGGGTAGAGAGAGTGAGCTTTGTGCTTTGTCCGAAAACAAAATTTAGACAAAGGCGTGGCCCCGTCCTATACTAGTGATGATAAATTAAGTTTGGTCACGCAAATATTACATTTCTTTTTGCTTTTTCTTTAGTCGAGGTGGGCATATATCACTTGGCATTCTCCCTATATATACGTGCACCATTATATAGCCCCCCATGATCAAATCTACATCTCACCTTTTTCCTGCTTCTAATCGTCCTGTCGCTCCATATATTTGTGAAGAGATCAAGCTTTTTGGCTATGGCGGAAAATTCGTGCAAAAGGTATTTAACATGGCATTTGCTGGAATGTGACCATGCATGCAGTTCGTCCTTTGACGTTTACGGGCATTTGCTATATAGTCTCGATCGTTTCATGCATGGAATGGGAATGGAGATTTTAGCGATATCTTGTTAGGGTTTTTGGTGCTCTGATAGAGATCTAGAATCTGTGGTTTCCCTTCCAGGTTAGAAGGCAAGGTCGCGATCATCACCGGCGGAGCGAACGGGATTGGCGCGAGCGCAGCGAGCCTGTTCCACCAGCATGAAGCATGGGTCGTGATTGCCGAACATCCAGGACGAGCCAGGCCAGGCCCTGGCCGGGAAGCTGGGCCAGCGGGCCTCCTATGCCCGCTGCGACGTTTCCATCGAGGCCGACGTGCACAACCTCGTGGACGCCACTGTGGCCGAGCATGGCCGGCTCGACGTCATGTACAACAATGCGGGGGTCCTCGACCGCCCCTTCGGGGGCATCCTCGACACGTCCCTTGCCGACCTCGACCGCGTCCTCCGCATCAACCTCTACGGGGCCTTCCATGGGGCAAAGCATGCGGCGCGGGTCATGGTGCCGCAGCGCCGGGGCTGCATCCTGTTCACGGGGAGCAACTGCACGGCGATTGCGGGGGTGGCGACGCACACGTATGCCGCGTCAAAGCAAGCAGTGGCGGGGCTGGCGCGGGGGCTGGCAGCGGAGCTCGGGGAGCACAGGATAAGGGTGAACTGCGTGTCACCGCACGCAGTATCGAGGACCGGGATGTCAGGGCTGGGGAAGCTGAGCGAGGACGAGCTGGCGAGGCTGGACGACGGGATGAGGGTGATCAGCAACCTGAAGGGGCAGGTGCTGGCGCCGGAGAGCGTGGCGAGGGCGGCGCTGTACCTGGCCAGCGACGAGGCCGACTACGTGAGCGGGCTCAACATGGTGGTGGATGGCGGCTACAGCGTGGTCAACCCCTCCATGATGATGGCTCTCGCTGCGAGCCGTTCGGTTGGGAAGGTTGGTTTGAACGTGTGAGTTGCGCACGCGCGGTCGCCGGGGAAAGAGATTGTGGCCGTCGGTTGTGGGCTGAATAAGGAGGGATCTTGCCATCGTGCGCCCTTGGATTTGTGTTTGTCTATCATCTTTCTATTATGTATGCTTTTTTGAAGCCCTAGCTATCATTAGCTTCACTTCCTCGAATTGCGCCACATATGTTTTCAACCACTTTTAAGTGGAATATTTATATTATTAGTTATAATAAGGCTACTATTAATTTCTAGAGCATACTTTTGCAGAAATATAGCATGACTTTGCTTAGTGCTACGTATTGTGAAGTCGAGCTCGATATATATATTAGGTTCTACAAAATAAACCGTATTCTTAAGATAGATGCAATTGTTGAATGAATCACATTAATTTTAGGCCTCATATGGTATATAGAAAATGAGGCAATATGAATAAGAAAAAAGGATCTGGAATGAATTTATAGGAAGTTGGAATGAAAATTAAATAAAAAATTTCATTATGTCTAGTGAAAAATGGCCTATAAAGAAAAGAGTTGACAAAATATGAAATATTTCTTATTCTGACAACATGAACATACATCATCTGTTCATGTCAACATATAGTATTGATATGTGAAAAATGTAAATAGTTGCTTTGCAAGTTTATCGGAAGATTTCCAAATCAAATTTGAAGGTCATCAGTTCAAATATTGCCGATATGAGCTAACAGCTTTTATTCAAAATCATCCACATGTCAAAAGGCTTAACTAGTTTTAAGGGTTTGTAGGGTATTTGATGGGCCTATAAGGGGGTGTTTGTTTATGTTCTTTTTTTCTGTTTATGAACAAAAATTCTGTTTTTTTGTTCCGGGAATAAAAAAAAGAACGTAAAAACGTGTTTGTTTGCATTTTTGTTCCAAATCTGTTTTTTTGTTCCTGGGAACAAAAAAAGAACAGAAACAAGAAATAAAAAAAATAAAAAAACTTGTTTCTTGTTTCTAAAACAATTTTTAAGAACAAATTTTCTCTCTCCTTTCTTTTCTTTTCTTTTCTTTCTTCTTCTTTTCTTCTTTTTTTTCTTTGGCCGGTCGCCGGCCTCAACCATGGCCGGCGACCGGCCGTCAAGGGCCGGCACCCTCGCTGAAGCGTCGCCGGCCCCGGCGAGCCCGAGCTCACCCGGCCAAGGCGAGGCCGAGCCTCGCCGATGGTTGGGCGAGCTTGGCGGCGTCGGATCGGGTGAGCTCGAGCTCGCCCAGCCAAGGCGAGGCCGAGCGTCGCCGGTCGGTGTGAGGCTCGGCCTCGCCTTGGCTAGGCAAGGCCGCCGGCCAAAAGAAGAAAAAAGAAAAAAGAAAAAAGAAAGAAAATAAAAATAAAAATAAAAATATTTAAAAATTAAAAGAAACAAAAAAAGAACACAAATTTACCAAACATGTTTCTGTTTCTTTTTTTTATTCTCGGAACAAGTTTACCAAACGCTTTTTCTAGTCAAAAATTGTTTCCCGGAATAAAAATAATTTTTTCTATTTTTATTTCCTAGAACAATTTTTGAACAGAAACACAAACAAATACACCCTAGATAACCCAATTTCCACGCTCATGTCTCTAAATAGTATCGACAGGTAAAAAGTGTAAGTTAAAAAACTATAGGACGCAAGGGAAATGGAATCAACGAAGATCACAGGTTAAAGCTGCTTTTTGCAAAGCAAATCTAATCGAGCACTTGGTGATTTAGGGAATAGCCAAACCATGATGCCATTTAAATATTCAATTCTGTCTACTGTGGCGGTGGGTCGATATGCATGAATCGACCTCAACGTCATTTCATTCAAGGCAATCTACAAGTTAGATCTTTTCACTTGATTTGACTCGTTTGCAATGCAGTAGCCCATCCTCAAATATAGAATCCCTTAAACCTAACAAAAATAAATGCTGATATTACTAACATACGTATCTAACCACCCGGATTGAGGGATTGACGTTGACGCCATGAGAAGATATTTATGGAAGATGGTGGATCTGCGGGGAGGGGGACAAAGGATCAAATTTTGGCTTTCTCTTTTGTCCCCTCACCTCACATGAGTGGTCCGGGACCACGCTGACGTGGCGGTCCCGGACCACCCAATATTTTCTCTGACGCCATTTATGGAAGATTGGATCTTCAAAATTTGGCTTTTCGAATGGGCGACATTAAACCACTGGGGTTTGCCCCAGTGCCACCCTTCCAACATGGAAGGGGAAGGTGGGAGGTTCGAATCTCCACCTTCTCGGGGGGTTGGGGTGGAGACGATATAGTTTCAGGAGTGGGTTTTGACTCCCACACCCTGCAAGGAGGCAGGTAAAAGTCTGAAAGTGAGAGTTAGAGTAAGAATAAAGTAAATAGAGTAAGACCGACCAAAAAAAAAAAAATGGGCGACATTAGTCCCCTTAAAAATGGAAATTTACTTAGAAATGATTTCCCTTTTCCTGGTTTTCCCCCATCTTCCATTAGGAGCAGAGGGAGGGAGGGAAAGAGAGAGATGAATGAGCTAGCAACAAGTGAGGGGCTAAAGATTTGGTGCTATGTCGTGTGGTCGTGTCATGTCAGACGAGGGTAATGACATGAATGTGCCTAACCCGTGCACATGATGTTTTAAATAAACTCATCAAACTATCTCATCATGAACACTATAAGATTTTATAAAATCATTGTCAATTATTTTAAAAACTTAAGCTGTTAAATAAAAATATAATTTATTATTTAAATATTCTAATACTTTCCCCCTCACACTTAATACTAAGTGTAAAAATTTAATTAAGGAGGCAACTGGAGCCTAGAAAAATTTGAACTTTAGGTCGATATTATGTGAGATTTTGGCTAATACTAAAAGTTTAAGTGTAAAAATTTAATTAAGGAGGCGGTTAACATGGTTATCGAACGGAGCCTAAGCATGAAAATTTGAACTTATTTACAAAATGTTAACTCGTTTATACGGTACACACGTAAAACTCGCTTATAAACGATAACTCATGGCTAATCTCGCTTCACAATGATCTTACTATTGAGTCAATTTTTTGTTATGTTTGATGACTTTTGTATCCCTAATAAAGTTTCATTTTATCATTTATTCTTCTTGACGGGTGTTTAATTTTTCATGAGCTATTGAAGATAAACAAAGCATTAAATAATTTTTATTTAAATATCGTATTATAACAAAGCGGTTAACGTTAACTTAACCTCACTAGTTCATGTTTGATTGGATTGACAAGTTTAGTTTAGACGGATCAACCTCATAAGACACAATTTATTTAATCACATCATAAACGAGTCATGCAAAACATAAGCCTATTTAAACGTGCCATGTTGTGCAAACGAGTCACATCAATAATTATTATCCGCCTTATGACACCCACCATTCTAAAAATGTCTTATCCTAGTGTATTTTGTGCGTTGTTTTTACACATAAGTGAGCTCGAGTGAGGGAGCGATTTATTTTTTCTGGTCCAAAAAAAAAAAATGCGCACGGGCGTGGCCCCCTCCTATACTAGTGATGATAAATTAAGTTTGGTCAGGCGAATATTACTTATTTTATTTTATTTGGTCGCTTTTACGCTTTTGCTTTTTCTTTAGTTGAGTCGGGCAAATATCACTTGGTATTCTTTCTATGTATAATCATGCACCCCCGCATATTGGAGATTTGCCAAACAAACACCATTATATATCCCCCCATAATCAAATCTACAACCTAAATCTCCATCTTCAGGCTTCTAATCGTCCTGTCGCTGCACATATTTCGGAAGAGATCAAGCTTTTTGGCTATGGCGGAAATTGCTTGCAAGAGGTATCTAACATGGCATCGCTGAAACGTAACCATGCATGCAGTTCGTCCTTTTTACTGGCCTTTTTGCTATATAGTCCCTCGATCGTTTCGTGCATGGAATGGGATCGGAGATTTTAGCGTTATCTAGTTAGGGTTTTTGGGTAATATGATTGAGATTGAGGAGCTCTGATTTCCCTTCCAGGTTAGATAGCAAGGTCGCGATCATCACCGGCAGCGCGAGTGGGATCGGGGCAAGCGCGGCGAGCCTCTTCCACCAGCACGGCGCATGGGTTGTGATTGCCGATATCCAGGACGAGCTCGGCCAGGCCCTGGCCGCGAAGCTGGGCCATCGGGCGTCCTATGCCCACTGCGATGTTTCCATCGAGGCCGATGTGCGCGACCTCGTGGACGCCACTGTGGCCAAGCACGGCCAACTTGACATCATGTATAACAACGCCGGGGTCCTCGACCGACCCTTCGGGGGCATCATCGACACGTCGCTCGCCGACCTTGACCGCGTCCTCCGCGTCAACCTCTACGGGGCCTTCCATGGGGCGAAGCACGCGGCACGGGTCATGGTGCCGCAGCGCCAGGGCTGCATCCTGTTCACGGGGAGCAACTGCACGGCGATCGCGGGGGTGGCGACGCACACGTACGCCGCGTCGAAGCATGCAGTGGTGGGGCTGGCGCGGGGGCTGGCAGCAGAGCTTGGGGAGCACGGGATAAGGGTGAACTGCGTGTCCCCCTATGCAGTCTCGAGGACCGGGATGTCGGGGCTGGGGAAGATGAGCGAGGCCGAGCTGGAGAGGCTGGACGACGGGATGAGGGCGATCGGCAACCTGAAGGGGCGGGTGCTGGCGCCGGAGAGCGTGGCGAGGGCGGCGCTGTACCTGGCCAGCGACGAGGCGGACTACGTGAGCGGGCTCAACATGGTGGTTGATGGCGGCTACAGCGTGGTCAACCCGTCCATGATGATGGCACTTGCCGCAAGCCGTTCGAATGGGAAGCTCGTTTCGAACGTGTGAATTGCGAAAGGTCCGGCCGCCGGGGAAAGAGATCGTGGCCGTCGGTCGTGGGCTGAATAAGGAGGGATCGTGCGGTGGTGCGCCCTTGGATTTGTGTCGTTGTTCTTGTGGCGTTTTAGCTTCTCCTTTTGTCCTCTTGGAAGCAATTTGATTAGAGCCGTGCTTTTTGGTCTAAGTATTTTAATTAAATCGAAGTATACTAGACTTTTTCTTTTTAAAGTGATTAGAGCTATCTTCTCATTTTATTTCATTATAACATATATTAACTTAATTCACTGTTGACCAGCCCCCTACCCAAAATCCAGAATCGCAGTTCTCAACCCAAGATTGCTGTAGACACTATGGCCACATTGCAATCATACTCGACTATTTTGTCTTGTTCTTCTTCAAATTGTATCACAAGCACGAGATGAATGTGGAAAGTTCATGAATAATTTTTCCATTATGAACATTTGACCTAAAAATCTAAAATTATCAAGTGGAGGAGTCTATATGCATATGACGCACATTACGATTCCGCGACTAAGAGACGGGATATCATGTTTTCCTAGGACTTTGCAACCTTTTTGTGATCTTCTGATTATGCAACAGATGTTAACAAGGCACACCTTTCCGTCCGTCTTCTCAACAATAGTAACGTCTCCAAGATGCTCCACGGCCTAATTACATTTGGTCAAGCCGAAGCCAAAGGCCCTATCATATTAAAATTGATTTCTAGCGCTACCCTTCTCTCCCTTCTTATATTCTCCCTTCCGAGTGATTTCCTTCTATTTACTTTTTTTTTTTTCATTTGTTTCACAAAAAAAAAATTAAAAATAATTTTATAAAAAATAAATTGTATCACATACAAAAATAAACAAACAAAAGTATTGTCTCCATCCAATAAAATATTGAGACATAAATAATTATCAACAATAAAAACAATTTTTCGTTAATAATTATTTCGATCGATACAAGCGTTCATTTTAAATAAAACATTTTTAAAATCATTCAATTTCAACCAAAAAAAAAAATGAAGCTATGTTGTTCCTTTCTTCTTCTTCTTCTTCTTTTCTTTGGTTTTACACCATGAAAATCTCAAATTGATATACCTATGACAAATTTATCCGCAATTAATTTTATAATCACCAAAAACCCGAAACTACATAAATAATATCCATTGTGAAGTGCAAAAAGAGAAGGAAACATCATATGATGGTAGTCTTATCGAATTAAAAATATTCACAAGTGAATCCATAAAATTTTCTCTCGTGATTCAATAAAGTATATATTCACATAATATTAGATACATTGTTTAGATTAGAATCAAATTGTAAGAAATTATCAAGAATTAACCAATTAGTAGACTAAGGAGTTCATAGTCTCATCATTTTATCTTGTTAATATCTTTCAACCAACCAACAAAACAATGGAAAAATTGTACAATCAAATCTAAAAAATATTATTTGAGTGTCAGTTCAGTCCTAAAATAATCAATTTTACCAATTTAGTCCTAAACATTTCATGAAATTCCAATGTAATCCTTATAGTCAAATTTCACTAGGAATTACTGACGTGACAAGGAGAACACTCAACAATTATTGCCACGTCAGCAATTTTCAATGTAAATTGACTTACATAAGATTTTATTGCAAAATTAACAAATGCATGATTTAATTGACATCCGTGCAATAAATTTGAAATTGATTGGATAATTTTCCCCCAAAATAATTTCATATGGGAGATATTTAAGAGACTATTTGTCTTTATGGTTTCTTAATATTGTGTCTTTTGTAAAACGTTGTTCTTGAAAATATAAATTTTGAACTCTCGGTGGTTTTATCTGAAAAAGGAAAAATTGAGATCACGGAGTAAGATGCATGTATCATGAGATGAATGGAAAGTCCACGAATGATGCTTCTATTACAACTGCTTGACCTAAAATTTTAAATTTATTAAGTGGGATACCCTGCCGTCCGTCTTGTCTTCTCAACAATAGTAAATGACACGTTGTCTAACCATTCTTACATCTCCAAGATGCTCCACGGCCAAATTACATCTGGTCGTGCCGCTAAAGCCAAGGGCCCCATCATAGGACAGTTGACTTTAGCGCTGCCCTTCTCTCACTTCTTGTGTCCTCTCTTCGGAGTTATACGGTTGTTAGTTTGTTTTGTTAGAAACAAATAATTTAAAAATATTTTTTTTTAAAAAAATAATTATTTGTATTATATATAAAAATGAATAAATGAAAATATTTTTATCATACAAGAAAATATTGAAATATAAGTTATTATCGATAATAAAAATATTTTGTATTAAGTAATTATTTCAAATGATACAAGCTTTTTTTTTTGTAAGGTAAAAATATATTGAGCTTTAACCACAACTATGCAAAGACTCCGGTACCAAAAACTTACGCTCGTAATGGCAATAGATCAAAATGAGTGAAAGGGTGTCGACAAAACAACCCAGGCTGCCAAATAGGGCACCGCCAAAAGAAGCTGCAAAGAAACAACACAACAACCAAAGTTGAGGGCCTAACAGCTACATTGACACAGCCACCACCAGCCAATCAAACGATACAAGCTTTTATTTTAAAGATAATGTTTTTTAAATCATTTATTTCGAAAGAACAAATAGAGCATTAATTTTCTCATTTTTATTTGTACTTTCTTACATAGTAAACCTTAATTTTCATTAATGTCTCTTCCCATCCTGTTGTTCTTATTTTTCTAACCGAAATAATTGCATGATTACTGTGCTATTCCCGTTGTAAATATGCAATATATCTCAAGTCCAGATTAAGCTAGTTTTCATGTTGCGTTCAGAAGGAAATTACATTGATCAGTTCTTTCAGTACATCATATTAGGACAAAATCACGCTACACTACTTCATAAAAAGATTCAGCCCGTACATTTTGATGTGGAAATTCTTATGATACCCCCGCAAATTATGGGGACGTAACTAGTCATGCAAAAAGCTTCACACAAGATTACGGCTCGTAAACGGTCATGAGAAAAGCCGAACACCGGAGACAGCAACGTAACCACTAACTAGTCACATGAAAGAAAAACATTCAAGTAAAATTTTAGAGTTCGTTTGGCCGTAAAAAATTCTTCTATCAGATAGTATAAAGTAGGATAGGAAATCCGCCGCCCTTAACCACTGTCAACGACACCTTCGTCTTCGGGCTGCACCTAACAAGATGCCGACGTGAAAGGAAAAACGAAACGAGATCAAAAGAGAGATCTTCCGGAGGAAGGTGGCTCGGTTCTTCTCCCACGTTCCACCAAAGCCATACGTCCTTCCAACTTCAAATTCCATTCGTCTTGTCTTCTCGTCATCTTTCCACACCACCATATTCCCTTTCACCCCACTTCTCTTGCTAAGCTTCGTCCACAATGCCAAAGCTTGTCAACTCAACACCAAACAGCCCAGAAAGTCACGCTCGCCTCTATCCTCATCCACTCATCTTCTTAAATCGTGATTTGCCAGTCTCTCTCGCGCTGCCCAATTCGCCATAAGCTTTGATCCTAAATGGCAACTCCCCTATCGCCAGGATCAAAAGATCTCGTGCAGTCATTAGTCCGCCATCGGCAGCCTCGCTTTTGACCGCCATGAGGTGTGCTTGTGATCGCATACTCTAGCATTGGCCACGACAACAAAGGCCGTGACTGATGCTGAGGTCAAGGGCCAGCCTCAGGCGACCCCAGATCTAGTCACTTGAGGCCAGCAACCTTCGATTCAAGGTTCTGCGCCAACCTTCTAGGTGAAAACTTGCACATGATTTTCTCTGTATCGAATTCTCATCCTATCCGAGTACATCCCACATCGTAGGTGGGATTTTTCATTCAAGTATCTCCGGTTTGTGTCCAGATAAGATATATAAAAGAGAACCGGACTGTCATTTATAAACTGTCGCAAAACAGAAAAACGTACACATCATGCCTAACCACAGAAGTTCTCTGATCATTGATTGTTTAAAGTATATTTTTGAAAGGAATAAGTCCGCCACGATCGCACTCACCATGCAAATAGCTAAATAGCAGACAGTCTTGGCATGTTAGCTGTCGTGAAGAGGCCAATGATACGGCACTCTCCATAGATTATCAGGGTTTCATTCATGTCATTCAAATATCGCTAGAAAGTAGCAGAGTCTAGCTCAGGTCTTAATAAGTGTCTTATGAAAGGATATTAACGAATTCTCTCCTTTGATTCCAGTACGTGGTTTTGAACTTAGCCTGGTGGCCAGTTCATTTGTCGCCCACCAAGGAGGTGGATGTGAAGGTGGTAAACTGATTGACCTGCAATCCAACAAGAGGAAATCGAAAATTAAGGTTTAACTCAAAAAAGACCCTATAACTTAAAAAAGACCCTATAAATAAGAGAACCGGGAGCTCAAAATCGATGCTTACATCCACTCGGTCCATCATTAATCACAATACGAAAGCCGTCTTCGAGGCCTTCCTGTTTGGCAACAATTTTGGCAGTGTAAAGAAGGCGCCCAAGAATCTCACAGTGCCTCTCCTCAGCCTGTGAAAGTAAGCCAACCACTAATCAGGAAGAATTATAGAAAAACAACCGGAAGCAATTGCTGATTCCAGCTTGCGATCATCATGGATGGATCATTCCATGGCCCGTAATTTGAGGAAAAGAGAAAATATGTGATTGTTTACAATGTTTAGTATGCATACATAGAGAGCTTTGGGAGGATGATATCAAAATTTTTTACTGCTAATAAGAATCATGGAAATGTTGGGAAACTTGGACAAGTACGAGACAGGAAAATTTGATCAAGTATCTAATAACTCAGCATTTTTATGTCAAGCAATAGAAAAACCAAATATAAAACTCAAAACATGTTAATCATTGAAATAATCATGTAGGCAACAGGAAGGCCATTCCTGTTAAGTGACGCAATGTAACCTAGCCCAGCTATGATCAGCCTCTTGAATTAGTAGTTGCAACATAATTTTCTTGCCAGAGAATAATTCAATCTGTGATGTGTTGCTCAAATTAAGCCAGACCATGGAACTATAACATGTATTTGCGGTGATTTTTTGAGAAAAACTTGGAAACTATCACTCTGATCATCTTGAGAATGCTAACATCTGTCAACTATTAATTAATGTATTCCACGTATATTTCTGGTAATTCTTCTTGAAGCCACAGCACTAGAAAAATTGCACGCGGGAAGTTATTGGTGGATGGAAAACATAAAGTCCTTTAGGGTCCATTTGTTTAACGTAAAATGAACGGTTTGGGAAACATTTTCCTAAAAATGATTAGCTAGATTGCTTGAGATAATTAGCCAACAAAAGATGTTTTCATTATCGATAACAATTTATGCCTAAATATTTTCTTGTGAGTATTTCGTTCATACATTTCTCTATAAGCAATACAAGGTATAATTTTTAGGAAATTATTTTCAAAATTTTCATTAGAGACATATAGATGCAAAATCCTATCTCGGCAGCCCGCTCAAGAACACAAATTATGCACTATTTAACACATAGCACTTGTTTAAAATTAGAAAGATAAAAAGAAAGTAGTATCAGTTAATTTGGAAAGTTCAAGATGACCATACGGCTGGAAAAGAATTTAGCAAGTACATACAGTAAAACCATTTAAAACAACAAAACAATCATGGAACTCTAACAAAGAGCTGGCTTAAGCTCAACCAAGATACCAAAAGAAATCCTCTCGGTGAGAATAGCTAGTTAATCTTTAAGTTGACAGTTAGAATTGGGTCAATAAGGTGCTGCACGAAGAGTTTTGAAAGGATGAAAGAGTAGAACAGGAAGTACCTTAGACAGTCCACTTAACCCATCCTTCACTTTTGGGATGATCAGAATGTGTGTTGGAGCTTGAGGAGAGATGTCCCTGAAAGCCAGCACCTACTCCAGAAGAATAATACAAACAACAAAACCTTCAACGCAAGAAGATCAACGAATTCCTTCACACAGATGATACTTTACAAGTAAGCAGACAAGACTCGAAGATAATTCTAGAAACCAAAAAAAAAAAATCTAAAAGAACAATTTAAACACCTATCCGGTAATCCAATTGTGGAGGAATGCCCACCCAAGCCAGAAACTTCTGGTTGTTGATGCAAACAACTGAACCAAAGGTTTCATGTAAAGTTTCCTTGTTAGGGTCACGCAGCAGTTTTTGTGTTAAGCAAGAGCATGATAAGTTGATTCATACATAAAACAAATTCTATCATATTGCGATCAATTTCAAGTGTTCATGCATTAGTACGGTGAAGTTTCTCATCTCCAGTCTATTATCATCTAGTATGACGTCGAACTGTGTAATGTGTCTCTCCATAACTGTCACCTGCCATCCCCTCTGGTCCAGTTCCATCCAGTCCAAAGACACTGAGGTCTAATGAAATTCCGCCAGTCAGAGACATCTATTAAACGGCTAGCTAACTTCTAGCTGTAAGAAGGTGACAACAAGTGATGTGAATGATGCCGAGAAAACTACTACCTTAACTCAAGCTCTTGCTTAAAATTCAACTTAAGCCTCTCTCTCCATGGTATATGCAAACACACTCATGCATAAGTCCATCGACTCACCTAAGGGTTACACTAACTACAGCAGAAGAATGGAAATAAGCAATGCCGAGACAGAGATGGAAGCAGTCAAGAGTACCTTATCATCCTCAAAGACAACAGTGGAAGGAATTTCCTTCTTGATGATTTTGTCGAATCTGCATGTCCATATAAAATCCACCAGATCAGCATTAAAAAAGTCCCAACCCAAATTCAGTGCATAAAATCTCCAACAGAGATGTGGTTAAAATGAGAGCAGAGTTTGCAAAAATGGATTTTTCAACTAATAGAACCCCTGCAGACTAGAGCCCGAAGTCCGTGCACTATCAAACGAAAGAATCTGGGAAAAAAAAAATTAAAATCTCGAGCGTACTGCTTCTCAGGCGATTCTTCCACCACACACCAATTCACTAAGCAAGCCCCCAACACCGATTCTCACTACCCTCGAGCTCGATCGGCCAGTCACCCACGATTCGCGACTGAAAGACCTCGCATCTAGTCACGACTACACACCCTACAAACTGTCGAATCCACAATCGAACGACTCCTCATCCGATGGAAACAGCAATCGACGCTCAAAATTCGACGTGGCACGGGAGACGGAAATGTCCGACGGAAGTGGAGATCCAACGAAGCATGGAGAGAGAGAGAGAGAGAGAGAGAGAGAGAGGAGGGAGGACTTACATGGTGGGAGAATCGGAGGGGGCGGCGGCGGCGGCGGCGGCGAGGGCGGCTTCCTTCTCAGAAGCCATGAGAGGGTTGGGCGACAGGTGAGAGCTCACGTGGGCGAGCCTGGATATATAGCGCGAGGCCATCGCGGCTCCCCTTCTAGAAGCCACCACCCTTTGCTCCCTCAGTATCCTTAAGCTCCGCAACCACCGTATCGTCGAAGATTGGTCCGTGCCGTGGCGCGGACGAGAATTGTCGTGACTGTGTGTATTCGGATGACAAAAATGTTCATAACTTGTGTAGTTACTTTTTTTTCTCTCTCTTTTTTTTTTTTTTTGTAATTTTATGGTGATGACATTGGCAAATAATGTGGTAAGAATTACTTACAACACACTCGTCATGTGACTTTTGCTTTTAATAAGGTCATTTTCAATTTGCAAAAGAAAAATATTAATCGAGAAAAGTATTAAAAAAGTCTTAAATCTATTATATTAGTACTAATTCAGTTATTAACTTTTCAATTACACCAATTTAGTTTAAACGTTATCACATTGGTATCAGTTGAGTCTATCTGGTCAATTTATTTTGTAAATTGCTAACATGAATATCGGTAATCTTACGTTGCACAACTGGCATT
Organism: Eucalyptus curtisii; assembly: GCA_017140595.1. Taxonomy (NCBI): domain Eukaryota; kingdom Viridiplantae; phylum Streptophyta; class Magnoliopsida; order Myrtales; family Myrtaceae; genus Eucalyptus; species Eucalyptus curtisii. The sequence continues at coordinate 33,313,808 of CM029498.1, forward strand.
GGCGTAAATATTTTTATATAGTATTTAATTATTTTTTCGAATTTTTTGAATTTTTCCTTGTCCTTTTTCTTTTTTTTTTCTTCTTTTTTTTTTCAAGTACACTTCTCTGCGTTTTTAAGATAAATCATTATTTTCATCTTGTGATTATTTGATCCTACGTATGTCAATGGATCTAGATTAATCTTGATTGTGAAATAATATTTAAAAAATGATTTAAATCGAATGCTCTACAGAAGAAGTTTTATATAATCTCCATTAGAGATTAGATAGTTACATATGAAGCTTAATATATTTTATGTATATATCTTATGTTTCATGGAAAATAAAGTTATCATCTCGAGCATGAAAGTAAAGAAGAATTTCTTCTTTATCCCCATATTAAGTTAACGACATTAGACAAAGGAAGCAATGGTACTAGTATTGATATTTGGTTTGAGTATTAAGGGGAAAAATAAATGATTACATTTAGTTAAATTCATCATTCCATTCTAATCTTGTTTTTGCATTTTGTGCTTGAGTAACTCAATCGCTATCCAAAAATACTGGTTGTTGTCCAAATGGCAAAAGCTGCCGAACTTAACTTTTAGACTAGTATCATTATCTTCTTATACTATAGTCGGCGTGTTTCTAATCTCCAGATAATGTTAGGGAAAATGATACAAATGGTCATTGAAGGTTGGAGAATGAATTGATTTTATTCTTGATTCCGATTCTAATTGATTCAATTATAGATATTTGAAGATAAAATAGGAAAATGTAATCATATTTTATTCTTTCTTTTATTTTCCTTTGTACTATAAATATAAGCATACTTGTACAAAGAATCAACGAAGAAATAGTATTACATTTTTCCAAATACATATTTTTCGCCATCTTTCATGGTATCAAGGTGATTTCACTTCTAGCCTAGCTCCGCCTATAATGGTCCACAAGTACGGAAGAATTATGGACCGTGACATTAGCGTGTGGGGCCAAGCTGCTTAAGGCGAGATATTCCCCTCTCGAGCCCATAGTTTATCCGGGTTGTGTTTTTAACGGGCCTGTCGAGCCGGGACATGAGCCCGTCGAAAAAAAAGGTGAAAACTTTTCCCTACAAAAACTCTAAACATTATCCAAATTATTTACAACCCTCTGTACTTCCCCTTGCCTCGTCCTTTTCCGATCGAATCTCAGAGTTCGCGAACGCAATACCAGCATTGAATACGCCATTTGGGGATAGTTTGAGGTTTTCCCTTCCAGACAATTTGGGGGGGGGTCCTCTTCTTCTTGTTTTTGGCCCTTTGTTCTCTTTCGATCGATTCTGCTCTCGACTCTTATTAAGTAATTAATTAAAGAAATTATGAAATTCTCAATCTATCAACCCTTCTCTAAAGTGTAATTTATATTAGCATTTTTTAAATTACCATTAATTTAATATATATTTAGAGACGGCATCGCCCTGGCGATCCTCTGTTCCTCGGCGCTTTCTGGAAAGATTTCTTCTTTCTTCTACCTCTTTCTTTTGCTTTGGGCAAGTTCCGGTTCTTCTTTCTAAAAGCTTTTTTTTTTTTTTTTTCTGCCTTTCGTCACTGTTACTCTGTTAAAAAGCTCCCCCTTTTCTCTCCCGCATCTGGAGCTCCATCTTCGCTTCTCCATTTTTCTTTTTCCTTTTGAGGTATTTTAAAAGAAAGTGGGGGAATAAATTCCATCTACATGTACGAGGATTCCGGCTTAAAATAATTAGGACAACACACACACACACACTCTCTCTCTCTCTCTCTTTCTGGGGTTTCAAGATTTCACCTGCCATTCACTCACTGGTCGCCATTGATAGGAACTCTGTGCAAGTTTCCCTTTTTAGTTTCCTCTCTCTCTCTCTCTCTCTCTCTCTCTCTCTCTCTCTTTCTCTCTGTTTCTGGGGTTTCAAGATTTCCCCTGCCACTCATCCACTTGTCGCCATTGATAGGAAATCTGTGCAAATTTTCGTTTTTTTTTTTTTTTTTTTTGTTCTCTCTCTCCCTCTCTCTATCTTGGGAGCTGATTTTTTGCTTGCCGGAGCTGAACTGGATCTCAAGATCACTCCTTTTCCGTTCCGACGTCATCGCCGCTCCAGATTCACAAAAGGGTGTGCGCCGATTTGTTGTCTGATCCGGAGCATGTGAAGCAATGCCCTCAAATCATACGTATTAGGCCTCGCAATTTGGTTCCCTGAAAATGGGATCTCAAGTCGGTGGTTTTGGTGGCGGCGTCGGCGGCGAGACCGCAGCGCGGCCGCTGTCGAGGCAAGGGTCTCTCTATGGCCTCACGCTCGATGAGGTCCAGAACCAACTGGGGGGTATGGGGAAGCCACTGGGGAGCATGAATCTTGACGAGCTTCTCAAGAGCGTGTGGAGTGTGGAGGCCAATCAAGGCCTGAGTATGGGCGCTGCCGAGCCCGAGAGCACGCAATCCGGCCTACTCGCTCCGCTGCAGAAGCAGCCGAGCTTCACACTCTCGAGGGCTCTCAGCAAGAAGACTGTTGATGAGGTGTGGAAAGATATTCAACAGGGCGAGATTGATGATGGTAGTAATAAGAGCAAGAAGAAGAAGAAGGATAGCGGTCTTGGTGACCAAGATGCAAAGCCTTCCTTGGGTGAGATGACACTTGAGGACTTCTTGCACAAGGCAGGAGTGGTGGCTGAATCTCCTGTGATCAACAAGAATGGGAATCATGTTGTTGACGTTGATTCTGTGACTAGTGGCGGTCCCCAAAGTGCTCAGTGGATGCATTACCAGCTCCCTTCAGTTCAGCCGCAACAAAATGTGGTGCCAGTCTTCATTCCAGGCCATCACGTGGTCCAGCAACCAGTCCCAATCATCACGAGTCCCTTTCTGGATTCAGCATTCTGCGATGCCGCGCAGATGACTGTTTCTCCCTCCTCCTTGTTGGGCACATTATCAGATACCCCAACCCCGGGGCGCAAAAGAGTTGCCCCAAGAGATGTGGTGGAGAAGACAGTGGAGAGGAGGCAAAAAAGGATGATTAAGAACAGGGAATCTGCAGCTCGGTCTCGCGCCAGGAAGCAGGTCAATCTTGATTCTGAGATGTGATTATAGTGTTAAGGGAGTTGTTTTGTGATGCTTTCGGTGCTTGCTGTGGTCCTAAAGATGTTTATGATGTTGGACAGGCGTATACACAAGAGTTGGAGATTAAGGTTTCGCATCTAGAGGAGGAAAATGAGAGACTTAGAAGAAAGCTGGTATGTTCATTGTCTTGCCTTTAATACTGAATACTACTCGTGATAAAAATTTTGTGACAATAACAATGTCTTTTGTGCCACCTCAGTCCTTTAAATTTTAGATGTTAAGTGATAGGTGATTATATAAATTGATATGGGAACCCTACTATTGATGAAATTGAGACCTGGCGAAAGTGAACTATACTTACTATAGGAAAAGTATTTGTTAGTCTGGTCCATTTTTATTATGGTTTTGAATCACATTGTTGAGTGCAATGACGCATATCAAGCGACATATTTCTCTGAATGGGGAAAACTAGACAATACAAACACTCTTCTTATTGGTAGGACAAAACGCTGTATTGGGTAAAGAGAGAGATAATTGGATTGATCTACAGCCCTAGACACTAATTTAGTAAACCCATTTGGTATATCTACTTGCAATTCAGAATTCTCTGTGATTTTGGACGATGGAGTTTACTATTCAATTAAGATCTCTTAGATCGCTACTGCAGAAGATAAATCAATTTCTGTCGGTCGTCCAACTTATTCCTCAATCATGGTAGGTTTGTCACTTGTGTCATTTGCTCTGTCTGGATATGTCAAGATAGGTAGTTTCTCTTTTCTATTTTGTTCTTTTTTTTTCCAGATGAGTGTTTTTAGTCCAGAGGATCATTCATTTGCAATGACAAGGCATTGATATATATTTCCCTATCTGATCTGTACTCTATTGTTCTTTGGCCAGAACTGCTTTTTACTCAGTTCAGTACTCTCTTATGGTGCATCCCTTAAATTTTCAGGATACTGCATTTTTCAGCTGTGTTTTTTGTTGATATAGTTCATAATGCTACCAGAATCCAAAAGTACTGGAACTGATATCGATGACAGCACTTACAGATGTTAATAAGGTGGAGAACACTGCTAGTCATTAGCAACCCACTTTTCATCACTTGTTCCCTTTATTTAAGTCATTGAACTCTGAAAACATTTGAAGATGGTGCTCCAGTTATAGGACCTTAGAGAACCTGGCAATGGCATAGTTTCCTCATGGCAACCTATATGGCAAAACCCTCCAAATATTCCACTTTTCGCTCCTAAAAGCTAATATTGGCAGAGAGTTAATTCGAAAAAAGTTGCATAAGATTGGTTTTGATACTAAGTTTAACTTATCGGTACAACCATGTTCATGCTTTTAGCCATACAATGGCTTCTCCTTGCAACTGTTAGTGCTCGAAATTATGTTCGCCATCCCTGAGGCTTGGAGGCTGAGCAACATCTCAGACAACTATATTTCTCTTCTATTCTGATCATTTAAGGGCTGCTATAACTATATATAGAATCTCTGTGTTGCTCCAGAGTCTATTTAGTGATGTCATTGTGCTAATGACAATCACGTAAAGTCAACGCTCTAGATAGACAAGCATGAACACTTATCTGATGTTCATCCCCTTGAGGCAGCACCAAAAAGTAACATCTTGCTACTGGACGTTGGTTGCGGTGAATAAGATGGTTTCACTTCTTTCTCTGATTTGTGAAACAATTTTATCTTGCTTTGCTTTCCTGGTTTGCATGAACGCTTGTAATGTGAACACCATGAATGCACCCACCACTTTTCACCTGTAAACTCAACTTATCAGTTTTCTTGAGCCCTCAAGATTTCTGTTTTCTCCCTTTCATGATGAGCTCTCCCTTGCAGGAGGCAGAGAAAGTGTTGCCATCCGCACCGCCGGCTGAGCCGAAGAATCAGCTCCGAAGAACTAGTTCGGCCCCACTTTAACAGTGTACCATACGTGACTCCTAAGGACGAGATTACGCCTAACCTTTGTTGTTTCTTTGACTGACTTCAGCATGTTGATCTCCTCAATTATTTCAAAGCCGATGCTTCAATGCTCTGCTGACCGCAGTTCAAACTTCTAGGATTGTGCATTTTCTTCCGCCGGTTGTAATTGTCTTTGGCGTCCTTCTATGGTGTTTACTCTGTGTACATTAATTATGATAACCCAATTTATGCAGCATTACAGATCCCCTTGCTTCTCATGCCGTTGCTCCATCGATCATTCTTCTCCTTTGTTTAGAGCAGGCTTGTTCAATGTACTTTGCATAGGTAACAAAACTGAGCAGAAGATTGCAATCTGGAGTATCTTTTGCAGATTTTATGCACAAGAGCCAGAATGACAATTCATGCTGTGTCATTCGCATTGTTGTAGAAACAGTGTATATCTGAGCCGTTACTTTTGTTTTGAAGATACATGTCAAGTTATATCGGTTTTATAGCACATGCATTATTAGTCGAAGTTGCTAAATCTAGAGACGGTGGATCACTTTTGCGAATCCCCCATCGTGCTTGGACTGCGTTAATTGCAGCATTTGTTGTCCTAATTTTTTTGACAACCACTTGATTGATTGGAGATTGGACCTTTTTTCTTTCTTTAATTTGATAATAATTACTTGAATAATCTTGAATTTTTGTCCAATGTGCAATATTATTCATGAACTTTAGATTAATGTATAATGTTGTCCGACATTTTGGTACGATGTGCAATATGTTAGGATTCACGGCATCATCACCAAAAAAAAAAAAAAAAAAAAAAAAGTAAAAGTGAAAGAAAATTTGAAATGTAAGATTTTATCTTGACTCATTCTTAAACTACGATTAAGTCCATATGAGGATTTCATTATAATTAGGATTCCGCATTTTTTTATTATATCCCTATATATATTCAAATAGAATATATATATTAAGTAGCTATTCATGAATCCAAATTTAAACTACTAATAAGATATAAAAAAATTATATATCCAAACAAAATATATATGTTTAGTAGCTATATGTGAGCCCAAACTCAATTAACCAATAAAATAAAGCTCAACTTCTAGAGTCACGAGAAAATTGTTCATATATAGTTGATGTTGAGTATGAATCACACCCAACACAATATCATTAATACGTGAATTTTTATATAATTCATGAACTAAATTAGATATTTATCAAAAGTTTAGGGACATTAAACAAATTAAAAATTTGGAGATGAAGTTTATGGATGATATTGCATATTAGATCAAAATTTATACGCTATTCGCATAATTATCCCTTCAAGCAACTGCCGGCCGACTTGTCCCGCACGGATGAAGGCGAGCGGTTCTTTAAAACTGAGAACGAACTGGGCTCTCAAGAGGAAAGCTCCACGTGGAGTACAGCACTCTCGTTGACTTCCTTGCCGATTTCCCAAAATGGGGCCCAGCGCGGCCCGATTTAAGGAAGCCCGGAAAAATGTCGGGTGGCCCAATCCGTTCAGTTAGGGATCGGGCTTGTGGCCAGGCCCGATAAGCTCGGGCCGGGCTAAATTTACGGTGAGAACCCGCCCGGCCCGCCCATCCACGCCCCGCCCGTCTGGACACCCTGTCCTTGACCTTCCTACGAACCACTCTGGTAGTAGACTTTCATTTTCACATGCTAGGCATGAACTTGGTCGGTGTCTTGCCCCGCATCGATCACGTCGGACCACAAATTTTTCGTTCGGTTCATTTGACAAAGGCCTGTGGCGATCATATCCTTTCGTTCGAATCTCATCTAAACATTACAAGATAAGAAAATGGTTTATATCACAAAAAATTTAAATTTATACATCAGTAATAAATCTCCCAAAAATTAATATTTGACTGCCAAAAATTCAAAATTAATATACATATAACAAATTTATCATAAACTAACTTTTTGATTGCCAAAAGCTTTAAATTATTGTGACAAATTTATCATTTGTTAATTTCCATTAAAATAGATTAATATCACGAAAAATCACAAATGTCAATCAATCACGATCATCAAATTCAGTAATTTGATAATCTAATTTAATCGAAATTAAATAAGGATAAATTTATTACAAATCTATCAATTTAAAGTAAATTTATTTCAGGTCTTTGGTGTAGTCGCAGTGAGCTAGGGTTTATGTGAATGATACCCTTTCGTTCATGAGAAAGGAATCTCGAATTTTCCTAATATTTTTGAATAATATATATATATAATCAGTCTAATCTAATTTAGAACACCAGTCGGGTCGTTCCGACATTGATTCTATTCCGGGGAATCGAGAACCGGACGAACACCCCTTGAAATCGGCCCACCCCTACTTTATTAAAACTCCCTCGTAATGCGATAAGAATCGAATCCCCGTACAGTCTCCGAAGCAATTTTTGCCGAATCCCCCTTTGACCAACATACTCACATATATAAAAAAAAAAAAAAAAAAGAGGCTTTTATCCTTCTCTGGGAAAAGGAGAAAAAGGAACAACCGAGCACTGTAGAAAAGGAGACGGAGTGCGAGCGGGAGGCGATTCTTCTGCGTGCGATGAAAGCTGGCGCGAAGATGATGGCGTCATCGTCCTCGCCCGCGTTCCCTCCGTGGGGGCGGGCGGGCGGGCCGGTGGAGGGGCCACGGGAAATCTTCTGCGTGACGGCTCGCTGTCACTGTCGCGTCCGCGTCCTTTCCCATTTTCCCGCCATTGGACCGGGCCGAATCGCGGAGAGGAAGACGGGGTGGGCCACGGCAGCGACCCCCCGCCCGCCGCCGCTTCCGGACGGTGACGGTGACGGTCTAGGGGACCACCGCGGCACGGAGGCCGTCCGCATGTTTTCCACGTACGTCGCCCTCGCGCTCTCGCCCTTCTTCCGTGGACTGTTAGCTCACGAAACGTGGCGGTGACAGACGTATACCTCTCTCTCTCTCTCTTTCTCGCGGTCGGGGGAGACCCGGCGGCCACCCGTGAGTCAAACTTTGGGTTCGTCGACCTTTTTTTTTTTTTGGCTTCGTGGTTTTGGTCGCGTCGCGAGGGAAGAGAAGCGAGCAATGGCGGAGAACACGGAGGAGGCGTTGCTGAAGAAGGAGGACGAGGAGGAGGAGGAGGCTCGCGGGGCGGCTCGGTGGCGGCGGCAGCGGCACCGCCGGGAGGATTGTCCGGGATGCGAGATCGAGCGGCTCAAGGAGACGAACCGCGGCGTGCCTTACAAGCTTTTCTTCTACGTCTGGATCATCGTCCTCTGCGCAGGTCGCGACCGTCGTGCTCTCTCTGCTCCGCTATAAGTGTTCATGATGAAAGCGAAACGGGACGAAACGAAACGAAACCGAGCGTGTGCCCGACGCGACGGCGGGAGTTCGATGCTTTAGTTTTATTTGATTTGGTACCTGCCGATTTTGTCGCCTTTCGTGGTCGCTGTATGCGCTAAAAAAAGGAGAGCTTGCGTACGAGAATGAGCGTAGATGTTGTGTGTGCTTTCACCCGACATGCCTGAAGTCGGTCTGCAGATCAATCATGCCTAGGAGCCTAGGAGGCCCGCTTTGACTTAGTGCGACCTGAGATGACTGATCTCAGTCAACAACACTCACAGCTGGTGCAAGTATCACTCAAGCCTGATGCTGATTGTTGTGGATGTCCAGGGCAAAGTCGGGAGGTCCTTGGCCTCCGTCTTTGTCACACTAACTTCGGGAAAATTCAGTGGACGATAGGCTGTGGAGGCGAATGTGTATTAATGTCAGGAATGTAATTATACCAAGGGGATAATGTCTGTGGACCATAACTTGTATTGGAAAATTGCTGAATGAAATAAATGGAGTGGAAATTAGACAAGCGATGGCGAAGGGTGTTAGTTGGAATAGTAGGTCAGCTGGAAGGAGAGGTTTTTTCGCGAGTCTGTTGGTGTAGAAATATTAGAGTGGCTACTGAGCTTAATCCAAGAGAAGTTATATATTCAATCACTGTTCCAACTACTGAGCTTATTGTGGTTGTGGATGTTTTAATTTAATTCTCTGCTAACGTATTTCCTTTTGATTCTTGCAGCTTTGCCGATATCGTCTCTTTTCCCTTTTTTGTATTTCATGGTACTGTATCTTCTTCTTTTTTTCTCTTAGCTTACTTGCTGATGATTTTAAATTTGATCATATTTGTTTCGCTCTGAAAATCAATGTCTCAGTTTTTGAAAGTAGGTGTTATTTGCAGATTATGAGAAGGCATGCGCATTTTCTTCATTAAATCTCTTAGATTCCGGTCGCTTGATTTAAGTCTTGTATCTGTGTATGGAGATAATCAAGCATGTTGCATAATCCACATTTAGATACCTAAATACAAGGCTCTCAATTCAAGCTTTTTATTGAATTTCGCTTTTTCTTTGAGCCTACGTATGCTCATTTACTTCTTTTAATCTCTTAGATTTCAGTCACTTGACTTTAGTCTTGTATATGCGTATGGGGATAAACATGTATGTTGATACATGAATGCAAGGTTTTCAATTCGAGCTTTAACTAAATCTTGCTTTCTCATTGAGCCTAGCTTGGTTGGATGCCCTTTGGTGGCATGCGAAGCATTTCTGATGTGCTAATCGTTAGCATTTTATCTGTGGTTGTTAATTAAGGCTGTGGTTGACTGCATGTCACTGTTCTTTGCCCAGCCTCTGAAGATCAGTAAGATGGTAATACTGCTGGTGGAGCAAGTTCCACTTTTTCAGTCTTTTTGGTCCAAAGAGCCTCAGTCTTTGGTTCATTGACACATTCCCAAAATGAGATGAATACCGAGATTATTTCTTGATGATCTCTTCTATACGACTTTTGGCATCAGACAATTCTATATCTATGAGCTCGAGTGTTTGCACTAGATGCTATTTATAGTTGAAAATCTTCACTTTAACTTTTTAGGCTTTACTAATGCAGAGCTTGTTATTTCACCTTCTCCAGATAAGGGACTTCAAAATAGCCAAGAGAGAAGAAGATATTGGCTTCTATGCTGGATATGTAGGTGAGCACTTGGCACTTTCTTCGTGTTGATCTCTTATGCATTTTTTTGTGCAGATTTTTTTATTTAGTTCAAAATTTCTGTTTGGAGAATTCAAACCAATTTAATTTTGTCTCCCTGAAGGTTCTGCTTTTATGTTTGGAAGAGCATTGACTTCTGTACTCTGGGGAATGATAGCAGATAGATATGGTCGAAAACCCGTGATACTGTTTGGTACAGTTGCAGTGTTAGTACTTCTAGACATCGGTTCTAATATGTATAATTTCCCAGACACATGCTCAACGAATATTCTCATAGTTTTACGCTCCATCTCTTGGTTTGGTCAATGATCAGGGTGGTTTTCAACACACTTTTTGGCCTCAGTACAAACTTCTGGATGGCAGTCTCTACAAGGTTTCTCCTCGGAAGCTTGTGTGGCATACTTGGCCCAATGAGGGTACAGTCTTCTTAACCCTTCATCTTAAATATAGCTTTACTCTTGAGTCCAACTGTGTTTTAGGTCATAGATCGTGTTTTCATCATTGTGAATGTTGCTATTGCTGCTGCCTTGTGACGGTAGGGGAAAAAATGCTGTGAGGGTCACAGACCTCATTATGCTTGAGATACACCTCTTTTGGTAAACTGTGTTCAGTTCATGTGGCCATCTGATATATAAACTCTCAGAATTCAACAATCCCTTTTATTTGTCACTGTGATAACAATAAGCATTTGAAGTAGCCTGAGATCTCATAATGGGACAAAAGAAGATTGTTTAAAATATGAAATATCAGTTCCTAGACCATTTGCATATATGTACAACTGCTGGCTACCATTTTGTCCTCATGAAACTAGCTGTTCAATTGTGGCGTCATGTCGATGTATGGGTGATCTGTGTACTAAACAGCTGTTGGAAGCTGTCATTGCGCAAACAGACTCTCATGCCTTGTCTCAGCGCATGTTTCATTATCAGGTCTCTGTTGGTTTTTCTTGGTCTGATGTCATATGTGGGATAGTCTTTCTGAAACTACACTGTTGACTTAGCTTGCTTAGTTTCCGCATTAAATCTCTATTGTCTTCCTGAAAGCATGATGACTTAGAGGTGTTTGGAGATGTCTTTGGATTTATCTGATGAATTATGGCGGAAGAAACTGCTATAGACATTCATTTATTTTTTACATTGCCAGGCATATGCTTCAGAAGTTTGTCGCAAAGAGTATCAAGCTTTGGCGATGTCAATTGTATGGAAGTTCCACACTCTGATTTTCTATGTGATAATAGCTTCTTCAAGTGTGAGTATGATGCAATCTAAATGAAGCATAACTTTGCAGATTAGCACATCATGGGGTATTGGATTGGTCATTGGTCCAGCTATTGGGGGTTATCTTGCCCAGGTACTGTTTGTTCTTAACCCGAATGGATTGTGAATGCATGGTTGAAGCACATAAGTAGCAAAGGATTTCTTGATTCAAAACTTGCATGTAATATCGCTCAGAAGTTTTGCAATGAGAAAATAATTATTATTTTTTTTAACATCTAGGAAACTTGCACTTTCTGAACCCATTTGGGCTGATGAGTTGATAGAATAAGGGATATCATCTACTCTAAATGATGTTTTTAAATCCAGACCCAATTGGCTGGTTCAACCAGTTGAACAAGGACCTTGGACAATGGTCTGGTCCAGTTTTAGATTGAGAACCAGAGTGGTCAAGAGCCGGTCAAACCTTTAGCTTTAAAAATTGAGAAGGCGGCAACAAGAGAGATTGAACCCTTGACCTCATGGATGCAGCAATAACTCCCAGCTCATATAATTGCATCTATAATTATATAAATATGATAATTTAGTTCTATCTGGGGAAAACTTATCTACCCAGTGGTTGGACCAGTTGAATCAGTTGACCCGCAAACCGGGAGGCCAGATTCTTGAAAGTAAATGAGTTCTTACCGGAAAGACACTGATTTTAAATCTAACTCATGGTCAACCTGGTTGTAGTGAATTTCCTTGAAAGTGAAATTACTTGGTAGGAACAATCAAACACCGAATCTGATTTACAACAAATTATCTCATTGTGTCAGAGAACTATAGAAATATCTTGTCAGTTATTCTCTGGACATCACGGTTCTTCTGGTTCTACGTACTTGTTGGCTTAACATTTACCTCTGGTATAAGTCAATTCACTTGAGAAGCCTCTGTCATGTCACCAGTTGGTTGGACTTGATATAATGCCTCAGTCATCTACATTCAGGTGGCCGAGGTAGCTAGGTTATTCCTTGATTCAATGCTTACTCTAGAAAGTGTGGTCTCTTTCTCATTGCTTATTTTTATAGATTCTTTGACACATCCAATTTTGTTTTTATACTATTTTGCATCCATCTTTATGATATGCATGAATTATTTTGCAGCCTGCAGAAAAATTTCCTAATGTATTTTCCGAAAAATCCATTTTCGGGAGGTAAGTGATGGTTTGCAATTTCCACTTTCCATGATAATTTTTTCCTTTACCACTTGAAGTTGCTGACTTCCTAAACGAATGAAATGTAGGTTTCCATACTTTTTACCCTGTCTCTTGATATCAGTCTTTTCTTTGGGGGTGATGGTTGTTGCCTGTTGGCTCCCGGTATGTTACTATATTAAACTTAAAGCTTTTCATTTGGCCTTTCATGCCCGTTAATTATTTTATTGTTGCACAGTAATTTTCAGTATCTGGAAAGTAGCATGCCAAAAAATGCTAAATATACATGAAAGCATTAGTGTACAAGAAACTTGGAAAGTATGGGGCTACTTTTCTTCTCACATCGCAGAACTAAAAAGTAGACTCAGTGTCGTGATTTCAATTTCTTCTGGGTGTTTGAAACATCTCTGAAGCTTTAAAATTTTTTGAGGGAGCAATAGTGCATTCACGGGTCTCTGCTCTGTTTGTACTAATTAGTTTAGTTAATATCCTTCAATCTATCATGCGCAAATGGCAACATTATTATAGCACACCATTCTAGTTACATTAGCTCTTGTGCTGATCTCATTTTTCTTTGACATTTTTTTTTATCGGTTCTTCTAGTTGATGATATATCATGAAATTGGCAAAGTTGTCCTGAAATTCCCATTTGAATGAAAAAAATTCGCATCTAATACGCATCAGACTGTACCTGCCATCTCTTTTTGAATGCGTGAATTGTCCTAAAATATACTTTCTAAAAGGAACTTTTATCTGGTAGGGATGTGGCCTTAAATGTTCTATCTCTTATTATCAACTGCTTGTTATGTCAAAGAATTCTTAAAATAGTTGAGGGATCAAATAAGTGACTCAGAACTCCAATATTTTCCCAGGAATCCCTTCATAGGCATGGTGAAAACAGCAAAGAATGTGATATACCATACGAGGCACTAGAGGCAGAGGAAAATAAAACTTTGAAGGAAGAATCACAACGGAAATGAGAAAAGTTGTCAGACGTCTTGGAGCCTTCTCAGAAATTGGCCATTAATGTCATCCATAATTGTCTATTGTGTCTTCCAGCTTCATGACATGGCCTATACAGAGGTACTCATTTGAAATTGCTATTCATTTCTTATGCTGTTTGCAATTATTTCTTTGTATACCAATAGGTCCTGATGCTGGTGGCATGGGGCTAAGTGCCACAATGTGCCGCTGGTGATGCTTGTTATTATATCAACTAACTTTTTATCTGTGGGCATAAATTTCTGAGCTGGAAAGCTTGCCGCTGGCACTTATCTAGAAAAATCGACTACTTGTCTGGTCAACTATTGCTGGTGCAAAGAGCCATTGTGCTTTTGACAATCTGTCATCTTGAACATTGCTCTTCAATAATACTCGTACTTGGTCATTCGTAGTGTTTGCTTATTTATCGAGTCTTTGTTAACGACCTACTTCAGATTTTTTCACTATGGGCTATCAGTCCTTGGAAGTTTGGCGGGTTGAGCTATTCAACAGCAGATGTTGGTGAAGTTCTTGCTCTTTCAGGTAAAAAGGAAGAGATTTATATGAAAATAGTAATTTGATCATGTTAAATATTTGTCTCTGGTTAACAACTTTGGTACTGAGGAACATCCTTTTTAACCTTCAGTCAGAAGATCCTTTTAATAAATCTAGTTGGAAATTTGATTATCAATTTGAGTCATGGGCTCGAGATAGGCCAACACAAGTATTTTCTTTGTTTAAGCTGTCTGAGTTGTACACCCCTTGATTAGATAAGTTAGGACCTGACCTGCTCAATCCTGTATTTTGGGTACATGCTGCTCTGTAGGCTGATAGTCTTTTGTTTGATCTGGACATGGTTGAGTGTCTTGTACCGCATTCCAATCTTAGGGTAACTAGTAGGGCTGTTGTATAAAAGTTGGATCGTTTTGTGAAGGTTGGCTCTGTATACTCGTCGGTACCCCCAAGTGGTGTGTCTTTCTAATTTTATTTTCTTAAGAAGTCGAGACCTTATATATGGCAATGAGATTAGTGGTTACTTTAGGATGAAACTTGTTCCTATCTGTTCCTTCCCAATCTATTCAATATTTGCAAACATAGGTGTGCAATTTATTTATTCCGACTAGATTCTGGATTTGATCTAATTTTTGTCCATTTTTTGGGTAAATATTAGGTTTTGGGCTCTTATTATTCCAGCTATTTCTGTACCCACGTGTGGAAAGGATTTGTGGACCAATTGTAGTTTCTCGAGTTGGTGCTGTATGGCTTCTTCCCACTTTCCAATTTTTTTCACAAAATACAGTGTACTACATTTGTCTCCTATTTCTTGCTCTTACGTTGATATTTTCTTTTTTTCTCCATATAAAAGGTGTTGAGCATAATTCTGCTGTCAAGTTACCCCTTTATAGCTAAACTGACTGGCATTATTCTCACAATACTGGTGGATTCAGCATCTATTCTGAAGAATGTGCTTGCTGTAAGTTCAAAACTCTCTTGAACCTTCTTGCTGCAACAGTTGTGGGTGCACATGAGCCAGTGCATGCATGTTTGTTTGCGTTGGTATTATTTTTTTTTTTTTTTTTTGGGGGGGGGGGGTACAAGGAATGATAATGAAGGAATAAGAAAGAAGATGATTAGCTTTTCAGGAAGTAATCTGTACTCTAGATTCAGGTCAATTGACAATATCTGCAGCGTCGCTGGATAAGATGCTATTATAGTTTCTCCATCCTAGAAGTTTGGCTTATAATGAAAAGTAAAAGTGGTTTGCTCATTTATTGTTACTTAGAAATTGGATAAGAAAGAGTTACAGTTGTTTATTCTTGCTTTGAATTTGAAATTTTGTTCCATGTATGTGAAAAATAGTTTATCCCCTTTCTTGCTACGCCACACTCAATTTGGCTTTCTTTGTGCAATTAGGTATCTATAACCACAGGCTTATTCCTACTTCAAAACAGAGCTGTGGTAATATTCCTCTCTTTGACTGCTTATTTTTTGGCAAGCCCAATGTCAATATGTCTGATATTGAAATAATCCTGATTTAAAATGATTAGACCCAGGAGCAGAGAGGAGCTGCAAACGGTTTATCTCTGTCTGCAATGTCTCTTTTCAAAGCAATGGGTCCAGCAGCAGGAGGTTCAATGTAAGAAGTTTAATCAATATAAGCTCCTTGAACCCCTTGTTTTATGATGCTTGGCAATCCAATTACTCCTAAACCTATATAAAAATTCTATTTGTGGGAGAATGTCAACTGGCTAACAGTGGCAAGTAGATTTTCCTGAATAGAATGGACTTGTAGTCTTTTTGTTTGAAGTATCTATACTTCCTGTTAGTCATGCATAAGATTTCTGATAATGTACGGAAGGATTGGAGAGAAAACCGTGTGTGCTTTGGAGATCGCACATATGTATTTATACTTTATTTAGGTGTTACAAGATAGGAAACTCAAGATCACAGAAATTTTACTATCAAATACACACATCTACTATGACAATACTAACAAGATTTATTCGTGCACAAGATGAGACTGAATCAAGTTATGGACATATGCAGATACTGCCATTTGAGGATAACTTTCAGAGAGATCGTGCTTAGCACATGGTTTCATAACTCTTATGAATTTCCCAATCTAAATCAAGCAGGTTCTGCATGAAGATTATAAAAACTTCCTTTGATTGATATCTGAGTCAACTTTGTAATTAATTACGGTTGCATGGAAAGTGACAGTTATTAAAAAAAAAAAAAAAAAGTTGAATAGTGTACAGGCGAAGGCCTCATATGGTCATGCCTTATTAGAAGTGCAGCCGCCCTCTCCTAATGATCTCAGAGCTAGATGCTTCCATAATTGGAAAAGGAAAGTGGTAATGCAGGTTACGTTTTCTTGTGATTGGACAATTATCTTAGTTATAGGGAAAGAGACAGACATTTCAAGGTGGTTTTTATGTGCAAAGTTAGAAATTTTCTAGATGCTTTGTATGGAATATCATCAAATTAGAATGTGCAGGATATGTGCTAGGTCCAATTGATTGTCTAGCTAATTCAGGCATGAGTGTAGACGAGTATTTCGTATTCTTCAGGATGGAATCTGTATTAAGACCAGTGTAACTGAGATTTCATCTTCTGAAGTTTCTGCTTGGATTCATGCTGTCATTTGTTAAAACGTCGCTGCTTGGTTTTTCTGTAAAATTTTATATAAGAGCTCTGCTGCTAAGTTCTTGCAACAGACATTTAGCCATTTGACTAATGAATAACAACTTTGAAATATGAGAATGACTTTGCTGAAATTGTTTTATCCATCATTCATAATAGGCTAAATGGATACATTCCATGGCTTTGTGAATTTTTGCTTCATTGAGATCGCTATCAAACTGAAGCAGCTGAAGATAGGGCTTATATGATGAATATTATTTCCTGACTTCTAATGCTTTGTGTAACTGCAGCTTTTCTTGGGCACAAAAGCGTCAAAATGCTTCTTTTCTGCCTGGTAAAGACCACTGTCTATACCTTACAAATATCTGGAAGTTTTTGTCTAACAGTAGCTAAAGAAGTGATCCTCTGCATCGTCTATTTGCAAAGTGTCCTTATCCCAATTGGCTGTCGTAATCATCTAAAGACAATTTGGCTAATATGGTCATGTTAAATTACTAAAAGATTTGTACTGAATCAGGAAATGCATGTTTCTCTTTCCGAACATTGTAATCTTCTGACTTCTAATTGAACTTTAACATCTTTCTTAGCTTGTTTTTTAACTACTAGCGATGGGCGGTTCAATATCTTCAGTGTTAAGCTTAAGACTCTTCTTGCTATTGGATTTCGATATAGTTAGAATGCTACCGTGACCTAAACCATTTTTTTGAATCTGAAATGTTTTTATTGGCTGAAGCAACCCCCTTAGTTCTCCAATCTCTTGACCTGCAATGATTGAACTACGACATATTTTAGGGCATGTGTGAAGCTGTTTCTCAGCCATGTCAAGAAGTTTGAGTGAGACATGGAGCTAAGGGTCCACTTTGGAGCTTATAGATTAAAATGTTGTCCTTTCTTAGTCATCAGTATACTCCGCTTAAAGCATCAAAAGATATCTTTGGTATGTTGATCGGGACTGTATAAAAGTCCACAATTCAAGTCAGCAGCAGCCATCCTTTATTGAATGGTGGAACTGTGGAAGACGCCTCAGTCCTGTAGTAGTTTTATACACCTGATAAATTGCAGTTTACTGGTTCTGAAGAAATTAGATGAGTGAACCTTTTCAGCAGTGCCTCACTATCCTAGAGCACTAAAAACATTTCACAGCTCTGGTTTCTGCACAATCTGGTAGTCTTGCAGACAGAAACATGCACACGTCAATTCTCGCATCAAATCCTTGTCGCAGCCTTTGCATATCAGTATAACCTTGCATGTCCATCCCTTTCTTAGCGTTATTTTATTCTCTTCTCTATATTCTTCTGTTGATTGAAGTTGAATTTATGCTCTCGAATTTCACCTCATGGAAAGAAAGCTGAAACCTATGGCTCTGTTGGTATTGCAGGTAATCACATGGTTTTCTTCATCCTGAACATCATCGAGGCCTTGGGATTGCTGATGACCTTCAAACCTTTTCTGGCTCAGCCAAAGGACTAGCACTCTTTGGTGATGCCGTGTTCCATCGCAGGCGTCATGCACAGCAAAAGATAGAAGTTGTATAGTAACAGATCAATATCCTGAAAAGTTTGACTTTTGCCTCTGTAATGCAGCGTCACACTGAGCCTTTTTTGCTCCGTGATGCATAAATACGGTCCGATACGTAGGAGTGCAGCGTATTCACTGTTTGCAACATTGATTCATGCTTGCGAAAGCAAGCAGACCAGTAGTTCATGTATCTGAGGATCTTTGTTAGTCTTAACGATTTTAAAGTACGTTCTTGCGGGCAACTGTAGCTTTTCAGTTTTGCCTCCTTGGAATTTAGGCGAGGCAATGCCTCCATGGTATAAATGCAAAAAGCCGAAACTACTAAGAGTTTTAAGTAGCCGTGAGGCCTGCAATCTTTTTCTTCCTCTAGTGTTTGTACTGCATGGTGAACATTGCGCCGTCCAACGAACTGCATTCTTCGTTGTTGATATCGGTAGCATACGTTAGGGGAGACAGGAGTCAGAAAAGATTGTGAATCTATGGTGTAACTTTGGTGTTGTGACTTTTTCTCTTGGGAGTTATGGATTATATGGCTCTATGTTTCCAACGAGGTTACAAAATGGATTCACATCGTGAGAGAATCTTTGTGCCTACTTGAGTTGCACTGCCCAATCATCTCCCGATCTGCGATGGTTACCAATATTGTTGCATAAGATTTGAGGTAAGCGATTTTAGCCTAGGCAAGTTTTGGATTCCAAAAATTGAGGACGGATCTAAGGTTTGGAATCTATCTCATCAATCTGTAGAATCACCCAGCTCGTTTCTTTTCTCTTTGCTTTATTCTCCTTGTTATTTAAAAAGGTAAATTTTAGTTAAGACATCCTAGTACTCACGAACACAGAGAGAATCGAAAATAACAAGAATACAAGATTTACTTCAAATTAATTTTTTGATCACTAAAAACCCTAAACTAGTACATTTTTGACAAATTTACCCTAAATTAATACATTTGTGATAAATTTACCATCTATTAATTTCTGTTATTTTTTACTGTCAAATTATTAAGTTAAATGACACGTAACAATTTACCGTTATATATTTTTACCTTTACCAAAAAAAAAAAACAATTGACTGGTATATCAATTTGAGATTTTACTCTCCACTTGTCACAATTTACAATTTTTGTGATTTTTTTGTAATATTAATCCAATTTAACATGGGATATATTTGTTCGAAATATAGCAATTTGGGATTTTTTACAGTCGAATAAATTAATTTAAAGTAAATTTGTCATAAATATATTAGTTTAGAGTTTTTTATGGTAGGGTTTTTCATGATAAAAAAAAATAAGGGAAAATCCCAAATAAGGACCTAAAGTAAATTTATTTTCTCAAATAAGGACCAAAAGTAAACTTTAACCCGAAGTGGACCTATTGTTTCAAATAAGAATCCAAAGTGAATTTTGTGTCAAATAAGGACCTGAAGTGATCAAGTTAATCTCTATTAAGGATCTTAGCTCACCGGCAAACATTTTCCGACGATTAAAATAGGGGCAATTTTTTTAGAAATTTATGAATGGAAAAAAAAGGGAAAATTCTAAATTAATTAACTTTAGGTTATTCATTTAGATGTTTATGTTTTCTTCTTTCTTCTCCCTCGCCGCTCTTCAACCAAATTGCTGCCTGGTCATCGTCGCGACTCAATTCTCGTCGCTCCTTGCCTTGCTTAACCAGTGGAGAATTTGGGTCTCCACAAACAAACAAAGAAGCATATGGTTTTCTTGTTTTTGAATTCGTGCCACAACCAACGGAGAATTTGAGTCTTCGACTTTGTGAAGGATGGGTACAAGGAATGGGGAAAACTTCAGTCGTTGACTTCATAGAGGATGGTTATAAGGAATATGGAGACCGTAGAAAACGTTTTCTAGGGTTTTTTGTTTCTGTTTTAGGATTTGTTAATTTTTCCTATATTTTTTTTTGACAAAATTGCCTCGTCAGAAATGTCACATGATGAATATTTAATTGACCAAATAATGAAGTTTAAGTCCTTATTTGAAATTGATTTAACTACTGCAAGTCCTTATTTGAGACAATAGGTCTTAGGTCTTTATTTGACACAAAATTCATTTCGAGTCCTTATTTGAGAAAATTGATTCTTCGGGTCCTTATTTGGAATTTTTTTAAAAAATAATTTGGGGTAAATTTGTAACAAGTATATTAATTGGGAGTTTTTCAGGTATTAATCCAAAATTAAAAGAAAATTAAGGTTCGATTCGGGAACCGGATCCATAAAATATCTACCAAATTCAAAATCGGGTCGCGTTTAAGAGACCTAAAGAACTCGGCCGAAACAGCCGCCGCTTCTTCTTCTTCTTCTTCTTCTTCTTCCGCCGCTCTCAACCTCCGCACCAGTCACTGGACCGCGCCTACTGAAAACCAAGCGCGCCCCATGTCGCCGCGAGATTGAACGCCGGTCCACCGGAGGCCGTCGCGATGGCGAACCCGAGGAGGCCCTCGTACGCCGCGGCGGGCGGCCCGGCCGCCATCAGCCTGGAGAGCGCGCAGGCGTCGCCGGCCGTGCTGGCCCAGAGAAGCGCCTTCTCGTACTCGTCCCTCGTCAACTTCCTCAAGAAGCCCCACGCCATCCCCATCCTCCTCTCCGCCTTCCTGCTCCTCACCTGGATCTCCCTCCGCCTCCAGGCCAGCTCCTCCGCCGCCTCGCGGTTCGCTTCCAGCCGCGACACCGAGCGGCGGAGGGAGGAGGACGACCGCAAGGCGAACCTCGTCAGGTTCCCCCTCGGCTCCTTCATCGACAAGCGCGGGTGGCTCCTCGATCCCGCCTCCGTCGCGCTCGATAACGGCATTCGAGGTCTCTCTCTCTCTCTCTCTCTGGATTGTGGTTGAGTGTGAAGTTCAGAAGACTCGTTGAGTTTGCTTGTCGTTGCTTTCCTGTCCTTTTGGTTGATGATTTTAGATGGAGGAGTTGGGTTTGCTTTGCTTGCAGGGGGAGCTGTGACCTGTGCTTCGGTCCATGTCGGTGAAATCCGCCCCCGCGGTGTGAGGGCGAATCACAGGCACCACACTTGTAACGAGACGTTCGTCATTTGGGGTGCCAAGACCAAATTCAGGGTAGGTTACCTTTTCCCCTTTCTCCAAGTGTTTTAGGATATAAGTGGAAGTTGTTTCTGAAAGTGATTCGAGCGAGAATGGTTTATAGTCATTGTCGCCGTAGACAGGATTTGCAGTAATTCAAATATAACGCAATCGTTTCTAGTTAGCATTATTTGAGGACTCTTATCTCATTGTCGAAATCAGGCTATTGTTATGGCCCGAGTTCGACTCGCCAACCTGTGGTCTAACTTATTGGTTGAGAGTTCATTAAGATATTCACCTGAAGTAGCCGATAAGCCTGATACGGATATTCATTGGTTGTGCAATACATCATAGAATTGCTGTTTGAAGTGTCAAGATGTCCACGGGAAGTGTTTTCTTTAGAATCTTTTTTGTCATTCCTGGTTGTTGATGGAAAGAGAAAAACCGCCATAAGCGGCAGTTCTTCTTCAGTGGTATTTACTCAGTGGATGTAAACTTTGTCATATTCCCTTATAGGGGAAATTTTGTAGTGCTAGCCACATTGTCTAGAAGTGACAAACCACTGGAGAGACCAACATCTTCTCATGTTGCACTCTTTTTTTTTTTTTTTCCTGGGAAAAGATGAAGAGGCTAAATGAAATAGAGTCCGAGGGCTGGTTCAAGTTAATTGGGGCAGAGCAATGCAGAATCAGTAGCTCTGAAACACCTGTGGGTTTTCTACAGGGTGCCTACAGCTCCACGCCCTCAACATCAAGAAAAATCAATGGCATCATAGTACGGGTTTTATGCTCTAACAATGGGAGTTCCTGGAAATTGAAGCTTTTCAGGGTTTCTCTGAAAGCTTCTCTATCCTCTGTCCCCCATTGTTTTTCTCTTCACAAATCCGCCTCCAAATGCCATCACATAGTCTAGAAGTGATAAACCACTGGAGAGACCAACACGTTCTCACGTTGCACTCTGTTTTTTTTTTTTAAATATATATCTGGGAAAAGATGAAGAGGCTAAATGAAATAGAATCCGAGGGCTGGTTCAAGTTAATTGGGGCAGAGCAATGCAGAATCAGTGGCTCTGAAACACCTGTGGGTTTTCTACAGGGTGCCCACAGCTCCATGCCCTCAACATCAAGAAAAATCAATGGCATCATAGTACGGGTTTTGTGCTTAAACAATGGGTGTTTCTGGAAATTGGAGCTTTTCAGGGTTTCTCTGAAAGCTTCTCTGTCTTCTCTCCCCCATTGGTTTTCTCTTCACAAATCCGCCTCCAAATGCCATCACATATCTCAGTCCTGTTTTGTCTATCTGTCAATAACCGCTGGCTGCAGTTTGCGTGCGTGCTTTTGAGAGAGAGAGAGAAGAGGCTAAACGAAATAGAGTCCAAGGGCTGGTTCAAGTTAATTGGGGCAGAGCGATGCAGAATCAGTATCTCTGAAACACCTGTGGGTTTTCTACAGGGTGCCCTCAGCTCCACGCCCTCAACATCAAGAAAAATCAATGGCATCATAGTACGGGTTTTGTGCTCGATCAGAGGGTGTTCCTGGAAATTGGAGCTTTTCAGGGTTTCTCTGAAAGCTTCTCTATCCTCTCTCCTCCATTGGTTTTCTCTTTGCAAATCCGCCTCCAAATGTCATCACATATCTCAGTCCTGTTTTGTCTATCTGTCAAAAACTGCTTGCTGCAGTTCGCGTGTGCGCGTGCGAGAGAGAGAGAGAGAGAGAGAGAGAGAGAGAGATCCTCGCAAAGAAGCGGCTAAATGAAATAGAAGCCAAGGGCTGGTTCAAGTTAATCGGGGCAGAGTGATGCAGAATCAGTAGCTCTGAAATACCTGTGGGTTTTCTACAGGGTGGCCTCAGCTCCACACCCTCAACATCAAGAAAAATCAACGGCATCATAGTACGGATTTTGAGCTCAATAAAAGGGTGTTCCTGGAAATTGGAGCTTTTCAGGTTATCTCTGAAAGCTTCTCTATCCTCTCTCCCTCATTGGTTTTCTCTTCACAAATCCGTCTCCAAATGCCATCACATATCTCAGTCCTGTTTTGTCCATCTGTCAAAAACCACTGGCTAAAGTTCACGTGTGCGCGCGTGCGTGCGTGTGTGCGAGAGAAAGATCCACACAAAGAAGAAGCTGAATGAAATAGAATCCGAGGGCTGGTTCAAGTTAATTGGGGCAGAGCAATGCAGAATCAGTAGCTCTGAAACACCTGTGGGTTTTCTACAGGGTGCCCTCAGCTCCACGCCCTCTACATCAAGAAAAATCAATGGCATCATTGTACAGGTTTTTTGCTCAATCAATGGGTGTTCCTGGAAATTGGAGCTTTTCACGGTTTCTCTGAAAGCTTCTCTATCCTCTCTCCCCCATTGGTTTTCTCTTCACAAATCTGCCTCCAAATGCCATCACATATCTCAGTCTTGTTTTGTCCATCTGTCAAAAACCACTGGCTGCAGTTCATGTGCATGCTTGTGTGCGTGCATGCGTGTGCGCGAGAGAAAGATCCTTGCAAAGAAGAGGCTAAATGAAATAGAATCCGAGGGCGGGTTCAAGTTAATTGGGGCTGAGTGATGCAGAATCAGTAGCTCTGGAACACCTGTGGGTTTTCTACAGGGTGCCCTCAGCTCCGCACCCTCAACATCAAGAAAAATCAATTCTCTATCCTCTCTCCTCCATTGGTTTTCTCTTCACAAATCCATCACATATCTATCTTGTTTTGTCCATCTTTCAGTAACCGCTGGCTGCAGATCGCGTGTGCATGTGTGTGTGTGTGTGTGTGTGTGAGAGAGAGAGAGAGAGAGAGTGGCTGACCCATTCTCGCAAAGAAGAGTCTAAAAGAAATGGAATCCGAGGGCTGGTGCAAGTTAATTGGGCAGAGCGATGCAGAATCAGTGGCTCTGAAACACCTGTGGGTTTTCTACAGGGTGCCCACAGCTCCATGCCCTCAACATCAAGATAAGTCAATGGCATCATAGTACGGGTTTTGTGCTCAATCAATGGGTGTTCCTGGAAATTGGAGCTTTTCAGGGTTTCTCTGAAAGCTTCTCTATCCTCTCTCCCCCATTTGGTTTTCTCTCCACGAATCCGCCTCCAAATGCCATCACATATCTCAATCCTCTTTTTGTCTATCTGTCAAAAGAATGAAGCACTGGCTGTAGTTCTCATGCACGTTTTTATGTTCTCTATTGTTTGAATTTTTTTGGATTTTGGTGATAGCTTGATTCCTGTAGAACTATAATTTAGCAAAGGAGATAGAGAAGAAACATAAAGAAGGGTACAGTGTACATGTAAAAAGTCAAGTGTTTTCTTTCTTAGATGGCATTTGTGTTTCTTATACAATAAGCGTTGAACTTGTTTCAGCTGGAGAGCAGTGAGATGGGTGACAAAACTTATGCTGAAGTAGTTGTTGCTGCTGATGAGGTTGCTGTTGCAGCAAGTCCAAGTGGTACAGCTCATGCCTTGGTCAATGTGGATCCTGTACATACTACATTCTTCATTGGGTGCCAGGATAGTGTAATAAACTATAACAGCTCCAGTACAGACTATCGTGTTTGGAAAGATCTCTAAGTTATGTCAAATATGGCGCTGCCTTCTTGGTTGTTAACTCATGTCTGATATATTAACTACCTAGTCTAGTTTTCTTTCCCTTTTGCTGGCATCTGCATGTCATTTGAATCAGTCACATTCAATCAGATGTAATTGAAAAGTTGATATGTACAAAAAGCAATGGCCAACATCTGGCTTGTCAGCCACTTTTCCTTCTCTTGTTTTGGAAGTTGACAATGATATTCTGCTTAGTGCCAGTGCCACAAGAAATCCAAGCTAGAAAATTTATGTATTTCATTTGATACCGTACCATAATTTCTTGGGCGGATGATTCATTGCCAGTCATGTTCTCTAATTTTTTAATTGTCAATAGTGAATTTGTGGTCCAATCATAGATTTATCATGGGCTATTTGTCTGGTAATACGGTTTTAGTCTTTCTATGATAGGAGGAAGGAAATAGCCATCAGTTTATTTATTTATTTTTTTTGGAGCAAAAAAATAGTCATCAGTTTGTAGAGTGGAAAATGTTCAGAAGCGCACTTCTTTTGCTTATTCATTTTGCGGTGACTTAAGGACAGAGGGTAATGAATTCCTTGAGTTGAAAAAATTGGTCTTTTTGCTTAGGACATCCTTTAGGCCATGTCCAGTTCTTGAACAACTTATTTTATTTGTTTTTATGTAGACATGAAATTTTAAGTATCATTAATTAGAGGCTGCGCTGTTTTTCTCACCATTTCCTTTCTAATAATCGACAGTACATGTGCAAAGCTCTAGTATGAAAGTAGAATCCAAGGTGTTAATTGTGTCTGGCTTTAAGGGAAGGGGGGGGGGGGGGGGGGAAGGTGGATGATTTTAGGATGCCAAGGACTGAGGCCATATCAGCACGTGTAAGAATGCCTGATTTTGAACGTGACTTTCGGATTAATTACTTGATCCACTCGGGTTGTGATAAGGTGCTAGGGAAAGTTTGCTTGGTTGCTGAGCTCAACGACCAGTTAAAAAGAGAATGACCATGAAGTTTTAAGGAAGGGCGGCGTGCGTACCATGCTGAATGAGTGGTTTAGTGGAATTGTGGAAGGAAAGAATGGAATAGTGTTAGGTGCCACATAACTTAAGAGGAACAGATTGTCTAGATGATGA
Source organism: Eucalyptus curtisii (assembly GCA_017140595.1). NCBI lineage: Eukaryota > Viridiplantae > Streptophyta > Magnoliopsida > Myrtales > Myrtaceae > Eucalyptus > Eucalyptus curtisii. The sequence continues at coordinate 33,339,563 of CM029498.1, forward strand.
TCAATTCTGTTATTGCAGCTTGAAGTTGACGATAGTGTCGACGAGTGACTAAAGCAACTGTTCGGATCTCTTCCTATGGTTTGCATGAGATCCATACCATGTTCAGTCAAAAGCAAGTGCGAGTGATATTTCCCTCAATGAGGATGTGATCCTGGCTGTGCTGTGTTTCTGCTTCAGCGTGACCTTAATCCTCCCTTCTTTGCAAGTGATACACTAGTGTTGGAAGTCCTCAAGGAAGGAAATCTAAGGCGCAGATCCAGATTAAGGATTATGGAAGGTTACTGATTCCATGTTTTAATTAGGGCGCAGCTTTGTTTTTTTTTTTTTTGTTTTTTTGGAAAGGTAAAGTGAAGATGAGAGAGAATGGAGACGAAGTGGGCTTATTGATGGTAGCCCGCTCGAGCAGACAACTTGGGCTAAGGGATTATAAAAGCTCAGCACTACATTCCAAAAGGGGCTAATTTCCGAAATCGCAAAGTCAGATTACAAGTCATTATATGTACTTATGCATACTGTATGTGAGATTTCAATTCACCTCAATCCACTGTACGCTTGTACATCTCTCGAGAGAGCTTCGCCCTTCAGCCATGGGCTTTCAAACTTCCTTTCTGATAAGTAAAGTGAGGGCGCGCGAGATGCTGACAAAATGAAAAAAATAATTCGCGTCCTGATAGACGTCAAGGACTCAAGATCTGGATAAACTTCCGTGCGAGGAATTGTTTCGATATGCAATTTATGCCCGACCGTGGGAAAGGGTTTTGAGCATGGTCAGGAAGGAAGTGACAGAAAGGAAGCTCTCTACATGACCATAGTGCACATGTTCTCTTTGATTCCAACTTTGCTCTTTCATGCATATTGGGCTCCTTTGGCCTCCTTGTCGTGTCCTATTTCTACATTACCATTCCCTACTAGAATAGTAAGGCGCCTCGTCCATGAGTACGTCCTTTTACATATATTTGATCAGGAGAAAGCTTTGCGACATCTTGACTTTTCACCATCTCGGTGTTCTGGAGTCGTTAACTTCTGCTATTGCTGTTATACTCAAGGCAAGGCAGTGCACACTCCCAATGCTCCGTAATGATTGGAATGTAAATAGAGATGAGTTGCCCAAGTTTTTGTAGGAAAGGAGAAACATTAGGCCGTAGGAGTTAGAGAGGAGGATACAGCCTACAGGTACCATTGAGTTGACAAGAAAGAGGGCAAGCAAGCTGGGAAAATGCCACCTATCTGCAGATTTGTTTCTTCAGGCACGTCCCGATGCCATCGCTTAAAGCACCAGTGGAATGGGGGTATCTTGGAAAGTTGGATGGGGATTAGGACGGTGGTTGACTTGTCTCATGACGGACTCGACTCCTGGACTTACCTGCACGATGGTTGAATCAACTAAGATTCCCATCGAACCTATCGACTGTCATTGGTCCATGGCTCTTATCAAATCGGGGAATTCCTTGTACGCACTTGATCGTATGATCACAGCCGTCGGATGATGCGGCCCCCGGGAGGGTGAAGAGGGTGCTCTCCAAGCACACTGGCCCCCTTTGAGAAAGTAAAGGCAAGAGTGCTGTCCAAGGCACTGAGAATGATGTCTCATAAGTTATGCCTTTTCCTTTTTCTCTTACTCTCTTCTTTTACTGTTCGCATTTCCTGCTACGCAGATTCCGTGTTGATCATATGATATCTGCAATTGCTCAATGCCACTGGTAAGTGCTCGCCTGGACTCCACGGTCTAAATGAATTAGATCAATCATAATCATTAATCATGTGGGTCTCACACGATCCTCACAAAAATCAATGGCTGTGATTGTATACACGGTTCATGAAATCATGAAGGTGCAATAAAAAAATGTCAATAAATCCAGCTATTCAACCACATCACCTCTCTTTTTTATTTCTCTTTTTTGTTTTTCTTGTATTTTGGAAGGACGTCTTGAGATTATATTGCAGCGAGGAGAAATAGTCACACATGCTTGTTTATGCTCGCAAAATAAGAGAATGCACACACGTCTACTCTCTCGTCGGGAAAATTATGAAAGAGTCTGCATATGAATTTACCAAAGCGCGTGAGCAGCAAGGTTTAGATTTAAGTAGAAGAAAATGAAAAGCAGGAATCAATTCGGACCGAGATCGTCGGTGGATCATCGGAGTCGTATGGAACCCAGAAAGCTCATCATAAAAGAGGTCAGGATTAGGTGAACCAAAGTGGGGAAAAGAAAGACGAAACACAGGATCCAAGTCCAACCCCCCACTTCTCTCGTTTTCATTGACCAAAACTCATCTCATCGCTGAATCCGAAGCTCACCCACTTTTGTTAAAGGGAGACAGCTAAAAGCATCGGTGGAAATGGAGAAAGCGCGGGCCTTTACTGATTGAATTTCGGGGGGGTGTCGTATCGGGAGAAACGACAAGAACAGGGGATTAAGGATCGAAATGATTCGGATTCATTAGGGAGAATCGTGCAAGTCTTTGTTCGACTTTGGGTCGTGTCGTTTGAGGCGATTGGGAGAGATTAGGGGCGCTGTCGTTTTCCGATTATCGAAAAGAGATTTCGAGTGGAGGATGCTGATGCTTTGTTAAGAGTCTTGAAAGAGGTGGGGAACTTCCCTTTTTAATGTTGAAATCCGCCCGTTGATGTCCAACTCGACCCTTTTAGATTTTAGTTTTGGTCGATCTGATCCTTTGCCATTTGATTTGAATTGATTCGGTCCTTTTAATTGACATGAGAATTCAACTCGGTCGTGGAATCCACATGTACAGGCGCGATTGTTGATGTGTATAATCTCGTCTACCAAAATTCAAGAGAGGCATTCGCCATTTGATTTGAATTGATTTAGATTTTTCTAATTGGTGTGGCAATCCAACTGAGTCATAAAATCCACATGTACGGCTGTGATTGTTGATGTGAAAAACCAGATTTAGAGAGAGAGAGAGAGAGAGAGCCACTTACACCTATAACTGGCAAAAACCTTGCTTCATGTGGTGGTGCAGCCACTTGTTACCACCGAGCGAGAGTCGATCCGCTGATGCCGCCGCCGCCACCGAGCACGAGGACAAGCAGTTAAGGTGGTAGTGCCAACATGACAAAAACTACCGCATGAATATACTAATCCGAGGCCGACAATGGCATTCGCATCAAGCAAGACATATTACTTGTAACTATAGAAAAATCGTGGTTGGAAGCATGCAGCAGAAGAGCGCAACTCCGAACCCGTCAATGTCTTCAGCCGGACCCATCCTCACTCAAAAAAAGCCAACGAGTTACGCGCTAACTAAGACATCTCGACCACTCCACACTACACCGGTTCCCGATACAAGACTTTTCAATACATTTCAACAAAAAGTACAACAGATCTGAATTTTTTAAAACTCGGCAATAACATGAAGATGAGTATGTATGTATGTATGTATGTATGTAATAGGGAATAACATGAAGATGGGCTAGGAATGAATGTGGGAATGAATGCAGTGTGGTAATAGTAGCAACAAAATGTACTAAAAACACTCTATACGGCTGCCGCAACGCCGGGCCTTCAACAGAAAAGGGAAGAAGGGGGGGAGAGAGAGAGAGAGAGAGAGAGAGAACAAAGCAGCGACCGCCTACCCCCCCTCCCCCTCTCTATCGCCTCCTCTCTTTCTCTCTCTTTTTGCCGTTGTCGCGCACGCTCTCTGCAACCACGCAAGAGAAGAGAGAGAGAGAGATGAAGAGAGAGAAGACGACCGCCCTCCTCTCCTCCTCCACCTCATCCTCTTCCTCCTACCGAGAGCGCGCCGCCACCCATGCCGCCACCCCCGACGCCCACGGCTGCCTCCACTCCAAGACCATCGGATGCATGTCCGGCCTCTTCCACCTCCTCTCCCGCTACCAGCACCGCCGCAAATCCCTCACCTACGGTACCTCCTTCCTTCCTTCCTTCCTTCTTCAGCTTTGAAGGATGACGAAACAGTATCGGCGCGTTCGAAATGATCGGAAGGCCGTTTAGAACGCGAAATTCCTGCCGAAATTAGTTTAGCATTGTTTTCGTTTTAAACCGATTTACTGAGGATTTGGTTTATTGAATCTCCAGGTAAAAGGCAGCAGAAGAACGCTGTGGTCTCTCCTCCCGCCAAGGACGGAGCCCCCGCGGCTCTAGTCCCCGCTTTACTGCGGGAAGGGGCCGCCGGGAGCCGCGACGATGGCCCCGCCGCCGCCGCCGCCGCCTCCGCCGCCGCGAAGAGGATCTCGTGCGAGGTCCCGAGGAGCCCCACCCTGCCGGCGGAGATCCGGCGGTCGCACCCCCGGAGAGCCGCGCCGCTACCCCTCCCCCGCTCCCCCCTACGCCGCGGCCGCAGCAGCCGACGGTGGTGGCCCGCTTGATGGGGCTCACCGCCGGGGAGGCGCCGGAGTCCGCCGCGGAGAAGAGGCGCGAGCTGCTGGGGGCTCTGGACAAGTGCGACCGGGACCTGAAGGCGCTGAAGAAGATCATCGACGTGGTGCGCTCGGCGGAGCAGCTCCACCCCTCGGTCGGGGCCGCGAAACCGAACGCGAGCTTCGACGCCCGATTGCAGGAGCTGGCGGCGAAGGAGGACGGGGACGCCGACCGCGACGGCGAGGATTCCGGCGACGACGACGAGAACGGCAACGGCGGCGGCGAGCCGCAGGAGAAGGAGCAGCAGCAGCAGCCGGCGGAGCAGCCGAGTCCGGTGTCCGTGCTGGACGAGTTCACCCGGTCGACGCTGCTCAGCGGCTACGCCAAGCGACAATCCATCGGTATGTCTCTGTCGTTCCGTCTCGCGCAGCATTTATGATCGCTCGTCTCTTCTCTCGTGCGCATCTGCATGACACGGAACCGCTCGACGACAAGATTTATCAATGCCCCCCAACCCAAGTCAACTTTAATTTTTCATTTTACTGAATTTACATGAAATATAACAAAATTGATTTCTAATGGTAATTGCAGCATAATCTAATAATAAACGACCTAAATCGATGTATATTATGTAAATATTACTTATTTATAAATTGTCTTATTACCACTAATGATATTAATCGACTATGATAATTTTACCCGGTTATAATATTTTAATTATTTTTTATTTCCGATTTATATATCATTTTTTGTTATAGTGGTGTACTACTTCTTAATGGAATAATGTCTGATAACGTAGCTACAGTAAATAATTACATTTATGATGGATATGAATCATTTTTTAAATAAATTCGGCTTATTTTAAATCTAATTAATTATTGAAAATGCAAGAACGTTATTTGCCAGATACACAAATTGAGACAATTCTCAATTGCATGGACTAGTTATTCCTTCTACCCTTTCTAGGAATTCCTTATAAGCTCATCGAAAAGATGATACATCCACACATATCAAGATTCAAGACCATAACAAGGAAATTTTAAGATCAGTGACAAGGAGATTAATTTTAAAAACAAAATTGCATTAGGAAAATCTTAATTTTTCAAGACGATGGTTACACCTAATAATAAAAAAACAGTACATGAAAAATCACGAGCTTTCCTCTTTTGGTATGTTAAGTAATGCACCTAGGGCACTCGGTAACAAAATCTTTTTAATATTAAAAAAGATGGTATAGTAAAATCCTCTGTTTTGATATTGCTAACATCATAATGAAATCAAAAGGCATCCGACTATTAATGATGCGAGTCTAATTTTGAAAAGTGAAAAATTAACAAGTGTCTCTACTTCAATATGTTCGTACAAACAACTCTTGCACGAATTTGCCCAAGTAGAGGAGTGATGAGATTTAACACATGACCTAACCTAAATAAGTTGGGAACACGGTCGTCATTAGGTCCTAAACTACCATGTTCTATTTCCTGCCATATTTTTTTATTTCCTAGGCTAATACACCTTCCAATCTCAAGAGCCTCTATGCAAGAAGAAAGAAAAAATTCCAACGGATTGCACGTTGTGGATTTGCAATTCCAAAGCTAATTGCCAAAGGGCTGTTAGTTATCCCGCACGTTTCGAGCTTTGTCGTATAAGTAATCCCTTTTGGCCATATTGTCTTATATAATCAATCACCTGAGACGGGTCCGGTCCGACCAGAAAACCCAATTATCCGATCCGCTGTTCCAGCCACAAGAAACGATACTTTAAGCAATACATCGCGAGCTTTCAGACAAGACATGCTTTTTAGCCACATGCCATGTTTTTGGATCCCAAGCAGAACCATCATAGCACCCCTGGCCTAGAAAAGAAGGTTAGACAACCAATGTCCCTATCGGGTTCGGATCCAAATTACATTCATAGTGGATGACAACCCGATTAGAATTCTTCCTTGATATATTACTTTATGACATCATCATTGACAACCCATTTTGGATCCAAAGATGAGTGTCAGTTTCCTCCCTTTGTTATGATGATAAAAATGCCAAAAAAAAAAAAAAAAACCCATTTAGATCCAACGTTCGAGTTGATCTGCTATCTATTCGGGTCGGGGCAAAGCTTTTGAACTGAGTGAAGATTATGCCCTGTCCCCGTCCTGCCCTTTTGCTTTTTGTGAGGTGTGAACGGGGAAGGAAATTGAGCACTTGCTTGTTGCGTGGCCTGCAACTCGGGGCTTGCTTATGCAGTCAAAAGGCGATTCGAAAGGGTAAAAAAAACGAAGGACAAAACAGAAAGGAAAAGCGAGAAAGCACGCACCATTATCACTTCACCGTTCGCAGGTGTCTGCTTTAATTAGTACCAGGGGCCACCACATTGCCCCCAACACTTTAATACATCTATGCCAGTGTCGTATACAATCACATAAACATGTAAATTTATGATCTTTTCACCAATTTTGAGAAACTTGCAACTTCAAAACGCTCAAAACTTTTATGATATCAAACCATTAATGTGTAAAATCGTATGTGATCTTTTTCTAGTTATACGGAATCTATATAATGACATTTGTATTTCATTTTCTATTGCAAAAGTCATGAGTCAAAATCAGAATTAGCTTGTTGTAATGATATTTTCTAGGAGTCGGCCAGTTAGATTGCTTGGATAAAAAAAGCTTTGGCATAAGCCATCTTGAAAAGGGTTACCTTTGTCATACAAAAAAGATTTCTAGATATTCTTTGTCATTTATAGGCTTTAAATTTCAATTTGGTTCAAGTACCGTCAACATAATGATTGATCAATCTTTTGTATATGCAAATTGGCATAAGAAACTTGTTGATTGTTTAGGACTATTTTTTCATGGCATAGATATCCTTAAACCGCGTCCTCCAAATAGGAATCTAGGACTCAGAAAGGCTTGCTTAGGATCCGGACAAGTGAGATTAGGCTCTGTTTGGATCATTCTAAAGTAGATATCTAACAAATGATTTTGCCGTGTGTTTTAACAATAGAGAAAAACAGATATTATTGTGAATAATCTAAAGTGAACTTATTTCTTCTAGAGTGCTCAAACATAGATTAAATTTTAAACAGATCCTGATATAGACAAACCTGTGAGATTCCTATGAACCATTTAATGACAATTGGCTTTCTACTTTCATCCATTTTTTGCTCTCAAAAGCTCATCAAATGCGTTCCAACAACTACATAGCCTGCCACGCAGAACGACTGGTGCCACCGCCCCAGAGGAAGAAGCCACTAGAAGAGTTCAACTACAGCATATGCCTCCTGGACAGGATTGCCTACGAGCCCTCCCTGGCCCGGGCAAGGATCGACGAGAGCCGGGTTCCAGCAGCACCATCGCCGCCACCATCGTGGATCAGCGAGGCCATGAGGCAGAGCGTGGAGCAGGTGTGCAAGGACATAGCCTGGGGCCAGAGGAGGGAGGTGGGAAGGATAGGCTTGGCCCTGCACGACCACATCTGTAGGGACTTGATAGAGGAGATGGTTAGGGAGATGGGGTATGGGGGGCATCGCGAGCTCCCTCCCTTTCGAGGCTTGTAAACGAAGACTCCGTTTCTAGCGCGCTGTAATCGATCTTCCTTCTTTTTATCTTCTCTCTGGCACGAAGATGATTGTCATTCTGTGATTGAAGAAGCAAGAATTAGGGAGCAGTCAAAAGGCTTTCTTGAGCTTTGCTTTCCGTAGCCTGACTAGCGCTTACGGTGATATTAGATCAGCACGATTGATTTGACCATGCTTTTTTCTTACCCCACCATGTAAAAAAAGCACTAGTTTTTCCATCATCAAGTTTGAGAAGGGTTTGTGTACATGCGCCTTAGGTGCAAAATCTTGTGAAAGTTTGAGCAAAAGGGCAATTAGAAAGTCCTTTTTTTGGACAAATGAGGAGAATCGAGGGAACCGGAGAACCTAACCACAAGTTGAAAAGACAAAAAAGTGAGTTTTCTACCAATACTACATTCGTAACAACATGATAATGAAGTTATCTATGATATACATTGTTAACAGAAAAAGTTTTTAGATACTCTTTTTTGTACAAAACCTATGTCCATCATTCACTAGAGGTGATGAACCCACCAATTTTCGGCAACATCATCGCGACTCTCAAAATCATGCACAATCGCAATACCGAATTAGATAAAGTGAATAGTGGCAATCCTGAGTTCAAGCCTTGGCTAAATATCGGAGATCTTAATGCCGCAGTGCCTTTCAAATCCTCCAAGCCGTTATTATCCTACTACAATAATTCTTGTACAATTGTTCAAGGCGGCGATATAAGATCTATGCTCAATAACAATGACTAATCAGTTCGATTTGCTTTTTGTCAGTCCACAATAGACCTCCTTAATCAATGGATTTCCCAACCAACGCTCATCAGAACATAGAACTTTCCAGCCCAAGGAAATGCCGCAGAGCCCACAAAAGCTTCTCTCCCTCACTCTCTCTCTCTCTCTCTCTCTCTAGGGAATAAATTCCGGCCGAGCCCAGACGCTTCAATCCGATGACCCATTCGGTAATTGCCAAGACACCCCACCAAAAAACTAAAATCTAAAAAGAGTTCGGAATAGAATTAGGCCTTCGAGTCGGGCTTAAATTTTCCCAAGCCCGCTGATCATTAAACTTAATACATATATAAACCTTCGGGTTTAATTGGACTTTTTCACTAAATGCCCTTATCTAAGCCTGTCCAAAAAGCCCTTAGAGTTTAGTCGGTGAGCATCACAAGTCACGTGAACTTATCACATTGTCAATCATTCACCTAGCCGCATCTTAGAGAATTATTTATTAACTTATAAGCTGAGCACTTGTTACCTCATAATAGCAGATTTACCGATTCCTAGGACACCATCTCGCGAGATTACAAGGATGGATTGATCGACTTCAAACTTTCGAATTTATCATGGACCGAGCACTCGATTGTATTGAACATCTCATGATAAGTTCAAGATTTTCATGGAAACCCTTGCATGCAATTAGTCATTATTAAGCACAACTTGCCATCGTTATTGTACATATGGTTCAGTGGTCCCAAAAAGGGAAGGTTATGTCTGGATCAATATCCAAATAACACGATAACGGACAATATGAATTATGATCCCCATGCGATATTTCTATGAAACAGCTGATATTTTTATTTTTTCTCGACTACGTTTATTTTGATATAATCATAAAAACTCGCTGCTTTCCTATAAACATTAAAAAAAAATTAAAATAAAAATTAAAAAAAAAAACCTAATTTGAGTCAAAATGCTAAATCGCCATTCCTTCTAAATCTTTTTGACAGCTTCAGTAAGTGACAAGTTGAAATCTAAAATTTACTCTCTCTTTTTTTCGATGAAGAAATTATAAGGAAAAGGGCCTCTTTAAAGTGGACATCCGGACGTCGACAAATCCTCGACAAAGCCGCCAGGGAATAGTGCGAGAGCGACGGGGGGAGCTGACGTGGCGGTCAACCGTTGGCGGGGACCACGTTGTGCGCGCGCTAGGTTGCTGCCGCGTCCAAACCGCGTGCGATCCCATTGGTCGGGCTTACCGAGGAGAGAGAATAGACGCGATTTTATTTTAATTTTCGAGGAAAAAAAGCGAGAATTACTGTCCCCCCTTCAATTTTTTCGGTAAATTCAGATAAAAAAAAGGAAAAAGACAAAGAAAAAGTGAGGTAAAGTTCGTGACGAATCCCCATTCCGCGTAGGCGGGGGGGATGATCCGGTACAACGCGGCGTAGAGTTAATGCCTAGCTACGTGTCGCGTGGTCGCTTTCGGATCCTTTCTCTTTACGGGGGGGAACCGGGACGCTCTATTTACCATTTCAACCCTTGCCCGGAAAGTTGAGATTTTAAGGGAATGGAAATCTTTTTTTTATTTTTTATTTTAATCCCCTCTTTCTTTATTATAATCAAATTGAAGAAAAAGGCGCATTTTGTTTCTCATAAAAGCACAAGTATCATATCAAAGTATCTGGATCGCAAGTTCCATATTAAATTCAAAATAAATTGTGAAATCAATCCAAACTCGCCTTTTGATAATCAAATCTCACTTTGTTTTCTCCTTTTCCCATTGTGATCGACTTATATTTAAATTTCACTTTTAAGCGACACCTCGAGCCTAAGATTTGCAAGAAGATAGCTTAACTTGGATCTACTCCGAAAAGTATATCCAGGCAAGAACCTATAGTAATTGTTACAAGATTTTGATCACACTACTAATCTGAGCAAGTTTGTTAAAGTTAATCAAGCCTACGTTTCACCTAAGTAAAAAGACGAAGCCCGTTGTACATTGGACTCTTGACATTCACGTTCCCAGAAAAAAAAAATGTTCATATTCTACAATTTGCGTGGTAAATAATCACTCGGATAATAAAGGAGATTGTAATAAATTCACTTAAGGTATATTTATTAAGGCTTTGTATGTTTTGTGAAAAATAAATGACTTAGAAATTATCTTCTTAAAAATAATAAATAAATGAAAAATATTTTCATCATTCATGGAAAATATCTAAACATAAATTATTATCGATAATGAAAACGTGTTTCACTTACTAATTATTTTAAGCAATCATTACTAATAATTTTTTTAAAAATTATTTATATTTCGCGAAACAAATGTAGCGTGGGTATAGAATAAATTATAGTTTTAGGCTTTGTTCGTTTCACAAATAATATGACAATTATGGAAAAATATTTTTCAAAAAAATGATAAAATTTTATGGTGCTTGATTAAAACCTAAAAATGAATAAAAAAAATATTTTTCATCGTTTGACATGAAAAGTCAATTCCTCCCTGCACTCATTTTTAATAATTTTTTCTTTCCTTTTTACTCTTCACTGGTTGATCGCTTGCCACGATGACAATCAACGACTGACCACATGTGAGGATCCACCTCGTTGGCCTCGAGTGAACTCGCCTAGTTGATTTAGCGAGACTCGAGCTCACTGGATCTTGCGAGATGGAGACTCGCCTAAGGCCAACTAGGCTGAACTCATCTGTGGCCCAGCAACCGGCCGAGGAAGAAGGAAAAACAAAAGAAAGAAAAGGGGAAGGAAAAATAATAAATAAAAAAACCAAATTTCTTTTAAGAAAGAAAATATAAAGAAAGAAGAGGGGCTAAGAGGGTTAGGCACGAGCGTTGAAAAGAGAGAGAGAGAGGAAAAAGGGGAAATATTTTTCCTTATTTGAAAAGACTTATTATCTTCTATTAATGGAAAATATTTGTTTTTTCGAAAAAATTTCATGAAACGAATGCTACATAAAGTGAAAAAGGCAGAAATCTGAAAATACGGTGAGAGAGAGTGGGGGGGGGGGGGGGGACGGTGATAACAGAAATCGACGAGGAGATGAGAGGGGCAAAAGGGTAAAAAAATGAGGGGGGGGGACGAAACGGACGATGGGGATGAGAAATAGAGTTAGAGTCGTTCCGGTCACGGAGCGCGTCGATCGACTCTCCTCCCTGCTGTATAAATCCACCCCCGTCGTCTTCATCAGGTTCACGATACCTCTCTCTTCCCCCTTCCCTTCATTTCGCGATCTCATCAGAAAAAGGCGATCGTCTTCTCGATCCCTCCCCCGCTTCGCTTTTCGCATTCCGGAAGAGGAAGCTTTTGCCTTTGCCTGCCGAGAGGGAGAGAGGGAGGGAGAGATGGCGGATCAGCTCACCGACGACCAGATCTCCGAGTTCAAGGAGGCCTTCAGCTTGTTCGACAAGGACGGCGATGGTTCGCTCTCTCTCTCTCTCTCTCTCTCTCTCTCTCTCTCTCTCTCTAGTTTTTTTTTTCTCGGTGTGTGATCCGTACGCCTCTCTCGATGCGGTCGCGGCCGCGGCGGCGTCGGTTGTCTGTCGCTTTTGCTGGCGCCGCCTGTTCGGTGTTTAGTGTGCGGATCTAGCTCGCCGTTCGTTTGCTTCCTCCTCGGGCTTTGACTCGTTGCCTCCTTTTTTTTTTTTTTTTTTTTTTTTTTTGGGATCCTTCGAGTGCGATGGATAGAGATGGCGCGGCGTTGGTGACGCGCGAGGAGCCCTTGGGGTTTTTATCTCTTTTCGCGCTTTTTTTTTTTTTTTTTTTGGGGAGGTGGTGTTTCGAGTTTGTAGCGGTCGGGTTTTCTTGCGGCTTCGCGTGGAGAAGAATCCCAACGGTCGTTTGCGGCGACCGGTTTGCCCTCGGGGTTGAATTTCGAGCTAGATCGAATCCGCTTTTTCCTTCTTCTTTTTTTGGGTGGTAATTTCCATCCTGATTGACCGGTTGGGACTTGCGAGTAAGAAGGTCGTGCTGAGGAAATGTTGGTGTGCCTCGCATCGATCTTGTAAAATGTTTGATCGATAGGAAATTTATGGGGAAACAGATAGGAACGCCGTTCAAATTTTTCCAATTTTGAGTGGTGGAGGTTTTGGGATAGCAGTAGATGCATGACTTGATCCATGACATTGGCAATTGTGCTTTTTTTTTTTTTTATATGGTTACACAGAGCAATCATGCATTTTATGACTTCTGTTTTCCTTACCTCAGTCTCTGATGACAAATCCATCTGTTTCTCTTGTCTTGTTTTCCTTGGAACTTTTGGAGGTTATACGTTTAGCATTTTAAATTCGGTAGATGCCCAACTGTCTATGATGTGCCAAGTATTGAATTGTGTTCAAATTCTTACGGCATAGTTTTACCGACCGCAGAGAAATCCGTACTTTTTCCAGTACGTTGATCGCCTGTTCCATGATTTGGTTTTGCCTGTAAAGTTGCCACTTTTTGTTTTTTGGTTCTCTGATCTTTGATGATTAGATTTCTTGTTGCTTGTTCATTTTGATATTATCAATGTTCATGTGATGGAAATGTCAATGATCGCTGTGTTCGATCACGTCCCTAACCACACAGTAGGTGAAGTTCCGATAGCAGAGAGTTATCTCGGTTTTTATGAGGATACAGCGTGTATTCTTTTGCATGTAGCTCTAGGGCCATAGTCATTGATACTATGCTAATATGTGAATGAGTTTTGAGTGCTGGCTTTCTAACACGTATAGTCCAAAATAGAGATTGGTGAGGGCAGGGGAAGGTCAATTACACAAGCAGCAAAATGGCTTCCCTTCTCCAACTCTACACAAACTAAGCATCGTGCAATCTACGATGGATAATATGCTCCTCTCAATCGACTGACTTATTAATTTTATATTGCTTGAATTCAAGTTTCTTGATATAATATAGTTACCTAGAACAATTTTGAGGTTTTGCCTATGTCAAGCTGGTTTCTTCTGGGTCTAGCAAGTTCTTTGTTGTCCTGTGTTTAGAGGAAAATGACCACTCAGTTGCTTAATATAAACTTATTTGTATCCTGATTTTAGAAGAATTTTGGGATAAATTAAGAAAAATTTCTTTGTTCTAATTTGAATTATGAATTGTAAGTTGCTGCATCATATTCATGCTTTCTTTTCCCCTTGGTGGAAATCGTCATGATCTTATTTAGACATTCCTCGAAGATGCATTTGTTGAGTTTTTGTTCCTCCCTTTCTGGTCATTCAATGCAATGGTTTTTTCTATGGATTGAGGTGGCTTGTCTCTCTGCTTACTGAAAGCAATTTGATTTCCATTTTAACAGGTTGCATCACTACCAAGGAACTTGGAACTGTGATGAGGTCGCTGGGTCAGAACCCAACTGAGGCTGAGCTCCAGGATATGATCAACGAAGTTGATGCTGATGGCAATGGGACCATCGACTTCCCTGAGTTCCTGAATCTCATGGCCAGGAAGATGAAAGACACTGACTCTGAGGAGGAGCTGAAAGAGGCTTTCAGAGTCTTTGACAAGGACCAGAACGGGTTCATCTCGGCTGCGGAGCTGCGCCATGTGATGACTAACCTAGGGGAGAAACTCACCGATGAAGAAGTTGATGAAATGATCAGGGAGGCTGATGTGGATGGCGATGGACAAATAAACTACGAGGAATTCGTGAAGGTGATGATGGCTAAGTAAACGACAACGATCCTCAAGAAAGGGGAAAGGGGTTGGCTAAAAATATAGTGGGGGGAGTCCTTAAGTTTCTTTGTTCCTTTCCGATTCTTATTTGATGCTTATTGTTAAAACATGCCTTTGAAGTAGTGGGTCCAGTCTTGCAGGGTTAATTCCCATGTTTTGTTTTTCCGCTTCTTGTACTCTGAAGGTCCTTTTGGCAGGTCGTGACATTTGTATTATTCGTATCTGAACTACCTTAAAATGACTTCTGTATATTACTTATGTTTGCTCACTTATAGTTTGCCTCCAATATTTCCTTTTTAGAGAGAGAGAGAGAGATACACTTAGCACAGACTAATTGCCAGCGTTACAATCCACAATCTGCACGAACTCGTATGGGGCATCCCGCTTTGTCGTAGCGTCATAAACGAAAACGCCAGCGGTTCAACCAGACCTCTGACACCTCTTAGGCACCACCAGCCTCAGATTTACATTTAGAGAGAGAGAGAGATACACTTAGCACAGACTAATTGCCAGCGTTACAATCCACAATCTGCACGAACTCGTATGGGGCATCCCGCTTTGTCGTAGCGTCATCAACGAAAACGCCAGCGGTTCAACCATTCTAGGAGCCAACACTGCTTCCATCTCTCTTCCCAGACCTCTGACACCTCTTAGGCACCACCAGCCTCAGATTTACATTCGAGTTGTTGGCAACAACAATCTTTGGAAGCAAGATTGGGCCGAGTTCAGAGATGCAAGAACATGTTCAGTTCAGTACCCCCTACCAACGTAAAGCTCCGGAGGATTCCAATGAAATCCCTTTCCAGGAGCGAGGGAAAGAACCCAAGAGTAAGGTTAGAAAGAAATGCACAGCAGGATATGAGAATATCCATGAAAGCACAAATTTATTGCGCAAATGCAAACAGTAAGATCAGCTCAATTGATCCACTCTCATCAATGGAGGACGTCATTGTACATAAGCCAAGAGAGGTGAACCAGGAAAATACAGAATGAATTTCAAATGTTACAATCTTTTCAAGCTTTTCTTCCTCGCATCCATCTTCTTTTTGTCTGGCTGGACTTTTACCGAACCAAGTTCCTTCTTTTGAGCCGCAGTGCTGCTCACTGCAGACCCGCTAACTCCGGTCTCAGGTAATGGAGCCACACTCGTCGGATGCTCCTGGCCATTCGCTCCCTTGGGTGCTGCTGCATTTGAAGGCAAAGGCACCGCTGCTGCTGTCGCTTGATTCTTATGGTCAACCTTAAGAAGCGAAGCATTACTCTGATCAATGTTGAGTACGGTGGTCGATTCAGAAATGGCTCCCGACTTAAACTTGGGTTTTGGCTTGAGGGCATGTATTCCAGTGTAAAGTCTGCAAGTAATAAGCACAATCACACATCACACATCAGTACCACAGATGCGAAATTAACACACCCGTTCTTAAGATTGCAATGATACATCAGATGGAGTTCAAAGAATTTGGATACTGGACTATTGCTCTGTTACTACAATGAAAAAGGAAAGTTATAGACAATGACTTAATTCATTGTGAGGGCAACTCATATGGAGAACAGAGAAGTTAACTTCAGGAGAAAATGGACCAGTCAAATTATTATATCATTATTTGGCCCTTTTGCCGTGTCTACATGGATCAGCACTATAATGTTACTGAAAAGGAAGATGACTAAGGTCCCCCACAAAATGGCTGTCTTTACGGCCCATTCAACACTAGAATCAATAATACTCCAGGAGAGAAATTCAGTGACAATGATTTAATTCATCATAGAGGGCGACTCCTATGGAGAACAGAAAAGTTACTTCAGTAGAACATGGGCCAGTCAAATCATTATTTAGCCCTTCTGCCATGTCTACATGGATTGGCGGTATAACTTCCTGAAAGGCCGTTTCTTTATGACCCATTCAACACTAGGAGATAATTTGTCTCAATAATACCCCAGCATCTCATGTGTAAAGGTTACTGGTCCCATAGATAAATATAAACATGAAGCAGATTATAATTTAGTATCACCTGGCATGTCTGGCATACTCTTCATAATTTTCAAGCAGCATCTTGCCAGCCTGTTCATTCAGAGCTGACTCAGGAAATGGTTCGATAAGTAAGCACCTAACGACCTGAATTTCAAAGAATGATGTCAATGGAAAGAAATGAATTGAAACTAAAGAAGGATTTTAAACAATAAAAAAATCAATGTTCTCGGTAGCACCTACAAGAACATGGATATATCAAATTTATGTATGAGAAAAACTCACAATAAGAACATGACGTAGTCCCAAACTAGGATTCCAGTCCTTCTTCAATGTGTTGACACAAATTTCGCCATTGGTAGCAATATTTGGGTGGAAAATCTTGGTAAGAAAATAACCTACATAGTCCGTGATGGTGTATATATGAGACATCAAACGGAAAAGAATTGCATAAAAAATTAATAATGCATGAATTGGTCAATCTTGCAAGTTGTGAAACTGAAATTTTTATATACAAATAAGTAAAAACCATAAAAAACAGTCACAGACAACATTAACAGAGAAAGAGAATACTTTCTACCATGAACTGATGTGTGCACCATTTCTTATAGCAAAACTATTGAACCATAAGGGAGCTAAAAACAGTGCTATAAGTTCTCTTGCCATGTAGTGATAGGCATGGGCAGACCTTTGGGAGGACAATGTGGAAAGTCATGAGACAATAACAACTTCATCCGAAAAACACCATTCTCGTATGGAGTGCCAGCTGTGAGACCAAAAGACATAAATTTATCAAACTATGACCATATTAGTTGCAATGAATGGCTTAAGTAGTCAAAAGAAAGAGAATAACCTGGGCCTTCAATATCAGCAAATATGGTGGAAAAATCATCATCATTTACTCCAACTTTTATGCCCTCCGGAGGGGATTCATCAAGGCTCTTCAGTTCCTTTGCAAGTTGCTTTATAACATTTGGAGGAAGGTTTTCATTTGTAGCCTAAGAAAAAAGAAAATTTTGATCCATCAGAACTCAAGAAAAATAGAAGCACATGCTATAGCCAAACTTATGGAAGGCAAACCATTAGAAGAAACACTTTTAACAAGGGAGCATCACAATCAGAAAATAGCAGCTCCCACAGACTGTAAAAGCTGCAATTACTCTATTCTATTCTCCGTAATGATTATTTTGAAAGTGTATTCTTAAGCATACTTATGGTAGACTCATATAGGCAATCATGAAACAACATTAAGACAATATTATCCACTCCACATTCTTTCCACAGAGCTTGAGATGCCAAACCAACAAACTTTTTGATTGATATTAAGGCAATTACTTCAGCTGAGACTCTAGCAATGAAGTTACCAGGAAAGCTCTGCACACTAGACAATCTAAATTGAAAAAACAAGAGAAATTGAAGACGAGGAAAGGGAGGCAAATTACCATAGCCATACTACCCCCAACAAGAATTTGTTGCAATTATTAGTTGAACAAGATCTTGTAGCGATGATGAGCCCCAGGCACTTCTAGCTGCTATGCTGAACAATTGGCTAATGGCCTACTGTGATGAGGACCAGACCTGCAGAACAATAACCAGTTATGCAAAGAACTGAAAAGAAACTTAAAGACTTAACTGATAGGTTCTAGTTCAAGGAAGACCGATGAAGGATTAGCTGGAACCGTTAATAAAGATGAACTTGTCAATGATTAAGAATTGCAAACCACCAATGTCAAAACAAACACCATGTAAACAGCACGCTGATCGCTAGAAGCGAAAAATAGGACAGAAACGCACATGTTCCACTTCAGAATCCATGAGTCTAATTGGGAAAACCAAGAACGTCGAAGCACTCTATTTTACCCATGGCCAGTGATACATCATAGAAGAACATTAAGATTCTTGTAGGACAATCTATCACCGAACAGCATTAATAAAGTCTCACACAATTACTCTTCATGCAATTGTATACATTTCCAGATAGTTTTTTGATAAATTGAATTAGAGAGTTCCATGCATTGGTCTTACTTAAGTTGGGCAAAATTCATTAGCACTTTGCCATCATGGTGACCACACTGCTTCACCTAAATGAATAAGGCGCTAATTTATTCTATAGATGAGAATGGCTTGACAGATCAACAAGTGGTCCCGACTTCTCTTTGCTGCCTTTTCCACCTGCATCTACTCACCTAGTTCTATTTTTGCTCTAAACAGTCAAAAGCACAGCCGATCCTCCATGACGTTCATCTCGCAACTATCAAAGACATGAGGATGAAAATACGCACAGAACCCAATAAACGCACTCAATATGGAAAATTTACACATCCCCAACAATCAAACAAACCTCAGAAAGCATAAAGAAAACACAATGAACAAGCCATCTGGGCAATTTAAGGAGAATCGTAGGCTGAAGCCAGCAGCATAAATGATGGGGATCAGGAGGAGTAGATCGAACGATATGAATAACCATCGCAATGAGATAAACGGGCAAGCATGTTAAATCCCCCCCCCCCCACCAAAAAAAAAAAATGTAATCCTTCTCAAAAAAGGAAAGAAAAACCCTAAGCCAACCAATAGTCCCCGTTCAAAATGCAGAAAGGCGGAACCAGAAAACTAAAAGAAGGGAAAGAAAGATCCCATGAGAATAAAATCCCCAATTGGAAAAACCCTAGAAACGAGGACTCCAGCATCCCCAGTCGACTGCGGAAGCAATCAAAATGCAACCTTTTCTCTTCTTTTCTTCATACATCGTCGCGCTTCACACGCGCACTACCCACGAAAAAGAGACGAAGACCGTCGAGAGACAGGCGAATCAGTGAAAACCCACCCACATTCCCACGTCGAGCGAAGATAAACCCACCGAATTCGCGTCCCCATCGTCCGAACCGATCGCCACCCACCCACACAATTCACAGGTGAAAAAGATGCGAGCTTTGCAGAGACAAAAAAGAAAGGAAAACCCAGAACAATGCCGCGCGCATACAGGCGAGCAAGAAGGCGAGAAGAATCACCTGCTCAGCGAAATCAGCGAAGAACGAGCGAGCGAGGAGAGAGAGAGGGGAAGTGAGAAAGCAAGCATAAATCTCTTCTCAAGAAATGATTGAGTGGTGACTTTTTAATGCACAGAGAAGAGAGAGAATGCAATTATTAAATCTCCCTCTCTCTCTCTATTTCGTATTTTTTTTTTTAATTCCTTCTTTATTCTTCCTTCTTCTTCTTTTTTGAAATAATGTTCCGTTGCGCGACCGATCGGTACCAAACAAGACGCTAACGTATTAGGGGAAAAGAAAAGAAAAGGTCGAACGTCGCACAATTTGACAAGCTTTATTTAACCTAATTTCCGACAATACGAAACGATTATTAGTTTTGTTGAATAAAGATTTGGATGCTTTTAATTTAAATTAACATGAACCGACATGGGCGAGTGATTATGATGTCAATGTAACCAATGCAAGATTCTCAAAAATCAAAAATATATAGGTTTTTCAAATTTTTAGCAATCTTAAGAATATGTGTTTTCATCCGCTTTTGTTGTTTTCCAGGTTGCACACATCCCAGAACATAGCCAAGAGGGGTACAACTCGTGGAATTTACTGCATCGGGGTACCATAATAACGAGTTTGCCCTCACGATTTTACAAGATTAATGGGTAGACGATAATTTATAAAACATGTTAATAAACGTTCTTGATGCATTTACTGAACAAATTAAACGATGAGTAATTAACTTCTAAATGAAGTGCTGATTATCCCTTACACCATACGCACGGGTTATACAGTTCCACTCAAGTTTAAATGCGAGAATCGAGAAAGCTAAGAGGAAAATGCAAATCTTCTCGGCCAAAACGCTTGAGCAAGGCTTTCTGGATGGCAAATTTGCAAATCCAGGGGTGGAGCGGGGCAGTTTGGGCAATTTGGCAAATACCGGGACGACTTGCGACGGCACCCAACTTCAATCAAGGGGCGCGTTTCTTGTCGGGGACGTCGGAACTTGGGATTCCCGTTCCGTTCAGCCCGCTTCTTTTTCCGTCCTTACCCCGTTAACGGCGTCTCTTTCTTTTCTTCATTTCCTTTTCTTTTTTCCGTTTTCCTTTTTTTTTTTCTTTTTTTCTTCTGGTTGAATGGCAAAAGAATTTTGAATTTGCCGACACAAGGGTTGGGTGACCGTTGGGGCGTCCATCTCCCCCAACTAGCCGTTAGCGGTGCCAGCTCAGCCGCCGGGGTTCCTTTCTTCCTTCCTTCCTCTGCCCACCCCGCTCAGTTTCTGTCTGGGGAAGAAAGGGAGCCGCCCGTACTAAAAACAAGTCCAATTGGAGCCACCCTGGATTTTTCTTTTTTTGGAACGCCCCGCCTCACTTCTTCTTGAACTTCGTTGCGAGATTCCAAAATTGCTCCTTGGAAATTTTAAATTCGGACCGATGTTCCGTTTGTCGAGTCCATCGTTATCTTCCCAAATGCTTCTTCGACTTTTATATATAATGTGCGTTGATGCAAAGGACCCCAAAACAATAAAGAAATGTAAGTTTCGGTTCAATTGTTGTTATTTTCGTATTGGCCTATCATTGTAGACTCTGTGTCAGGAGTGTACAACCCAGCCGGTTTTACTCAGGAATCAAGCCAAACCGCCCTGAAAATATGTCCTAGAACCGATTTGATTTCCAATTCCGAGCAAAGACATACTTGGAAACTGAATCGATCAAACTGGTTTCATAAAACTAAAAAAACCCTAGTTATTCTGTTTCTATCCTCTAGATTGAGGTTTTATATAAATTTATTGCAAATTTGACTATGTTATTTGTTTTGTTTTTAAGTGGTTAGAATTTGGAGCAATATTGTTATGGATGAATAAGAAATGGTGTTTTAGAACTTCTGTTTTATGTTATATGTTTAAACTTTTAGCATTTATGATTATACGTAACTACGTGTTTATCTTATGGCGACAAATAGGATTTTTTATTATTCATCTTTTACTTTGAAACGTTTTATTATTTTTATTATTTTGCTATAAAAAATAAAACAAAAAAGCTAAAAAAAAAGGGGGGGTCCTTGGTTAGACCCTAGAACTAGATCGGAAAAACAGATTAAGTTCTAGAATCGATTCCAAGGTAGACAAGGTAAGTTCCAAGTTTAAAAAATTGGGAACCGATTCTAACATGATAGGTTCCAAATTTCAGATTTAGAGTCTACTTACTGTGAAATCAATCACCCCTATGTTGCCCTATTCATAGTGGATCATATCTCTCTATTTAATTGTGATGACCTTAACTGATGTTGTGATGGGTCATTGTGGCACTCAAAAATTAAGGTCATCTAGCATTTAAAACTTTAATTGGGGGTAATAATCAGTCACGGTATCCTCCTTGCCATCGTCACGAGCGTGGTTTTTTTTTTTGTTTTTTTTTTTTTTTTTTTTGGGGGGGGGGGGGGTGTGGATTTGCTGAAGAGAGAGCGGAAGGGGCTAAGGTCGATGGATCCGATGCCAGCACCAATATAGTTGAAGGTGTTGAGGCAATGGATGACACAGGAGAGCAACGTTGGGTGGGGAGAGATTGGGAGTAAATGTCGGGTCTTGAGAAATGATGATTTAGAGATATGAAATCTAGAATTTAAGATTCTGTGATACATGAATTGGGATCTTATCGGTGTTTTTCATTCAAAGAGTAATTGGATCTTTTTGGCACCATTTTTGGTAAAGATGCAAAGAAGAGATTATAAGATGAGTTTAGTTAACAAATACCTTTTAACATACTTGTTATAGTTAGTGAATGATGCTATGATAGTGATGGATTTGAGTGAATAAATAAATAATTATTTTTTTGCGTGTTTTTCCACTAGGGAATGATATTATCGTCATTTTAATTTTACAAAAGAAGGTTGACCATGCAAATTGCATTTTTCAAAAGCAGAGGATGGCGAGTGTTTAGTACTTTCCATTAGGTTTTTCATTTGGAGTCTTATTCCTTTCCTCTTTTCTTCTGATTTGGGGGTTCTGTACCTTTGAGTCGTCTTTCATTCACCTGATGCCTAGCTTTTGAGTTTGACAATCTACCCACTGTGTCACGATTCTCTCCTTCTTGTCCTTCTTTCTTCCATCGCTGTTCAATGAACGAATCGGGTCCCTGGAACATAGGATGCCGCATCGACGTCCCATTGCTATGTCGCAGCAAAGTCCAAGGCATGGCAAAAAGAAAACATTTCCCTTTTGCCGGTATGACAAGTCAAAAAGAGAGCCCGTATTAGGAACGGACATTCCGCTTCCGACGTTTGACGACAGTAAGAAATAGACGAGAATTCAAAAGGGGTTTGACAGAATGTTTGGCCAGGGGGGATGTTAGGGACCGAGGAAATAGATTTTTGTAATCCCTAGGGAAAAGCAAAGGACGGAAAAATGACTTGGATTAATCTATGGGCGATGCATTTGACATGATGTTAGAGTCAAATGCTGAATATATCCCGCCAAGCATGTGTAACAGAGGGTAAAAAAGAAAAAGGAACAGGGGCATATTGGGAAATAAAAATTTCGACATGTCTAATTTGGAGAATATGAATGAGAAATTACCGATTCCATACTACACTTAATTTTATGTCTTAAAGTAATTTACATTGTTTAAATGATTTTGTGAAATATTCAAACTGAGCATTTTTAGGTAGTTGTGACCTCTTAAAATGAATATGGAAGATTGCAAAGCCTCATTCCCTAGAATATATCAATATATATACACACACACATGCTTCTCTATGTGGAAAATGAATCATATAGTTCTTTCTAGAACGGCGAGTTTTCTAAGTTGTACTTGTTGATAGGGTCGTGTGGCTAAAAAATGATTGGTCAAGAGGGCCATGAGAAATCCATTATGTACCCTTGTGTTTACGCTTTGGACCCTTCTCATCTTTGTACGTCCTTTATCCTCCAGCTCAAACAAGAGCTACAAGAAACTACCCAAGCATTGTAGATTTCTCAATTGCCAGTTAGTCTCTTATTGGCAAGCGATATTAGTGGTTGAGTTTTGGCCTTGGCATGACAATGGCAAATGCATCGAGATCATTCATTGATACTTCTTTTGAATAGATAATGGAATCATAGTGGAAATGATCAAATCAATCATAATCCTGCTATTAACTATATTGAAGAGATGACACGATATTATATCAAATGTAAAATTTTTGTTTAAAGAGACTCCGAAGCGGCATATTCAACATGAGATGAAGCCATCGATTTTGTAAGCCTATAATGACAGATGATTCATGTTATGTCGATTGATTTATCTTTATTAATTCGTGTTGTTTTGGGTAGGTGCGTTTTCTTTCATGCCAAAGAATTTGCCGCCCTTAATTGCCAAAGGACGTAACCATAAGAGCTTTCTAGTGATACCCACAGAAAGGATTGTTAGTAATAAAAGACTAATAAATAAAATTAAATAAGGTATTAATCATATTAAAACCTAGGGAAAGACGCAGCTAATCGGAATCTAAGGCGAGAGGGCCGTCGACATTAGACACGATTCTTCGCATATTACAAAGAGAAAATTCGAATATTACATGACACGACATATGCTCAGTTACACATGTCGACATAAACCGGCACATTTCATGGTGATCAAATGATGCAAGGGATCAGAAATTACGATACGCGAGCACGAATTTTTAGGTCGAGATGGCAGGCTTCAGAAAAATAAATAAAAAATAAATCGGAAATGGGGGAAGAAAAAAAGAAAAAGGAAAGCGCGGGATTAGCTGGGGTCACCATGATAGAGAAATACATATTGATTTAGAAAAAAAGATAATTTGAAGAGGGTGTGTGGTGACCGACCGTGACGAGATCCCACTCCCCATAACAGTCAACTCTCTCTCTCTCATGCGTGCGTAATTTGTCGAGGGAATTAATAATAAAATCGAAGAAAAACGGGAGTGAAGAGACGACCTGCATATCCCCCCACCCGACAAAAAATCGAGACAGAGAGGAGAGATAGAGATAGAGATGGCGAATGTTTAGTACTGCGTGAGGAGGACGATCCGAGGTGGAGGACGAGGTCCAGGTCGAGGAAGAGGAAGGGAGGAAGGCAGGAAGGAAGCTGTCCGAAAGCCCTCTTCTCGTTTTGCTCTCTCTCTGGCTCCGCAATGGAAGGTAACGTTCTCGTTCGGTCCTCCGCCTCCCGCCGCCGCTGCCGTAATCCCCCTCACGAAACCCTAGATTCTCTCTCTCCTTTGACCCGATTCCGCTCCGGCTCTTCCCCGTCCCGGAAATCCCGTTGACTCCTTCTCTATCCGGCTCGAAGTCCCCGTCGCGGGTTCGGTTTTTTTTTTTTTTTTTTTTTTTTTGGGGGGGGGGGGGTGTTGGGCTCTTGCTGATTGATTCGGGCTTGGAGGGGAGGCCGCTAGCTGGGAGTCGGCGAATCGGAATCGAATGGCCGCTCGCTCGGCGCGATTTTCTCTGGCAAAGTTGCTTGCTTTGACGTTGTTGGGGGGGTTTTTATCTCGATGCGAGACGTGTGGTGGTTCTTGGATACGCGTCCGCCGGGATCTGAGCACGTCCGTGGCTTCTTTTTAATTCGAGCTGCACGTTGTCGCTCAGTTGCCTTTTTAAGCGAGTGGAGTGAAACTGAAAGCATTGGTTTTTTCTCTCTCTCTCTCTCTCTCTGCTTCTGCGATGTCACAATCTAATCGACGACGTTTTTGTCGTCCCTTGTCTTAGATGCATACGCAAAATGATCTCTTTTGATTAGTTCCTACTGAATTATTGGTGTATTGAACATACAACTTACATGGGTTTGTGGGAAGGGTTTGCTTAAGTTAGATGGCGTCCAGTCCGATATAATCTAATGCAAGGCATTTCCGGTGTTGTTTTTCCATGACTCATTTTGGCGTGGAGATATTCTCGTTGTTTTTGGGAGACGTCTGGAGCATTTCTATGATAATGAAAATCAGAAATGCTCTTGTTTCGGTTTTAGTTCCCTTTTTCTTTGGGTCCAAGATCACCTAGTAACTAGTTCTTTTCCCTTCTCAATGTGGGGTATACTAATTGCTGAGTGGCCTAGCTAATCGTTTCCCTTGGTTGTACAGGTCTTGGCTCTCTTAGTTAGTTTGAATTTTAGCATTTTCATTGTTAGGTGGACATGACTTGATAGTGAAGTGCCTAAGGTAGATCGATTCGTTTCTGTTAAGCATATATACTTGAATTAAGTTATCCATATGCTTTAGAAGTGACCCCTGATAAAGGAATAGGTTTATAAATAAATCTTTTCCTCACCAGTTTTCTTTGGTACATTGATGCAATATCACTTTGATATAAATAAATGCAGTCCAAATCAATCAGTGTCAAGTATATAGTTCTATGATGATGATGATAATGATCTTATTTACATTCTCAAGTCCTATAGATGGGTTTTTGCAATCCATACTGTTTTTTAATGATTCTCAAGTCCTGTAGATGAATGCATTTTAATCTGGCTGAGTGATGGATGAAGTCTCTGAGGATGATTTGTGAAGTTGCATTCATCAATCTGTTGAAGATGCAAACTCTATGGTTACATGATAGCCACAGCCATGCTTACCCTTTCAAAATGATTCGTCCCACTAATCTAGTTAAGATTGGAGAATTTTGGAGAAGTTGCGTTGACCCCGATTATAGAAGGCTGTTTTAAGCAAATTCATGCCTTCATTAGTTGTGTAGCTTTAAAACTCTGTTGATCGATGAACTCGATTATATAGGAATTTGACCTCTGACATCTTTTTTGCACCTTGCAACGGCGGACTTTGTCGAGGTAAAGTTCTCCACGATAGCGTGGAAGTGACGACTCAAAAGTCTTGGGAACTACCTATTATTGCAAGAGATATACTGTGTCTATCTTGCCCATGGGACCTTCATTAGTAGGACATCATTGATACATATTCGAAACCACCCCCCCTTCTTTAAGTCAACTATGTGCAACCCCCTTCCTTTATTTATTATTCTCTTATATCGATGCATATGTGGTAGAGCTAATTTCACTGATGAAGAACAGCAAACTTGATCTCCAGGTGGATCAACAGACCGGGAATCAGTGGGGTCTGAGACAAAAAGATCCAGTGTATCATCTGGTAGCAGGTCCAGGAATCGCAAAGAATTCCTTCGCAAATTCACAAACCACGAGCATTTAACTGAAAAACTTGAGGATTGGTTTATATCAATATCAGAGGATGGAGCAGCTAAAGAACCTGCTTTTGATGTTCCGTTTGAGTTGGTGGAATTACAAAAGTTTGACTATGCATTAGAAGGGGTTTCATTTGAGCAGCTAATTCGAATGCCAAGTGCTGTTTATGCATCGGCCTCAGATGCTGGGGAAGCTACTGCTTATCTTGCAATCGAAGATTTTCTACATGCAAGTGTGAAGGGCTTGTGGGAGGCATTCTGGAGTCAGGATGAGCCATTGCCATTTGCTGTCGCTTGTCTGTATGAGCCAAACTTCAAATTTTACCAGGCTGAGAAAGCAATTGCTAATGGAAAGATTGGGAGTCTTTGCGCAACTGGTTTGATGCTTAAGAACCCAAGACATCCACATGGAAAATGGGATCACATTCTTGAATTGGCTCTTCTGAGGCCTGATATTGGAGATCTCGCTGCGGATAGTGATCGACAGCCTTCGCTATCTGTTTTAGGTGAAGCTCTTTTTTATGCTGTTCGTATGCTATTATCAAGGAGCGTAAGCAGATTAACTTTAACTCAGGGTTTTAATTCGGCTTTTATCCTCCTTGTTGACTCTCAGTATGGTCGGGTTGTAAAGGTTGATGGAGATGTAAATAAACTGGAGTTTGATGTAAATAACGTTTATGAATGTGCCGCTGAGTGGATTAAAGAGCACTGTTGCGTTTCAGTCTCTCCAGTTGATCGAATCTGGAACAAACTTGGAAATGCTAATTGGGGAGACATTGGTGCTTTACAGGTACTTTTTGCTACCTTCCACTGTATACTGCAATTTGCTGGGATGCCTAGGCACTCTATTGAAGATTTAGCTGCTGATCATGGTGCTCGCCTACAAACAAGAAGAATGGAGAGGCAGTTAGGAGATGCGAGGCCAAACGGGAATGGTCTATTTCGATTTCAGCGGCGCAGTGTTTCCCCTGAAATCGTTGAAGTCCAGGAGGAATCTGCAAAAATAGAACCTGAAGAAATGATGAGGCTGGAAGTAGGATCTGTGCTCTGGATGGAGGATTCAAACTGGCAAAAAGGCTATCAGATAAATGAAGTCTTGAATGATGGCGAGCTTCCATATTATGTTGCGTCCCCTGTTGAAGATCCTGGAAAATCTCTATTTCTTTATGTTGGCTCTCATCCTTCTCAGTTGGAACCAGCTTGGGAAGATATGAATTTGTGGTATCAAGTCCAGAGGCAGACTAAAGTACTCACTGTGATGAAACAGAAAGGTCTATCTAGCAAATACCTGCCTCAGATCAGTGCGTCAGGGAGAATCATTCACCCCGGTCAATGTCGGAGGCCGAGCCCTGGTGGAAACTGTGACCACCCTTGGTGTGGTACTCCAATTCTTGTCACCAGCCCAGTTGGCGAAACGGTTGCTCACATGGTAACTGAAGGCCGATTCGGCTTGGATGAAGCAATCCGCTGTTGTCATGATTGCTTATCTGCACTCTCAGCTGCATCTTTTGTTGGCATTCGTCATGGAGACATTCGGCCGGAGAATGTAATCTATGTTAGATCTGGTACGAGGTATCCTTATTTTGTCCTCATTGGCTGGGGACATGCTATTCTTGAAGATAGGGATCGTCCAGCGATGAATCTTCACTTTTCATCGACTTATGCACTACAGGAAGGAAAGCTGTGTTCTGCCTCAGATGCAGAGAGTTTGGTTTACATGCTTTACTTTTCCTGTGGTGGGGTTTTGCCTGATCTTGATTCGGTGGAGGGGGCTCTTCAATGGAGAGAGACCTCTTGGTCAAGGAGGTTGATTCAGCAGAAGCTTGGGGATGTTTCCACTGTGCTAAAAGCTTTTGCGGATTATGTTGACAGTCTCTGTGGGACTCCCTATCCCATGGATTATGATATATGGCTCAGAAGGTTGAGGAGAAACATCCGTGAGGAAGATCACGGGAAGGAAATTGACACGTCCGGTTGAGACGTTTCAAAGTGGCTGGTGGCAGAACGAAAAAAAAAAAATTAGAACTTACCATTGGTCATTGTCACATCTTGACTGATTGGAATTTTGGTAGATGTATCTGAGACCGAAATCAATTATATAAATTCGATGGATTTTCTGGATTGGAGCCTCTCTTGGGACAGGATGCTGTCACGGTTACTGGTTGATGGTGTCCCATCGTGCGGTCAGATTCTTAATTGAGAGCATTCCCCTTTCGTCTGGACATCTTCAATGGCTATTGCATGGTACAGGTGAGTCATGCTCTAAGGACTCAACGGCTATTTGAACCTGTTTCTGAGCTCAATCGTTTTTGATTTTGATGGAGAACATGCTCAAGCAGCTGCAGCATCCTGTTGGATCCTCACTGGTTTCTGTGCTAGTGATGCGGCTCAGGTGGATGTCAGTTTTATTTTGTTATTGTTTCTTTGTATAGATTTGGCCATTTTCATGGTGTTGAAAGTTGTGAAATTGACGGGTTGGGGGGGATCATTGTATCAAAGAGTGCTAAGTGTATAGGGATCAGTTTTTGCCTACTCTCATTTTCGTTGCCCTTTTTTGTATATCACAATTAGGTTTTGGGGTTTGGGGGAAAGTCCATTTCCTTGGATCCACAGCGTTTATCTGTTCAGTTGATCCTCTGCTGGTATCTTCTTTTCCCCGGGATATTAATTTCACGACTTCCACTTTTTCCGCATTCGAGATGTCGAGTTTGCTGTGGTTATGGTTTGTGCTATCTGCAAGTGGCTTATGTAACGGCTACATCACGACATGAACACAGGATCATCGATCACTCACAATCTAGGATCTATGTTATCATAACATGGTATGAGTTATTACTATCTTTTTGCTACTTATATGCACGAGGCTTGCCTTATAGGTCCGGTAAGACTCTTTACCAAATTATTTATCGGAATTTGCAAGAGAAGATAAAGTGATCTCTCTTTGCTTAAAATACATAAGGTCATCACAAAATAAAGACCGGAATTTCAGCTATCGAATTGGTCAAGAGTTTGTCAAATGTAAACTGAACTCACGAAATGCTTTGTGATTATATTTTCCGTTTTAATAAAAAAAAACCACTCACTTTAACAGTAATCTTCATTCTGCACCTAAATATTGGCTGAATTTCATTTTCATTAAAATTACCAATCTTCATTCCGTGACCCATTAACTTTGAATATTAACTTTGAATATATCTTTGCTGCTAAAGTTCCGATGTGTTAATTCCACGCATACATCTTGCCCTCTCTCCAAGCATTATTGATGATGTGAAATTTGAGATATTCGTTTTAAAAAAATCTTATTTTTTTTAGGGCTGTGCTTTTTTCATTCCTCATTTGGCTTAGACGCTCCTTTTCTTATTGTTGATCATATTATCTCATGTGGGGCCATCACTTTTGATAAAACTTTATAAAAGTGATCTTTTTATTATTATTTTGTTAATACTTTTTATTTTGTTTCTTTTTTTTCCCTTATGCTTTTTATTTTGCAAATCGTTTCTCTATTATCCTGCATCATATTATTTCCAATAACTCAATTAATTAAAAGCAACACAGTAACCCAAAATTGATGATGAAGAACTTATGGAAACGATACTAAGAAACTAAACTTAGAGGGAGCAATAGTTTATAGGACATAACTATGTTACAAACTACAAAGCAATTGCGTAATTGATTTACAAACACTGTTTTGATGCATGCTACATTCTAATTACAAGACTGAAAGACAACATCAAGCATTTCTACGACCCAAAATTCAAATATACTTTTAAGAAAAGATATCAAGAAACACTCAATAACGATCAAAATGAGCATGATTCAAGACCAAGAAAACCAAAAAGGAAAAAAAAAAAAGAGGCTTTTGCCAAAACCATACCTCCAGTAGCAAATGAGGAGGGCATGAATTGTTGAAGCAAGCAGTATTT
This sequence comes from Eucalyptus curtisii, assembly GCA_017140595.1. Classification (NCBI taxonomy): domain Eukaryota; kingdom Viridiplantae; phylum Streptophyta; class Magnoliopsida; order Myrtales; family Myrtaceae; genus Eucalyptus; species Eucalyptus curtisii. Next base: position 33,369,885 of record CM029498.1, read on the forward strand.
TTGGGATTGTCGATGCAAGATAGATTTGTGGAAAAAAGAAGAAGTAATAGGCGTCGAAAGAAGAGAGTGGCTTGCTAGAGAGACAATTGCAAAAGCGGAGAACAAACTAAGGCGTCAAAGGGGTGGAAAGAAAGAAAAAAGAAAGTGGGATCCATAAGGAAAGAAAAGAAGAAACAAAATAAAAAGTGTTGACTAAATAATAAAAAAATCACTTTTATAAGGTTGTACGAGACGAGAACTAGTCGGCTCCACAAGAGAGGTCAAAATACAAAAAAATGAGTGACTAAACCAAAAGATGAGTGAAAACAAAACGCAACTCATTTTACTATTTCCCTATTTTCATTTTCTTTGTAATCTCCAATAATGGAGGTGCTCAAGCTCAAATCTGGGTCGTGCTCAAATTACAAGGTACATTTTCATGCATATCACAGAATGTTGCCCTCAGCTATTTCAGAATCATATGGGATTTAATCGTCTTAAAACAGCTCCTAGAATTAATATCGCCACCAGAATCACACACCAATTCATCTTGCCGATGCTATTGTGGTCAAGTCTGGAGTCCGACCAAAATCTACGTTCCATCAATAAAAATGTCTTCCATATCCATGGATTGATAAACCTTGAACGGCACCAAAGTTGGGTTAGAACATCTGCGTGCCACACAGCTATATATTCTTGATCGACTGCACGAACTGAACCAAAATCATCTCCTCCGCTCGTCGATTTCTCTTGAAGTTGCTCTGATGAGCTCCTTCGTGTAGATTATCAGATCATCGACAAGTGCACCAACTTAATGCCTGCGAAAGCCAGAAGATGCTGAAAACCAAGTACCCTGAAATTCTTTCATATGCTGCTCATTCGTTATTCCGCCATGGAAGACAAACCGACCGCCATCGACTCAGCCCCGCGATCTACTCAACCACTATCAGAAAGGAAAATGTCACAATTTGCACTGTCTTTAATCATGCATGCGGGACCAATGCTTTGAAAAGTAACTCCAAGGAACTCCGTGTGGGGTGATCGGATCCAGAGTGGGTAGGGTCTAGACCTGGACCCTGTACCCGATCCTGTTATAACCTATTCCCATTTTTTGGACCTTGTATTCGACCCTGTACCCGACCTACCCTGTTTTTTCAATATGGTTCTAGGGTCAATCTTGTTTCCACTAGAACCCGTTTTGCAATCTCCCGATATCCTATACGATTTCGAATTTTAAATTAATACGTGAGAAAATAATGTAATCCTCATAATTTGTCTCGAAACATTAAGCATTTGTAATAAATAAATACATGAACTTTTTGACTAAACGAAAAATTAAAGATCCACATGGCTAATTATAATAAATAAAATCATAAGGCAAAGAATTAGCAACAAACATGAGTCTAATATTAGTTTTATTTCCACAACTACTACATGAAGCTACTCATTTATGCAAGCATAACTCCTCCTACAAAAGAGAAATTAAGCAAGTCAATCCACGTGGTACACAAGAATTTGGCGGCGACGAATATCGTTTGTCTGTCAGACGGTGCAAGAGGGAGCCGATGAGGGAGGGAAGCAAGTGAGAAAGAGGAATGACGAGGGAGGAGTGCCGTGCGTGTTTGAAAGAGTCGAGAGGAAAAATGCCGTGTGATTACGGGAGTAAGAATATAAATAAGGGGAAGAAATATGATTTTGGACCTATACTTACAAAACCGGTCCCAAAATCGGTCCAGGAACCGGTTCCCGGGTGGGCAATCAATTGGACCTGGTTCCCGGACCGATTTCAACGGGAACCGATTCCCGACCCTTTTTTTCGGGTGAGCTGGTCTGGTTCTCGAGTATACCCAGTCTGGTTGCACACCGCTAATGTATAAGATCAATGAACTCAACAAGTTACTTGGAAATTTGCAGGTGGTAGAGTTTAATTATGGCATCACTAAAGGGATTCCTCAATTAAAATAGCTTAGTTACAAGTGTGGTATTAATTTATTAAGGAAATTTGCATTTCGACTACATATTCGAAGTATTATTATTTTTGCGGAAATAGACAAATTTTAAATTTTTTATTAATTTTTCAGAATTTTTAAAATTATTTTATCATTATTATTTTTCTCTTTTGGTGAGGGTGTTGGCCTTCGTCTAGATTTGGACGAGGAGTGTCAATAAAAAGAAATAAAAAGGAAAAGAATATATAAAAGAAAAAAAAATACATAATAATAAATTTTGATTTTTTTTTAAATTATAAAAATTTCCACGTAAGAGACCGGGCATTTTGTTGTCTATGTAAGATTGTCGACATTCTCATTAGCAATTTCTAGTCAAAATTGATCAGATTAACTAAACCAATATCAATGTGAAAATGTTTACGATTGAATTTGTCGAATTGAAAAATTTATGTCTGAATTTATAACTATGTAATAGATTTAAGATTTTTTGAGTAATTTTTCCCTTGAATTGCGGTGCATCATTACAACATGGATCACATGGAAAAGTAAGAACATTCGGATTTCACAAGGTAAAACGTACTCCACCGGGAAGACCAAAGTTGGAATGGCCGACTATACTTCATTTCCTTTGCCTTCGCCTTTGATTACGATCTCTTTCTTCCGTACCTTCTTACTTTCCAAAGGTCGGGCGACTAACCTAGGAGAAGAAGCAATGCATCATCCAGGCTAAACCGTTCCGAGCTTTAGGAATCGAGGAGGCCATTGAATGGGGTGTTTGTTGGCGATGGTTCTCATCAGATTTCCAAGAACCTATCTTCGATGCACGCCAACGCGAGTTCGTGCCATTCCGAGTGGATAAAGATGACAGAGCGACTGATACTGATAGCCGACGAGGACGGAAGGGCATGGCACCAAAAAGGGCAAGTCAACTTCAACTACTCCAAACAAGTGGGCACAGCTTTTGTATCCTTCTCTTTTGGTCAGTCGCCCAACTGGATATACCATGACAGCGACATTAATTTTGAAAACCTAACATGGACAAAATGGACTAGGAAGTGAGGTTCATCACCTAACATCAATCAAAGTCGATATGCTAAAAAGTCCCAAAAAACAACTCCCTCCTATCTTCATAGGTAAAATTATGAGCGTGAATCTTATCATCATCATCATCACGGAAAACCCTTAATTGCTATACCTGTAACAAATTTACTCTAAATTAATTTTTTGACAATCAGAAATTACGAATTGATAAACTTGTGATAAATTTATCATCTGTTAGTTTTCGTTAAATTTCATTATCAAATTGTTTAGTTTGATGATGCATGATAGTTGATAAGTGTAGTAGTTTGGGATTTGACTCTTCGTTTGTCATATGTGTACCATTTTGGGATTTTTTGTAGTAAAAAAATTAATTTTAGATAAATTTATCATAAGTGAACTAATTTGAGATATTTTTTGTGATATTAATTCTATTATTATTATTAGTTTGGATATTTTGGATGAAAAACAAGGACCATTGGCTGAGAGTCAACGAGGATGCCGATAGGGCATCCAACAAGCAAGAGCAAACAAGTGGAGGCATGGCATGCGAGATACAACTTTAGAGTATGGACCTTAGAAATTACTCCCATACTTTTGGTGAGCCATGCGCCTATATATTTAATTATGTCACGATCTCATCAAGCAGTTGCTTTAGAAGTAGGATTGTGCAACTGGGCCAGTTCTACTCGAAAATCGGGCAAAATTAGCTATAGAAACAGGTCCAGTTCTTTGATCCAAATATTTGGAACCAGTGGGTAGGTTCCTAATTATAGGCGCTGAACCCACCCTCCTAACCAAGAATGACAATTAGAACCTCTTTTATGAGATTGGAAGAAGATAATTTATCTTTCTCAAATGAACTTAATTTTTTTATTGCTTTATATTTTTGTTTTTTATGTATCGATATTTTACTTTGAGTTTGCTTTGTTGCTCACACTATTTTCATGTAATTGCCATTTGTCTCGGTTTTAAGGAAAAACGAAGGAAAAAAAAAAAGAAATTAGTTTTTGAATGAACTAGAAAATCATAATAGGCTCTAGAGTTTGTTTTTAGGCAAATAGGGTAGGTTTTGGGTTTAAAAGACTAGGAATCGATTCTAATGGATATGTTTCAAGTCTGGAACTTACTCATCTCAGAATCGATCAGTCTGATCTAGAAGTGTATCTCTTGAAATCTGTATAAAGTAAAATCAACCAGAGCTTTTGCTACGCATAACACAAACCAAGCTTTCTTTATATCTCCGCTTTTTCATATCCCTAACACCGGCATTTCATGGCTTCTCATCGCCCTCGGATCCTCTTGACCGCTCTCTTCTTCTTCATTGCCATCACCAGCATAACACTCGCCCGAGGCGTCATCATCAACGGAAACGAAACATCGAAAGCCTCTGTTGCCATCGACCTGGTTCTCACGCCCCCTGATATCCCCACGACCGTCATTGTGGTGCCGATGTCCATCACATGCGAGGGCGGCAACGTCTTTCTGGGCCAAGGCATGACCGACGAGAATGGAGTTTTGGACACCGACTTCAAAATCGGGGAAAACATTTCTTTCAATAGCTCGACCTACGTTGCGAGGGGTCAAGTTCGGACCCTCGACAACCCTGCAAGCCTAGCGATGTTTGAAAGTCGATTGAGTTATTCAGCCCTCTCTTGTTTCTCCACAACTGGGCCTTTTGAACGGAGTTCTCAATCCTAATTAAGGCAGCAAAAATGTATCAAAGTATAAAAAGCCGATACAAATAGCTAATGTCGTCTACCCTATATGGTAACGACTGATAATGTCCATTTCAATGAGGTAAGAAGAATAACGATGGATGCTCATGTATTAAACCATTTGAATCTCATTCTGTATGCAAGTGCGCTTCTCTGAATCTTGGAAGAGATAGCTCATATCATTATCCATATTGACTCATTTTATTCCCGTTAGCACGTTGTTGACACCCAAAATTATTCATGGATCACGTGCTAATCACGAGGAAATAATAAGCAAAACACCCAATTTTGGTTCGTAAAGTTAAGGGCGAACAATTTTCCTAGTGGTTACTTAAGTTGAGCTCGATGGGATTTTGGAAGCATCTTAGAGTTGATGGCCAAGTACAAGTGTCAGGCTATGGGGATAGTGCACCAGATTTAAAGATTAATAGAGATTAGCACTAGACCTCGAGTGAAAATAATTGCCGCGAGAAATGCACATAAAATGAGGAGCAGTATTATACTTGATGAGCAAGCTGTGCAAGCACTGTCGACTAGTTAGGAGGCAGTTATTTATTGATAAGGGTGCCAAGAAGAATTAAAAAACATGGAGAATATCAAGAGTGGTGCTCAAGGAAAAGAAATCGACTAATGGTTATTGGCCCGTCCTATAAATACCACAAACTATTCAACGAAGAAGCCCCTTAACAACACAACAACTATATTTACTTTATCTTTATTTTATTGGATTTTAGTTGTAATTTTTCAAGATTCCATTGTCGATTAAATTTCGATGTGCATTTCTATCCGGTCTAGCATCGTTGATTAGATTCTGACATTGTTTTGTAAGCCCAGTGTTGTTGATTAAATTCTGATGTTGTGTTTCCTATCTAGGAGTATTGCTATTGACTAGATTACAGCTTTACACCTAAAACAAGCGGTGTCGCAGATTAAATTCCGGCATGGTTTGAGTTTGACGCACATACTATCCAACTACTAGTGTTAGATTCCATCATTGATTAGATTTTGGTGTAATTTGTGCCCAAAAACAGTTGGTCTTCGAGCCATCCAAGTATTGGTTGTTAGGGTTGCATATACAAGTTGATAATTCCCTTTGCATTTGACATTCTCTGTCCAAATTCAACGCAAAACTTGAGTTTGCTATCGCAAAACCAAAATGCAGCATTTGGTGAAAGATTTATACAGGGATCAAAATCGGTAAAACATCTTTTTGGCACGCTTGGTGGGACTCTTGTCGTGTTGAGTCAAGAGAGTGCTATGCCACAGACCTGAAGTTGAATCAATTTGAATAGCGCCATTGACGAGCAAATACCAATGGTTGAGAACAATGCACGAGTTGAGTCATCATCATCGATCTTCCCCACAATGAAGCAACAAATCAAATCCAAGAGGAAGGTATTGATGTTTTGAGGCAGCGTGTAGAGGAAAGAAGACATGTAGAGCTTATGCTTGTCATGCTTGCTATTATGAGGCGAACGATCGAGGACACTCAAAATGAGTTTGCTGATTATATGGTCAGATAAATGACGGATATTGTTAGGCCTTTAATCATCAATACTTATCACGAATATGCCAGGGACATCATGAAGTTTTAGTAGGACCAACTCAGCCTCAAATAGGGTAGGTCCTTACCTCAAATGGGTACGCTCCTATATCGTCAGCTTCTCAAATACCATTAGGTAATGCAGGGTAGACTGCATTGACTTGGTCCCCTTTTAGGATTCTGCAAAGGGGAGAGGTTTTGGTAGCTACGTAGGTCGACAACTGTTGATTCACACATCCCTACCAATGCTGACCGAGGTCTTGTGTTATTCATCTCACTAGTGACTCAATAGAATACATCATCTGAGAATCTTGTAGGGGTAGTCTTTGTTAGGGAAATCCCTTATGATGTTTTGAAGATGACAAAATAAATCAAAGGCTACTAATGTGTTTAATGGTTGAGTAACAGACTATGCATATGATAGAACATGTAAATGATATTATCAAAGTCTATACTTGGAAGAACCAGAAGTCAGATTGTAAAGTCTATTGCACTCGGACTCAGATTGTAAAGTCTATTGCACTCAGACTTTACTTCAGACAAAACGTAACACAAGCCCTAAACATATAACGGCTAGTGATCTGGTTTGGATTCTACATCAATATTGATTTGATTGACTCAATCTAATTGATTGAAATTGGATCCTGAAGACAAGAACTTTCTATACGAAGAAGCTCTACTTATGGAAACCAAGATTCTGTTTGTATGGGCGATTAGAATCAATTTGGGATCCTAATTCTATCACTCAATGGTTACCAAATCTTCTAGATATAGATCTGTCCAATGGGTAGATTGGAATACGATCCTCTAGATATTGTCCAACGGCTAGTTTGGAAGTGGAGGAGTATTTAAGGAGATGAATGACCGATGAGCAAGTAAGAGACTGAGCGTAGAATTTATAATTCCAAAGTCTGAGCGAATTCGATCATACACTTGTCTCTTGTGAGCTTAAACGTTTGTGATCGTGAGAGAAATACCAAAAGAGTGACTTAGTGAGATAGTGTGATCTACTACTAAGTGTTTGCACTCAAAATTGTAATCTCTTGTTGATTGCATAGTGGAATCCAGCAGAAGGCTGTTAGCGTGGGAGAGTGGACGTAGGCTTGATTTAAGCCGAACCACTAATTCTCTTCCCTGAACTTTATTTTATTCCGCATATATTTTTCAAGGTTTCGTTTAAACACCTATTCACCCCCTCTAGGTATTCACTAGCACTCACAATTGGTATTAGAGCCAAGTGCTCGTTTTATTAAAGTGTTTTTACTTTTGAGCTAAAGATCTTCTATGGCTAGTATCTTGGCACCAGGACTTATGGAAGGGCAAAGCAACACCAGGCCACCATATTTTGATGGAAATGAATACAGCGTTTGGAAAAACAAAATGAAGGCATTCCTAAAATCCAAAGATCCCTTGCAATGGGATGTTGTGGAAAAAGGAATCAATCCCACTACTGCGTCTACATCAAATAAGAATGGCAAAGACAAAGAAACCAAACCCCCCGCTCCTATGTCTCGGACGAAGATGTCCAAGAGAGAAGCACTTGATGCAAAAGCTATTTATTCTCTATATTGCGCCTTGTCTCCTGTTGAATATAATAGAATTTTTTCATGTGAAACAGCCAAGGAAGTTTGGGATAGGCTTCATATCACTTATGAGGGAACTAATCGAGTGAAAGAGACAAAGATAAACTTCCTGCTTGGCCAATATGAATCTTTCAAGATGAAGCCAGGAGAGTCGATTGGAGATATGTTCGATTGTTTTGCAGAAATTGTAAACGGTTTGGCATATCAAGGTCATCCAATTTCTTCCCCAATGAAGGTCAACAAACTCTTGCGAGGTCTCTCAAAAGATTGGAACCATGTTAAGACCTCAATCCGAGAGACTCAAAGGATTATGCCACTCTCCGTTGATGAATTGATTGGCACTCTTCAATCCTACGAAGTGGAACAAATTGTTAATGAAGATCCTGAAGGTAAGAAGTCCATCGCTTTAATATCTAACGCTGATTCTGATGATACAGACTCAGAAAATGACATGGACGACGAAGAACTTGCTTTTATGATAAAAAAATTCAAAAAGCTAAGTAGAAAAGGGAGGAAATTCAATGGAAGAAGACAATACAAGCATAATGGCCAGAAAAGAACAATGAAAGAAGATGACGAGCAAGAAAATATATGCTTGATGGTACATTCAGACTCAGGCTCAAATTTAGAATCAGAATCACTCAGAATCAAAGTTTGACTCGGACACAGACTCATAATCCGATGAGGAAATCGAGGTAAGTCATTTAAAAATTCCTGCTAAAGTTCTTAAGTATATAAATGAGCTTTGCTCAAATCTCAAATCTCCTCTTAAAAGGATCTCCGAACTAAAAAAGGAGAATTCACGGCTTAGGCAACGGGATTTTTTTCGAAAAGAAAAGTTTGAAATTTTACAAAAAGATTTTCTACAAACAAAAGAAAGTCGAGATTTACTTGTCAAAGAAAATGATTCTTTAAAAAAGGAATGCTAAGTCAATTTCCTGCAGGTATGCATCCCACAGTGGGCGAACATTCTCCGTTCAAGCCCTTCAGGGACAGCCTTTTAGCAGAAAACCACTCAGCCTTTTAGTTCAGAGCCTAGAGACACTCAGAGATGCCAGGATGGAAATGTTTCTAACATACTCGAGCTGCCTTTCTTGGAGGATCCTACCAGGCTAGAAGAAGAGAGAAGTTTAGATCAAGAGCATGGTTCTGCACTCGATAAACCATCTGGTAATGGAGTGTTGCAGCAACAGAGTCGGCAGTTTGAGGGGCTCCAGTGAGTTGAACCTGTACTTTCATAAAAGAAAGTAGTTGTGGGTCTGAAAGAGCAATATTAAAGTTGGGATACAGTGTGACAAACACTGTGCCAGCATTGAGGGTGGTTTGAACTGTGCCAATACAAGCATGTTGGTACTCCAGAAAGCGAGTATCCAATAATGCTAGTCTAGCAACAACCGGTAAACCTTTGCGGCCATGAAAAGTGAGAGCAAGTCGAACAGCACCATAGTGGATATGAGTGTAACCCTGTTGGGTCCATTGTCTGGGAAACTCTGGAGGGATCTGGAGAGTAACGAAGTACTCTTTTTCAGTAGCAGGGATAGGGTGTTGGTCGAATTTGGAGGACTGGACGTACTCCTTTACCTGCTTTGGAGTTTGATGGATGAGCTGACGAATGGAGCGGATGGGTGAAAATGAAGAGTTGGGTTTTGCGAATGCTGAGTATGGGTTCATAAGAGGAAGTTGAGTTTCAGAGATTCTGGCTTCATCACTAAGAGAGACTTCATAAAGATAATCTATCTTAGAGGTATTAGAAACACGAAATTCTGGAGGGATGGAAGAAGAAGGAGATGATGAAGGAGCAAGAGAAACAGGAGCTTCGAGAATTTCTGGTTCTGTGTTCATGATGGATGAAGGATCTTCTCAGCACTGGATTCACCTACCAAGCGCATGGAACGAATGTATTACAAACAAAACCATGGCTCTGATACCATGTGAGGGGATCTAGACCTAGAACCAGGGAAGACTAAGTCAATTTCCTGCAGGTATGCATCCCACAGTGGGCGAACATTCTCCGTTCAAGCCCTTCAGGGACAGCCTTTTAGCAGAAAACCACTCAGCCTTTTAGTTCAGAGCCTAGAGACACTCAGAGATGCCAGGATGGAAATGTTTCTAACATACTCGAGCTGCCTTTCTTGGAGGATCCTACCAGGCTAGAAGAAGAGAGAAGTTTAGAAAGCCATGAGAGGTTTTTTCACTAAAACACTCACTTCATTCCTGGGACTCCTCTGCACACTACAGACTCGTTGCCTTATATAGGCAAACGAAGACACAAGCAGACAAGGACCAAAAGACAAAGGTCCAGAAAACACTACTGAGGCTCCGGAAAAATCCGGGAGGGAATTATTCGCACGCCTATGAACAGTAACAGTACTGTGAACAATACTTTCCCTAGTCTAGTGAACAGTAAAAGCGAACAGTGCTTTGCTACAGTAACTTTGTACGGACACTGATTTCAACGGTCATGTCCGTCTCGGGCGTTGTAGCTGTTGTGTGAGCCTTCATCCGAGCTGTAGCCTGTCATGAAGAGATGTTCTTCATATTTTTGTGCAAGGGCTTCAAGCTCTGCTGGTGAGAGAATCTGTCTTGACGAAGATGCTTCTTCTTGTTCCCAATTTGTGTCGTCATCTTCTAGACGGATACATGGCTGAGACATACTTGGCATGCTTGGCTGAGGCCAGTTGTAGAAGGATGATGAAGATCCTGGAGTATTGGGGTTCTGGGACAGAGGTCCTCCCCATCTAGCATAGGGGTCTTGTGTTGATTGGACAATGTGATCAATGTCTGTCATTTCTTGTTCTTGGGATGATGCAGCTTGTCTGAAGTCATTGAGTGCTTCCTGTGCTTCTGGTGTAAGTTCATAATGATCCCACATGGCAGGGGTATTATAATTCCAAACTTCTTGAGGGATGATTTTGTTTTCTTGGCAAAGGATTCTTTGAAGTTCTCGGTACTGGTATTCACAACATCGAACAGATCCTGGATAGGATTTATGAATTCTTGTTTCTCTGCTGTCCAAATGAGGTTTATAGGAAGTGGTTCCTATGTCTTGTGGTTCATTAATTATGGTACCATTATTTCTGAAAAAGTGCCATGGACGTTTAAAAAATAGGATGGTATGAACTTCAGGATTTGGTGTCAAGGGTCTTAGTTCTTTCTCTAAAAGTTGTTTCCACCATGTTGGGGGATAAAACCAATTTAGGAAGTCTAAGAGGTTTTTGTCGCTTTCTTTTTCAACATTACCTTTGCCGAGTAGAAAAATTCTTGTGAGGTTGGCGATGAATCTTCTGGTTGGGATTTCCATAGCTATTAGGTACTTGTTGGTTAAGTACCATAAAAACTTCTTGAGTTGATCGGGGAAATCATCTTCCTTCCAGATGAGAGGATGGATGAATGGGTAATCTGTGTTTAACCCAAAAGGGCAAAGAATGGAGCCTCCATCAGATCGAAATAGCTCAGTATGGCATTGCCACATGAGGCTATCCATATTTTCATTGAGGCGGTCTTGCTGGATTTCTTCAATAATCTCCTGGGGATACTTCCAGCTGGGCGAATCTTTGATCTTCTCGATCTTGTATTTTTTTCCATAATTCAGCATATGGAAAGCAGGTCTTTTGATGTACATGTTAATCTCGGCTGGTATTCTTGGTCTTGACAAAAAGTCAGCAAGTACATTTTTCTTTCCAGGAATGTGTTTGGTTTCAAAGGAATATTTCGAAAACCATTCAGCCCAACGAAGCAACTGGGAATTTGGGATTTGCTTCTGTTTGAATCTGGTCATTTGTGGAAAAGATGCCATGTCTAATTCTACTAGAAAATGATGACCAATGAGATGAAATTCAAATTTTTTGATCCCGTTTTTAACCGCTAGGATCTCTTTGAAAGTGGAATGATAATGCATTTCAGCTTGAGAGAATTTTCCACTTTTGTGAGCGCAAAGATATCTCTTACCATCAATTTCTTCAAATAGGATGGCTGCCCAGTATTCATCACTGGCGTCAGTTTGAAGAATTCTTTTTCCTGTTGATGGTATTTGCAATGGTGGGAGATTCTGCATGATCTCCTTAAGCTCAGCAACTGCTTTGGTCTGAGTTTTTCCCCAAGGTAGGGGATGCTTCTTTAGCATTGACTGGAGTGGAATCAGCAACTTTGCAATATTGGGAACAAAATCCCTGAGATAATTAATTATCCCAAGAAATTGCTGAACTTGCTTTGTGGTAAAGTTTTCTTCAGGAAACTTCAATAACTCTTGTGCAATGTGAGGCCCTGGATAGTACGTACCTTTGTTGAGGTGCATACCAAGAAATTCAATTTCTGTCTGGGCAATATTCATTTTCCTTTGTGAAAGCATGATGCCATGCTTTCTTACAATTTCTGCAAACTGTTCAAGGAGTTGGCAATGCAACTGCTCATCAGGGCTATAGAGTAGAATATCATCAATGTAGATTGCAGCACTTGACAGGATTGGCTGGAAAATTCGGCACATGGCTTTTTGAAAAAGGGATGGGGCAACTTTCAATCCAAAAGGAAGGACTTTCCATTGGAAATGCTGGTTTGGGATGCAGAACCCTGTTTTGGGTCTGTCATCAGGATGAATGCCCAATTGCCAAAATCCTGCTTTGAGATCAAATTTGGAATAGATGTGGGCCTTAGTAAGGCCAGCAAAGAGAGAATTTCTTGAGGGTAAAGGAAATTTGTCATCTTGGAGAAAAAGGTTGAGAGGTTGATAGTTTATTACCAATCTCATTTTTCCCTTGGCCTGCTCAGCACGTTTATTGACATAAAAGGCTTCACAAGCCCATTGGGAGTTGGAGAGTTCAATAAGTCCTTGCTGAAGGAGTTCTGAGCACTCCCTTTGAGCTAGAATCAAATGATCTGGGTTCATTCCCGAATGGCTCGCCTTAGTTGGATTGATATCCTCATTCTTTTTGAAAGGAAGGCAAACAAAGAATTCTGGATTTTTCCATAAAGGATGAGAACACTTTTGAGCGAATTCAGAATGGGATTCTGCACATGATGCAAGTAACTTTTGCATGATTGGATCTAGTAGACTCATGTGGATGGAAAAGAGTCTCTGGATATTGACAAACTCAGAGAATTGGTCCTTGTACCTAAGACCTTTTCTAGGGATAATGCGAAGTTGAGCGATTTGAGTCATGATGTCCCACCCAATTATCAAATCTTTATTGGGGAGACTGGATCCAAAGATTTTGGTAGTGATGGAACACTGAGGAAAAAATTGGACAGTTATGGGAGTAGTTCTAACATTTGTGGAGAAAGTGTCTCCAGAGGCAGAGTTGAAGTATCGGACATGAGAAGTCCAATATTCTTCAGGTAGAACTTTCGTGTCCAAAATAGAACAACTTGCTCCAGTGTCAATAAGAGCAATAACATTAATGGGTTTTGCAAATTTGGAAGTGAGGATCTTAACAGGAAAATGGGGACACTGGGTTTGACTGGAAAATATGTCAGGAGGTTGTTTTGAGGATGTAAGAGATATATGAAAAATCTCTTCAGATTCTGTGTCAGATTCAGTTTCACTAACAGTTTGATAAGAAGGAATGACACAAAGAGTCTGTTCTATTTGATCTTCATCAATAGAGAATAGGGATTCGATATCATCGTTTTCAAGAGAAATCCCTGTTTCATTCTCAATATGATGAATTAAACGATTCTGACCTTTTTTTGCCTGAGGACAATTTTTGGCAAAATGTCCTTTCTTGTTGCAGATGTAACATCTATCTGATTTCTTGTGGCCTGTGCGATCTTTTCTTTTTCGCAGGTACCGCCATTTCTTCTTTCGTCGGAAGTGTTTGGAGCCGTGTTTGTACTTCTTGATGTTGTACTTCTTGAAATGCTTTTTCTTTTGGCAATATTTTCCACAATCGCCATCGCAATCGTTTTTGGAACATTTAATCTTTAGCTTTTGGCGGGAACAGGCTGCTTCAAGGCCTTTATCTTCCTTGATGTATGTGCGTACCATCTGACGCTTTAAACAAAGGTCTTCAAGACAAAGGTGGATCTCTTGCTGTATCTCTCCCAAAGGAATGTCTTGTATCCTTTTTTGTTTTCCAAAGAAGGATCTTTCAACCATCTGGGTTAATTCTTTGGGAATAGAAGTCAGGAAGACATTCTTTAGATTTGAATCAGCTCCAAGCTGATAAAAGAGTTTAAGCATCTCTCGGTAGTGCTTATCAAGATGTTTCTTCTGGAGAGAACAACATCTTCTTTCGAAGAACTCTCTTCTTTTTAGCTCCACAAGATCAGTGGGTTTCCCCACAAAGAAATGATATAAGATAGTAATAGCATGGCCAAAATCTGGCGACATCAAGAAGTGAACCTGGTCTTAGTCGGACACTGATTTCCACCAGGCTTTAAGACTTCCAGTAAATCTGGTGACAAAGTTGTAAAGAACATCATTCATATCATGGTTGGTGAGGGACTGAGTATTCAACCAAGTATGAAATTCTTCAAGTCTTTCCGGCCATTTGTGATAAGGAATATCATCAATGGTGAAAAACTGTTTTGATGCCATGGACACATGCTGTCCGGTATTATTCTGAATAACTTCTGGATCAGAATAATTAGATTCCATTTCAATGTCTGGAGCTGGGGGGTCGGCCATAAAAATGGATGAAGTGATTGGTGGTTCATGAAGGGGATTAATATGAGAATCTGAAAAGGATGAGGAAGATGCAAGGGACACTGAGTCTGACTCTGATTCAAAGACATCAGGAAATGTTTGTTCTGCCGGGAAAACTATTTGGTCAGTTTGAACAGTGGGTTCAAATTGTTCCTGATTACCCAAATCCTTTAGGAAGGATTCTAGAGGGTTTGAGAGCATCATTTGTTCTGGCCTTTCTCTTATAGTAACAGAGGTGGTAGGAAAGGAAGAGGTTGGAGGTGCAAATGTTGACTTTTCAGAAGAAGCAGAAGGGGTTGGCCTTTCCTTTTCTTTTCCTTTTTCCTTTTGCTTTCGAGTGAGTTCCTTAAGACGATCTCTCATGCTTGCCATATCTGGTTCCTTCCTGTAAGGGTCTTCTGGGATGGCAGCAAAGATGGATGTTTGTGGTGGAGGAGGTACATATCCGGTTCTCACAGGAGGTGCAAGTGGATCAAAAGGTCGAAACCTTCCTTGTTCCAGAATTTGAATCTGCCTTTTGAGCTTTTCTATTTCTGGCTCCGGGCGTTCAAGATGATGATATCCGAGGCGTTGTCCTGCTTCTAAGGCATCAAGCCTTTTCTGGAATTGGAAGAGGAGCTTTTTGGTAGATTCATCATGCCTTTGGAGATCTTGTTGCACATTTCCTATTTTGGTATCAATAACCTTGAAAGCATTGTTCTGTGCTAACAAAGTTTCGATTGCCAATTTAGGACGGCTTCAAAGAATCGGGGTTCTTTTTTGTCTTCCATGTTCATCCACATCTGTGGGAGTGGATACTTTTGGAGTATGCCGGTACCTTTGCTGTGGGTCTGTAAATTCTTCTGGAGTAGGAAAGGTGAGTTTAGATCTTTCACGGACAAGAGGAGGAAAGTCCGTATCCTGAAACATGGCAATGGAAGAGACAGGTTGCTTTTCTGGAATTTCAAGCGGGTAAAGATGTTTCTTGGCCCATTTCACAATAGGTTTATAAAACGGGGAAATAGCTGGTTTCTTTTGTGGAGGAGTAGGTGGAGGTGACGATGGTGGAGAATTTGAAAGTGGAACAGTGTATGTTGGAGGTGAAGGAGGTGCGTAGGAAACTACGTACTGGTATTTGTCACATTCACCAAGAGTATCGACAGATGTATCTCCGTTTAAGTACTTTTGGAACAGGGGATCTCTTTGTTTCTTTCTCCGAAGTGGAGATCTTTCACCAGGAGATTTTGTACAAGAGGAGCATTGACAAAAAGGATCCCAAAAGCAATGACCATCTGGGTCTTTATAGTAATGGACTGGTTGCCCATCACTTTTGAAATGTCGGACATGCTTTTTTGGGTCTGACTCTGAAATAGTTTTTGGTACACATGGCTAGATCATGAAAAGAGTTTGGAAGATAGATGGACTACCTTCTTCTTTTTCTTTGCCAAACTTGATGGAAACAGTTCCATCTTTCTTTCGGATGAATTCAGGATCCGAGGACTGGATTGGCTTACTATTTTGGTGCAGCTTTTCGTAGTTTGTGATCCATGTGTCTGGAAGGAGAGTAGCTAGCTTCTCCTTTGGAATCTGTCTGGGAACATGGATGCAAGAGACTTGATCGTTTTGCATGGAGATGAACAAAGCATCTTCATTTCCATTGTCGAAACTTTCAAATGGTTCAAAAACTTTAGAGCATATTCTTTCCATACAAGTTCCTTACTATAATAAGTCGGGACTTGGTTTCAATAAGGAAAATAATTCTTTAATTGATTTTCCTAAAGTAAAAGAGAGACTTAGACACAAACCTCCAAATGCATTTTACAAAAATCATTTTCAAAAAATGTTTGTAAAATCTGTTGGTCAAAATACCCTCAAGTGTTCAAATTGTGAAGATTCAGACTACTTTGAGAAAGAATGTCTTAAAATCTGGAGACCTGTTAAGAAAGATTGGGTAAAAACAGCCTACCCTACTAACTCTCATGGACCCAAGAAAAATGGGTACCAAAGAAAAGATGAGTTGTTTTTGCAGGAAATAAAGGAAAAGAAGAAAGAGAATTTGGTAAGGAATGCATTTTTTTTTTATTTGGGCACATAATTCTCATTATGCTTGATATTCGATATATCCTTGGTTGATTTAGATTTTATAATGATTATATTCTATGATTTGTTTTATTAAAGGAAGAATCGTGTGATTATTTTTGATATCTTGCTTAAAGACAATTGAGTTTATTTGGTTTGATTTTATACTCTCAGATTTTGTCAAATTTTGCATAGTGAAAATCTGTTTTACATGATGTTAATTATGCAAGATATTTTTAGATACTCAAGGATTTTATTCTCTCTGATTTTATCGTGCTTTGACTAAGTGAGAATTTCTTTTTCAACATATTATTGTGCAAGATATTCTCCCTTAAATACTTTGTTATGATGAGTTAAGAAATTATATTTGATTATCTATGGAGATTTTATAATTTACTCTAACAAAATGGAAGGATCCAAATTGATGGATACCAAAAAGGAAATGAGTTGATTGTAGGAAATTCTATAAGGGAAGAATGATCGCGAATCTATGTAGATTTTGGTACAATCAAAAAAGTATCTCATGTGAAGATTGGTAATGATTTTTTTTTTTAATCAATGGTATATTTCAAACATATACCTTGGGTAAGAGAATAATTTTTTTTAATCATCCTGCCTTGCAAATTTCTACATGCACTTATCATGTTTTTGGATGATTACTTATCATTTATATTGCAAACATCTTTTGTCATAAATATAAGGCATTGCAAGTTTTTACTTGATTTGGCATGTGATAGAAATATCTACTTTCTTTTTGCGAAATGCATCAATAATATATTTTTGAGATTTATGCTCAAGGAAATCCCTTTGATCTTGAAACATATTATTGCATATTTATGGATACTCTTGCTACATTCTTAAAATATATCTTATAAGTTTGATCCACAAATCAAAGGAAGATATTACGTGATATATTTGCAAGGATTGTTATCTAAGAATTTGCAGGTGGCAAAAGAATCTTTCATATGGATTTTGAAAAGCTCAATTAAAAAATTATGGAGATTCTATACTATTTTCTGAAGGCTAAGAAATTCCCTACCTTGTGCAAAGTTTTTTGCAAATTGTTGAGGAAATCCCTAATGTGTCGTACGAAAGGTTAAGTAGTTCTGAATTGATAATTTTATATATGCTATTCAATTTATTTATTTGAAGAAAGGGCATTATTTATTATGTGGATATTGTTATAGCTTATTTGTGCAAAAAGTTCGTTAAGTTTATGCAGGTTGAATTCGAGAAGAGCTTGATTGAAGAAAATTAATTTTTGCCTCGAATTTCAAAATGCAAATGATCGTTGTGGATATTGTTGCTACGAAGGAAATAATGAAAAAAAAATTCTGCTCAACGTGCACAAGCCACAATTAGTGCTATTTGCAAATATTGTCATGATGACAGGGGGAGAAAGTGAATCCAAGATAAATGAAAGAATCGTGATCATCTCAAAGAGGCAACAAATTGAGGGGGAGCATTGACCAATTTTGGAAAAATCCTTTTGAATTGATCATGATCTTGATTATTATGGAAGGAATGAAAAGGTAAATGTGTTAGAACTTATTAAGTTCTACAAAATCCAGTTAGTACATCTTTACATCTTTACATCTTTTATTACCTTTTGTCATTAACAAATCTCTTATTATCATTTTATTATGACAAAAATGGTAAGTGAATTTTATAATGCATCCATGATTTATATTAGATATTTGCTGATATATATGATCGAAGTGAGCTATATTATAATATTCGATTTATTTTATAAAAGCTGATTTTTGGAAATTATGTTTCATGCAAGACATATTTGTTATCATTTTATATTATTGTTGACACCTAAATTTTGGCGACCCGTTTAGTCATTTATTGCATTAAAAAAATTAGGGATTAATTTTATCCCTGAAAAAATAGTTAATTGCATAGCATATAGTTTTAGGTGCATTTATTTTTAATTTGCATTTACGGTGAGCCGGTGACAAATGGGTTCAATTGATGGTTCAAAACTTTAATTTGATAAGTTGGGCTAAGCCCACGAAAGGAGTAAATCGGCCCAAGTCCGTATTCTTGGGGAGATTTTACGGATTTATCTAACAAATATTGCGTTCCGAAAAGAAAATATTGCGTTCGGAAAAACAAATATTGCATTTGAAAAAGAAATTTTCGTGGATATCGATTTGGAAAAAATAAAACCCTAATCCGTGGCCTATAAATAGGTTAAAGCACCTAGGGTTTTAAGGAGGCCACACAATAGAAACACACGGCCACAATTCGTGAAAAGAGACAGAACCGAGAGGAAGAAGACAACTCAGTCAAGGCAACCACCCACCATCGTATTCAACACCAAGCTTCAAAGGGGGCCACGCAATGAATAATATACGGCCATGAAATACAGGAATAAGAGAAGGAACTCTCTTCTTGGCAACATGTGAGAGAATTAGGAGGTGCATAGCCGAGTCCATCACCACGATTCCCAGTCCACGGGTTCCTCCAACTCTGCAATCCCGGCGCTATTGCTTCTAGCCGATGACCAATTGCTGCCGAGGAGTCCCTAAATAGCCAAGCCGTGAACCTTCAAACGACAATCCTCGCCACAAGTGCCGTTAGCAGCAGCCATTGAACTAGCAACATCGAGTTTCTGTTTTGCAGGTTGTCAAGTGAGATTCACTTGCCGATTCTTGAGCCGAGCCATATTTGCAAACAGCCCCTTTGCCGTTCATTCTTGAGTCCACGAGACACCGCTCGGGACTCCATCCACGGTAAGCCAGCAGCTCGTGAATTATCCTTGGCCGTGAACCGTTGGGCATCCCTTGGGCGGTACCCGTTGGAGAGCATCACCAAGTCACGATTAACTCCAAACTTGCCGCGGCTCTGCCTTGGCGAGCCCTATCGACACCATCGACGTCAATGTCTCGCTTGACCCAGCAGTTTCTTCATGCCGTTGGTGACTGAGGTCCTCCGCGTTCACCCGATCAATCGCTAGGACAAGTTCCGATTGCGTATAGCTGTGGCAGAAATTCTCGCACGTTATGTCCACTGGAGGTTTTTGTTAAAATAGAAGAAAGAAATAAGAAATTTCTTTTGGCGTGCAGGTGCTGTCCTTTGGAATAAAAGGTTTTCTAGTGTTCACTGTGGTCCAGGACCATCAAGCACGATAAACTCCTCCAGCAACGCAGTCTTCTCGCGTGCCCTGCAGCCGTGGACACACCCAATCGAACCACCGCGTCAAGCTCACCATAAGCCATCACCAGTGCCATCTTTTGATGAGTCCGAATTCGGGGACAATATCTGCGAAATAGGTAAAGATATTATCCAAATTTAATTTGATAATTTCTTTACTTAATTCGTTGATATTGCGTTTAAATTCAAATCTTCCAATGATGCATCTTATCGAAAGTTTCTCGAAAATATTTTTAAATTAGGGATTTATTCCCTAATTTCGTAACGTGCACATGGTTGACAGTCCGATTTCACGCTCGAAATACGACTCGCAATTGCACGAAAAAATCGACAATCTGATCTCACGCCCGAGATTCGATTGGCGATTTAATATTGAAATTGGCCGACCCGATCTCATGCGCGAGATATGGTTCGCCAATTTTTGGATATCAATCCTATCCTGTCTGATTTGCCGTGGTGTTGGTTGAATTAATTTTATTTTTGTAAAAGAAAAAATCCAAAAAAAATTGAATTAGGATTAGGTTTTTATTTATTTATTATTATCTTGCATATTTAGAATAGGGATTTTAGTTTGAATCATGAAAAAGAAAACAAAAAAAAGTGCATTCATTTAGGATGTTAGTTTTTTTTTATTTGAATTGCATATTTAATTTTAATTTCGAATTTCATAAAAAAAAGGAAAAAATTGGATTTAGGGCATTCTTTGCATGTCATGGCATATTAAAATAAATTGCATGTTTTATTTTAAGTTTAGATTGATTTTTGCATCTTGGGTTAGAGCTTGCTAGGTTAAGATAATATCTTAGTTTAAATTAGGATTTAGTCTGACATGATCCTTAATATAAGCTGGATAGAATCTTAATATAGATAGTTATTTTTTTGCATTTTCCTTAATTTCGAATTTCATGGAAAAAAAATAAAATTTGTCTTAGGATAAATTAGTTGCAATTTCTAGGATAGATTGCATTTTTTAGAATAAAAAAAATCATGTGCACGTCATATAGAATTAGGCCCATGAAATGCATGTCATTTTAGTGATTGCTATTAGGTTCATTTAATTAGAAATTGCTCGTCATTAGAATTAGGTCATTTTGGCTAATTTAGATTGCATATTTAATTATTGCATGTTCATTAAGAAATCACAAAATTTTTTACTCATTCATATAGTTTATGACATGTTACCATGCTATATCATTTCATATTAGATTAGAAGCATTGCATTGCATATGGATTATATTCTCATTAAAAAGTGAAAACAAAAATTGAGTGATGGCGTGTTAATTAGAAATCATATCTAGGATTGCTGATGTGAATTCTGATCTAACAACGCAGATGCTTTCGTTGCAATAAGGTAAGTTCTGCATTTTATTTATTTGCTTTCTTGGGTGTTAAATTGGTGGTTTGCGCACCCGCATGATCGCCTCACATGTTAGGGAAATCTCTTAGTGAGATAGTGTGATCTACTACTAAGTGTTTGCACTCAAAGTTGTAATCTCTTGTTGATTGCATAGTGGAATCTAGCAGAAGACTGTTAGCGTGGGAGAGTGGACGTAGGCTTGATCTAAGCCGAACAACTATAAATTCTGTGTTCTTATTCTCTTCCCTGAACTTTATTTTATTCCGCATATATTTGCCAAGGTTTCGTTTAAACACCTATTCACCCCTCTCTAGGTATTCACTAGCACTCACAGTCTTAACTTCACCAAATCCCTTACTGGTATCTCAAGCGAATGTATGGGAGGCCCGAATGTTCAGCCACAAGCACCTCAGTTAGGGGCTTTTAATGCTCAACAAGTTCCTAATATGCAACCCTAAGATCCTCCAAATGTTCATCCTCAAATGTTGCAGCAACCTCTTCTTCTTGCTTAGGCGAACATGTCCAATCTATAAATGAATCCGGCGCCTATAGTCCAACCACAACCTTAGCTCTTCGGGCCCCAACAACAATACCATCGTAGCCTAATTATGTTGTGGAACAAGTCCCGGGGTTTTTTTTTTTTTTTTTTTTTTTTTGTTGGTAAATGGTAATAATATATTGAGCTTTAAATCAACAATATACATAAGATTCGGCGCCACAAAATTTGCACTCAACAAGACAACAAGTCATAGTGAGTGGAAGGGAGGCAAATGCAAAAGAAAGCCGCTAAACAAAGCAATGGAAAACAAGGAAAAAGTAGGCAAAAGCCAGCACTACCCAAAGCAACAACAAGAACCACCTAAGAACCCCTAGGCCGGCATCACCGCCCTCTACAAACAGCAACCATTCCAGCGATCCACGGTCAGCAGCGAAGCGAATGGAGCCAACAGACTACCAAACAACAAATCAACCGAGAAGCCGGAAGCCTCGAACCTTCCAAAACAAGCCTTTGCTCCACTCCAAGGAACATTAAGGCTCCACAGAAGTAGACGAGAATATGCAAGGATCTATCCCCCAGTTGTGTTGAAGTCTCCTGTTTCTCGGGTTATTATCGACGTTTTTGAACGTTAAGGCCTTGTCCTTAACAACTTTAATGAGATGATTTTTTACTGCCGGGACCGCCAATATATGGTCTCTAAACAGGATGTCGTTCCTGAACTTCCAAATAAGGTGGCAAAGAGCACCAACCGAAAAGCAGGCAATGGAACGATAGAAATCCTTATCTGAGAGAAACTTCATCGCCCACTAAAGGTTCTCAGACCAGGCCCTATTGCGCCAAGGGAGGTTGCACCTAGTCACCCAAAAGAAAGCAAAGTTGGCTGTGATGCGACACCCAAAAAAAAGATGATCGATAGAATCCGGCGTTAGCTTGCAAAATGCACACACCGCATCCCCAATCTTGCCATATGGCAAAAGCAAGGCCTGGGTGGGAAGACGGTTCTTGATAATAAGCCATGTATTGAATTGATATCTCGGAGTGATAACATTGTTCCAGATGCAGGAAGCCCAATCAAGACCTCGCTCGCCTGCCGCCCAAGTACGTCGCTGCCGCCCTCGCTCGTGCGCTGCTCTGTGAGTCCCACGTGCTTGTCCCACGCCTGCTCGAGCCCAGCAAGCCGTCAGGGCCGCTTGGAAGCTTTGCTAGCCGCCGTAAGTCGTCGTCCAAGCCGCCGGGAGTCCCGCTATAGCCTTGCCTGAATCGTTGCTGCCGTCCGCCGTCCCACCTTGGCCGTTCCAGCTTCGGTCCAGCCTTTCTCTGCCCAAGGCAAAAACCAAAGGTCTCAGCCCAGCTAAGACTTCGTGAGGCTTTTCTGGGTCTTTCCCGACCTCGTTTAGTGTCGCCGCAGGCTTGTTTATCGCTCGCCTCCGCGTCGCCGTCGCCGTGGACTCATCGGCCTGCTAAACCGGTGAGTTTACTCACTAAACCTTGCTTATGAGGTTAATTATGCTTAATGGTTGTTTAGTTTAGCCTAAGATGAGATTATGTGGATAGTTAGTTTAGATTAGTGATTTAATTATTTAATTATGCATGTTAGGTGGTTAGAATAGACTAATTAAGGACTAGATAGATTGTACTATTTATCTAGATATGTTCGGAAATTTTCTAGGCCCGTTTAAGTGGTTAGATTAGCGTTTCCGACCTAAGTTGCTATTTATGGTATTTAATTTGCATTATTCAATTATTTTTGGTATTTATTTAATTATTTATTATTTTTCGGAATTATCTTTGGAATAGTCGGTGACCGGAATTTCGTGCTGATTGCATTGGTGTGCTTAGTTTATGCAATTGATTGCAATTGAGTGGTGATTGTGAATTTTAAGCATTTATTCCAAAATTATGAAAATTTGGTATTTATTTAGAAAACACCGAGTGTCGGGTTTAGACACCAAAAATGCTTTTAATTACTATATCAAATAGTGGGGTTTTAAAAGAAATGATATTAATTTTTCTGGTTCGATTTGACCGTGTACCCACACACAATTACTTTACCGAGTGTTTTTAATATGAAGAAAACATGTCAAGTTCGTTATCTTAATTGAGGCATTTGAGTGCAAAGCACAATGTTCTTGGCTAGAATTTAATGATCATGTGCTGGTTAAAAGAACCCGTCCCCGATGGACGTTGCCCCTATATGGGACGCCCTTGGACAACGGAAGTCGGTCACAGTAAATTTTGGATCGATGCTCCTTTGGGAATGCCGTCTAATAGAGACGTAGCCGTTGTCACGCTTCGATCCTCGAGCGCGTGCCCATTCCTCTCTGGTCGATATAATTTTGCGACTTCCCAGGACTAGTCGTCGACCTTTTTTTATTTTATTTTATTGCACATGTGGAAGCGAATAATAAATCCCCTGACATCAATAGCTCGGGATAGAAAAGTAGGACAACAGATTCATAACAAAACACACCTTTATATGTCACCGAGTCATGTACAAAAGTCTATGGTCAAAAGACTACAAAAGACTAGCCTTCCAAAAAGAAGTGGTCCTAACTGACGTACACTTCAGATCACCTCCTCTCTGCTCCAGGTCCTCCACTCGACGACCTTGAAAATTGAGCCCATGACGGGGTTAGATATAAATCTCAGCGAGTTCACGCTCTAAACCCCAATTAGGAGGGAAATACGCTAAGAAACGTCCTAACCACACAATCACACAATCAAGGAGACTTACCTCGTCTTAGATCCTCCCTGCAGGTCAGTACAATTCAAATCACAAACCAGAGCAGCATTCAAGCTCAATTAATTGGAATGCAAAACTTAATCTCAAATAAGTACAGGGGTCCTGATTATAGGGCCAAATCGTTATGACACATCCCATACTGTGCTACATTATTTTGTCCCATAATCCGACACATTCAACTCAATTCATCATGCATTCCTAGTTTTTGATCTTAGCACATAGCACAACCTACTCTCTGTTCGGTGGTCTTCTGGCATTGCCAGGCATCGTCTCACCCCATTGAGCACGGCACGGCTCTTTCAGACGGCTTTCCCGAAGGAGCATAGGGTCCAGAATCTACTGCGACCGGCTTCTCGTTGTCTAGGGGTGTCCCATATAGGGGTAACGTCCAGCTCAACAGCCCGGGACGGTTTCTCTTAACCAACACACGATCATTCAAATATGGCCCAGGGCACCGTGCATTGCACTCAAATGTCTCAATTAAAATGGTGAACCTGGTCTTTTTCTTTTTATTAGAAATATCCAATAAAATAGTCGTGTGTGGGTACTTGATTAATTCGATCTAGAAAAGGTGATATCCTCCAATTTAAAATCCTACTGTTCTATATAATATATAAAACCATTTTCAGTGTTAAAATCTAATACCTGGGATTTTCTGAACAAATATTGGAAATTCACAATTTGTGGAATTAAATACCAAAAATTCAATCAGTACTCAATTTGCATAAATTAACACTCAATTGCAAAAATTAACCACACCATTGTAATCAACACGAAATTCCCGTCACCGGTTATCCCAACCTAATTTCAGGAAAAATAAATAAATAAATAATTAATTACGGAAATTAATTAAATAAATCAATTTAAATTCTAAAAAAAATACTAACCTAAGCCAAAATCACTAAATTAAATATCGCAACGGGTCTGGGAAAATACCGAACCAATCTAGATAAATTATACGATCTATCTAGGCCTTAACTAAACCATTCTAACCACCTAACAAGCATAATTAACTAATTAAATTTCTAATTTAATCTAACTAACCGTCTAATTCCTAATTAAATTAAACTAAACACCCTTTAGACGTCATTAGCCTACTAAGAAGAGTTTAATGCATAAACTCATCGTTTTATTGCGGAAATTGGTTCACCGCGATGACGACACGACAGCGGCTGAACTTGGGCTCGCGACGACACCAACCGGCTTGGACCGGGCCTGAAATTGGCCCTATAAATCTCAGCCCAAGCTGAGATTTATTCTTGAGTTGGGCTAGGCTTGCTTCGCGGGCTTGGGCTCGAAACTGGGTTTGACTGCGCGGGCCTCAAGGGAGTTGGAATTGGGCCGAGGATGGGTCTCAAATCTAGGCTGTTGTGCGGGCTCAAAGGAGTTGCTGGGCCTCGCTGGACTGAGCTTTGGTTGCTGAAGATGGGCCGAGCAAGGCTGAGGAAATTGGGCTAGCTTGCGTGGGCTTTGCTGTTGGAACGAAATTGCTACTAGCTTCAAGTGGGCTCCGGCGTTGAAGAAGTTGGGCTGAGCAGAATGCTTCGTGGGTTGGCGCGGCTCGTGGGCTGACGAGCTGGCGAAAGAAGCAGCAGCTTCGGTTGGGAGAGCTCGCATGGACGAGGAAGCAGCTGGCGTACGCTGGCTGCGCAAGGGTCAACAACCCGACCGAAGAACATCAAGGTTGACCGAAGGACGTGGCAGCGGTTGGCAGCTCGGTGGAGAAGGAAATGCTGGCATGAAGGCAACGGCTGCAGCAGGGGTCTTCGGTGGATTTCTCTGGGCGGTGGGGGAAGCGTCTGCGAGAGGGAGAGACATGGTCCAGCTAGTTTCAACACAGAGGGGAGCAGGGATTTGCGGAGTCGCGGGCGATGGAAGGGGACGTGGCGTGGGCAGGCGTTGGCAGCGAAAGAGGGGAGTGAAGAAAAGAAAAGCTGCTCGTCCAAGGGACGCTCGAGCAGAGAGAATAGTTTAAAAGAAAACAGAGGCGGTGATGGGTGAAGACAGTGACGAGAGGGGCCCAAAATCATCAACCTTAGCCATTCCCTTAATTGCTTGTCCCCCCCATTTCTTTCTTGAAACCAATTTCCCATTTAAACAATTTTTGGTGCCAAAATTTGCTGTCCAAGCTTAAATCCGAATTTCACATTTTGGCACTCATCTTTGGCTTCAATTTCTCCTCCGATTCCTCCAAATCGAGGTCCGATTTTGCTGAAGAAAAATCCCGAACAATTTTTCTATAAATCCCTGACACTCAAAGGCTCAGCTTGGAAGTCCAAATTTCCTTTAATTTGGCTCGTCCGAATTTCCGTTAATTTTCCGCAACGTCCGAAACAGTTTTCCGTAAAAATCCCGGAATCTCTGCAAATTCTTCGGAGGCTGAGTCGATGTTCCTAAAATAGATTCTGACATCACAGAACTTTCAATTTCTGAAATCGGGTTCAATTTCGCGGTTAATTTCAATTCGGCTTGATTTTAGCGTGATCTAGTCTACCGGATAGTTTTTTTAGGAATTTTTAGTGTAATTGACCCGTGATCGATTTATCTCGAGTCACATAGTGCATCTTCGACACATTGGTGACTCTCGGTTGTTGTGAAAATCTCAAGGTTTCAAATATGAACACCGGGTACATAAATGATAGAAAAATCGGTTTAGTGCCGTTCGACGAGAATTTTGCAATTAGGTGGAATCACCCACACACTAATCACATATCTCAGTCGAATTGACCTATTTCCGGTCTCTGATCGATTTTTGACGGTGCCGTAATGACCCTTGCAGATCGACACGGTCGAGTAGTCGATTCCTGGTCGAATTCTCAAGTCCATTGCGTTAAAATTTCTTAATGGCTTCCTCAGATAGTCTAGTTATCTCGTGAGTGATCAACTCGGAGAATAGCACTATCGGCGTGTCGATGAAATGCCCGATTTATTTAATCGAAAACGAAATCTGAAAATTCAAACTGTCACAGCCGTGCTCAATGGGGTGAGATGATGCCTGGCTATGCCAGAAGACCGCCGAACAGAGAGTAGGCCGTGCCTTGGGGGCCGTGATCAATTGGAATGTGTGAATGATTGAGATATATGCGCCGGATTATGAGACAAAATTATGTGGCACGGTATGTGACGTGTCATAACGATTTGACCCTATAATCAGGACCCCTGTATTTGATTGAGATTGTGTGAGACGTTTCAATTGATGTAAACAAAAATCTTATACAATCAATCTAACACGTTTTGACCACCTTTAGTGGATTTGCCATCCAACGTTATGGATTAGAGTAAGTTTGGCTCGATTTGACATGGCCGCATGTAAACTATGAAGAAATTCAGGTTCGATATTAATATCCAATTTTAAATTATGTAAACTTATTAAATAAATAATAGAAACTTGATTAAACTTATGACTTTAAGCTCTATTCAACAAGATACTTGAGTAGCTTGAGCAAATCTCGAGGTCGAGGTCAACTTGAAACAAGATGAGTCGATCTTGATTAATCACCAAGCTTGGTTTGATTTGCTTGCGAAATGCCAAATTGAAGATTTTTAGTATATTTTAAATTTACTAATTTGAGTTCGGCCAAAAAAGTGATTTCCTTTTCATTAAAAATAAATTAATGGGCTGCCTATGTTCCCTAGATCACGCCCAATGTGGCCCACAGGTCGCTCTCGATCCAATCTCTACCAATAAGAAACGTAGAGAAGAAATACATCACAAGTGAGGGAAGTTGACTCAAAGATCTTGTGAATTTTTTTGTCTTTCACGAATTCATAAGTTTGAGTTATGTCGTACGTGAGTTTGCAGCCAACTTGTCCTCTTGGGCGTTGCTATCTTGTGTAAACAAGAGCGCAATGAGTGAGAACTCGCCGATAGGGCTGTTTTGAAGATCTCGCAAAGGTCGGATTTTAGTTTTTCGGGCAGTGCTGAGTAGTTTCAGTGTAAACTTACCATTCTAAGGGATTCCAATTGCGCTGAGTAGTTCCAGTGTAAACTTACCATTCTAAGGGATTCCAATTGCGACTTACACAGAGTTGGTCAACTCTAATAGCACATCGCCACTTTTAAATAAGGCTGATTACTATGACATATATTTATTTCAAAGAATCTTTATATTAAATAGAGCTGCTCTAAAGGCTTTTTACCTAAATAATAGTGATGTAGCCGGCTCATTCCTCAAGTCATTGAAGGCAATATATACACACATACTTGGAGCCTTCTATTCAGATTTTGGCACACCTTTTACCTACTTATCATGAACTTGGGATTTAACGATCTATAGAAAGAAAGAAAAAAAGAAAAGAAAAAGAGGCTACTCATAATAGAAAAGCGATTATTTAGTGTAGATCAGACCCAACTTTTATTGCTCTGCATTCCATTTGATCTAAGAAGATGTAGGTAAGAATAAAAGTCAAAACCAGAAAAGTTTGGGTGACGTTGCTTCATTATCTAAGCTAGTTTTTTTTTTCTAATAAAGAATTGGAAGAGAAGAAGTGGCCCCGCGAGTTGCTTCAAAATGCCCCAACATGAAATCTATATAAAGGGACTTCACCCAAAGCTTTTAGTACCCATAAACCAAAAAGAAACAAAACCAGAAGCAAAACCATATATTGCCATGGCTTCTTACCGTAACATCGGCCTAATTGCGCTCTTGTTCCTCATTGCCACCACTCCACGCACTCACGGAATCATCCTCGGCAATGTTGCCCAGGTCAACATCGTCGGCCGCCTGAGCTGCGTTGTCCCAGGGGTACTGCCGGCCTTGACCGGTTCCCCACTCAGCGGAGCGACGGTGGTCTTCACATGCAATGGTGGAACGACCACCCTCGGCCAGGCCGTCACCAACACAACCGGATTCGTGAGCGCCGCATTCAACCTATTGGACAGCGTTGTTTTCGACCCCTCGACATGTGTGGGGACAATCAATCTCTTGAACGCCGCTAGCTGTAGCCTCTTTCCTCCGACCGGGACTGTTGGCACGACCCTCACCCTTTTGAGCTTTGTGCAAGGAGTAGCACAGTTCACAACGGGGATAATCTTCATCGGTTGAACTTGAACTTGCGATGTGTTACGCCCATGCAGGAAATAGGTTTGCATGAAGTGAAGCTTGCCAAAAGAAGGCAGCAAAGTCCTGTCTTCACTTTAAATAAATGATACCTTATCGTCTCTTTAAGGTTTAAATAAGGCAACATGAAAAATAAAGGTTCAGATCTCTCTCTCTTTCTATCTCTCTCTCTCTGCATTTCTATATTGACGAAGTTGTCCTAAATTTTCATGGATTCTCATAACATATTGGTTCAATCCTCCTTCCCCTTACACCTCTCCCCATTCAAGAAAATATTATTTATAAAACCGCGAAGCGGTGGATAGATATAAACATATCTAGTGATGTGTTGAAATTAAACAAGACACATAAAATTTATATGTGGTTTGCAAGTGAGATCGACGGCATGTGGTACTATGATCAACAAATGGAGATTCCATCTCACTCTCAAATGTTTTCCGAACTCGGCTCTGAATAGCCTTACGAAAATTAAATCAAAGAGAAACTAGATACAAACTCTCACACTTCTCTTTACGACTCTTCAAAGCTCTCTCGAGTTGGAGTTGACATACTGAGCAAAATATGTTAAAACCCAAACTAAAACTGTCTCGTGCGTAGTGGACATTCAGTGGTCTGCACATCCGAAATATCTTGAACTTTCTCGGTAGCAAGTCGGAAGTTTAACCTAGAGTTGGATGTCCGAATCTAGTGGCACCCAAATTTCAGCACAAGTCCAACGTCCAACCAACCTTGACTGGGCCTCCGATTCCAACTTATATCTTCGCACTTTCCCAAACCTACTTCCCATACTCCGGATGTACTTGAACTTCAATTTCGATTTAATTCCAAACTAAATTGGGTTTGTTTCGAGCCACCAACGACAAATCTCCACCTCATCTCAAAGACCAAATTCGAGCCTATCGATCATGATCTCTCCCGAGCCCCCCGAGCAACCCATTTGTTGCAGACGTTGACCACATCCATAGAATACTGGAACTTAGCTAATGGAATAAGCTTCATCAACATGCCCTGGATTACCTCGTATAAAAGGCACCTGACATCGACTTCTTTGGTTCGCTCATGGTATATCTGATTTCCGGTCAAATATATTACGCTCTGAAGTCCATTAGCATATAAGTGCGAGACAAACAGTGCAGTACTTATGCTCTATAAGTAGCCGAAAAAAGAGATGAAGGGTTTTTGTATTAGCCAATAAAGCATGGGATGGAACGAATGCAACCATTGCTTAGCAAACGTGTCTCATATTAACCCCAATATATATGAGTCATGGGATCGTATTGTTTCCATGGAAAACTTTACTATCTCTAACCTTGGACATGAATGGCGTGGATACAAAGAACCAGGACACCAACGATATGCATACAAAGAAGGGGGTTGCCACGTGTTGAGTGGTTTTGGGCCTCTCTCGCCCCAAAAGCTAGTTAAGTGGGTTACGCATTCCCTTACACTTATAAACTAACCACCAGCCTCTTCCACAAGAGATGTGGAATAACCTCAACAATTGCCCCCTCACACATCGGGCTTGGGTTAGAGCTGTAACGACTCGTAACTCTCCTATGTGATTGTTGGGTCTGGAATTGTTAGTGAACCAAGGCTGTAATACTCGCATTGAGTGGTCTTAAGCCTCTCTTACTCCAAAAAATAACTCAAATGACGAAACTTTCTCTCATACTTATAAATCGACCACTAACTTATTTCACAACCGATATGAGACAATCTTAACCAAGGGAGAGACATCATTGGTTTTATGACTTGATTGCTATTTCTAGAAGTTCTAGGATTCAATTGTACTTTCATAACAAATTTTATGACTTTCAATACACTTATTCCGTAATATTAAATGAGAATTTGCACCCTCATATGACAAGACAAAGTACAATAATTGTAGAAATACACCCAAATCTCCAATTCCATTAGAATCACCCTTAAAATTTATTAATTGCAATGAGAAAAGATCATAGCATTTTGATTTTTTCAACCTCATTTTGCTAGAGGTAAAGGCATCAAATGCAAAAATTGCTAATGAATAACGAAGAGACATTAAAAACTTGACGTTTATATGCGTTATTTTTTTTTCTAGCTCAATCATGATTGTGGGGAATCCCTTTGACTTGTGTAACATGGCATGCGATGTAAATATGGATCAAAAGGTCATAGATAATCCACTAATCCAACCAGTCAATATACCATTTCGCCACTTTAATTCCCTAGTTAATTACTAAATCATGATACTAAGCTTGGCGTCGGTATATGTAGTCTAGACTTGGATCATGGTACAACACAACACGGATTGTACGGTCTTTCATGTGCTAAAATGAACTCCACCGGAAAGACCATAATACGATGGCTGACTGGAATTCATTGCTTAGCCTTGATTACAATCTCTTTCTTCCTTTCCCTCTTTGCTTTCGAAGGGTAGGGCGATAAACCTAGGAGAAGAAGCAATGTATCATCGAGGACGATCGGTGTGAGATTCAGGACGTCAGGATGCAGTGTTGTTAGAGACAGTTCTCATCAGATATCAAGAACTGTTCTTTGATGCATGCCAACCCGAGTTTTTGCTTCTGCTATCAAGCACACTGCACACATGGGGAAGAAGAAAGCACTACCGGTAGTTAGTTTAGTTTCCTTGTTTTATGTTCCCAAAAATTCTGGCCGACAAAGAAGGGAAAGTCAGACGAGCCTGCCACTGTTAATCCTCGTGCTATGATTTTAGAGTTCTGTGTTAGGATTGATTTTGACCAATCGCCTAAAAGGCTGTGGAAGCGGCCATAGTTGTTGCGAATTTAGCTTTGCCCATGCCACTCCAAGTGACCGATAGCCAACAAGGAAGGGCATGGCGGCAAAAACGAAAAGTCTTCTTCTTCTTAAAAGAAAGGGAGCCATGGCATCGCATGGCATGGACATGGCTTTTTGGATCCTTCTCCTTGGGTTAACATAATGGGTCGAGATTTTGCAGTCCCCACGACACTGTTCACCGAAAAAAGAAACTGATTGAGATTTACCGACCTCCAGAGAAGGGAAAGGCTCCTCATAATAGAAAAGCAATTCTTGAGAGTTGAGCAGACCTGGCTTTTATTGCTCTGCCTTTCGACTAACAGGCTAAGTTTTCGTCCATACTTCCCCTTCTTGACGTTCGTCATGCCACGATTTTCCGTTCTTTCCTGTCCCAACTCTAAGAAGATGTAGGTCAGAATAAATATTAAAACCAGAAAAGTTTTGGTGACGTTGCCCTATTCTCTAAGCTAGTTGTCCTTTCCTTTCTTTTTTCTTCTGATAAAGAATTGGAAAATAAGACGTTGGCATGCATGCAAGTTGCTTCAAAATGCCCCAACATGAAATCCATATAGAGGGACCTCTTTCGATAGCTCGACCTGCATCGAGAGGCCTCAAGTTCGGACCATCAACGACCCTGTGAGCCTAGCGATGTTTGAAAGTCGATTGGGTATTCAGACCTCTATGGTTTCTCCGCCACTAGGCCTTTCGAACAGAGTTCTCAATCCTAATTAAGGCAGCAAAAATGTATCCAAGTGTAAAAAGCTGATACAAACAGCTAATGTTGTCTACCCTATATGGCAATGACTAATGACGTCTCTGTAAATAAGGTAAGAAGCATAACGATGGATGCTCATATGTTAACCCAATCTGAATCTCATTCTGTATGCAACTGTGCTTCTCCGCAATCTAGGTAGAGATAGCACGTACTATTATCCATTTGGAATCGTTTTACTCCTGTTAGCACTTACAGAAGCCCTGAACAATGGACGTTACGCTATTAGTGCCATTTTCATGAGTAATGCCAGGTAAATTTAGATAGATTTACGAAATCATTATAGAAAACGGGATGTTGCGCTTGGCAGGTGCAACAGGGTTTCCCTCAAAAATCTTGTTTGGTTCACCAAGCCCACGTCACATATAGGAGGGATGGTGATTCGGTCAATGTAGAAACTATGCAGCAAGATTACATAGGTGTTGAGTTTTTCGAGGAAACTTCTTCCAATAAGATTACAGATATGACCATTACATTTACAACCACACAAGTGATGTCCATATGGAGTATATATTTCTCTAGACATGCCCCTATATACATTTCCATAGGATCCATTTCATAACCAATTAAAAATGGATGAATATCTTTTTGAATATAAATGGGACTTTGCATTCTCACGTATGAGGAGTACAATGAAGTCTCCTACACCATTATAATCATCCTCAAAACTTCTTAATTGCCAAAAGAAGTCATTGTATTTTTGTTTTAGGAAGAATTACCAAAAAAGTTCTAAATTTATTGTGATTGTACCAATTTAGTCATATGTATTGCTAATTCAGTTATAAACCATTTGTATTTGTATCAATTTAATCCATCCAGCCAATTTCAATAGGCGGACGCTAACGTGGGCACCGGTTGTTCAGTCGACTCTGATGTGAATAGTTACAATAACATTTTATAGTTTGAATTCCTTTATCTTTCCTTTTATTTTTATTTTTATTTTTCTCTTCTTCTTTTCCTTTCGTTCCCCACAATGGCTGGCGAGGCCTAGTGTGACATCCCAAATTTCTGATTCTGTTTTCAATTAAATGAGACGGACTTTTCATCGACGCGCTTATAGTTCAATTCTCCGAGCTGATCACTCACGAGATAACTAGTCTATCAGGTGAAGCCGTTAAGGAATTTAAATGCAATAGGCTTGAGAATCTGACCATGAACCAAGCGCTCGACCGTATAAATCTGCAAGGATCATTACGACATTGTCGAGAATCGAATAGAGATCGTAATAGGTCGATTCGCGAGATATGTAATTAGAGTGTGGGTGATTCCACATGATTGCAATATTCTCGTCGGCCGGCCTTGAACCGATTGTTCTGTCATTTTGGGTACCCTGTGTCCGTATTTGAAACCTCAAGATTTTCACCACAATCGAGAGTCGCCAATGTGTCGAAGATTATTTCGTGGCTTGAAAATAATCAACCATGGGTCAATTGCACTGAAAATTTCCTAAAAGCTACCCGGTAGATTAGGACGCGCTCAAATCGCGCCAGATTGAAATTAACCGTGATTTTAAACCCGGATTTAGAAATTGAAAGTTTTGTCATGTCACAATTCATTTTAGGAACATTGACTCATCTTCGGAAGATTTTTCTACAAACCGAGATTTTTGGCGGAAAAGCAAAGTAAGGCCGTTTTTGTTCGGGGTTGTCAGAGGGCCGTTTTTGATCGAATCTATGGGATGCAAGTTGGATCATTTGCCGGGGAAAAGTCGTAAGAAGGTCGAGGACACATAGACTGATTTAATTGAGCTTCAATTGGAAGGAATTGATGGAGAATTGATTTAATTAAGTGTACAAATGTTCAAAATTCGTAACTCCCTTGGCACATGACATTTTGGACACTTAGACAAGCTTCTTGAGGAAGCTAAGGAGAGGAAAAGGCTGAGGGTGAGGGCCAAGAGTGGTGGGGGCATGAGTGAGGAGAATTGGCCAAGTGTTGAGCTCTAGAGAGCCCAAAGGAGACCCCCCTCTTCAGCAGCCTTCTTCTCCCTTGTTTGTAGGCTTTCTCCATTGTTGTTCAAGGAGAGAAGCTCAGTAAAAGCCAGAGGAACCGAGCAGCATCAGCCCTCCACCGTCGCATGCCCATCGGACCCCATTTCCTCCTCTGTTTTCCCCTTGTTCCAGTTTATGCTCCAGCTGACCTTTCGCCAAAGATTCGAGTTAAAAGTTATCTTTCCGTGAGAATCAGCCAACGTTCCACCCACCGCCGTGACGAGCACTCCAAACCCGTACCGGAGCACTGCACCGTTTGCCGGAACGATTCTCCGGTCGTCCCGAAATCCGGTGAGAAGCTGCCGCTCGCCGGACCGCCTGGTTCCGCCCTGCTCCGCCTGTTTCGCGTTTTCTTGCTGTTTCGCCCCTTTCCGACCCTTTCTTTGCCCATCCCAACCTCCAAGAAGATTTCCTTGACCCCTGGGAGCCACCGGTTGTTAACCACCCGCTCGCCGGAGCTCCGATCGGCCCGTTTTCTCCGTTGAAGTTGCTGGTTTCTTCTCTGCAGTTCAGCCCAGATCAGAAGCAGAAGACAGCAAGGTTTTGGAGACTTCGTGGCCCGTTTTCAAGCCCTTCCCGGCCTCCGTTGGTGTCGCCGCTTTGGGGTTTATCGATCCCCTTGGCGTCGTGGTCGCCGTGAACTCACCGACGCGCAAAACCGGTGAGTTTATCCTCTAAACCTTGCTTAGCAAGTTAATCATGCTTAAGGGGTGTTTAGATTAGTCTAATTAGGTTTAGGTGGTTAGATTAGATTATTTTAATGTAAATTAGATTAGTTGTATGATTAGTTTAATGGATGTTTAATTAGGGCTAATTATATGTTTAAATTAGTGTAATCTAGTTTAGTGTAATCTAGTTTAAGCCCTAATTAATTATTTTTAATTAATTAATTATTTCGAATTTTTAAATATTATTTTATTATTGTATATTATTATAATATAATAATTAATTATTTAATTTTCGGAATTAAATTTAATTATTTAATAATTTTGAAAATTTTGCGGGATGGCGGTCGTTAGAATTTCGCTTGATCCGATTGATGAGTGCGGTCAGTTTGTGCCAATTGCTTGTTTAATTGAGAAATTGAGTGGAAAGGATGATTATGTTTAATTATTCCAAAGTGAGGAATTGAATGAAATTGGAGAAGTTTTGGTATTTAACTTGAAAATACCCGGTGTTAGCTTCTAGCACCGTGATTAGTTTGTATGACCAGTTTGAATTGATTGGATTGATTGATTGATTTAATTGAAGTATGGATTAGTTTATTATTGAATTATTAGCTTTTGAGAGCTATTATATCAGTTACAGCTTTGGTGAGCTACTATATCGATTCTGACTTTGGTGAGCTATTATATCGATTCTGACTTTGGTGAGCTATCTATCTATACACTTGAACGAGCTACCGTCTATATATTACAGCTTTGGAGAGCATATGTCGTATTAACGACTGGTTTGATAGACGATATTAAATGATAGATAGTATGGAGTGGAATGGAAAGATTGATGGTATGATTGAATTGAATCGTTGGATCAATTGTTTGATTTGAGAAATGTTCGAATTTATGCGACGTGCGGGAATGGACCGAGGCGAGGTAAGTCCTCCATCCTCTTTGTGTGGCTAGAACACCTTGGGGCTTATTTTCTTCCTAATCGAGTTTTAGGGGTAGGACTCGCGAGACATTGTCTCATCCCGGTTTGGGGAAAATATTTCAGGTCCCTAGATGGCGGATCCTCCGGAGCTTTTTGGTAGACCGGTGAGGGTCGCGAGAGGATTTTTGACTTCGCCGATCCCGCGAAGAGCTGGCAAATGGACCTATCTAGCTGGTCTTGGGACGGTTTAAATTTTGAGGACGATCTTCTATAGATCTTTTGTTAATAGACTAGTCCTGTAATCGAACCGGTTTGATATGTATAAAAAGTATGCGGTTGGTTTTGAAAATGTGATCCTGCTTTTCTATCCCAATTGAGTTTTGTCTGGGGATTATTTATCCGCTTCTGCATGTGTAATTAATTGAATGGGTCGGCGACGTGTCCTGGGAAGTTGCTTTTCTATCGACCGCAGTGGGATGTGCGTGTGCTCGAGGTTTGGGGCGTGACACCTAGGGGCTATGAGTGAGGTGGCTTCGCCCAAATCTGCTCAAGGTCGGGTGAGAGCCGCAACCCTTGCTAGGAGTGAGGGGTTCCAGGTTCAAGGTTCCGTACAGGTTTTATCTAGAACTTGAAAATTATCCGTTGGAACCGGTTCTTTATTTTTTGGAATCCGGTACCTACCCTACATACTCTAGAACCTAAAACCTATCCTATAAGAGGTTTCGGGTTCTATGCAAGTCCCATATGTATCATTAGTTGAATGATTACAATGAATCACTTTTAATAACCACCACTTACTGATATAATTCACGAACCACTACTTATCTTCAGACACACAAAGAATATTAAACATTAACAAAGTAGAAATCTTAGTTATAAAATGGAAGTTCAAATTAGTGGTTTCAAATTATATACTTATTATTGGACAACATGAAATACTGCAGGATCGTGCGACAACATAGATTAAACAAAAAAAAAAAACATGAAATCTTGTTTCGGGTTACATACCTAGAACCTGAAACTTACTTGTTGAAATAAGTTCCTCAATTTTTGGATATAGAACCTACTCTACATACCTTAAAACCTGAAATTGGATAGGTTCCCATCGGTTCAATTCTTCGGTTCGGGTTTTATCTTGAAATCATGCTCACCCCTAACCCTTGCTAATGGCTAGTGAGAGCTTTGTGACTCTTGCCTAATGGCTGGCGCCAGCCACTATGGGGAACAAAAGGAAACGAAAAGAAGAGAAAAAGATATGAAAAAGAAAAAGGAAAGGGAAAGAAAATATAAAAAAATCGAATAACATAAAATATTATTAAAAATTATCTACTTCAGCGTTGATCGGTCAAAATTAGTTAGATGGACTGAATTGACACAATTGCAAAAGGTTTAAGACTGAATTGAAAAAAAAAAACGGTTTAGGAAGACAATTTCAATAAGTTTAAAACTTTTTTAGTAATTTTTCCTTTTGTTTTCTCAACCTCATTTTGCTAGACATCGGCATCAGTGCATAATTTACTAATGAATAAGAGAACACCATTAAAAACTTTCAATTGGTATGTGCAGGTTTTTTTTTTTTTTTTTTTTTTTTTTTTTTTTTTTTTTTTAAGCCCAATTATTGTTGTTGGGAGTCCTTTTAGGCCGCATAACATGGCTCTTTAAGTAAATGCAGATCGAAAGGTCATACACAATCCCCAGCCAAAGCGGTCAATATACCATTTTATCACCCCATTAATGCCCTACTCAATTACTGATTCACGTAACTGAGCTTGGCATCGGTACGTTTAATCGTAGTACCAAGGCTTGAATTACGGTTCATTATTACAACACGGATCCTATGGAAAATCTAGAACGTTCGGATTACACGTGCTAAAACGAAATAAGCCAGAAAGATCAAAGTTGCCGGGAGTCTTTTAACCTCTATAACATGGTAGGCTAAATAAATGCGGATCAAAAGGTCTTAGACAATCCCTAGTCGAACCAGTCAATAAACCATTTCACCACTTGTTAAATATATATCATACAATCAATCTAACATATTTTGAGAATCTAGCGGATTTGAAATTTAGCGTTATTGAATTAGGATAAGTTTGGCTCAATTTGACAGGACCGCATGTAATTTATGAAGAAACTCAGGTTCGATATCAATATCCAATTTTAAATTATGTAAACTTATTCAAGAAATAATAGAAACTCGATTAAACTTGATGACTTCAAGTTCTACTCGGCAAGATACTTGAGTTGCTTAAGCAGATCTCAAGCTCGAGGTCAATTCGAAACAAGATGAGTCGATCTTAAGTAATCGCCAAGCTTGGTTTGATTTGCTTGCGAAATGCAAAATTGAAGATTTTTAGTATATGTTAAATTTACTAATTTGAGTTTGGCCAAAAAAGTGATTTCCTTTTCATCAAACATAAATTAATGGGCTGCCTATGTTTCCTAGATCACGCCCAATGCGGCCCACAGGTCGCTCCTGATCTAATCTTTATCAATAATAAACGTAGGGAAGAAATTCCACTTACATGTGTACATCACAAGTGAGGGCGGCTGGCTCAATGATCTTGTGAATTTTTTTGTCCTTCACGAATTCATAAGTTTGAGTTACGTCGAACGTGAGTTTGTAGCCGAGTTGTCCTCTAGGGCATTGCTACCTTGTGTAAACAAGAGTGTGATGAATGAGAACTCGCCCATAGGACTGTTTTGAAGATCTCACCAAAGTCGGACTCTAATTTTTTGGGCAGCGCTGAGTAGTTCCAGCATAAACGTACCATTCTAAGGGACTCTAATTGTGACTTCCAAAGGGTTTGTCAATTCTAATAGCCCCTCCCCATAAAAAGGGCTGATTACTATGACATATATTTATTTAAGAGAATCTTTATAGTAAATAGAGCTGCTCTAAAGGCTTTTTACCTAAATAATAGTGATGTAGCCGGCTCATTCCTCAAGTCATTGAAGGCAATATATACACACACACTTGGAGCCTTCTATTCAGATTTTGGCACACCTTTTACCTACTTATCATGAACTTGGGATTTAACGACCTATAAAAAGAAAGAAAAAAAGAAAAGAAAAAGAGGCTACTCATAATAGAAAAGCGATTATTTAGTGTAGATCAGACCCAACTTTTATTGCTCTGCATTCCATTTGATCTAAGAAGATGTAGGTAAGAATAAAAGTCAAAACCAGAAAAGTTTGGGTGACGTTGCTTCATTATCTAAGCTAGTTTTTTTTTTTCTAATAAAGAATTGGAAGAGAAGAAGTGGCCCCGCGAGTTGCTTCAAAATGCCCCAACATGAAATCTATATAAAGGGACTTCACCCAAAGCTTTTAGTACCCATAAACCAAAAAGAAACAAAACCAGAAGCAAAACCATATATTGCCATGGCTTCTTACCGTAACATCGGCCTAATTGCGCTCTTGTTCCTCATTGCCACCACTCCACGCACTCACGGAATCATCCTCGGCAATGTTGCCCAGGTCAACATCGTCGGCCGCCTGAGCTGCGTTGTCCCAGGGGTACTGCCGGCCTTGACCGGTTCCCCACTCAGCGGAGCGACGGTGGTCTTCACATGCAATGGTGGAACGACCACCCTCGGCCAGGCCGTCACCAACACAACCGGATTCGTGAGCGCCGCATTCAACCTATTGGACAGCGTTGTTTTCGACCCCTCGACATGTGTGGGGACAATCAATCTCTTGAACGCCGCCAGCTGCAGCCTCTTTCCTCCGACCGGGACTGTTGGCACGACCCTCACCATTTTGAGCTTTGTGCAAGGAGTAGCACAGTTCACAACGGGGATAATCTTCATCGGTTGAACTTGAACTTGCGATGTGTTACGCCCATGCAGGAAATAGGTTTGCATGAAGTGAAGCTTGCCAAAAGAAGGCAGCAAAGTCCTGTCTTCACTTTAAATAAATGATACCTTATCGTCTCTTTAAGGTTTAAATAAGGCAACATGAAAAATAAAGGTTCAAATCTCTCTCTCTTTCTATCTCTCTCTCTCTGCATTTCTATATTGACGAAGTTGTCCTAAATTTTCATGGATTCTCATAACATATTGGTTCAATCCTCCTTCCCCTTACACCTCTCCCCATTCAAGAAAATATTATTTATAAAACCGCGAAGCGGTGGATAGATATAAACATATCTAGTGATGTGTTGAAATTAAACAAGACACATAAAATTTATATGTGGTTTGCAAGTGAGATCGACGGCATGTGGTACTATGATCAACAAATGGAGATTCCATCTCACTCTCAAATGTTTTCCGAACTCGGCTCTGAATAGCCTTACGAAAATTAAATCAAAGAGAAACTAGATACAAACTCTCACACTTCTCTTTACGACTCTTCAAAGCTCTCTCGAGTTGGAGTTGACATACTGAGCAAAATATGTTAAAACCCAAACTAAAACTGTCTCGTGCGTAGTGGACATTCAGTGGTCTGCACATCCGAAATATCTTGAACTTTCTCGGTAGCAAGTCGGAAGTTTAACCTAGAGTTGGATGTCCGAATCTAGTGGCACCCAAATTTCAGCACAAGTCCAACGTCCAACCAACCTTGACTGGGCCTCCGATTCCAACTTATATCTTCGCACTTTCCCAAACCTACTTCCCATACTCCGGATGTACTTGAACTTCAATTTCGATTTAATTCCAAACTAAATTGGGTTTGTTTCGAGCCACCAACGACAAATCTCCACCTCATCTCAAAGACCAAATTCGAGCCTATCGATCATGATCTCTCCCGAGCCCCCCGAGCAACCCATTTGTTGCAGACGTTGACCACATCCATAGAATACTGGAACTTAGCTAATGGAATAAGCTTCATCAACATGCCCTGGATTACCTCGTATAAAAGGCACCTGACATCGACTTCTTTGGTTCGCTCATGGTATATCTGATTTCCGGTCAAATATATTACGCTCTGAAGTCCATTAGCATATAAGTGCGAGACAAACAGTGCAGTACTTATGCTCTATAAGTAGCCGAAAAAAGAGATGAAGGGTTTTTGTATTAGCCAATAAAGCATGGGATGGAACGAATGCAACCATTGCTTAGCAAACGTGTCTCATATTAACCCCAATATATATGAGTCATGGGATCGTATTGTTTCCATGGAAAACTTTACTATCTCTAACCTTGGACATGAATGGCGTGGATACAAAGAACCAGGACACCAACGATATGCATACAAAGAAGGGGGTTGCCACGTGTTGAGTGGTTTTGGGCCTCTCTCGCCCCAAAAGCTAGTTAAGTGGGTTACGCATTCCCTTACACTTATAAACTAACCACCAGCCTCTTCCACAAGAGATGTGGAATAACCTCAACAATTGCCCCCTCACATAACTCAAATGATGAGACTTTCTCTCACACTTATAAACTGACCATTAGCTCATTTCACAACCGATGTGGGACAATCTTAACCAAAGGGGGAGACATCATTGGTTTTATGACTTGATTTCTATTTCTAGAAGTTCTAGGATTTAATTGTACTTTCGCAACAAATTTTATGACTTTCAATACACTTATTTAGTAATATTAAATGGGAATTTGCACCCTCATATGACGAGACAAAGTACAATAATTGTAGAAATACAATCAAATCTCCAACTCCATTATAATCACCCTTAAAATTTTTTAACTGCAAAGAGAAAAGATCATAGCATTTTGCTTTTTTCAACCTCATTTTGCTAGAGGTAAAGGCATCAAATGCAAAAATTGCTAATGAATAATGAAGAGACATTAAAAACTTGACGTTTATATGCGTATTTTTTTTTCTAGCTCAATCATGATTGTGGGGAATCCCTTTAACTTGTGTAACATGGCATGCGATGTAAATACGGATCAAAAGGTCATAGATAATCCACTAATCCAACCAGTATTAATGCCCCGGTTAATTACTAAATCATGATACTGAGCTTGGCGTCGGTTTATGTAATCTAGATTTGGATTGCGGTACATCACAACACGGATCATATGGTTTTTCATGTGCTAAAATGAACTCCACCGGAAAGACCATAATACGATGGCTGACTAGAATTCATTGCTTAGCCTTTGATTACAATCTCTTTCTTCCTTTCCCTCTTTGCTTTCGAAGGGTAGGGCGATAAACCTAGGAGAAGAAGCAATGTATCATCGAGGACGATCGGTGTGAGATTCAAGACGTCAGGATGGAGTGTTGTTAGAGACGGTTCTCATCAGATATCAAGAACTGTTCTTTGATGCATGCCAACCCGAGTTTTTGCTTCTGCTATCAAGCACACTGCACACATGGGGAAGAAGAAAGCACTACCGGTACTTAGTTTAGTTTCCTTGTTTTCTGTTCCCAAAAATTCTGGCCGACAAAGAAGGGAAAGTCAGACGAGCCTGCCACTGTTAATCTTCGTGCTATGATTTTAGAGTTCTGTGTCAGGATTAATTTTGACCAATCGCCTAAAAGGCTGTGGAAGCGGCCATAGTTGCTGCGAATTTAGCTTTGCCCATGCCACTCCAAGTGACCAATAGCCAACAAGGAAGGGCATGGCGGCAAAAACCAAAAGTCAACTTCCTAAAAGAAAGAAAGCCATGGCATGGCATGGACACGGCTTTTTGATCATTCTCCTTGGGTCAACATAATGGGTCGAGATTTTGCCGTCCCCACGACACTGTTCACCGAAAAAAGAAACTGATTGAGATTTACCGACCTATAGAGAAGGGAAAGGCTCCTCATAATAGAAAAGCGATTCTTGAGAGTAGAGCAGACCCGACTTTTATCGCTCCGCCTTTCGACTAACGGGCTAAGTTTATGTCCAGACTTCCCCATTTTGGCGTTCGTCGTGCCACGATTTTCCTTTCTTTCGTGTCCCAACTCTAAGAAGATGTAGTTCAGAATAAATATTAAAACCAGAAAAGTTTGGGTGACGTTGCCCCTATTCTCTAAGCTAGTTGTCCTTTCATTTTTCTTCTGATAAAGAATTGGAAAAGAAGACGTTGGCATGCAAGTTGCTTCAAAATGCCCCAACATGAAATCCATATAGAGGGACCTCTTTCGATGGCTCGACCTGCATCGGGAGGCCTCAAGTTCGAACCGTCAACAACCCTGCGAGCCTAGCGATGTTTGAAAGTCGACTGGGTATTCAGCCCTCTATGGTTTCTCCGCCACTGGGCCTTTCGAACGGAGTTCTCAATCCTAATTAAGGCAGCAAAAATGGGGGTAAGTACACTATCGGTGCCAAAACTTGTGTACGACGCTCACTTTGGTGCCAAAACTTTATTTTGAATCACTTAAGTGCCAAAAAGTTTTAAAAATGATCATTTTGGTGCCAACGCCAATATGATTGACCGGAAATTTGACGTGGCACTCTTTTATTAATTTTTGAAGTTGATGTGGCTCGCCGAAGTGTACAATTAGCATTTAAACAACAAAACGACGCCGTTTGGTGTCTTTCTCCCAATTTAAAACCCTAAATCCCCAAATTGAGAGAGAGAGAGAGAGAGAGAGAGAGAGAGAGAGAGAGAGAGGGGGGGGGGCATGGCATGGGCTTCCCGTCATCTTCTTCCCCGAAGAACAGCACCAGCACCAACCAGCGGCGCCACCAACAACGCACCAGCACCAGCACAACTCCGCCTTCGGTTCGTCCGACATTGTTGACAAGTCCAAGCTCTTGTCCTGCTCCCCTCTCCTCCTCCTTCTCCTTCCCCCTTCAGAAGGACCCACTTCAGCCGCTCCTAAGCGAGCCCAATCCGCCATCTCCATCTGCGCCCTCCTTGTTTCCCTCGCCCTCCTCGCCCTCCTCGTCTTCGCTCTCTCCACCTTCAACCCCCCTTCTCCTCCTCCTCCACCCTGGCCTCTTCTTATTCCCGTCGCTTCTTGCCCGAGCAACAACCTCAGCCTCTCCTTGCTTGCCTAGTCGAGCAACTACGACGGAGGCCGAGCAACTGTGGCCGAGCGACGGCGGCCAAGCGATGGTGGTCGAGCAATGGCAGTCGAGCGAGGGTGACCGAGCGAGCTAGGTCGGAGTTGGGCGAGGATCGGACAAAAAAACCCTAATTTCAATCCCTAAATAAAAAAAAAAATTCTCAAATGAGTTGTGCGGCGTCATTTTTGTGGGGCCATCCACTTAGGACGGAAAAACGACTTCGTTTTCTTAAGGAGGACGGAAAATGACGTCGTTTAAAAGTCATGTCGATTTTTTTTAAGAAAATATAAAAGCCATGTAATCATTTTGGCCGGAATCTCTTGCCGATGGCACCAAAGTGAT
This sequence comes from Eucalyptus curtisii, assembly GCA_017140595.1. Taxonomy (NCBI): domain Eukaryota; kingdom Viridiplantae; phylum Streptophyta; class Magnoliopsida; order Myrtales; family Myrtaceae; genus Eucalyptus; species Eucalyptus curtisii. Next base: position 33,414,587 of record CM029498.1, read on the forward strand.
CGTTTTTCCTCCGATTTGACACTTAAGTGATCCAAAATAAAGTTTTGGCACCAAAGTGAGCGCCGTACATAAGTTTTGGCACTGATAGTGTACTCACCCCGCAAAAATGTATCCAAGTATAAAAAGCTGATACAAACAGCTAATGTTGTCTACCCTATATGGCAACAACTAATGATATCTCTTTCAATAAGGTAAGAAGCATAACGATGGATGCTCATATATTAATCCAATCTGAATCTCATTCTGTATGCAACTGTGCTTCTTTGCAATCTAGGTAGAGATAGCAAGTACTATTATCCATATCAACTCGTTTTACTCCTGTTTGCATTACAGAAGCCCTGAACAATGGACCTTACGCTATTAGTGCCGGTCTCATGAGTAATGCCAGGTAAACTTAGATGGATTTACGAAATCGTTATAGAAAATGGGATGTTCCGCTTGGCGGGTGCAATAGGGTTTCCCTCAAAAATCTTGTTTGGTTCACCAAGCCCACGTCACATATAGGAGGGATGGTGATTCGGTCAATGTAGAAACTATGCAGCAAGATTACATAGGTGTTGAGTTTTTCGAGGAAACTTCTTCCAATAAGATTACAGATATAAACATTACATGTACAACCACACAAGTTATGTCCATATGGAGTATATATTCATCCAGACATGCCCCTGTCTATATTTCCATAGGCTCCATATCATAACCAATTAAAAATGGATGAATATCTTTTTGAATTTATATGGGACTTTGCGTTCTCGCGTATGAGGAGTACAGTGAAGTCTCCTACACCATTATAATCATCCTCAAAACTTCTTAATTGCCAAAAGAAGTCATTGTAGTTTTGTTTTAGGAAGAATTACCAAAAAAGTTCTAAACTTATTGCGATTGTGCCAATTTAGTTATATATATATATATATATATATATATATATATAATGCTAATTCAATTATAAACTGTTTGTAATTGTACCAATTCAGTCCATCCGGCCAATTTCGATCGACTAGTGCTAATGTGGGCACCAGTCGTTCGGTCGACTCTGATGTGAATAATTACAATAACATTTTATAGTTTGAATTCCTTTATCTTTCATTTTCTTTTTCTTTTTCTTTTTTCTCTTCTTCTTTTCCTTTTGTTCCCCACAATGGCTGGCAAGGGTCACGACCCTCGCCTAGATTTGGGTGAGGCCTAGGGGCTATGAGTGAGATGGCTTCGCCCAGATCTGCTCAAGGCTAGGTGAGAGGCGTGACCCTTGCTAGAAGTGAGGGGTTCCAGGTTCCGTACAGGTTCTATTTAGAACTTGAAAATTATCCGCTAGAACAGGTTCTTTATTTTTTGGAATCCGGTACCTACCCTACATATCCTAGAACCTAAAACCTATCATGTCACAAGTTTCAAGTTCTATGCAGGTCCCATCTGTATTATTAATTGAATGATTGCAATGAATCACTTTTAATGACTACCACTTGCTGCTATAATTCATGAACCACTACTTATTTTTAGACACACGAAGAATATTAAACGTTGAAAAGTAGAAATCTTAGTTGTAAAATGGAAGTTCAAATTAGTGGTTCCAAATTATATACTTATTATCGGACAACATGAAATACCGCGGGATTGTGCGATGACATAGATTAAAATAAAATAAAATAAAAACACGAAATCTTGTTTCGGGTTACATACCTAGAACCTGAAATTTACTTGTTGAAATATGTTCCTCAATTTTTGGATATAGAACTTATTCTACATGCCTTGAAACCTGAAATTGGATAGGTTCCCATAAGTTTAGTTCTTCGATTCCAAGTTTTATCTTGAAATCATGCTCACGCCTAACCCTTGCTAATGGCTAGTGAGAGCTTTGTGAGTCTTGCCTAGTGGCTGGCGCCAGCCACTATGTGGAGCAAAAGGAAAAGAAAAGAAGAGAAAAGATATGAAAAAGAAAAAGAAAAGGAAAAGGAAAAATAAAAAAATTGAATAAATTAAAATATTATTAAAAATTATCTACTTCAGTGTCGATTAGTCAAAATTGGTTAGATGGACTGAATTGACACAATTGTAAAAAGGTTTAAGATTGAATTGAAAAAAAAAAACGGTTTAGGAAGACAATTTCAATAGGTTTTAAACCTTTTTAGTAATTTTTCCTTTTGTTTTCTCAACCTCTTTTTTGCTAGACATCGGCATCAGTGCACAATTTACTAATGAATAACAGAACACCATTAAAAACTTTCAATAGGTATGTGTAGTTTTTTTTTTTTTTTCCTTTTAAGCCCAATTATTGTTGTTGGGAGTCCTTTTAGGCGGCATAACGTGGCTCGCTAAGTAAATGCAGATCGAAAGGCCATACATAATCCCTAGCCAAAGCGGTCAATATACTATTTTATCACCACTTCAATGCCCTACTCAAATACTGATTCACGTAACTGAGCTTGGCATCGGCATGTTTAATCATAGTACCAAGGCTTGAATTACGATTCATTATTACAACACGGATCATATAGAAAATCTAGAACGTTCAGATTACAAGTGCTAAAACGAACTAAGCCAGAAAGATCAAAGTTGCCGGGAGTCTTTTAACCTCTATAACATGGCAGGCTAAATAAATGCGGATCAAAAGGTCATAGACAATCCCTAGTCGAACCAATCAATATACCATTTCACCACTTGTAATATATATACAAAAAAAAAAAAAAATCTAACATGTTTTGAGCATCTCGCGGATTTGAAATTCAGCGTTATTGAATTATGGTAAGTTTGGCTCCATTTGACAGGACCGCATGTAATTTATGAAGAAATTCATGTTCAATATTAATACCCAATTTTAAATTATGTAAATTTATTCAAGAAATAATAGAAACTCGATTAAACTTGATGACTTCAAGCTCTATTCGGCAAGATACTTGAGTTGCTTAAGCAAATCTCAAGTTCAAGGTCAATTCAAAACAAGATGAGTCGATCTTAAGTGATCGACAAGCTCGGTTTGATTTTCTTGCAAAATGCAAAATTGAAGATTTTTAGTATATGTTAAATTTACTAATTTTAGTTTGGCCAAAAAAGTGATTTCCTTTTCATTAAACATAAATTAATGAGCCGCCTATGGTCCCTAGATCACGCCCAATGCGGCCCACAGGTCGCTCTTGATCTAATTTCTATCAATAATGAACGTAAGGAAGAAATTCCACTTACTTGTGTACAGAGGGCGGTTGGCTCAATGATCTTGTGAATTTTTTTGTCCTTCACGAATTCATAAGTTTGAGTTACGTCGAATGTGAGTTTGTAGCCGAATTGTCCTCTAGGGCATTGCTACCTTGTGTAAACAAGAATGTGATGAATGAGAACTCGCCCATAGGACTGTTTTGAAGATCTCACTAAAGTCGGACTCTAGTTTTTCGGGCAGCGCTGAGTAGTTCCAGCATAAACGTACCATTCTAAGGGACTCTAATTGTGACTTCCAAAGGGTTTGTCAATTCTAATAGCCCCTCCCCATTATTTTCACTCATTAAAAAAAGGCTGATTACTATGACATATTCATTTCAGAGAATCTTTATAGTAAATAGAGCTGCTCTAAAGGCTTTTTACCTAAATAATAGTGATGTACCTGTCTCGTTCCTCTAGTCATTGAAGACAATATATATAAATATATACACACTCAGAGCCTTCTATTCAAATTTTGGCACACTTTTTACCTAATTATCATAGACTTGGGATTTAACGACCTATAGAAAAAAAGAAATAAGAGGCTACTCATAATAGAAAAGCGATTATTTAGTGTAGATCAGACCCAACTTTTATTGCTCTGCATTCCGTTTGATCTGAGAAGATGTAGGTAAGAATAAAAGTCAAAACCAGAAATGTTTGGGTGTTGTTGCCCCATTATCTAAGCTAGTTTTTTTTTTTTTTTAAAAGAATTGGAAAAGAAGAAGTGCCCCCGCAAGTTGCTTCAAAATGCCCCAACATGAAATCTATATAAAGGGACTTCACCCAAAGCTTTTGGTACCCATAAATCAAAGAGAAGCAAAAGCAGAAGCAAAACCATATATTTCCATGGCTTCTTACCGTAACATCGGCCTAATTGCGCTCTTGTTCCTCATTGCCACCTCTCCACGCACTCACGGAATCATCCTCCGCAATGTTGCCCAGGTCAACATCGTCGGCCGCCTAAGCTGCGTTGTCCCAGGGGTACTGCCGGCCTTGACCGGTTCCCCACTCAGCGGAGCGACGGTGGTCTTCACATGCAATGGTGGAACGACCACCCTCGGCCAGGCCGTCACCAACACAACCGGATTCGTGAGCGCCGCATTCAACCTATTGGACGGCGTTGTTTTCGACCCCTCGACATGTGTGGGGACAATCAATCTCTTGAACGCCGCAAGCTGCAGTCTCTTTCCTCCGACCGGGACTGTTGGCACGACCCTCACCCTTTTGAGCTTTGTGCAAGGAGTAGCACAGTTCACAACGGGGATAATCTTCATCGGTTGAACTTGTACTTGCGATGTGTTACGCCCATGCAGGAAATAGGTTTGCATGAAGTGAAGCTTGCCAAAAGAAGGCAGCAAAGTCCTGTCTTCACTTTAAATAAATAATACCTTCTCGTCTCTTTAAGGTTTAAGGGATATGGGCAACACAAGTCCTAAAACTTACAAGGAAAGTGCAATTGAGTCCTAAAACTTACAAAAAGTGCAATCAAGTCCTAAAACTTGTCAACTTGGTTCAATTGAGTCCTAAAGTTAACACCGTCAGATTTACTAACGGAAAATGCTGACGTGGCGCTGACGTCATATTCTAAATGATTTTTTATTATACACGTGGCTTTTTTAAATGATTTTTTATTCAAAATTTTTAAAAATTAGATTTAAAATCTTAAAATGAAAAACTAAAATTTATTTAAAAAACAAAACTGTTAAAAAAAAAAAAAGAAAATGGCACTGGCGGGCATTTCCGCCGCAGCCGCCGCCCATCGCCGGAGTGGCCGGCGACGGTCGCCGGCCCGGGCGAGGCGGCCGGCCCCGCGCCGGCGAGGCCTCGCCGGCCCCCCGGGCGAGGCCCGACAACCCCGCCGGGTCGAGCGAGGACGCCCGGATCCGGGCACGCCGGCCCTCACGGGGGCCGACGACCCTTGCCCTCCTTGCGGGAGGCCTCGCCGGCCGTCGGCAATGCTCGCCCAGATCTGGGCATTTCGATTCAGCTCCATCGCACTCCCGACGCCGTGCCCCAACGCTGTCCAGATCTGAGTGAGTGGGTTCCGGAGGGCAGGATTTCCGTCGCCGTTGCTGCACCGAACTGCTACCGAGCCGTGCCGCCGTAGCCCTAACGCCGTCCCCAGCAAACCAGCCGTGACCCTTTGCGGTGCTGGGCTGCTACCATTCCCCGACGTCCTACCGCTGATCCCCCCTGACGACCGGACTACCGTCGTCGCCCAGCCGCCACCGACAACTCCACCCTATCCCACGTCGGGGACACCCAGATCTGGGCGAGGGCCGGCGAGGCCTCGCCTAGGGCGGGCGATGGTCAATGGCCCCCCGTGAGGGCCGGCGAGGCCTCCCGCAGGGAGGGCGATGGTCGCCAGCCCCCCGTGAGGGCCGGCGTGCCCGGATCTAGGCTTCCTCGCTCGACCTGGCGGGAGTGGCCGGCCCGCACTTGGGGCCAGCGAGGCCTTGCCCGGGCGAGGGTCGGCCACCCCGCCCAGGGTCGGCAACCGTCGCCGGCCACTCCGGCAATGGGTGGGGCCGGAGGCACCACCGGTGCTTTTTTTTTTTTTTTTCACAGTTTTGTTTTTTTAAATAAACTTAGCTTTTCCTTTTCTGTTTTTAAATCTAATTTAAACAAGAATAAAAATAATTTTAAAAGCCACATGTATAATAAAAAATCATTTAAAATGCCACGTCGGCGCCACATCAGCGTTTTCCATTAATAAGTTTGACGATGTTAACTTTAGGACTCAATTGAACCAATTTGACAAGTTTTAGGACTTGATTGCACTTTTTGAAAGTTTTAGAACTCAATTGCACTTTCCTTGTAAGTTTTAGGACTTGTGTTGCACATATCCCAAGGTTTAAATAAGGCAACATGAAAAATAAAGGTTCAGATCTCTCTCTCTCTCTGCATTTATTGTGACTGAGTCGACACTCCTATAATTTATTGTGACATGATAGAAACTTCAATTTCTGAAATCGGACTTGAATTCACAATTAATTTCACTTAGTGTGTTTTTAGTGTGACCTAAGCTAGCGGGTAACTTTCAGAAATTTTTAAGTGCAAATGACCTGTGGTCGATTTTCTTCGAGCCACTATGGACCCACTCGACTCATTAGCGACTCTCGATTGTCGTGAAAATCTTGAGGATTCAAATACGGACATAGGGTATCAAAACAATAAGAAAATCAGTCTAGTGCCGGTCGACGAGAATTTTCTAATTTAGTGGTGTCACCCACAATTAGCCACACATCTCGGTCGAACCAACCTATCTCTGATCTCTAATCAATTTATATAAATGCCGTAATGATCTCGGCAGATGAGCACGGTCGAACAGCCAATTCCTAGTCGAATTCTCAAGTCTATTTGCCTTAAAATTCTTAATGGCTTCCCCAAAATAGTCTAGTTATCTAGAGAGTGATCAGCTTTGAGAACAGCCCTATAGGCGCGTCAATGAAATGCCCGATTTATTTAGTAGAAAAAGGACTGAAAATCTGGGATGTCACAGTTCTCAATCCTAATTAAGGCAGCAAAAATGTATCCAAGTATAAAAAGCTGATACAAATAGCTAATGTTGTCTACCTTATATGGCAACGACTAATGATGTCTCTTTCAATAAGGTAAGAAGCATAACGTTGGATGCTCATATGTTAACCCAATCTGAATCAAATTCTGTATGCAACTGTGCTTCTCCGCAATCTAGGTAGAGATAGCACGTACTATTATCCATATCAACTCGTTTTACTCCTGTTTGCACTTATAGAAGCCCTTAACAATGGACCTTACGCTATTAGTGCCGGTCTCATGAGTAATGCCAGGTAAACTTAGATGGATTTACGAAATCGTTATAGAAAATGGGATGTTCCGCTTGGCGGGTGCAATAGGGTTTCCCTCAAAAATCTTGTTTGGTTCACCAAGCCCACGTCACATATAGGAGGGATGGTGATTCGGTCAATGTAGAAACCATGCAACAAGATTACATAGGTGTTGAGTTTTTCGAGGAAACTTCTTCCAATAAGATTACAGATATGAACATTACATGTACAACCACACAAGTTATGTCCATATGGAGTATATATTCCTCCAAGACATTCCCCTATCTACATTTCCATAGGATCCATATCATAACCAACTAAAAATGTATGAATATCGTTTTGAATTTAAATGGGAATTTGCATTCTCACGTATGAGGAGTACAATGAAGTCTCCTACACCATTTTAATCATCCTCAAAACTTCTTAATTGCCAAAAGAAGTCATTGTAGTTTTGTTTTCGGAAGAATTAACAAAAAAGTTCTAAATTTATTGCGATTGTACCAATTTAGTCATATATATAAAGCTAATTTAGTTATAAACCTTTTGTGATTGTACAAATTCAATCCATCCGGCCAATTTCGATCAGCTGGCGCTAACATGGGCACCGGTCGTTCGGTCGACTCTGATGTGAATAATAACAATAACATTTTATAGTTTGAATTCCTTTATCTTTCCTTTTATTTTTATTTTTCTTTTTTCTCTTCTTCTTTTCCTTTTGTTCCCAACAATGGCTGGCGAGGGTCATGACCGTCGCCCAAATTTGGGCGAGGCCTAGGGGTTGTGAGTGAGGTGGCTTTGCCCAGATTTGCTCAAGGTCAAGCGAGAGCCGCGACCCTTGCTAGGAGTGAGTGGTTCCAGGTTCCGGGTTATGTATAGGTTCTATCTAGAACTTGGAAATTATCCACTAGAACTAGTTCTTTATTTTTTGGAATTCTGTATCTATCCTACATACCTTAGAACCTAAAACCTATCATGTCACAGGTTTCAGGTTCTCTGCAGGTTCCATCTGTATCATTAATTGAATGATTGCAATGAATCACTTTTAATGACCACTTGCTACTATAATTCATGGATCATAACTTATTTTTAGACACACGAAGAATATTATACATTAACAAAGTAGAAATCTTAGTTATAAAATGGAAGTTCAAATTAGTGGTTTCAAATTATACACTTATCATCAGACAACATGAAATATTGTAGGATCGCGCGACGACATAGATTAAAAAAAAAACACGAAATCTTGTTTCGGGTTACATACCTAGAACTTGAAACTTACTCGTTGAAATATGTTCCTCAATTTTTGGATATAGAACCTCTTCTACATACTTTGAAACCTGAAATTGGATAGGTTCCCATCGATTCAGTTCTTCGGCTTCAGGTTTTATCATGAAACCATGCTCACCCCTAACCCTTGCTAATGGCTAGTGAGAGCTTCATGACTCTCACCTAGTGGCTGGCGCCAGCCACTATGGGGAACAAAAGGAAAAGAAAAGAAGAGAAAAAAATATGAAAAAGAAAAAAGAAAAGGAAAAGAAGAGAAGAGTAAAAAAAATATGAAAAAGAAAAAGAAAAGGAAAAGAAGAGAAGAGAAAAAAAAATATGAAAAACAAAAAGAAAAGGAAAAGGAAAAATAAAATAAAATCGAATAAAATAAAATATTATAAAAAATTGTCCACTTCAGCGTCGATCGGCCAAAATTGGTTAGATGGACTGAATTGAAAAAATTGCAAAAGTTTTAAGACTGAATTGACAAAAAAGAAAAAAAAGACGGTTTAGGAATGAATTGCAATAGGTTTAAGGCTTTTTTAGTAATTTTTCCTTTTGTTTTCTCAACCTCATTTTGCTAGACATCGGCATCAGTGCATAAGTTACTAATGAATAACAAAACACCATTAAAAACTTTCAATTGGTATGTGTGGTTTTTTTTTTCTTTTCTTTTAAGCTCAATTATTGTTATTGGGAGTCCTTTTAAGCCGCATAACATGGCTCGCGAAGTAAATGCAGATCGAAAGGTCATACACAATCCCCAGCCAAAGCGGTCAATGCACCATTTTATCACCCCTTTAATGCCCTACTCAATTACTGATTCACAAAACTGAGCTTGGTATTGGTATGTTTAATCATAGTACCAAGGCTTGAAATACGGTTCATTATTACAACACGGATCATATGGAAAATCTAGAACGTTTAGATTACACGTGCTAAAACGAACTAAGCCACAAAGATCAAAGTTGTGGGGAGTCTTTTAACCTCTATAACATGAATAAATGAGGATCAAAAGGTCATTGACAATCCCTAGTCGAACCAGTCATTATACCATTTCACCACTTGTAATATATACAATCAATCTGACATGTTTTTAGCATCTAGCGGATTTGAAATTCAGTGTTATTGAATTAGGGTAAGTTTGGCTCCATTTGACAGGACCGCGTGTAATTTATGAAGAAATTCATGTTCGATATTAATATCCAATTTTAAATTATGTAAACTTATTCAAGAAATAATGAAAACTCGATTAAACTTGATAACTTCAAGCTCTATTCGGCAAGATACTTTAGTTGCTTAAGCAAATCTCAAGCTCGAGGTCAATTCGAAACAAGATGAGTCGATCTTAAGTAATCACCAAGCTCGGTTTGATTTGCTTACAAAATGCAAAATTGAAGATTTTTAGTATATTTTAAATTTACTAATTTGAGTTTGGCCAAAAAAAGTGATTTCCTTTTCATTAAACATAAATTAATGGGCTGCCTACGTTCCCTAGATCACGCCCAATGAGGCCCACAGGTCGCTCTTGATCTAATCTCTATCAATAATGAACTTAGGGAAGAAATTCCACTTACTTGTGTACATCAAAAGTGAGGGCGGTTGGCTCAATGATCTTGTGAATTTTTTGTCCTTCACAAATTCATAAGTTTGAGTTACGTCGAACGTGAGTTTGTAGCCGAGTTGTCCTCTAGGGCATTGCTACCTTGTGTAAACAAGAGTGTGATGAATGAGAACTCGCCCATAGGACTGTTTTGAAGATCTCGCCAAAGTCGGACTTTAGTTTTTCGGGCAGCGCTGAGTAGTTCCAGCATTAACTTACCATTCTAAGGAACTCTAATTGTGACTTCCAAAGGGTTTGTCATTTCTAATAGCCCCTCCCCATTATTTTCACTCATTAAAAAAAAAGGCTGATTACTACGACATATATTTATTTAAGAGAATCTTTATAGTAAATAGAGCTGCTCTAAAGACTTTTTACCTAAATAATAGTGATGTACCCGGCTCATTCCTCAAGTCATTGAAGGCAATATATATATACACACACTTGGAGCCTTCTATTCAGATTTTGGCACACTTTTTACCTACTTATCATGAACTTGGGATTTAACGACCTATAGAAAAAAAGAAAAAAAAAAGAGGCTACTCATAATAGAAAAGCGATTATTTAGTGTAGATCAGACCCAACTTTTATTGCTCTACATTCCATTTGATCTAAGAAGATGTAGGTAAGAATAAAAGTTGTCGCGACCTAATTTTTCGGGTGCACCACCTAAAACTAGGTTAATGGACTACTAAGTCTTTAAGCTTAGCTCGGGCTCTCCCAAGCCCATACCAATTCGCGACTTAAGGTTCAAATATGCAAATGATTATTTTCTAGGAGTCGCCACTAATCAGTTTTCGGTAGGTCGATTAGACACCTAAGTAAAATAATGGGAGAATTATTTTACTCCTACGAACCAGAGACTAAGGGTACGGGGACTTGGTTACACTAGACTATCTTAGTGCCCTCTCGGTACCATTTCTTTTTTTAATTTTTAAAAATGTTTTTACAAGCAGCTTGGATTGATTTTAATCTAAATTCTTATCATGCAAATGAGTGGCCACACGGGTGCTCAACCATTATTAAACAATCAAAAGACGTCCACTAGAAGAAATAAACACACGAAGCATTTTTTGGGTTTTCTTTTATCTTGAAATCGAAACGTGCATTTTAACTTCATGATCTAACAAGCAAATTCTAATTAAATAAACCTAACATGCAAATTCAATTTTGATTTTTACTTTTTTTAATGAATATCATGCGATGCACGCTAATAATCTAATATGACATGGCGACATGACCTAAACTATATGATATGAAGAAATGCAATAATTAAATATGCAATCTAAATTAACTAAAATGGCCTAATTCTAATGACATGCAATTTCTAATTAAATGGACCAAATAACAATCTCTAAATGACGTGCATTTCATGGGCCTAATTCTATATGACGTGCACATAATATTCCTATTCTCCTAAAAAATGCAATCTATCCTAGAGAATGAAATGAATTTACTCTAAGACAATTTTTTTTTGTATTTCTCATGAAATTCGAAATTAAGAAAAAATGCAAAAAATGATCTAATTGTATTAAGATTCTATCTAATTTAAACTAAGGATTAAGTCATATTAAATCATAATTTAAACTAAGACATTATCTTAATCTAAAATGCAATTTATCTAAAAAGATTATCTAAATTTAAAATGAAACATGTATTTCTAACCTATATGCACAATGATTTTTTTTGTTTTTCTTTATGAAATTCGAAATTAAAACTAACACGTAATTAAACATGCAATTCAGAAAAAAACTAATAACCTAAATGAATGCACCTTTTTTTGTTTTTATATTTTTTTAATTCGCAATAAAACCCTATTTTAAAAAAAAATATTTAAGTCTGAAACTAACTTATCTCTAAAAATGCAATCCTAAAAATATAATCCTAAAAAAATCTAATTTACTACCTACTGTCTAACCTGTTAAATCTTTATGCTTCGATGCAAGATTTTGACCCTTTTTCCTTTTGATTTTTTTTAAAAGATAAGAAATTATTAAATAAATATTAACTCTAAACTATCAACAAAATAAAGGATTAAAATAACCGAAAAAATAACCTGTTGTCTCACGGGTCAAATTAACGGTTATCCTAACCCTAATTATCACGACAACAATTCAAAATGACTAAAAATCTGATCCGAGATCTTACGGATCAAATTAATAATCAAATTGATTCAACAATTTAAAATATCAACAAATCCCAAGAATTAATATAATTAAAAAATTGACCCGACATCTTACGGGTCAAATTAATAATTACAGTAATTTTAGGAATAACACATATGGATAATGCCTATAACAATCGAACCTAAAAGTTACCTTACAATAAACAAACTTAAACATAAATAATAAAACTAACTAAAAGTAAAGCAAAATAATATAAAATAAAAAAAATAAAAATAAAAATAAAAGAAAAATAAACAACCTAAGGAAATAGAGGGCAGCAAGCTCGTCGGTGCCGGGCCGGGCTTGGGTCGCCGGAGCTCGGGGTTCCGGCGAGGTGGTTCAAGCCGCGCGGTGAGAGACTCGGCGACGGCGAGATCGCCCGGACGATCGGCTGTCAATTTGGAGCTCCGAGCTTGAGCAGATCTGGACAAAGGAGGGGGACGGAAGCCGGTGCTCACGGCTCGGCGTCCGGTGGGGCGTGATGGGCAGCGACACTCGGGCGTCGCCGCAGTCGCCGGACGGGGCTCGGGCTTGCGCGGTCGAGGGTTGGCGCGGCGAGTCGGCGACGGCTTTGCGGATGGCAACCGGCAGGCGCTCGGGCGGAGTAAACGCGAGCGGAACAGGGGTAGGGCTCGGGTGGAGGAAGACTCAGGCGTCGGGGATTCGGAGCGGCGCGGCGGTCGCGGCTGGCTTCGAGGCGGCGAGCAGCGCGGGTCCGCAGCGGATCGGCAACAGCAGCGGCCTCGTAAGCGAAGCGGAGACTGAGGCGCGTCGGAGCAAGGGGGTTGCTGCTGCGTCGATCGAAGATGGAGGTTGGTGTCAGTTGCAGGCGAGATCGGAACGGTGAAGCAGGGGCGAGCGTTCGGGTGCAGAGCCGGCGAGGAAGGCCCGAGATCTGCTGTCGTCGGGGTTACTGGCCGTCGGGCGAGGTCGCGCGGGACGTGGTAGTGTGGTGGCCGCTCGGGATCTGCTGGCGTCGCGGACTGCTCGAGGAGGAGGTGCGGCGTCCGATAGGGTGTTGCGGCTGGAGGGTTGCAGATCCGGTAAGCGGAGAGGCAGTTCCGGCGGTGGACGGCGCAGGCACACCCGACGCGTCCAAGGGGGAGGTCCTTTAAGAAGACGACACTTGTTGCCCCCCTTTTTTATTTATTTTCCTCTCTCTCCTCTCACCTCACTGTCTCGTCGCTTTCTTCTTTTCCTCCCCAAAAGAAACGAAGCTTTCCTCCCTTTTTCTCTCTTTTCACTTTTCCCTTTGTGTTCTTTTCTTTTTTTACCTCAGAAAAACCAAGAAAGCCTCCTCTCATAATTAACTTCGTACACTCATTTTATAGGAAAAATAAAAATGAAATCCTAATAAAATATTTCGAAAATTGCCTATAACCTCCGAATCACAAAAATATTTTTATTCTCCTTATCTTATGAATATTCTCTCATGATTTCATCATCTATTGATAAAGATAAGATTACAATGCGATTTCCCTAATTTCCAAAAGTCATTGTGATATCACATCAAATCTTAATTTTTCAACAGATAATTAATTAAAAATGACGACGGGCTTGGGTTAATTTGTTCCTTTCGTGGGCCTAGCCCAACTAATTTGAACCCATCCGCACCGGTCCAATAAATAAAAAATGCAAATTAAAATAAAATGCACCTAAACCTATATGCTATGTGATTAATATATTTTTAGGGATAAAATTAACCCCAATTTTCTATGCAATAAATAAATTAACTAAATCGCCAAAATTTAGGTGTCAACAGCTGCCCCTCTTTGAAGGTGAGCTCGAAGAGGTTACATTCAAAGACAAATTGAGACCTAAATTTTGACCATGCACATGCACTGAATGATTTTGACTTTGATTTTTGATTTTTGATTTTTGATTTTTTTTTTGAAAAAATGAATCCTATTTTGAAACGCAATTTATATAGCGCACAGAAATGCTAATGCAAATGCATGATGTGAAAGGAAAAGACGTACTTATAATTACTTACCAGTCGGTGCGGTAGAGCATCTTGAGGTACATGATAAATTCCCGTTGCTCCACAAGTACCCAACTCTCACTCAGGTTCCTTGAAGAGTATAACAGGCAATAGATTGAAACATTGAAATTGAGAAGAACATTCACATCCAAAGTGAAATGTTCAACGAAAATAATTGAGACATCTAGATCCAAATTGAGATGTCAAAGGAACTTACCTGGAACAACTTACCTTCAAGGAGGATAGAGTAGCTCAAGATAGTTTGTGTTACATGTCCCGGGACCCGTACCATTCTACGGTCGCCAGAATAGTAACATGGCTTTGTAAAGAGATTGCTTTCCCAGGACTCGTACCATTCTACGGTCGCCCAGTATGGCAGTGCTTGGTTGTGTCTAGGACCCGTACCATTCTACGGTCGCCTAAACGGGGATTTACCTTTCAGGACCCGTACCATTCTACGGTCGCCTGAATAGGGAAATAGGTTTTGTCTAGGACCCGTACCATTCTACGGTCGCCTAAACGGGGATTTACCTTCCTGGACCCGTACCATTCTACGGTCGCCTAAACAGAGGTTTTGCTTTGCTAGGACCTGAACCATTCTTCGGTCGCCCAGCGTCGCAATTTGGGGAAAAATCTTTGGGGACAACTCCATCGAGTGTCAGTGTACTCAAAAGGGAAAATACCTGTACAACGACAAGTATTTAAGGTATAGATAGAGATATACTTACCTGACGATATCTCTGCTCATTGGGGACATGTCTCCTGTAAAACATGGTTATAGGAGAAGCAACATGTATTTGTGATTAAATAACACATGCATTAATTCAAGTAAGGTTCATGCGTAATGATTTCTATCAACCATGCATCACCTAATTCCAATGGAAAGGATTTCAAAAGAAGATTCCAATCTGAACACATGAGCGTCATGGATGTGTCAAATGAGGGATCATTTAGTCTGAAAGGACTTTTCACTCATCCTCATTAAAATGGAGCTTTTTTTATCCTGACCTTTGATACAGGATTTTGACAATCGCTTTATCTCACTGTCATCACGCCAAACAAGAGTCTGGGCAATCTCGCAAGTGGTACAACTTTACCAATCTGAGAGGTCTTTAACAGGGACCGTAATGTGAGCTTGATCAATGGCTTAACAAAGGGGACTCTTTGAGTCGAGACTAAAAATGACATTTCGCAATTGTCTTAGGATTTACAAGTCAAGAAAACCACGAAATGAGGCAGAAATTATCTTACTCGCACTTCTTCAAGCGATGCTTTCAAACATATGAACTCTTACGTTAATTCAAGTGCCCTAATCTGAAGAGGCTTTGCAAGGGACGTAACGTAGGCTTGGTTCATGGGTTGAGAAACGAATGGATCATTAGGCTCAAAAAGGTGTTTAGGGGATTAAAGTTGGTGATCATCTTGACATTTCCGCCACTTTTCTTTCCACTGTCGAAGATTTTTTCTCATCGAATCTCCATCGATCGCAACAGCATTCGAGTTTTAGTACCGCCTTGTTGTAGATATGACTCATTATATCAAGAGTTTGATTTTTTCCTTTGGGCATTGGCCTTGCTTTTACCAGGCACACTGCTTTTTCATGCCCCTTTTTTTTGCACTTGTTTTCTTTGGATTTGCATAGTTTTTTTTTTATCATTCTAGACCATGCCACTCGAATTTTTTCTTATCTTTGCCTTGCCCCAGTGTGGGGGATGATCACCAACTGGGTTTAATACGAGATGAATTCATAGGCTCAAGTGGGCTATGCAATGGATAAAGTGTATAAGATAGAGAAAGAACTGCTCTTCATCATCCTAAGGCACTTCAAATTATCGTAGAAGTTACACTGCGAAAGCAATACTTGAAGATCGATGCAAGTGTGAATAAGAAAATTCCTATCATTCATTTCAAATTTGTCCCGATGTGGGATGATCCTTGATAGGGATAATTTAAAAAGTTCTTCACGTATGTGGGCTAAAAGGGCTAATCAATGGGTATACATGAAGTGTTTCGGGCAGAGAAAAGAACTGCCTCTCATCACTTTGGTTAGCGTACCCTTTGCGAGATTACCTTTTTCCTTGCGGGCATGGAATTTTTTTCACAACTCACTAAGGATTAGTGTATGGAATAGTGTACGGAACAAGGCTCGCCTTTCATCATTCCAAGATATCCCATTTGACACATTCAATTTATCTCACACGGCTCATCAAGGAAGAAAAATGCAAGTTTTGCAACAAGTTCAGATAATTCAACTCATTGAAGCAATTTATTCAACATAGAAATGCTTGCAGTTCAAAAAATGACATGGAAAATTCTATCATGGGTAATACTTCTTGACAGCATCGGAATTAACTGGATTGGAAAACTCACGACCATCCATTTCTGCTAGGATCAAGGCACCTCCGGGAAGCACTTTCTTCACGACATAAGGGCCACTGTAATTTGGAGCAAACTTGCCCCCAGGGTCTGGAAATATTGGCAATAGCTTCCTTAGAACAAGATCATCCACTTCGAAATGTCTCGGCCGCACCTTCCGGTTGAAAGATCTAGCTACTCTCTGTTGATATGTTTGGCCATGGCAGAGAGCTTTCAATCTTTTTTCGTCGATCAAGTTCAACTGCTCAAATCTTTGTTGCGACCATTCTGCTTCCGATAAATCCACTTGGGAAAAAACTCTTAAAGAAGGAATCTCCACTTCGACAGGCAGAACTGCCTCCATGCCATACACCAGAGCAAAAGGGGTTGCCCCGGTAAAAGTGCGGATCGAAGTTCGGTATGCCATCAATGCGAAAGGTAACCTGTCATGCCAATCTCGATAATTCTCGGCTGTCTTAGCCAAGATCTTCTTGATGTTCTTATTGGCCGCTTCAACAGCCCCGTTCATTTGAGGGCGGTAAGGAGATGAATTCAGATGCTTGATCTTGAACTATTGAACAACCCATCAACAAGTTTGTTGTTCAAATTTGTCCCGTTATCAGTGATGATTGCTTCAGGGACGCCATAACGAGCAATTATGTCACGTTTAACGAATTTTACAATATTGCGGGCGGTGACATTTGCAAAGGATGTAGCTTCAATCCATTTGGAGAAATAGTCTATCGCCACCAAGATGAATCGATGCCCATTTGAAGCTTTAGGGTTGATTGGGCCAATCACATCAATGCCCCACATCGAGAAAGGCCATGGCTCGGAAAACTGGTGTAGCTCAGTTGGAGGAACATTTATCTTATTCCGTGAATCGCAACGGTGACAACTCCGAACATGTTGGATGCAATCACTTTCCAAAGTGTAAGCCGGTAGTAGCCTAGTCTCATGATTTTCTTGGCTAACATGTGTCCATTCATATGAGGGCCACATACCCCTTCGTGCACTTCTTGCATGATTTGAGTGGCCTCAACTGCATCTATACACCGCAACAAGATTGAATCGTAAGATCTCTTGTACAAATTCTCACCACTGACGAAAAACTTCGAGGCCATCTTCATGACATACTTCCTATCCGCCTGAGTGCTTCCCTCAGGGAATTCCTGCTTTTTAATGTAATTCATGATATCGTAATACCATGGTTTTCTATCGGGTTCTTCAGTCACGGTCATACAATAAGCCGGTTTTGGCAAAACCTCTATCTTCAGAGGCTCGACCTCTAACCCATCAGTGACTTGCAACATAGAAGACAAAGTTGCGAGCGCGTCCGCAAATTGATTATGAGACCTTGGCAAGTATTCAAATGAAATTTCGTCGAACTCCTTTATCAGATCTTCTAAATACTTATGATATGGAAGCAATTTGGCATCTTTAGTCTTCCATTCACCTACGGTCTGTAATATGATTAGCGCTGAATCTCCGAACACTTTTAACTTAGCTACACCCATCTCAATTGCGGCTTGAAGCCCAAGGATGCAAGCTTCATACTCGGCCACATTGTTAGTGCATGGGAATATCAATTTTGCAGCTTTGGATGGTGTTGTCCCTCCGGAGATATCGGGCTGCTCCGGTACAGAACCGAGACAAGTTCACGGCTCCATCAAAGAACATTGTCCATGAATCTTCACTTACGTTCAAGACACGATCATCTAGGAAACTATCATCATTATTCGAGACTCCTGAATTCTCGGCCAACAGATCAGCAATCACTCGACCCTTAACCGACTTTTGTGGCATGAATTGCACATCAAATTCTGAGATTAAAATCTGCCATTTAGCTAACTTACCCACCAAAGCTGGCTGATCAAGTAAGTACTTGATAGGATTGCTCTCGGTCACGAGGAACGTCTTGTGATGCAGCGTGTACTGTCGCAATCTATGCAATACCCACACTAATGCGGCACAAGTCTTTTCTACATCAGAATATTTCATCTCTGATACCGTGAATTTTTTACTCAGATAATAAATGGCTCGTTCTTTTTTATCGACGGGACTTTCCTGAGCCAACATTGCACCCAGTGACTCACTATGAATGGTGAGGTAGAGAATCAAAGGTTGCCCCGGCGATGGTGGGACGAGCATCGGTGGGTTCATCAAGTAATACTTCAATTTGTTGAACGCTTCTCGACACTCATTATCCCAGTTGACTTGTGCATTCTTCTTTAGGAGTTTGAAGAATGGCTTGGCGGTTTCGAGAAAGTTGGGAAATGAATCGAGCAATGTAATTCAACCTCCCAAAAGGCTCCGGACTTCTTTCACTTTGTCGACGGTGGTCGTAACTCACAAATGGCTTTAACTTTAGCCGGGTCGATTTCAATCCCTTTACTACTCACAATGAATCCAAGTAATTTACCGGATGTTGCTCCGAACACGCACTTAGCGGGATTTAGTCGAAGCTTGAACTCACGGAGTCGATCAAACAACTTCTTCAAGGTTTTGACGTGGCTTTTCCCAGTCGGGTTTTTGCAATCATATCATCGACATAAACTTCGATCTCTTGATGCATCATGTCGTGGAACAGTGCTATCATGGCTCGCGATAAGTTGCCCCTGCATTTTTGAGTCCGAAGGGCATAACCTTATAATGAAAGGTTCCCCGAGGGGTGATAAATGCAGTCTTCTCCTTGTCTTCCTCATTCATCTTTATTTGATTATATCCGGAAAAACCATCCATAAATGAGAATAGTTCAAAGCCAGCGGTACTATCCACAAGGACATCTATGTGTGGTAATGGAAAATCATCTTTTGGACTAGCTTTGTTCAGATCCCGATAATCAACACAAACACGAACTCGACCGTCCTTCTTCATTACTAGTACAATATTGGCCACCCATTCAGGGTACTGTGAAACTTCAATGAATCCCACCTTTAAGAGCTTCATCACTTTCTCCTCTATCTTCTTTGAGAGCTCGGGCTTAGTTCTCCGCAGCCTCTGCTTCTTAGGTGGCACGTCCAGATTAGTAGGTAGGCAATGCTCCACAATTGACGGGTCTAAGCCAGGCATGTCAGCATAAGTCCATGCAAAAATATCCTGATATTCCTTCAGTAGCCGAATCAGGTGTTCAACTTCATCTTTGGGAAGACTCGCCCCAATTTTCACCTCTTTGGCTTCTTCAGTGTCACTTAAATTAATAGTGACGGTCTGCTCGGATGTGGGAGCTTTAGCCTTTTCATGTTGTTCCCAGCTACGTTGCACTTCATTGGAATCTTCGATTGAATCTTCGGGATCATCATCATCAGCACTTGCTGTATTGGATTGGACCATTTCCACACCTTTGCATGTTATATGATTGTTCCTAAAACAGAATGTAGATGGATCAAAAAGACAAACAGGGGTAAATCATACTTATCTATCTTTTTTTCAAGGATTTTTCTTTTGAAAGAAAAAAATGAAAAGTGATTGGAAAAACGTTTTTTTTTTTTTAAACATTTTGACACGGGGAAAGCATGATGAAACCCGGGCCTCGGAATTCTCCTTGGATTTTTCATTTGTTTTATCGGTTGGATATCATCCCCGGGCTGGTTTGGTCTGCCTCATCATACTTTCAAAATAAAGGTTGTAATTTTATTCAAATTCATCAATCAATTACAATTTATTGAATGGAAAATGCATTTCAAGTCCTAAGAAGAAAACGAAAAGGAAGAAATCGAAAACAGTCCCTAGAAAGCAATAAAAATTCCCGCGCGGGGAATGTGCGAAAGCGATAAAAAAGTTACTCTTGTGGGCCAAGGCCCATCTCTTGAGGGATCCTTCATCAATGGCTCCTATGATGAGGTTGTCAAATAAGCTCGCAACTCCCGGCTCATCCTCAAGGTTTCCGGTCTTCGGGGGTGTTGGGTCATCCATGCTATCCCATCCATCGGGACTATCGACGAGGATCAACGCAGAGGCCGGGAGGGGCCGAATACTTCACCAGATAATCAAATTTGCCACTAGGCTGCCCCAGGGTATCTGCTTCATCCTGCAACATTCTAGGAGGACCGGGGAATGTTTCATGAATGCTCGAGGGTAGCGGGTTTTGCCTCCCTCGTCTTTGTCCTCTTGAACTCCCCCTACCTCTTCCACGGTACCCCAAACCAGCAGAAGGGGACCTCTGAGGGGCTTCAATGGGGCTTCGAATGCCTCGACCATTCATCCCAAGACCATTGCACGGAATGAAACCATTTCCGACCATTACTCTTCCTACCATGAGGGCAGCATCTGAAAATTCAGGAATGGGTGGTGATGAACCTCGAGAAGCATGTATGGTGGATACCAACTCGAATGAGTGGTAACTTGATTCGAGCTCAGAATCCGGCTCTACATAGGGGATGGCTGTTTCGTGATAGATCCGGTGGTCTTCCTCACCATACACGGTGACCAGCTTCATTCCGATTACAAATTTCACAGCTTGATGTAGACTTGAAGGCACCTTTGCTCCGAAAGTGTGTATCCATGGACGACCCAAAGCGGGAAATTGAATGCGTAGGGATGTCCAAGACCGAAAGGGAATGTTGAAGACAACCGGCCCTATCTCGTATGTCGAGATGGATTTCCCCAAGCACCTCTTTCTTTGTGCCATCAAAAGCTCGTGCGAGGTCATTGCTGCATGTATCCTTGACGGGTCTACCTTGAGGCGGTGCAGAGTGGCTAATGGACATATGTTCAGAGCGGACCCGTTATCAAGGAGCACTCGAGACACATGAGAAGACTTGTGTTTAACGGATATGTAGAGTGCTTTGTTATGTCCCCGGCCTTCAGGAGGGAATTCTTCATCAGAAAAGGCAATCAAATCCTTGAGAAGGACCGATCCCACAAATTCTTCCAACTTGTCTGCTTCAATTGTCTCCGGCACATGAATTTCACTCAACACTTTCATTAGTGATTTTTGATGCACAGAGGATGTTTGGAGAAGCTCGAGCAAGGAAATCTGAGCAGGCACTTTTCGCAATTGATCGACCACATTATACTCACTTGCCTTAATCACAGCCAGAAACTCCTTAGCCTCTTCATCGGTGACTGGCTTTGCAGGTTGAGCATTGGCTTGACCATAGGTTCGACCAGACCTTGTAACAAGGTCAACATCTAAGTCATAAGACCAAGGCACTGCCTTATTGTTGACATACTCGTATGGTTGAGGTACCTCGATCACAATCTCCTCATCAGATACATCTTCTAGCGGAGGCATGTCCGCGAGAGAAGGATCAACTTCTTCCTTGTCGGCATCGAGCGCAGCCTGCTCCTCCTCCCAATCGATGATGATATGAGAAATAGTGGAAACTACGCAATTACGATCAGCATATACGATAATGCCGTCATCCACCATTTGGGCAATTCTTTCCTTCATCAGCGATAGGGGAACATTCTCTTGTCTTGGATAATATCCAGCCCTCACTAGTCCATTGTAAGCATCTGCCACGTGCACCTTCGAGTCCTTGATTCGACCGACTTCAGGTTCTAGGATAGCATTCACCGTACCTTCATGCTCGGGTAGCGGATTTTTCTGTACGTTCGGCCGAGCAGTTTGAAACGAAAAGACTTTCGTGTCTAAGAGGTTCTGGATCTTGTGCTTGAGGGTGAAACATTCATCAGTTGAATGCCCCAGTTCACCGCTGTGGTAGTCACACTTCTTTGACGGGTCGTAATCGCGATTGCTTTCACGGTTAGGACGCTTTGGTTCACTAGTGAGCAAACCTTTCTTTCGGAGGATTGTTAGCACTTGGGATGGAGATCCGGGAGAGGAGTGAACTGCCTTTTTGCTTGGGCAAATGATTGACGACCGCAGTTTGTTGTTGCCTTTGATTCATCTCGGATAGCCGGGGCACGTTTGACATTTTCTTGGCTATAAGCCATATTCACATCTACAACCGCTTCCTTCTCTTTCTTAGCAAGTGAATCTTTTACTAGATGGCTCGTAAACCATCCTTCCCTTATCCCCATCTCAATTTGTTCTCCTACGGGAATAAGCCGATTGAAGCTTTCGACGTACGTACGGCCATTCGATTACGAAACTCCGAAGGGAGGGTCTTCACAAATAATTTCATCAGCTCTTTGTTGGTAGGCTCGGGAGTGATTTGAGCCGCGGGTTTCTCCATCTTACAAAGCATATTCTTTAAATGACTCGCTCCTTTTCTTTTCCATCCGCTCCAGGTCTTCTCGGGAAGGTGCGATGTCCATGTTGAACTTGTACTGTGTGAGGAACACGTCAGCCACTTCGTTCCAGGTGTTGAGGAGATTCACATTCTTCATCACGTACCAGTTTAATGCGGGTCCAGTCAAACTTGCATGGAACGATTGGATCATGAGGGGCTCATTTTTGACGTGCTGGGCCATGCGCACGTGGTACATTTGCAGATGAGATTTTGGGCAAGATGTACCGTCATACTTCTCAAAATCCGGCATCTTGAACTTGCTCGGCATTTTGACCTTCTCATAGAGCGAGAGGTCGAATGGGAGTGAGCTTTGTGATTCCTGCAGTTGTCTCACTTTCTCCTCCAGTTTTGCAACGCGCTCATCCTGATCTGTCTTCGGAATGCTATTAGGTTTGGCCTTTCCAACAAGGACCATGTCATCTTCCAACTCGGGCATTTCGTCATCGCTCATGAACGGGACATGTTTCCTCGCTTCGGGGCTACTATCTCGGGGAGAGCGAGTGCAGGATTTGGATTCACCCGAATGGATTGAAGTTGAGCTGTTATAAGCTGCATAGAGGCGGCTAGCTGTTGGAGTTGATCTTCCATGGTGGACATACGATCGCGCATCTCATTCTGGTCGGCCATTTTAGCCCTTGACCTTGTAACAATAGGCGATCGAGGTGGATCCGTTGTCACCTAAAGAAATAGAGATAATGTAAGAACCAAAGACAAGATAGGAAAATGGCCCACGACAATGGTCTAAACGTCTGATTTTATTGAAAATTCACTTGAAATATAAAGTCCAACTTCCTAACAATGAACTAAGAATTGAAATTCAAGTCCCTAAACATCAAACTAAAAATTGAAAGTATTGAATTGAAAATTGGAATCAAGGTCCTTAAACATCAAAAATTCAAAACATCTCATTTTATAAGCTCTCGGGATCCCAACGTCTTGCGAAGCTTCTTATTTTCAGCTTCAAGCATTTCCACTTTCCGCTTAAGATGCTCAATTTGTGCTCGCGAGTAGGCTTCTCGGTCACATCGGGGACTACGGGCGTAAGGCAACGGGAATCCGGTGTTGTTGGATGTAGAATGTCGACGCATGGTGGATCTCCTCCTTGCCTTTCAGTCTCTTGGGCACCAAAATCTTCTCTAGATGGCACTCCTTCCACGCAGCAATGATCATCTGGACCTCATTGAAATAATCATAGTCCTTGCGGATGAAACGAACTTGGAACAATTCCGTCTTGAGGGGCGGAGGAACTTCTTGAAGAGCTCGTCTGCGACGGGCCACTCTATACGGGTAATAGGAGGTTGCACCGAAAGGCCTAACAACGGAATGGGCCCATCATATTTGTGAGAGAAACGAGCCTCCTCAACATGAAGCCATTTAGTATACCATAGAAATGCCTTGGGCTTAGGATTTTTCAGAAAATTAACCCAACGGGCGTATTGTTTATTCGGGGAGAAACGTTCCAAAATCGCAAATTTTTGTATGGGGTGCCTTAAATCATCAATCTTAAATTGTTTCATAAGGTGCCCAAAACCTTTTATGTGTGAGAAAAACCATATTTGCAAAAGTTCAGGGAGGGCACGCATAGTCTTTTCTTCATTTTGCTTGAAACGGTTCAATGACAAGAATGTTTCGGCTAAAACCATATTGACATAATTTAGGCCGTTGCAAATACGATTAACCACCCATGAAATTGAAGGATTAATGGCATTTCTTCGATAAGGAAAAACAACTAACCCGAAAAATGCTAATATGAAAATCCTAGCTTTTGAAATCATTGATTGATTTGCAAAACATTCTTCCAAAAATGAAAATGGGCATGCAAAACAATTGGCTTTGATGACCTTCCTTACTCTTTCGGTTTCGATTTCTAAAAAGTGTGATAATTCAGAAATAGAATCTATACCGATAGGCGGTCTAACAAGTTCCTTTTCCAAAGGCATTCCAATGGCAATACTATATTCTTCAAGCGTTGGGGTCAGCTCGAACTCACCAAATATGAAGGTGGAAGTTTGCGGACACCAAAAATGAGGGAGTGCTTGTATCACACCAGAATGAATGTTGATCTCTAATAGTGGAAGAAGTCGGGGGATCCTGGCTTTCACATATCTCTGGCCATCTTGATCTAACTGGTCCAACCACAACTTGAGCTCTTTTTTGGGAGTGGAAATGAATTGTACGTCGGTTTTCCCCATTGCATATAAAACGAAATTGACGACGAAACCTATTGTCATGGGCCGACAGAAATTAAAGTAAAGTAAGTAAATTGCGAAAATTTAGACAACTTACTTTCACCAGAAATAGATGACAATCACATAGACACACACATGAGACGTGAGGCTCGATTTCTATCTAAATGGCTTAACAAAGTGAGTTAAGAGGGTGATCGACCGTTGCAGTCTCGCATTAACGTGTCGGGTCCCCTTAACTCGGCTCGTCGAATGGAATGTCCAATAGTCACGCAGTCTCGCGGATATGGACAAAACACATTCGACACCATGAAAAACTTTCGGGGAAGAGAAGGTCAACCTCTACATAGCAGTCTCACTTTGGAGGGAGTATACTTCTCAACACCATCCTAGAAATCCTATCGCAGCCCAGGTCCGACCGCAGGTTGTGTGTGCAAATAGTGTAGTGCTAAAGCAATAAAGCATGCACAACAGTTTAAATGCAAACAACACTTCTAATAAATCATTCATCCCTCACTCCGACCTGCAAGACAAATGTTAGCAAAGACTACTCCCCTTATACCTCCCATCTGCAAGAACATTTAACACCTTAAGGGTTAGGGGCGTACCTGGGATCCTCGCTGCCAAACAAAAACATTTTTCAAAATGAAAGAAAAATTGGCTTAAGTCCACTAAGAGTTTTAAACTCAAGTCCCCAATGGAGTCGCCAAGCTGTCACGACCTAATTTTTCGGGTGCACCACCTAAAACTAGGTTAATGGACTACTAAGTCTTTAAGCTTAGCTCGGGCTCTCCCAAGCCCATACCAATTCGCGACTTAAGGTTCAAATATGCAAATGATTATTTTCTAGGAGTCGCCACTAATCAGTTTTCGGTAGGTCGATTAGACACCTAAGTAAAATAATGGGAGAATTATTTTACTCCTACGAACCAGAGACTAAGGGTACGGGGACTTGGTTACACTAGACTATCTTAGTGCCCTCTCGGTACCATTTCTTTTTTTAATTTTTAAAAATGTTTTTACAAGCAGCTTGGATTGATTTTAATCTAAATTCTTATCATGCAAATGAGTGGCCACACGGGTGCTCAACCATTATTAAACAATCAAAAGACGTCCACTAAAAGAAATAAACACACGAAGCATTTTTTGGGTTTTCTTTTATCTTGAAATCGAAACGTGCATTTTAACTTCATGATCTAACAAGCAAATTTTAATTAAATACACCTAACATGCAAATTCAATTTTGATTTTTACTTTTTTTTTTAATGAATATCATGCGATGCACGCTAATAATCTAATATGACATGGCGACATGACCTAAACTATATGATATGAAGAAATGCAATAATTAAATATGCAATCTAAATTAACTAAAATGGCCTAATTCTAATGACATGCAATTTCTAATTAAATGGACCTAATAACAATCTCTAAATGACGTGCATTTCATGGGCCTAATTCTATATGACGTGCACATAATATTCCTATTCTCCTAAAAATGCAATCTATCCTAGAGAATGAAATGAATTTACTCTAAGACAATTTTTTTTGTATTTCTCATGAAATTCGAAATTAAGAAAAAATGCAAAAAATGATCTAATTGTATTAAGATTCTATCTAATTTAAACTAAGGATTAAGTCATATTAAATCATAATTTAAACTAAGACATTATCTTAATCTAAAATGCAATTTATCTAAAAAGATTATCTAAATTTAAAATGAAACATGTATTTCTAACCTATATGCACAATGATTTTTTTTTTTGTTTTTCTTTATGAAATTCGAAATTAAAACTAACACGTAATTAAACATGCAATTCAAAAAAAACTAATAACCTAAATGAATGCACCTTTTTTTGTTTTTATATTTTTTTAATTCGCAATAAAACCCTATTTTAAAAAAAATATTTAAGTCTGAAACTAACTTATCTCTAAAAATGCAATCCTAAAAATATAATCCTAAAAAAATCTAATTTACTACCTACATGTCTAACTTGTTAAATCTTTATGCTTCGATGCAAGATTTTGACCCTTTTTCCTTTTGATTGTTTTTAAAAGATAAGAAATTATTAAATAAATATTAACTCTAAACTATCAACAAAATAAAGGATTAAAATAACTGAAAAAATAACCTGTTGTCTCACGGGTCAAATTAACGGTTATCCTAACCCTAATTATCACGACAACAATTCAAAATGACTAAAAATCTGATCCGAGATCTTACGGATCAAATTAATAATCAAATTGATTCAACAATTTAAAATATCAACAAATCCCAAGAATTAATATAATTAAAAAATTGACCCGACATCTTACGGGTCAAATTAATAATTACAGTAATTTTAGGAATAACACCTATGGATAATGCCTATAACAATCGAACCTAAAAGTTACCTTACAATAAACAAACTTAAACATAAATAATAAAACGACTAAAAGTAAAGCAAAATAATATAAAATAAAAAAAATAAAAAAAAAATAAAAGAAAAATAAACAACCTAAGGAAATAGAGGGCAGCAAGCTCGTCGGTGCCGGGCCGGGGCTTGGGTCGCCGGAGCTCAGGGTTCCGGCGAGGTGGTTCAGCAGCGCGCGGCGAGAGACTCGGCGACGGCGAGATCTGCCCCGGACAGTCGCGGTCAATTTGGAGCTCCGAGCTTGAGCAGATCTGGACAAAGGAGGGGGACGGAAGCCGGTGCTCACGGCTCGGCGTCCGGTGGGGCGTGATGGGCGGTGACACTCGGGCGCCGCAAGTCGCCGGATCGGGGCTCGGGCTTGCTGCGGTTGAGGGTTGGCGCGGCGATTCGGCGACGGCTTTGCGGATGGCAACCGGCAGGCGCTCGGGCGGAGTAAACGCGAGCGGAACAGGGGTAGGGCTCGGGTGGAGGAAGACTCAGGCGTCGGGGATTCGGAGCGGCGCGGCGGTCGCGGCTGGCTTCGAGGCGGCGAGCAGCGCGGGTCCGCAGCGGATCGGCAAGGCGGCAGCGGCCCGGGTAAGCGAAGCGGAGACTGAGGCGCATCGGAGCAAGGGGGTTGCTGCTGCGTCGATCGAAGATGGAGGTTGGTGTCAGTTGCAGGCGAGATCGGAACGGTGAAGCAGGGGCGAGCATTCGGGTGTAGAGCCGGCGAGGAAGGCCCGAGATCTGCGGTCGTCGGGGTTGCTGGCCGTCGGGCTGAGGTCGCTGCAGGACGCGGTAGTGTGGTGGCCGCTCGGGATCTGCTGGCGTCGTGGACTGCTCGAGGAGGAGGTGCGGCGTCCCGTAGGGTGTTGCGGCTGGAGGGTTGCAGATCCGGTAAGCGGAGAGGCAGTTCCGGCGGTGGACGACGCAGGCACACCCGACGCGTCCAAGGGGGAGGTCCTTTAAGAAGACGACACTGTTGCCCCCCCCCCCCCTTTTTTTTATTTTTTTTATTTTCCTCTCTCTCCTCTCACCTCACCTGTCTCGTCGCTTTCTTCTTTTCCTCCCCAAAAGAAACGAAGCTTTCCTCCCTTTTTCTCTCTTTTCACTTTTCCCTTTGTGTTCTTTTCTTTTTTTACCTCAGAAAAACCAAGAAAGCCTCCTCTCATAATTAACTTCGTACACTCCTTTTATAGGCAAAATAAAAATGAAATCCTAATAAAATATTTCGAAAATTGCCTATAACCTCCGAATCACAAAAATATTTTTATTCTCCTTATCTTATGAATATTCTCTCATGATTTCATCATCTATTGATAAAGATAAGATTACAATGCGATTTCCCTAATTTCCAAAAGTCATTGTGATATCACATCAAATCTTAATTTTTCAACAGATAATTAATTAAAAATGATGACGGGCTTGGGTTAATTTGTTCCTTTCGTGGGCCTAGCCCAACTAATTTGAACCCATCCGCACCGGTCCAATAAATAAAAAATGCAAATTAAAATAAAATGCACCTAAACCTATATGCTATGTGATTAATATATTTTTAGGGATAAAATTAACCCCAATTTTCTATGCAATAAATAAATTAACTAAATCGCCAAAATTTAGGTGTCAACAAAAGTCAAAACCAGAAAAGTTTGGGTGACGTTGCCCCATTATCTGAGCTAGTTGTTTTCTTATTCTAATAAAGAATTGGAAGAGAGGAAGTGGCCCCGCAAGTTGCTTCAAAATGCCCCAACATGAAATCTATATAAAGGGACTTCCCAAAGCTTTTGGTACCCATAAACCAAACAGAAGCAAAAGCAGAGGCAAAACCATATATTGCCATGGCTTCTTACCGTAACATCGGCCTAATTGCGCTCTTGTTCCTCATTGCCACCACTCCACGCACTCACGGAATCATCCTCGGCAATGTTGCCCAGGTCAACATCGTCGGCCGCCTGAGCTGCGTTGTCCCAGGGGTACTGCCGGCCTTGACCGGTTCCCCACTCAGCGGAGCGACGGTGGTCTTCACATGCAATGGTGGAACGACCACCCTCGGCCAGGCCGTCACCAACACAACCGGATTCGTGAGCGCCTCATTCAACCTATTGGACAGCGTTGTTTTCGACCCCTCGACATGTGTGGGGACAATCAATCTCTTGAACGCCGCAAGCTGCAGTCTCTTTCCTCCGACCGGGACTGTTGGCACGACCCTCACCCTTTTGAGCTTTGTGCAAGGAGTAGCACAGTTCACAACGGGGATAATCTTCATCGGTTGAACTTGTACTTGCGATGTGTTACGCCCATGCAGGAAATAGGTTTGCATGAAGTGAAGCTTGCCAAAAGAAGGCAGCAAAGTCCTGTCTTCACTTTAAATAAATGATACCTTCTCGTCTCTTTAAGGTTTAAATAAGGCAACATGAAAAATAAAGATTCAGATCTCTCTCTCTTTCTCTCTCTGCATTTCTATATTGACGAAGGTTGTCCTAAATTTTCATGGATTCTCATAACATATTGGTTCAATCCTCCTTCCCCTTACACCTCTCCCCATTCAATAATATATTATTTACAAAACCGCGAAGCGGTGGATAGATATAAACATATCTAGTGATGTGTTGAAATTAAACAAGACACATAAAATTTATATGTGGTTTGCAAGTGAGATCGACGGCATGTTGTACTATGATCAACAAATGGAGATTCCATCTCACTCTCAAATGTTTTCCGAACTCGGCTCTGAATAGCCTTATGAAAATTAAGTCAAAGAGAAACTAAATACAAACTCACACTTCTCTTTACGACTCTTCAAAGCTCTCTCGAGTTAGAGTTGATATAATGTGCAAAATATGTTAAATCCCAAACTAAAACTCTGTCTCTTGTGTAGTGGACATTCAGTGGTCTGCACATCCGAAATATCTTGAACTTTCTCGGGTAGCAAGTCGGAAGTTAAACCAAGAGTTGGATGTCCGAATGTAGTGGCACCCAAATTTCAGCACAAGTCCAACGTCCAACCAACCTTGGCTGGCCCTCCGATTCCAACTTATATCTTTGCACTTTCCCAAACCTACTTCCCATACTCCGGATGTACTTGAACTTCAATCTCGATTTAATTCCAAACTCATCTCTAAGACCAGATTCGAGCCTATCGATCATGATCTCGTCCGAGCCCCCCGAGCAACCCATTTGTTGCAGACGTTGACCACATCCATAGAATACTGGGAACTTAGCTAATGGAATAAACTTCATCAACATGCCCTTATCTCGTATAAAAGGCACCTGACATCGACTTCTTTGGTTCGCTCATGGTATATCTGATTTTTGGTCATATTTATTACGCTCTGAAGTCCATTAGCATGTAAGTGCGAGACAAACAGTGCAGTACTTATGCTCTATAAGTAGCTGAAAAAAGAGATGAAGGGTTTTTGTATTAGCCACTGAGGCATGGGATGGAACGAATGCAACCATTGCTTAGCAAACGTGTCTCATATTAACCCCAATATTTATGAGTCATGGGATCGTATTGTTTCCATGGAAAACTTTACTATCTCTAACCTTGGACATGAACGGCGTGCATACAAAGAAGCAGGACACCAACGATATGCATACAAAGAAGGGGGTTGTCACGTGTTGAGTGGTTTTGGGTCTCTCTCGCCCCAACAGCTAGTTAAGTGGGTGACGCATTCCCTTACAATTATAAACTAACCACCAGCCTCTTCCACAAGAGATGTGGAATAACCTCAACAATTGCCCCCTCACACATCGGGCTTGGGTTAGAGCCGTAATGACTAGTAACTCTCCCATGTGATTGTTGGCTCTGGAATTGTTAGCGAACCAAGGCTCTAATACTCGCGTTGGGTGGTCTTAAGCCTCTTTTACTCCAAAAAATAACTCAAATGATAAGACCTTATCTCATACTTATAAACCGACCACTAGCTTATTTCACAACCGATATGAGACAATCTTAACCAAGGGGGAGACATCATTAGTTTCATGACTTGATTACTATTTCTGGAAGTTATAGGATTCAATTGTACTTTCGTAACAAATTTAACGACTTTCAATACACCTATTCCGTAATATTAAATGGGAATTTGCACCCTCATATGACGAGACCAAGTACAATAATTGTAAAAAATACTCCCAAATCTCCAACTCCATTATAATCACCCTTAAAATTTATTGACTGCAAAGAGAAAAGATCAAAGCATTTTGATTTTTTCAACCTCATTTTGCTAGAGGTAAAGGCATCAAATGTAAAAATTGCTAATGAATAATGAAGAGCCTTTAAAAACTGGACATTTATATGCGTAATTTTTCTTGTCTAGCTCAATCATGATTGTGGGGAATCCCTTTAACTTGTGTAACATGGCATGCGATGTAAATACAGATCGAAAGGGCATAGATAATCCACTAATCCAACTAGTCAATATACCATTTCGCCACTTTAATTCCTAGTTAATTACTAAATCATGATACTGAGCTTGGCGTTGGTATATGTAATCTAGACTTGGATTATGGTACATCACAACACGGATCGTGTCACGCCCCGATCCTCCGAGCGCGTGCTCATCCCTCTGCGGTCGATTAAATAGCGATGTCCCAGGACGCATCGCCGACCCATTCATTTTAATGCACATGCGGAAGCAAATAATTAATCCCTAGACAACAACAAAATGGGATAGAAAAGTAGGGTCATAATTTTTCAAACTGAAAGTCACAACACACTTATATACATATCATGACCAGTCATAATATATACAATACAAGCCGCTATACATATATAAGGTCTGCAAAACAGGGGGCACAAAGAACTACAGATCTTCCTCCTCATCCTCATCCTCATCCTCATTGGAGCCTTCAGCTGAATACACGGGGGACTCAGGTTCCGACAGGTTGGGGTCTTGGTCCACCACCGAACCACCTAGAGGGTCGGCCGTACCCTTTCCAAAAGCTACTTCCAACACATAAAAAGGAACCTCAGACTCCGGTATGGGCCCCTCTCTCTGTCCATTTCACTCCTGGCGATACCATGATCTGTATTGATGGGGCACCTTTTTGGGTAGACCCGCATCGACCCGGACCACGGATTTCACCAACTCATATACCCATCCCCTTGGGTCTCCATGAAGCGGGATGAAGCACTTCTGCTTTGTAACCTTCTTTGGCTGTCCAAAATGCTCAGGAGGAGCTGCCATCTGGGGACCTGAAATGTTATCCCACAATGGGGTGAGACGACGTCTCAGCAAGTTCACCCCCTAAGACCCGACTAGGAAGAAAAGACGCCCCAAGGGCTGCCTAAGCACAAACACGAGTCAGAGGACTTACCTTTACCTCAGTTCATTCCTGCAAGTCAATATAATTCAAATAACCATCCAATCATTTCAACCAATTAGATCGAACCATCGATCAATAGACTTAGTTGATCCCATGTCATCAAGACCATTCCCCGATCATCTGAATCAATACTATCTATAAAGTCCGATCATATCAAGGACTGCTCACTCTAACCTGAATATAGATAGTATAGCTCACTCAAAGCGGATATATAGTATACTGCTCGCGCTAAGTTAATATGTCGAGGCCCTCAGGCTGATATAGTATACTGACACTGCTCACTCTAAGCTGATAAGGTATACTGCTCACGCTAAGCTGATATATCGAGGCCGTCAGGCTGATATAGTATACCGGTATACTGCTCGCGCTAAACTAACATATCAAGCCCGCGGGCTAATATAGTATACCATCCTGATCATCTAACAATTTCACCATTTTTATCATACTCGATAAAAATTATAGTGTGTGGGTACACGGTCGGCCTTAGCTAAAATACAATATTTTCCCCTTTTAAAATCCCACTAATTTCAATGATCCATAAATACATTTTGGTATTGTAAACCGACGCCCGGTGATTTTCTAATTAATTATTGAAATTAAATAAATTCTAAGATAAATACCGAAAATTACAAATCACACACAATCAGCACAAACCGACCCTCAATTAATTAAACAAATCACACCATTACGATCAGCATAAAATTCCGGTCACCGACTATCCCGGTCTAATTTTCGAAAAATAATAATTAATTAAATAATGGAAGTTAATTATTAAATACCAATAAATAGCAAAAATGCACAATTATGCCGGAAAAGCCTAATTAAAAGCCAAGATGGGCTCGGAAAAATTCTGAACTACTCTAGATAAATACTAGAGCTTATTTAGGCTCTAATTACACTACTCTAACCACCTAACATGCAATATCGAATGATTAAATTGTTAATCTATTCTAACTATCCACCTAATCCATACTTAGTCTAAACTAATCAACCCTTAAGCATAATTAACTTCCTAAGCAGGGATTAGTGAGTAAACTCACTTGATTAACGATCCGCTCAAACCACAACGATGAGGACGCGGAGAGGATCGACAAACTCCGAAGCGAGTGCGCTTTTCGAGGTCCGGAAGGGCACCAAAGCGGGCCAAACAGTGGTTGGAAACCCAGAAGCTTCGGTCTCTATTTGGTGGTCGAAGGAGCTACTTCAGTGGCCGACTGAGGCGGAAACGGGCAGGGACGGGCGGACGGGGTTGCTGCGGGGTCACACGGCCAACGACGGGGCTTCATGGCGGCGGAGGCAAGCTGGACGGGCTCCGACTGAGCCTGACATGGCCTGCAGGGCTCCGACTGGGCGGAACGACGGCCAAGGACGCGTGCGCAAGCAAGAGGCGCGACTGGCGAGCAGGCAGCACGACGGTGGCTGTTCGGGCTCCGGTGCGCTTCGACGGTGGAGGGGAGGGCTTGGCCGGCTTCTCTGGTGTTTTTAGAGGTTTTAAGGAGCTAGAATGGGGGTGCTGGTCGATCGGATGGGAGGAGAAGAAGGGGGAGGAGACAACAACAATGGAGGGGCCCACCTTGGTGTCCTCTCTATCCTCTTGTCTCCCTTGGTGAGGTCCACCATGTAGCTGGCTTCCTCAGCTGCTTTTCCAGCCACAAGTCTTCCTTTAGAAGCCTTGGAAGGGTCCAAAGGTTGTATCCAAAGGGGGGGGGCTACGAATTTTGGTGGCATTTGGCTCAAATCCACCTCAATTCCTTTCTTGAATCAACTCAAATTGGCTCCCATAAATTCCATTATCGAACTCACGATCAAATTGATATTTTTCCATGCCATTAGAACCTACTTGCATCCCAATTTCGCGATCAAAAAACGATCCTCAGAATTTCCCGGAAAAAAAATGACCTTACTTTGAAATTTCGCCGAAAATCTCGGTTTGTAGAAAAATCTTCGGAGACTGAGTCGACGTTCCTAAAATGACCCATGACATGACAGAATTTTCAATTTTTGAAATCGAATTCAAATTTGCAGTTAATTTCAATCTGGCGCGATTCTAGCGTCACCTAGGCTATCGGGTAGCTTTCAGAAAGTTTTGTTAGGGAAATTCCTTATGATGTTTTGAAGATGACAAAATAAATCAAAGGCTACTAACGTGTTTGATGGTTGAGTAATAGACTATGCAGATGATAGAACATGTAAAGGATATTATCGAAGTCTATGCTTGGAAAAACCAGAAGACGGACTCTATGATGAAGCTGAACTTATTTAGACTGTGTCCAGACCTTAAAGCTAAATATGTTCGGAAGCAGACTATGTTCAGACTTACGTCCATATTGTAAAGTTTATTGCACTCAGACTCAGATTATAAAGTCTATCAGACTCAAGACTCTACTTCAGACAGAACACTCTCAGACTTCACATCCAAAACGAGACCGATCGTAATACAAGCCCAAACATATAATGGCTAGTAATCTGGTTTGGATTCTACATCAAGATTGATTTGATTGACTCAATCTAATTGATTGACAATTGGATCTTGAAGACAAGAACTTTCTATACGAAGAAGCTCTACTTATGGAAACCAAGATTCTGTTTGTATGGGCGATCGGAATCAATTTGGGATTCTACTTCTATCACTCAACGGCTACCAAATCTTCTAGATACAGATCTGTCCAATGGGTAGATTGGAAGATGATCCTCGAGATACTGTCCAACGGCTAGTTTGGAAGTGGAGGAGTATTTAAGGAGATGAAGGACCGATGAGCAAGTAAGAGATGGAGCGTAGAATTTATAATTCCAAAGTCTGAGCAAACTTCGATCATACACTTGTCTCTTGTGAGCTTAAACGTTTGTGATCGTGAGAGAAATACCAAAAGAGTGACTTAGTGAGATAGTGTGATCTATCACTGAGTGTTTGCACTCAAAGTTGTAATCTCTTGTTGATTGCATAGTGGAATCTAGCAGAAGGCTGTTAGCGTGGGAGAGTGGACGTAGACTTGATCTAAGCTTAACCAATATAATTTTTGTGTTCCTTTTCTAGTCCCTGAACTATATTTTATTTCGCATATATTTGCCAAGGTTTTGTTTAAACACCTATTCACCCCCTCTAGGTGTTCATACTAGCACTCACAAGTTTTAGTGCAAATGACCCGTAGTTGATTTTCTTCGAGCCACAATGAACCTCTTCGACACATTAGCGACTCTCGGTGGTCGTGAAAATCTCGATATTTCGAATACGGACACAGGATACCAAAACGATAGAAATATCAATCTAGTGCTGGTTGACGAGAATTTTTATAATTTAGTGGAATCACCCACGTTTAGCCACACATCTCAATCGAACCGACCTATCTCTGATCTTTAATTGATTTTTAACTGTGCCGTAATGATTTCAGCAGATGAGCACGGTCGAGTGGCCGATTCCTGGTCGAATTCTCAAGTCTATTGCATTAAAATCCCTTAATAACTACCCTAGAGATTCTAGTTATTTCAGAAGTGATCAGCTTTGAGAACAACACTATAGACGCGTGGATGAATGACCCGATTTATTAAATTGAAAACAAGATTGAAAAATTCATGACGTCACAACTCTTTCCCTCTTATAAAAATTTCGTCCTTGAAATTTAAACCATTACAAAACTTTAAGTAAAAAGGTGGGGGTATAATTGTCTCATCGATTCTTCACTCTCCCGGGCTCCTTCGCACCGTAGTATTGCCAAACCACTTTGACCAACGAGATGGTCTTGGTGCGCAGAACCTGCTCTTTTTGATCCACAATTTGAACTGGGCTTCAACGTATGACACTCTATCATCCACGTTCAATTCTTCAAAATTAAGCACATGGGTCGAGCTAGGCTTATACTTCCTCAACATTGACATGTGAAAGACGTCATGCACTTGCGCTAGTCTCGGCGGCAATGCAAGACAATACGCTAGGATCCCGATTCTCTCTAGAATCTCAAAGGGACCTACATACCTCTGACTCAGTTTTCCCTTCTTGCCAAAGCGCGGAGTACCTCTCATTGGTGACACTTTCAGAAAAACATGATCACCAACTTGAAATCCAATGGTCTCCGGTGCTTATCTGCGTAGCTTTTCAGGTGACTCTGAGCGGTTTTTAGTCTACCTCGATGACCGCAATCGCATCCACCGATTGTTGTACCAACTCTAGGCCCGTGATCTTCATTTCCCCGACTTCATCCCAACACACTAGCGTTACGCACGCTCCGCCATACAATGCTTCGAAAGGAGCCATCGAATGCTCGCGATAGCTGTTGTTGTAGGCAAACTCAACCAGATGAAGTTGTTCTTCTCAACTTCCCTTGAAATCTAGCACGCAAGCTCGCAGAATGTCCTCGAGGGTTTGAATTGTCCTCTCAGACTGGCCATCCGTCTGAGGATGATATGCCGTACTGTACTGTAGCTTCGTACCTAAAACAGCCTGCAAACTCTTCCAGAATGCAGCTGTAAATCTCGCGTCTCGGTCTCAGGTAATCATCATCGGCACTCCATGCAGACGAACTATCTGACACACGTACAACTCTGCATGTCTGTCCAAATCAAGGTCCTTCCGTACTGCAATGAAGTGAGCCGACTTTGTCAGTCTGTCGACCACTACCCAAATGGAATTGTTTCCTCTCTGACTCCTTGATAGGCCGGTCACAAAATCCATCGTGATGTGCTCCCATTTCCACTCTGAGATCTCGAGAGATTACAGAAGTCCTCCCAGCTTACAATGTTACGCTTTCACTTGCTGACACGTCAAACACTTAGCGACATGCTTGGCGATGTCTGCCTTCATACCAGACCACCAATAGTGTTGACGTAGATTCTAATACATCTTAGTACTCCTAGGGTGAATATTGTAACTGTTGTGATGAGCTTATGATAAGATCTCCTCTCTAAGCTCTGCATCGTCAGGTATACACAATCTTCCTCGGAACCTCAGTGTTCCATCCTCAGAAATCTGAAAGTCAGCTTTTCTCTTATCATTATCTTCTTGCAGGATCTTTTGAACATCTGGGTATGTCGGCTGAAGTAATTTGATCCTGATCTGAACATCCGGTTCAATTATGAGGGTAACCATAAGTTCAACAGGTGGCCTACCTCAAATTTGAACACCGAATCTCGAGTTCTCTCGATTAAATTCCACTCTTTAACTAGCATATGAGCAATTGAAGACTTCCAACTCAAAGCGTCGGTGACCTTATTCGTCTTTTTCGGGGTGATATAAGATATCAAAATCATAGTTTTTCAGAAGTTCCACTCAACGGCGCTGTCTCATATCCAACTCCTTTTGAGAGAATAGATACTTGAGATTTTGATGATCAGTGAAGATCTGGAATCTTTCTTCGCACAAATAATGTCTCCAAATCTTCAGAGCGAAAATGATGGCTGTGAGTTCCAAGTCATGCGTCGAGTAGTTATGTTCATGAGGTCTCAACTGACGGGAGGCGTATGCAACAACCCTTCCATGTTGCATCAGTACACAACCCAATCCTCTGAACGACGCATCACTGTAGATCTCATATCCTCCAGGACCAGATGGAATGGTCAGCATAGGGGTGGTAGTCAGCTTCTGCTTAAGCTCTTGGAAACTACGCTCGCACTTGTCTGTCCACATGAACTTCTCTTCTTTCTTTAGGAGTCGAATCAACGGTGACACTAAAGCCAAAAATCCTTCCACGAACCTTTTGTAGTAACCTGCCAAACCTAGAAAACTTCTGATCTCTGTCACTGTAGTTGGTCTGGGCCAGTTGATCATTGCTTTAATCTTGGCTGGGTCCACGGAGATTCCTTCGCCTGAAATCATGTGACCTAGGAAAGCAACACGAGTCAACCAAAACTCGTACTTGCTAAATTTGACATACAGTTGATGAACCCTCAAAGTCTGCAGTACTACTCTTAGATGACTCTCATGCTCTTCAACACTTCTCGAATTTACCAGAATATCATTGATGAACACGATCGCAAATTGATCCAAGTATTCTTTGAATACTCGGTTCATCAGATCCATAAAAGTAGCTGGGGCGTTTGTCAAACTGAACGGCATTGAACTCATAATGGCCGTATTGAGTACGAAACGTTGACTTTGAAATGTCCTCCTTCCTCTCAGCTAATGATATCCCATCCTCAAGTCGATTTTGAAAATATCGACGCTCCTTGTAACTGATCAAACAAGTCGTCGATCCTCGGGAGTGGATACTTGTTCTTGATCGTCACCTGATTGGGTTAACAATAGTCGATGCACAGACGCAACGAACCATCTTTCTTCTTCACAAACAAAACTGGTGTTCCTCAAGGTGATGCACTGGGACATATGAATCCCTTATCCAACAATTCTTGCATCTGCACTTTTAGTTCTTTCAACTCAGATAAGGCCATCCGGTAAGGAGCCTTAAAGATTGGCTCTGTCCCGGGTGCTAATTCAATCACAAACTTGATCTCTCTCCCTGGCGGCAAGCTTGGCAATTCCTTCGGGAATACATCTGGAAATTCTTGCACTACTGAGATATCTTCAATCTTCAGCTCCTCAACTATCGTATCCACAACAGTTGCCAGGTAACCTTGACAACCCCCGTCTAACAAACAGGTTGCCTCAAGCGACGAAATCAGTGTAATCGAGGGTCCTCCTCGACTTCCAATAAACTCGAAACTCTCGCCCTCTATCGGGTCAAACTGAATCGCTTTACGATAGTAGTCCATCTTAGCTCGTTGCTTGGTGAGCCAGTCCATGTCAATTATCAAATCAAAGTCATACATGGCTAGGACTAATATGTCTATTTTCCCCTCTCGCTCACCAATCACTAACTTGCAACCATAACAACCCAATGCGAGACAACACCTTATCCTTTAACGGTGTAGATATGCTAACCACTAACTCCAGCAACTCAGGACTTATTCCTATCAATTTAACATATTGCTCGGCAATAAAAGAATGACTCGCTCCTGGGTCGAATAAAGCATAAGCAGCATGGTTGTTCAGCGATACCGTACCTATAATCACATCAGGCGCATCCTCAGCCTGACCTCTAGTGATGGCATACACTCGTCCCCCGAGAGGGGGTCGTCGTCCACCCTACGGCGCGTTCTGTGGCGCATACCCTCTGATCTGTCCCAACGGTGGCGGTGGCGGTAACTACGATTGTCTTCTTGTTCGTCTAGGACAATCTTTGGCCATGTGACCCTGTTGGAGACACTCAAAACAAGCACCCGTTCTCCGAGGACACGGGTCATACCATGTCGCCTTCCACAGAAGCGACATGTCATTCTGGCTTGGCCTTGACTTTCCAATTCCACCCTTCTGGTTGGGTGGAACATGGAACATTCCTCCAGTCATGGGCCTCTTCCCATGTCGAATCCCTTCTCTGCTTGAATTAAACCTCGATCCAGACGAGGCGGCTTGCTCGTTTAGACTTCTCTCTAGCAGCCGAGCTCGGTTGTAGACTTCACGATAGTCCTTCAGGTCAAACGGCACCAGTGGTTGTTTCAGCTCTAATCGAAGGCCATTCTTAAACCTTTGAGCTTTTTCTTTCGGATCTACTATCAATCTCGGAGCATACTGAGAAAGCTCCGCGAATTTGACCTCGTACTGGTCAACCGTCATCATTCTTTGGCGGAGGCGCTGAAATTCCTCCATTTTATGTTCTCGGGCACTACCCGAAAAGTACTTACCGTTGAAAGTTCTAAGGAAAACGTTCCACACAGGGACTACGCCTTTTGGAAATACCGTATCTCT
This sequence comes from Eucalyptus curtisii, assembly GCA_017140595.1. Classification (NCBI taxonomy): domain Eukaryota; kingdom Viridiplantae; phylum Streptophyta; class Magnoliopsida; order Myrtales; family Myrtaceae; genus Eucalyptus; species Eucalyptus curtisii. The sequence continues at coordinate 33,454,791 of CM029498.1, forward strand.
GGCGGCCCTCCACTAGATATTCGCATTACCCTGCAGTTGGTATATTGCCATGACAACTTTTTCCTCCTCATTGCATCTCAGGAGTGCAAAAGCCTTGTCCAAGTCTTGAATCCACAGTGAGGCAGTCTAGGGGTCTCTAGTACCAATGAACCTTGATAGGTTCAGCTTCAGGAATTGCTCTACCAATTTTTGGATTGGTCTCTCTCTCTCCACAACTACGTTCCCAGCTGGAACCTCGACAGGTGCAGCAACGGTGGCGGCTTTAGCAGCGGCGCCAACAGCAGAAGAGTAAGCGGCGGCTTGGGCGACAAGAAGCGACGGTGGCGGCAGCTTGATTTTGGGCCTGCTGCCCCCATCAAATATCGTATGGCTTCCAGAGCCTGCATAATCCCCTCGAACCTAACATCTCTAGGGGCTGCGACCCCAACACCAGCAGGAGGTGGTGCTTGTCACGACCCGAACTCGAGCGCATGCACATCCCTCCATGGTCGATACAATTTTGCAACATCCCAGGAACTGTTGCCGACCCATTTGTTTTACCAAGCATGCAGAAGCGTAATCATAAACTCCAATCAACACAGAGATGGGATAGCAAACATAGGATTATATTTACACTAAACACACATGTTTTTACAAGACTGTTTACACATATAAAAGTCGAACATGACAAGGATCTGGTTCAAAAAGAAGAGCTTCTAGGCTATCTATGCTCCGAGCTCCTCGTCCATGGGAATAGGGTCCCAGGCGATCCCATCAGACTTCTCGATAACAAAAGCGTAAGCTGTCACCCAGTATTCGAACTAGATGGAAGACCCATCAACTCTTAACAAAAACTAAATCAAGACCTAACTTTCACTCTTCAACTCCATGTACTTCTCCAGAAAATTCTCCATCTAGGGACCTGAAAATTTTTAGCCTACAACGGGGTGAGATCACATCTCAGCAAGTTAATCCCCTAAATCCCGAGTAGGAGAAGGGTACACTCTACATGCAACCTAGTCACGTTTCGCACAACTCTTTTAATACCAACATTTTCCTGCATGTTAGTGTCAATTAAATCATACATAACAGTATCGAGTTCACACATCATATGAATACCTTAACATGAGTATATGCAAGGACATAAATATCAATGTAAGCATACGGGCCACAATCAATGCAACAGATAACAGTCTTCCGGCATAACCGGGCATCGTCTTGCACCGTCGAGCACGGCAACATCTACACTCAGACGGCATTCCGATTAGGAGCATCAGTCCAGCATCCACTGCAACCGGCATCCGTTGACTTGGGGTATTCCCGAAGGAGCATCGTCCGGCCCCAAAGGCTCGTGACGGAGTCCCATGTAGCATATGCATTTTTCTCATTTCACAATTTAACAATTAGATGTGCAGCTCAGCCATATCTCTGAATAAGAAAGTTTCCAGCAAACATGTCATTAAAACACTCACACGTCACTACTTGCCTTAACCGGTACAACTGTCCATTTGCGCACTTCAGAGTTTAGCACCAAAAATCAACTCAGATGAACTCTAAAAATTTTCAAACTTGGACATGTGATAAAGAACACGTAAAAAAAAAATTTTTATGAAGACATCGCGGCCCGAATTGGATTCGGCCCCGTAATTCACTTAATCCAGCATCAAAACCGGGTCCGTTTTCAAATGGTCTGTTTTCCGAAATTGGCTTAGTTCGGGGTCCGAAACAAATCCGTTTGGTCTGAAATTCGAGCATGTTAAACTAGAAGACATAAAAAACAACTTTTGTGAAGAACCCATATGAAAATTCGGACCCTAAGGGTCAGTAACAATCCTCAGAATCCCAACAGGTCAGGATTTTCAGTATATTCCGACTTTCTGTTTAAAGATGATGGAGTTAAAATCGTCTTCTTTTAAGTTCCCAAAAATTCTTAGAAAATTATATGTTATAAGTGAAGATGTCTAAAACCTTTCTTCAGAAGGAAACCACTTCAAAATCGCAACACATAATAGTCTAAAAAAATAATAAATCGCACACGTCCAGAAACCAGTTCTGGAGAACAGCCCCTATCTTGGGCTAAACAGTCCTCTAACGCACGAATCTTGCTATTTAAATTAAACTAAACTCTTCCATAGCTAATCTAACCTTTGTAAACTAAAAATAACCTATATTTAATCTCATCTAACCCTTTCTTAGCTAATTTCAACCCCTAAACAGAGGTACACAACCTTCCAGTTTTAGGAAAACAACTCACCTATGTTAAAACCACGCACTTCCTATGACGGCGGTGAGGTCTCCACTCCAAGAGGTGCCGGGACACCTCAAGATGGCTCTTCTCAGGCCGGCGAGGCTCTCGGCCTACTGCTGAGAAGCTGGTTCCTCAGCTGAGCCGGACCGAGCAGCAACAACAAGAGTTTCTTGGGGGCGAGGCGGGGAGCGTTTTGCTCGAACGGTGGGTTGCACCCGCAAGGGAGGAGTCCCACCAACAAGACAGTAGCAACGGCGAAGTGAGCTGAAACTGCAGAAGGATGGGCTGTTGGTTGGCGACAACAACCGTGGAAGGAGCTGCTCAGTTTTCGGTACAAAGAAGCAGGAGTTATGAAATTTTTGGAGGACTCCGAGCTTGCTGGTGACGATGGTTCGTCATCAGATAAAGACCACAGCTAAGAACAATGAAACATGGTGGTAGTTGGGTCGAAATTTATGTGGGTCCAGGAAATTTGTAACGTCAAGACCACGCCTTCCTCTATTTTCTTGTTGCTGGTTTGTCGTCTAAGGGGAAACATGGGAGACCGAATATCCTAGCATAATGAAGAAGAAGACAAGGCTTTTTGTGGCTGTGAAAGGGAAAGGAACGAAAAAGAAAGGAAAGAAAAAGAAGGAAGTGTCGCACAGTATCTAAGGGGAAAGAAGATGCACGGATGGGGGGTGAGAGGAAAAGAAAAACAGTTCATGGAGGGCCCCTCTCTCTCAAATTTCCAAGTCTTGTGGTACTTTTTCCATGGAAATTTTAAACCCATCACTTTCAAGTGGCCCAGACATCATATACATCCTTATCTTGTCCAAATGAGATGCAAATGGTAGTGGAATCCTCGTAATGTGCAAGCATCCGAATTTGGAGCTAATTCCCATAACTTTTCCTTTTCCATTTTATCCTTTTCACCATCTTAGTTAATAAGGATAATTCCCCATTTAAGTCCTTATAATTCCTTCTCTAAATGTTCCACCTTAAAGGCCCAAAAACCTATTTAAAATATGGCCTTTTCGTTATTATTTTAATTTGCTGCTCTTACATTTTTCACAAACAATTCCCATCATTAATAAATTTTGAAAAGATGCAACAATATCCCTAGGATTAATTGTGACACATGAAAGTTTTCAATTTCTGAAATCAGAATAAATTTCGTTGTTAAATTCGGCCAAACGTGGTTTCAGCGCAACCTAAACCATCGGGTAATTTTTGGGAATTTTCAGTGCAATGGACTCGTAGCCGATTACCTTCGAGCCACCATGTACATCTTTGACACATTGGCGACTCTCGGTTCTTGTGAAAATCTCCAGGTTTCAATTACGAGCACAACGACACAAAAATCGGTTTAGTGCCGATCGATGAAAATTTTGTAATTAGATGGAATCACCCATGCCTAATTATGTATCTCCATTGAATCGACCTATTTCCAATCTTTGATAGATTTTCAACTGTGTCGCAACGACTCTTGTAGATTAACACGGTTGAGCAGTCGATTCCTGGTCGAATTCTCAAGCCCGTTACATTAAAATCCCTTAATGGCTTCCCCAACTAGTCTAATTATCTCATGAGTGATCAGCTCAGAGAATAGCACTATAGACACGTCGATGAAAAACCCGATTTATTCAATTGAAAACAAAAGTAGAAAATCAGATTGTCATAGTGCCACTCCACTAGCGCTAGCCTATGCTTGCGCTCAACCACGGCCTCCTCGGCTACCGACCCTCGTCGGCGTCCTACCCCGAGTCACGGGCCCTATAGTCCGCTTCCTAGGAGTCCTCTGCTCCTGATCGCTCATCTTGAAGGTTCTTTAAAGAAGTCTACTTCCAATTTCACACAGAATTAGAAGTCGAGCAATCCACGCAAACAAACAATTCTACCAAGCAGCTAACATAGACATGCACCAGCATGAAATAAAGGCTAATCCTACTAATTATCCCATAAATGATCGCACCTTATAACTCCAATCACTAACCATGCTCTGATACCACTAAAGCGGGGATGTCACGCCCTGATCCTCCTAGCGCGTGCCCATCCCTTTGCGGTTGATTAAATAGCGACGCCCCAGAACGCATCGCCGACCCATTCATTTTAATGCACATGCGGAAGCAAATAATGAATCCCCAGACAACAACAAGATGGAATAGAAAAGTAGGGTCATAATTTTTCAAACTGAAAGTCACAATACACTTATATACCTATCATGACCAGTCATTATATATACAATGCAAGCCGATATACATATATAAGGTCTGCAAAAAAATGGGCACAAAGAACTACAGATCTTCCTCCTCTTCCTCATCCTCATCATCATCCTCATTCTCATTGGAGCCTTTAGCTGAATACACAGGGGACTCAGGTTCCGAGACGCTGGGGTCTCGGTCCACCACCGAACTACTTGGAGAGTCGGCCGCACCCTTTCCAAAAGCTACTTCCAGCACATAAAAAGGAACCTCGGACTCCGGTATAGGTCCCTCTCTCTGTCCATTTCGCTCCTGGAGATATCATGATTTGTATTGATGGGGCACCTTTTTGGGTAGACCGCATCGACCCGCACCACGATTTCACCAACTCATATACCCATCCCCTTGGGTCTCCATGAAGCGGAATGAAGCACTTCTGCTTTGTAACCTTCTTTGACTGTCCAAAATGCTCAGGAGGAGCTGCCGTCTAAGGACCTGAAATGTTATCCCACAACGGGGTGAGATGATATCTCAGCAAGTTCACTCCCTAAGACCCGACTTGGAAGAAAATACGCCCCAAGGGCTGCCTAAGCACAAACAAGAGTCAAAGGACTTACCTTTGCCTCAGTTCCTTCCTGCAAATCAATATAATTCAAATAACCATCCAATCATTTCAACCAATCAATTTATCTAATCAGATCGAACCATCGATCAATCGACTCAGTCGATTCCATGTCGTCGAGACCATTCCTCGGTCATCTCAATCAATACTATCTATAAAGTCCGATCATATCAAGGACTACTCACTCTAACCTGAATATAGATAGTATAGCTCACTCGAAACTGATAAATAGTATACTGCTCTCGCTAAGCTAATATATCTAGGCCTTCAAGCTGATATAGTATACTGACACTGCTCACTCTAAGCTGATAAGGTATACTGCTCGCGCTAAGCTGATATATCGAGGCCCTCAGGCTGATATAGTATACCGGTATACTGTGGCACCCCTGAAACGGCCCCCGATCCGTTAGGGTCGCCACAGTTCACTTACCCTTCACTTGTCCTAATAACATGTCACTTTGATACCATTGAATTATAGTGGGTCCATAAGTCCTGGGGGTTTGTATTATTTAAATCGGTCCCAACGCAGTTTATATAACGGAAGCATATTCGATATCTCCCTTACCCACACTCAAACTAAATAATGCAATGCACACCAACTGCACACTTTATATATAAGTTAGAGCCAAACCACTTTTATTTACATAACTTGATGGACATCATGGATTGGTACAACAAAAGGCCAAGGCTTTTCTAAGCTCGGCTATAACCAAAAGTACCCAACTCCACAGTAGTCATGTACAACGGTCCATCGTTCAGTGTCGGCCATCCAAAAAGTGTCATCCGCTACCCATCACATGCACAATCACACCCAGCCCGGTCCATCGGCTGGCGGCGGCGGCAGCATTCCCATCATGATCCCGTCGCGACGAACATGCACAGACAGGAACTCCTGTACCACGGGGCCATCAGGTAGACCCACGTCATACATGACTAAGACTCGAACACGGACGAATACCAATCCTCGAACACCAACACAGATGTGCTCCGAACACAAGCACTCAACATCAACTAGGACGCCGCAAAAAGTGCCACGTGTGACAGGTAACAGAGGCATCTCTCAATCTGAAATGTTAGTCCCCGAAAAGGGTGAGTACAACCATTCAACAGTAAAGATCCATCAAACTACAAAATGCAACAAGCAAGACAACCAAGGTATCAAGTGTAATGCACATCATCCATGCAATCATGCATATATCTCCATAAGATTCATTCGATGCTTTAATGATCACATTTTCAATGCCAAATAGTACCAACTCAATTTCATAGGCAAATTATGGTCCATGTCATATGCACGCTGTTGACACCTAATTTTGGATCAAACTTATTTTATTTATTTATTATTTATTTAATTTTTTTAAAATAGAGGATAATAAATAAAATAAAACATTTGGGTTTGTGGAGGGAGATTTCAAAAGAAAAAATTGAATAATGAAGCATTTTTCTTGTTGAACACATATCTTCGTTTCAAAATTTTAAAAAAAATTCAGCGGTTGTGTGATTTTGGAGCATTTTTATTGTTGGATGGTTGAGTGAATATTTGCAAATCTTCAACAACTTTGAGCTTTTCCACAATAAAATGCGAGGCTTCAGAACCGAGCATGAGGGAGGGCTGAAGAAATTAGCAAAAAGTGTTCGTGTCTTTCATGGTGAGAGAATTTGGCAAACTATGGTGAGGTTTAATGGGGGCTTTTGGGATGAGTTTTTGAAGCATTCACAAAAGGGGATAGAGTTTTTGTGAGAGAAAAGTCAAAAAAGGTGAGAGTGGGGGAGGGTTTGACAGAGAGTGAGAGAGACAAGTGAGAGAAAAATTTAAAAAAAAGGGGAGGAAAGAAGAAAACTGTTCTTCTTCCTCGCTGGTTCGTTCGCGCGCTGCCCGACCGAGCTCCCTGCGCGCCCGTCTCTCGTGCCACCTCCGCAATCCCGCGAGCCTACCGCCTACTGCTCGCACCAGCCCTCCTCACTGATCAAGCCGTCGGACTCCACACCGCCCCGAAGACCCGAGTGACGCCGCTGCAGCACCCAGACCTCCTGCGCTACTTTGCCTCCGACGTGCCCTTCGCCAATGACGCCCACGGCCCGACGCCGATCCAGGTGATTCCCCCCTTCGAGTGCTGCAACCAAGCAACACCGCTCGACCGACTGCATCAACACCAGAATTCGGTGCCTCTGCTTGAGCACCGACGCCCCTGTCTCCACTCAGCCGATGCCTGCACCCGGAATCCTCTGCTCGCGACGCCCATCGCCGGTGGTCCGAGCTACTGCGCGCTCGACGCCCGCAGCGCACCTCACCGCTCCACTTGCCGTCCGCTGATGCTCGCTGCGCCACCGCCTGCCTTCACCGGAGTGCTGACGCCAACCTGAAGCTCCGCCGAGCCGCAACCCGCTCCGCTCACGCCACAGCTTGCCCCCGACGTTGCTGCTCCTCCGCTTTGCCGCGCACCCCTACCGAGCACACCGCGCCTCCCCTGTTTTTGTTGCAGTCCGGTTATCACCCGAGCCTCGCCGGAGTTCCGACAAACAACCCCTGTTTTGAGCGGCGACCCATTACCGAACCACCATCGCAACTCGGCCACCACTGTTTCTTCGCCATTCCTCAAGTTAACCGTGAGGTAGACTAGGTAGATTTTTAGATTAAGTTTATTTTGAGTATTTGGACTCACAGTTTTCTTTTTATTCTAACTTGATTTGTTCTGATTTATTATCATTACCCGATTTAGGAAATTGGTCATATTAAGTCATGATAATCAAAAATATTGAGCCGCGAGACGTCGGGTTAGATTTTTGATTATTTCAACTTTTTATGGAAAAATTCATGAATTGCTTTGCATCATTGATTCATATTAAAATAATATGCCATTGATTTACATGGATGGATTTTTTTTTTTTTTGGGCGTGTCATCGTTATTTGCTCATCATATATCATGCATTATAGAACTTAGGTATTTAAGTCCATACATATCTCATGTTTAAAGCAACACATTTTAATTTTTAAGATTCATATAGAATTAGGATAATTTTCTTTTAATAAAACCAAAACAAAAAAAAATTGTTATTTAGGTTATATAGATTTCATAATGTGCATACTACATGTTGCGCTTTAGTTAGTGGGTCATAGGTTAATGTTTTAATATTCCCGTCGTGCAGTTTTTTTTTAAAAAAAAAAAAAGAAAAGCCAAAGATTATTATTGCATCATTATGTTGTTTTAATAAGAATTATTAAGTAATTAAAAAAAAGAAAAACACAAAAGGTAATTTATTTGGTTAGTTAATAGGTTAGTTCATAACTAATCCCATTTTATGTCATCATTGTTTAGTTTAGGTTGCATACATTAAAAAAAAAGAATAATAAAAAAAGTCATAAAAAGATCATGCATATAGAATTATTATGTCATTCATCCCATATCATGAAACGCATGCATCTTTAGGATTATATAAATTAGATTGCATACATATAGTGATAGTTCAAGTTATGCCATATGAACCGCATTTCACATATCATTAAAGTAAAATCCATGCATATTAAGTTTAGATTAAGATTGCATAATAATAAAAATTAGGTGTCATGTCATTTATAAAGTCATGTTTAGGGTATGCATTTTTATTAACACTTTTGAGATTTTTTTTTTTAGAGGATAGACCTTAATAAGATTGTAGTTTATGATTTCTTATAATTTGTCATTTTGGTTTATTGAATGTTATTTCATTGATTGCGCACCCGCATGAATACCATTTGCATGTTAGTATCTTAGGTTAAAATTGATCATACTGCCTGCAAAATATTTTTTGAAATTAAAATAAAAAGGTACCGAGAGGGCGTTAGACTAATCTAGTGTAACCATGTCCCCGGACTTATTGAATCTCTGGTTCGCGAAAATAAAGTATTCTCCCATACTTTATTTGGGTTTCTAATCAACCTTAATTGATTAGTGGCGGCTCCAAATTGAGTATAATTGCATGATTAAATGGGTTAATTCATTAGTATTAAGTCGCAATTGGTAGGACTTGGGAGGGTTCGCGCCAAGTCTTCGGACTTAGTAATCCATTAGCCTTCTTTAAGTAATTCACCCCTCGGGAAGGACGCGACACACGCACATGTGCATGATACATATCATCCATGCAAATCATGCATATATCTCCATGAGATCCATTCGATGCTTTAATGACCACATTTGCAATGCCCAATAGTACCAACTCGAATTCATAGACAATTCATGCACCATGCCATATGCACACACATGCGCATGATTCATTTCCCATTTTGATAGTCAAAAGGATCTCATTTTTCCCAGGGACCAATCTTTGCATCCAACTTGGCTCTCGCACCCAACCTGGCATCGTGAGACCTCCGGCACACACCTCCGGGCATCCGGCACACACCTCTAGGCATCTCGTACCCCAACTGGCATCACGAGGCCTCCGGCACACACCTCCAGGCATCTCAAAACTCCCGAGGACATCCGGCACACACCTCCGGGCATCCCAACACTCCCGGGGCATTGTCGTCACAGCCGTCCGACGGTATCATTAACATCAAGATATATTCACATATATGTCTCACTTTGAAAATAACATTTGATGCCATATGATATGCTTAATGTCACCACATCCATTGTATAAATAACAACTCAAGACATTTCAGCTTACAAAGCAATTCATTTGTTCTTAAAATAAAACAGTTTCTCGGATAAAACAAAATGCACTCCACTAATTGAAATTCTGGAAAAATAAGTAAACGGTCTTAATAAATTCTGAAAATTTAAAGTGTTGTAAAAAAGACCTAGAAAAAAAGGTTTCATGAAGGATGCTAAGTCAAGAAGACTTTGCATGAGTCGCCATGGTCCATACAATCACAGACATAAAACTTCAAACATCACTATTGCACAGTTTTAATAAAAAATTCGGTATAACACCTAAATGAAATCAGAAAATTCTGAAATTTTGATATGTTATATAGTAAACATAGAGAAAATTTTTTTGTGAAGAACTCGAAGTCAGATTCATGATAGTTCGAAATCTATAATCACTATAACTCTCCCTAGCCCTTTGTAACAGTTTCCAGATTTAATATCTTTGAAGAAAAATTGTTTCACCAACCAATACCTGTCCGTTTCTTTTCAAATTTTAGTATGTTATTCCTCAAGATGTCATCTACAACTTTCATCAAGGACACGAAGCAAAATTTCAACTAGATAATTGCATAAAATTCACGGAGTCACCAAAGGTCAAGCTGGTTTTCCATGAAACAGTTTACTAGCTTGAAGAACTACGCCTATACGAAATTCCAACATCCAGCATTAAGATTCAAACATCTCCATAATCTAACACATTCCACTAGACTACCACAGCACAGAAAAATGTAGATCAATGGACTTCACTTGCCTTAAATCCAACGAAATCACAGCAAGCACAACAGCGATTTGAGGACTTCGAACGCGGCTCGATCGACGGCGAAGCTAGGCGGCGTCAATGGCGGCAGCAGGCGCACGCACGGCGGGGCTGGTCTCCTTCTTCCCCTCGCCGAAACACCCTTACCCCTCTCTCTTTCTCTCGGTCATTCTCTCGGTCACTCCGCCCCCTTCCCTTTTTCTTTTATTTTCTTAATTGCTTGAAATCATTAGGTTTGCATGGAGGTTTCCGGTGAAGCAATAGGGGCAGCGACTCTTATAGAATCCCTCTCGCCACTTGTCAAACTTCATGCATGGAGGTGGCCTTATTTGGGCCGGACCTTGGTCGACCGAATAGGGGGAAATGGTGGGTTGCTTTGGGCTATTTCGGGCCTTAAGCGTCCAGCCCACACTTGCTCCTATTTTTCCACTTTAATCCCCACTTATAATTACATAATCGCAATATTCACATGGCCATAAAATATTACAACATTAATCAAGGGAAATTCGATTCATAGGGTACACGGCCAAGTATAGAAAATTTCTTATCAATTTATCCTTTAGTGCAATCCTTGATCACACATGGACATAGGATACATTTCCAACAAAACAATAGTCCATTCAATGCTCGGCCCTTGCTTAATTGTAATCCATTGATCTAATGATTATAATATAGTCTGTTAATGCTTCCTTCATCTCGCCATAGGTCGTAGTGTATCCAGGGTTCGTTATGAAATTTTTAGGATTCCACATATACTGCTTGCGCTAAACTGACATATCAAGCCTGCGGGCTGATATAGTATACCATCCTGATCATCTAACAATTTCACCATTTGTATCATACCCGATAAAAATTATAGTATGTGGGTACACGGTCGGCCTTAGCCAAAATACGATATTTACCTCTTTTAAAATCTCACTAATTTCAATGATCCACAAATACATTTTGGCGTTGTAAACTGACGCCCGGTGATTTTTTAATTAATTATTGAAATTAAATAAATTCTGAGATAAATACCCAAAACTACAAATCACACATAATCAGCACAAACCGGCAATCAATTAATTAAACAAATCACACCACTACGATCAGCATAAAATTCCAGTCACCGGTTATCCTGGTCTAATTTTCGGAAAATAATAATTAATTAAATAATTACGAAAACTAACTATTAAATACCAATAAAAAAAAAAAATGCACACTTAGGCCGGAAAAGCCTAATTAAAAGCCGAGACGGGCTTGGAAAAATTTCGAACCACTCTAGATAAATACTAGAGCTTATCTAGGCTCTAATTACACTACTCTAACCACTTAACATGCAATATCGAACGATTAAATTGCTAATCTATTCTAACTATCCACCTAATCCATACTTAGTCTAAACTAATCAACCCTTACGCATAATTAACTTCCTAAGCAGGGATTAGTGAGTAAACTCACTTGATTAATGATCCGCTCGGACCACAACGACTGGGACGCGGAGAGGATCGACAAACTCTGAAGCGGGTGTGCCTTTTGAGGTCCGGAATGGTACCAAAGCGGGCTAAACAGTGGCTGGAAACCCAGAAGCTTCGGTCTCCGTTCGATGGTCGAAGGAGCTGCTCCGGTGGCCGGCTGAGGCGGAAACGGGCAGGGACGGGCGGACGGGGCTACTGCGAGGTCGGGTGGCCAATGACGGGGCTTCACGGCGACAGAGGCGAGCTGGACGGGCTCCGACTGAGCCTGACGTGGCCTGCAAGGCTCCGACGCAGAATGACGACCAGGGACGCGTGCGCAAGCAGGAGGCATGATTGGTGAACGGGCGGCGCGCGACGGCCGTTCGGGCTCCGGCGGGCTTCGATGGTGGAGGGGAGGGCTTGGCCAGCTTCTCTGGTGTTTTTTGAGGTTTCAAGGAGCTGGAATGGGGTGCTGGTTGACCAGATGGGAGGAGAAGAAAGGGGAGGAGACAACAACCATGGAGGGGGCCACCTTGGTCTCCTCTATATCCTCTTGTCTCCCTTGGTGAGGTCCATCATGCAGCTGGCTTCCTCAGCTGCTTTTCCAACCACAAGCCTTCCTCTATATGCCTTGGAATGGTCCAAAGGTTGTGTCCAAATGGGGGCTATGAATTTTGGTGGCATTTGGCTCAAATCCACCTCAATTCCTTTCTTGAATGAACTCAAATCGGCTCCCATAAATTCTATTATCGAACTCACAATCAAATTGGCATTTTTCCATGCCATTAGAACCTACTTGCATCCTAATTTTGCGATAAAAAATGGACCTCAGAATTTTCCGGAAAAAAACAGCCTTACTTTGAAATTTCACCGAAAATCTCGATTTGCAGAAAAATCTTCGGAGACTGAGTCGACATTCCTAAAATGACTCGTGACATGACAGAATTTTCAATTTCTGAAATCAGATTCAAATTGGCAGTTAATTTCAATCTGGCGCGATTTTAGTGTCACCTAGGCTACTGGGTAGCTTGTAGAAATTTTTAGTGCAAATGACCCGTGGTCAATTTTCTTCGAGCCACAATGAACCTCTTCGACACATTGGCGACTCTCGGTGGTCGTGAAAATCTCGAGGTTTTGAATACGAACATAGGATACCAAAACGATAGAAAAATCATTCTAGTGCTGGTCGACGAGAATTTTGTAATTTAGTGGAATTACTCACATTTAGCCACACATCTCAATTGAACCGACCTATCTCTGATCTCTAATTGACTTTTGATTGAGTCGTAATGATCTTGGCAGATGAGTACGGTCAAGTAGCCGATTCCTGGTCGAATTCTCAAATCTATTGCATTAAAATCTCTTAATGACTTCCCTAGATAGTCTATTTATCTCAGAAGTGATGAGCTCTGAGAACAGCACTATAGGCGCGTCGATGAAAGGCGCGATTTATTAAATTGAAAACAAGACTGAAGAATTCATGATGTCACAACTCTTTCCCTCTTATAAAAATTTCGTTCTCGAAATTTAAACCATTACAAAACTTTAAGCAAAAATGTGAGAGTACAATTGTCTCATCGACTCTTCACTCTCCTAGGTTGCTCCTTCATTGCCATGGTGTTGCAAGACCACTTTGACAAACGAGATGGTCTTGGTGCGCCAAACCTGCTCTTTTTTATCCATAATCTAAACTGGGCATTCAACGTATGACACTCTGTCATCGACGTCCAATTCTTCAAAATTAAGCACGTGGGTCGGGTCAAGCTCATACTTCCTCAACATTAACATGTGAAAGACGTCGTGCACTTGCCCCGATCTCGGCGGCAATGCAAGACGATACACTAGGATCCTAATTCTCTCTAGAATCTCAAAGGGACCTACATACCTCGGACTCAATTTTCCTTTCTTGGCAAAGCGCGAAGTACCTCTCATTGGTGACACTTTCAGAAAAACATTATCACCAACTTGAAATTCCAATGGTCTTCGGCGCTTATCTGCGTAGCTTTTCTGGCGACTCTGAGCAATCTTTAGTCTACCTCTAATTACTGCAACCGCATCCACTGATTGTTGTACCAACTCTGGGCCTGTGATCTTCCTTTCCCCGACTTCATCCCAACACATTGGCGTTCTGCACGCTCTGCCATACAATGCTTCAAAAGGAGCCATCTGAATGCTCAGCTGATAGTTGTTGTTGTAGGCAAACTCAACCAGATGAAGCTGTTCTTCCCAACTTCTCTTGAAATCTTTCACGCAAGCTCGCGGCATGCACCAGCATAAAATAAAGGCCAATCCTACTAACTATCCCATAAACCATTGCACCTTATCACTCCAATCACTAACCATGCTCTGATACCACTTAACCGGGGATGTCACGCCCTGATCCTTCGAACGCGTGCCCATCCCTTTGCGGTCAATTAAATAGCGACGTCTTAAGACGCATCGCCTACCCATTCATTTTAATGTACATGCGGAAGCAAATAATTAATCCCCGACAACAACAAGATGAGATAGAAAAATAGGGTCATAATTTTTCAAACTGAAAGTCACAACACACTTATATACATATCATGACCAGTCATACTATATACAATACAAGCCGATATACATATATAAGGTTTGCAAAATAAGGGGCACAAAAAACTACAGATCTTCCTCCTCATCCTCATCCTATTTGGAGCCTTCAGCTGAATACATAGGGGACTCAGGTTTCGACACGTTGGGGTCCCGGTCCACCACCAAACCACCTGAAGGGTCGGCCATACCCTTTCCAAAAGCTACTTTCAACACAAAAAGGGAACCTCGGACTCCGCATGGGCCCTTCTCTCTCGTCCATTTCGCTCCCGCCGATACCATGATTTGTATTGATGGGGCACCTTTTTGGGTAGATCCGCATCAACTCAGACCACGGATTTCACCAACTCATATACCCATCCCCTTGGGTCTCCATGAAGCGCGATGAAGCACTTCTACTCTATAACCTTCTTTGACTGTGGGGTCGGGCGGCCAATAACGGGGCTTCACAGCGGTGGAGGCGAGCTAGACGGGCTCCAACTGAGCCTAATGTGACATGCATGGCTCCGACTGGGCAGAACGACGGCCAGGGACGCGTGCGTAAGCAGGAGGCGCAACTAGCGAGCGAGCGGCGTGACAGCGGTTATTCGAGCTCCGGCGAGCTTCGACGGTGGAGGGGAGGGCTTGGCCTGCTTCCCTAGTGTTTTTAGAGGTTTCAAGGAGCTGGAATGGGGGTGCTGGTCGATTGGATGGGAGGAGAAGAAGGGGAGGAGACAACAACCATGGAGGGGGCCACCTTGGTCTCCTCTCCATCCTCTTGTCTCCCTTGGTGAGGTCCACCATGTAGCTGGCTTCGTCAGCTGCTTTTCCAGCCACAAGACTTCCTCTAGAAGCCTTGGAAGGGTCTAAAGGTTGTGTCCAAAGGGGGGGCTACAAAGTTTGGTGGCATTTGGCTCAAATCCACCTCAATTCCTTTCTTGAATCAACTCAAATCGGCTCCCATAAATTCCATTATCGAACTCACAATCAAATTGGCATTTTTTTTCATGCCATTAGAACCTACTTGCATCCCAATTTCACGATAAAAAACGGTCCTCGAAATTTTCCGGAAAAAAATGGCCTTACTTTGAAATTTCGCCGAAAATCTCGGTTTGCAGAAAAATTTTCGGAGACTGAGTCGACGTTCCTGAAATGACTTGTGACATGACAGAACTTTCAATTTCTGAAATCGGATTCAAATTGGCGGTTAATTTTAATCTGGCGCGATTTTAGCGTCACCTAAGCTACCGGGTAGCTTTCAGAAATTTTTAGTGCAAATGACCCGTGGTCAATTTTCTTTGAGCCACAATGAACCTCTTCGACACATTGGCGACTCTCGGTGGTCGTGAAAATCTCGAGGTTTCGAATATGGACACAAGGTACCAAAACGATAGAAAAATCAGTCTAGTACCGGTCGACGAGAATTTTGTAATTTAGTAGAATCACCCACGTTTAGCCACACATCTAAGTCAAACCGACCTATCTTTGATCTCTAATCAACTTTTAACTGTGTCATAATGATCTTGGTAGATGAGCACGGTCGAGTAGTCGATTCCTGGTCGAATTCTCAAGTCTATTGCATTAAAATCCCTTAATGACTTCCCCAGATAGTCTAGTTATCTCGTGAGTAATCAGCTCCGAGAACAGCACTATAGGCGTGTCGATGAAAGACCCAATTTATTAAATTGAAAACAGGACTGAAAAATTCAGGATGTCACAGATCGTATGGTCTTTCATGTGCTAAAATGAACTCCACTGGAAAGACCATAATACGATTGCTGACTAGAATTCATTACTTAGCCTTTGATTACAATCTCTTTCTTCCTCTCCCTCTTTGCTTTCGAAGGGTAGGGCGATAAATGTACGAGAAGAAGCAATATATCATCGAGGACGATCAGTGTGAGATTCAGGACGTCAGGATGGAGTGTTGTTAGAGACAGTTGTCATCAGATATCAAGAACCGTTCCTTGATGCATGCCAACCCGAGTTTTTGCTTCTGCTATCAAGCATACTGCACATATGGGGAAGAAGAAAGCACTACCAGTAGTTAGTTTAGTTTCCATGTTTTCAGTTCCCAAAAATTATGGCCGACAAAGAAGGGAGAGTCAGACGAGCCCGCCACTGTTAATCTTCGTGCTATAATCTTAGAGTTCCGTGTCAGGATTAATTTTGACCAATCGCCTAAAAGGCTGTGGAAGCGGCCATAGTTGCTGCAAATTTAGTTTTGCCCATGCCATACCAAGTGACTGATAGCCAACAAAGAAGGGCATGGCGGCAAAAAACGAAAAGTCAACTTCTTCTTAAAAGATAGGGAGCCATGGCATGGCATGGACATGGCTTTTTGGATCCTTCTGATTGGAGAACAGTAACAATTCGAACAATATCGAATTAACGCAACGGAATTAAATAATCTCCTCTCTTGTGTAAACCTAATAGGAATCGATATAGTAGAGTAAAATAAATACCAAGCACGTGAACACAAGACGATTTTTTTTACGTGGAAAACCTCCTCGATGTGAGGAGATCAAAAACCACGGGACCGGAGTCCACCCAAAAATCTTCACTATCAATAAAATTGGATGAACAATGTTCTTCTCTAGCAAATACTAGAGGTACTTAGCAGCAAAGACCTCAAGAACATAATTCTTGGCAATACACATGAATTTTACAAGAGATCAAGGATAAATCTGACCAAAAATGCAGGTTTTGATCAATCCACGAAAAACCTGATGGAGGCAACTTCAAATGAAAATCAAACCGTTCAGATTCGAGAAAACTGCGCCACAAACATGCTGACAAAATTTCAGCTCAATCGGACAACGAATTGACCTCCGATGCCAGCTTGATGTAAATCAGATATTGCCTCAACCCCCAGATTTTCTGCTTTCTCTTTTTCTCTTGTTACTATTTCTTTTTTTGCGGCTACTTCTTTATATAGATAGTGAGAAACCCTACTTCTCCATATAACTTATTATATGAGCTCAAACCCTTTTGTTTTTTTACTTGCAACTCATTGGGCTTCCTCCACATAGGAGTGAACCCAGCTAACAAATCTCCCCCTCACAACAATGTGGAGGGATTCACCATCCTTGCCATCAATTGGCAATGTTCAAGCTTCTTTCTTGGTAGAGTCTTCGTCATCATATCAGAGCCATTATGATCCGTATGAATTTTCTCAAGTTCCAATAACTTTTCATCTAGACCATCCCTTATCCAATGATATCTAACATTAATATATTTCGATCTAGAATGAAAAGATGAATTCTTACCAAGATGAATTACACTTTGATTATCACAAAATAGCACATACCTCTTTTGCTTGAACCCGAGTTCTTCTAAAAACTTCTTTATCCATAGCATCTCTTTACTAGCTTCAGTCGCTGCAATAAATTCAGCTTCGATTGTAGAAAGTGCAACACACTTCTGCAATCTTGACTTCCATGACACAGCTCCACCCGCAAAAGAAATCAAATAACCAGAAGTAGATTTACGAGTATCAATATCTCCTGCCAAGTCGGAATCTATGTATCCAACTAACTCAAGTTTCCCGGTCCCGAAACAGTTTCAAATTTGAAGTTCCCCGAAGATACCTCATAATCCACTTCACTGCATTCCAGTGCTCTCTGCCTGGATTTGACAAATAGCGACTAATAACCCCAACTACATGCGCCAAGTCTGGGCATGTACATACCATCGCATACATTAAGCTTCCTACAGCTGAGGCATATCGAACACTTTCCATATATTTCTTCTCTTTATCAGTCGTAGGACTTTGCATCATATTTAACTTAAAGTGGACAGCAAGAGAAGTACTAACCACTTTAGCCTTGTCCATGTAAAATTTCTGAAGGATCTTCTCGATATATTTCTCTTGCGACAAAAACAACTTCTTAGCATCTCTGTCTCGGGTAATTCTAATGCCAAGAATCTGCTTCGCCGAGCCCAAATCTTTCATGGCAAAAGACTTGCTCAATTGTTTCTTCAATAACTCAATTCTTGAAGCATTCCTGCCAACAATCAGCATATCATCAACATAAAGCAAGAGAATAATAAAGTCATCATCAGAAAATTTTTGGACAAACACACAGTTATCCGAGGAAGTCTTCTTATAGCCATGTTCTGTCATAACTGACGCAAATTTCTTATACCACTGCCTCGGTGCTTGTTTTAGGCCATAGAGACTTTTCTTCAATTTGCACACATAATCCTCTTTCCCTTTCACTTTAAAACCCTCAGATTGTTCCATGTATATCTCTTCCTCCAAGTCACCATGTAGGAAGGCTGTTTTAACATCCATTTGCTCAATTTCCAAATCTAGGCTAGCTACCAAGCCTGGTACCACACGGATACAAGACATTTTCACTACCGGAGAAAATATATCATCAAAATCAACACCCTTTTCTCGACTAAATCCCTTAACAACCAATCTAGCTTTGTACCGTGGTTGTGAAGTATGTTCATCTTGCTTCAACCTATATACTCACTTGTTCTTCAAAGCTCTTTTACCTTTAGGTAACTTCACCAACTCAAAAGTATGATTATCATAAAGTGACTGCATCTCATCTCGCATAGCATCAAACCAATTGCTTTTGTTCTCATCTTCTATTGCTTTTGCATAGCACTCTAGTTCACCTGCATCAGTCAATAATACATACTCATCTTCAGAATACCTGGTGGAAGGTCGTCGGTCTCTAACGGATCTCCAAACTAGAACATCCAGTGGAACATCTAATTGAGCCTCTGGTTCAGGAATAGTATTATCTGTTTCAACATGTTCAGGAACATGTGCATTATTTGGAACATTGACTTCCTGCTGCTCTTCATCAACCTGTGTTGGAATATTTGTAAGAGGAACAGGATCCAATCAACCAAATTATCACTAACCTGTGGTGCTGGAATCATCTCTGCTTTCTCAATATCCTCTATTGTTTGATCTTCCATAAACACAACGTCTCTGCTTCGTACAATTTTCTTTTCAACTGAATCATAAAATTTGTAGCCAAGCATATATTGTCCATAACCAATAAATATGCACTGTCGTGTTTTCACATCCAGTTTAGACCTTTCATCTTTGGGAATATGCACAAATGCTTTGCACCCAAAGACACGCAAATAATCATAAGAAACATTTTTACATGTCCAAACTCTATTATGAATATCAAACTCTAAAGGAACGCATGGAGTAAGATTTAATACATGCACAACTGTACTTAAAGCCTCATCCCAAAAGGATCCAGATAGCTTTGATTGTGAAAGTAAGCATCTTACCATTTCAACTAATGTTATGTTCATTCTCTCAGCTAAGCCATTTAACTGAGGCGTCTTGGGAGGTGTCTTTTGATGTCGAATACCTTGTTGTCTGTAATATTCATCAAAAACGTCTAATATACTCTCCCCCATTATCAGTTCTGATACACTTCAATTTCTTTCCAATCTGTCTCTCAACTGAAGCCTGAAATTGTTTAAAAGCATCTAATACTTGATCTTTAGTTTTCAAGGTATGAATCCAAATTTTCCTTGAAAATTGTTGACACCTAAATTTTTGGGGTTATTTTTCGCTAAATAAAAAATAAAAAAAAATCATAATCACATGGCATATAGTTTAGGAAGATTTATATTTTGTTAAGATTTTATATATATATATATATATATATATATATATAGATTTAGGTAATATACACTGAGAGATGCATTTGTTGCGTAAAAGGGGAATTTTTTGATCGAATATGCAAAAAATATTGCGCATAGTGAAATGATATATTCAATGGAATTTTACACGAGCGAAATTGGCAAAGAAATATACCACGAAGATACATTTTTTTGGTGTATAAAAGAGTCGCGTACGGTCAGGGTTAGGGGGGTTTTTCTTTGTCCGTCGGTGAAAAAAAAAAAGCAAAAAAAAAGCAAAAGGGAAAAGTAAAAAAGGTGAAGGTGAAAGTGACGTGAAGGAGAGGAAAAGAAGACACATTAAAAGGAGATTTACTGTGCTTCTTCTCCGGTGCACCTTCACCACCCGAGGCCCGCCGCTCGCCGCTCGCCGCTCCGCCGTCGCCCTGCCATCACCGACGCTCAGCAACATCGTCGGAGCCCAAGCGCCGCGCCTCGACATCCCAAGCCCAAATCGAGCCGCCCCACCGCCGTCCCGCCGGTCATCCGCAACCGCCGGCGCCGATCTGCCCCTCGCACCGGTCCGAGGAGTCACCGGCTCGCCACCCATCGAGCCACCGGCGACCCAGAGCGGCATCACCGCCGATCTAGCCGCCGATTCCCCGCGCAGCCGCCGATCGTCGCGCCCACGTTGCTCGCCCGCCGCGCCAGCACCAGCATCGCCGCCGCCGCCCGACGCCCTGCAAATCCGCGACCTAGATCTACCGCCGGACCACCACCCCCGCCTTTGCCGCTCTTGCCGCACCACTGCCGGACCACCACAACGCGGATCTGCCCCCCTGCCGTCGCGACCCAGCCGCTCGCCAGCCGCGATCCGAACGCCCTCCGCTCCAGATCCGGACCGTCGCGCCGCCCGTGCTCCGCCTTACGCCGGTGATTCGCGATCCGCTGCTTGCAACCGCTCCGCCGGCGACGCCCCTCACCGCCGCTGCTGATCCACCTCGCCGGAACCCCGAACTCCGGCGACCAAGCCCCGGCCGGCACCGACGAATTTAACCGCGCCCTCTATTTCCTTAGGTTGTTTATTTTTTTTTCTTTTATTTTTATTTTTTATTTTTCCTAATTTTATATTATTTTACTTTACTTTTAGGTAGTTTTATTATTATTGTTTAAGTTAGTTTTATTATTATTGTTTAAGTTTGAATATTGTGAGGTGACTTTTAGGTTATGGATATTGTAGGCATTATCCCTAGGGTTTTCCCTAAGATTATTGTAATTATTAATTTGACCCGTAAGATGTCGGGTCATTTTTTTAATTATCTTAATTATTGGGGTTTGTTAATTGTATTTTAATTGCTAAATCAATATGATTATTAATTTCATCCGTAAGATTTCGGATTAAATTTTAATTATTTTGAATCTTTTGGTGGGATGTTTAGGGTTAGATAATCGTTAATTTGACCTGTGAGATAACAGGTTATTTTTTCGTTTATTTTAATCCTTTATTTGTTGAATATCTTGTTTGTTTAAATTTAAGATTTAGTTGATAATTGCTTGTTTTAGAAAATCACTAAGAAAAATCAAAAAAATATTTGAATTAGGATTCAGTTTGTTTTAGAATATTTCTTGTTATTTTGCATGTCTAGAATATAGATTTTATTTCAAATTTAAAAAAATATATAAAACAAAAAATGCATTCATTTAGGATTTTAGTTTTTGTTTAATTTAAGTTGCATGTTTAATTACGTGGCAATTTTAAATTTCGAATTTTATAAAAACATAAAATAAAAAAATATCATGCATATGTCATGTAAAATTAGGGCATGCTCCACATGTTATTGCATATTAGATAGATTGCGTGTTAGATTAAGATAATGTCTTAGTTTAAATTAGGATTTAATATGACTTAATCCCTAGTTTAAATTAGATAGAATTTTAATCTAGCTAGATCATTTTTGCATTTCTCTTAAATTTAGAATATCATAAACAAAAATACAAAATTTCTTTGCATATGTTAGTTTCAATATTTAGGATAGATTGCATTTTTAAAAAATAGAAATGTCAAATGCACATCATCTAATTTTTATTAGGTTCATTTAATTAGAATTCCCTTGTCATTAGACTAAGTCATTTAATAAATGTCGCATGACATATAACTCGCATATTAAATTGCATGCTGCGTGTCATTTTAATTGAAATAATTTTGTGTGACATTTGCATCGCATTGCATGTTATTAGAATTAGGTCATTTAAATTACATTTAATTATTGCATTTCTTCATATCATATAGTTTAGGTCATGTCGTCATGTCATATTAGATTATTAGCGTGCATCGCATGATATTCATAAAAAAAAAAAAAGTGAAAATCAAAATTGAGTTTGCATGTTAGGTTTATTTAATTAGAATTTGCTTGTTAGATCACGAAGTTAAAATGCACGTTTCGATTTCAAGGTAAAAGAAAACCCAAAAAATGTTTTGTGTGTTTATTTCTTTTAATGGAAGTCTTTTGATTGTTTAATAATGGTTGAGCACCCGTATGGTCACTCATTTGCATGATAGGAATCAATCCAAGCTGCTTGCAAAAACATTTTTGAAAATTAAAAAAAGAAATGGTACCGAAAGGGCACTAGGATAGTCTAGCGTAACCAAGTCCCCGTACCCTTAGTCTCTGGTTCGTAGGAGTAAAATAACTCTCCCATTAGTTTACTTAGGTGTCTAATCGACCTACCCTAAACCGATTAGTGGCGACTCCTAGAAAATAATCATTTGCATATTTGAACCCTAAGTCGTGAATTGGTATGGGCTTGGGAGAGCCCGAGCTAAGCCTAAAGACTTAGCAGTCCATTAACCTAGTTTTAGGAGGTGCACCCGAAAATTAGGTCTCGACAGCTTGGCGACTCCGCTGGGGATAGTGTTGAAACACTTAGTGGACTTAGGCCAATTTTTCTTTTCTTTTTAAAAATGTTTTTGTTTGGCAGCGAGGATCCCAGGTACGTGCCTAACATTTCTAAGGTGTTAAATGTTCTTGTAGATGGGAGGTATAAGGGGAGTAGTCTTTGCTAACATTTGTCTTGCAGGTTGGAGTGTGGGATGAATGATTTATTTTTCCAAATTAGAAGTGTTGTTTGCATTTAAACTGTTGTGCATGCTTTATTGCTTTAGCACTACACTATTTGCACACACAACCTGCGGTCGGACCTGGGCTGCGATAGGATTTCTAGGATGGTGTTGAGAAGTATACTTCCTCCAAAGCGAGACTGCTATGTAGAGGTTGACCTTCTCTTCCCCGAAAGTTTTTCATGGTGTCAAATGTGTTTTGTCCATATCCGCGAGACGCGTGACTATTGGATATTCCATTCGATCGAGCGGAGTTAAGGGGACCTGACACGTTAATGCGAGACTGCAACGGTCAGATCACCCTCTTAGCTCACTTTGTTAAGCCATTTAGATAGAAATCGAGCCTCATGTCTCATGTGTGTGTCTATGTGATTGTCATCTATTTCTGGTGAAAGTAAGTTGTCTAAATTTTCGCAATTTACTTACTTTACTTTAATTTCTGTCGGCCCATGACAATAGGTTTCGTCGTCAATTTCGTTTTATATGCAATGGGGAAAACCGACGTACAATTCATTTCCACTCCCAAAAAAGAGCTCAAGTTGTGGTTGGACCAGTTAGATCAAGATGGCCAGAGATATGTGAAAGCCAGGATCCCCCGACTTCTTCCACTATTAGAGATCAACATTCATTCTGGTGTGATACAAGCACTCCCTCATTTTTGGTGTCCGCAAACTTCCACCTTCATATTTGGTGAGTTCGAGCTGACCCCAACACTTGAAGAATATAGTATTGCCATTGGAATGCCCTTGGAAAAGGAACTTGTTAGACCGCCTATCGGTATAGATTCTATTTCTGAATTATCACACTTTTTATAAATCGAAACCGAAAGAGTAAGGAAGGTCGTCAAAGCCAATTGTTTTGCATGCCCATTTTCATTTTTGGAAGAATGTTTTGCAAATCAATCAATGATTTCAAAAGCTAGGATTTTCATATTAGCATTTTTTCGGTTAGTTGTTTTTCCTTATCGAAGAAATGCCATTAATCCTTCAATTTCATGGGTGGTTAATCGTATTTGCAATGGCCTAAATTATGTCAATATGGTTTTAGCCGAAACATTCTTGTCATTGAACCGTTTCAAGCAAAATGAAGAAAAGACTATGCGTGCCCTCCCGAACTTTTGCAAATATGGTTTTTCTCACACATAAAAGGTTTTGGGCACCTTATGAAACAATTTAAAATTGATGATTTAAGGCACCCCATACAAAAATTTGCGGTTTTGGAACGTTTCTCCCCGAATAAACAATACGCCCGTTGGGTTAATTTTCTGAAAAATCCTAAGCCCAAGGCATTTCTATGATATACTAAATGGCTTCATGTTGAGGAGGCTCGTTTCTCTCACAAATATGATGGGCCCATTCCGTTGTTAGGCCTTTCTGGTGCTACCTCCTATTACCCGTATAGAGTGGCCTGTCAGTACAAAGCTCTTCAAGAAGTTCCTCCGCCCCTCAAGACGGAATTGTTCCAAGTTCGTTTCATCCGCAAGGACTATGATTATTTCAATGAGGTCCAGATGATCATTGCTGCATGGAAGGAGTGCCATCTAGAGAAGATTTTGGTGCCCAAGAGACTCGAAAGGCAAGGAGGAGATCCACCATGCGTCGACATTCTACATCCAACAACACCGGATTCCCGTTGCCTTACGCCCAGTGGTCCCCGATGTGACCGAGAAGCCTACTCAGCAAACACAAATTGAGCATCTTAAGCGGAAAGTGAAAATGCTTGAAGCTGAAAATAAGAAGCTTCGCAAGACGTTGGGATCCCGAGAGCATATAAAATGAGATGTTTTGAATTTTTGATGTTTAAGGACCTTGATTCCAATTTTCAATTCAATAATTTCAATTTTTAGTTTGATGTTTAGGGACTTGAATTTCAATTCTTAGTTCATTGTTCGAAAGTTTGACTTTATATTTCAAGTGAATTTTCAATAAAATCAGACGTTTAGACCATTGTCATGGGCCAGTTTCCTATCTTGTCTTTGGTTCTTACATTATCTCTATTTCCTTAGGTCATAACGGATTCCTCACGTTCGCCTATTATTACTCGGTCAAGAGCTAAAATGGCCGACCAAAACGAGATGCGCGATCGTATGTCCACCATGGAAGATCAACTCCAACAGCTAGCCGCCTCTATGCAGCTTATAACAGCTCAACTTCAATCCATTCGGGTGAATCCAAATCCTGCACCCGCTCTCCCTGAGATAGTAGCCCCGAAGCAGAGAAACATGGCCTAGATGAGCGATGACGAAATGCCCGAATTGGAAGATGACATGGTCCTTGTTGGAAAGGCCAAACCTAATAGCATTCCCAAGACAGATCAGGATGAGCGCGTTGCAAAGCTGGAGGAGAAAGTGAGACAGCTGCAGCAGTCACAAAGCTCACTCCCGTTCGACCTCTCGGTCTATGAGAAAGTCAAAATGCCGAGCAAGTTCAAAATGCCGGAGTTTGAGAAGTACGACGGGACATCATGTCCGAAATCTCACCTGCAGATGTACCACGTGCGCATGGCCCGGCACGTCAAAAATGAGCCCCTCATGATCCAATCGTTTCATGCAAGTCTGACCGGGCCCGCACTAAGCTGGTACGTGATGAAGAACGTGAACCTCCTCGAAACTTGGAACGAAGTGGCCGACGCGTTCCTCACACGGTACAAGTTCAACATGGACATCGCACCTTCCCGAGAAGACCTGGAGCGGATGGAAAAGAAAAGAAGCGAGTCATTTAAAGAATATGCTGTGAGATGGAGAAACCTGGCGGCTCAAATTACTCCTGAGCCTACTAATAAGGAGCTGATGAAGTTGTTTGTGAAGACCCTTCCTTCTGAGTTCCGTAACCGAATGGCCAGTACGTATGTCGAGAGCTTCAATCAGCTTATTCCTGTAGGAGAACAGATCGAAATGGGGATAAGGGAATGATGGTTTACTAAGCCATCTAGTAAAAGATTCACCGCCAAGAAGGAGAAGGAAGCGGCTGAGGATGTGAACATGGCTTATAGCCAAGAAAGTGCCATACGTGCTCTGGCTATCTAGATGAATCCAAGGCAACAACAAACTGCTGGTTTCCAATCATTTGCCCAAGCAAATAATAGAAGGCAATTCACTCCCCTCCCTGGATCTCCATCCCAGGTGTTGGCAATTCTCCAAAAGAAAGGTTTACTTTCTAGTGAACCGAAACGTCCTAACCGCGAAAGTATTCGAGGTTACGACCCAACGAAGAAGTGTGAATACCACAACGGTGAACCGGGGCATTCAAGCGATGAGTGTTTCACCCTCAAGCACAAGATCCAAAATCTCTTGGACACGAAGGCCTTCTCATTTCAAACTGCTCGGCCGAACGTCCAGAAGAATCCGCTACCAGAGCACGAGGGTACGGTCAATGCTATCTTGGAACCAGACATTGAATCCAAATCGAGTTACCACGCATTTGAGTTGATGTCCACCATACATGCATCTCGAGACTCACCATCACCCACTCCTGGAGTTTCAAATGCTGCCCTTATGATGGAAAGGGTGATGGATGGGAATGGTTTTGCTCTTGATAGTGGCCTTGGAAGAAATGATCAAGGTACTCGAAGTCCCAATGAAGCCCCTCAAAGGCCCCATGCTGCTGGAAGAGGTGGGGAAAGTTCTGAAGGACGAAGACAGGAAAGGCGGAACTCGCCACTTGACCAAGGGCGAGGGAGGCAAAACCCACTACCCTCGAGCATTCATGAGACATTCCCCGATCCTCCAAGAATGATGCATGATGAAACGGAAGTGATAGACACCCTGGGGCAGCCTAGTGGCAAGTTTGATTACATGGTGAAGTATTCGGCTCCTCCCGGCTACTACATTGATCCTCTTGAGATAGTCCCGGATGGATGGGGTGGCATGGATGATCCGACACCTCTAAAGACGGAGAACCTTGACGATGAGCTGGAAGGAGTTGCAAGCTTATTCGATGACCTCATCATAGAAGCCATTGATGAAAGATCCCTTGAAGAGATGGGCCTTGGCCCACAAGAGTAACTCTTTTACTACTTTTGGCACATTCCCCTGCGTGGGAATTTTTATTGTTTTCTGAGAGATGTTTTCAGTTTTCTTTTCTTTTAATTCTTGAGTGTTGCATTTTTCCATTCAATAAATGTAATTGATTGATGAATTTCAATGAAATTACAAATTTTATTTTGAGGGCATGATGAGGTATATCAAACCGGTCCGGTGATGATATCCAACCGATAAAAGAAAAGAAAAATCCAAGGAGAATTCTGAGGCCTAGGCTTCATCATGTTTTTCTCGTGTCAAAATGTTTCAAAAAAATGCTTTTCCAAATGCTTTTCAAAAGAAAAAAAAAATTTCAAAAAAATTGATTTACTCTGTTTGTCTTTTTGACCCATCTACTTTTTGTTTCAGAGATGGTCTTATAGCATGTAAAGGTGTAAAAATGGTCCAATCCAATTCCGGATCCTGGGGGCAAGTTCGCTCTGAATTACAGTGGTCTGTATGTGGTAAATAAGGTACTCACTGGAGACGCCTTGATCCTGGCAGAAATGGATGGTCGTGAGTTTTCCAATCCAGTTAATTTCGATGCTATCAAGAAGTACTACCCATAATAGAATTTGCCATGTCATGAACTGCAAGCATTTCTATGTTGAATAAATTGCTTCAATGAGTTGAATTATTCAAATTTGCTGCAAAATTTGCATTTTTCTTCCTTGATGAATTGTGTGAGATCGTTGGATGTGTCAAATGGGATACTTTGGAATGATAGGCAGGCCTTGTTTCATACACTAATCCCAGTGAGTTGTGTGGAAAAATTCCATGCCCGCAAAGGAAAGTTGATCTTGCCAATGGTACGACAATCGATGTGATGAGAGGCATTCTTTTCTCTACCTCAAACACTACGGGTGATCCATTGCTCAGCCCTTTTGAGCCCCATATGCTTATGGAGATTCTTTTTTAAATCATCCCTGTCAAGAATCATCCCACATTGGGACAAATTTGAAATGAATGGTAGAAATCTTATTGCTCGCACTTGCATCAATCTTCGAGTATTGCTTTCACAGTGTAACTTGTACGGTAATTTAAAGTGCCTTAGGACGACGAAGAGCAGTTCTTTCTTTATCCCATACACTTTCATCCATTGCATAGCCCACTTGAGCCTATAAATTCATTTCATATTAAACCCAGTTGGTGATCATCTCTCACACTGGGGCAAGGCAAAAAGAACCATTCAAGTAACATGGCTTAGAATGCGACAAAGGATGGTTGTGCGAGTTCAAAAAGTAAGTGCAAAACGGAGCATGAAAAAAGCGTGTGCCTGGTAAAAGCAAGGCCAATGCCTAGAAAAGAGAAAAAAATCAAACTCATGATATAGTGAGTTGTATCCCCAACAAGGCGATATTAAAAAACTCAAATGCTGTTACAATCAATGGAGTTGTGATATGAAAAAAAAAAAAATTCGACAGTGGAAAAGGAAAGTGGTGGAAATGTCAAGATGATCACCAACTTTGACCCCCTTAAACACTTTTTGAGCCTAATGATCCTTTCATTTCTCAACCCATGAACCAAGCCTACGTTACGCCCCTTACAAAGTCTCTTCGATTAGGGCACTTGAATTAACGTTGGGGTTCACATGTTTTAAGCATCGCTCGAAGAAGTGCGAGTAAGGCAATTTCTACCTCATTTCGCATGTTTCTTGACTTGTAAACCCTAAGATGGTTACGGAATATCATTCATTTTTCCAATAGCCTTGACTCAAAGAGCCCCCTTTGCTAAGCCGTTGACCAAGCCCGCATTACGGTCCATGTTAAAGACCTCTCAGATTGGTAAGGTCGTACCACTTGCGAGATTGCTCGGACCCTTGTTTGACATGATGATGGTGAGATAGAGCGATTGTCAAGATCCTGCATCAAAGGTCAGGATGAAATAGCCCTTTAAGTAAGGAGGAGTGAAAAGTCCTCTCTCGATCGAAAGATCCTCGCTTGACACATCCATGATACTCATTTGTTCAGATTGGAACAATCTTTTGAAATCTTTCCCAATGGAAATTAGGTGATGCATGATTAATAGAAGTCATCACACATAAATCTCTCTTGGATTAATGCATGCTTGTGATTACAAATGCATGTTGCCTCTCCTATGACCATGTTTTGCAGGAGACATATCCCCGAGGATCAGAGATGTTACCAGGTAAGTATATCTCTATCCATACCTTGAATACTTGTCTTTATACAGGTATCCCCCCCTCAAGTGCACTGATACTCGACTCAATTGAGTCGTCCCCTAAAGATTTTTCTCCAGATTCAATCAGATTAAGGCGACCGAAGAATGGTTCGGGTCCTGGTCAGATGATTTCTGTCGCAAGGCTGGGCGGCCGAAGAATGGTCCGGGTCCTAGCCAAGCAGAATCTCCGTTTAGGCGACCGTAGAATGATACGGGTCCTAAACAACACTATTTTGCTTTAACAGGCGACCGTAGAATGGTACGAGTCCTGGAAAAGCAATTTTCCCATTCAGGCGACCGTAGAATGGTACGGGTCCTGAAAAATCAATTTTCCGTCAAGGCGACCGTAGAATGGTACGGGTCCTCGACAACATCTATTCCTTATTCAGGCGACCGTAGAATGGTACGGGTCCTGGAAAGTGAATCCCCGTTTAGGCGACCGTAGAATGGTACGGGTCCTAGACAGCACATATTTCCTCATTCAGGCGACCGTAGAATGGTACGGGTCCTGGAAAATGAATCCCCATTTAGGCGACCGTAGAATGGTACGGGTCCTAGACAAAACCTTTTTGCCGTATTGGGCGACCGTAGAATGGTACGGGTCCCGAGAAAGCAGCTCCTTTTCGCCGACCGGGCGACCGTAGAATGGTACGGGTCCTAGGAAAGCAGCATCTTCGCAAAGTCGTGTTACTATTCTAGGCGACCGTAGAATGGTACGGGTCCTGGACAAGTAACACCCACTATCTCGAATTACTCTATCTTCCTCGAAGGTAAGTTATTTCAGGTAGGTTCATCTATCATTTACATTAGTATTTCCATGCATCATATAAATTGCATTAAAAAAAATGGAATTCGTGTTCCAACAAAAAATCATTCATTACATGAGCATCACCAAAATTTAGGTCTCAATTTGTCTTTGAAGGCAACCTCTGCGAGCTCACCTTCAAAGAGGGGCAGCTGTTGACACCTAAATTTTTGGGGTTATTTTTCGCTAAATAAAAAAAAAAAAAAAAATCATAATCACATGGCATATAGTTTAGGAAGATTTATATTTTGTTAAGATTATATATATATATATATATATATATATATATATATAGATTTAGGTAATATACACCGAGAGATGCATTTGTTGCGCAAAAGGGGAATTTTTTGATCGAATATGCAAAAAATATTGCGCAGAGTGAAATGATATATTCAATGGAATTTTACACGAGCGAAATTGGCAAAGAAATATACCACGAAGATACATTTTTTTGGTGTATAAAAGAGTCGCGTACGGTCAGGGTTAGGGGGGTTTTTCTTTGTCCGTCGGTGAAAAAAAAAAAAAAGCAAAAAAAAGCAAAAGGGAAAAGTAAAAAAGGTGAAGGTGAAAGTGACGTGAAGGAGAGGAAAAGAAGACACAGTAAAAGGAGATTTACTGTGCTTCTTCTCCGGTGCACCTTCACCGCCCGAGGCCCGCCGCTCCGCCGTCGCCTTGCCATCACCGACGCTCAGCAGCATCGTCGGAGCCCAAGCGCCGCGCCTCGACATCCCAAGCCCAAATCGAGCCGCCCCACCGCCGTCCCGCCGGTCATCCGCAACCGCCCAGCGCCGATCTGCCCCTGCACCAGTCCGAGGGAGTCACCGGCTCGCCACCCATCGAGCCACCGGCGACCCAGAGCGGCATCACCGCCGATCTAGCCGCCGATTCCCGCAGCCGCCGATCGTCGCGCCCACGTTGCTCGCCCGCCGCGCAAAGCACCAGCATCGCCGCGCCGCCGCCGACGCCCCGCAAATCCGCGACCTAGATCTACCGCCGGACCACCACCCCCGCCTCTGCCGCTCTTGCCGCACCACTGCCGGACCACCACAACGCGGATCTGCCCCCCTGCCGTCGCGACCTAGCCGCTCGCCAGCAGCGATCCGAACGCCCTCCGCTCCAGATCCGGACCGTCGCGCCGCCGTGCTCCGCCTTACGCCGGTGATTCGCGATCCGCTGCTTGCAGCCGCTCCGCCGGCGACGCCCCTCACCGCCGCTGCTGAGCCACCTCGCCAGAACCCCGAACTCCGGCGACCCAAGCCCCGGCCGGCACCGACGAACCTGCTGCCCTCTATTTCCTTAGGTTGTTTATTTTTTTCTTTTTCTTTTTTATTTTTTATTTTTCCTTATTTTATATTATTTTACTTTACTTTTATGTAGTTTTATTATTATTGTTTAAGTTAGTTTTATTATTATTGTTTAAGTTTGAATATTGTGAGGTGACTTTTAGGTTATGGATATTGTAGGCATTATCCCTAGGGTTTTCCCTAAGATTATTGTAATTATTAATTTGACCCGTTAGATGTCGGGGCATTTTTTTAATTATCTTAATTATTGGGGTTTGTTAATTGTATTTTAATTGCTAAATCAATATGATTATTAATTTGATCCGTAAGATTTCGGATTAAATTTTAATTATTTTGAATCTTTTGGTGTGATGTTTAGGGTTAGATAATCGTTAATTTGACTGTGAGATAACAGGTTATTTTTTCGTTTATTTTAATCCTTTATTTGTTGAATATCTTGTTTGTTTAAATTTAAGATTTAGTTGATAATTGCTTGTTTTAGAAAATCACTAAGAAAAATCAAAAAAATATTTGAATTAGGATTCAGTTTGTTTTAGAATATTTCTTGTTATTTTGCATGTCTAGAATATAGATTTTATTTCAAATTTAAAAAAAAATATAAAACAAAAAATGCATTCATTTAGGATTTTAGTTTTTGTTTAATTTAAGTTGCATGTTTAATTACGTGGCAATTTTAAATTTCGAATTTTATAAAAACATAAAATAAAAAAATATCATGCATATGTCATGTAAAATTAGGGCATGCTCCACATGTTATTGCATATTAGATAGATTGCGTGTTAGATTAAGATAATGTCTTAGTTTAAATTAGGATTTAATATGACTTAATCCCTAGTTTAAATTAGATAGAATTTTAATCTAGCTAGATCATTTTTGCATTTCTCTTAAATTTAGAATATCATAAACAAAAATACAAAATTTCTTTGCATATGTTAGTTTCAATATTTAGGATAGATTGCATTTTTAAAAAATAGAAATGTCAAATGCACGTCATCTAATTTTTATTAGGTTCATTTAATTAGAATTCCCTTGTCATTAGACTAAGTCATTTAATAAATGTCGCATGACATATAACTCGCATATTAAATTGCATGCTGCGTGTCATTTTAGTTGAAATAATTTTGTGTGACATTTGCATCGCATTGCATGTTATTAGAATTAGGTCATTTAAATTACATTTAATTATTGCATTTCTTCATATCATATAGTTTAGGTCATGTCCTCATGTCATATTAGATTATTAGCGTGCATCGCATGATATTCATAAATAAAAAAAAAAGTGAAAATCAAAATTGAGTTTGCATGTTAGGTTTATTTAATTAGAATTTGCTTGTTAGATCACGAAGTTAAAATGCACGTTTCGATTTCAAGATAAAAGAAAACCCAAAAAATGTTTTGTGTGTTTATTTCTTTTAATGGAAGTCTTTTGATTGTTTAATAATGGTTGAGCACCCGTATGGTCACTCATTTGCATGATAGGAATCAATCCAAGCTGCTTGCAAAAACATTTTTGAAAATTAAAAAAAGAAATGGTACCGAAAGGGCACTAGGATAGTCTAGCGTAACCAAGTCCCCGTACCCTTAGTCTCTGGTTCGTAGGAGTAAAATAACTCTCCCATTATTTTACTTAGGTGTCTAATCGACATACCCTAAACCGATTAGTGGCGACTCCTAGAAAATAATCATTTGTATATTTGAACCCTAAGTCGTGAATTGGTATGGGCTTGGGAGAGCCCGAGCTAAGCCTAAAGACTTAGCAGTCCATTAACCTAGTTTTAAGTGCAGCGACGCGATTGTCATCGCTGTCATTATCACTTTTCTTCTCTTTACCTTTCTCCTTTTGTTTCTCCCTTTTTAACTGGCGACAAAACCTTTGAATATGTCCCTTCTGATGACAATAATGACACTCAACATTAGCAAATTTATTATACTTACCTCTGCTTTTATCTCGACTTTTATCTCTATTTCTCGGACCTCGAGACTCACTTCTTCCCCTTTTCTCAACAACCAAGGCATCAGAATGTGAAGAGGACGATCCCTGTGTCTTCCTTCCCATCTCTTCATTTAAAATACTACTCTTGGCCAAATCTATGGTAATGGTACCATCCGGGGCAGAATTAGACAAAGATGTTCGAAATGTCTCCCATGAGTTCGGCAAAGTACCAAGCAACCATAGTGCTTGTATCTCATCATCAAACTTGATTCCCATCGCAGCCAACTGATTTATAATTCCTTGAAAAGAATTTAAATGATCAGTCAAACGAGTACCATCATGATATTTCAAAGCCATCATCTGTTTTATCAAAAATAACTTATTATTCCCAGTCTTTCGAGCATATAACTGTTCGAGCTTATCCCATAAACTGCGTGCATGTGTTTCCTCAATAATATGGTTCAAAACATTATCATCTACCCATTGCCTAATATAACCACACACTTGACGATGAAATATAGACCATTCAACATCAGTTTTATTCTCCGGTTTCTCCTCAGCAAATACGGGTAAATAAAAATCTTTCACATATAAAAGATCTTCCATCTTCCCTTTCCAAATATGATAATTTGAACCATTCAGTGTAACCATTCTACTTGTATTCGTTTCCATTGTTTAACACAAGGCAAAAAAAAAAAAAATCAAGCAATAACCAGATGCTCTAATACCACTATGATGGGAGATCAGTAACAATTCGAACAATATCGAATTAACGCAGCGGAATAAAATAATCTCCCATCTTGTGTAAACCTAATAGGAATCGATATAGTAGAGTAAAATAAATACCAAGCACGCAAACACAAGACGATTTTTTTACGTGGAAAACCTCCTCGATGTGAGCAGATTAAAAACCACGGGACCGGAGTCCACCCAAAAATCTTCACTATCAATAAAATTGGGTGAACAATGTTCTTCTCTAGCAAATACTATAGGTACATAGCAACAAAGACCTCAAGAACATAATTCTTGGCAATACACATGAATTTCACAAGAGATCAAGGATAAATCTGACCAAAAACGCAGGTTTTGATCAATCCACGAAAAACCTGATGGAGACAGCTTCAAACGAAAATCAAACCGTTCAGATTCGAGAAAACTGCGCCATGAACATGCTGACAAAATTTTCAGTTCAATCAGACAACGAATCGACCTCCGATGCCAGCTTGATGTAAATCAGATATTGCCTCAACCCCCAGATTTTCTGCTTTCTCTTTTTCTCTTGTTACTATTTCCTTTTTTGCGGCTACCTCTTTATATAGATAGTGAGAAACCCTATTTTTCCATATAACTTATTATATAGGCTCAAACCTTTTTTTTTTTTTGGCTTGCAACTCATTGGGCTTCCTCCACATAGGAGTGAACCCAGCTAACACCTTCTCCTTGGGTTAACATAATGGGTCGAGATTTTGCAATCCCCACAACACTGTTCACCAAAAAAGAAACTGATTGAGATTTACCGACCTACAGAGAAGGGAAAGGCTCCTCATAATAGAAAATCAATTCTTGAGAGTAGAGCAGACCCGGCTTTTATTGCTCTGCCTTTCAACTAACGGGCTAAGTTTTCGTCCAGACTTCCCCTTTTTGGCGTTCGTCGTGCCATGATTTTCCGTTCTTTCCTGTCCTAACTCTAAGAAGATGTAGGTTAGAATAAATATTAAAACTAGAAAAGTTTTGGTGACGTTGCCCTATTCTCTAAGTTAGTTGTCCTTTCCTTTCTTTTTTCTTCTGATAAAGCATTGGAAAATAAGACGTTGGCATGCATGCAAGTTGCTTCAAAATGCCCCAACATGAAATCCATATAGAGGGTCCTCTTTCGATAGCTGGACCTGCATCGGGAGGGCTCAAATTCGGACCGTCAACAACCCTGCAAGCCTAGCGATGTTTGAAAGTCGACTGGGGTATTCAGCCCTATATGAATTCTCTGCCACAGGGCCTTTCGAACGGAGTTCTCAATCCTAATTAAGGCGGCAAAAATGTATCCAAGTATAAAAAGCTGATACAAATAGCTAATGTTGTCTACCCTATATGGCAATGACTAATTATGTCTCTTTCAATAAGGTAAGAAGCATAACGATGGATGCTCATATGTCAATCCAATCTGAATCTCTTTCTGTATGCAACTGTGATTCTCTACAATCTAGGTAGAGATAGCACATACTATTATCCATATCGACTCATTTTACTGTTGTTAGCACTTACAGAAGCCCTAAACAATGGACCATACGCTATTAGTGCCGGTTTCATGAGTAATGCCAGGCAAATTTAGATGGATTTTCCAAATTGTTATAGAAAATGGGATGTTCCGCTTGGCAGGTGCAACAAGGTTTCCCTCAAAAATCTTGTTTGGTTCACCAAGCCCACGTCACATATAGGAGGGATGGTGATTCGGTCAATCTAGAAACCATGCAACAACATTACATAGGTGTTGAGTTTTTCAAGGAAACTTCTTCCAATAAGATTACAAATATGAACATTACATTTACAACCACACAAGTGATGTCCATATGGAGTATATATTCCTCCAGACATGCCCCTATCTACATTTCCATAGAATCCATATCATAACCAATTAAAAATGGATGAATATCTTTTTGAATATAAATAGGACTTAGCATTCTCACATATGAGGAGTACAATCAAGTCTCCTACACCATTATAATCATCCTCAAAACTTCTTAATTGCCAAAAGAAGTCATTGTAGTTTTGTTTTAGGAAGAATTACCCAAAAAATTTTAAATTTATTGCGATTGTATCGATTTAGTCATATATATTGCTAATTCAGTTATAAACCATTTGCATTTGTACCAATTCAATCCATCCAATCAATTTTAATCGGCGAGCGCTAACAGGGGCACCAGTCGTTCGATCGACTCTGATGTGAATAGTTGCAATAACATTTTATAGTTTGAATTCCTTTATCTTTCCTTTCATTTTTCTTTTTCTTTTTTCTCTTCTTCTTTTCCTTTTGTTCCTCATAATGGCTGGCGAGGCCTAGGGGCTATGAGTGAGGTGGCTCCACCTAGATCTACTCACGACTGGGTGAGAGCCGCAACCCTTGCTAGGAGTGAGGGGTTCCAAGTTCAAGGTTCCGTATAGGTTCTATCTAGAACTTGAAAATTATCCGCTAGGACTGGTTCTTTATTTTTTGGAATCCGGTACCTACCCTACATACCTCAGAACTTTAAACCTATCCTGTTACAGGTTTCAGGTTCTATGCAAGTCCCATATGTATCATTAATTGAATGATTACAATGAATCACTTTTAATAACCACCACTTACTAATATAATTCACGGACCAATACTTATTTTTAGACACACGAAGAATATTAAACATTAACAAAGTAGAAATCTTAGTTATAAAATGGAAGTTCAAATTAGTGGTTCCAAATTATATACTTCTCATTGGACAACATGAAATACTGCAGGATTGTGCGACAACATAGATTAAAAAAAAAAAAAAAACACGAAATCTTGTTTCAGGTTACATACCTAGAACTTGAAACTTACTCATTGAAATAGGTTCCTCAATTTTTGGATATAAAACCTATTTTACATACCTTAAAACTTGAAATTGGATAGGTTCCCATCAGTTTAATTCTTCGGTTCCAGGTTTTATCTTGAAATCATGCTCACCCTTAACCCTTGCTAATGGCTAGTGAGAGCTTTGTGCCTCTCGCATAGTGGCTGGTGCCAGCCACTATGGGGAACAGAAGGAAACGGAAAGAAGAGAAAAAGATATGAAAAAGAAAAAAGAAAAGGAAAAGGAAAAATAAAAATAAAAATCGAATAAAATAAAATATTATTAAAAATTATCTACTTCAGCGTTGATCAGTCAAAATTGGTTAGATGGACTGAATTGACACAATTGCAAAAGGTTTAACACTGAATTGAAAAAAAAAACGGTTTAGGAAGACAATTTCAATAGGTTTAAAACTTTTTTAGTAATTTTTCCTTTTGTTTTCTCAACCTCATTTTGCTAGACATTGGCATCAGTGCATAATTTACTAATGAATAACAGAACACCATTAAAAACTTTCAATTGGTATGTGCAGTTTTTTTTTCTTTTTCTTTTAAGCCCAATTATTGTTGTTGGGAGTCCTTTTAGGCCGCATAACATGGCTCGCTAAGTAAATGCAGATCGAAAGGTCATACACAATCCCCAGTCAAAGCGGTCAATATACCATTTTATCACCCCTTTAATGCCCTACTCAATTACTGATTCACGTAACTGAGCTTGGCATCGGTACGTTTAATCGTAGTACCAAGGCTTGAATTACGGTTCATTATTACAACACGGATCCTATGGAAAATCTAGAACGTTCGGATTACACGTGCTAAAACGAAATAAGCCAGAAAGATCAAAGTTGCCGGGAGTCTTTTAACCTCTATAACATGGTAGGCTAAATAAATGCGGATCAAAAGGTCTTAGACAATCCCTAGTCGAACCAGTCAATAAACCATTTCACCACTTGTTAAATATATATCATACAATCAATCTAACATATTTTGGGCATCTAGCGGATTTGAAATTTAGCGTTATTGAATTAGGATAAGTTTGGCTCGATTTGACAGGACCGCATGTAATTTATGAAGAAATTCAGGTTCGATATTAATATCCAATTTTAAATTATGTAAACTTATTCAAGAAATAATAGAAACTCGATTAAACTTGATGACTTCAAGTTCTACTCGGCAAGATACTTGAGTTGCTTAAGCAGATCTCAAGCTCGAGGTCAATTCGAAACAAGATGAGTCGATCTTAAGTAATCGCCAAGCTTGGTTTGATTTGCTTGCAAAATGCAAAATTGAAGATTTTTAGTATATTTTAAATTTACTAATTTGAGTTTGGCCAAAAAAGTGATTTCCTTTTCATCAAACATAAATTAATGGGCTGCCTATGTTTCCTAGATCACGCCCAATGCGGCCCACAGGTCGCTTCTGATCTAATCTTTATCAATAATAAACGTAGGGAAGAAATTCCACTTACATGTGTACATCACAAGTGAGGGCGGCTGGCTCAATGATCTTGTGAATTTTTTTGTCCTTCACGAATTCATAAGTTTGAGTTACGTCGAACGTGAGTTTGTAGCCGAGTTGTCCTCTTGGGCATTGCTACCTTGTGTAAACAAGAGTGTGATGAATGAGAACTCGCCCATAGGACTGTTTTGAAGATCTCACCAAAGTCAGACTCTAATTTTTTGGGCAGCGCTGAGTAGTTCCAGCATAAACGTACCATTCTAAGGGACTCTAATTGTGACTTCCAAAGGGTTTGTCAATTCTAATAGCCCCTCCCCATAAAAAAGGCTGATTACTATGACATATATTTATTTAAGAGAATCTTTATAGTAAATAGAGCTGCTCTAAAGGCTTTTTACCTAAATAATAGTGATGTAGCCGGCTCATTCCTCAAGTCATTGAAGGCAATATACACACACACTTGGAGCCTTCTATTCAGATTTTGGCACACCTTTTACCTACTTATCATGAACTTGGGATTTAACGACCTATAGAAAGAAAGAAAAAAAGAAAAGAAAAAGAGGCTACTCATAATAGAAAAGCGATTATTTAGTGTAGATCAGACCCAACTTTTATTGCTCTGCATTCCATTTGATCTAAGAAGATGTAGGTAAGAATAAAAGTCAAAACCAGAAAAGTTTGGGTGACGTTGCTTCATTATCTAAGCTAGTTTTTTTTTTTCTAATAAAGAATTGGAAGAGAAGAAGTGGCCCCGCAAGTTGCTTCAAAATGCCCCAACATGAAATCTATATAAAGAGACTTCACCCAAAGCTTTTGGTACCCATAAACCAAAAAGAAACAAAACCAGAAGCAAAACCATATATTGCCATGGCTTCTTACCGTAACATCGGCCTAATTGCGCTCTTGTTCCTCATTGCCACCACTCCACGCACTCACGGAATCATCCTCGGCAATGTTGCCCAGGTCAACATCGTCGGCCGCCTGAGCTGCGTTGTCCCAGGGGTACTGCCGGCCTTGACCGGTTCCCCACTCAGCGGAGCGACGGTGGTCTTCACATGCAATGGTGGAACGACCACCCTCGGCCAGGCCGTCACCAACACAACCGGATTCGTGAGCGCCGCATTCAACCTATTGGACAGCGTTGTTTTCGACCCCTCGACATGTGTGGGGACAATCAATCTCTTGAACGCCGCCAGCTGCAGTCTCTTTCCTCCGA
Organism: Eucalyptus curtisii; assembly: GCA_017140595.1. Taxonomy (NCBI): domain Eukaryota; kingdom Viridiplantae; phylum Streptophyta; class Magnoliopsida; order Myrtales; family Myrtaceae; genus Eucalyptus; species Eucalyptus curtisii. The sequence goes on from CM029498.1 coordinate 33,494,417, forward strand.
CCGGGACTGTTGGCACGACCCTCACCCTTTTGAGCTTTGTGCAAGGAGTAGCACAGTTCACAACGGGGATAATCTTCATCGGTTGAACTTGAACTTGCGATGTGTTACGCCCATGCAGGAAATAGGTTTGCATGAAGTGAAGCTTGCCAAAAGAAGGCAGCAAAGTCCTGTCTTCACTTTAAATAAATGATACCTTATCGTCTCTTTAAGGTTTAAATAAGGCAACATGAAAAATAAAGGTTCAGATCTCTCTCTCTTTCTATCTCTCTCTCTCTGCATTTCTATATTGACGAAGTTGTCCTAAATTTTCATGGATTCTCATAACATATTGGTTCAATCCTCCTTCCCCTTACACCTCTCCCCATTCAAGAAAATATTATTTATAAAACCGCGAAGCGGTGGATAGATATAAACATATCTAGTGATGTGTTGAAATTAAACAAGACACATAAAATTTATATGTGGTTTGCAAGTGAGATCGACGGCATGTGGTACTATGATCAACAAATGGAGATTCCATCTCACTCTCAAATGTTTTCCGAACTCGGCTCTGAATAGCCTTACGAAAATTAAATCAAAGAGAAACTAGATACAAACTCTCACACTTCTCTTTACGACTCTTCAAAGCTCTCTCGAGTTGGAGTTGACATACTGAGCAAAATATGTTAAAACCCAAACTAAAACTGTCTCGTGCGTAGTGGACATTCAGTGGTCTGCACATCCGAAATATCTTGAACTTTCTCGGTAGCAAGTCGGAAGTTTAACCTAGAGTTGGATGTCCGAATCTAGTGGCACCCAAATTTCAGCACAAGTCCAACGTCCAACCAACCTTGACTGGGCCTCCGATTCCAACTTATATCTTCGCACTTTCCCAAACCTACTTCCCATACTCCGGATGTACTTGAACTTCAATTTCGATTTAATTCCAAACTAAATTGGGTTTGTTTCGAGCCACAAACGACAAATCTCCACCTCATCTCAAAGACCAAATTCGAGCCTATCGATCATGATCTCTCCCGAGCCCCCCGAGCAACCCATTTGTTGCAGACGTTGACCACATCCATAGAATACTGGAACTTAGCTAATGGAATAAGCTTCATCAACATGCCCTGGATTACCTCGTATAAAAGGCACCTGACATCGACTTCTTTGGTTCGCTCATGGTATATCTGATTTCCGGTCAAATATATTACGCTCTGAAGTCCATTAGCATATAAGTGCGAGACAAACAGTGCAGTACTTATGCTCTATAAGTAGCCGAAAAAAGAGATGAAGAGTTTTTGTATTAGCCAATAAAGCATGGGATGGAACGAATGCAACCGTTGCTTAGCAAACGTGTCTCCTATTAACCCCAATATATATGAGTCATGGGATCGTATTGTTTCCATGGAAAACTTTACTACCTCTAACCTTGGACCTGAACGGCGTGGATACAAAGAACCAGGACACCAACGATATGCATACAAAGAAGGGGGTTGCCACGTGTTGAGTGGTTTTGGGCCTCTCTCACCCCAAAAGCTAGTTAAGTGGGTGACGCATTCCCTTACACTTATAAACTAACCACCAGCCTCTTCCATAAGAGATGTGGAATAACCTCAACAATTGCCCCCTCACATAACTCAAATGATGAGACTTTCTCTCACACTTATAAACTGACCATTAGCTCATTTCACAACCGATGTGGGACAATCTTAACCAAAGGGGGAGACATCATTGGTTTTATGACTTGATTTCTATTTCTAGAAGTTCTAGGATTTAATTGTACTTTCGTAACAAATTTTATGACTTTCAATACACTTATTTAGTAATATTAAATGGGAATTTGCACCCTCATATGACGAGACAAAGTATAATAATTGTAGAAATACAACCAAATCTCCAACTCCATTATAATCACCCTTAAAAATTTTTAACTGCAAAGAGAAAAGATCATAGCATTTTGCTTTTTTTAACCTCATTTTGCTAGAGGTAAAGGCATCAAATGCAAAAATTGCTAATGAATAATGAAGAGACATTAAAAACTTGACGTTTATATGCGTTTTTTTTTCTAGCTCAATCATGATTGTGGGGAATCCCTTTAACTTGTGTAACATGGCATGCGATGTAAATACGGATCAAAAGGTCATAGATAATCCACTAATCCAACCAGTATTAATGCCCCAGTTAATTACTAAATCATGATACTGAGCTTGGCGTCGGTTTATGTAATCTAGACTTGGATTGCGGTACATCACAACACGGATCATATGGTTTTTCATGTGCTAAAATGAACTCCACCGGAAAGACCATGATACGATGGCTGACTAGAATTCATTGCTTAGCCTTTGATTACAATCTCTTTCTTCCTTTCCCTCTTTGCTTTCGAAGGGTTGGGCGATAAACCTAGGAGAAGAAGCAATGTATCATCGAGGACGATCGGTGTGAGATTCAAGACGTCAGGATGGAGTGTTGTTAGGGACGGTTCTCATCAGATATCAAGAACTGTTCTTTGATGCATGCCAACCCGAGTTTTTGCTTCTGCTATCAAGCACACTGCACACATGGGGAAGAAGAAAGCACTACCGGTACTTAGTTTAGTTTCCTTGTTTTCTGTTCCCAAAAATTCTGGCCGACAAAGAAGGGAAAGTCAGACGAGCCTGCCACTGTTAATCTTCGTGCTATGATTTTAGAGTTCTGTGTCAGGATTAATTTTGACCAATCGCCTAAAAGGCTGTGGAAGCGGCCATAGTTGCTGCGAATTTAGCTTTGCCCATGCCACTCCTAGTGACCAATAGCCAACAAGGGCATGGCGGCAAAAACCAAAAGTCAACTTCTTAAAAGAAAGAAAGCCATGGCATGGCATGGACACGGCTTTTTGATCATTCTCCTTGGGTCAACATAATGGGTCGAGATTTTGCCGTCCCCACGACACTGTTCACCGAAAAAAGAAACTGATTGAGATTTACCGACCTATAGAGAAGGGAAAGGCTCCTCATAATAGAAAAGCGATTCTTGAGAGTAGAGCAGACCCGACTTTTATTGCTCCGCCTTTCGACTAACGGGCTAAGTTTATGTCCAGACTTCCCCATTTTGGCGTTCGTCGTGCCACGATTTTCCTTTCTTTCGTGTCCCAACTCTAAGAAGATGTAGTTCAGAATAAATATTAAAACCAGAAAAGTTTGGGTGACGTTGCCCCTATTCTCTAAGCTAGTTGTCCTTTCATTTTTCTTCTGATAAAGAATTGGAAAAGAAGACATTGGCATGCAAGTTGCTTCAAAATGCCCCAACATGAAATCCATATAGAGGGACCTCTTTCGATGGCTCGACCTGCATCGGGAGGCCTCAAGTTCGAACCGTCAACAACCCTGCGAGCCTAGCGATGTTTGAAAGTCGAGTGGGTATTCAGCCCTCTATGATTTCTCCGCCACTGGGCCTTTCGAACGGAGTTCTCAATCCTAATTAAGGCAGCAAAAATGGGGGTAAGTACACTATCGGTGTCAAAACTTGTGTACGACGCTCACTTTGGTGCCAAAACTTTATTTTGAATCACTTAAGTGCCAAAAAGTTTGAAAAATGATCATTTTGGTGCCAACGCCAATATGATTGACCGGAAATTCGACGTGGCACTCTTTTATTAATTTTTGAAGTTGATGTGGCTCGCCGGAGTGTACATTTAGCTTTTAAACAACAAAACGACGCCGTTTGGTGTCTTTCTCCCAATTTAAAACCCTAAATCCCCAAATTGAGAGAGAGAGAGAGAGAGAGAGAGAGAGAGAGAGAGAGAGAGAGAGAGAGAGAGAGAGAGAGAGAGAGAGAGAGGGGGCATGGCATGGGCTTCCTGTCATCTTCTTCCCGAAGAACAGCACCAGCACCACCCAGCGGCGCCACCAACAACGCACCAGCACCAGCACAACTCCGCCTTCGGTTCGTCTGACATTGTTGACAAGTCCAAGCTCTTGTCCTCCTCCTCCTCTCCTCCTCCTTCTCCTTCCCCCTTCAGAAGGACCCACTTCAGCCGCTCCCTAAGCAGAGCCCAATCCGCCATCTCCATCTGCGCCCTCCTTGTTTCCCTCGCCCTCCTCGCCCTCCTCGTCTTCGCTCTCTCCACCTTCAAACCCCCTTCTCCTCCTCCTCCACCCTGGCCTCTTATTATTCCCGTCGCTTCTTGCCCGAGCAACAACCTCAGCCTCTCCTTGCTTGCCTAGTCGAGCAACTACGATGGAGGCCGAGCAACTGTGGCTGAGCGACAGCGGCCAAGCGATGGTGGCCGAGCAATGGCGGTCGAGCAAGGGTGGCCGAGCGAGCTAGGTCGGAGTTGGGCGAGGATCGGACAAAAAAACCCTAATTTCAATCCCTAAATAAAAAAAAATTCTCGAATGAGTTGTGCGACGTCATTTTTGTGGGGCCATCCACTTAGGACGGCAAAACAACTTCGTTTTCTTAAGGAGGACGAAAAATGACGTCGTTTAAAAGTCATGTCGATTTTTAAAAAAAAATATAAAAGCCATGTAATCATTTTGGCCGGAATCTCTTGGGGATGGCACCAAAGTGATCGTTTTTCCTCCGATTTGACACTTAAGTGATCCAAAATAAAGTTTTGGCACCAAAGTGAGCGCCGTACATAAGTTTTGGCACTGATAGTGTACTCACCCCGCAAAAATGTATCCAAGTATAAAAAGCTATACAAACAGCTAATGTTGTCTACCCTATATGGCAACAACTAATGATATCTCTTTCAATAAGGTAAGAAGCATAACGATGGATGCTCATATATTAATCCAATCTGAATCTCATTCTGTATGCAACTGTGCTTCTTTGCAATCTAGGTAGAGATAGCAAGTAATATTATCCATATCAACTCGTTTTACTCCTGTTTGCACTTACAGAAGCCCTGAACAATGGACCTTATGCTATTAGTGCCGGTCTCATGAGTAATGCCAGGTAAACTTAGATGGATTTACGAAATCGTTATAGAAAATGGGATGTTCCGCTTGGCGGGTGCAATAGGGTTTCCCTCAAAAATCTTGTTTGGTTCACCAAGCCCACGTCACATATAGGAGGGATGGTGATTCGGTCAATGTAGAAACTATGCAGCAAGATTACATAGGTGTTGAGTTTTTCGAGGAAACTTCTTCCAATAAGATTACAGATATAAACATTACATGTACAACCACACAAGTTATGTCCATATGGAGTATATATTCATCCAGACATGCCCCTGTCTACATTTCCATAGGCTCCATATCATAACCAATTAAAAATGGATGAATATCTTTTTGAATTTATATGGGACTTTGCGTTCTCGCGTATGAGGAGTACAGTGAAGTCTCCTACACCATTATAATCATCCTCAAAACTTCTTAATTGCCAAAAGAAGTCATTGTAGTTTTGTTTTAGGAAGAATTACCAAAAAAGTTCTAAATTTATTGCGATTGTACCTTTACTGTTAAGTCTTATACTTGTTTGTTCTCTTGTTATAGTACTCCGATCCTAACCCCTTTATGGTATCAGAGCCAGTGGGAAGGTATAGATAGTCTTTGTAAGAACATACGCGTAGATCGAGAGCCATTCGTTGGCATCCTTCTTGTTTCTACAGAGTGGTCCAGGCCATAAGTCCCTGAGTGGCAGTCAGACCGTTGGTTTAGCTCTGTAACGGTTCTGAAGAAGGAACAATTCCGATCTTAAGTATGAGCTTACATAGAAGATCTACATCTTCCTCTAGTTCTCTATCACAAATGGACTCAGATCCAAGTCCTATACATAGAGAAGAAGTAAGGATAGAAGATTTTAACAAATCTATAGAGAATTGGGAAATTCCTAAAATACAGCTTAAGGAAATATACAAGCAATCAAAATTGAAGTTTTTCAAAAAATCAGACTATGTCATAACTACGAAGAAAGAGATGTTCCTCTTTCTAATTCTTATGAAAAAATACATCTTTTGAACAAAGAGTCCATTCTAAAGCATAAACAAAAATACAACTACATTCATATAGGACTAGTCCAAGTAGGAATCAAACCTCTTACTAAAGAAGGCCTTAATACTTCCATTCTCTTAGTCTTACGTGATTCACGTCTTTTAAACTATGATGAATCCATTCTTGGTACTGTAGAGACAAGTCTCTGCAAAGGACCCATACATTTTGACTGTTATCCCAATTTCTCCGTTTCCCTCAAAGATAAGAACATTCTTAGAGCTTTAACACTCCAAATCAAAACCCATAATTATAAAGTAGCAGATGGATCTATTCCTTTAGCCCTTGTCTATAGAATTCATTACAAAGCCATGTCCTCCGCTTTTGGAGAAAATGCTTTCAAACATAGTCCACGGGGAGAAACACTCCTTCTCCAAACTGACATTTCTAGAGCAAATACTACAATTCCTAGGTCTATTAATTGGAACCAAGTTACTTTACCAGAACAATGGGAATTAGAAAACCAAATTCCCCAACAAGTCGTTCAGAATACAGATCCTACTAATGTCATTCAACATCCAGAAGGAAGAGTGACCATTAGATTTCCTAGAAGATCATTCGATTCAAGATCATTCGATTCAAGATCTAGTCCTTCCTTTCATAATTCCTACACAAGGTCCATAGATCTTAATCCTAATCTTTCTCATATAATCACCATTCCTCCTAGTATGCATAGAAACACTCCTCCTCCTAGTATACAAAGAGACACTCCCATACGTGCCACAACACCTTTACCTCCTTCCACTAATAGAAGTAATCATGAGACACCTCTTGAACCATAAATTAGTGGTTTAGATAATAGATCAGGGATTTCCAGGCCAGTTTATCAACAAAACCAGCCTGAACCAGTTCTAGAAAATACAGATTCTCCTCATCATTCTCCTACTTATTCGTAAATGATAGATGCCGAGCTTAATGTTTTAGAAAAACATTTTGAGCCAAACAAAGCTTTTCTTAATAGAGAATTTAATTCTGAAAACAACAAACAAATCAGAGAATGGTTCTTCAAAACCTTTGCTGATAAAGCAAAAGACATCAAACAAAAATATTACGACTACATATATGAATATGAAGTCCATATATTTTTCTTTGATTGGTTAGAAGAACAATTTCTCGAACCAAAAAAACATAATTGTTTTAGATCATCATTACAAGTGGAAACTTGATAATGGCGAAACCATAGAATCCAATCATCCACTCCTTAGGAGAATAAAAATTCAGCATGGAGATAGCGAGGTTACAGACCACTCCATTTAGGCTTCCAGACAAAGGAGACTCTCTATACACCCACAAAGTTATTGAACAAAACAATTTTACTAATCAACATTTAGTAACCTTAGGAAAACAATTGAATAGGATAGAATCCACCATCCAGAATCCTACTCAGCTTATTACGCCACAAATTGACACTCTCAAAAAAACCCATTTTTAAAGCCTTTGAATTTCCAAAAAATCTTAGCCCAGAGTTTGCCAAAGCTATAGAACAAAAGAAAAAACTCTTAGGAAAATCAAAGTTAGAACCTGATCCTATACTAGACACTCCTAAATTCCAGAGTCTTATCATTAGAGACACTCCAGACCAACCCACTATTAGCACCCTGACCAAACACTCTAGTAATTCCGATATCGAGTCGATCCACGAGATTAACGAGACTCAATTGGAGACAACCTCGAAGCTTTATTATAGCAGAGCTACCCCACCAGACATTGCCCAAGAAGAATCATTGCAAAAAATACATAATAAATACTCTCCCGACGCCATCTATGAATGGAATATTGATGGTGTTGCTGAAACCAATATTATGAACCTTCTTAACAACATGGTTATGCTTGCTAATGCCTACAAAACCCAGCAAGATGTTTCTGACCATGCTGTTGCTAATCTTCTAGTAGCCGGATTTCTTGGACAACTAAAAGGTTGGTGGGATAATTACCTGACAGATGAACAAAAAACACAAATTTTAACGCTTATAAGGTAGATGATTTTGGTCAACGCATGGATGATGATCAAGGACATCTCATCCAAGATGTTGTCAATACCCTTATCTATTCCATTTCACAACACTTCGTAGGAGATCCTTCACATATTAGAGATAGAAACCAAGATCTTCTTTCCAATATGCGTTGCAAATCCTTAGGAAGATTTAGAGAATACAAAGAGCTTTTCTTTCAAAGGGTTCTTATTAGACCCGACGCAATCAACCCTTTTGGAAAGAAAAATTCTTAGCAGGTTTACCTCAGATTATAGGAGACCAAGTTAGAGATAAAATTAGAGAAGAATACAGCGGTCAAATTCCTTATGATATCCTTTCTTATGGAGAAATAGTCTCTTATGTTTATAGACAAGGAACACAAATGTGTAATACTGTCAAATTACAAAGACAACTCAAGGAAGAACAATCCCTCACCAATAGGAGTCTAGGAGATTTTTGTGCCCAATATGACCCCTCTTATAATGAAAAAACAAAAACAAAATGTAGGGGAACTTGTCCTCCTGAGAAAGAAACAAAAAAAACATCGCAACAAACCTCAACCCCGTAGGAATAACCAAAGACACCAGAATAACCAAAATAGGACTCACACTGATAAGAAAAATTTTAGAGACATTAAGTGCTACTCTTGCGGTAGAAAAGGTCATATTTCAAAATACTGTAGGATTAATAAAAAATTAAATGAGCTTTCTTTAGATGACAATACTCTTAACCAGTTAAATAACATCTTCATAGAAAATGATGATACTTCTTCTGATGAATTTCTTGAGGAAGAAGGTCTTCAGATCAATGAAATAGATTCCTCTTGATTCCGATTATGAAGACGCTTCTCCGAGAAAAACCCATTCCGAAGTAAACGTCTTAACAAAAGAAGAAGAATTCCTTCTCAAAGACCGCGACAAAATACTTGACCACGAAGCCAAAAAAGAATACTTAGATAGACTACACTCTTCTATGAATATTACTTCCAAGCCTAATACTTCCTACAATCTTAAAGACATTTTGAATAGAAACAAAAAACCACAGTCTAGACCTATAAATATTAATGACCTCCAAAACGAAATAAAACAACAAAAGTTAGAAATACAAGCCTTGAAAGAAACTCAATTAGAAATGAAACAGGAAATTTCTTATATAAAGTCTCTTGTCATAAAAGGAAAAACAAAACTTGATGACCAAAATGAAATCACTAGTACCCCGAGACACCTCGATCCAGCCTTTCTTATGTTGTTAACAGAAATAACATCTAGAAAATGGATAATAAATATTAAGATAAAAATCAATAATGAGTATATTATTGAAACAACAGCACTCTTTGATACAGGAGCTGGCCTCAATTGTATCAAGGAAGGCCTTGTTCCAACAAGATACTTTGACAAAACTTCTGAATCCTTAAAATCAGCCTCAGGAGACAAACTGAATATACAATACAAGTTACCCGAAGCCCTAATAATAAAAGACCAAATGTCCTACAAAACATCTTTTCTTTTAGTTAAAAACATGAGGCAACAAAAGTTATCCTTGGAACACCTTTTATACAATTAATCCAACCCTTTCTTGTTACTAATGAAGGTATAGAAACTCATGCTTTAAACAAAAAAATCACCTTCAATTTCATAACAAAACCACAGAAAAGAAGTATTAATATTTTACAAGAACATTCCATTTCAGAAATAAATTGCCTTATAAAAGACAAAGAAAACCAGCTTGAATTTTTAAAAGAAGATTTAGAATTCAAAAGGATAGAAGAAAATCTTTTGAAACCTAAAGTTGTAGAAAAGATTGCTTCCTTACATAAATACATAGAGAAAACCATATGCTCTACCTTACCCAATGCCTTTTGGGAAAGAAAAAAGCATATTGTAGACCTGCCTTATGAACATGATTTTTCTGAAAACAAAATTCCTACCAAAGCCCGCCCAACACAAATGAACCAAGAAGTTTTAAAATTTTGTCAAGAAGAAATACAAGATCTTTTAAATAAAAAACTCATAAGAAAAAGTCAATCACCTTGGAGTTGTTCTGCTTTCTATGTCAATAAAAATGCTGAACTAGAAAGAGGAGTTCCTAGGTTAGTTATTAATTATAAACCTCTTAATACAGCCCTTAGGTGGATAAGATACCCTATACCTAATAAAAAGATTTACTAAACAGACTTTGTAGATCAAAAATATTTTCTAAATTTGACATGAAATCAGGATTTTGGCAAATACAAGTCGTGAAAAAGATAAATACAAGACAGCCTTTCTTTGTACCTTTTGGCCAATATGAATGGAATGTTATGCCATTCGGCCTCAAAAATGCCCCTTCAGAATTCCAAAGAATTATGAACGAGATTTTCAATCCCTATTCAGAATACATCATAGTTTATATAGATGATGTTCTAGTATTCTCTTCCAATATAGAACAACATTTCAAACATTTATCTACTTTCATAAAAATAATAATACAAAACGGTCTGGTAGTCTCTCCTACTAAAATTGCACTCTTCAAGACCAAGGTTAGATTTTTAGGTCATTACATCCATTTAAGCACCATCACTCCCATAGAAAGATCAATCTCTTTTCTTGATAAATTCCCGAGATGAGACTAAAGACAAAACTCAATTACAAAGGTTTTTGGGTAGTCTTAATTATATTTTAGATTTCTTTCCCAATATAAATATCCTTTGTAAACCTCTACATCAAAGGTTACGAAAGGATCCTCCACCATGGACCTCTGTCCATACTGACATTGTCAAACAAATAAAAATGCATGTGAAAAATATACCATGCTTACATCTTGCTGACCCTTCCACTTTCAAAATAGTAGAAACAGACGCGTCAGAATTAGGATACGGTGGCATTCTCAAACAAGTCAATAACAACAAAGAACAAGTTATTCAGTTTATATCAAAGCATTGGAATTCCACTCAACAAAATTATTCGACAATCAAAAAAGAAATACTTGCTATAGTTTTATCTATATCAAAATTCCAAGGAGATTTATTAAATCAAAAATTTCTCTTGAGAATTGATTGCAAATCAGCCAAAGACATTTTACAAAAAGACGTTTTAAATATTGCATCAAAACAAATTTTTGCCAGATGGCAAGCCATACTTTCAGTAATCGATTTTGACATTGAATTTATAAATGGTTCTTCAAATTCATTGCCTGATTTTCTCACAAGAGAATTTTTACGGGGGATACCAATATGCCAAGATCCAAAAAAGACAAAGACAAAGGCAAAGGCAAAGCCACCTGCCGAACCCTCCAATACACCACCAAAGCCGAAAGGCTTAACATCTGTCAAAACATGGCTTGAAATGGCAGAAAACAACCAGACATTCCTACACCAAACACCTTTGAAAATAGAATACATATCACCTGATCCCATGTTAGCCTTTAATCAGCTAGCCGACATGATACCAAAAGAAACCATTTTATTACTTGCACAGTCTATACAAAACAAGACAAAGAAAGAGCCATCCAATGCCATCGAGGTAAGTAACAATCCTTCCCCGCTGGTTATACAAAAACCAGCAGAATACCAAAGAATTCCAAATGAGGTAGTTATTAGGCCATAGGCAACCCCTCAATCTCAAAAATCAAAAATTTTCCCCAAAACATCATTTCAAAAAATATTAACTGTAGAAGACAGATTCTTCGATGAAGATCCAATCAAATTTGCAAAAAACATCTTTCCAAAAAACTGGTTATTCAAACCACACAATACAAACAAAACCCTTGCTTATTATGAGCAAATTCTAGTGGAGACAGAATCAGCAAGATTTACCCATTTTGCTAACAAAAACAATACAGAAAACATTCTATACTCCACTATTTCCATCAGTAAAGTCATACACCCCTCACACTGGGGAGCTTCACCTCATACACCCAGAAAATTCCAAACCAGACTTACCCAAAGCCTACCATATTCTTCCTCATACACCTCTTGGGACTACCAACAAGCTTGGTGGAACGTTTTCTTCAGACAAAATACAAATTTCCAACACTCCTGGTTGTTATTCTTCAAAAATAACTTCCCAAGACAAAGCCTACCAAATTGGTTTGACTCTTGGTGGGATCTCTTTGGTCCTTTAGACATAATTTTACACCCCACAGTCAAACAAGGTTATGAGGTTTTCAGTAAATACTTCGTACCAACACCACATGATATAAGGTTCCCATGCCTTATGCATTTCTTTATAATATTCAGAATTTCTTGGGTAACAGCCTGGAAATTTGAATACAATACATCCACAAAACCTAGAGTACCAGTCCTTGTCCGAAAATACAAAACAAAATGGTGGGATGGATTCAAACACCATGAACAAGGATCCGAAGCTGCGGTTAGAGCATGGCTAAACAGCCAGAAAAACATGATAACCACGGTCCGTCAAATACATCATTTTTACGGGGAGAAATCCATGGCAAGTGCAGCACTTGCTGCAGTCCGAGCGAGAGAGGAATACCGTAACATCCTCGGGACAATGCTATCGGAAGCGGAAGAATCACAATGTGGATCTTCCAAATCTCAAGACAATACAGACGAATCCTCACAGTCACATCACAGTGGAAACACCAATGAAGATGACTGCTACGGGATCAACCTAGACAGAGATTAAATTCAAGACATCACATGCTGACACTGTTACGAGCGGCGCAAAGGCTATACAACGTAGCATACACTGTTCACTATTCACTGTTCACTATTCACTATTCACTTTACAATGTTCACTCAGTACTGTTCACTTTACACTGTTCAGCACTGTAGCACTTTTACTGTAGCACCCTTATAAAATACACCCTCTCGACATAGAAGAGGGGACCTCGAAATTTTCCAGATTTCTCTCTTCTTCCTCTCCCTCTCTCACTTGTAACCCATCATCCCTTCCATCTCCAAGCTCTCTTACCTTGTTTCCCCTGGTTTCAAAGTAAGTTAGTTTTTCACATACATAGTTTTATCTTTGGGTTACCAACTTACATGATAGTTGGTTAACCATTTCTTGTAATACAAACATCAATACTCCCGGAGTGCGGATTACCGCCCTAGTGGATGACTTGATGCTTTAGTTTCTGCATCTTTCAATACATGTAATTTCAGCTTTTCAGCTTTATATAATACAAGTTCATACCACCTTCATGGTTGGTTTTTATTTATGCATTCTCTTACTTTATATTTTATATATTGCTTTTGGTCTTTATATTATCTTTAATTCTCGCGACTTTATTTAAGTTCTTATACATCTCTCTCTTACCTTTACTGTTAAGTCTTATACTTGTTTGTTCTCTTGTTATAGTACTCCGATCCTAACTATATATATATATATATATATATATATATATATATATATATATGTAATGCTAATTCAATTATAAACTGTTTGTAATTGTACCAATTCAGTCCATTCGGCCAATTTCGATCGACTAGTGCTAACGTGGGCACCAGTCGTTCGGTCGACTCTGATGTGAATAATTACAATAACATTTTATAGTTTGAATTCCTTTATCTTTCATTTTCTTTTTCTTTTTCTTTTTTCTCTTCTTCTTTTCCTTTTGTTACCCACAATGGCTGGCAAGGGTCACGACCCTCGCCTAGATTTGGGTGAGGCCTAGGGGCTATGAGTGAGATGGCTTCGCCCGGATCTGCTCAAGGCTAGGTGAGAGGCGTGACCCTTGCTAGAAGTGAGGGGTTCCAGGTTCCGTACAGGTTCTATTTAGAACTTGAAAATTATCCGCTAGAACATGTTCTTTATTTTTTGGAATCCGATACCTACCCTACATATCCTAGAACCTAAAACCTATCATGTCACAAGTTTCAAGTTCTATGCAGGTCCCATCTGTATTATTAATTGAATGATTGCAATGAATCACTTTTAATGACTACCACTTGCTGCTATAATTCATGAACCACTACTTATTTTTAGACACACGAAGAATATTAAACGTTGAAAAGTAGAAATCTTAGTTGTAAAATGGAAGTTCAAATTAGTGGTTCCAAATTATATACTTATTATCGGACAACATGAAATACCGCAGGATTGTGCGATGACATAGATTAAAATAAAATAAAATAAAAACACGAAATCTTGTTTCGGGTTACATACCTAGAACCTGAAATTTACTTGTTGAAATAGGTTCCTCAATTTTTGGATATAGAACTTATTCTACATGCCTTGAAACCTGAAATTGGATAGGTTCCCATAAGTTTAGTTCTTCGATTCCAAGTTTTATCTTGAAATCATGCTCACGCCTAACCCTTGCTAATGGCTAGTGAGAGCTTTGTGAGTCTTGCCTAGTGGCTGGCGCCAGCCACTATGTGGAGCAAAAGGAAAAGGAAAAATAAAAAAATCGAATAAATTAAAATATTATTAAAAATTATCTAGTTCAGTGTCGATAAGTCAAATTGGTTAGATGGACTGAATTGACACAATTGTAAAAAAGTTTAAGATTGAATTGAAAAAAAAAACGGTTTAGGAAGACAATTTCAATAGGTTTTAAACCTTTTTAGTAATTTTTCTTTTTGTTTTCTCAACCTCTTTTTTGCTAGACATCGGCATCAGTGCATAATTTACTAATGAATAACAGAACACCATTAAAAACTTTCAATAGGTATGTGTAGTTTTTTTTTTTCCTTTTAAGCCCAGTTATTGTTGTTGGGAGTCCTTTTAAGCGGCATAACGTGGCTCGCTAAGTAAATGCAGATCGAAAGGCCATACATAATCCCTAGCCAAAGCGGTCAATATACTATTTTATCACCACTTCAATGCCCTACTCAAATACTGATTCACGTAACTGAGCTTGCATCGGCATGTTTAATCATAGTACCAAGGCTTGAATTACGGTTCATTATTACAACACGGATCATATGGAAAATCTAGAACGTTCAGATTACAAGTGCTAAAACGAACTAAGCCAGAAAGATCAAAGTTGCCGGGAGTCTTTTAACCTCTATAACATGGCAGGCTAAATAAATGCGGATCAAAAGGTCATAGACAATCCCTAGTCGAACCAATCAATATACCATTTCACCACTTGTAATATATATACAAAAAAAAAAAAAAATCTAACATGTTTTGAGCATCTCGCGGATTTGAAATTCAGAGTTATTGAATTAGGGTAAGTTTGGCTCCATTTGACAGGACCGCATGTAATTTATGAAGAAATTCATGTTCAATATTAATACCCAATTTTAAATTATGTAAATTTATTCAAGAAATAATAGAAACTCGATTAAACTTGATGACTTCAAGCTCTATTCGGCAAGATACTTGATTTGCTTAAGCAAATCTCAAGTTCAAGGTCAATTCAAAACAAGATGAGTCGATCTTAAGCAATCGCCAAGCTCGGTTTGATTTGCTTACAAAATGCAAAATTGAAGATTTTTAGTATATTTTAAATTTACTAATTTGAGTTTGGCAAAAAAAAGTGATTTCCTTTTCATTAAACATAAATTAATGGGCTGCCTACGTTCCCTAGATCACGCCCAAAGAGGCCCACAGGTCGCTCTTGATCTAATCTCTATCAATAATGAACTTAGGGAAGAAATTCCACTTACTTGTGTACATCAAAAGTGAGGGCGGTTGGCTCAATGATCTTGTGAATTTTTTTGTCCTTCACGAATTCATAAGTTTGAGTTACGTCGAACGTGAGTTTGTAGCCGAGTTGTCCTCTAGGGCATTGCTACCTTGTGTAAACAAGAGTGTGATGAATGAGAACTCGCCCATAGGACTGTTTTGAAGATCTCGCCAAAGTCGGACTTTAGTTTTTCGGGCAGCGCTGAGTAGTTCCAGCATTAACTTACCATTCTAAGGAACTCTAATTGTGACTTCCAAAGGGTTTGTCATTTCTAATAGCCCCTCCCCATTATTTTCACTCATTAAAAAAAAAAGGCTGATTACTACGACATATATTTATTTAAGAGAATATTTATAGTAAATAGAGCTGCTCTAAAGACTTTTTACCTAAATAATAGTGATTTACCCGGCTCATTCCTCAAGTCATTGAAGGCAATATATATACACACACACTTGGAACCTTCTATTCAGATTTTGGCACACTTTTTACCTACTTATCATGAACTTGGGATTTAACGACCTATAGAAAAAAAAAAAAAAAAAAAAAAAAAGAGGCTACTCATAATAGAAAAGCGATTATTTAGTGTAGATTAGACCCAACTTTTATTGCCCTACATTCCATTTGATCTAAGAAGATGTAGGTAAGAATAAAAGTCAAAACCAGAAAAGTTTGGGTGACGTTGCCCCATTATCTGAGCTAGTTGTTTTCTTATTCTAATAAAGAATTGCAAGAGAGGAAGTGGCCCCGCAAGTTGCTTCAAAATGCCCCAACATGAAATCTATATAAAGGGACTTCACCCAAAGCTTTTGGTACCCATAAATCAAAGAGAAGCAAAAGCAGAGGCAAAACCATATATTGCCATGGCTTCTTACCGTAACATCGGCCTAATTGCGCTCTTGTTCCTCATTGCCACCACTCCACGCACTCACGGAATCATCCTCGGCAATGTTGCCCAGGTCAACATCGTCGGCCGCCTGAGCTGCGTTGTCCCAGGGGTACTGCCGGCCTTGACCGGTTCCCCACTCAGCGGAGCGACGGTGGTCTTCACATGCAATGGTGGAACGACCACCCTCGGCCAGGCCGTCACCAACACAACCGGATTCGTGAGCGCCGCATTCAACCTATTGGACAGCGTTGTTTTCGACCCCTCGACATGTGTGGGGACAATCAATCTCTTGAACGCCGCAAGCTGCAGTCTCTTTCCTCCGACCGGGACTGTTGGCACGACCCTCACCCTTTTGAGCTTTGTGCAAGGAGTAGCACAGTTCACAACGGGGATAATCTTCATCGGTTGAACTTGTACTTGCGATGTGTTACGCCCATGCAGGAAATAGGTTTGCATGAAGTGAAGCTTGCCAAAAGAAGGCAGCAAAGTCCTGTCTTCACTTTAAATAAATGATACCTTCTCGTCTCTTTAAGGTTTAAATAAGGCAACATGAAAAATAAAGGTTCAGATCTCTCTCTCTTTCTCTCTCTGCATTTCTATATTGACGAAGGTTGTCCTAAATTTTCATGGATTCTCATAACATATTGGTTCAATCCTCCTTCCCCTTACACCTCTCCCCATTCAAGAATATATTATTTACAAAACCGCGAAGCGGTGGATAGATATAAACATATCTAGTGATGTGTTGAAATTAAACAAGACACATAAAATTTATATGTGGTTTGCAAGTGAGATTGACGGCATGTTGTACTATGATCAACAAATGGAGATTCCATCTCACTCTCAAATGTTTTCCGAACTTGGCTCTGAATAGCCTTATGAAAATTAAGTCAAAGAGAAACTAAATACAAACTCACACTTCTCTTTACGACTCTTCAAAGCTCTCTCGAGTTAGAGTTGATATAATGTGCAAAATATGTTAAAACCCAAACTAAAACTCAGTCTCTTGTGTAGTGGACATTCAGTGGTCTGCACATCCGAAATATCTTGAACTTTCTCGGGTAGCAAGTCGGAAGTTAAACCAAGAGTTGGATGTCCGAATGTAGTGGCACCCAAATTTCAGCACAAGTCCAACGTCCAACCAACCTTGGCTGGCCCTCCGATTCCAACTTATATCTTTGCACTTTCCCAAACCTACTTCCCATACTCCGGATGTACTTGAACTTCAATCTCGATTTAATTCCAAACTCATCTCTAAGACCAGATTCGAGCCTATCGATCATGATCTCGTCCGAGCCCCCCGAGCAACCCATTTGTTGCAGACGTTGACCACATCCATAGAATACTGGGAACTTAGCTAATGGAATAAACTTCATCAACATGCCCTGGATTATCTCGTATAAAAGGCACCTGACATCGACTTCTTTGGTTCGCTCATGGTATATCTGATTTTTGGTCATATTTATTACGCTCTGAAGTCCATTAGCATGTAAGTGCGAGACAAACAGTGCAGTACTTATGCTCTATAAGTAGCTGAAAAAAGAGATGAAGGGTTTTTGTATTAGCCACTGAGGCATGGGATGGAACGAATGCAACCATTGCTTAGCAAACGTGTCTCATATTAACCCCAATATTTATGAGTCATGGGATCGTATTGTTTCCATGGAAAACTTTACTATCTCTAACCTTGGACATGAACGACGTGCATACAAAGAAGCAGGACACCAACGATATGCATACAAAGAAGGGGGTTGTCACGTGTTGAGTGGTTTTGGGTCTCTCTCGCCCCAACAGCTAGTTAAGTGGGTGACGCATTCCCTTACAATTATAAACTAACCACCAGCCTCTTCCACAAGAGATGTGGAATAACCTCAACAATTGCCCCCTCACACATCGGGCTTGGGTTAGAGCCGTAATGACTAGTAACTCTCCTATGTGATTGTTGGCTCTGGAATTGTTAACGAACCAAAGCTCTAATACTCGCGTTGGGTGGTCTTAAGCCTCTTTTACTCCAAAAAATAACTCAAATGATAAGACCTTATCTCATACTTATAAACCGACCACTAGCTTATTTCACAACCGATATGAGACAATCTTAACCAAGGGGGAGACATCATTAGTTTCATGACTTGATTACTATTTCTGGAAGTTATAGGATTCAATTGTACTTTCGTAACAAATTTTACGACTTTCAATAAACCTATTCCGTAATATTAAATGGGAATTTGCACCCTCATATGACGAGACCAAGTACAATAATTGTAAAAAATACTCCCAAATCTCCAACTCCATTATAATCACCCTTAAAATTTATTGACTGCAAAGAGAAGATCAAAGCATTTTGATTTTTTCAACCTCATTTTGCTAGAGGTAAAGCCATCAAATGCAAAAATTGCTAATGAATAATGAAGAGCCTTTAAAAACTGGACATTTATATGCGTAATTTTTCTTGTCTAGCTCAATCATGATTGTGGGGAATCCCTTTAACTTGTGTAACATGGCATGCGATGTAAATACAGATCGAAAGGTCATAGATAATCCACTAATCTAACTAGTCAATATACCATTTCGCCACTTTAATTCCTAGTTAATTACTAAATCATGATACTGAGCTTGGCGTCGGTATATGTAATCTAGACTTGGATTATGGTACATCACAACACGGATCGTGTCATGCCCCGATCCTCCGAGCGCGTGCTCATCTCTCTGCGGTCGATTAAATAGCGATGTCCCAGGACGCATCGCCGACCCATTCATTTTAATGCACATGCGGAAGCAAATAATTAATCCCTAGACAACAACAAAATGGAATAGAAAAGTAGGGTCATAATTTTTCAAACTGAAAGTCACAACACACTCATATACATATCATGACCAGTCATAATATATACAATACAAGCCGATATACATATATAAGGTTTGCAAAACAGGGGGCACAAAGAACTACAGATCTTCCTCCTCATCCTCATCCTCATTGGAGCCTTCAGCTGAATACACAGGGGACTCAGGTTCCGACAGGTTGGGGTCCTGGTCCACCACCGAACCACCTAGAGGGTCGGCCGTACCCTTTCCAAAAGCTACTTCCAACACATAAAAATGAACCTCAGACTCCGGTATGGGCCCCTCTCTCTGTCCATTTCACTCCTGGCGATACCATGATCTGTATTGATGGGGCACCTTTTTGGGTAGACCCGCATCAACCCAGACCACGGATTTCACCAACTCATATACCCATCCCCTTGGGTCTCCATGAAGCGGGATGAAGCACTTCTGCTTTGTAACCTTCTTTGGCTGTCCAAAATGCTCAGGAGGAGCTGCCATCTAGGGACCTGAAATGTTATCCCACAACGGGGTGAGACGACGTCTTAGTAAGTTCACCCCCTAAGACCCGACTAGGAAGAAAATACGCCCCAAGGGCTGCCTAAGCACAAACACGAGTCAGAGGACTTACCTTTGCCTCAGTTCATTCCTGCAAGTCAATATAATTCAAATAACCATCCAATTATTTCAACCAATTAGATTGAACCATCGATCAATCGACTTAGTTGATTCCATGTCATCAAAACCATTCCCCGATCATCTCAATCAATACTATCTATAAAGTCCAATCATATCAAGGATTGCTCACTCTAACCTGAATATAGATAGTATAGCTCACTCAAAGCGGATAAATAGTATACTGCTCGCGCTAAGTTAATATGTCGAGGCCCTGAGGCTGATATAGTATACTGACACTGCTCACTCTAAGCTGATAAGGTATACTGCTCACGCTAAGCCGATATATCGAGGCCGTCGGGCTAATATAGTATACCGGTATACTGCTCGCGCTAAACTAACATATCAAGCCCACGGGCTAATATAGTATACCATCCTGATCATCTAACAATTTCACCATTTTTATCATACCCGATAAAAATTATAGTGTGTGGGTACACGGTCGGCCTTAGCTAAAATACGATATTTTCCCCTTTTAAAATCCCACTAATTTCAATGATCCACAAATACATTTTGGTATTGTAAACCGACGCCCGGTGATTTTCTAATTAATTATTGAAATTAAATAAATTCTAAGATAAATACCGAAAATTACAAATCACACACAATCAGCACAAGCCGACACTCAATTAATTAAACAAATCACACCATTACGATCAGCATAAAATTCCGGTCACTGGCTATCCCGGTCTAATTTTCGGAAAATAATAATTAATTAAATAATGGAAGTTAATTATTAAATACCAATAAATAGCAAAAATGCACAATTATGCCGAAAAAGCCTAATTAAAAGCCAAGATGGGCTCGGAAAAATTCCGAACTACTCTAGATAAATACTAGAGCTTATTTAGGCTCTAATTACACTACTCTAACCACCTAACATGCAATATCGAATGATTAAATTGTTAATCTATTCTAACTATCCACCTAATCCATACTTAGTCTAAACTAATCAACCCTTAAGCATAATTAACTTCCTAAGCAGGGATTAGTGAGTAAACTCACTTGATTAACGATCCGCTCAAACCACAACGACGAGGACGCGGAGAGGATCGACAAACTCCTAAGCGAGTGCGCTTTTCGAGGTCCGGAAGGGCACCAAAGCGGGCCAAACAGTGGTTGGAAACCCAGAAGCTTCAGTCTCTATTTGGTGGTCGAAGGAGCTACTTCAGTGGCCGGCTGAGGCGGAAACGGGCAGGGACGGGCGGACGGGGTTGCTGCGGGGTCACACGGCCAACGACGGGGCTTTATGGCGGCGGAGGCAAGGCGGACGGGCTTCGGCCGAGGCGACATGGCTGCGGGGCTCCGGCCCCGGGCAAAACGACGGCCAAGGACGCGTGCGCAAGCAAGAGGCGTGACTGGCGAGCAGGCAGCGCAACGGTGGCTGTTCGGGCTCCGGTGCGCTTCGACGGTGGAGGGGAGGGCTTGGCCGGCTTCTCTGGTGTTTTTAGAGGTTTCAAGGACCTAGAATGGGGGTGCTGGTCGACCAGATGGGAGGAGAAGAAGGGGGAGGAGACAACAACAATGGAGGGGCCCACCTTGGTCTCCTCTCTATCCTCTTGTCTCCCTTGGTGAGGTCCACCATGTAGCTGGCTTCCTCAGCTGCTTTTCCAACCACAAGTCTTCATTTAGAAGCCTTGGAAGGGTCCAAAGGTTGTATCCAAAGGGGGGGGCTACGAATTTTGGTGGCATTTGGCTCAAATCCACCTCAATTCCTTTCTTGAATCAACTCAAATTGGCTCCCATAAATTCCATTATCGAACTCACGATCAAATTGATATTTTTCCATGCCATTAGAACCTACTTGCATCCCAATTTCGCGATCAAAAAACGGTCCTCAGAATTTCCCGGAAAAAAAATGGCCTTACTTTGAAATTTCGCCGAAAATCTCGGTTTGCAGAAAAATCTTTGGAGACTAAGTCGACGTTCCTAAAATGACCCGTGACATGACAGAATTTTCAATTTCTGAAATCGAATTCAAATTTGCAGTTAATTTCAATCTGGCGCGATTCTAGCATCACCTAGGCTACCGGGTAGCTTTCAAAAAGTTTTGTTAGGGAAATTCCTTATGATGTTTTGAAGATGACAAAATAAATCAAAGGCTACTAACGTGTTTGATGGTTGAGTAATAGACTATGCAGATGATAGAACATGTAAAGGATATTATCGAAGTCTATGCTTGGAAAAACCGAGAAGACGGACTCTATCTTTGAAGCTGAACTTATTTAGACTGTGTCCAGACCTTAAAGCTAAATATGTTCGGAAGCAGACTATGTTCAGACTTACGTCCATATTGTAAAGTCTATTGCACTCAGACTCAGATTGTAAAGTCTATCAGACTCAAGACTCTACTTCAGACAGAACACTCTCAGACTTTACATCCAAAACGAGACCGATCGTAATACAAGCCCAAACATATAACGGCTAGTAATCTGGTTTGGATTCTACATCAAGATTGATTTGATTGACTCAATCTAATTGATTGACAATTGGATCTTGAAGACAAGAACTTTCTATACGAAGAAGCTCTACTTATGGAAACCAAGATTCTGTTTGTATGGGCGATCGGAATCAATTTGGGATTCTACTTCTATCACTCAACGGCTACCAAATCTTCTAGATACAGATCTGTCCAATGGGTAGATTGGAAGACGATCCTCGAGATACTGTCCAATGGCTAGTTTGGAAGTGGAGGAGTATTTAAGGAGATGAAGGACCGATGAGCAAGTAAGAGATGGAGCGTAGAATTTATAATTCCAAAGTCTGAGCAAACTTCGATCATACACTTGTCTCTTCTGAGCTTAAACATTTGTGATCGTGAGAGAAATACCAAAAGAGTGACTTAGTGAGATAGTGTGATCTATCACTGAGTGTTTGCACTCAAAGTTGTAATCTCTTGTTGATTGCATAGTGGAAGCCAGCAGAAGGCTGTTAGCGTGGAGAGTGGACGTAGGCTTGATTTAAGCTGAACCAATATAATTTCTGTGTTCCTTTTCTAGTCCCTGAACTATATTTTATTTCGCATATATTTGCCAAGGTTTTGTTTAAACACCTATTCACCCCCCTCTAGGTGTTCATACTAGCACTCACAAATTTTAGTGCAAATGACCCGTAGTTGATTTTCTTCGAGCCACAATGAACCTCTTCGACACATTAGCGACTCTCGGTGGTCGTGAAAATCTCGATATTTCAAATACGGACACAGGATACCAAAATGATAGTAATATCAATCTAGTGCCGGTTGACAAGAATTTTGTAATTTAGTGGAATCACCCACGTTTAGCCACACATCTCAATCGAACCGACCTATCTCTGATCTTTAATTGATTTTTAACTGTGTCGTAATGATTTCAGCAGATGAGCACGGTCGAGTGGCCAATTCCTGGTCGAATTCTCAAGTCTATTGCATTAAAATCCCTTAATAACTACCCTAGAGAGTCTAGTTATTTCAGGAGTGATCAGCTTTGAGAACAGCACTATAGACGCGTCGATAAATGACCCGATTTATTAAATTGAAAACAAGATTGAAAAATTCATGACGTCACAACTCTTTCCCTCTTATAAAAATTTCGTCCTTGAAATTTAAGTCATTACAAAACTTTAAGTAAAAAGGTGGGGGTACAATTGTCTCATCGATTCTTCACTCTCCCAGGTTTCTCCTTCAGTACCGTAGTATTGCCAAACCACTTTCACCAACGGGATGGTCTTGGTGCGCAGAACCTGCTCTTTTCGATCCACAATTTGAACCGGGCTTCAACGTATGACACTCTATCATCCACGTTCAATTCTTCAAAATTAAGCACATGGGTCGAGTTAGGCTTATACTTCCTCAACATTGACACGTGAAAGACGTCATGCACTTGCACTAGTCTCGGCGGCAATGCAAGACAATACGCTAGGATCCCGATTTTCTCTAGAATCTCAAAGGGACCTACATACCTCTGACTCAGTTTTCCCTTCTTGCCAAAGCGCGAAGTACCTCTCATTGGTGACACTTTCAGAAAAACATGATCACCAACTTGAAATTCTAATGTTCTCCGGCGCTTATCTGCGTAGCTTTTCAGGTGACTCTGAGCGGTCTTTAGTCTACCTCTGATGACTGCAACTGCATCCACTGATTGTTGTACCAACTCTAGGCCTGTGATCTTCATTTCCCCGACTTCATCCCAACACACTAGCGTTTTGCACGCTCTGCCATACAATGCTTCGAAAGGAGCCATCTGAATGCTCTGCTGATAGCTGTTGTTGTAGGCAAACTCAACCAGATGAAGTTGTTCTTCTCAACTTCCCTTGAAATCTAGCACGCAAGCTCGCAGAATGTCCTCGAGGGTTTGAATTGTCCTCCCAGATTGGCCATCTGTCTGAGAATGATATGCCGTACTGTACTGCACCTTCGTACCTAAAACAGCCTGCAAACTCTTCCAGAATGCAGCTGTAAATCTCGCGTCTCGGTCTCAGATTATCATCACCGGCACTCCATGCAGATGAACTATCTGACGCACATACAACTCTGCATGTCTGTCCAAATCAAGGTCCTTCCGTACTGCAATGAAGTGAGCCGACTTTGTCAGTCTGTCGACCACTACCCAAATGGAATCGTTTCCTCTCTGACTCCTCGATAGGCCGGTCACAAAATCCATCGTGATGTGCTCCCATTTCCACTCTGAGATCTCGAGAGATTACAGAAGTCCTCCCGGCTTACAATGTTACGCTTTCACTTGCTGACACGTCAAACACTTAGCGACATGCTTGGCGATGTCTGCCTTCATACCAGACCACCAATAGTGTTGACGTAGATTCTAATACATCTTAGTTCTCCCAGGGTGAATATTGTAATTGTTATGATGAGCTTCTGATAAGATCTCCTCTCTAAGCTCTGCATCGTCAGGTATACACAATCTTCCTCGGAACCTCAGTGTTCCGTCCTCAGAAATCTAAAAGTCAGCTTTTCTCTTATCATTATCTTCTTGCAGGATCTTTTGACCATCTGGGTATGTCGGCTGAAGTAATTTGATCCTGATCTGAACATCCGGTTCAATTATGAGGGTGACCATAAGATTCAACAGGTGACCTACCTCAAATTTGAACACCGAATCTCGAGTTCTCTCGATTAAATTCCACTCTTTAACTAGCATATGAGCGACTGAAGACTTCCAACTCAAAGCGTCGGTGACCTTATTCGTCTTTTTCGGGGTGATATAAGATATCAAAATCATAGTTTTTCAGAAGTTCCACTCAACGGCGCTGTCTCATATCCAACTCCTTTTGAGAGAATAGATACTTGAGATTTTGATGGTCACTGAAGATCTGGAATCTTTCTCCGCACAAATAATGTCTCCAAATCTTCAGAGCGAAAATGATGGCTGTGAGTTCCAAGTCATGCGTCGAGTAGTTATGTTCATGAGGTCTCAACTGACGGGAGGCGTATGCAACAACCCTTCCATGTTGCATCAGTACACAACCCAATCCTCTGAACGACGCATCACTGTAAATCTCATATCCTCCAGGACCAGATGGAATGGTCAGCATAGGCGCGGTAGTCAGCTTCTGCTTAAGCTCTTGGAAACTACGCTCGCACTTGTCTGTCCACATGAACTTCTCTTCTTTCTTTAGGAGTCGAATCAACGGCGACACCAAAGCCAAAAATCCTTCCACGAACCTTTTGTAGTAACCTGCCAAACCTAGAAAACTTCTTATCTCTATCACTGTATTCGGTCTGGGCCAGTTGATCATTGCTTCAATCTTGGCTGGGTCCACGAGGATTCCTTCGCCTGAAATCATCTGGAAATTCTTGCACTACTGAGATATCTTCAATCTTCAGCTCCTCAACTATCGTATCCACGACAGTTGCGAGGTAACCTTGACAACTCCCGTCTAACAAATAGGTTGCCTCAAGCGACGAAATCAGTGTAATCGAGGGTCCTCCTCGACTTCCAATAAACTCAAAACTCTCGCCCTCTATCGGGTCAAACTGAATCGCTTTACGATAGCAGTCCATCTTAGCTCGTTGCTTGGTGAGCCAGTCCATGTCAATTATCAAATCAAAGTCATACATGGCTAGGACTAATATGTCTATTTTCCCCTCTCGCTCACCAATCACTAACTTGCAACCAGAACAACCCAATGCAGACAACACCTTATCCTTTAACGGTGTAGATATGCTAACCACTAACTCCAGCAACTCAGGACTTATTCCTATCAATTTAACATATTGCTCGACAATAAAAGAATGAGTCGCTCCTGGGTCGAATAAAGCATAAGCAGCATGGTTGTTCAGCGATACCGTACCTGTAATCACATCAGGCGCATCCTCAGCCTAACCTCTAGTGATGGCATACACTGTCCCCTGAGCTGGAGGTCTGATCTGTCCACCCTGCGGCGCGTTCTGTGGCGCATACCCTCTGATCTATCCCAACGGTGGCGATGGCGGTAACTACGATTGTCTTCTTGTTCGTCTAGGACAATCTTTGGCCATATGACCCTGTTGGCGACACTCAAAACAAGCACCCGTTCTCCGAGGACACGGGTCATACCATGTCGCTTCTGTGGTCGCCTTCCACAGAAGCGACATGTCATTCTGGCTTGGCCTTGACTTTCCAATTCCACCCTTCTGGTTGGGCGGAACATGGAACATTCCTCCAGTCATGGGCCTCTTCCCATGTCAAATCCCTTCTCTGCTTGAATTAAACCTCGATCCAGACGAGGCGGCTTGCTCGTTCAGACTTCTCTCTAGCAGCCGAGCTCGGTTGTAGACTTCACGATAGTCCTTCAGGTCAAACGGCACCAGTGGTTGTTTCAGCTCTAATCGAAGGCCATTCCTAAACCTTTGAGCTTTTTCTTTCGGATCTACTATCAATCTCGGAGCATACTGAGAAAGCTCCGCGAATTTGACCTCGTACTGGTCAACCGGCATCATTCCTTGGCGAAGGCGCTGAAATTCCTCCATTTTATGTTCTTGGGCGCTACCCGAAAAGTACTTATCGTTGAAAGCTCTGAGGAAAACATTCCACACAGGGACTACGCCTTTCGGAAATACCGTATCTCTGGCGGCCCTCCACTAGATATTCGCATTACCCTGCAGTTGGTATACTGCCATGACAACTTTTTCCTCCTCATTGCATCTCAGGAGTGCAAAAGCCTTGTCCAAGTCTTGATCCATAGTGAGGCAGTCTAGGGGTCTCTAGTACCAATGAACCTTGACAGGTTCAGCTTCAGGAATTGCCCTACCAATTTTTGGATTGGTCTCTCTCTCTCCACAACTACGTTCCCAGCTGGAACCTCGACAGGTGCAGCAACGGTGGCGGCTTCAGCAGCGGCGGCAACAGCAGTAGTAGCGGCAGCTTGGGCGACAGCAGCAGTGGCGGCAACTTGATTTTGGGCCTGCTGCCCCCATCAAATATCGTATGGCTTCCAAAGCCTGCATAATCCCCTCGAACCTAGGATCTCTAGGGGCTGCGACCCCACCAGCAGGAGGTGGTGCTTGTCACGACCCGAACTCCGAGCGCATGCACATCCCTCCATGGTCGATACAATTTTGCAGCATCCCAGGAACTGTTGCCGACCCATTTGTTTTACCAAGAATGCAGAAGCGTAATCATAAACTCCAATCAACACAAAGATGGGATAGCAAACATAGGATTATATTTACACTAAACACACATGTTTTTACAAGACTGTTTACACACATAAAAGTCTAACATGACAAGGATCTGGTTCAAAAAGAAGAGCTTCTAGGCTATCTATGCTCCGAGCTCCTCGTCCATGGGAATAGGGTCCCAGGCGATCCCGTCAGACTTCTCGATAACAAAAGCGTAAGCTGTCACCCAGTATTCGAACTAGATGGAAGACCCATCAACTCTTAACAAAAACTAAATCAAGACCTAACTTTCACTCTTCAACTCCATGTACTTCTCCAGAAAATCCTCCATCTAGGGACCTAAAAAATTTTAGCCCACAACGGGGTGAGATCACATCTCAGCGAGTTAATCCCCTAAATCCCGAGTAGGAGAAGGGTACACTCTACATGCAACCTAGTCACGTTTCGCACAACTCTTTTAATACCAACATTTTCCTGCATGTTAGTTGTTGGAGAAATCTTTCTGGAATATTTTGAAGCTGACAAAACGTTTCCATCAGTCTAGTCTGAAGATTTGCAGACTCTACTATTTAAAGTCTAAAGACCTCTGGACTGCCAGACTCAAGACTCAAAGTCTATTCTCATTGACAGTTTGTAGTTTGTCGAAGAAGGTCTATCCGGAATTTGTGTGTTTCATTAAGGATTTGATCTTATCGATCGACGAAAATCTCTTGGCTGGATATGACATAACGGATTCCTTTATTCGAATCAAGATTGATTAAAGATCCGATGATTGGCGAAGTATACTTGGAAGGTTCTACTTATGGAAACCGAGATCCCGATTGTATGGGCGAGCGGGATTGATGGGCTATCGACATGTTCCTTTAATGGCTCGAATGATCTTCCTAATTGATTACGTCCAACGGGAAGATTGGAAGAATTCCTTTGGTAAGTGCCAACGGGTATGATGGCATAAAGGAGTATATAAGGAAGACGTTCCAGTTGTTCGAGGGTGTGCACAATAGAAGAATTCCAAAGTCGAAGCTCTTTATTCTTAGTTAATTCATTTTCGAGCGAAATCTTGTACGCAAAAGAGAGTCTATATTTTGAGATACCTTGAGGAAGTGTGGTAGAATATCTACACTTTGTGGAATCAAGGGAAAGCATTGCTGTAATATCTCTTTTGTTCATAGTGAAATCCAGTCGGTGGGCTGTCAGTGCGAAAGAGTGGACGTAGGCTTGGAATAAGCCGAACCACTATAAACCTTGTGTTCAATTTTTTCTTCCCTACTCTCTGTTTACTTTGATCATAATCTGTTTTAGAGAACTTCCTTTCTATTGTCTGCCTAGTATTGCTTTCATATCTCGATAAATTGTTTTTACACCTATTCACCCCCCCTCTAGGTGTTTATACTAGCTATATCATTAGTGTCAATTAAATCATACATAACAGTATCGAGTTCACACATCATATGAATACCTTAACATGAGTATATGCAAGGAC
This sequence comes from Eucalyptus curtisii, assembly GCA_017140595.1. Lineage (NCBI taxonomy): Eukaryota > Viridiplantae > Streptophyta > Magnoliopsida > Myrtales > Myrtaceae > Eucalyptus > Eucalyptus curtisii. The sequence continues at coordinate 33,523,383 of CM029498.1, forward strand.
ATAAATATCAATGTAAGCATACGGGCCACAATCAATGCAACAGATAACAGTCTTCCGGCATAACCGGGCATCGTCTTGCACCGTCAAGCACGGCAACATCTACACTCAAACGGCATTCCGATTAGGAGCATCAGTCCAGCATCCACTGCAACCGGCGTCCATTGACTTGGGGGCATTCCCGAAGGAGCATTGTCTGGCCCCAAAGGCTCGTGACGGAGTCCCATGTAGCATATGCATTTTTCTCATTTCACAATTTAACAATTAGATGTGCAGCTCAGCCATATCTCTAAATAAGCAAGTTTCCAGCAAACATGTCATTAAAACACTTACACGTCACTACTTGCCTTAACCGATAAAACTGTCCATTTGCGCACTTCAGAGTTTAGCACCAAAAATCAACTCAGATGAACTCTAAAAATTTTCAAACTTGGACATGTGATAAAGAACACGTAAAAAAAAAATTTATGAAGACATCGCGGCCCGTATCCTTCTGGATTCAGCCCAGTAATTCACTTAATCCAGCATCAAAACCGGGTCCGTTTTCAAATGGTCTGTTTTCCGAAATTGGCTTAGTTCGGGGTCCGAAACAAATCCGTTTGGTCTGAAATTCGAGCATGTTAAACTAGAAGACATAAAAAAAAAAAACAACTTTTGTGAAGAAACCATATGAAAATTCGGACCCTAAGGGTCAGTAACAATCCTCAGAATCCCAACAGTCAGGATTTTCAAGTATATTCCGACTTTCTGTTTAAAGATGATGGAGTTAAAATCGTCTTCTTTTAAGTTCCCAAAAATTCTGAGAAAATATATGTTATAAGTGAAGATGTCTAAAACCTTTCTTCAGAAGGAAACCACTTCAAAATCGCAACATATAATAGTCTACAAAAATAATAAATCGCACACGTCCAGAAAACAGTTCTGGAGAACAGCCCCTGTCTTGGGCTAAACAGTCCTCTAACGCACGAATCTTGCTATTTAAATTAAACTAAACTCTTCCATAGCTAATCTAACCTTTCTAAACTAACACTAACCTATATTTAATCTCATCTAACCCTTTCTTAGCTAATTTCAACCCCTAAACAGAGGTACACAACCTTCCAGTTTTAGGAAAACAACTCACCTATGTTAAAACCACGCACTTCCTATGCCGGCGGTGAGGTCTCCACTCCAAGAGGTGCCGGGACACCTCAAGATGGCTCTTCTCAGGCCGGCGAGGCTCTCAGCCTACTGCTGAGAAGCTGGTTCCTCAGCTGAGCCGGACTGAGCAACAACAACAAGAGTTTCTTGGGGGCAAGGCGGGGAGCGTTTTGCTCGAACGGTGGGTTGCACCGGCGAGGGAGGAGTCTCACCAACAAGACAGTAGCAACGGTGAAGTGAGGGCTGCCTCTGGTGAGGACGGTGAGCTGAAACTGCAGAAGGATGGGCTGTTGGTTGGCGACAACAACCGTGGAAGGAGCTGCTCAGTTTTCGGTACAAAGAAGCAGGAGTTATGAAATTTTTGGAGGACTCCGAGCTTGCTGGTGATGATGGTTCGTCATCAGATAAAGATCACAGCCAAGAACAATGAAACATGGTGGTAGTTGGGTCGAAATTTATGTGGGTCCAGGAAATTTGTAACGTCAAGACCACGCCTTCCTCTGTTTTCTTGTTGCTGGTTTGTCGTCTAAGGGGAAACATGGGAGACCGAATATCCTAGCGTAAAGAAGAAGAAGACAAGGCTTTTTGTGGCTATGAAAGGGAAAGGAACGAAAAAGAAAGGAAAGAAAAAGAAGGAAGTGTCGCACGGTACCTAAGGGGAAAGAAGATGCACGGATGGGGGGTGAGAGGAAAAGAAAAACAGTTCATGGAGGGCCCCTCTCTCTCAAATTTCCAAGTCTTGTGGTACTTTTTCCATGGAAATTTTAAACCCATCACTTTCAAGTGGCCCAGACATCATATACATCCTTATCTTGTCCAAATGAGATGCAAATGGTAGTGGAATCCCTCGTAATGTGCAAGCATCCGAATTTGGAGCTAATTCCCATAACTTTTCCTTTTCCATTTTATCCTTTTCACCATCTTAGTTAATAAGGATAATTCCCCATTTAAGTCCTTATAATTCCTTCTCTAAATGTTCCACCTTAAAGGCCCAAAAACCTATTTCAAATATGGCCTTTTCGTTATTCTTTTAATTTGCTGCTCTTACATTTTTCACAAACAATTCCCATCATTAATAAATTTTGAAAAGATGCAACAATATCCCTAGGATTAATTGTGACACATGAAAGTTTTCAATTTCTGAAATCAGAATAAATTTCGCGGTTAAATTCGGCCAAACGTGGTTTCAGCGCAACCTAAACCATCGAGTAGTTTTTGGGAATTTTCAATGCAATGGACTCGTGGCCGATTACCTTCGAGCCACCATGTACATCTTTGACTCATTGGCGACTCTCGGTTGTTGTGAAAATCTCCAGGTTTCAATTACGAGCACAACGACACAAAAATCGGTTTAGTGCCGATCGATGAAAATTTTGTAATTAGATGGAATCACCCATGCCTAATTATGTATCTCCATTGAATCGACCTATTTCCAATCTTTGATAGATTTTCAACTATGTCGCAACGACTCTTGTAGATTAACACGATCGAGCAGTCGATTCCTGGTCAAATTCTCAAGCCCGTTGCATTAAAATCCTTAATGGCTTCCCCAACTAGTCTAATTATCTCATGAGTGATCAGCTCAGAGAATAGCACCATAGACACGTCGATGAAAAACCCGATTTATTCAATTGAAAACAAAAGTAGAAAATCATATTGTCACAGTGCCACTCCACTAGCGCTAGCCTATGCTTGCGCTCTACCATGGCCTCCTCAGCTACCGACCCTCGTCGGCGTCCTACCCCGAGTCACGGGCCCTATAGTCCGCTTCCTAGGAGTCCTCTGCTCCTGATCGCTCATCTTGAAGGTTCTTTAAAGAAGTCTACTTCCAATTTCACACAGAATTAGAAGTCGAGCAATCCACACAAACAAACAATTCTACCAAGCAGCTAACATAGACATGCACCAGCATGAAATAAAGGCTAATCCTACTAATTATCCCATAAATGATCGCACCTTATAACTCCAATCACTAACCATGCTCTGATACCACTAAAGCGGGGATGTCACGCCCTGATCCTCCTAGCGTGTGCCCATCCCTTTGCGGTTGATTAAATAGCGACGTCCCAGAATGCATCGCCGACCCATTCATTTTAATGCACATGCGGAAGCAAATAATTAATCCCCAGACAACAACAATATGGAATAGAAAAGTAGGGTCATAATTTTTCAAACTGAAAGTCACAACACACTTATATACATATCATGACCAGTCATTATATATACAATACAAGCCGATATACATATATAAAGTCTGCAAAACAAGGGGCACAAAGAACTACAGATCTTCCTCCTCATCCTCATCCTCATCCTCATCCTCATTCTCATTGGAGCCTTCAGCTGAATACACAGGGGACTCAGGTTCCGAGACGCTGGGGTCCCGGTCCACCACCGAACCACCTGGAGAGTCGGCCGCACCCTTTCCAAAAGCTACTTCCAGCACATAAAAAGGAACCTCGGACTCCGGTATAGGTCCCTCTCTCTATCCATTTCGCTCCTGGAGATATCATGATTTGTATTGATGGGGCACCTTTTTGGGTAGACCCGCATCGACCCAAACCACAGATTTCACCAACTCATATACCCATCCCCTTGGGTCTCCATGAAGCGGAATGAAGCACTTCTGCTTTGTAACCTTCTTTGGCTGTCCAAAATGCTCAGGAGGAGCTGCCGTCTAGGGACCTGAAATGTTATCCCACAACAGGGTGAGATGATATCTCAGCAAGTTCACTCCCTAAGACCCGACTAGGAAGAAAATACGCCCCAAGGGCTGCCTAAGCACAAACACAAGTCAGAGGACTTACCTATGCCTCAGTTCCTTCCTGCAAGTCAATATAATTCAAATAACCATCCAATCATTTTAACCAATCAGATCGAACCATCGATCAATCGACTCAGTCAATTCCATGTCATCAAGACCATTCCTCGGTCATCTCAATCAATACTATCTATAAAGTCCGATCATATCAAGGACTACTCACTCTAACCTGAATATAGATAGTATAGCTCACTCGAAGCTGATAAATAGTATACTGCTCTCGCTAAGCTAATATATCTAGGCCCTCAAGCTGGTATAGTATACTAACATTGCTCACTCTAAGCTGATAAGGTATACTGCTCGCGCTAAGCTGATATATCGAGGCCCTCAGGCTGATATAGTATACCGGTATACTGTGGCACCCCTGAAACGGCCCCCAATCCGTTAGGGTCGCCACAGTTCACTTACCCTTCACTTGTCCTAATAACATATCACTTTGATACCATTGAATTATAGTGGGTCCATAAGTCTTGGGGGTTTGTATTATTTAAATCGGTCCCAACGCAGTTTATATAACGGAAGCATATTCGATATCTCCCTAACCCACACTCAAACTAAATAATGCAATGCACACCAACTGCACACTTTATATATAAGTTAGAGCCAAACCACTTTTATTTACATAACTTGATGGACATCATGGGTTGGTACAACAAAAGGCCAAGGCTTTTCTAAGCTTGGCTATAACCAAAAGTACCCAACTCCACAGTAGTCATGTACAACGGTCCATCATTCAGTGTCGGCCATCCAAAAAGGGTCATCCGCTACCCATCACACGCACAATCACACCCAGCCCGGTCCATCGGCTGGCGGCGGCGACGGCATTCCCATCATGATCCCGTCGCGACGAACATGCACAGACAGGAACTCCTGTACCACGGGGCCATCAGGTAGACCCACGTCATACATGACTAAGACTCGAACACAGACGAATACCAATCCTCGAACACCAACACAGATGTGCTCTGAACACGAGCACTCAACATCAACTGGGACACCGCAAAAAGTGCCACGTGTGACAGGTAACAGAGGCATCTCTCAATCTGAAATGTTAGTCCCCGAAAAGGGTGAGTACAACCACTCAGCAGTAAAGATCCATCAAACTACAAAATGCAACAAGCAAGACAACCAAGGTATCAAGTGTAATGCACATATCATCCATGCAATCATGCATATATCTCCATAAGATTCATTCAATGCTTTAATGATCACATTTTCAATGCCAAATAGTACCAACTCAATTTCATAGGCAAATTATGTTCCATGTCATATGCACGCAGTTGACACCTAATTTTGGATCAAACTTATTTTATTTATTTATTATTTATTTATTTTTTTTAAATAGAGGATAATAAATAAAATAAAACATTTGGGTTTGTGGAGGGAGATTTCAAAAAAAAAATTGAATAATGAAGCATTTTTCTTGTTGAACACATATCTTCGTTTCAAAATTTAAAAAAAATTCAGCAGTTGTGTGATTTTGGAGCATTTTTATTGTTGGATGGTTGAGTGAATATTTGCAAATCTTCAACAACTTTGAGCTTTTCCACTATAAAATGTGAGGCTTTAGAACCGAGCATGAGGGAGGGCTAAAGAAATTAGCAAAAAGTGTTCGTGTGTTTTCATGATGAGAGAATTTGGCAAACTATGGTGAGGTTTAATGGGGGGCTTTTGGGATGAGTTTTCGAAGCATTCACAAAAGGAGATAGAGTTTTTGTGAGAGAAAAGTCAAAAAAGGTGAGAGTGGGGGAGGGTTTGACAGAGAGTGAGAGAGACAGGTGAGAGAAAAATTAAAAAAAAAAGGGAGGAAAGAAAAAAACTGTTCTTCTTCCTCGCTGGTTCGTTCACTGCTGCCCAGACCGAGCTCCTGCGCTACCGATCTCTTTGTGCCACCTCCGCTGCAATCCCGCGAGCCTGCCGCCTGCTGCTCGCACCAGCCCTCCTCGCCAATCAAGCCGTCGGACTCCACACCGCCCCGAAGACCCGAGTGACGCCGCTGCAGCGCCCAGACCTCCTGCACTACTTTGCCTCCGACGTGCCCTTCGCCAATGATGCCCACGACCCGACGCCGATCCTGGTGATTCCCCCTTCGAGCACTGCAACCAAGCAACACCGCTCGACCGACTGCATCAACACTAGAATTCGGCGCCTCTGCTTGAGCACCGACGCCCCTGTCTCCACTCAGCCGACGCCTGCACCCGGAATCATCTGCTCGTGACGCCCATCACCGGTGGTCCGAGCTACTGCGAGCTCAACGCCCGCAGCGCACCTCACCGCTCCACTCGCCGTCCGCTGAGCTCGCCGCGCCCCCGCCTGCCTTCACCGGAGTCCTGACGCCGACCTGAAGCTCCGCCGAGCCGCAACCCGCTCCGCTCACGCCACAGCCTTGCGCCCAACGTTGCTGCTCCTCTGCTCGCTGCTGCACGCCCTAACAGAGCCACCTGCTACCTCCCCTGTTTTTGTTGCAGGTCTGGTTATCACCCGAGCCTCGCCGGAGTTCCGACAAACAGCCCTTGTTTTGAGCGGCGACCCATTACCGAACCACCATTGCAACTCGGCCACCACTGTTTCTTCGTCATTCCTCAAGTTAACCGTGAGGTGGACTAGGTAGATTTTTAGATTAAGTTTATTTTAAGTATTTGGACTCATAGTTTTCTTTTTATTCTAACTTGATTTGTTCTGATTTATTATCATTACCTGATTTAGGAAATTGGTCATATTAAGTCATGATAATCAAAAATATTGAGCCGCGAGACGTCGGGTTAGATTTTTTATTATTTCAACTTTTTATGGCAAAATTCATGAATTGCTTTGCATCATTGATTCATATTAAAATAATATGCCATTGATTTACATGGATGGATTTTTTTATTTTGGCGTGTCATCGTTATTTGCTCATCATATATCATGCATTATAGAACTTAGGTATTTAAGTCCATACATATCTCATGTTTAAAGCCACGCATTTTAATTTTTAAGATTCATATAGAATTAGGATAATTTTCTTTTAAAAACCAAAACAAAAAAAAATGTTATTTAGGTTATATAGATTTCATAATGTGCATGCTACATGTTGCGCTTTAGTTAGTGGGTCATAGGTTAATGTTTAATATTCCCGTCGTTTTTTTTTTTTTTTTTTTAAAAAAGCCAAAGATTATTATTGCATCATTATGTTGTTTTAATAAGAATTATTAAGTAATTAAAAAAAACACAAAAGGTAATTTATTTGGTTAGTTAATAGGTTAGTTCATAACTAATCCCATTTTATGTCATCATTGTTTAGTGTAGGTTGCATACATTAAAAAAAAGAATAATAATAAAAAATCATAAAAAGAACATGCATATAGAATTATTATGTCATTCATCCCATATCATGAAACGCATGCATCTTTAGGATTATATAAATTAGATTGCATACATATAGTGATAGTTCAAGTTATGCCATATGAATCGCATTTCACATATCATTAAAGTAAAATCCATGCATATTAAGTTTAGATTGAGATTGCATAATAATAAAAATTAGGTGTCATGTCATTTATAAAGTCATGTTTAGGGTATGCATTTTTATTAACACTTTTGAGAAATTTTTTTTTTTTTTTTAGAGGATAGACCTTAATAAGATTGTAGTTTATGATTTCTTATAATTTGTCATTTTGGTTTATTGAATGTTATTTCATTGATTGCGCACCCGCATGAACACCATTTGCATGTTAGTATCTTAGGTTAAAATTGATCATACTGCCTGCAAAATATTTTTTGAAATTAAAATAAAAAGGTACCAAGAGGGCGTTAGACCAATCTAGTGTAACCATGTCCCCGGACTTATTGAATCTCTGGTTCGCGAAAATAAAGTATTCTCCCATACTTTATTTGGGTTTCTAATCAACCCTAATTGATTAGTGGCGGCTCCAAATTGAGTATAATTGCATGATTAAATGGGTTAATTCATTAGTATTAAGTCGTGATTGGTAGGACTTGGGAGGGTTCGCGCCAAGTCTTCGGACTTAGTAATCCATTAGCCTTCTTTAAGTAATTCACCCCTCAGGAAGGACGCGACACACGCACATGCGCATGATTCATATCATCCATGCAAATCATGCATATATCTCCATGAGATCCATTCGATGCTTTAATGACCACATTTGCAATGCCCAATAGTACCAACTCGAATTCATAGACAATTCATGCACCATGCCATATGCACACACATGCGCATGATTCATTTCCCATTTTGATAGTCAAAAGGATCTCATTTTTCCCAGGGACCAATCTTTGCATCCAACCTGGCTCTCGCACCCAACCTGGCATCGCGAGACCTCCGGCACACACCTCCGGGCATCCGGCACACACCTCTAGGCATCTCGTACCCCAACTGGCATCACGAGGCCTTCGGCACACACCTCCAGGCATCTCGAAACTCCCGAGGACATCCGGCACACACCTCCGGGCATCCCGACACTCCCGGGGCATCGTCGTCACCGCCGTCCGACGGTATCATTAACATCATGATATATTCACATATATGTCTCACTTTGAAAATAACATTTGATGCCATATGATATGCTGAATGTCACCACATCCATTGTATAAATAACAACTCAAGACATTTCAGCTTACAAAGCAATTCATTTGTTCTTAAAATAAAACAGTTTCTCGGATAAAACAAAATGCACTCCACTAATTGAAATTCTGGAAAAATTAGTAAACGGTCTTAATAAATTCTGAAAATTTAAAGTGTTGTAAAAAAGACCTAGAAAAAAAGGTTTCATGAAGGATGCTAAGTCAAGAAGACTTTGCATGAGTCGCCATGGTCCATACAATCACAGACATAAAACTTCAAACATCACTATTGCACAGTTTTAATAAAAAATTCGGTATAACACCTAAATGAAATCAGAAAATTCTGAAATTTTGATATGTTATATATTAAACATAGAGAAAAAAATTTTTGTGAAGAACTCGAAGTCAGATTCATGATAGTTCGAAATCTATAATCACTATAACTCTCCCTAGCCCTTTGTAACAGTTTCCAGATTTAATATCTTTGAAGAAAAATTGTTTCACCAACCAATACCTGTCCGTTTCTTTTCAAATTTTAGTACGTTATTCCTCAAGATGTCATCTACAACTTTCATCAAGGACACGAAGCAAAATTTCAACTAGATAATTGCATAAAATTCACGGAGTCACCAAAGGTCAAGCTGGTTTTCCATGAAACAGTTTACTAGCTTGAAGAACTACGCCTATACGAAATTCCAACATCCAGCATTAAGATTCAAACATCTCCATAATCTAACACATTCCACTAGACTACCACAGCACAGAAAAATGTAGATCAATGGACTTCACTTGCCTTAAATCCAACGAAATCACAGCAAGCACAACAGCGATTTGAGGACTTGAACGCGGCTCGATCGACGGCGAAGCTAGGCGGTGTCAATGGCGGCAGCAGGCGCACGCACGGCGGGGCTGGTCTCCTTCTTCCCCTCGCCGAAACACCCTTAACCCTCTCTCTTTCTCTCGGTCATTCTCTCGGTCACTCCGCCCCCTTCCCTTTTTCTTTTATTTTCTTAATTGCTTGAAATCATTAGGTTTGCATGGAGGTTTCCGGTGAAGCAATAGGGGCAGCGACACTTATAGAATCCCTCTCGCCACTTGTCAAACTTCATGCATGGAGGTGGCCTTATTTGGGCCGGACCTTGGTCGACCGAATAGGGGGAAATGGTGGGTTGCTTTGGGCTATTTCGGGCCTTAAGCGTCCAGCCCACACTTGCTCCTATTTTTCCACTTTAATCCCCACTTATAATTACATAATCGCAATATTCACATGGCCATAAAATATTACAACATTAATCAAGGGAAATTCGATTCATAGGGTACACGGCCAAGTATAGAAAATTTCTTATCAATTTATCCTTTAGTGCAATCCTTGATCACACATGGACATAGGATACATTTCCAACAAAACAATAGTCCATTCAATGCTCGGCCCTTGCTTAATTGTAATCCATTGGTCTAATGATTATAATATAGTCTGTTAATGCTTCCTTCATCTCGCCATAGGTCGTAGTGTATCCAGGGTTCGTTATGAAATTTTTAGGATTCCACATATACTGCTTGCGCTAAACTGACATATCAAGCCTGCGGGCTGATATAGTATACCATCCTGATCATCTAACAATTTCACCATTTGTATCATACCCGATAAAAATTATAGTATGTGGGTACACGGTCGGCCTTAGCCAAAATACGATATTTACCTCTTTTAAAATCTCACTAATTTCAATGATCCACAAATACATTTTGGCGTTGTAAACTGACGCCCGGTGATTTTCTAATTAATTATTGAAATTAAATAAATTCTGAGATAAATACCCAAAACTACAAATCACACATAATCAGCACAAACCGGCAATCAATTAATTAAACAAATCACACCACTACGATCAGCATAAAATTCCAGTCACCGGTTATCCTGGTCTAATTTTCGGAAAATAATAATTAATTAAATAATTACGAAAACTAACTATTAAATACCAATAAAAAGAAAAAAAATGCACACTTAGGCCGGAAAAGCCTAATTAAAAGCCGAGACGGGCTTGGAAAAATTTCGAACCACTCTAGATAAATACTAGAGCTTATCTAGGCTCTAATTACACTACTCTAACCACTTAACATGCAATATCGAACGATTAAATTGCTAATCTATTCTAACTATCCACCTAATCCATACTTAGTCTAAAATAATCAACCTTTACGCATAATTAACTTCCTAAGCAGGGATTAATGAGTAAACTCACTTGATTAATGATCCGCTCGGACCACAACGACTGGGACGCGGAGAGGATCGACAAACTCTGAAGCAGGTGTGCCTTTTGAGGTCCGGAATGGTACCAAAGCGAGCTAAACAGTGGCTGGAAACCCAAAAGCTTCGGTCTCCGTTCGATGGTCGAAGGAGCTGCTCCGGTGGCCGGCTGAGGCGGAAACGGGCAGGGACGGGCGGACGGGGCTACTGCGAGGTCGGGTGGCCAATGACGGGGCTTCACGGCGACAGAGGCGAGCTGGACGGGCTCCGACTGAGCCTGACGTGGCCTGCAAGGCTCCGACGCAGAATGACGGCCAGGGACGCGTGCGCAAGCAGGAGGCATGATTGGTGAACGGGCGGCGCGACGACGGCTGTTCGGGCTCCGGCGGGCTTCGATGGTGGAGGGGAGGGCTTGGCCAGCTTCTCTGGTGTTTTTTGAGGTTTCAAGGAGCTGGAATGGGGGTGCTGGTCGACCAGATGGGAGGAGAAGAAAGGGGAGGAGACAACAACCATGGAGGGGGCCACCTTGGTCTCCTCTATATCCTCTTGTCTCCCTTGGTGAGGTCCATCATGCAGCTGGCTTCCTCAGCTGCTTTTCCAACCACAAGCCTTCCTCTATAAGCCTTGGAATGGTCCAAAGGTTGTGTCCAAATGGGGGCTATGAATTTTGGTGGCATTTGGCTCAAATCCACCTCAATTCCTTTCTTGAATCAACTCAAATCGACTCCCATAAATTCTATTATCGAACTCACAATCAAATTGGCATTTTTCCATGCCATTAGAACCTACTTGCATCCTAATTTTACGATAAAAAATGGACCTCAGAATTTTCCGGAAAAAAACAGCCTTACTTTGAAATTTCACCGAAAATCTCGATTTGCAGAAAAATCTTCGGAGACTGAGTCGACATTCCTAAAATGACTCGTGACATGACAGAACTTTCAATTTCTGAAATCAGATTCAAATTGGCGGTTAATTTCAATCTGGCGCGATTTTAGTGTCACCTAGGCTACCGGGTAGCTTGTAGAAATTTTTAGTGCAAATGACCCGTGGTCGATTTTCTTCGAGCCACAATGAACCTCTTCGACACATTGGCAACTCTCGGTGGTCGTGAAAATCTCGAGGTTTTGAATACGAACATAGGATACCAAAACGATAGAAAAATCAGTCTAGTGCTGGTCGACGAGAATTTTGTAATTTAGTGGAATTACTCACATTTAGCCACACATCTCAATTGAACCGACCTATCTCTGATCTCTAATTGACTTTTGATTGTGTCGTAATGATCTTGGCAGATGAGTACGGTCAAGTAGCCGATTCCTGGTCGAATTCTCAAATCTATTGCATTAAAATCTCTTAATGACTTCCTTAGATAGTCTATTTATCTCAGAAGTGATGAGCTCTGAGAACAGCACTATAGGCGCGTCGATGAAAGGCCCGATTTATTAAATTGAAAACAAGACTGAAGAATTCATGATGTCACAACTCTTTCCCTCTTATAAAAATTTCGTTCTCGAAATTTAAACCATTACAAAACTTTAAGCAAAAATGTGAGAGTACAATTGTCTCATCGACTCTTCACTCTCCTAGGTTGCTCCTTCATTGCCATGGTGTTGCAAGACCACTTTGACAAATGAGATGGTCTTGGTGCGCCAAACCTGCTCTTTTTTATCCATAATCTAAACTGGGCATTCAACGTATGACACTCTGTCATCGACGTCCAATTCTTCAAAATTAAGCACGTGGGTCGGGTCAAGCTCATACTTCCTCAACATTAACATGTGAAAGACGTCGTGCACTTGCCCCAGTCTCGGCGGCAATGCAAGACGATACACTAGGATCCTAATTCTCTCTAGAATCTCAAAGGGACCTACATACCTCGGACTCAATTTTCCTTTCTTGGCAAAGCGCGAAGTACCTCTCATTGGTGACACTTTCAGAAAAACATTATCACCAACTTGAAATTCCAATGGTCTCCGGCGCTTATCTGCGTAGCTTTTCTGGCGACTCTAAGCAATCTTTAGTCTACCTCTAATTACTGCAACCGCATCCACTGATTGTTGTACCAACTCTGGGCCTGTGATCTTCCTTTCCCCGACTTCATCCCAACACATTGGCGTTCGCACGCACGCCGCCATACAATGCTTCAAAAGGAGCCATCCGAATGCTCGGTGATAGTTGTTGTTGTAGGCAAACTCAACCGGATGAAGCTGTTCTTCCCAACTTCTCTTGAAATCTTTCACGCAAGCTCGCGGCATGCACCAGCATAAAATAAAGGCCAATCCTACTAACTATCCCATAAACCATTGCACCTTATCACTCCAATCACTAACCATGCTCTGATACCACTTAACCGGGGATGTCACGCCCTGATCCTTCGAACGCGTGCCCATCCCTTTGCGGTCAATTAAATAGCGACGTCTTAAGACGCATCGCCTACCCATTCATTTTAATGTACATGCGGAAGCAAATAATTAATCCCCAGACAACAACAAGATGAGATAGAAAAATAGGGTCATAATTTTTCAAACTGAAAGTCACAACACACTTATATACATATCATGACCAGTCATACTATATACAATACAAGCCGATATACATATATAAGGTTTGCAAAATAGGGGGCACAAAAAACTACAGATCTTCCTCCTCATCCTCATCCTATTTGGAGCCTTCAGCTGAATACACAGGGGACTCAGGTTTCGACACGTTGGGGTCCCGGTCCACCACCAAACCACCTGAAGGGTCGGCCGTACCCTTTCCAAAAGCTACTTTCAACACAAAAAAGGGAACCTCGGACTCCAGTATGGGCCCTTCTCTCTGTCCATTTCGCTCCTGCTGATACCATGATTTGTATTGATGGGGCACCTTTTTGGGTAGATCCGCATCAACTCAGACCACGGATTTCACCAACTCATATACCCATCCCCTTGGGTCTCCATAAAGCGCGATGAAGCACTTCTACTCTATAACCTTCTTTGACTGTGGGGTCGGGCGGCCAATAACGGGGCTTCACAGCGGCGGAGGCGAGCTAGACGGGCTCCAACTAAGCCTAATGTGACATGCATGGCTCCGACTGGGCAGAACGACGGCCAGGGACGCGTGCGTAAGCGGGAGGCGCAACTAGCGAGCGAGCGGCGTGACAGCGGTTATTCGAGCTCCGGCGAGCTTCAACGGTGGAGGGGAGGGCTTGGCCTGCTTCCCTGGTGTTTTTAGAGGTTTCAAGGAGCTGGAATGGGGGTGATGGTCGACTGAATGGGAGGAGAAGAAGGGGAGCAGACAACAACCATGGAGAGGGCCACCTTGGTCTCCTCTCCATCCTCTTGTCTCCCTTGGTGAGGTCCACCATGTAGCTGGCTTCCTCAGCTGCTTTTCCAGCCACAAGACTTCCTCTAGAAGCCTTGGAAGGGTCTAAAGGTTGTGTCCAAAGGGGGGGCTACGAAGTTTGGTGGCATTTGGCTCAAATCCACCTCAATTCCTTTCTTGAATCAACTCAAATCGGCTCCCATAAATTCCATTATCGAACTCACAATCAAATTGGCATTTTTTTTTTCATGCCATTAGAACCTACTTGCATCCCAATTTCACGATAAAAAACGGTCCTCGAAATTTTCCGGAAAAAAAATGGCCTTACTTTGAAATTTCGCCGAAAATCTCGGTTTGCAAAAAAATCTTCTGAGGCGAGTCGACGTTTCTGAAATGACTTGTGACATGACAAAACTTTCAATTTCTGAAATCAGATTCAAATTGGCGGTTAATTTTAATCTGGTGCGATTTTAGCGTCACCTAAGCTACCGGATAGCTTTCAGAAATTTTTAGTGCAAATGACCCGTGGTCGATTTTCTTCGAGCCACAATGAACCTCTTCGACACATTTATTAAATTGAAAATAGGACTGAAAAATTCAAGATGTCACAGATCGTATGGTCTTTCATGTGCTAAAATGAACTCCACTGGAAAGACCATAATACAATTGCTGACTAGAATTCATTGCTTAGCCTTTGATTACAATCTCTTTCTTCCTCTCCCTCTTTGTTTTCGAAGGGTAGGGCGATAAATGTACGAGAAGAAGCAATATATCATCGAGGACGATCAGTGTGAGATTCAGAACATCGGGATGGAGTGTTGTTAGAGACAGTTGTCATCAGATATCAAGAACCGTTCCTTGAGGCATGCCAACCCTAGTTTTTGCTTCTACTATCAAGCATACTGCACATATGGGGAAGAAGAAAGCACTACCAGTAGTTAGTTTAGTTTCCATGTTTTCAGTTTCCAAAAATTATGGCCGACAAAGAAGGGAGAGTCAGACGAGCCCGCCACTGTTAATCTTCGTGCTATAATCTTAGAGTTCCGTGTCAGGATTAATTTTGACCAATCGCCTAAAAGGCTGTGGAAGTGGCCATAGTTGCTGCAAATTTAGTTTTGCCCATGCCATACCAAGTGACTGATAGCCAACAAAGAAGGGCATGGCGGCAAAAACGAAAAGTCAACTTCTTCTTAAAAGATAGGGAGCCATGGCATGGCATGGACATGGCTTTTTGGATCCTTCTGATGGGAGAACAGTAACAATTCGAACAATATCGAATTAACGCAACGGAATTAAATAATCTCCCCTCTTGTGTAAACCTAATAGGAATCGATATAGTAGAGTAAAATAAATACCAAGCACGCGAACACAAGACGATTTTTTTACGTGGAAAACCTCCTCGATGTGAGGAGATCAAAAACCACGGGACCGGAGTCCACCCAAAAATCTTCACTATCAATAAAATTGGATGAACAATGTTCTTCTCTAGCAAATACTAGAGGTACATAGCAACAAAGACCTCAAGAACATAATTCTTGGCAATACACATGAATTTCACAAGAGATCAAGGATAAATCTGACCAAAAATGCAGGTTTTGATCAATCCACGAAAAACCTGATAGAGGCAACTTCAAATGAAAATCAAACCGTTCAGATTCGAGAAAATTGCGCCACGAACATGCTGACAAAATTTCAGCTCAATCGGACAACGAATTGACCTCCGATGCCAGCTTGATGTAAATCGATATTGCCTCAACCCCGATTTTCTGCTTTCTCTTTTTCTCTTGTTACTATTTCCTTTTTTTGCGGCTACTTCTTTATATAGATAGTGAGAAACCCTATTTCTCCATATAACTTATTATATGAGCTCAAACCCTTTTTTTTTTTTTTGGCTTGCAACTCATTGGGCTTCCTCCACATAGGAGTGAACCCAACTAACAAATCTCCCCCTCACGACAATGTGGAGGGATTCACCATCCCTGCCATCAATTAGCAATGTTCAAGCTTCTTTCTTGGTAGAGTCGTCGTCATCATATTAGAGCCATTATGATCCGTATGAATTTTCTCAAGTTCCAATAACTTTTCATCTAGAACATCCCTTATCCAATGATATCTAACATCAATATATTTCAATCTAGAATGAAAAGATGAATTCTTACCAAGATGAATTGCACTTTGATTATCACAAAATAGCACATACCTCTTTTGTTTGAACCCGAGTTCTTCTAAAAACTTCTTTATCCATAGCATCTCTTTACTAGCTTGATCGGTGCAATAAATTCAGATTCGATTGTAGAAAGTGCAACACACTTCTACGCAATCTTGACTTCCATGACACAGCTCCACCCGCAAAAGAAATCAAATAACCGAAGTAGATTTACGAGTATCAATATCTCCTGCCAAGTCGGAATCTATGTATCCAACTAACTCAAGTTTCCCGGTCCCGAAACTGAGTTTCAAATTTGAAGTTCCCCGAAGATACCTCATAATCCACTTCACTGCATTCCAGTGCTTTCTACCTGGATTTGACAAATAGCGACTAACAACGCCAACTACATGCGCCAAGTCTGGGCATGTACATACCATCGCATACATTAAGCTTCCTACAGCTGAGGCTTATGGAACACTTTCCATATATTTCTTCTCTTTATCAATCTAGGACTTTGCATCATATTTAACTTAAAGTGGACAGCAAGAGGAGTACTAACCACTTTAGCCTTGTCCATGTAAAATTTCTGAAGGATTTTCTCGATATATTTCTCTTGCGACAAAAACAACTTCTTAGCATCTCTGTCTCGGGTAATTCTAATGCCAAGAATCTGCTTCGCCGAACCCAAATCTTTCATGGCAAAAGACTTGCTCAATTGTTTCTTCAATAACTCAATTCTTGAAGCATTCCTGCCAACAATCAGCATATCATCAACATAAAGCAAGAGAATAATAAAGTCATCATCAGAAAATTTTTGGACAAACACACAGTTATCCGAGGAAGTCTTCTTATAGCCCTGTTCTGTCATAACTGACGCAAATTTCTTATACCACTGCATCGGTGCTTGTTTTAGGCCATAGAGACTTTTCTTCAATTTGCACACATAATCATCTTTCCCTTTCACTTTAAAACCTTCAGATTGTTCCATGTATATCTCCTCCTCCAAGTCACCATGTAGGAAGGCTGTTTTAACATCCATTTGCTCAATTTCCAAATCTAGGCTAGCTACCAAGCCTGGTACCACACGGATAGAAGACATTTTCACTACCGGAGAAAATATATCATCAAAATCAACACCCTTTCTCTGACTAAATCCCTTAACAACCAATCTAGCTTTGTACCGTGGTTGTGAAGTATGTTCATCTTGCTTCAACCTATATACTCACTTGTTCTTCAAAGCTCTTTTACCTTTAGGTAACTTCACCAACTCAAAAGTATGATTATCATAAAGTGACTGCATCTCATCTCGCATAGCATCAAACCAATTGCTTTTGTTCTCATCTTCTATTGCTTCTGCATAGCACTCTAGTTCACCCGCATCAGTCAATAATACATACTCATCTTCAGAATACCTGGTGGAAGGTCGTCGGTCTCTAACGGATCTCCGGACTAGAACATCCAGTGAAACATCTAATTGAGCCTCTGGTTCAGGAATAGTATTATCTGTTTCAACATGTTCAGGAACATGTGCATTATTTGGAACATTGACTTCCTGGTGCTCTTCATCAACCTGTGTTGGAATGTTTGTAAGAGGAATAGGATCCAAATCAACCAAATTATCACTAACCTGTGGTGCTGGAATCATCTCTGCTTTCTCAATATCCTCTATTGTTTGATCTTCCATAAACACGTCCCTGCTTCGTACAATTTTCTTTTCAATTGGATCATAAAATTTGTAGCCAAGCATATATTGTCCATAACCAATAAATATGCACTGTCGTGTTTTCACATCAAGTTTAGACCTTTCATCTTTGGGAATATGCACAAATGCTTTGCACCCAAAGACACGCAAATAATCATAAGAAACATTTTTACATGTCCAAACTCTATTATGAATATCAAACTCTAAAGGAACGCATGGAGTAAGATTTAATACATGCACAACTGTACTTAAAGCCTCATCCCAAAAGGATCCAGATAGCTTTGATTGTGAAAGTAAGCATCTTACCCTTTCAACTAATGTTCTGTTCATTCTCTCAGCTAAGCCATTTAACTGAGGCGTCTTGGGAGGTGTCTTTTGATGTCGAATACCTTGTTGTCTGCAATACTCATCAAAAGGTCTAATATACTCTCCCCCATTATCAGTTTTGATACACTTCAATTTCTTTCCAATCTGTCTCTCAACTGAAGCCTGAAATTGCTTAAAAGCATCTAATACTTGATTTTTAGTTTTCAAGGTATGAATCCAAATTTTCCTTGAAAATCATCTATGAAGGTAACAAAATAAAGAGATCCACCAAGTGATTTTGTTTTCATAGGACCGCAAACATCATAATGCTCTAAATCCAGTATACCTGACTTTCTTGAAGGAGATGAGCTTTTAAACACAACTCTATTATGTTTACCTGCTAAACAGTGAGCACACTTCTTTAGCGCTGAACTTTTCAATCTTGAAAGGAGATTCTTCTTGGCCAATATTGACAAACCATTCTCACTGATGTGACTAAACCTCTTATGCCACAACTCAGCTACATCTTCACTGTCTACTATATTAATTTTGTCTGTGGACAACTTTGCCTGCATAATGTACAACGAAGAATATTTTTCACCTCTAGCCACAACAAGAGAACCTTTGGTGAGCTTCCATTGACCATTACTGAAGGTGCTGCAATACCCCTCATCATCCAACTTGCCTGTAGAAATCAAATTCAAGCGGATATCAGGTATATGTTTAACATTATTCAATACTAATCTTGTGTCATTGCTGGTTTCTAGGCACACATCACCGATGCCTACAGTTTGAGCTAGCCCATTGTTTCCCATCTTCATAGATCCAAAGTCACCTGACCTGTATGATGTAAAGAAATCCCTACGAGACGTAACATGAACAGATGCACTGCTATCAATTACCCAACTAGTCTCATGAGATACAAAATTCACCACATCACCATCAAACATAATAAGAAAGTCTTCTTTAAGTGCAGCGACGCGATTGTCATCGCTGTCATTATCACTTTTCTTCTCTTTACCTTTCTCCTTTTGTTTCTCCCTTTTTAACTGGCGACAAAACCTTTGAATATTTCCCTTCTGATGACAATAATGGCACTCAACATTGCAAATTTATTATACTTACCTCTGCCTTTATCTCGACTTTTATCTCTATTTCTCGAATCTCGAGACTCACTTCTTCCCCTTTTCTCAACAACCAAGGCATCAGAATGTGAAGAGGACAATCCCTGTGTCTTCCTTCCCATCTCTTCATTTAAAATACTACTCTTGGCCAAATCCATGGTAATGGTACCATCCGGGGCAGAATTAGACAAAGATGTTCGAAACGTCTCCCATGAGTCCGACAAAGTACCAAGCAACCATAGTGCTTGTATCTCATCATCAAACTTGATTCCCATCGCAGCCAACTGATTTATAATTCCTTGAAAAGAATTTAAATGATCAGTCAAACGAGTACCATCATGATATCTCAGAGCCATCATCTGTTTTATCAAAAATAACTTATTATTCCCAGTCTTTCAAGCATATAACTGTTCGAACTTATCCCATAAACCGCGTGCATGTGTTTCCTCAATAATATGGTTCAAAACATTATCATCTACCCATTGCCTGATATAACCACACACTTGACGATGAAATATAGACCATTCAACATCGTTTTATTCTCCGGTTTCTCCTCGGCAAATACGGGTAAATAAAAATCTTTCACATATAAAAGGTCTTCCATCTTCCCTTTCCAAATATGATAATTCGAACCATTCAATGTAACCATTCTACTTGTATTCGTTTCCATTGTTTAACACAAGGCAAAAAAAAAAAAATCAAGCAATAACTAGATGCTCTAATACCACTCTGATGGGAGAACAGTAACAATTCGAACAATATCGAATTAACGCAACGGAATAAAATAATCTCCCCTCTTGTGTAAACCTAATAGGAATTGATATAGGAATCGATATAGTAGAGTAAAATAAATACCAAGCACACGAACACAAGATGATTTTTTTAAGTGGAAAACCTCCTCGATGTGAGCAGATCAAAAACCACGGGACCGGAGTCCACCCAAAAATCTTCACTATCAATAAAATTGGGTGAACAATGTTCTTCTCTAGCAAATACTATAGGTACATAGCAGCAAAGACCTCAAGAACATAATTCTTGGCAATACACATGAATTTCACAAGAGATCAAGGATAAATCTGACCAAAAACGCAGGTTTTGATCAATCCACAAAAAACCTAATGGAGGCAGCTTCAAACGAAAATCAAACCGTTCAGATTCGAGAAAACTGCGCCACGAACATGCTGACAAAATTTTCAGTTCAATCGGACAACGAATCGACCTCCGATGCCAGCTTGATGTAAATCAGATATTGCCTCAATCCCCAGATTTTCTGCTTTCTCTTTTTCTCTTGTTACTATTTCCTTTTTTGCGGCTACCTCTTTATATAGATAGTGAGAAACCATATTTCTCCATATAACTTATTATATAGGCTCAAGCCCTTTTTTTTTTTGGGCTTGCAACTCATTGGGCTTCCTCCACATAGGAGTGAACCCAGCTAACACCTTCTCCTTAGGTTAACATAATGGGTCGAGATTTTGCAGTCCCCACGACACTGTTCACCTAAAAAAGAAACTGATTGAGATTGACCGACCTACGGAGAAGGGAAAGGCTCCTCATAACAGAAAAGCGATTCGTGAGAGTAGAGCAGACCCGGCTTTTATTGCCCTGCCTTTCGGCTAACGGGCTAAGTTTTCATCCAGGCTTCCCCTTTCTGGCGTTCGTCGTGCCACGATTTTTCATTCTTTCCTGTCCCAACTCTAAGAAGATGTAGGTCAGAATAAATATTAAAACCAGAAAAGTTTGGGTGACGTTGCCCTATTCTCTAGGCTAGTTGTCCTTTCCTTTCTTTTTTCTTCCGATAAAGAATTGGAAAATAAGACATGGACATGCGAGTTGCTTCGAAATGCCCCAACATGAAATCCATATAGAGGGACCTCTTTCGATAGCTCGACCTGCATCGGGAGGGCTCAAGTTCAGACCGTCAACAACCCTGCAAGCCTAGCGATGTTTGAAAGTCGACTGGGGTATTCAACCCTCTATGGTTTCTCCGCCACTGGGCCTTTCGAACGGAGTTCTCAATCCTAATTAAGGCGGCAAAAATGTATCCAAGTATAAAAAGCTGATATAAACAGCTAATGTTGTCTACCCTATATGGCAATGATGTCTCTTTCAATAAGGTAAGAAGCATAACGAAGGATGCTCATATATTAATCCAATCTGAATCTCATTCTGTATGCAATTGTGCTTCTCTGCAATCTAGGTAGAGATAGCACGTACTATTATCCATATCGACTCGTTTTACTCCTGTTAGCACTTCCATAAGCCCTAAACAATGGACCTTATGCTATTAGTGCCGGTTTCATGAGTAATGCCAGGCAAATTTACATGGACTTACAAAATCGTTATAGAAAATGGGATGTTCCGCTTGGCGGGTGCAACAGGGTTTCCTCAAAAATCTTGTTTGGTTCACCAAGCCCGCGTCACATATAGGAGGGATGGTGATTCGGTCAATGTAGAAACCATGCAACAACATTACATAGGTGTTGAGTTTTTCGAGGAAACTTCTTCCAATAAGATTACAGATATGAACATTACATTTACAACCACACAAGTGATGTCCATATGGAGTATATATTCCTCCAGACATGCCCCTATCTACATTTCCATAGAATCCATATCATAACCAATTAAAAATGGATGAATATCTTTTTGAATATAAATAGGACTTAGCATTCTCACGTATGAGGAGTACAATCAAGTCTCCTACACCATTATAATCATCCTCAAAACTTCTTAATTGCCAAAAGAAGTCATTGTAGTTTTGTTTTAGGAAGAATCACCCAAAAAGTTCCAAATTTATTGCGATTGTATCGATTTAGTCATATATATTGCTAATTCAGTTATAAACCATTTGCATTTGTACCAATTCAATCCATCCAACCAGTTTCAATCGGCGAGTGCTAACAGGGGCACCAGTCGTTCGATCGACTCTGATGTGAATAGTTGCAATAACATTTTATAGTTTGAATTCCTTTATCTTTCCTTTCATTTTTCTTTTTCTTTTTTCTCTTCTTCTTTTCCTTTTGTTCCCCATAATGGCTGGCGAGGCCTAGGGGCTATGAGTGAGGTGGCTCCGCCTAGATCTACTCACAACTGGGTGAGAGCCGCAACCCTTGCTAGGAGTGAGGGGTTCCAAGTTCAAGGTTCCGTATAGGTTCTATCTAGAACTTGAAAATTATCCGCTAGGACTGGTTCTTTATTTTTTGGAATCCGGTACCTACCCTACATACCTCGAACTTTAAACCTATCCATTACGGGTTTCGGGTTCTATGCAAGTCCCATATGTATCATTAATTGAATGATTACAATGAATCACTTTTAATAACCACCACTTACTAATATAATTCACGGACCAATACTTATTTTTAGACACACGAAGAATATTAAACATTAACAAAGTAGAAATCTTAGTTATAAAATGGAAGTTCAAATTAGTGGTTCCAAATTATATACTTCTCATTGGACAACATGAAATACCGCAGGATTGTGCGACAACATAGATTAAAAAAAAAAAAAAACACGAAATCTTGTTTCAGGTTACATACCTAGAACTTGAAACTTACTCATTGAAATAGGTTCCTCAATTTTTGGATATAAAACCTATTTTACATATCTTAAAACTTGAAATTGGATAGGTTCCCATCAGTTTAATTCTTCGGTTCTAGGTTTTATCTTGAAATCATGCTCACCCTTAACCCTTGCTAATGGCTAGTGAGAGCTTTGTGCCTCTCGCCTAGTGGCTGGCCAGCCACTATGGGGAGCAGAAGGAAACGGAAAGAAGAGAAAAAGATATGAAAAAGAAAAAAGAAAAGGAAAAGGAAAAATAAAAATAAAAATAAAAATCGAATAAAATAAAATATTATTAAAAATTATCTACTTCAGCGTTGATCAGTCAAAATTGGTTAGATGGACTGAATTGACACAATTGCAAAAGGTTTAAGACTGAATTGAAAAAAGAAACGGTTTAGGAAGACAATTTCAATAGGTTTAAAACTTTTTTAGTAATTTTTCCTTTTGTTTTCTCAACCTCATTTTGCTAGACATCGGCATCAGTGCATAATTTACTAATGAATAACAGAACACCATTAAAAACTTTCAATTGGTATGTGCAGTTTTTTTTTTTTTCTTTTAAGCCCAATTATTGTTGTTGGGAGTCCTTTTAGGCCGCATAACATGGCTCGCTAAGTACATGCAGATCGAAAGGTCATACACAATCCCCAGTCAAAGCGGTCAATATACCATTTTATCACCCCCTTTAATGCCCTACTCAATTACTGATTCACGTAACTGAGCTTGGCATCGGTATGTTTAATCATAGTACCAAGGCTTGAATTACGGTTCATTATTACAACTCGGATCATATGGAAAATCTAGAATGTTCGGATTACACGTGCTAAAACGAACTAAGCTAGAAAGATCAAAGTTGCCGGGAGTCTTTTAACCTCTATAACATGGCAGGTTAAATAAATGCGGATCAGAAGGTCTTAGACAATCCCTAGTCGAACCAGTCAATATACACCACTTGTTAAATATATAGCATACAATCAATCTAACATGTTTTGAGCATCTAGCGGATTTGAAATTCAGCGTTATTGAATTAGGATAAGTTTGGCTCAATTTGACAGGACCGCATGTAATTTATGAAGAAATTCTGGTTCGATATTAATATCCAATTTTAAATTATGTAAACTTATTCAAGAAATAATAGAAACTCGATTAAACTTGATGACTTCACGCTCTATTCGGCAAGATACTTGAGTTGCTTAAGCAGATCTCAAGCTCGAGGTCAATTCAAAACAAGATGAGTCGACCTTAAGTAATCGCCAAGCTCGGTTTGATTTTCTTGCAAAATGCAAAATTGAAGATTTTTAGTATATTTTAATTTTACTAATTTCAGTTTGGCCAAAAAAGTGATTTCCTTTTCATTAAACATAAATTAATGGGCTGCCTATGTTCCCTAGATCACGCCCAATGCGGCCCACAGGTCGCTCTTGATCTAATCTCTATCAATAATGAACGTAGGGAAGAAATTCCACTTACTTGTGTACATCACAAGTGAGGGCGGTTGGCTCAATGATCTTGTGAATTTGTTTGTCCTTCACGAATTCATAAGTTTGAGTTATGTCGAACGTGAGTTTGTAGCCGAATTGTCCTCTAGGGCATTGCTACCTTGTGTAAACAAGAGTGTGATGAATGAGAACTCGCCCATAGGACTGTTTTGAAGATCTCGCCAAAGTCGGACTCTAGTTTTTCGGGCAGCGCTGAATAGTTCCAGCATAAACGTACCATTCTAAGGGACTCTAATTGTCACTTCCAAAGGGTTTGTCAATTCTAATAGCCCCTCTCCATTATTTTCACTCATTAAAAAAAAAGGCTGATTACTATGACATATATTCATTTCAGAGAATCTTTAAAGGAGATAGAGTTGCTCTAAAGGCTTTTTACCTAAATAATAGTGATGTACCCGTCTCGTTCCTCTAGTCATTGAAGACAATATATATAAATATATACACACTCAGAGCCTTCTATTCAAATTTTGGCACACTTTTTACCTAATTATCATAAACTTGGGATTTAACGACCTATAGAAAAAAAGAAAAAGAGGCTACTCATAATAGAAAAGCGATTATTTAGTGTGTATCAGATCCAACTTTTATTGCTCTGCATTCCGTTTGATCTGAGAAGATGTAGTTAAGAATAAAAGTCAACCAGAAATGTTTGGGTGATGTTGCCCCATTATCTAAGCTAGTTGTTTTTTTTTTTTTTAATAAAGAATTGGAAAAGAAGAAGTGCCCCCGCAAGTTGCTTCAAAATGCCCCAACATGAAATCTATATAAAGGGACTTCACCCAAAGCTTTTGGTACCCATAAACCACAGAGAAGCAAAAGCAGAAGCAAAACCATATATTGCCATGGCTTCTTACCGTAACATCGGCCTAATTGCGCTCTTGTTCCTCATTGCCACCACTCCACGCACTCACGGAATCATCCTCGGCAATGTTGCCCAGGTCAACATCGTCGGCCGCCTGAGCTGCGTTGTCCCAGGGGTACTGCCGGCCTTGACCAGTTCCCCACTCAGCGGAGCGACAGTGGTCTTCACATGCAATGGTGGAACGACCACCCTCGGCCAGGCCGTCACCAACACAACCGGATTCGTGAGCGCCGCATTCAACCTATTGGACAGCGTTGTTTTCGACCCCTCGACATGTGTGGGGACAATCAATCTCTTGAACGCCGCCAGCTGCAGTCTCTTTCCTTCGACCGGGACTGTTGGCACGACCCTCACCCTTTTGAGCTTTGTGCAAGGAGTAGCACAGTTCACAACGGGGATAATCTTCATCGGTTGAACTTGAACTTGCGATGTGTTACGCCCATGCAGGAAATAGGTTTGCATGAAGTGAAGCTTGCCAAAAGAAGGCAGCAAAGTCCGGTCTTCACTTTAAATAAATGATACCTTCTCGTCTCTTTAACTTTTAAATAAGGCAACATGAAAAATAAAGGTTCAGATCTCTCTCTCTCTCTCTCTCTCTCTCTCTCTCTCTCTGCATTTCTATATTGACGAAGGTTGTCCTAAATTTTCATGGATTCTCAATCCTCCTTCCCCTTACACCTCTCCCCATTCAAGAATATATTATTTACAAAATTGCGAAGCGGTGGATAGATATAAACATATCTAGTGATGTGTAGAAATTAAACAAGACACAAAATTTATATGTGGTTTGCAAGTGAGATCAACGGCATTTTATCCTATGATCAACAAATGGAGATTCCATCTCACTCTCAAATGTTTTCCGAACTCGGCTCTGAATAGCCTTATGAAAATTAAGACAAAGAGAAACTAATACAAACTCACACTTCTCTTTACGACTCTTCAAAGCTCTCTCGAGTTAGAGTTGACATAATGAGCAAATTATGTTAAAACCCAAACTAAAACTCTGTCTCGTGCGTAGTGGACATTCAGTGGTCTGCACATCCGAAGTATCTTGAACTTTCTCGGTAGCAAGTCGGAAGATTAACCTAGAGTTGGATGTCCGAATCTAGTGGCACCCAAATTTCAGCACAAGTCCAACGTCCAACCAACCTTGACTGGGCCGCCAATTCCAACTTATATCTTCGCACTTTCCCAAACCTACTTACCATACTCCGGATGTACTTGAACTTCAATCTCGATTTAATTCCAAACTAAATTGGGTTTGTTTCGAGCCACAAACGACAAATCTCCACCTCATCTCAAAGACCAAATTCGAGCCTATCGATCATGATCTCTCCCGAGCCCCCCGAGCAACCCATTTGTTGCAGACGTTGACCACATTTATAGAATACTGGAACTTAGCTAATGGAATAAGCTTCATCAACATGCCCTGGATTATCTCGTATAAAAGGCACCTGACATCGACTTCTTTGGTTCGCTCATGGTATATCTGATTTCCGGTCAAATATATTACGCTCTGAAGTCCATTAGCATGTAAGTGCGAGACAAACAGTGCAGTACTTATGCTCTATAAGTATCCGAAAAAAGAGATGAAGGGTTTTTGTATTAGCCAATAAGGCATGGGATGGAACGAATGTAACCATTGCTTAGCAAACGTGTCTCATATTAACCCCAATATATATGAGTCATGGGATCGTATTGTTTCCATGGAAAACTTTATTATCTCTAACCTTGGACATGAACGGCGTCCATACAAAGAAGCAGGACGCCAACGATATGCATACAAAGAAGGGGGTTGCCACGTGTTGAGTGGTTTTGGGCCTCTCTCGCCCCAAAAGCTAGTTAAGTGGGCGACGCATTCCCTTACACTTATAAACTAACCACTAGTCTTTTCCACAAGAGATGTGGAATAACCTCAACAATTGCCCCCTCGCACATCGGGCTTGGGTTAGAGCTGTAATGACTCGTAACTCTCCTATGTGATTGTTGGGTCTAGAATTGTTAGCGAACCTAGGCTCTAATACTTGCGTTGGGTGGTCTTAAGCCTCTCTACTCCACAAAAAAAAAAAGTAACTCAAATGATGAGACTTTCTCTCACACTTATAAACCGACCACTAGCTCATTCCACAACCGATATGAGACAATCTTAACCAAGGGAGAGACATCATTGGTTTTATGACTTGATTGCTATTTCTGGAAGTTCTAGGATTCAATTGTACTTTCATAACAAATTTTATAACTTTTAATACACTTATTCCGTAATATTAAATGAGAATTTGCACCCTCATATGACGAGACAAAGTACAATAATCGTAGAAATACACCCAAATCTCCAACTCCATTATAATCACCCTTAAAATTTATTAACTGCAAAGAGAAAAGATCATGGCATTTTGATTTTTTCAACCTCATTTTGCTAGAGGTAAAGGCATCAAATGCAAAAATTGCTAATGAATAACGAAGAGCCATTAGAAACTTGACGTTTATATGCGTGATTTTTATTTTCCTAACTAGATCATGATTGTGGGGAATCCCTTTAACTTGTGTAACATGGCATGCGATGTAAATACGGATCAAAAGGTCATAGATAATCCACTAATCCAATCAGTCAATATACCATTTCGCCACTTTAATGCCCTAGTTAATTACTAAATCATGATATTGAGCTTGGTGTTGGTATATGTAATCTAGACTTGGTTTATGGTACACGGATCGTATGGTCTTTCATGTGCTAAAATGAACTCCACCGGAAAGACCATAATACGATGGCGGACTAGAATTCATTGCTTAGCCTTTGATTACAATCTCTTTCTTCCTTTGCCTCTTTGCTTTCGAAGGGTAGGGCGATAAACCTAGGAGAAGAAGCAATGTATCAACGAGGACGATCGGTGCGAGATTCCGGACGTCAGGAGGATATTGAATGGAGTGTTGTTAGAGACGGTTCTCCTCAGATATCGAGAACCGTTCTTTGATGCATGCCAACCCGAGTTTTTGCCTCTGCTATCAAGCACACTGCACATACGGGGAAGAAGAAAGCACTACCGGTAGTTAGTTTAGTTTCCTTGTTTTCTGTTCCCAAAAATTCTGGCCCACAAAGAAGGGAAAGTCAGACGAGCCCGCCACTGTTAATCTTCGTGCTATAATCTTAGAGTCCTGTGTCAGAACTAATTTTGACCAATCGCCTAAAAGGCTGTGGAAGCGGCCATAGTTGCTGCGAATTTAGCTTTGCCCATGCCACTCCAAGTGACCGATAGCCAACAAGGAAGGGCGTGGCGGCAAAAACGAAAAGTCAACTTCTTCTTAAAAGAAAGGGAGCCATGGCATGGCATGGACACGGCTTTTTGGATCCTTCTCCTTGGGTTAACATAATGGGTCGAGATTTTGCAGTCCCCACGACACTGTTCACCTAAAAAAGAAACTGATTGAGATTGACCGACCTACGGAGAAGGGAAAGGCTCCTCATAACAGAAAAGCGATTCGTGAGAGTAGAGCAGACCCGGCTTTTATTGCTCTGCCTTTCGGCTAACGGGCTAAGTTTTCATCCAGGCTTCCCCTTTCTGGCGTTCGTCGTGCCACGATTTTTCATTCTTTCCTGTCCCAACTCTAAGAAGATGTAGGTCAGAATAAATATTAAAACCAGAAAAGTTTGGGTGACGTTGCCCTATTCTCTAGGCTAGTTGTCCTTTCCTTTCTTTTTTCTTCCGATAAAGAATTGGAAAATAAGACATGGACATGCGAGTTGCTTCGAAATGCCCCAACATGAAATCCATATAGAGGGACCTCTTTCGATAGCTCGACCTGCATCGGGAGGGCTCAAGTTCAGACCGTCAACAACCCTGCAAGCCTAGCGATGTTTGAAAGTCGACTGGGGTATTCAACCCTCTATGGTTTCTCCGCCACTGGGCCTTTCGAACGGAGTTCTCAATCCTAATTAAGGCGGCAAAAATGAATCCAAGTATAAAAAGCTGATATAAACAGCTAATGTTGTCTACCCTATATGGCAATGATGTCTCTTTCAATAAGGTAAGAAGCATAACGAAGGATGCTCATATATTAATCCAATCTGAATCTCATTCTGTATGCAATTGTGCTTCTCTGCAATCTAGGTAGAGATAGCACGTACTATTATCCATATCGACTCGTTTTACTCCTGTTAGCACTTCCATAAGCCCTAAACAATGGACCTTACGCTATTAGTGCCGGTTTCATGAGTAATGCCAGGCAAATTTACATGGACTTACAAAATCGTTATAGAAAATGGGATGTTCCGCTTGGCGGGTGCAACAGGGTTTCCCTCAAAAATCTTGTTTGGTTCACCAAGCCCGCGTCACATATAGGAGGGATGGTGATTCGGTCAATGTAGAAACTATGCAGCAAGATTACATAGGTGTTGAGTTTTTCGAGGAAACTTCTTCCAATAAGATTACATATATGAACATTACATTTACAACCACACAAGTGATGTCCATATGGAGTATATATTCCTCTAGACATGCCCCTATCTACATTTCCATAGGATCATATCATAACCAATTAAAAATGGATGAATATCTTTTTGAATTTAAATGGGACTTTGCATTCTCACGTATGAGGAGTACAATGAAGTCTCCTACACCATTATAATCATCCTCAAAACTTCTTAATTGCCAAAAGAAGTCATTGTAGTTTTGTTTTGGGAAGAATTACCACAAAAGTTCTAAACTTATTACGATTGTACCAATTTAGTCATATACAATGCTAATTTAGTTATAAACCATTTACAATTGTACCAATTCAATACATCCAGCCAATTTCAATCGTGGGGCGCTAACGTGGGCACCAGTCGTTCGGTCGACTCTAATGTGAATAATTACAATAACATTTTATAGTTTGAATTCCTTTATCTTTCCTTTTATTTTGATTTTTATTTTTATTTTTATTTTTATTTTTATTTTTTCTCTTCTTCTTTTCCTTTTGTTCCCCACAATGGCTGGCGAGGATCACGACCCTCGCCCAGATTTGGGCGAGGCCCAGGGGCTGTGAGTGAGGTGGCTTCGCCCAGATCTGCTCAAGGCCGGTTGGCTCAATGATCTTGTGAATTTTTTTCTCCTTCACGAATTCATAAGTTTGAGTTACGTCGAACGTGAGTTTGTAGCCGAGTTGTCCTCTTGGGCATTGCTACCGTGTGTAAACAAGAGTGTGATGAATGAGAACTCGCCTATAGGACTGTTTTGAAGATCTCGCCAAAGTTGGACTCTAGTTTTTCGGGCAGCGCTGAGTAGTTCCAGCATAAACGTACCATTCCAAGGGACTCTAATTGTCACTTCCAAAGGGTTTGTCAATTCTAATAGCCCCTCTCATTATTTTCACTCATTAAAAAAAAGGCTTGTTACTATGACATATATTTATTTCAGAGAATCTATATAGTAATTAAAGCTGCTCTAAAGGCTTTTTACCTAAATAATAGTGATGTATCCGGCTCATTCCTCAAGTCATTGAAGACAATATATACACACACTTGGAGCCTTCTATTCAGATTTTGGCACACTTTTTACCTACTTATTATGAATTTGGGATTTAACGACCTATAGAAAAAAAAAATGAGGCTACTCATAATAGAAAAAGCGATTATTTAGTGTAGATCAGACCCCGCTTTTATTGCTCTGCGTTCCATTTGATCTAAGAAGATGTAGGTAAGAATAAAAGTCAAAACCAGAAAAGTTTGGGTGACGTTGCCCCATTATCTGAGCTATTTGTTTTTTTTTTTTCTAATAAAGAATTGGAAGAGAAGAAGTGGCCCCGCAAGTTGCTTCAAAATGCACCAACATGAAATCTATATATAGGGACTTCACCCAAACCTTTTGGTACCCATAAACCAAACAGAAGCAAAAGCAGAGGCAAAACCATATATTGCCATGGCTTCTTACCGTAACATCGGCCTAATTGCGCTCTTGTTCCTCATTGCCACCACTCCACGCACTCACGGAATCATCCTCGGGAATGTTGCCCAGGTCAACATCGTCGGCCGCCTGAGCTGCGTTGTCCCAGGTCTACTGCCGGCCTTGACCAGTTCCCCACTCAGCGGAGCGATGGTGGTCTTCACATGCAATGGTGGCACGACCACCCTCGGCCAGGCCGTCACCAACACAACCGGATTCGTGAGCGCCGCATTCAGCCTATTGGACAGCGTTGTTTTCGACCCCTCGACATGTGTGGGGACAATCAATCTCTTGAACGCCGCCAGCTGCAGTCTCTTTCCTCCGACCGGGACTGTTGGCACGACCCTCACCCTTTTGAGCTTTGTGCAAGGAGTAGCACAGTTCGCAACGGGGATAATCTTCATCGGTTGAACTTGAACTTCACTCCCTCACCGTTTGCCTCGCCACTACGTTCATCCGATCAGTCCCCAGCGAGCCCTCACCGCCACGGTCGTATCTCCTCGCCAGTCGCCGCCTCGCTCCTTGCTGCCAGTCCCCCTTTTTTGAAAAGAAAAAAATTCCATGTTAGGTAATATGGGAAACCGAATTTAATTAGATTAATTCGTTGCCTAACTTTGAATTATCTGACTCTTAACTTGATTTGTTAGAAATTGTTGGGCATTATCCGATTAGGAGTCATTGAATTGAAAGTCACAGTAATCAAGAAAATTGAGTCTCTTGGTCTCCAACGTCTCCATAAATGGTTCACGGAAATAAATCATACTCCCACACTTAGATGTCTAATCAACTTACATTTAGTTTAGTCTATTTCCTAGACTAGGTTAGATGATTTTATGCTTTGATAGTTTACTCTTCTAATTTTAATTAAAAAATAATAATAACACGCATGTCATATGGAATAAGTCGCATTAGTTTCATGCCAAGCCACATGATCTCGATTGATAATCCCACTTCAAGCTTATCTCGATCGTCACCTGTCTTGAGCCTCTCGAGCTCCTCAATTGCCGCAGACATTAACCGCATCTGAAAAACACTAGCCAATATATGGGCTTCATCAACGTGCACTGGATTGTCATATAAGAGGTACCTGACATCAATTCATTTAGTTCGCCCGTGATATGTGTCACGACCTTCCCACAAGTAAAATATCAAAAAAAAAAATGCTATTAGATTACTAAATCCAAGCACTTAGTGCAAATTTTCCCCAATCCTATCAATCGTAACTTAACACTCAAATTAATCAATTTAAACATGCAATTTCATTCACTGAGAGTCTATCAGAAAACTAAGTAAAATACAGTCTTAATTAATTTTTAACCTAAACCACTAACATGCAAAGTTACTTATGCGGGGGCGCAATCAAAAGTTTGACATAAGGTCGTAGCAGGCCCTTGCTTGGCCCAGATTTGGCGAGGGCCGCAACCACTGAGGGCGTGCAGGCTCCAAGTTTTTTAAAAAAAAAAAAAAAAATTCAAAAAAGAATTAAGATATTTATTAAAAATGTCTACGTCAGTAGTTTGACATAAGGTCGTAGCAGGCCCTTGCCTGGCCAGATTTGGCGAGGGCCGCAACCGCTGAGGGCGTGCAGGCCCCAAGTTTTTTATAAAAAAAAAAAAGAAAAAATTCAAAAAAGAATTAAGATATTTATTAAAAATGTCTACGTCGTCACAACCGTCAACCGTCTGTGTAAGACGTCGACGTCAACGTCACGTCAATGTTAGCAATTTCCAACCAAAATTGGTTGGATTGACTCAATTGTCAAAACTTACAAAGATTTAGGACTGGGTACGAATGTAATAAATTTATGACTTTTTTTTGTAATGTTCTCTTCACTGTGTCATACATTATTTCTTTATGAGTATTTTCATAGTAAATAAGAGCCGTTCTAAAGGATTGATTATTTAGTACTAAACACACCTTAGATATATTATATGGATTAAGCGCAAGACGCAAAAGTCCCATTCCCTTAGTCACTAAGCGTAAACAAAATTTATACTTATGGGCCACTCAACCGAAATCCGGTCACATCTTGGGCCACTCATTTGCTTTTAGGCTTATATTTTACCTTAACTTTAAAGTCCACATATATATTTATGGGACACAATGCGGTTCTTATAAGGTGCAATAAAAGACTAACAACTTTTATTTCTCCATTCCACCAAGCAACTAATCAAAGTATCCACCAAATGCCACTTTTTCCCCTTGTTTGCTAGTCTTAGAAGATACAGATAAGAATAGAAACCAAAACCAGCAAAAGTTTTTGTAATAATTTAACTTATTTCGTATACTACTATCGACATAGACTTGAAGTGTAGATCTTAACTTAAAAAAGCTAATGGCCCAAATAGACCATATCAATGCACTTAATCGATAAAGCCCGCTCGATAACATGCCTTAATAAACTCGTCGATCATTCGAGGTCATAATGAATCAATACACTTGGCCCGCAAACCCTACTGATGAAATGTCTGAAGAGCTCATCCATCGTAAGCCTCTGACGGACAGAGTTTAGGTGGAAATCATGACACGTGACCGCGATTGATTGTCTAGAAAAACAGGTGGAAAAGCTCAAAACTACACCATCTTATTGATCCATTAATATTCACTTGCTTCTCACGGCATGCTGTTTTCTCAGTGATCTCCAGTGTGATGGTCTGGCAACAATGTCGCACCTTAACGAAGCCCTCAATAAACACATCTGATTCTTTCACCCATTGCCACGCAATCTATTCTTTTTCGTGTTCACAACGCAATGATATAAAAGCCAACAGATAGAAATATTGTGAAATTGTCAGAGCGGCGAAACACACTCGACATGAAAACCTATCAAATGACATGGGATCTTATAGCCGATTGTGGAAACCCTTTTGCACTGGGGACAGACTAAAGAGCACGCGTGATGAGGTTGAAACAGTTTAAGCGAAACCAAGCTCAGGGACTTTTGGAGCTCCATGCATTTACCTACATACACTGAATTAGCAGTAGAACAAACTTTACTTAATTGAGGATTAGCTGAGATTTCAAAGTTCACTACCCAGTAAGTAGTATGAAAAGCTACTGATTTTTTTACCATTTGCATTAGAAGACTAAGGATCCTTAGTCTGCAATGCAAGTACTGCCATCTTCCATAGATGGCAGTGCTTGAACTGCAGAATCAATTATCGAGTTCTTGAACTGAAATCCAGAGAATACTTTGCTGAGATATTGAAAGAAAGCACATGGGTGAGCACAAAGCTTATTGTTCATGTTTAAATACTCCAGCAGACACAAAAGGAGATGACTCGATCTAGTTAACCGTATAAACCACATGAAATCTAACGTATCATGATAAATAAAACAAAAGTATAGAATGTGATCCGAATTCAATGAAAGCCTACTTCACAATCACAAACCATTTTTCCGCGAACCAAAACCATCTCTTATCTCATGGGATTCCACGTCATATCCAAATGTACAAGCCATTCGCATGCTTTTGAACAAATAATTAGCAGATGCCAGTATCTGACTAAAGGCATTGTGTCCTTGTCCAGCATCAAGAGCATCAGTCCTCCAGTTTAACACTTCTGATGAGTTTACCAGCTTCCTCTCAGTTCACCAACTAATTCAACTGTGGTGATGTGATATTCTCTAACCTCTGCTCTGGATAAGATAAGGAAAGATTTGTCAATGCCTAGTTAATAACGTCAATCCAACTAGAAAAGCATGGTAACTAAAAGGAATTCAAACCAATATCTAAGAATGACCTAAACTCTTTTCATGACGTCCTCAATGTTGCATTTCAATAAACCATCGGTTTCAGTATCTCGGCTTCAACATTCAACAGCAAGAACTTTTTTATAAAAAGATCACACTGTACCAACTGAAAACTTCTGCTGACTTTGGACATGCGAAGTTGCTGTCGCATGGATAAGGAAAACATGTTGACCAACAATTAGCTGAAAGTATCTCCTAACCATATGGGTTCCTAACGTCCTAAGGAAGAGATCTTGATGGTCATGCACCAGAAGGTTAATAAGAGCTTTTCAATTTTGCATATCCCCTCCCACAAGTAGATGCCTGTCCTCGTTATATGGTCATCACATGGGATGTATGCCGAATGTGCAGATAAATATTATAATATACTACTTATAAGAAGATTATTCCACCCAACCTGGACTGCAAATTTCATAAGTACAAACAAAAAGCCAAAAAAGGCATAATAGAGTAAGAACAAAATTGACCTTTATGGTGCAGCAGTTTGATTGGAACCGCTCATATCATCTTTCTTTTCTGTTGCAATATTGTCATCTTCTAAAGCACTGGAGCTATACACAGGTTCTCTGGCTTTCTGTCCAGAACAAGTCACTTGATCACCATGGATAGTTGTTCCTGTGGGTTCCTTCATGTCTTGCTCTACAAGGACAATCGAGTCAACATGCCCTCCATCTTCTTCTGAATTCTTCAAATCATCATCTGAATCATCATATTCCAAGTTGTGCAAGATTTCAGGAAGAGTGAAGCCAACATCCTCTGTAAGCTTCATTCCCATCTCTATATCTATTTTCTCTTTTGAGCTCATAATACCTTCACCAAAGTTTGGAGTCACCACACCCACAGCGTCTTCTTCCTGTACCTCGACAAATGCACGGAAATTGTTCATTGAAGGTGGGATCTTAGAGAAGAAAACTTCCCTAAGGTTTCCCATGACCCCCCTGTTATAGGGGTTCTCCTTTTTATCGTAGCGGTAACGGAAGTTCTCGTAGGTGGTCTGCACAAGCAGAAGAATCAAACTTTTGCAAGATTAATTCCTGGTAAATGCACAATCGGACGTTGCTTTGAGAGGGACAGAAAGATCACCTGATTTGTGCTAATCAGATAGGAGTGGAAAACTGTTAAACCACCAACAAACCAGACCGCTATGAAGCAGTAGATAATGAGAAAATCTGACAAGTAATCATTTGACATAGCCTTCCAGATAGAATTTTTTGCTCTTTTCAGTTGTAGAAGGTCAATCCAAGAAAATGCGAACACATATATGCACAACACAGTTGAAGTTGATATAAACATGAAGAAGAATCGGTAATTACGCTGCACCAAGAAAGAAGGTAAGAAAGTTTAGTTAAGAAGTGAAAAGATCAAACGAGGTTGAAGGAAAATCATTTTTAAGGTGCAGTTAAATTTCATATAAAAACCAAACAACGTATCTTTCCATCCATGACCAACAAAAAGCATGCAAAACGAGTATGACTTCACAAGAGGAACTCCTACTAATTAAGCTCTGTATCAATTCCCCTAATCAAGGAAATGCAGTCAATTTTCTCTAGTAGAAATTGGTTACAAATGGATAGTGCTGCTCTTTGCAAGTAAATGTGCAGACTTTTGTTTATAAATTCTTGTAGAATATATAAATAGATTTTCCTTATGTAATTATCAAGATAAGTGTTCGATTCCGATGTCATCGTTTTAATTATTGCAGATTCAGAGTCCTAGATCCTAGTGACATCAATCTTGAACCGGTAACACCTAACTAGGAGAGCATCATTCATGGACAAACAATGCACTTGCAGACCGACCTAGGCTTGAAAATTTCATTACAGGGTGAAAACACAGTGCATCTAATAAGATTCATTGGGAGATGCAAATTGCCATGGGAATAAATATAAGATATCGTTGATTTAGATTTCACTATCTGGAAATAGAGTGATGTGTTCGCACACAAAAGAAATCTTCAACTTACCTCACCATACTCTTGGCAGGTACAACTTCATTAAGATTGGACAGAAACAAGAAGGAAAAAATGACAAGCCCATCTATATTTACAACAACAGATTATATTGACATGGTTTATCAGGCTACATATGAGATTTTTTCTTTTTTTCTTTTTTTTTAGAAGATGCTCAACTTAAAATTACTTACTATTCCGATGCACTGGCCAACCCATGGACAATGATGGTCAAATCTCTGGACACAATTGTTGCAGATTGAGCAATGAGAAGCACGGGGAGGACGAAATAGCAAGCAAGTATCACAGTACTTCACTTTTACCGCAACACCATTCACAATCACATCCTTTGTTCGGGGTAGTTTCATATGAGGTGTTCTCCCATTAACCCACTCCATTGATGGGGTAGTAGCATCAAAGGCATCATCTGATTCAGGAGGCTTAGAATTTCTAGGGACTATCCCAGGATCTCTAGCAGAAGTGACAAAAAGAAAAATTAAATCCTGCATGAAAATGTGTAGTATGAGTCAGCGAACAACCATACACAACAGGACATACCCGACTGAGAATCCAAGTCATCACTATTCACATTGTAAATGTGAAGAATTTATCCAGTTGAATATCACTAGAAAACGCTTCCTTGAACCGCAGCACATAAAGTTCCAGAAATGCAAAGTCAACACCGCATTCAGTTCATCATTTAGATTCTAGAGAGAGAAATTGTCTCCACGTAATGCCAATATGGGATGTGTTCTCTCTTAAACTTTTTCTTTCAGAGTTTCTGTTGCATAGTCAAAACCCAGAGAAATAAGAGAAAAGGCATATACTGTAATGCATCAAAAGTTACATGTTACTCTGTGAAGATCAGGTTCCTCAAATTCTTATCTTGTAGATATTAGAAGGCATTGCTCGAGAGATGGATGGCACCGACAGAAAAAATATTGTTCCGCCAAGCACATTTAAAAAAGCTTTTCACATTTCTATGATTGCCAAGCAAAACTGATGGGAAAAAAAAATTCTTACCAACTGAAAAGAACATTAACATGCAATAGGCTATTGAAAACAAACTTTGATTTGTCAGTGTGACGGAAGCTCTGACACACATACCATAACAGCAAGAATAAAGCCGCCGATCAGTGCAGGCAATGCATAGGAATGATCTTCCATTTTGGAATGGGCTCTCGTGCAGAAAGCAATCGCAGGGCCGGCGATAAGGAGGATCGAAAGCGACACGGACGCGACATCAGGCCCAAAAATCAACCTCCCTCCACAGAAAAATCTCTGACCCAGAAAAGGGAGAAGAAAGAAAGAGAGACAAAAAAGTATTAGACATCGCCAAACGGTATCATTAGTTCTGAAATTTCAAGATCCATAAATCGTACAAAGATCTATTGCTTCCAATCCTTCTTCTCAATTGCGCTGTCTCATGCAATTTTAAGACCACTACCAAATTTCATCCAAGGAACAACAAGTCCCTCCACATAAGCAGTCAACACTACAAGATGGTTAGCGATCAAACATACCGAACAATGGTCAATTAATGCGCGGAGCGACAGCACAATCAACTACAAATCGCAAAACCCTCTGAGAAAAGAACGGCGAAGCACCGTACTCACACAAGCAGACAATTCGCTGATCTAGCCAAAGTACTAGAAGGACGAACACATTCCACTGCCTGCACAGAAGCCAAAGTACCCACAATTCGCTGATCGCGGAATCGAAATCATCATCACAAGGAACGCAAAAAGGCCATACAGAACAGTTCACGCGCTAAAATCCATGCATTGGAAATCCCACGAACGCAACCGCGTCGAACAGCACCAGTTCCAGATAAAGTAGAAGAACTGCATTAGAGAGAGAGAGAGAGAGAGACTCACATTGCTTCCCTTCCAGACCTGATAGAGCCTCCTGGGCTCGGCGTCCTCTGCCATTCTTGGCGAGAAAAAGGTATCGACGACTACAACAGACGATGCCAGATATCGCTCTCTTTCCTCGAACCTCTCTCTCCGATCGTCGTCTTCACAGGGAAAGCATCGCCAAGAAAGGCAAGAAGAAAAAGAACAGAAATTTACCCAAAAAAGAGCATCGAAACGCAAACCCAGAAGACCACCCACTCCAAATTTCGAAACTTTGCGCAGTACGGCCCGGCAAGAAACTCAGCAAAAGCTGGAATCGAGAAAGAGAGAGAAATCTTATTCAAATCGAATGGAATAACGACAGAAGAGAACCAAAAAAAACAGCGTTGTCTGCCTCTGCTCTACGCACCCAAAAACCCCCCCTCTCCTCTCCTCCTCCTCCTTCCTTCTTCTTCTTCTCTGTTGCTGTGGGATGGAATATACCATGATCTTGTCACATTACTGCTTCTCTCTCTCTCTCTCTCTCTCTCTCTCGTGCAGAGAGTGGTGATGGGGCGGAAGTTTCAATTTTCTCGCGGGTGTCAACTGTCATGCGCCCTTTTGTTTATTAATTTTTATATTATTCCAATCATCGTCTGGACTTCGGGACGAGGAAATCACACGGTAGTCTCGAGAGTTTTGGTGCAACGTAACTTTACATTTGTTTAGCGATCTTAAGGTATGTTTCTGGATTTTTAATTTATTCAATACGATTTCCAAACTTTTTATACGTATTTCATATAGTCTCTAGACTTTATAAAAATATTTAATATTGTATTTAAACTTGAATTAGTGAAAAGATGATATTAAACATGTACCAAAAGTTCGAAAATCACGTCAAATAAATTAAAAATTTATGGATCGTTAAGCGACATCGGATCAACTTTTTATTTGTTCAATGTGATCTTACATTAATTTAAATATGTACCAAAAATTCACAAATTACATTTAACAAATTAAAAATTTAGAGGTGATATTACATATTATGTTAAATTTCATGTACCACATTGAATAAGTTAAAAGTTCTATTATTTATGTAGGATTAATGGGAAATGAAATAAATAAACAATTAGCTTGTAAATAATTAAAGAAAAAAGAAAATTAAATGTATACGCGTTTCCGTTGGTCCTCGGAGCATTGGTGCTGGTCCTCAAACCGACGTGCCATCACATTCACAGCTCGCTTATTCTTCGTTTTTGAATTTCCTTTTTGTCTTTCCTTGTCACCCGATGTTGTCTCTCTTTAATTCTTAATTTTTTTATAACTTTTTGATGAAAATTTATAAAAGCGCATAGACAGTGGAATGTCCGACCGATTTGTCTTATTGTGTTTGATCCTCTCGAAACAACGAAGACAAATGGCCGTCGAGATTTGGAATGTGTGGAAGATATGTTTATTATCATCAACGTGGGAGGGTGGGCATAAGAGAGAATAAACTAGGATTGATTAAGACAAGAAAATAAAAAAGAGCCAATGACTCGGATTGATTCCATTAAAAGTCTCGAAGTGATGCCCTTGCGAAAGATTCATCCTAAGTCATTCTCATCTCACAAGAAAAATCTCCAACTAACTCGAATTGACGGACAACCACAAGATGGATCTAATGTGGAGAATGACGGTTCTAGCGTAGAAAAATTACATGTCGGCTTAGGTGTGCACATTTTATGCGAGATACCAAACAGAATGCTACCAGAGTGTAGATTTATGTGTGGGGTACCTACCGGTTTTGAAATTCTTTTTACAAAATGAAAAATAATTTATGATAAATATATCATAAGGTGTCAATTTGAGATTTTCAATGGAATTAACCCCTTAAAAAATCAACTAATATCAATACTTAAAATTCGTCTAACTTTTCACTAAAAAATAAGAAAGGGAACTTCATATGGTATGAACCCTTCATAAGCTTATTGGTTTGCTCTTATCTATTACCAATTTACAACCGCAACATCCAAACCATGGCAACATTTGTATCCTACTAATGTTCATTTCCATTGTCTCATTATCAAGGCTAATCAAACAAAAATCCGAACTGAAGGTCTTTTTCTTCTCAGTGACTAACATTTGAATTAATTTCATTTTTTTTCCACAAATCCCTGGGCTCCTGAAATTCCATTCCATGATCAGATATCGAACATCGACATGCATAGCCATATATTAATTTTCTTAAAATTAAGTATTTAATATTTTTTTCGTTCTTAAATTGTGGAAGGAAAGTAGGAAAATTTTTATTTAGGGGGGGGGGGGGGGGGGGGGGGTAAATTCACGTTAATATGATGAAACTTTACAAAGGGAGTAAATATTCTAAGGTTTCGAATGTTTCCTTGTTCTTCTGTTGTTTTGGTCAAAACCTCGTTCTTCCGTTGGCTGACTGCAATCCCTCGCCTTTTGTGGGCAGCCAGACAAGAAGATTCTCCTCAAAGGCCACGAAGAGATGTCTACTTTGCAAAATTTCTTTGTACCTGTCCAGTCTTTTCTCGTGCGCAAGTCAATGCAAAATGTACGCAAGAAGTCTTCAGATTTCATGTGCAGATTGCAATCAAGTCATTAAACTTTTCAATTGATTTAATCTAGTCATTTACTTAATTCAGAATGTACAATTAAGTCCTTTTGATAGACTAGTCAAAGCGTGATGATTGGTAATGGAAAACAAGTCACCACTTATTACGGGTTTAATTAGGATCTAACATGTGGAAACACCCGATAATTAATGAAGAGTCGTCCCGCTTGTTCATTCGTTCTTTAGGAGCCATCTCGGACCCAAGAACAAAGCGTACGGTACTACAACACGTCGATAAAGATTAATCACGTACTCGACTAGTCCGATGCACTCCATTATTGGCCACGCATGCATAGATTCAACGACCCAACAGGTTGATTAGCCCTGACGCAAAGATCGATCTCAACCTTGAAGCCCGGCATGCTCATGAAAAACGAAAAGAATACATCACAACAAGATCAGATGGCAAGACAAGTGATGATTCTGCAACTTTGCATCTCTCGCTACCAACGATAAGGCTCTCCTTTTTCATCGCGATCCCTGTCGTGGACTCGGCGCTGGCATTTAGGTCGATGCCAAGGACGAGTCCCAACGCCCTAAAGAACGGTTCGACCTCCAAGGGGAAGAAGATGCTTGATCGATACATCATCCAAACAAAGAGGCCAGATTAGCGTGGAACAGATATTCCCTGTAGATGCCCCCGGTCCATTCTAGGAGCTGGTTTCCAAGCAAAAGGGAAAGGAGGACATTCTCGACAGAAAAACCGCAGTTTCTTTCTTGTTCTCCTCAACCAGAAAGAAGATCCTGCTCTATTCTTAGCAGGTAAGTACCGGACGATCATTCATACAACGGAAAATCTCTCTCTCTCTCTCTCTCTCTCTCTCTCTCTCTTCTCTCTCTTGCTCGTTCACTTCCGCTAGTCTGCTAGTTTGAAAAGGGTAACCTGCCTCAGCCCTCAAAATTTGAGCTCAAGTCCAACATATTCTCAAGTATCCATGGAGAAAGCAACAATGAACCACGATGGAGTTGTAAGTAGTATGAACGTCCCAGGAACTTGGCTGCCAAAAAGAGAGTATGTGCTGGATTCAATTCTCTCTCTCTCTCTCTCTCTCTCTCTCTCTCTCTCTCTCTCTCTCTCTCTCAAAAACGTATATGACAATCATGAACTACATCCATTTTGTTGCACTCATCCTCTGTTTCGAAGCTTATTGTCGCAAACAAGAGATCACAGATCATCTTTCGGATCTGCCAAGTTACATGCGCGACTCCTCTATTTAATTCTCAGGCCGCATTTCATTCCAAGCTACTGCATTATCCCTCAACTTTCTGGAATGGAGAATAGGCTTATTATGAGAACCAGTTTGAACAGTGACATAGAATTAGGAATTTTGCTTCGCTAAATTCAGAATGCAAATTTGATTTTACCTTGAATAAACAAGGTAACAACCGCATAAACTCGTCGATGCCTATACTTCTTTCTGTTCGACACTCCTGTTCAGCAAACAAGCATGAAAATACAAGATATGTTCATGCTATGTGCTCTACCAACCAATAATCTTTCCTCCAAAATGACCCATTTTAGAGATGCCGTGCCCAGTTCCAGCTTTAGAGGAACTTATCTATAGACGTTGTAGTTATAACTGAATACACATATTGTGCTTTTAAAAGGATTCAATGTAGCACACCCATTACACAAACAATTTTTCTCATAAGTTTTATCCTCAAATTCCACCAAGGCTCTGCACCTGTTCATCATTTACTTTCCACAAGTTTGTACAGCAACCTTCAAATGTACAGCCCGACCGCCTTCGATTTAGTTAATTGCTTGCAATTTCTCTCGTTCATTTCCTTCATATGCAGGTTGATTTGCTATGGCAACTACAATTCAAGCCTTATCAAATGAATTTACTAGTCCACAGAAATCAGGGTCTCAACGTTTGAAGTCCACAAACAGCAAAATCACTGACAAGTTAGCTGCGGCAAAGAAACAAAAAGCGCCACTGAGGGCATGCAACATGATTTTTACACAATGAAGCCTGCTTTGAATTTCAGAAAACCTCTAGGCTGCATTTCGCAGGCAACCTTTTCCTTTCTGTTCCTTTGTTTAACTTAGCCCCTGAAAACTTCATAAACTTCATATGGAGATGAAGTCGTGTCTGCGAAGCAAAAGAAGAAACACAATACCTCTATCTCGGTGGACTGATAGATGCAATTTGAGGGGAGCCTGTATCCACTATTCTGTGACCTGAACTGATTTTAAGTCCGTTATCCAATTGCTGCTTTGGATACCTTGAATCTAGATGAGCAGGGAAGAAGAACGGATCAAATGCAACAGATCCCTCTCTCTCTTTTCTCTTCAACTTCTCGTCCATGTCACCGTAATCAAGCCTCTGCAGAATGCTTGGAAGATGAGGGTCACCCTCCTTCTGAAGAGAACCCCCCCTTTCTATGTCAAAGTTTCCTCTAGAAATTACATAGCCTTTCTCAAACTCGGAGGTGACGGATCCGCCGGTCTCGTAGTCTGATGTCCAAGTTCGAAAATTGATCATTGAAGGTGGGATCTTGCCAAAGACAAGCTCCTTAACGT
Source organism: Eucalyptus curtisii (assembly GCA_017140595.1). Taxonomy (NCBI): domain Eukaryota; kingdom Viridiplantae; phylum Streptophyta; class Magnoliopsida; order Myrtales; family Myrtaceae; genus Eucalyptus; species Eucalyptus curtisii. The sequence goes on from CM029498.1 coordinate 33,567,265, forward strand.
TTCCTAGCATTCCCTTGGTATATGGATTCTCCTTCTTTTCGTAGCGATAGCGGAAATTCTCGTAGGTTGTCTGGAAGAACCAAATGCCAAAGAAATGGCAAATTTAGACCACAAGTTCATGGGGTTGGACTCATCGAGAAAGCAATAAGAAGCCAATTTCTATTGGTAGCGTTAAATAGAAATAGAAAAAGTCATGCAGACATAACGGAAGAAAAGAAAGATAAAAAATAATTGGCCTGCAAAAAATCAATGACTCATTCTACTGCACTGGTGGTTAATGAAGCGCGGCACCACACGAAGCTTGCAGAATTGGCAAAAACACATGTAGTGTCGCTCCACAAATTAGAGATACTTGCCAGAGGCGAAGGAGAAACCAAAGGAGATGGAAGTCATAAAAGCAACTAAAGAAAAAGAAAAATGAATGTGAAAGAGAATCCCGATTTAAAAAATTATATATTTCAAATAGCATGGGGAACAGGTAGCATCAAGAGAGTTACCTGGTTGGTGCTGATCAAGTAAAGATGGAACACTGTGAGCCCGCCAACGAACCAGAAAGCAATGAAGCAATATATTATTAAAACAACTGAAAGGACATCACGCGACATGGCCTTCCAGAGATTGCCTCCTTGTCGAATAATGTTGATCCACGAGAAGGTAAACACATATATGCACAAGAAGGTTGATGTGGATATGAAGCATATAAAGAATGGATAGTTACGCTGCAACCAAAGTTCATATGAATGATTCTGTCAGTTTCTGGCACCATAGTGCTCAAACGACGACAAAATAAATACAAAGGATTAGGGTCTCTTTTTTGTAGCGATATCTTCAAAATGCTCATAGCAGCAAAACTGTGTTTTCAGATACAGTGACAAATACAAGATGTAAGTTATGAAAGCTTGTTGACTTAAACGTTCCAGAATAAAGAGATTAAATGGGGGATTGAACAGCATAACTAATGATAACATGCAAATAACTTACTAATGCAATGCACTGACCAACCCATGGACAGTGATGATCGAACCTTTGCACACAGTTGTTGCAGATGGAGCAATGAGAAGCGCGTGGTGGTCGATATAGCAAACAAGTATCACAGAACTTCACTTTTACTGTTTGACCATTCACTAGTACATCCTTGGTTCTTGGCAGTTTCAGATCTGGCATTTTACTATTGACCCACTCTGTCGATGGAGTAGTTTCATCGCATACTTCATCTGATTCGGGTGGCTGTGAATTTCTTGGAATTATACCAGGGTCTCTACCAGAGGTAAGGAATAGAAAAATGAAGTCCTGCACAGATTTTGGATGGCTTAACCCTTGTAACTAAGCAATGCCATTAATTTGCAACATGCGAAAGAAACATTACATGAACCAACCAGAACAGTGAGGACCAATCCCACAATCAGAACGATGTACCCAAATAGTGGATTCACTTCACCGATTAGCAAAAGCATTTTTATGCAGAATGTTATCGCGGGGCCTCCAATGAGGGTAGCAGTCAACAACACCGATGCAGCATCCGGACCGAAGACCAATCTCCCACCGCAGAGGAATTTCTGAGAGACAAACCAAATTCATCAATCAAATTGAAGACAAATAAAAGGTGAAAATCTCATCATCCACATCAAGATGGCAGATTAGCTGCATGGCTTGGTAATTCATTTCTTTTAGTGGCTCTCCATTGAGCTTAACCATGGGGGAAAGAAGTCAGTCTTTAGATCAGAGAAGCCTTATGGTCCTCTAATAATTAATTCCTGGATTTTTTCCGCTGAAAATACATGGTCCGACTAAAGCCGCATCAACTTGTTATGATTTCGAACTCATTTGTGAGTCGACGATACAAGATTTGAGCAGCAAAATGACAAGGTTAAACACGAACGACCAGCATATAAGATTCATTTAGCAGGCACTTTCTAATACCACACACCACAATGTCAAGCTTCCAACCGAATACTCCAATGCTCATCAAGATAAATCTGCAATTATTCATATATTTTTTACCTGTCGATGTAGCCAAAAGAAATTATCGAACGTGCATAATGTCCTTGGAGCACCTAATTTGCAGAAAGGAGATACCAACATGACAGATCCACTCAACAAATGAAGAGATCACTCTCAGATATATTCAGACAAGAATGCAAAGGATGTTGTTGAGCGGTGAATAAGACACATAAGTAGGATTATGCTAATTGAATATGCATTATATTAACAACAGGGACAGTAAAAATTGGCTCAAGTACATCGAATCATAAGGAGAGGGAAACCAACAGGGCTAAAGAGGCACCTTCTCTTTTTCAAACTATTCAATATCAAATCAAAAAGAATCTGTCAGGCGGTGTCCAACGCGACCCAAATGAAACCGAACCAAAAATGGGCCAATGCACAAAATGAAATGACATCATAAAAATGGAAAACCAGAACACAACACGATGGTTCAATCAAGAACCCGACCCAATCAGACACAGTTCATTTCAAGAACAAAGAAAAGCTCAACATGTCAAATAAAGAAACCGCCTTTTAGCAGCCAAGACTACGACATGCAAACGCAAATGGAAACTCAGGGAAGAAAAAGATTACATTGTTACCCTTCCAAACTTGGTAGAGCCTCCTGGGAAGGGGTGCAGGAGAGGCTAATTCTTTGGAGGAGAGGCCACGATCGCTTCCACCATCGTCATGGTTGTGGACTTTGTTCCTGCTCATCTTCTTCTCTCACATCTGCAACGGTTCGACCCCCCCTGTTTTTTTCCCCCCGAAAACACCACTCGCGTTCTTTCTCTTGTTATTTTGCAGGATTCCTGCGGCTCCAAGATGAGAAATTGGGAGGTGGTGTTTTCAGTTTCCTCACATCTTCCTTCTCTCTTTTGCCAAAGAAATAACTGCTTCCCCCCTTCACCACCATCGCCCTCTCAGCACCATCATCCCTACACACACCACGTCTCTCTCTCTCTCTCTCTCTCTCTCTCTCTCTCTCTCTCTCAACAGATTCTTGTCCAAATCTGGCAAAATGTTCCAGGTTAGTGCGACGTTTTCGCGCGCAAAGCCGTGTGAAGAACGAGGAAAGGACAAGACACGACACCCCATTTGCTCGGCTCGGGGATCTCATGTCCCTGTTCAGGCGGGCGGGCAGTTTACCGTTGTCAAGTAGGTTTAAAAACTGTCTGAATTATATGACAAATCCTTCCAGAATTCAAATGTCGCCTAATTATAAATTTTCCGATCCGACCCTCTTAAATATATTTACCGGTTCACTGTCCATTCACGCATCCTTTATCTTGTTATTAGTAAAAGAATGTTCCATTATGTCAGTATTTCGATAATTGTATTTATATATCGCATGAAAATGAATTTGGACTATTGCTAAACAGTAAGTCCCACGAGATTCGAGCAAGTTGTTCAGTTGTCCATGATTATTTTCGTATATGCATTGAATTCGCCGAATAGTTTCTCGTACCTAGGTTTTTAATATCGTGTCATGATTGGACACAATGTTTATAGTTAATCATCAAGGAAGTCCGATTTAATAATATAACTCAAGAGAATATTGGATAAACTATCATGCGCCACGTCACCCCCCAGATGCTATCCACGGCAGATAGCCGAAAGAACTAGTCAAGGACAGCTCTATCCGAACGGTAAGTGGGCCAGGCGAGCTTCGCAAAACAAGGAAAAACATGCATCATCATCATGGCAACTCCTATTGCCTAAATCGTTTCTTTATGATCTGACTGCTGCCTTATCGACACGCCATCATCAATTCATCATCATTATCGTGCGCCCAAGAATCCACGTTAGCACTGACATTGACATCTGAAAGTTGGCTTGCAAGACAGAACAAGACCCTTTGTGTTGCCTTGTAATCCACTGCTAAATGAGACTCTCCCTTGAAAGCAAACCCAAAGGTCCGCTACTAAGCATTTATTTAGTAAATGGCATTGCAGTGGCAACTCCACTCGCTCTGTGTTCGTGGGTATAAGAAGTCAAAGTCATCGTTTATCCACAAACCCAATCATTGCTTTTACTCATCTCTGCTTGCGGATTCCAGTTTCTCCTTCCCTCTCTTGGATGCCCAAGAACAGAGGCCTATCAGCTACATAGTCCAGGTAATACCATTGTGTTTAGTAGCTCAGTAAGTCCGTTCGTGCTCTTAGACTACTGTTGAACAAAGTCTCGTGGTTTGTCCAATGTATCCATTACTAATGCTGCTTCTACTTCGCCGGCATTAAGAGAAGCATTTACATATTGAATTCTTTCTACTTGTGTAAGTGATTTGCTTCCACCCGCCTGGCCAAGTGAGTTGTAGATGGCTCTTTGACGTACCCTATGGAGAATTGAGGTTAACACAAGCAATTTGTGTCCAGTCTTGGAATGTATGCATAGCCACATCCAGATCCACGTAGCTATAATTTTTCTTGATTCCTTTTATTTGGTTCCAAAGATGACCTTTTAATTATTTGAACATACTTCTGTGTGTGGGCTTGTGTGTACACACCTGTGATTGGACACCACATATATGTATGTGGCAGCATTTGCATCTGCGAGACAGGATGTCTGTTTATGTCTGAGGAAAATTTGATGTTTTGGCTTTGGATACGGTATTGGTGATGTATGTGCCGGACTGTGAGCCAATAGTTATGTTTGTATTTATCGGCAGGAAATATTGTGAAGTCTGCTTTTTTTTAATCCAAGTAGATTGCGCATGTCATAATAATATTGGTACACTTAGAGCCTCAAATACTCATGGCTGTTGAGCGATGAATTTGTCAGTTTTGATGTCCTCAGCTGTCACCTTACGTTGTCAGCAAAGTCGATAATTGAGTCAGTAACAAAAGACTGACAAATGACGAGGTCTCTAATGAGACTAATCAAACAATAACTAATCGGCAACTCTGTCTTTGCTTTCCAGAGATTGAATGCGGGAGGAGAAAAATGGGTTCTCACAAGGCCTCATCTAGCAGATTTTTTATCGACGTTTTCATTGGCATCTGTTTTGTATGGCAAAGCTTTGCTCTCGAAATCGACAAGAACCAAAATGCACAGCTGTTCGTAAATGCCTCTGAAGCAGCTGGTCAGCCAATACCAGAAACTCTATTTGGTGTATCCTTCGAGGTTTGTTCTTGACCTGCCAGACCACAGCCATTAGCCGTTGCTACAGTTTCCTTTCCCCCACCATCCACTTGTAACTTAACAGCATTGAGTTCAAGACTAACTGCTTGATTAGCTGCTACTTTGGTCGGTCTTATTGTGTTCAGCCGCTCAAATGACTGCATCTTTTTTCATCATGGAATGCCTGAAGTATGGCTGTTGCAGATAACGGGATGAATTTTTCAAAAGAAACAGCACCTTTGATCACATATTTGTTTATGTCTTGTTTTCCCCTGTTATATGTTGGGAATTAAGCATTAAGCATTTCTCTGACTTTTTGGCAGGAAATCAACCATGCAGGGGCTGGGGGATTGTGGGCAGAACTTGTAAGCAACAAAGGTCACATATGAATCTTCCTGATTTTATTTTTTTTGGAGGACAGTATGTGAATATGGAGCCACATGTCTTTTTCAAGTAAATATGCATATTAGATGTACATGAATCCGAATGAGATTGCTGGTCATGTGGCCACCTGAGCTTAATGAGCATAAACTTTTAGACCAAGCTTTAAGATAGGAACCTCTGGACTTGGATGAGCACCAGCAGCTGTTTAAGTACTTAATGTTCTTCAAGCATACAGACTTGCACACTAATTGCCCATCTACACGTGCTCTCATAGTTAAGCATAACATGTGCGTGGAAAAATATTCATCCAAACACCTTCATACCATTCCTGCATTCAGACAGGCACAATATGTGCTATGACTCACAAGGTCATCACAGAATGTTTTCCATTTGAATTGTTAACTATGGCATTAAGCTGTAACTGTTCTTTCTCAGATCAACCACACATTAAAATCCTGATTATACATTGGATTTCCAGGCTTTGAAGCTGGGGGCCAGAATACCCCCTCAAACATTGACCCTTGGTCTATCATTGGCGACGAGTCATTTCTGATTTTATCAACGGACAGGTCGTCATGGTTTGAACGGAATACCGTTGCTCTGAGAATGGATGTGCTCTGTGATAACCAAGGAACCAATGTGTGTCCAGCTGGGGGAGTCGGTGTATATAACCCGGGGTTCTGGGGCATGGTTAGAACTTGGATTTCTATTCCTGTCAGATCTTGGTCAATTTGTTTTTGCATCTACTTCAGTATAAGTTTCCTTAATAGTCCTTGATGATACTTGCTTCACTTTACTTTGCCCCTCCTGGAATGATTATATTTTGCCTGCCTTTAGAAGGCTTTAAACCATCATTGCCTTTTTCCAGAATATTGAGAAGGGAAAGACTTACAAAGTAGTGTTTTATGTTCGATCATCAACATCAATCAATCTATCCTTGGCCTTGGCCGGCTCAAATGGGATGCCATTGCTGGCTAGTGCCAACATAAGGTGCGCACCGCTAACTATTTTCACCCACATAGTTTTGTCAATTGTCCCTTAGCAAATGCATGTTGCCTTCTTAAATTCTACATGTCTTTGTAGTGCATCTGATTCAGATGTTTCAAGCTGGACAAAGATGGAGGTTCTATTAGAGGCGAGTGAAACAAATCATAATTCGAGACTTCAATTGACAACCACCCAAAAGGGAGTGATATGGTTTGATCAATTTTCGGCTATGCCTCTGGATACTCACATGGTATGGCATGCATTCCTTTGCTGGGATCATCAATGATTGTCATACAGAATTGAGAAGAGTCTTTTACTATTTAAGACTACTATAGCTCTTTTAAGCATAACTCAAATCACGAACAGAAGTCTTTGGCAAAATTTGATCAACAGCTTTTGTGTGACTGGGAAGGATTGTCCTTTGATTCTTAATGTCCGTGAAATCAGATGATGAGCATAACTTTATCATGACACTGATTTCTACCGGAATGTTCAACAAAAACTTGTGTTGGACTTATTTTGTGGCGCGATGGTACTGAAGTGTGACATCATCATGCCATAGATGCCTAAGATTCTTCCAATAACTCAAATTATCAATAAAGTACAAAAGAATTGCCAAAATTAATTGTCATAGGTATTTTTGCAAACTAATGTGTAAATCTTCTGTCAAAAAGCATTCAATCTTACAGCTTCTGTCATCCATTGCGCATCCTTGTATGTTTGCATGTTTGGAGTGCACTGTGCACTGATAATTTTTTCTGATTATATGAAAATAGAAGGCCGTGCTTAAATGTAAAACAGAAGGAAGTATATAGTTTGTCACAATGTATCATTGACGGGCTGAATTTAGAACTGGAGGAACGTCTAGAAGATTAAAATGAAGGTGTGCAGTTTCTGGGCATATAATAATATCAAATAGCTTCTACAATTAAAAAACAGTTGAAAGCTAGTCGATTCAGCTTGTTAACTTTTAAAAGATATAGGTGTTCAAGTAATACCATTTCGGTGGTTCCGGAGTGCAAAAATTTTTTCAGCTTAATCATGTTCATTTGTTTCATGATTTGAGTCACAAGATTTGTTTTTTCGGGAGATGCAGGGACATGGTTTTCGGAATGATCTCTTTCAAATGCTTGCAGAAATAAAACCACGATTTCTGAGATTTCCAGGTATACATAGCCTTGACAGTTGAATTCTTTCCATCTTTACATTTGGAACTTCCGTTGCCCTCAAATGTTAGGTCTAGAACTTAATTCAAGCCCTTAGTTTGACAGTAAGTACATGAGCCTCCACCGACTATGGACTCTGCTTTGATACCATTTGGAGGATCAATGCCCGAATCCACATGGAACAAGCTCCAAAAGGAGCATTCAAGTGTATTTCCCATATAAATCTCTTTTTATATATCACTTCACTACCACTCTCCGTTTCATCTAAGACTCGGAATGCTGCAGATTACGTCCTGAAGCTCTGTCCTTGAGATGAATCTAATATATTACAAGCCATAATGAACCGAATAACTTTTTTGCTCTAGCTTAGAACGGAATAATTACAGATTGTTCTGTTGCTCAATAACATTTCCTTTTCACTTCCTGCTGCCGATGTTCATAAACTGGAGCAAGACTGTTCTTTTATTTAGTCCCCAAAAATTGCGATGTAATATGTTCCCTCACAACCATTGTAGGTGGATCTTTTGTGGAAGGTGAATGGTTGACGACCGCATTTCGTTGGAAAGAAACCGTGGGGCCCTGGGAAGAGAGGCCTGGCCATTTTAATGATGTATGGAAATACTGGACTGATGATGCACTTGGCTATTTTGAGTTCCTCCAGGTTGGAATCTCATGCTTCTTATAAAACTGTCTAGTTTCTAGACTATATAAAACCCTCTTTCAAGGACTTCAGTTAGAAATCTATTTTTTCTCATATACTTACCCTCACAAAGTTATCTACAGCTTGCAGAGGATCTTGATGCATTGCCAGTCTGGGTATTCAATGGCGGTAATTTGCATAGCTTTATAATATGTTGATTCCACATACCCTTGAAAAAAAAAAAAAAGTAAAGAAACCCAAATTTTTTCCATTTTCTGTGACCTTGTTTATTTTGCAGGGTTCAGCCATAATGATCAAGTTGAAACTATCAGTGTGCCTCCGTTTGTAAAAGTATGCCCTTAACCTGATCCTCACCTGGATGCATATTATCATGTTTGGTCGTCAATTTCAATTCTCATACTGCGCTTGCTAACATGAAGCAAATGGGCGGTACGGGTGAGAACTGTGAAAGAGCAAATGATTGTTAGGAATTTAGGAAGTACTTTATAGCTTGGTTCTGGTTTATACTGCCCTTGAAGATTTTGAGTTGATTTGTCCCTAACTTAAAATATTTCGCCGCCTTTGTCATAGGAAACCCTTGATGGTATTGAGTTTGCCAGAGGTGATCCAGATTCTACATGGGGTTCGGTTCGAGCTGCAATGGGACACCCCGAACCTTTTGACTTGAGATATGTTGCTGTTGGGAACCAAGATTGTGGGAAAAAGAACTACCGAGGTTTGCTTTCTATTGCAATCCTCTTTCTCCTAATATTCCTCTATTCTCATTTTATCTTTTTGTTACATCTAACAAGTAGTTGCAAGATACACCTTGGTTTGGAGTAGAGATATCCGGTACATATTCTCTGTTAATGAATAGAAGTTCATGCCTATCTCAGCATATTTTTGTGTCTTTGGTCTATGTAGTAGGTAGCTGTCTGCATTGAAGGAGCGGATCACATAATTATGCAGTGTTCTTTCATTTATGGTGATATATTCTCTGTTAATGAATAGAAGTTCATGCCTATCTCAGCATATTTTTGTGTCTTTGGTCTATGTAGTAGGTAGCTGTCTGCATTGAAGGAGCGGATCACATAATTATGCAGTGTTCTTTCATTTATGGTGATTGATTTAAACTTGATACCAGTCGCACCTGCTATTTAATTTCATGGACAGAACATCTTAATAGATCACAGGATCGTCTTCTCAGAACCTTGTGGACAGATTTTATATTTGAAGTAGCGAGGATTAATAAACATGCCATCAAAAGTAATATGTAGTTTGCTGATGTCAAGGCACTATAACCAACTTTGACCTACCTTTTTGCCTTTTGCTGAGGTTTTTCGACACAAAGTTGCTTTACATTACTGACGTCTGGAATTGAGCTTCTTTTGCTCCCTCTTGTAATATACCCTGATCAAAATTTTGCCTCATATAGAAGCAGGCAATATAACGTCCTTCGATCTGATAAATTCAAATACCGTGATATTGCACCTCCTTCATATTATCTGTAATGTAATTCCCTAGAAGATTGTTACCATTTGGTCTGTGCTATTGATTATGGGGACGGGTTGTTGTTTTGCTCAAGGAACAGCAAAATAGCTAGGTCATACCAATTTCTTAATATTGCAGCTAACAAGTTTGTCCTCTTTCATTTTCATTGATGACCAGGGAATTATCTCAAATTCTATGAAGCTATAAAGTATGCTTATCCGAACATGCAAATCATCTCAAATTGTGACGGTTCTTCTGGGCAGTTGGATCACCCAGCCGATCTCTATGATTTTCATGTAAAGTCTTTTTTTATCTGTCCCGCCAAGAATTCTTCTGTAAATACAAACCCATTAAATAATGACATCATTGCTTCTTGATAAGGTCTACACTTCTGCGAGCAACATGTTCTCAATGGCTCGTAAGTTCGATCAGGTGTCTCGAAGTGGTCCAAAGGTGCGTTCGACATGCCTTAACGTATTTGAGAGGTCGGGTGTGCACATGAATAACCTTCAATTTTGGTACTTTCAGGCTTTTGTCAGTGAATATAGCGTTACAGGAAAAGACGCAGGCAAAGGAAGTCTCTTGGCAGCCCTAGCTGAAGCTGCATTCCTTCTTGGGCTAGAAAAGAACAGGTCTCTTTAATAATACATTTATAAATGAGGACCTTGTGATATCATCTGTATCATAGTCTAATCTGAGAGAAAACATGAAAACACGATGGCATTTGTCTTTTTGTTCAATCAGGATATATTGCTGAAGTGTCCACATGTGATCCACGATAGTGAAGCTAAGATTTCATCATCATCTCTCATGCCACTAAAATGAGCACTGTCAATGGTACCATGCATTCAGATATGTGTTTAAATGAAAAACCAATGCCGACATAAATAATGCTGCAGCTACGGTATATCTATATGTTAACACTTGCCCACCCATGATCACACATATTTACCATAAGTTTCAGTTGACATCTTCTCATATACAGTATACTTGGGAAAATATTAATTGCCATCATAATATTCAACAGATTTCACTCTCATGTCTGAGATGAGCTAGTATGCTCCAACAATATTCCAGAACTAAACTCCCACTTGACCTAAATATGAAGACAAAAATAAAGTACTTTTGCAATTTTTCAATACTGATATACAAACTACACTCAGCTGCATTAAGTGCCTTAACAAAGGACTAATCCTCGAATGGCACTTTAGGTTAGTTTTCCTCTTCATGCAAAAAGAGTACATACTAATTAAATCTCAATTTTCTACATTTTCGCAGCGATGTTGTTGCAATGGCAAGTTATGCGCCACTACTCGTGAATGAAAACAACGGAAGGTAATTTCTCTCATTCTTTTACTTAAGATATCTATCAGTTTATCAAGCCATTTGAGAAGCGCAAAAGAAAGCAAGATTCTTCCTTACTGACACCAACCTGCTCCATTGAAGGGCTACTCCAGACACGATCGTGTTCAACTCTTCGCAGCTGTATGGAACTCCCAGCTACTGGATGCAAACTCTTTTCACAGAGTCAAGTGGAGGAACCCTTCTTAACACAACATTGAAGTCAACCTCGACATTACTTGTTACATCTGCTATCTTATGGGAAGATTCTGCTAATGAGAAGAATTACATAAGAATAAAGGTTTGAAATTTGTCCTTTGCAAACTCAGAATTCTCTCTTACTCATGAACACATCCTTGTGTTGTCTCTCCCATTTGCCTATCGACCAATGCCTTTACAACCAGACTCTGATGGAATGAAAATGAAAATTCTAAACAAGGAAAGGAAAATATGAAGACAATGATCAAAGTTTTCTTACTATTTGGTGCACAACCAATCAAATTCTTTGGCAAAGAAATTGTTAGCGTTGTCATGACAAGACCGAACATTTACAATGAGTCATATCTGGTTGAGCATCATTTGGTAAAATAATTAAAGAGCAACTGCATATGCTCCATTAGCACAAAAAATCATGCATGTTACGTTGGTTGCTGATTTCGCAGATACTTATTCTTTGTTTGATTAGGTTTGTCAACATCATGCTCCTCTTAAGATTGAATATGCATCTACTATATTCTTGTTGGGCAATATAGTGGCTGTTGAGTTTAGAATTTTCAAATTTTGCAGGCTGTGAACTTCGGAAACAGCTCGATTAATCTCAACATATCTGTTGGAGGATTTGATACAAATTCTATTCAATTGTCTGGCTCTTCAAAAACTGTCCTAACTTCTGGAAAATTGATGGACGAGAATTCCTTTCAACAGCCGAAAAAGGTATCTTCTTCTTTTTATTGCATACGTATTTGAGTTATCACGTCCTAGTCTCCAACGCTCATCTGTTGAGGTCATGCTGTCTGGTGTCTACATCGGCCTGGAGAGGTCGTTAAACACTAATGGTACCTCGAATATAGGAAAATTTCCAGAATTATATGATTCAACACTTGCTGTAACTTGCTTAGAAATTATATAAGCAGTCATTTCAAGAACCAGGAAAATGATGAGTTTATGCGAAGTTAAATTGCATCGCCACACATTTGATGTATCTCCTCCGGATTTAATGCAGGTGGCTCCAAAACAAATTCCACTTAAAAGTGCAGGAAAGGACATGCAAGTCACACTCTCCCCATATTCTTTCACTTCATTTGATTTGTTAGAAGAATATACTGGCTCCCAAGATGGCGAAAAGCTGATTCATCTTCAAGATCCAAGTACTAAAAGAGGTCTGAAGCTGAAGACGAACGATAATATCAGTGACTCCTAATGGTTAGACCTTTTGCCTCCCAACCCTTCAGCCGGTAATAGCATGCCTCAAATTCATCTTTGGGACATCTTCTTAATCCCAGCTTGAGTGTTAATTCCTACAATATGTTTTAGATCCACTTTGTGATACATAATCAGTTAATCCAATCTCACAAAATTAATACGACGACGACAAAGATTTATTTTGCGATTGCTTGTGGCATTGTGACAGATAGTTTCACTTTGTCTTTTGACGACCATGAGAGGAAGCATTGATAAGATGAATTTGGGCATGCCTCCCACAATTAAGGGTGACAAACCTTTCCGTACAGTATAGCCAGAGATGGCAATTCTCTAGGAACCATAAGCCAAAAACTCCAGATTTCACTTGATTCAACATGCCATTTCATACAATTGAGGATAAAAATAGTATTGGAGAATGAAGCGAATCTGATAAACAGATAGAGAGCTCTCAAATGAAAGAGCAAGAAAAGAATGGACAGATTCTACCTATACTAATCAGGTTCCAATTGTGAGTACTCTATGAACAAGACGCAATGCCAATAAAAGCCTTGCTCCTGAACTTCTAAGGCATAAGGCGCAGAAACAAAACTAGAGTAAAAGAATCCGGCAACTACTTCATCTTCGAGGGTGGCCATCGACCTTTCTTCCTCATTCTTCTCTTGCGGACAAGTTTTTTCCTCCGAAGTCGTATCCTCTTCGGTACTTTCATCCTCATTTTCTGCTCAAGCTTCAGCTGAAGCTTTGCGTCCAACCAACATGTGTCAAACGGAAAATCACCAACGTCAGTATCCGAGTAATACTCTCCATCATTATGAGCAGTCTCTTCGACATCCGTTAGCTTGATTAGCATCACAGCCCTTCTCTTGGCAGGCAAGATCATACCGCTGCTAAATGGTCGGATGTACTTCAGATGACAATCAGTGGGTTCCTTGGTCCACAATGATACTGAATACAAGAGCAAATTTAGATACAGTGATGAGCAGTTTATAAAGAAAGAAAAGATAGAATATTGTAATTGACATAAAAGAAGAGACAACGGCAGTCGCAAATAAATGATTCCTGGAGCCAAAATCATCAGGACACTTCCATGCGATTGCACAAAATCTGCAAACAGAGTACAGGATAAGTAACTAGTATGGTGCCATTGCATTCTCTATATCCAAGGCCACCTGTCAGCCTTCTTTAACCAACTTCTATTATGGAGGAAACATCACAAATCTACCATGGTCAGTCCTGAGATATGTGGATCGACAGAATGATGAAGACCGGGTGCATATAAACTGAAAGTGAGTCCGCAAATCACTCCACCTCATGAAATGTGACCATTAAATGAACCTTGATAACAGTTCGTGTCGACAAGATATAAAATGGTGGATACTAAGACTCAGGATGCAAAAGGCAAGCTACTGCTAGTGCTAAGCGTGGAGTGAAGCCACTACAGTCGGATTGATTTGGTTCTCCCGCTCTAAAGACCCAACAAAACCTTCGTTAACCCACTAACCCGCACACCATGTTTCGATTACTCTAAATCAGCTATATCTCTGGCAATTTCAACCCGAGATGATGCTTCAAACCACTCAGACATTCTTCAAGAGAGAGCATAATCATCGCTCCAAAGATCTTCAGCGGTGTCCACAACTTCCACTCCCTCCTAACTTCCCAAATGAACCGAAACAAGCAACGAGCGAAACAAACCCACCCCACATAGACATATCAAAAGACTCTCCACACGACACCTCCGTGGTCCTCCTGAAGCCAGGATCATGCACAACATTCGTCTGTAATAAGCCCTCTCGCGGCATACACCACAAAGATTCACCAGCGCAAACGATCAAGGGCGACCCACTTCGCGAACACGCAAGAGAGGAGACACGCGACGATCAACCACGGAACTCGGAAACAGCCAAAAAGCAAGAGATGCGCGAACGTGGACGGAGGCTACGCGATAGGAGACAAAAAAAAAAAAAAAGAAGGGTGTTCCTAGCTCCTCCTCTTGCCGCGGCCAGTTCTCGAATTAGACCGAGAATCGATGAGCGGAGGTTCAGTTCAGCTTATTCCTAATGCAAGGCGTCTCGCGCGCGCGCGCGCAGACATGAGAGAGAGAGAGAGAGAGAGAGAGAGAGAGACGTACGCCTTGATGACGAAGCAGTAGTGGCGGGAAGAGAGGAGACGCGAGAGGAAGGGAACGACGAAGTGGGAGGAAGAAGGAGAGCGAGAGGGGTCGATTTGAGAGCAGTCGGAGAGACGACCAGCGACATGGTCTTCCTCTTCCGGTGCGAGCACGACGGTTGTCCTACCGACCAACGAGACAAGAAGGTCGACAATATATAGTCCAAGCTTCTTCGCTACGCCTTCGGTTTTGACAAAAACAACACATGGGAAATGTGTGATCGTGACAGACAAATCCTAAAAAGAAATAAAAAGAAAGTGGGATTACCATTTTATATCGTAATTGAATAATTGAGAATAATTTGATCTTTTTAATGAAAATAGAAATGTATTTAGTCATTGAAAATAACGCCACACTTTTGATATTTCTGGAATTTTATCTTATAATTTTTTTTAACTAAAAGTCTATAAGAAGAGGATCATTGCTAACGACTCTCCCTATACGCTATCAATCCTAAATATGCTACAAAATGTTCGCTTGGTGCCACTCCTGTTCCGTCTCGCCCACAATCTGAAAATCCAAAGTTAATGAATCCATCATGGCAGCCCACTAAATTCCTTGTAACCAAAAACTCTCTCCACACTAGGGGTGTGCAAAAGAACTGAAACCCGCCCAAATCCCCCGAAACCAGGACCGGAACCACCCAGAACCGATGATTCTTGAGGGAACCGGTGGGTACCGGTCCGGTTCCCGGTTCCATGGGCGATCCGTCCATTCGGACCGGATCGATTATATTATTATAATATATTAATTTTTAATATTAAAATAAATTACGAAATTACTAATTAATAAACCTAAATTTTAGGGCTCCATCTCCCCTCACGATTTTCATGTTTTTATAAGAATTTAGTAAAATGTGTAAGCTGCCTTTCAGCAACTCAACAAATGACTCCTTCAAATGATACTTCGGAAACTCACATAAGATATTGTGTTCAAGAATATGTGGAGTACCGGTGGAATTGTTTCTACATAAAGAATTTAGTAAAGCAAGAATATGTGGAGTACCGGTGGAATTATTTCTACATAAAGAATTTAGTAAAGCAAAGGTCGTAAGAAATTGAGTACTATTAAGGGATAAAGGAAAATACAATCGACATATGACAATCATCCAGAACCTTAAACTTAAAGAATATTTTAAATTTCAACCAAAATAATTCAAAAACAGGAAAAAAAAAAAAAAACCTATTTCTCTTCTTTGGTAGTGTTTTCCAATAAAATAAAGAAAAATGTTACCATTAATTAAGCTGATTCGATTTTAAAAAAATATATATTATTCGATATGAAGAGTATTCACGGCGAGATTTGAAAAACGAAATTATTATTGGTGAGACCGGTTCCATGGATCCACCTAATGGGTGGTTCCTAGTTCCAATTTTTTGGAACGGGTCCTTAACAGTTCCCGGCCCGGGCGATTCGTGGTTCTAAGTCGGGAACCACCCACCCAGATCATGCACAACCCCTACTCCACACAAAGTATTCAAGAGTTAATTAACACGAGTCGTTCTTCATAAATTCATTGACATTAATCAAACTCATGATGTCATGAACGACAGATTAGCCATTTACCATTATACCATCCACCTTATTGATTGCAAAAGAATTCATTATCGAATAGCTAAATGTGTCAAATCCTTTAAGACCTCATGTAGTAAGAAACGAACGGAAACATGCTTGACTCTTTTCCACAAAACGCAAATCTACCTTGACAGTCTAATATGTAAAGAGCGGACAGTAGAAAAGGACAAAATTGGCATTCTCTTGGGCCATTCATAAAATTCTTTTCCCTCTACATCGTTTCCTTTTGACACACAGAAACCAAAGATAAAAGGCTGAGAATAACCCCATTCGCTAAGAGATGAAGATAACAACACTCTCCAGGTGCTTTATCATTTCAGAAGATAGAGAAAAAACAGATCAAAACTGCCCTTCGGTTTGGAGACCATTTCCACGGCTAGCTTTGCTTTAACTTTTTGCAACGTCCTGCATAATAATTTGTTTGTATCAATGGCCAAAGACTCGAGCTTAAAGAAGAGAGCTCAAGGGCGCCAAGAAAGGGGAGAAGTGCTGTGCAACAAGTTCTCCAGAATCAAAAACTGAAGGGTGACTGCGCCAGCTACAATGCTTACTGGTACAACACAATAGGGAACCCAGATGAACAACAGTCAGTTACAGACTCAACAAAAAATCTAGAACAGATGAGTTGATGAGAGTAAGTAGGATGAAATAGTACCCTCATATTATGCACTGCCCAAACTGAGATTCTCGCTATCAGAAGAACCTCCTGAACCAAGAGTTTAATCAGTAAGTTGACGCTATAGACTCAATGTTACAGCATCTGTAGGCACTAATGATATTAAGCGGATATCAAACTGCAAAATAACGCGAGAACCACAACAAAGCGGCCAATACCTTACTTAAGGAAGAGCATGAGAACGAAATAGGAGAGGGTAGGTACAGCAAAATCCGCTGCTCCAACACTGGATGAAATTGTAGACAAACAGTTGAAAGAATTAAATAGAGCTGCTTGAGTCAAGGAAAACAGTGCTTTGACATATGGAATGTCATTAGATTGCGAAGCATAATTCAGACAATTGCCCATCATGAAGCAAAAGCAAATACTTTATGGGTTCACTATACTTGAGTTTGCATTTCCCTGTATACACTGCAAGATTTCCAAATCTGCTAAAGCATGACAGAGAGATATCGTGATCATGAAGACTTACCACAGAAAGCAAAGGTCCCTGCTTGAATTTGTCATGAAATGAAAATGTCAGTGGCTTAGGATTGTCACCAGGCCCTCTGATAAAGCCGCTGTATCTCAAGACAATGTGAATAAATCTGTCAGTATATGGGTTAAAACATACAGATAAAAAGCTCACCATCTGAAAAGTAAATGTGCAACACCACAGTATTGCTTGACGGACACTCACACTAGTGAGGCAGAAACCACCGGTGTTCTTCTGGCATCGTAAATGGCAATCAGACCCTTGTAGATTTCATCCCCACCTTTAAATGATACTGCCAGTCGTTCACCGGAAGCATTCCATGCTACCTTCTCAATCCCCTGACTGCATGATATCACACGAGTGGAGACAGCTCATGCCATTTGGTACTTTAAGTTGTACTTACTGCTTAGTTTTTAACATGTGTTGAATGCATAATGTTATATGTAACATTTTATTTTTCTTCAATGATCTGCATT
The DNA here is from genome assembly GCA_017140595.1 of Eucalyptus curtisii. NCBI lineage: Eukaryota > Viridiplantae > Streptophyta > Magnoliopsida > Myrtales > Myrtaceae > Eucalyptus > Eucalyptus curtisii. The sequence continues at coordinate 33,585,171 of CM029498.1, forward strand.
TGTACAGATCCGATTGCTACAGAGGAATTATCACATTATAATATGAAGAGGGAGCAAAAAGTAAATACTAGACTTCAAGATACATAATTATCTAAATATACACATTTGCACTAGTTTGATTTACCTGCCAGGCAGGGATGACAATTCTGGTAATTCAACTGGCAACAAGAGCGCATCTTCATAGCATCACCCAAAAATAAAATTAGTCACATTAACAATGGAATGGTACAAAGGAGAATAAGTCTTCAAAGCCTAGTAGGTAATAGATATACATCAATTAATTGAAAGCACCCCAAATCAGCAGGGAATTGCCAGTTTAAGTTCCTTCCATTAAGTTTTACTGTTTTCCCTCTTATTAACGCCATTATAACAGATATCTCCAATGAGTTTCTCTAAGGATTTCCCAAAATAAAATTAAGTATGCCCCAGCTCACACTGAAAGCCAAAACATCACATTTGTCTATGTTTCTTCTTTTCCCCCTTGTAAGTTGTGCACAAGTTAGGTGTTTGAGTTAACAATACAAGTAATAATTGATGAACATAAAATTTTCCATCAACTATCAAGTCAAAATACCACCTGCACTGCCTTGGTACTTAATTAGTGGAGTCTAGAAGTACACATCTTAAGCAAAACTGATTACCCAGAGATGGAGGCTTTGATGCAAAGTGAACAGAAGCCAACGTTGGAGACTTATGGAATGCAATCAGTATCATATGCCCATCAGGATCCCATGTTGCCCCCTGTTGCAACATGACTCTAAATTAAAAAGTTCAAGGAATCCTAACATACAACTGAAACATGCATAGAGAAGAGCAAAATGAACCACTGGATAAATTAAGTGCACCAGCTGATACAATGCAGCTTCACCACTTCATCAAAAATAATAAAAATAAAGCATGTCAACAGAGATGGCCAAAGGTCTCTAAAAGGAACACACGTAGTGCAGGAATGAATGCGCAGACGTCAACATTTGGTGCATTATGTTATTTTGTATAATGAGTACTGGGAAATAAATTAGGCCTCTCCTTAATACAAATTCACTAAAGAATTAAGCCCAACATTTAGCAGAGGGTGTGCACCCTACTCACTCAAGAATTGATAACACATATTCCCTCACCATTGGACCTACATCTACCCAATTAAACCAACAGAATTTTCATATGGTGATGGCACCACAAGAGCAAAACAATAATAAAACTCTCGAGTAGAGAATTGCAATGCCGTCGAGCCTATAACACTCACCAAGTTAAATTTTGCTCCAGATTTTGTATGCTTTAAGCCTCAAAATCAATTAAGACACTATAATATTGAATGCTAATTGAAGTCACAAGTGAAGCAAGACGATTCAACCATCATTTCTTGGCAATAGAGATAAATATCACTAACACGTCGTCAACTTTATAGTGCAGATGTTTTTACAATGTCTAAGGAAAGATAGAGATTTGACGCACAGATCTCATCATTAAGTCCAATCACAACCCCAGCTGTTTTGGCCAGAATTCTCATCAGGACATCATGGATCGTCACCACATAACTAACAAATAGAGAAGAAAATGGTACAAACTTTACAATATGCAAGCAATTCCGACGCAACAGTGACAGTTGAACTTTCACTGCAAGAGTCATGTAATTATATACCTCTCTAGGGTGCAAAAGCTAAAAAACTAGTTAGATTCCCATAGATTTTAGGCAGAATCTAATTTAAGGCATAAAGAGTTCACCAATCCCAGAAATTAAAAGGAAAATTGTTGTTCGACATTTTTTCTTGAGGCACGGCGTTTGAGCAATGCCCCACATCATTTTTCAGTCTCTGATCCAATATTCAGCAATCATGACAAGCCATCTAGATCACTTTCCTCACCGTGACAAAACCACTAGTTGCTGACCAAGGTTCAGAGGTCCACGTGTTTGTCTCCCATAGGTAAAATGTTCCATCACTGTAAAAAATTAACAGCGATCCAGATCAGACAGACAATGTTATCCATATATTTCCACATGAAGACAAAGTAACATACAGCTGAATGACCATACAATTTTGCAGAAAATAAGTAATCTCCAGTAGGTGACCACTTTAGCATGGATATGCCGCCTAATCCACGTCGAATAGGTGTCCCAACACCTGCAAATAAACAACACTCATTACTAAGGAAGCAGTGCCTTAGGGAGAGAAACTTACTACTGTATCAACAGCATGATCCAAAATGAAATCCAGAAACACTAAGTTCACTAAAATTATATCAATCAAGCTCCAATTTGTGTGTGCAAGCGCATGCACGTGTGTGTTTTTACATATTTATTGATTAAAAATAGGCAACGATTATTGTCGATTATATTTAGTCATTAACTTCCAAAATTTCACATTTGAGAGCCATACTTGAACTAAATAGCAATTGTTAGAAATTTTATTGTTTTAAATGTTTTTGACCCACAAATTCACTCATTTAAACCATCAAAATTTCAGAACCACCTCCACATAGTCATCATTTTCAAAATTGAAAATATCTGTTCCTATTTTTTTCCATGCACCAAGATCAACAAAGATTCTCATCAGAACATCTTCTTTTTCGGCATACAGGAACTCTAGAAAAGATCCTAGATTCCAGTACTAAAGTCACATGGATTAAGCTCCAAAAGTGTGTCTTTCAATGTTCGTGTACATAAAGTCAATATTAATGAAATTTATCCTATTAAAACTACCAATCAATGAGAAGTGCATTCGAAATAGAATTGCAACACAACTAGTTTCAAGTTTACCATTCAAACAGGACCTTAAAGCTTGGACTCCATGAGTTATACCACTCCCAGTCTTATCACATTACCTCTATGAACCATGGTTATATTTGCTGCCCTCACAGGAAGCTCATTTCAGTATGAGCAACCAGGAGTTAATTTCTGGCAGGTGCTCATTTTTATGCATATGACAATTAAGCGTGACTGAAGCTCCATATAATCAGAATAACTATAGTTTAATTATTTAAGGCTAGGAATTACAAAATTAGCACAGCAGATGCATGATGACCATGGACCAAACCCACATAGATGTATGATAAGTAAATACCTTTACCAACAAGTAGCACAATAGGAAAGAATAAAATTTTGGCAAAAGACTAGACTATTAATTTTGCATGATCACTGGAAAAAGTAGACTAGGAACTAGGAGCCCTAGAAACAAAGTAGAGGAGGTGCGATTACAAAATTAAATGAAAACATACAACCAGATATAAAATTTAAAGATATGATTGTAAAAAAGAGCATATACTCAATATAATTGCAAAAAGAAGTAGTTGATGAACTAAAGGAGATAAAAGAATTATCAGAACATTATATGACCTTGTGCCACGTCCCATACAGTGAACGACGAGCTTTCACAGGAGGCTGATGCCAAGTACGTAGAGGTGGGTCAAGGAAACAGGCTATCAAGCGACACATGCACTGCCATAATAGAATAACTGGTTCTGGGTCCTCTTCCAGTCAAAAGAGTTCAAACATATGCCTTGGTTTAATTAAGTACAAAAATCCTAGTAATTAATATTGAAGATTATAATATGTCCACCATGCACTCTGAAAACTGCAATTGGAAATTTATTTTTGAAAATGGGAACATATGAAATATCTAGTGACTACTAAAACCATAGTTAAATGGTACAAAATGTATGTAAACGGGGCCTTCCCGCTTGGGCGCGCACGCATCCAGGGGGGAATACGTACATATATAGAAGATCAGGAGAAAACATTATTAGAGCAAAAGCAGCTTTGTCAATTAAGAAGCATTTATATAAGAAACTTCACTAGTTGATTTGTGAAGGATATCTTCCATCAGGACTCCAAGAGAGTGCAGTTATTTGCTCATCAGCATCACCGCGAAGAAAATCAACCAAAGTCCATCGGACACCAGTGCCTCTTGGCAGGGTCCCAACAAAAGATGGAGCACCAGATCTGATAGATGCTGCATTGCCAGGGAAGGAAGCAGCCCAAATGCATATTCCACCCCTGAAAAGTAAATCAATTGAGCATTTCATTGTTTTCACGATGCTGATGAGACGAAAAAAAAGACTGAAAAGAATAATATGGTAGAAGAATATTCATGACCAACTAAACTTTAAATGAGAAAAAGATGAATCATGATACTTGCTTGCAAGACACAGAAAGCATCCTTCCACCATTTGGTCTCCACTCAAGAGCTTTAACGTCCTTTTGGGACACATGGGTCAAGATATAAGGTTCCCTGCACTCTTTTGCAGATAACAGTGCAAGCGTTTTCAAAGGACAGAAATGAGAGATGTGAGTAGTGACAAAATAAGAACCAGCACTGGAGACAGACTGTGAAAGATACGGACCTGCATCATCATAATCACGCACTAGAACCTGATTCGGGGCAGAGATAAGTGCTATGATATGTTTATGCGGGTGCCAGCTTACTCCTTTTAGATCAACTTCAGGTAGCAAATTAACCTATAAATATAATAACGATGTCGATAAGCAGAAAATCAGAAAATGATCGCATCTGCCGTGTAATGTGCACGTGAGTTTCTTTCACATTATATCTCTCCATTGAGGTTTGAATTCAAGTTATCCAGAATTAAGGAAGCGATGACTTGGATAAGCCAAAAGACCTCCCCTAATGACTAGCACTACATTTTCTAAGAACTCTTAAGTCATCTGGACAGCAAACTCGTACCAGAGCTCTAGAATCCAATTCTACCATTTGCACAGCAAACACAGCAAAGATTTGAAATGGGTAAACGACTAATGGCGGCCAACTCTGCTGCAAGACTATTTGAGACTATTTGAAGATTTTCAAAATGGGCTTGCCCCATTCAATCTCCCGATATTTTTAATCTACTTATACATAAAAGGGCACAAAGATACACACGTGGCAGGGATGAAAGACCCGCTTGACATAATCGCCGACAATCCCCCGCACCTTCTGCACCACGTTCTTCCTCTGAACGGCCACGCCATTCCCCAGGCCGTCCTCCTCCTCCTCCACCTGATGCTCGGCGCCGAGCTCCGGCGGCCCTGGCTGGCCCGGCTGATCGGACTGAAAGGAGACCGGATTGAACACCGTTCTCTGCGACGGGAGAAACAATCAGAACAGAACAGCAATTCCGGCAAGCGACGAAATCCACCCTAAAAGCAACATCCCATTGACTTAGGACGAGGAAGAAAAACTCACGAGCAGCTTTCCGTAGGTGTCTCTCGCTTGCGCCTCCGACAGAACATCGGCGGTGACTGCAGGGATTTCAGGCGTTAATAATCAGCACCGGAGAGTCGTCGGCACCACTCGGGGCGTAAAGCGAAGGAGAGAGAGGAGAGGAGAGGGTTATGCGTACTGAGCTCGCGATTGATCTCGCAGACCGTGACAGAGCCCGGGCTGGGAAACGAAGGCATGACGGAGTTCTAGGGTTTTCGCTCGCCGCTGCTCGGAGGCTCGTCGAAGCTCGATGAATGAGGCGACGGCGACGGCGACAGCGCTCCGGTTTTGGGGGGAAAATGGCGCTCGTCTCCTCCTTTTTCCTCGCTCCTTCCCCCTATGAAAGTATGGAAGAGCAACCACACTGATTTTATTGCCTTAAATCTTCTTCTTTTTTTTGGGTCAAATATTGCCTTTGATCTTTTTTGGGATAAAACGCGAAAAATTCAAAACATTTCCCCATAACAGGTTAAGGTTCAGTTTACTTTACGAACAATTCTACCGTTCACAAAAATATTTAAATATAAATTATTATTATTATTAAAAAAATTCATTAATTAATTATTTTCAATAATATAAGTGATCATTTTTTGGAATATGTTTTTTAAATTATTCATTTTTAGCAAAACAAATAAAACTTAATATTTATGAACTTTTTTTCGTCTCGCAATATTCCAAATTTGTGTCGATGGCCCAAAAAATACCTTGTTTCCATATGGTCATGAAAAATCCAACCTAGCAACATGCATAGCCATTAAGAGTACCAATGACAACCATTATGATCAGAAATTAATTTAATAGATTTTGTGTTTCTATTCCTATATGAGTTTTTGAGAAAAATATATATTTGATAACGACACAAAATTTCTATTCAAATAATAGAATTCTTTTAATAACAATATAAAATTTATCCCTCTTAAACGGTTAGCGAATGGTGGGGGCCCACTGGTAGTGGGCAGTGAGCGATCGACAAGGGTGACAACTGAGGGGTGGGGAGTGCGAGGGACGGGGGTAGCAAGTGGTAGTGGTGACCGACCGCAATAATCAATAGGGGGCGGGGGGCAGCAATGACCGGCCCTGAGGGGCGAATGGCAAGCGACAACGGCAGATGGGCGGCCGGTTAATAGTGAGAATTAGCAATGAGAAGAGTTTTTATTTATCATTTTTGTTCTAGAACTAGATAAGTAGAAAATTTTTATTTCTCATTTTTATTTGAAATCTATTTTTGGACTAAAATTTGTTGCAAAAATTAAACAATTAAATTATTTTACCAAATGGGTTTTTGTTCCGAAAATAAATTTGAAACAAAAAATAATAATTTTGAAATAGAAATAAAATAGTTATCGTACATGTCCTAGGAATTCATCGAGACTATAGTCTTAGGGCGCGTTTGGTAACGATTCTATTTCCGGGAATAATTTCTGATAAGAAATTATTCTTTTTTCGTTCTAAGAGCAGTTACGAAAGAAAAAAACGCGTTTGGTAACTATACAAAATTTATGATTACGGAATAGAAAAAAAAGCAATGCGTTTGGTAATCGCATAAAATTTCTATTCCAATTCTTTTTCAATTACCTTTTAGATGAGTGTAAATTTGATATTGAATTCTCATAAACCACTCACAAATATAATTATCTTCTTATGAGTGAAGAATTCATATTATATTTTATTATATTTTCAATTTCAAAATAATTTGAATTTAGAATTCTACTATATTTTAAAATTCTATCAAATCATAGAAATTCTATTGATTAATTATATTTATACTAAGTAATAAAAATATTAACTAATCATTTTTGTATTAAATAGTAAACAATAAACCATAGTATAAACTGTAAACTATACTAATATACCTAAAATATGTAATAAATATAAATACCAAATACTAAATTATAATACAAAATTAAATATTTATTCTATATATAGCAAATATATATTTCAGAATAGGAAGAAATTAAAATAAAATATAGAAATAAAAAATAGATAAAAATTAAAACGAAGATTGTTGTTATTTTAAATTTAATTTTCTTATTAGAATTTCAATATTATTTATATTTAAATAAGAGTTTTTTTATCATGGTGATTTCTCATTTTCAATTAATATTTACTTTTATATGATTAAATATCTAATCCATTTTGAATTTAATATGGATAGATGTTAATTTTAATTTAGCCAAGATTATTCTCTCTCTCTCTCTCTCTCTCTCTCTCTCTCTCTCTCTCTATTTTCCTTTCCCCAAAACCGAACACCCAACGTTTAAGAAGATAAGTCTTCAAACCAATATGATTCTTTGAAACAAAGAAAAGGCTTTAACGAAAAACTCATCGCTACAACTTATTCATAAATGAATAATAAAGTAACTTAGTCCATTGTTCGACTTTGAAATATTGGCTTTGATAAGTCAATAATTAAAAACAATATTACAAAAGTCGGAAACATAAAGTTATGAAATCTCTGGCATATTGTAATCAATTTCCATTTTATTTGTAATACTTCTCCGAAGCATGTTTATCTCTATTGCTTGCTCATTTGATGTATCATCTATAACCTCCACTTCTCTAAGTCCAAATGGGTACTCCGGATCTCCATATAGGGAAAAGTCTTTGTCCATCCTGTCTTCATCATGAATATAATTATGAAGAGCACAACATGCAATTACAATAAGTGCTTGCTTTTTAATTATAAATGGAGGCATGTGTCTCAAAATGGTGAAACGATTCTTTAATGCCCCAAATAACCTCTCAATGATATTTCTTAAAGAAGAATGTCTATGGTTGAATAATTCTCTTGATGTCCTTGGCCGTCTTTCATTTCCCCTATAATCGTTCAGATGATACCGTTCACCTTTAAACATAATTAAAAATCCTAGGAGTGCTGCATAACCAAAATCTACCACGTAGTATTTGCCTATCATGTATATATGTAAATTAGTTATGATACGCAACAATGAAACAATCATAAAATGAATTTCTTCTTATAAATAAATCAAATACCTGGTGGCGGTCGAGGAAATTGCAATCGAGAAGTCTCAAGTGCTGCCAAAAGAACTCGACAATCGTTGGCAGATCATTCTCACTCAGAATATACGAAAGTAAATTTCATATCAAACGAACAAACACATAACACATTCTAAGTGGTATTTCCTTTTCTGTCTCTAAATGGGATTTGCTGAGACGTGAGGACGGTAGCATTTATATGGGTGTCATCAATAGCACCTACGCAACCCTGTAAATTCATTTCAAAAAAAAAAAAATCATGTGAATTTATGAAAATTCAAAGATTATCAACTACATGTATTTGATGATATAAAATTGATATGAAAAATATATCTTGAAATAGCGTTCATGATTAGGATCCATAAGAATTTCCGATAGAACAACATCAAAGGATGGTGGTGTGATAACTTCTTTTGCAAGTTGGAGAACTGCTTTCAATACTAAATTAAAATACTTGCTGATTGTTTCTCCTGAACGTTGGAATCTCTCACATAAATCTCTAGTTGAGTTATTATGACCAACCAAAGATAAGAAGATCCCAATTTGTTCATCTATCCTAACATACCGACTATCTTTCAACCAACCTCTTATCCTCATCAAATCACATAAGTTCAAAAAAACATGTCTCTCCATCCTGAAAGTTTTATATATTCTATCTAAATATCCACAAATAATCTCTCTTATCCATTTCGGTCTCGATAGTTTACTGTCCCTAATAGGTTCTTTCGTATGTACAGACATGTCCATCAGAACCATGCATAACCATGCTATCAATATGTCAAGATCAAACGTCATCTAAGAATTGGTCAACTGGTTTTACCTGCTCATTAGACATACTATTTGATCCCTCTTACATAGTACATATATCATCACACAAATACAATAACATCAATAAAGATATCTTAAAAGAATCCAATCACAATCAACAATATAAGTTGTAAAGTAAAAGCAAATCAAATATAAAAATCTCAAACAATCCATCGTATCCATACAACCACACAAAAGAGTTTCAACAATTAAATCACACAATCAAGTGAAACCACATGCAATCCACAAAACATATCTCAACATCTACTAAAGACATTGAAGAAGCTCATGTCTCCTTTCAGCTAGTGATCTGATGAAAGCCTCTCTCCATGTGGCACTAATACATGCTCGTTCCACTACTTTGTTGTAAAGATCTTACTCCAACTCATTCATACTAACAAGGATATCAATCACAGTTGATACAGAGAATGGGTTTACAGGTGGTGGTATGACTTGTAAGGTAGCAGAGCCATTCCCAGATTGACTTGACCTAGCTTTAAGCATGTCTTATATAGCTTTGCACGTGTCTACAATACCAAATAAGCTACTCTTTCTTCTCCTCTTAACATTTGGAGTCATATCCAACTTGTGCTTGTTATGAATAGGAGTTGAAGTATAATCAAATGTAAAAACTTCCTCATCAGTGCGGTGTTCACTTAAGTCCTCTAGATCACCGGTTGCATCGCCGCCGCCATTGTCACCTTCCTCTAACACCGTCAAATCATCGGCATTTGTTGTGGCATGCTCTCCAGTAGTATATGTATAACCAAATACAATGCATAGTTCGGGATATTGAGGAAATCCATCATTCTTGAATTTTGCCCACCCATTATTGTCCTGCAATTTTCACAATAATGACATATGTCAATAACATAATCAAATCTTCTAAAACTTACATCTACAATAATATAAAAATGATCGAAACTGAAAACATACCTTGATGTGAGAGTCCCAAATACTTGGATCGTCAACAACAACTGTTTTATTCACATTATCCCAGTCAAAGCCGGATTGTGAAATGAGCTTCTTAAAACTACCATATTGTCTCAGTTTGTTCACATTATTCTTCAACTGCAATAGGTTATATTGGTATCCTGATTGTTTAATGAATTCAGTTCGTATGTTATTCCACCATGCTTTGTTAAAAGTAGAAGTTGTGCGATTTCCCTTTTTCACTTCCTCTACCAACAAACTTACAAACAAGTTGGTTAAAGGCTTGGTCCATTTTGCATTGAACATCTCTTTCTAGGATGTCATTTAATCTTGATTGAGCATCATATAAGTTAATTGAGATGAGACTTAAAACTATCATGGAATATAAGGGCTACGTTTGGTAGTCGGGATAAAATTCGGGATAAGATATAATTTATCATATCCTATGTTTGGTTCCCGTTCAAGACATGATAAAGTCGGATATAATGGAGATATAAACAGGATAAAATTATCCCATGGGGGAGGTGGATAGGATTTCTAATGTCCATAATAGGAAAGTTATTTTTCTCAAATAACAAACTTATTAAATTAACAAAATTGAAATTATATTTCAATATAAATAATATTTTAATTCTAATTTAAGGAATTAAAAATTAAAAAAGAAAATTTTATATTTAATTAATTTATTTTAATTTATATATTCAACTTTAATTCTATCTTAAAATAAACATTCAATCTATAAATTAAATATTTATATTTATTATATATTTTAGGTATTTTTGTTTTTAGGTATGTTAGTACAGTTTACTATTTGATAAAATTTTATTAAAGAATGATGAAAGAGGAAAACATAATAAAGAAAATAATATAAAAAAAGAGGAAAAATAAAATAAAAATAAATTAAGGAATAGTGTTACAAGAGATTTTCACCATCTCCGTTTATAAACATTTAGGTTCATTTACAATGATATGTCGTTTATATAAAATAAAAAAAAAATGTACATGATATGATGTAAACATATCTGACTTTAATATTGCGATTCACCAAATTTAAAACTGGATATAAAAAAATCCCAGGATTTCATATCATATCCTATCAATTCCTATCCCGATTAAAAATCCGGACAACCAAACATAACCAAAGTGTAACCGGGTAAGTAGGGAAAAAGAAAAATATGCTCCAATGAAACTCACTTAAGATGGCTTCTTGTTCAAATGCAAACCCACAGCTCCTAGCTCCCTTGTCAATATTTGCCGATGGCCCTAACTTTGTCAAAGTTTTGAGAAAATATCAAAGAAGTGCAATGACACCACGGTAAACAAAGATCAAGGCGGGCTGCAAGAGATTGCGATGTGACACACACCTGAAGAGGATTCTGAAAATCGTTCACGAGAAACACGTTGGCATCATCAGTTGACCTAAAATAGGATCACTTACTTGGAGAAACTAACAAGCAACAGGGAACAGCAGGGCTATATGTTGTGACGCAGGAGATATTCATCAGCAACTCTGAGTCTATTGGTATTAGTATTGAAGGGTCAAATCAGCGACCCCTCGGCCAGCTTGGCGTGGGCGCTCGCTGACTCGGGCCCAGAAGTTGCTCGACAAGGGACCCCTAGGCCAGATCGGCGCGAGCGGCCGCCAACTCGAGCCCGATGGCGCTTCCGCAAGCCGTCGCAGACAACGAGCGACGGCGATGGTGAGCAAGCCATCACCCAGATCAGCCGACAACTACCCATAGTTGCGAGTGAAGGGAACTCACCTTGAACGAGCAGCTTCAATGATGAAGAAGCAGCAGTCGCCGTTCTTGAGGAGAGAATGAACCCATTCTTGAGGAGAGAATGAGTTTTGTGATGTAAGAAGAAAAAGAATGGATTTGAGGAGAGGAGGGGAGAGAACATATGAGCAGAGGAGGAGTTTCACTTTTTTTTTTATTCTTTTTTTTTGTTTCCGGGAATAAGAATGAAGTTTTTTTTATTCTTGATTCTACTCCAAATCTGTTCCCGGGAACAAATTTGTTCCCGTGAACAAAAATTTTATCAAACGCGATTCTGTTTCAAAACTACTCTCGAGAATAAAAAATCATAATCAGACACTATTTAGATGGTTAATGAGTAGGTCCTTAGTCGGCATGGCAAGAGATAATTCCCATCAATCCCAGACTTTTCCTCGTGGGACACCAAAACCTCAAAACTATTCTTATCTAACCAGTAGCCATTCGACCGGTAAAAATAAAAAATAAAACAGTATCCAAAACTACCTTTCATTAGACTTCCGTCCAATGTGGGCCCTTAAAAACCTAACGGGACAGCAATTATGCAAACAAGTCCATAGAAAAGACAAAACCGTCCAATGTGGGCCATTAAAATCCATCACTCATGGTGGTCGACCACCTCAGGCCCATTAACAATTTGGAAACAAGTCCAAAGAAAAGACGAAATCACAAGCTGAAGGACGAAGTCAAAATTTCGTTCAGAGCCTAGCTAGGATTAAAATTAAGGGTCAACATGATCCAAAATATATAGAATAGGTTCTAAGTTAAAAAATTAGATAATCCGTTTCGACGAGTAAATTGTAAGTTTTAGATAAGTGGAATCTTGAATTCGAAATAAGTTTTTGTGTTTTTCTTTGTCTATATCTTTTGCGCGATACTACATTATTTCATGACATCTAATGGTGAGTATATTATTCGTATAGGTAGGTGAAACCACTAATATGAGTTTCTATTTCAAAACTAAGATTTTACCTTGTTAATGTTTTATATTCTTCGTATATCTAAATTTAAGTTATAGTAAGTGGATTGTACTAACAAGTGATTATTATTAAAGGTAAAAATTCATTACAATCGTTCAATTAATAATACAAGTGGAAATTGGATAAACCTTGAAACATGTAACAAAGTAGGTTTTAGATTTCAAGTTCCAAAAAATAAGGAATCTATTTTAACAGGTTAATTCTAGGTTTAAAGTAAAACATGTATAGAACTTGGAATCACTCGTTCTAATTAAAATACTCCAACATGTAAATACACCAATGTCTCTTCTGTTTCGTGAGTGACAAGAACAAATTGAGAACGATTTCAAAGAGTTAGGCACTATTATTTACTCTACATTGCGGAGGTTAATATAGAAATGAGTTGCATTAGCTAACCAATGCCAAACTTCACGTCCTATGGCTACTAGTGGTGATTGGTTCTAAGGTGATCAAGTTCCAAACTTGAAACCTAAAATATACCCTATCAAGATTATTCGGTTTTTGGAATGAGAATCATCTCTATTGATCCTAAAATCAATTGGATTTTTTTCTTTTTTCATTTGTTTCGTTTAATTATATGTAATATGCATGTGTCACAGAGCGAAGTAAAGCAAGAATTTTCCCATGCTCACATACCCTTGTGAGTGGAGCTAATGGTGTCAAGATGAAGAGCGAGTGATGGAGAGGGACGATACACTAGTTCGTGGGAGGGGTCTTTATGCTAGGAGTTCTAAAGAAGCCTCAAATGCCGGATTGACCTTTCGTACATAAACTAGTCGGAAGCTTATGTTATTCTCCTAATGAGATTAGAGGCAATGGTAGAACGAAATTAGTTGTACTATTGAAGTGTTCTATGTGTCTTGTTCGAGAGATTGAATATCTGAGCTAAACTATGTGTGATACAACCACAATCTAATATGAGGATACCATTTGTCGTACTATTATTACAAACAACTATAGAAGGACAGCTAGTTTGGTATTCTCAACTCACCAAGCGCTCACAGGCTATTTCCTAGCCAAGGATCGGTCAGCCCATGGCACATGTCAAACAACTCGAGAATAATATTTCAAACATATTTAATTTCAATAAATATTTTTTGAGCAAGAGAACTTACTTAGATCAAAAGTAAGCCGATTCAGAATCAATTCGGTCTCGGGTTCTTAGATAGAATTGGCCGTTCAAGATATATAACTGTCGCGACCAATTTTTTCAGTGGGTGAACCACCTAGGGTTTGGCTAATGGATTACTAAGCCTAAACTTAGCTCGGGCTCTCCCAAGCCCATACCAATTCACGACTTATGTTTAAATTCTTAACATGCGAATAATTTTCAATTAGGAGTCGCCACTAATCTATTTTTGGTGGGTCGATTAGAAACCCAAGTAAAGCAACGAGAGGTTTACTTTACTCCTACGAACAGACTATGGGTACGGGGACTTGGTTACATTAGACTTTTCTAATGCCCTTTCGGTACCATTCTTTTTATTTTGAAAAATGCTTGGCAAGCAGTTTGGATTGATTTTAAATTTATTTCCCTAACATGTAAGGTGATCATGCGGGTGGGCAATCCACCAATTTAACACCCAGATAAACAATGAATGAAATGCAAACTTACCTCGAAGTAACGAAATCATCTGCAATGTTAGATCAGAATTCACATCGACGGTCCTAGATATGATTTCTAATTAACACGCAATTTCTTTTTTTGTTTTCACTTATTTAACAAGAATCATGCAATGCATGCTACTAATCTAATATGAAATGATATGACATGACACTATGACTTAAACTATATGATATAAATAAAATGCAGTTTATCCTAAAGATGAAATTGATTTATTCTAATACAATTTTTTTGGATTTTTCATGAAATTCAAAATTAAGAAAAATGCAATAATTAAATGTGCAATCTAAATTAACCAAATAACCTAATTCTAATGACGAGCAATTTCTAACTAAATGAACCTAGTAACAATCATTAGATGATGTGCATTTCATGAACCTAATTCTATATGACATGCGCATGATTTTTTTTTGTATTTTTTTATAAAAATTAGTAATTAAAATTGCTAAAATATAAAAATCTAACTAAAGTGAGATATTATCAATTTTAAGTTAGGAATAGACTAATCTGAATCCTATCTTAACTTAGAATATTTTCTCGTCATGCAATTTAATTCAAAAGATATTATCTAACCTAGATGCCATCTAAACATGCATTTAAAAAAAACTAACCATTCTATCATGCAATTTTATCTAGGAAATCAACCCTAATCTACATGATATGCAAATGCAATCTTTTTTGTATTTTTGGGATAAACAAAGCAATTAAAGCAAGATAAGCACCGAATCACTCAAGATCATATATATCATCCAAGCAATGCGAATAAGGAAATAATATCCAACATTCTTGAAATTTCATGAATAAAACCGATGGGTTAATCTTAAGCCTTAAAGATCAAAACGTCAATTTTAAAGATTCTCGCGAAATCAATAATTCCATATAAAGCCTTATGGATGGAATCAAAGATTATATGCGGTTGCGAATTAGGAAATATATCCCAATGAATATTATACCTCTTACCCAAAAGGTTTAAATTAGATATCAATCTCGTCAATCTAGGCAATATGACGTTTAAATCAAATCAAGATGAGATTTTTTACCTAATTGCCGAATATACTTCCAAATTCGAATTTGTCGATGGATGGCTTGCGAACGGTGGCCACTGATGCGACGGAGGGCTTGGCAACGGCAAGGACGTCGCGGGTGAATCGGGCAGCAAGCTCGCAATGGTGCTTGGCGATGGGACTCGCAATAAATTCTGCAAAAGAAAGGCCGAGCGCGATGGGGCTCACCAAAGGATCGGTCGCGGTGACACTACAAGGGAGACTGTTGATGACGTGGGCGTCGGGACCTGCAAGGAAAAACAACCAAGCTCGGTGTCTTCTAAGAGGTCAACACATCGCCACGCATCCCCAACTCTCACAATCTCCTTCCTCCTTTTGTTGACTTATTGACCGGTGGACCCAGACCACTTTTTCACTCTCGTCTCCTCTGTATGATGGCTCTCCTTCAATGGTGGCCGTATGGGGCGGGGAGAACTAGCAAAATAGAAAATTGATAGACAACGCAGCAAAACTCGCAAACCGAGGCACTGGATCAATGTTCTTTGTTGAAAATTCAGCAAAAACCCATGCAACACAAGGAGGATTCGGCATCAAAGAGAACTTGGACGACCGCAAGTGGAGCGATCGATGACGACGATGGCAGGTCATCGGTTTGGGCGACCCGGTTGGGAATAACTTGTCGGAGAACCATAATGCAAAAGCTCGAGCGCTCGCTGGATCGTCGTCAAGATTAGGACTTCAACTTTGTGGTTTTGCCGGTAGCCTGCGGCGATGGTGGCGTTGCGGGAAAGCCTAACGCTATGTGGGTTCAGCCAAAAAATACCACGGAAAATTGTCGAAATCTTCGCTAATGCAGGTTGGTGTCGACGCAAAGCGAAGCCGGAACGGGATATCTCAGCCAGGGTCTGGTCGCTTTCTCTCTTTCTTTTCTCACGTGTATGTGCTCTTTCAGAATTGTAGCTTCCCCTACGAAGTAATAAAAAGAAGAAGTCCCCTTCCACTCACGATTTTTCTTTCCCTCTTCCCTGTGGTGATCGTGCCTTAATGTGTGCCCCCACAATCCTTACTCTCCTCAATTGCTCGGCTGATTCTCTCGATATTATGGCCGAACCCTCTCACGATTTCTCTTTTCTTCGTATATTCTCTAAAGTGATATGTGAAGCCCGACCACGATCTCTCCTATCTTTAGTCTCTGGCCGTGTATTCAGTGTGTGGCTTCCTTTTCAAACCCTAAACAAACAAACCTATTTATAGGCCACCGATTAGGTTTTTAATTTTTCCAAACCGATATCCACGAAGATTCTTTTTTTTCAAACACAATATTCGTTTTATCGAACGCAATATTTGTTTTTCCACTTGCCCTATCCAAATTAATCATATCCCGACAAAATTTCAAAATTTCTATTTTCCCACGAGATAACTTTCAATTATTAAAAAAAACATGGGTTTGGCCAACTGACTTTGCTTTGCTTTGTGGCAGTCCTTTTTTATCGATTTAAAGCTCGAACCACCAATTCGAACCCATCTACCACCGGTCCAAATGCAAAACATGTAAATTAAAAATAAATGCACCTACATCTATATGCTTTATGCAATTAATATTTTTTTCAGGGATAAAATTAACCCCTAATTTTTTATGCAATAAATAAATTAACTAAATCGCCAAAATTTAGGTGTCAACAATAATCAAATACTGACCGGTCTCCTTATGAACCGGCCCGATTGCTCGCTCTCGGGACTAGTCTCATTTTCCTTCATTCCATGGGAGAAGAGAAGCATCAATTGCAGCTGAGGCTCTATCAATTTCTGTCCCGTCCAGTTGCAACAACTTCCCCTCGTGCACAAATTGTATTCTCTTTCTCATTCTTTTGTCAGAAAAAAGAGAACAGCATCAAACCATGGCCTAGATTCAGATTATTAAAAGGAGTAAAATAAAATTTTCAATTGGAATGTCGGAGCCGGCAAGCAGGCAGGAGCTGAATTATCTCTCTCTGTCTCTCGCGCCAAGTTGTAGCAACCTCAGCTGAACAACCTTAGCTGTTCCAAAACCCTCGCAAAACCCCCCACGAGCGTCCCTCTCTCGAGTTCATTCCCAAGAATCGATCTTTGATCGCAAAAAGAGATGATTCAGTTCACCGGCAGCATCGCCCGGCAGTCCCCAGCCTTGGTCCGGTTGGTGAGCCTCTCTCGCGCCCACCCTTCACATGTCGCCCCAGTTCATGCCAAGGCGGTCCAGAGAAGCGGGCTCTGGAGCTCTTCCTCGTGTCAAAATCCCGCCTTTCCTCTGAATTACGGCCGCTCTGGGGTTCCGAGGGACTCGGGTAAGGTTGAAATTGGCTTTGGGCAACTGGGTTTCAACCGGGCCCGGTTTTCGGCTGTTTCAGACACGGGGTCTGGCGGAACTGGTGGTGATGGAGGTTCTGGGGATAAGAATTATGGAGGAAGAGGTGAAGGTGACAGTGGTGAAGGCGGCGGGAGCAGTGGAAATAACTGGTCCTTGCTTTCTTGGTAAAAATGCATTTCCTTTGCTGCAATTTTTTCGCCTACTGTGCCCTGTCTTACTAATTATTTGTTGGCTTCAGAAAAACAGAATTTCGTAGCTTGTGGTGGACCTTAGTGGCTTCTAATGCGTAATCGTGATTGCTGAAGGGGTTTTCATTATTGGCCTTTTCATGTGTTGGTTTAAGGATGCTGTGGCACGGCATAGGCAGTGTTTTCATGATTCTAAGTTCTAGGACTGCAACGAGGCAATCTTTGTGTAGTGGGGGAGACCAAGGAGTGTTCAAGCAAAAGTTATTTCCTCCATGTTGTCTTTGATGAGTTAAGGCACTGAGAAGAGACACGACTCCTAATTATATAGAGGCAAATCCGGGAAAAAGGGTGGGAAAAATAAAATGACTTTTATCCATTGATTGGCAACACTGATGAAGATGCAATGATATAAAAGTGACTTCAGGATGAAGGGAGAGATCGTCAACTTAGCATCTTTTTAATATATGATTTTGCTGTTATTCTTGTTGCAAATGTCTATCTTGTAAAATTCATTTTGTCTTGTGTGGACTGACTGCAGTAAGGTTATTCTATGCAGTATATGATTCCATTTGCTCAGACACCTGTCTGACTATTTGTGCTGTTTAAGTGAGCCATTCCGAAACCATTTCTTCTGATTTTATTTCGGACTGCAGGTATCTGACCCTACTTGCAAAATATCCCGTGGCAACAAAAGCGGTGACTTCTGCAATACTAACATTCCTTGGAGATTTGATCTGCCAGGTAGAATTTGTTTAGTGGCAACCATTAGTAAAATATTATTTCCTCCTCTTCTAGGTCCTATGCCAGTGTTGTTATACTAGACTTTGCCATAATTCTGACATGTTTTGAAGATCCATGGCTGTATGATTAGCTCTGATCCTATGTGTTTCATATCATTTAAACAATTTATTTGCCTTTAAATCTATCAAGATATGAACGATGATGGGAAGATACTTGAAAACTACTGATTGCATACGAAAGTACTTTCACTTACCACTTGATGCATCAGTTGAGATGAACTCTCCAGGGTGATTAGACAGGTTCTGGAACTGTTTTTAGTTTAGCTAGTATAACTTTTAATGAAGGACTTCCATCGTGGTCAGTGTTTCTAAGCCCTCAGATTTGTATTTAGTAGATCGTGATCTGGATATCGGTCCTCTTTGCTTATTGCCGTAAAAAATGAGCATTTCGACTGCAATATGAGATTTTACACTCGGTCATACTAAATCTCAATCTTTTTTGACACAGCTTGTGATTGATCAAGCGCCATCATTGGACCTGAAAAGAAACTTCTTATTTACTTTCTTGGGGCTGGTGTTAGTGGGTCCTATGCTTCACTTCTGGTAATGCCTCATTGCTTTTGTCCACTTAAGCAGTTAGTCAATGCTTATCTGGGTATTGTCTGTTCTATTCTCCGTAAAATCTTATGGCAGAAAGAATGTATCTCAGGTTTCTGGTAGTTGATAATGTGGTATGATCTGTATGTGTCTGCTGAGTGAACACTGGAATATTGTGGTCTCAACTTTGATTAGTTTTTCCATTAGTTATGCTGCATGTACTTTGATGATATATAGGAACAGCTAGTGCAATCA
The DNA here is from genome assembly GCA_017140595.1 of Eucalyptus curtisii. NCBI lineage: Eukaryota > Viridiplantae > Streptophyta > Magnoliopsida > Myrtales > Myrtaceae > Eucalyptus > Eucalyptus curtisii. The sequence goes on from CM029498.1 coordinate 33,604,610, forward strand.
CCTGAACCCATCTTGCTTTAACAGCAGAGCATAAGATAAACTATCCTGTGCGTCTATGGAGCTCTATCCCCTGCATTTTATTACACCATTCAGTGCACCTGCAGGTACTTATACTTGAGCCGGTTAGTAACTGTGCCTGGTGCATCGGGAGCTTTTATGCGCCTTCTACTTGATCAGGTGATTTGGCAAGTCTGTTTGATTTCTAAGATGGACGGCTAGGTTCTTCATGAGGTCACTGAACATTCAGCTTGATATTTTGCTAATGTGTTAAGTCTAAGTGTGATCAAACTCCTGTGCAGTTCATTTTCTCTCCACTGTTCATTGGTGTTTTCCTAGCTACGTTGGTAACACTAGAAGGGAGGCCATCAGATGTTGTTCCCAAGCTGCAACAGGTAATGCTCAAATGACTTTTGAGGTGCTCCTGGTTTTGCTGCGGTTTTAAGGATTCAGGTGTGTCAAAGGGAGATAAAGGTAGAAAGTGAAAGTCTTCAGAGCATTGAGGGTGAAAAAAAATCTAAAGGTGCTACGGTTAGTGTGGCAAAAGGCAACACCATTGGATTCTCTCTGGGTCATAGTTAGCTACTTCAATTATGAAGTAAAATATCAAATTACCAAGTCATTATTATTTTGATATTGTATAACCAAATATTTGGGTTGGAAACATATCTTTGGGGTCAATTTTGGTATTAATATATTAACTAACTAATTGAAAAGCCCAGTTTGCGGATATCTTGTTGCAGCCTATTAAATTTATTGTTTGGTGATACAGTTGTTTTTCCCAAAACCTTAATTTGTCACTTTTATCGAGTATCTTAACCTGCCCCATTTGCATGTAAGCCGGATATTACGCTTGTATACAGGATGTGGACATGACCACATCATACAACAACTGTAGGACAAAGGTAAGTAACAGGCATAATGAAAACAAGAAAGAGTGCTTAGATCAAACCCTTTACCTTGATGTGATATCATGTTTAACAACTGTTTTGTCAAAAGCCTAAGTTGTACAAAAACACGCCCATGATATGTGGCAAGGATATATCTTTAAATGCCTTTGATCGAGAATTTTCGTTCATTTGGAAGGAGCAGAATAAAAGAGATTTGATGGAGAGTTATTTTTCCTTTTCTTTTTTTTGAATTGGCCAAAAGGTTTACACTTTAGTTATAATGGAAACTTGCTGATGGATGAAAATGCCTAGGTTGATTTAGTTGATGATTTGTCTTGTAATTGAGCTCCCTTTTGGTTGAGAGTTGTTTCATGTATGGCTTTAGTTTTGAGCTCTTTTTGTGCATGGGTTTCCCCACCTTGGTGGTCCATAGTCTATCTTTCTACCTATCTAAAAAGAAATTCTGAATGGTTTTGATTGTGGTACAATCAACTAGAAGCATTATTATTACTAGCATAATGTTGGCCATTTAGGTCAGGCGCATTACCCCAACAAGTTTACAATTTGAATTTGGAATACATATACCGACCAAAAAAAAAAAAATTTGGAATACATATGATATTTAGAAAGGGAACAAAGGTTAGTGCTTGGCTCTTAGCAACTTGTGCCGACACAGGTGTTTAATAAAATGCAAATGCTCCTATACACCAGGCAATTGAATTGCCAAATTGGTTGTGTAACTGAGTTATAGAGGGTTACTTTTTGATAAGCTTATAGAAAAGGGAGTCTCTTCCTTTTGTTATTATTCTTCCTATAGTAGCAGTCGAAGTTCTTGTCTACGTTATCTTTGCTATGTTCATCATGGTTCTTATGATGGTTCTTTTACTTGTAGGAATGGTTTTCTGCTGTTCTTGCAAATTGGAAGCTCTGGATACCATTCCAGTTTCTAAATTTTCGTTTTGTCCCACAGCAATTTCAGGTTCTACCTATCTCTGTATCTGAAATTTCAGTTCTATTAACTTATTTAGAATTCATCCATTTTCTCCACTAAGAGTGAAAAGATTCTTGTTAGTTGTAAGTTTGCCTGTAAAAGTATTTGGGGATGAAGAAAGTAACATTTTTTCGGCAGGAAAGATGAAATTTCTGTGCCACATATATGAATCAGTCAGCATCTAGACTCACAGGGAATCTGGAATTGGAATATTGAAACAGAAGCACAGTATTTAATGTGCTCCATTTTATAGTTTGTTACTATAAATTTGTCTATGGTGGTGTTTATGTATAACAAAATCTTTTATGATATTTGGAAGTAAGGACAAGAGGAGGTCCTGCTCTCCACGTTCAAACAGATAAGCTCCTTTATCTTCACCGAGAGAAAGTAATTGCTCTCAATTGATCTATCATGCATAAAGATTAGCACTCTGATTCTCGAGTTTCAATAGATTTCATGAATAGCTGGTGATGTTTGGATGATATTAGCAAAAGGGAATGAATGGAAAACAGCTGTTATTCGGTTTTTATCGAGCTCTTATCTATTACCATAAGTTTGCTTATTGAATGTATCTCAGATCTTATTTTATGAATATAATTTCAGGTCCTTGCCGCTAATGTTATTGCTTTGGTTTGGAATGTGATTCTATCGTTCAAAGCTCATAAAGAGATTCTTCCTAAATAGGTACATACTTCCTGGCTGCTCATTGCATTTTGTAGGGATCTCTTAAGTTTTGCTATGTATCATCCAAGTTTTATTGTTTTGAGTTTTTAATTAGAAGTTTACACTGGTAGAGGATATCTGGCTTTTGAATAGCAATTCAGCATCTAAGACTACTTTTATGCAACCAAGAAAATAAGAACAACTCTAGACTTGTGAAGGCTCGCTACATAGCTGATGTTGCCATTCGAAAGTGCAATTTCTAATCAGAATAAGGAATTGAGATTATAAATAAAAGAGAATTTTTTTCTTCTCTTTTTGTAGATGGCCATTAATTTGATGCATAGATTAGTAACTATCAGTTCATGAAATCATGAAGCAGAATTTGAGTTCAAAATTCACATCTGGGAGTTAAATAATCTCATGAAAAAGTCTGTCCAAGAGCATGGAAAACATGCCAGTCTTTGATAATTGTTGGAGGACAGTAATCAGTCAGCAGATGTCACCTAAAATTTGTTTCTTCACCAACATACAAATGCACATTTGAACGGTTGTTGCTTGTGACAAAAAGTACTTCTCAATATTTGGTACCTTATTGTATGTGCACAACCTGGAATGGAAGAGCAGTTTTGCGGCTGTCCAGCTCTTCTTCAATGTAGGTCTCCACTAAAACATTAGAAGCAGACTAGCATCTTCTTGGTTTTGCACTTCCGTGAGCTTCAGGCAGTGTAGATGCAACAGGGATGTTTTGATTGGAAGAGCTTTTACCACCGAAAGCTTTTGTAAATTTTTTAACAGTAAATTCCTAGGAAAAAAACCATGTTCACTGATTTCTCAGACGGTGTCCTTGAAATTTCAAGCATCTAAAGACCTCATGTGGGGGGTGGCTGTGATTATATCTTCCACTAGCCAGTTGTGTGACCTTGCAACTTGTTTGTAGACCATTTCGTGAATAGTCTAAAGAGTTGATCTGTCATAGGGAAGCTGAATAGAATCAAAAGCAGAAGTAGTGTCACCATAAGTTGTTAGATTGTCCGATCATGTCATCTTGGCCCAAGGAAAGCTCTCTGATCTCTTCATTGGCCTTTTTATATTTATAAGAGAAACTAGAAACAAGTCCTCAAAAATCGACAGGCTTGAGGGATAGAGCTGAACTGCATATGAAGTGCTAGAGGCGCACCAAATGGGGAGTTTAGACTACCCCACCTAACCAGGCATATATGCAACATCACTTTGGCACACGATGTGCGACTACGTCCCTACCTAGAGGTCTACCTGTCCTAAAAAATTAATGAGATTAACTTACAGGTTTGAGGGACAAAGGCGAACTGCACATAAAGTCATTATCTTATTCAATGCGTCTATGAATGCAACAACTTGCTGTCATTTATGGAATATGATTTTGTACTTGCAGGTCAATGCTCCCGAAGTAAGGCAATTTTGTCCGCTGTGGATGTCTCCTCATGAAATTTAGTCGCTCAGGAGATGGGAGAATGTAACTTCTCTTATCTTTATGTTGGTTTTGATGGGTAGACTGTGCTTTCTTGTGTTCATTGGTGTGGAAATGTAATGTGGGAATGAATTGTTCAGTTGCTTTAAGCTTTCTTCCTTGCAAATCACGATCTCTCTCTCTCTCTCTCTCTCTCTCTCTCTCTCTCTTCAAATGTTTCCGGTTTCTTGAATTTGCTTTCTTGTTATACATGCTCGGAGGTTGAAGAAAATACCAACAAATCATCCAAAGCAAGATGGATGCTTTCAAAAATATGGAACAGAATGTCTAGAACTTTGTTACGGGGTAACTTTTGAGATATTCAAGTCCATCCAATAACACGGGTTTTGTAGTTTTTAGCGCATCGACTTTCTAGCTGCGTTGACACGTTCGATAAACTTGGCTGAGATTTATACTTCAAAGGTTAGGTAATAAGTCCTTCTAAGGCACTAGTTTAAGTATACTGAAAAAACGAAAAAAGAAAAATCTATTTTTTTGGACATCAAAAATCGGAGAACTACCTGAAGATTAATTAGTTTAAATAGATAATTTTAAGGAATCATTGGTTTGGTAAAAAAAATCATTTTTCAACAAGCGTTTTAAGCACACTCTTCAACATATTCCGTTGAAACCTCGGATGGAGATGGGACAGAATCAAGCGGTACGACGTGGTCGCTGTGCTGATCCGTCAGAAGTTGCCCATGAGAGAGATCAGAGAGAGAAGAAAGAAAAAGCCAAAAAGGAGGGATTTTTTTTTTCCCTGTTTCGGTTGGGCCGTTTGAATGTATTGATGCCAAACGGTTGATCTCTCTCTCTCTCTCTTCCCCTCTTCAGCATCTTCAAGTTCCCCGTCTCTCTTCAAGCCGGCCGCTTTCGAAAAGCACTGCAAAGCCATGAGAATGCTGCAGCTGCGAGCGCTCGCCTTCAACCTCGCGCGGGCACGGCTTCCTTCGAGCGCCCCCGCGACACCCTTTGGCCCATTCAACTCCTGCGTGCAGAAGAGGTGGCGGAAACCGCTCGTCACTGCCCAGACCCGCCTGGAAGACCGAACCAGAGACCATAAGCTCGACAAGCTGGCGACCCACCTCGCCACCCTCAAGACCGCCCTCGGCCTCCTCGCCCTCATGTCCGCCCGCAGGAGAGGCCCCTACGTCTCGCTCCAGCTCGTGTCTCGCTGGAGGGGCCTCGTCGGGCTCAACGTCGCCGTCGGGGCCTTCGTCCGCAAGCACTCCCACGTGTTCGAGGTATTTACTCACCCGCTTCGTCGGAAGTTATGTTGCAGAATTAGGCGTGGAATGAAGGAGCTGGTTAGGGAGGAGGAGGGTGTTGTTAGACGTATGGAATTGGAGTCTGTGGAGAGAGTGAAGAAGCTGCTGATGATGTCGGTGAATGGGAGAGTTCATGTGCACGCATTGAGGTTGATTAGGAGGGAATTGGGTCTATCCGAGGACTTCCGAGAGTCGATCCTGGCCAAGTACTCACGGGATTTCAGGCTCGTTGATTTGGAAATTGTGGAGTTGGTGGAGAGGGACGAGGATTTGGGTGTCGCCGAGATAGAGAAGTGGAGAGAGAAGGAGTATAGGGAAAAATGGTTGAGTGAGTTTGAAACTAGGTTCGCCTTTCCAATTAATTTCCCTACCGGTTTCAAGATTGAGGGAGGGTTTAGACAGAAGATGAAGAATTGGCAGAGGCTTCCATATGTGAAGCCATATGAGAGGAAAGAAATCGTGAAAGTGCGTACTTGCGGTGGTGTAGAGCGATTTGAGAAGCGCGCTGTCGCAATTATTCACGAATTGTTGAGCTTAACTGTGGAGAAGATGGTGGAGGTGGAGAGATTAGCTCATTTCAGGAAGGACTATGGTATGGAAGTTAACATGCGTGAGTTACTTCTGAAGCACCCAGGAATTTTCTATATATCTACTAAAGGAAGCTCTCAGACTGTCTTTCTTAGAGAAGCTTATAGTAAAGGGTGTTTGCTCGAGCCAAATCCCATCTATGCTGTTCGCAGGAAAATGTTGGAGCTCCTTCTGTTAAGACGCCGGAACACTAAGGTATTATCAGTTATTGAGGAGGACAATTTGGGGTATATTGTAGATGAAGGTCATAAAAGAGAGGGAGATTGGGTAGTTCCCATATTAGAGAGTTTGGAAGGTCATGGAGATGAGAGATGATCTGATTGTGATTGTTTACATCAAGAGATGATGCTTCTGGACCTGAAAATGAAATGGAGAGCTTGATGCATGTCCTAGAGTGATGAGGTTGCACAGTCCATGGTTCAGTAACGTGCTTTTACTAGAGATGAGTTGCTTAATAAATTCATTTTACTGGACATCAAGATGGTTGGGATTTACTCAGTTAACGTTGAAGCACGGGCTGAAGTAGTCATTCCATGGTGAGTGCATTCTTCTAGAATAATATTTGCTCAAATATCTTGTAATCAAGATGCATCTCTGACATGCTTTGAAATCTTGTCACTTAAGTGCTTTTCATGGAAAATTACCAGTTCCCTGATAAAAGTGGGCATCTTGCCCTGCCATTTCTTGAATACCACTGTGAAAGTTTTAGGGTGTAATCCCTCCAGTAGATGTTTCTGTTTACATATTGAATTCTCCCATTTTGATATGATCTCAATGCTATGGTCCTTGATGCACGCTTGTCTGTTGTATAAGAGCAGTTTAATCTGTGCTCTCGTAGGCAATAAGAGCATAGTTAGGTTTTTTTTTTTTTTTTTTTTTTTTTTTTTGTTCGAATAGTTAGGTTTTGTTTGGTGGTGGTTAGTTTAGGCTTTTTGTTTATCCTTTCCTATACTATAATTTACTTTTCTTTAAATTGTTCTGCTTGCTGTGATTTTATATTGATGCTATTGTGTATTCCATTTTTCCTAGTGGATTTACACCATCTGTTCATTTATTGAGAAATCAGTTCGAATTATTTAATCCTGCTTTTCCGTCACAGTTTCTTAGAGGACGATCTTGTCATGAAAAAGCTTGTGTTTTGTTCTGAAGGGGATACATGCACTTATCGATTAGTTACATGATCATAATATCATTCAGAATACTCAATTTGCATCTCCTTATTCCTCTTTCTAATGCTTGAAGTTTCCTTTTGAAATGTATATACATCTCATTTCTGAAATTGAAAAATTGGTTTGCAATGATCTCCTTCTATTCTTAGGAATCCAAAGTGACTAACCAAAGTAAGTGGAAACAGGGAAGATGTGGTTCATATGTTGGATAACCAGATCAAGTCTATTCAGTTTGGTCTGCTGAAGAATTTGAGCCGTGTATTCTCAAAGAAATGTAGTGTGCGGAGAAAGTAGTATATGGTGCAAGAAATAGCTACTGCTTTCTAATTAAAACAACATGCTTAGCCTTTGTGCGCTTTCCTACCTTTGCTTCAAAATGGTAAGTCGGAGCTTTTTGCTTTATAACGGTAGTTGGAGCTTCAATTTGGGAATCCCATTTACTGGTCAATTTGCAATTGCCAAGACTCATATTTCATCGAGCTATGAGGGTGCAGGACAGCAGTTTTTTATATTTAACTTTCGGTTATGTCGAATTTTCATTAGGATTACTTAGTTATCCATTGAGGAAGCATGTATTTCGAGATTATTCTTTCTCAAAGTTACCTGATTTCTATAATGGTCATAGCTATCAATTCGATGTTCACTTTCCTATGTCTACTTACTGCAGATATGAGTCTCCTGACAACGTAAACTTATCCCAATAAAAAGTTAGGATGTCTGCTGTCAGACATGTATTAGGGATTTGACCCGCCAGCTAAACTGTATATGACTGTATTCATTAGCAAGAATTAGTTTTTCCTTATTAATCAGTGTCAGGACCGTTGGCTTATAAGAATTGGAATAGAGGATTCGACATATGTTGAAATATTCTCTCACATCACTTGACAATGGGTCCCAAACGCTCTTCATATTCATGCGGTCTCCCTTCATCTATCAACTTAAGCTTTTGAGTTAGACTTTCTAACATGATATCAAAGCTAGTGCTATCTTTTTCTTGAATGTGTGTAGTCAAAATTTCACGTGTCCCTCGTAATCCGACTTGCATGCGGCAAGCTTTTATATTTCGTATATCATCAGCCGTGGAGCATTGTGAAATTACGCATAGATTTAAGGAGGAAGAAGTCTTTGCACAATGATGCTTGTAACGATATGTAACACCCAATGGAAATGAATAAAAAGAATTGGTTGGTGATTCTTTTTCAGTTTCGTTTGAGCCCATGATGATGCCCTTGTTTTTTTATTGCTTCGAACTTCGAAGTGCAAGACAAGGCTTTACAAGTGTCTTTTCTTTTGGGTAATGGAAGATCCTTATGGTTTCCTGATAGAAGACAAATGGCCAGTTGTTGACTAGACCAGAGTGCGTTCCTCTTGGGTACTTGGAAAGGTGAGCAATCATATAGAGTCTGAACATTAGCAGGTCTTTTAACTGCTGGTAGAGGACATACTTTTTCCCTTATTGACCAACTCTTTGAAAACCAAACTAACCGGCCGATTCAGCTGGGCACAGGAGCCTGGTCTATGACCCAGACATGGAACCAGTCAAAATAGGATGCTGATCAAACTGGGTGAACTAGGAACTGGTTTGACTGGAGCTGGGAGATATACAAGTTAAGAAGATGAGTACGGGTCAAGGGGTTCTACCCCTGACCTGTTTCATAGAACCGCTCGGCCAACTGAGTTGGGTGCCTTTATTCATTTACCAAGACTACATAATTACTTAACCACTTTCGCTACGCGATTTTAAGGAAGAGAATGTAAAATTGCCATGGAGGGAATTTGAACTCATAACCACAAGCTTCATGCCGAACACCCCCACCATCTCAACTCGGGATAAGTTGGCGCGGAGCATAATGTTTAGTATGAATTCCATGTTCTATATAGTAATAAGTTATATTAACAAACCAGATGGATCAATTGGTTGAACGTGTATGCCAAGGACTCATTTGGTTTAGTCTCCATTATGGTTCTAGAAATAGTGCTATTAACTTGAAAGTATGCATCTACGCTAGGCGTGGAAAGGTGATTCAGTTTTGCTGTATATTTGCCGAATGATTTACATAGCTTGGAGCGCTAAAGCAGAAGTTGTGTGTTCAATTAAGATGTCTCGAGCATTTTTTGTCTTTGTTTGGTCTGTGGTGTGAGATTTCTTTCTGTCCATTCGGTAGTGTTCTAAGCTTCAAGTTGTGGAATTCAGACATTTCGATTTCTGATGTTAGCCGATCCAATAACTTTTTGGGATTCCAATTTTCACCTCATGTTGGTCCGTTTCGGTATTGTCTAATGTTCTTTCGAGTGAAAAATGTGACGATATCATCTCTGCTCCGGAGTATGCGTTAGTCTTTTGAGCTTCTAGCATGTAGGAATACAAAGACTGGCAACCTTTAGGGAAAGGGCTGCTCATCTATGTGCCTTTTGCCTTTTGGCGTGGTATCGAGGGACAACAAGAACTGCCATTACCCGTTATTTGTTTTGTGTTAGCACATGCTGCAACAATGACCTTTACGAAAATGTTTATGCAGGTTCTTTTCATCAAACTCATACTGTTCTTGCACGTTGGCCTCGACTCAACTTAGTGAATCTCAGGATTTTGCAAGTGCGCGCGAGTCTTGCAAGAAAAATGAAGGCAATGGATGGGTTTCCGTGCATTGTGTGCGGCTAGTAACGGTATTGGCAATCTGCTCAGCTTTTATCGGCTGCATTGCGATCGAAAATGCCGTAGGACGGGAACAAACACTTTGGGGCACTGCTGTACGTGGCCAAAACATAGAGTTGCCGGAAATGTTGCGAAACCGGCTCAACGGGAATGCTTTTAATATGGTGGAAGATAACGTCCAGCAACTTCTACCACTCAGCCGGTGCGAGCCAGGGACGGCAGCCAGACGAACCTCTTCATATGATGTAGATTCGAGGGGCTTCGTCTTTCGGTCCTAACTTTGTGCCTGAAAAGATTGTTTATTGCCTGCACAACCTTCTTTAAGCTCATGAAATCACACAAAACTTCTATAGAACTTTGTCTGTGTCCATACATTACATTGTTTTCAAAAAACACACGGAATGTCTGTCTTATCCTCTCTAATGTCAGCAACTTCTGTTTATTATACCGCGTGATCAGCCGCTAATCTTTTCCTCCTCAGGGATGACGAGACGCGATCGCCAGCACGCGGTCACGCGTCGGCTCGAAGGGAATCTACAATGCGGTAGGTGGCGACCATTCAAAAGGGGACCACGAAAAGGAGGGAGGGGAGGGGGGCCCCACCCTCCTCTCTTTAAATGCCCAGTCCGACGTGGGAGGGTCCGAAGGTCAAACGCCACGTCGTCAACCGACGACTTTGACCCCCAGGCTCTCCCCTATCTCTATCTCCATCCTCCCCCTGGCGTTCGTAGGTCAACAACCTCCCTCCCCCGCCACCTTCATTATCACGACTCCCACGTCATCCGTGACGCCCCGCGGGCCCCGCCTCCTCCCACCACCACCATCCATCCCTTACCGTGCGCTCCGCCGCGTGGGGCCGCGGGATCCCCGGCCAGGGGGCGGGACGGGAGGGGACGAAGCAAGTCAGCGGCGCGATCATGTGAGGTGGTGGTGGTGGTGGGGAGTCAAGCGGAAAATGACGACGACTCGGCAAATGGTACGATGGGAAGTACTGACGACTGACTCCCACTCCTCTGGTTTGCCTTGCCCATCATCTTTGACTCTCCCCCTCCTTTTTTTCCTCTCTTTCGCTTCTGCTGCTGCCCTCCCTTTCCTCCTTCGAATAGTTTCGCACGTCTCCGTACGGGGTGGGGGATGCTCTTGACGTCGAAGTGAATCCAATGCGCCCCGTCACATGAGATGATGGTGCGCAAGTGGGTGATGCACGAGGATGTGTCTCCCTTTCTTACCGTGGATGGATCAGCCCAGTCGAATTCAGAGGATGGACCACGATCCGTGTGGACCGGGTTGACCTATCCAAGGGATGTTATTCCGTTCTCGTGTACATACATACATGGAGACTACCTGTCCGACATCCACATAAATTAATGACCCTTTTTCTTTTATGATACTTTTTTCTTGTTGGGCTAAACTCGTTAAGTTAGTATGCTCCAAATTTAGCATTAAAAGTATTCCAAATTACCATCTTTCTCGCACAATCAAGTGATTGATCTGATGATCACTGGAGAGAAGATGGCCATATATGTTCATCGCCGAACTATTTTTTCGCCTGACTTGAAAATGTCCATTTTACGTCTTGAATGGACAAGATCTCAATCCATGTGCCCCTACTCGGATGTCCCTATGAGCAGATGCATATGCTAATTACACGAATATATGCGCGTGCAAGAAGGCCGATATCGTGAATCACAGAAGATGAGTATATGGAATGGTGCTCAAATTGGTCCGGCTCGTAATTCGCTTTTGACACGTGTTTGATTTTTTTTCCTGATTTGGCCTGGACCTTCAACCATATTGCCTTACATATATGACCTAATCCCGACATTACAACATCCGATAGTCAATGAGAGAGCCGATGGCTAAAATCTTCAAATCGAGAGCTAGCAGATCCGCCTGCCTTAAAGTTAAAATCCTCAAATCATGGCGACGGGTGCTCTCGACTTTTCTTAATATTGCTAGTTGGGGAATATTAATGTACATAATATGTACAAGTTGCATGCAACTATTTCGCCATGTCACTTTCGGTTTGGTGATTTTGACCCCCGCAAAGATGCGCCACATATTTTAGAATATGTTTCCTAACCAATGTGCATCTCTAGAAACTGTTCCTAACTACGAAAATTCTTTCATCTTTATGTGCATTCATTCCCTCTTTTTTTTTTCTTTTGTTTGCCAAAGTTCCTAACTACTAACCTCTTGTATTAATGAGCAGAAAAATTCTAGTTGGTCCACTTTTGAACAAATAGAGAATCCCACACCTGAAAAAAAAAAAAAACATTTTTCGTATTTATTCTATTACAAACACTGAAATAATTATACTGCTACATATCTGGAGCCTAGCCATTCGGGCGTCGCCATGTGAAGCCTGAAATTCAAGGTCTGCTGGAAATATAAACCACAAAAACTATCCAAAGGTCCAACTGGTCTAATTCGATATGAATCATGTTTTCAAATTCTCAATTTTTTATCTGCGCTAGTGATAACGAGCATCTCATGCGGTGAAGTGATCATCAGATGACACAACGTGACCATCACATGAAATATCCCCCTTTCCTATTTCACCAACCCTTTTAATTCTTTCAAGCAAAAAAAAACCCTATTAATTCGAAGCTTTTTATAACCATTTTCCCAGCACCCTTTATTTAATCCCTTTATTTTCTATATTTATTTATTTATAATAGGCGGACGTAGCTTTCGTCGCTGACGTCACAGTGCCTGTCATCTTTTCCCAAAAAAAATTATTCGTTTTTTTTTTTCCCGAACGGTGTGATTTGGACAGCCACGCGATGCGGTTGTCCAAAACAGCGACCTCGTTTTGTCTTTGATTCTCCCGCGTCATCCCTTGCCTTGTTCCAGAAGGCTGGGTCAAGCCCTCCAATTATAATTAATTAATTAATTAATTAATCAACTGGTTGGCAAAAATCCAAGCACACCTTAGTTGCAAAATACTTAATTTTCGTAGCTGTCATTTCTGATACAATGTGTAATTTCCTTAAAAAGAATTTTAAAATTTACCGCCGCCCACGTGAAAGTACAAACTTATTTTTCAATGACCGGTATCGGATTAACGATGATCGCATAAGTGTCGTTTTCTAATATCGGTACGATTAATCTGGCACCGCATGCATTACATGGGCATTTCCATCGTTTTCTGTAGTCTTCGTTATCTTGATTATGACTTTTAATCCCATTTTGGGGACCTGGAAAGGTTGGCTAATGCCGCCTCTCTTTCAATCTAATTAGCTAAAGTTGTAGAGACAATTAGAACAATAAATTCAATTGTGCAATGGGGAATTTTATTTTTTCAATTAATTAGAGAGAGGGGGAGTTTCTTGCAAAGCTAAATACGCATAATTCTAATTAATTAAGTAACTAATTAATTGATTGATTAATTGAATAAAAAGAAAAATAAAAAGGAAAAAGAGTCATGTTCGAGTGTGACACCACCACCTCGCGCCAATGTTGCAAGACGTTTGCGTGATTGATTCGACAAAGTCGTGTCAACTCATGGGATGCGTCAAATAGCTAAATTAATTTGAACCCCACTTTGATAATTTTTTAATTCCCTCAAAAACTTTCGATTATAATACTCATTAACTTAGGTGTGACCATGATCTTTACGTCCTCTCCTTGCTGATTTTTTATATTGGATCCTCCTCTGTTTATTTGATTAAAAAAGGGCGATCGAGAGATGTTATCAGGACCTAAGTCAATTCTATTTTAACCCAAGCTATCGCCCCACCTAACGCATTTCACGCGCCGGGATATTATTATCTTACGCACTTTTTTGACTCGAGTAAAAATTAACTCCATACGACCACGTCAAAGCTTAGTAAGATCGATCTACAGACGAGCCGAAAGGATATATTGGATAAAAATTGCTCTCGCGTCCGCCACCCTATATGGGTGGTTCGCAGCCCAAACTCCTAGGGTTTCTCTCGACCTGGGCGACACCGGCGAAGCTCCGACGGTAATAGATTGTCTGGTTGAGGTTTTTTCAGCACTGCCTACGTCTCCACCGTGCACGTAAGTATCCTTTCGCAAGACCAAAAGTGAGGGCCTAATACTCTAGAAAGACATTATTATCTTATGCAGCCTTTTTGACTTGAGTAAAGATTAACTCCATACGACCGCATCAAAGCTTAGTAGGTGGATCTAGAGACTAGCCAAAAGAGAAACTATTTAAAAATTGTTCTCACATCCTCCATCTATGCCGGTTGTTCGCCGCCCGGACTCCTTGGTTTCTCTCAACTGAGGAGATGCCGGCAAAGCTTCGATAGCGATAGATTGTCTAGCTGAGGTTTTTATGGCACTGCCGTACGCCTCTGCCATGCTCCTAAATATATTTTCACAAGACGAAAAACGAGGGTTTAATACTCTAAAAAACCTCCAACTTTAACTCTTATATCAATTCTACCTTTTATCACATAAAAACCTTCAATTTTAAGTCATGTCCCAATTTTACTCCAAAACTTTCCTTTTGTCCTATAGAAAACATCAACTTTAAATTCAGTCTCAATTATACACAAAAAATATATATATATATATATATATATATATATATATATCTCATAAAAAACTTTAAACCTAGTACCAACTCAACTCTAAACTTTCTTTCGTCTCGAAAAAAAATTACAGCTTTAAGTTCAATTTCAATTTCACTCTATTTTTTTTATCTCATAAAATATCACAAACTTTTACTTGAATCTCAAATCTGTTTCCCATTAACCCTCTGTCAAAATCGCCGTTAATTTGTGCTCATCAATCTCTAGTGCTCAAGTATGTTCCATCTTTAGCAATCAGAAAGCTCGTGCTCGGAACGATTGAACAACTCATGCTTGAGAGTTTTTCATCTCTCGGTTATAATGAGAAATTTCTTACTAGTGTATAAGTTTGCAGTTTTTTTATGAGACACACAAATTTTACCGATAAAATTAGGACTAAACAGTAAAATTGGGATAAAATCTAGAGTGGGCCGTTTTTCTTGTGTAAAAAGACTAGGATAGAATTAGTACATGATCTAAAGTTGATGATTTTTTGTGCGACAAAAATAAAGTTACAGTAAAATTGGGACTAGAATTAGGATAAAAGTTAAAGTTGAAGGCTTTTTAGGATGTTAGGCCGAAAAATCGAGAGAAAGATAATTATCGTCTTCACCGAAAGGGAGCGTTGCTTAATGACAATCCAAGACGGATCGAATCTCTCTAATTAAACGTGATTTTGCAAGCTCCTCTTCTATTTAAACCTGTCCAATCCGTCGTAAGGGGTTGATAGGTACGTCGGTGTTTGCATGTGGGGGAGTGTTCTAAGTGGCCAAGCTATTTCCATATATCGACAAGGAATTCCACTGGTGCTCAATTGATAGTCTAAAACGCTAGATTCCAATTCCGTGAAATGTCACACGAAGATGGGATTACATTTTTTTAATATAATAATGCATGTGGATTAAACTAATTCCATTCGATTTTGAGTATTTGGTAAGCAACCTCACAAATTTGGGCAATCCTTATCGCCTTTTTATCAAATCATTTCGTTAGAGAGCCAATCGCACAAAGTTGCTTCGTTCGTCTTTCCTTATCTTTTCTTTATCGTTAGTTTCGACATCGATTGAATTGTTTTGGCTCATTTATAGGTGTATACATTATAAGCATGGGAATTGAGGTGTCTTTTCGAGCTAAAAAAATGGTTCGAATTAGTTTTTGACGGTGGGGAATCGACTGCAAGCTCAAGAGAGAGAGCACCCGAAATCATGTAACACAATCACATTGATCAGTCGTTTCGCCTTCCTTTTTTTTTTTTTTTTTTTTCGAAATTTTGTGTGCGTCTCTAGTGACCCATGCGTTATATGGTGACAAGGGATCCAACCCCTTCGACCTCCGAATCTTGCATAGGATTGATTGAGGAAATCTATCCAATATACATTTTAGGCAAAGAACAAATCTAGATCGTGCCACGTGTTCGAAATCTGTGGTTCTAAATTGATGTCTAGAGAAATCAAAACGAAAAGGCCCTACAAAATATTGAATCGCATGGTCCGCAAGTTGGCACAACTATGTGTCATCGAGATTTTATTTCCATCTAACTTTTCTCTATAATTACCGATGAGTGACGACTCGACCTAGAGCAAACCCACGAAATAAAACCCCAGCCTGGGGACACGATCTTGCACTCTCCCTTCTCCTTTTTGTTTTTGGCTTTTTTATGTGGTCACCCACGAGCTTCATGTATGCGGGTCGGGTCGGGTCGGGTCTATGCCACGCCGACGCTTACGCCTGCGCCTACGCACCTAACTGTACGGCTTCTAGATCTCCTCTTCTTCTTGTCCACGTTATTATTCCTTCCCTATGCAAAAGCCGACACGACAATTTTGCATTCTCCCCCGCCCCCCCCCCCCCCGAAAACTTTGACAAATCTCTGTTGCGAAAGCGCCCGACTTTCGCCATCGGCGAAGAAGTTAATTCCTCCGACGACCTAGCGAAAATCCCATATTGAACCCGCGGGGGGTCACGAGGAGTTTCGCGAGTTCTTCATCAAGTCGGTCCGGTCCGAGGGTTTCGACCCGAGCCGGCGGGCGGCGGTTTACTAAATCGAAAGGCGAAGCGAGGGCGGGGTAGAGACCCGATTCTTGAAGCGCTGTTTTGAGTGAAAGTTCAGAACTTTGCGTGCGGAATAAGTAAAAATAAAGGCTCGAATTTGAAGAAATGGAGAGCACTATGATATACCCATAACTATTAACATATACCCGACCCGACCCGACCCGACCCGATCGTCCCCCCCTCAATGTCCATCTCCTCTTCTCGCTGCAACAATTACAAGAACTCCCACGTATCATCCATCCATCCATATGCAGAAACGTGCCGACAAAACGGGGGGGCGATTTGCAAAATCAGAAAAAGAAAGGGCTGATGAAAAATTAAACGAAAAAAAAAAAAAACCGGAAGGGAGCTAAAAATTAATCGGTCACATGGCATTAGGCGCTCCACGACTCTAGAGTGGGAAACCCCGCGAACGACCCGTAATCGAAGCCGCCTGAGCCGGCGCCGCCGACCGCCTCCAAGAACGACAGATGTCCCTTCGCCGCGCCGGCCATCTCCTGCTGCTCCTGCTCCGGCTGCTGCTGCTGCTGCTGGCTGCGGTGGGTCATGGCGTGGTGGTCCAGCAAGAACGCCGACGTGTCGAGAGTCGGCAAGCACCCGCTCGCGGCGGCGGCGGCGGCGGCCGCGGATGAGGCGACCAAGCGGCCGCCGCCGGGCCTCTGCGGCTCCGGCTTGAGGATCGGGGCCGGCACCTGGAGGCCCGCGCCGACGAACCTGGCGCCGGTCACCTGCTGCACCATCTGGCGGAAGTTGGCCGGGTCGGCGGTTATGTAGGTGGTCTGGGACTTCTTGGAGGCGCGCGACTTCCGCTTCGAGACCTTCCCCGACGCGCCGGGGACTCGCTGCCGCTTCGACGCCGTGACCTCCTGGTCGGACCCCAAGGGAGCTGGGGCGGGGGCGGCGGCGGCGGCGCGGTTAGAAGGCGCGGGCTCGGAGTTGTGCTTGAGGAAGGGGGAGACGACGTCGGGGGTGAGGGTGTCGGAGGAGTTGTTGGAGTTGTTCGAGGTGGTGGTGGTGGCGGCGGCCGTGGCGGCAGTGGCGGCGGCGGCGGCGAAGGAATTCTGGAGGGCCTTGGTGAGGGTCTCGGTGTCGCGGGAGTAGGTCTCGGTGAACCAGGAGTCGATGAAGCCGGGACGGGTGAAGATCCAGGGGTCAACGCTCGTCATGTGGTCGGACGACGCCATTGCTGGGTTACCCTCGAATCACTCGCTCTCTCTTCCTACTCTATGTATGGATCGAAGCCCGCCGGAAGAAGCTTATCGAACTAGAGAGAGAGGCGTAAGAGAGGAGGAGGAGGAGGAGGAGGAGGAGGAGAGGTGGTCTGCAGCTTACGAGAGACTGAGAGGGGAGGGGGAAGTCAAGAGCGGTCAGCTGAAGCAGAGGAAAACTCAGTGCGCCTGTCGCCGTGAAGAAGAAGAAGAAGAAGAAGTAAATGGCGAAATCGAAGGCGTACACAGAGAGATAGAGAGAGAGATGAAGATGAAGAGGATGAAATGGGGAGGAAAGAAGAGATGGTGGGCTACATTTATATAAGGGCGGTGTCGTCATCGTCAGTCGTATGGAGATAGAGGGAGGGAGAAACCGCGTCGTTCGGGGGGGACACGCGTCAGGTTCTGTAGGGAAATCGAGACCCCAATGGGCCAACCCTCACCCCCTCTCCTCCTTAACCATGGTTTAATCTCTCTCTCTCTCTCTCTAGACTCTTGTTAAATATTTGATGTTCGGTTTCACCCGGTTCTTCCCCTCAGGCCTATAGATTTTCTATATTTTCTTTCCGAAAATGATTCGTTCCTTCGTTTTGATAAATTCCCACGACGATGCAGCACATCGTTATATCATCGCAAAAATGCCAGAAGTCGGTACATCTCGAATTCATCGAGATTCCATATTATTTTCAATTTTACTTTGTCATACCTTCACGAACAAGTCAGAACTCAATAGCCCCGCAATCAATCATGTCCGTCTACGAATAATAATTCTAAGACATGTACCGTATATTTCCAGAGATGATAACATGTACAAATAAGGTCGCCTTTGGTCATTTATGTCATCGCTCAATCGAGTTTTTCTTTTATTTTTTCTTTGAAGTAATTGAGAAAGTGGGTTTGGTCTGAGAATTCCTATAAAGGGAGGGGGGATGTGCGCGTGAAGTTTCGAGGACAAAATCTAGCGAACTTAAAGGGCTGCCATTTTTAGGATTAGTGCGCTAATCCGGGAATTTGGCTTAAACGGATTAGGAATATCTCCAAGTTCTCCTCCCAGGAAGCAGAAGCAGGGGGCGAGTTGAGTCACTGAGCTGAGCTGAGCTGACCCCAGCGCGCGAGTCAGCTCCGACAGGCGCCGAAGCCGCGTCGTCGGCGCTCGGCTCGTTAACGCGTAATCTCGCCTCCCTAGATGCCTTTTCGCTCCTGACTATTTTACATCCTTTTTCTTTATTATTTTTCTCATTTCGTATTTTTTATTCCGTTTCTTAATTTTCGCGCCGGAGAAGACCATTTCCGTCAAACCCACACGTACAGCCCAGTGGAACTGCCGCAACGAACGAAAGAAAGAAGGAAAGAAAAATCTACTAAAAGATTTCCAGAACAAAGAAAAAATATATAAATAAACTAAATTATATTATAAAGAGGTTTAATTTCGACATCAAAAGCGGCGCCCGATTATTCATGTCCCATTTTGAAAACTTCGGTTCCGAGAATAATATAATATGCATGAACCATGTTGATGACTGTCTTTATAACGCTTGTTGATTTGGAATGGCAGCCTCTTTTCCAAAAGCATATGATAACATAGACTTGCCTAGACAAACATGCGTTGAAAAATCGTGCAAATCTTTTGATTATTTTAATAAGCACCGCCTTTCAAATTCTCATCGACGAAATCGTGTCCGTTAACGGGTTTTCGCTAAATTTGTCCTTGGCCATCAAGCCAAGTCGCTAGTGTAACTCTTATTGTCTGATCACGCCCGTTTCAAATGGCCCCGGCACGATTCTATACCATGTAATCCTTTGCTTTGCCCTACAATGCTTCATAGTAAGAATAAAGAAACCGTTTTCTCAAAATATTTTATGGGCCGCAGATGTGTGATATCATAATTATAGATTTACATAAAAAAAAAAAAAGAGACAACAATTCATGTTGGACTTCGTTAGGAAATAATTTTTAAAAAAAATGGTCGCTTACAACTTTTAAATTGATTATTTAAGAAAAAAATATTTTCATTACTGACGACAATTCTTGTCTGTCTTATTTGTCTATTCATTTTTATAATCGATTAATTTTTTTAAAAAATACATTGCAGTCCTAAATTTTTCGCGAAACAGGCGGATTCGGATTGAAATGCAGTAGCTGCCGATTGACTAATAGCGCTCCAACAGTACGGACAGAGATTGGATTTCAAAAATTAAAATCAAGACGTTAAGATCGAAGACATTGACATATATCTTCAGTCAAACACCGCGGTTTAAATTTATATTATTGTTATTATTATTACTATTATTATTATTATTATTATGGGGGGCAGAGCGGATGGACGATGGCGATCCTTGTAACTTGTGGCGCTTTCGAAAGGGCGCAAAATTAAGTTAAAAATGCCCAAAGGCCCTGTCCTCCTCGTAAAGAGTTAAAAACCGACGGTGGGGCCCTCAAAAGAGCTGAAAGCGCGTGGGTCCCACCACCCCCTCTCTCTCTCCATTATTAATCTCGAGGAATCTCAGTTTTTTCCCCCATCCTTTTCTGATTTTTCTAATTTTTAATTTAGTTATTTTTCGCTTTTTCAATATATATAATATATGTGTACATTATATATATCCCCATCATCTCCATCGGTGCACCACGTCATATATTCCGAAATCTCCACCATTGGACAGCGACGGAGTAGTAGGCTTGAAACGGAGGGTTTGATTGAGCTCTTGAAATGGACTAGAGAATCGCCCTCCTCCGTTTTCTTTTTTTCTTTTTCGGCGGCCCGATTGAGAAGTTTAGGAACGTAATTTTCAATCTTAATTAACGGGTTAATAGTGTCAATCAGAGGTGCTAAGAAACTTGTATGTATTGCAGCTTCTGTTTAATGAGTAATTCTGAAAAATGCATCGATATCCATACATTTCGAGATATTTTGAAAATCGGATCTTGGTCGTAGCTTTTCGATGGTCTTTGGTTATGTACCTATAGCCGTCACGTGTAGGACACTTGTCAATTATACCTAATGAAAAAGGGTACATAACATAGGAGAAGAGTGTTGTTTTGAAAACAGTAACATCTCTTTCAGGTGGGTGTTTAATTAGTATTTCTTGTGTATTCATTATCAGAAAATGTTCATTCTTTGGAATTTGAAAGAAAATGGAAACACTATCCTTGACAATAATACCTGAGAAGGTGCAAAACTTGAGGCGCATTTGCTCTCAAGTGTGCCTAATGCATTTTATCTTGTTTAGTAAACTCAACTCAGTAACAAGGCAATATCAAAGGGAGCTTTCCGAGCGACGCACAGGACAAAAAAGAAAGCGTGAAAGATTAAGCTTTCTGGGATGCTATTCTACAATGGATAGGGTTTGGGTCCGCCTTCTTCGCTTGTGTGAATGCACCACATGAGCGATGGCCATCTAACATGGTACGAGCTGCGTAACGGCGAAAAGCACTCGTGCTTCGTGACATTGCCCCTACCAATATGGAGCCTCAATCGAAACCGTCACAAGAAGCAAAAAAAAGCTCTCCCAACAGCAGCTTCGACCCTACTAGTGTCAAAGATTATGCACCCTTTTTAGGGCAAGTGAAGCTAAGCCTAGAACAGGCTTCTAAAGGAGAGAGAAATGGTATGGTTTTCGATTGCACACCACTTAAAGGTAAGTGTATTAAAAGCCCTAAGAATAGCCGAAAAAGAGCAAGAAGAGAGTTAGTGGTCCTAGCATTTTCAAGAATGAACAGTCACACCTTATGTAGGAGAGGCTTGAGAGCTGGCTAGGCATCCATTTAGAGGCGCTCTATCCTTGAGTAGATATTTAGGCTATTTATAGATAGTATGAATGTATGTGTGTGTGTGTGTGTGTATATATTATTTTTTTCACAAATTATTTTCTATCAATTAGCAGAAGAGCACGCGTGTTACTTGCAAAACAAAATACCGCACAAGGTATCAAATTCATGGACGCTTCTACAGGTTACAACACCATACTGTACAATATCAAAATATCAATGTTGAGTTATCACTATCGATGGATGATAATTGTCAAATAATATTAATTTTATGTAGGATAGTACTATTTGATAGATTTTTTTAAGCTTGGGGCAGAGGGTGTGGTCTAGAAATAGGGGAGCTAGTGTAGACATATTAGGCAAAAAAACAGGGGCAAAATTAGGGTTCGGTACAATCGCAGACGATGCGGTCCACCCTATTCTCTTTTCAACTTCGTCACCCTACCACCTCAAATTGCACCTACTTGTATATTGATATAGCACGATTCATTTTCGACTAGGACCCGTAGCTAAGGATGAGGGGGCCAAAAACCAATTGCAGCTAATCACTCGATTTCATCTCTACTGAAACAGCCTCCTATTACAAGATGGTGCGGTGGATTATAAGAGATCATTTCCATTAGCGAGTGCCCATTTGATCGCGCAACGAAAATCTACCATGTCATGATGTTGGGAAAATCACCTAATCAATTTCAAATTTACTAAATGAATGCTAATTTAGACCTAACCTTTCTAATTTTGAAAGTTTAGTCATGAATCTTTGCACACGATTTCCTCCATTGTATAAATCGTTTTAGTATACTAAAGTTAGTGCCTTTACCGTTATTTGGTGTTTTTAGTAAATTCAAGCATTTTTTTGGCTTAAATTTTAAAGAGAAAATTATCGACATATCTCTAGCTGCTTGTTGGCAAAAGCATTTTTTCAAAATCAATCATTTTTCACAAGCCATTTATTTCTTGAAAAATGACAATTTGAAAAAATTTTCCGAAAAATGATCATTTCTATCGCTCAAAATAATTAATCAATAGAAAATGTGTTTATTATCAATAACCAGTTTATGTCTAAATATTTTAATAAATGATGAAAAAGAAATTGTTTTTTATTTTTTTAACAATTTCAAACGATCATTTTTAAAATATTTTTTTAAATCATTCATCTTCTACGATGCAAAACAAATGCACCTTATGTAAAATTTACGATAGTGATTGGTGGACCATGGAATATACACTATTTTTCAGTTTTCTTGTTATGAGTGATATCAAGTAATTTTTGGTGAAAAAAACCCTCTTTTTTTCTCTCTTAATTATCTTTCTTTTTTTGCTGAATTTCTTGTAGGATCTTTCACAAGAAATTGGTATAATTTCCTGTGCAATAAAAACTAATTTTTTTTTTTGGCAATAAAAACGTTTATCAGGCACGAAGCCATCTTTTTTTACCAGGCAGGGGAGGCAAATTCACGTGTAAAAGAAGTCAAAAATCACATTTTATTTCACATAAAGTGCGTCCAGGAAAAAAAAACAAAAGTCGTACGACGGATCGTGACCCCTAGCTCTGGCTACGTCATCGATGATATAAGCTGGACCCCCATCTAATTTCATGCTCCTAAAAAAAAATCTTATTTGAAGTTGAAATAAAGTAATACTTACGTCAATTATTAACTTATATATATTAAATTATCGTAGAGAATATATTCGGTACGACTTTATGCTTTGATTGGTATACGGATCACTCCATGTCGTTGGCTTGATTTATTGGATCTTCTTTTTATTTTTATTTTATTTTTTAATTTTCTCCACCTTGGACAATCAAGACCTTTTGGATACGCTCCAACGTCATATAGCACTTTGGGATACCAAAGGTTAGGAGTCGTTTTCAAAGATAATTTACTTTTAAGTCTCCTTTACACGAACGAGAAGGTCTTGGATCCACCTCAGATTTCTAGATAGCAAAATTTGAATTGTACGTGACCCGGCGCCCGGAAATGACATCGGCGCTCGGGCTTTTATTCCAGTTCCGTCATTAGGCTTCAATTGACCAATCACACCGCGATAAAATCAAGTACTCCACTGAGAAATAGTGTTGTTTTGGAATCTTACCTAAGTGGCGATGTGTGACGTTGCCAAAGGTTGACTCCATTTCTCATTTGGTAATGTGAGAAAATACTGAACTTAGCTAGGCAGTGATTGGAGGCACAATGCATGGGTCCATTTATCCTGATTTGTCATTTTCCGATGAATTATTTTTCCAATTCTATGAAGCTTTTTCTCCTCCTATTTTGTTGATTTTCTGGGGATGGGTTGAATTGAAGTTAAGGTAATTTTTATTAGGTTGGTTGTGATTGAGGTCATGCGATATGATCACGAAAGGAAATGCCCCTTCTTCCTATTGGCCCATAGAACTTGGACCTAACAACAACGGAAAAATTATTTGATCAATTTTAAATCTATTGTACGGATGTTAATTCAGTTTTAAAATTTTCAATTTATCAAATTTAATCATAAAATTTTGTGCGAAATCCCTCTAAATCAAATACACTAATATCCCATGAACCAACTATCTTTATGGCCGACCCCCCTTGAGGAAGAAATGAAATCAAATTTATCTGAGACAGACATAGAAATTGATGATGTGATGAGCTAGTCATCACCGTTCTAATCAGCGATTGTCAACAAAAATTGATCAAAATGATTTCGTTGGAATTTTGCATAAAAATTTGAAAATAATGACAAAATTGAAAAAAAATTATGATTTGATCAACATCCATACAATAAATTTAGAACCGATCAAACCATTTCCTTTGCCAATCTATCATATTATATGTAATTAAAGGCCGAACTGAGAGGATTTGTCTTTTCAGTGTGTTATGTGCATATTGCGAAACACTACTCCCTCACTCATACGTCCTCATCACAAGGCCTCGAGAAAGTAGATAAACAAACTCATCACCTCTCTCTTTCCAAGTGGGACGGGCAAGCTCCGTTACGTCCATGGAAAATATTTATTTTTCATTCAATAACTTAAATAATTATATAACATCGTTGCCGAAAATCACGGGTCAAAATAATCTTGGGAGAGTCTTGATGCGAAACATCCTTGGAATGCTTGTTAGAAATCTAGCTCGTGACAAAACATCGAATTCATTTGGTTTTTACGTGACAACGTGATAGACCCGTAAGATAAGGAATACGATCAATTTATTCAAATGTTTGTTCATAATCGTTGCTGATTAGAAGTCAATAGATAAGAAAACGCGATATGTGTACAAAATGTAGCATTAGAAACTATAAAAAGAAAAAAAAAATTCAAAACGAAGTAAGAAAGGAAATTAGAAATTAAATAGTGGGGGAGGAAAGAAAGATCGGGCGAGTGACGGCCAGCCGCACGCACGCATCCATCCATCCTTTTATCGAGGGCGGAGGAGGAGGGGAGCGGCGTAGGCGTCCCTTTCGCCTTTTTTTCGAGTCTCTAGAAGCCAATTTTTTCGTTAAAAAAAATTTAAAAATATATATGTGCAGGTTAAAATATATGTAGGGGTAAAATGGCGCGAGCGGTGACGTGGAATCCTGACGTGGCGTGACGCGGTGCTGACGCCACCGGGATAGAGGAAAGTCAGACGAAAGTGATAAGATAAGGGGAAAGGGGGGGGGGACGGACGGCGGGGCCCGCCGCCCGAGGTGACGTGTCGGGTGTGATTGGAGGCGGGCGGGATGCGCGAACACCGAAAGCTCCCGGCTCGTTCCCCTCCCTTCCCTCTCCTCACATGCATGCAACTGCAAACACCACCACCCCCCCAAAAATAATAATAAATTATTATTATTATTATTATTATTATTGAAAAAAACGAAAACTCAGAAAAATATCAGAACTTTGGTGGGGCCCTCCACCGACCTCGGCGGCTCCCCTCGGCTCCGCTCGGCTCGCCTCCCTTTGATGTGTCTTCCCCACACGCTCCACTCCTCTTCGTCGGCTGGAGCTAACCGAGGTTCATTCTTTACCGTTGGACCGTGTCGTTACGGTTGAAACCCGAACGGTTAAACTCCGGCTCTCCTCAACTTCGATTGAGTCCAAAAATAGAATAATTTTAAGAAATTCCTTTTTTTTTTTGAAGAGTTTAGTCGTCACATCAATAATAAGATTAATGAGTTGGGCGAAAATATACTTGATCGTTAATTCGTTATCAATAAATATCTAGATGTGTTGATATTGATTTTGAAAATTTACTCTTTTTTTAAAATCTCTGCTTATTGGGCGATATTCAACTTTCGCACGAAAAGTTTGAGTAATCCAATTAGATCCCTAAAAAGCTTCTAAAAAACATCAGTGTTGCCCTCCCTATTACTTATCGATAATGAAAGACGAGCACTCTCCTGGAATTAATAAAAGGCAAAATTTCCCGAATGATGTGTGCATGTGCATGATGAGTTTGGGATTTAATCATACATCAAGTACGCGGGAATGAGTTGAATTGCTTATAACATGCTTTCGTGGTTCTCGAGACCGTCCATTTTGAAATTGGCATGCTCAACACTGTAAACTCATGGTTCGTATCAAGTTACTTGAGTACGTTGAAAAAGAATGTCCTCCTTTTTTTATCATCTCGAGTTAACAAATGCAACTATGGAATTGAATTCACATGTATAAATGTTAGGCCCCTACGTGGCAACTTCAATTTCGACAAATTAGTTTACCTGGGAAAGATACCAACCACATTTAAGTCTAAGGACCAAAATTAAAGCAGTTAAACTAGATAATGACATTGTACGTTGACATAATTTTAATTCAAAGATGACTTAGTTGAAATCGATGTATGGCTATTTTTCTTCCAAGGTTGTATAATTACAAAATGTCATCATGAAAACTTATAAAAAAAAAAGTTAATGTTTTACGAAAACGACTCAATCTGACAATGACCCAACACTAATAGCCAAGGCAAAAAGGTTCTAAATAATGTGCAACTCCTAGTAGGCTCCTACTTTGATGAAAGAGGTTGGAATGGCACGAATCGTGCGCAAAATAAGGAGCGAGTTTCCCTATATCATATATTCGAAATTGAAACCAACTTGCAAAGGTTGTCTTTACATGAAGTAATGGATATTACCATTGGCATCAATATTATCATACTAAGCGTGTTTGCGTGGGAGGGTATTACCCAAAAATAAGCACGTAAATAGGTCGAGTCTAATATGGTGCCTAACCCGTCCTTAACCTTAATAGAGCTTAAACGGGTTGCAAATTAGGGGTTATTGGGCGAAACTGAAACAATTCAAAGAAATTTGTCTCTTCTTATGAATAACTCAAAATCCTAATATTAAGAGTAAAAAATCCACCCTTCTAAAGAGCATGAGATCACCATACATAATAATGGGTACTTTAAATTCGTGGACCCTAATCAAACTATTAATAACATCTCCGCTTTTTTATTTATTTTATAATTTAGTCCATGGCAATTAATATAATCTCGAAAATCTCCAAAACGGGCTTTCGATTTAGGGTTCTCCATCCCCGACTAGCAAACAAAAACCTGCGCGGGGCACGCTTTGACTTGTCGAGTCAAATCCAACAGTACCCAAAAGTCAACGATGGGAACGCATAACCAAAAACCCTCCCAATTTTCTTTCCACTTTTTTTTTTTTTTCCGAAACAAGCCAAAACAAGAAGATAAATACAAAAAATACAAGCGAAAACCCAGATGACTCAGTCACCAGTGCAACGCCACGTACTTGCCCACCTGTCTAAATTCTAAAATTCTAAATTCTTAGTTAGGTCAAGACCGCCAACAACCTAAATTAATGCCGTTTTCCGTTTTAATTATGGTCGGCAACAGAAATTGGGTCTTCACTGGAAAAGGTCAAAGGGGAATTTCTCATGGTCCATCAAATTTTGTCTTTCTTTTTTTTTAATAAATGGAGGATAATAATGTCGTTATATATTTATTTTGTTTCTGTATATGGTGGTTCGTTAGTGGCTTGTAGTAATTGTATATGACATGTACAAAAATAGTACCTCGAGAGGCTTCCCCCAAAACGAGGTGCATCGACATTATTGGAGAGGAGAAAGGAGGAAATTAGCATTATTTGAATATGGTAATCCTATCCCTATTGCTATGTATGTATAGGATGTCGATAGGTTCAGCTAAGGTACAACTACCATGGACTAATGAGGGTGGCACTTCGAGGTTGGAGTCAGGGTGAGCGATTGAATCGATTGGACTGAACCGAACTACTCTTAATAATTGGTTTAGGAATGTTCATAAGGGGGTCAAATGGGTCTTGGGTTAAAAAATTGAACCGGCCATGACCAATTCGTTTCCCAATTTTACATTGTGAACCTCCTTTGTCCAAGTTTCAGCTTTTTTTTTTTCTTTTTTCTTTTTTCTCTTTATGTTGGAGATGGGTTAAAAATTCGGAAACGTTCGGGACATGCCTTCATTGCTATGTCCTGAATTGCTTGCATAGTACATTCCGTAGGATTGTAGTGTTATAAATTAATGTTATTCCTGATCCTCTGGTCCACCTTGGAATGGCTCGGTCAGTTCTTGATTTCGATAAGATTCGGATTCTTAGTTTGTAAATTACCCATCTTGTAATTAGTGACCACCTGATTAGAGTAGGAATGAGAAGTCATTTTTTTGTTCAGGGAAATGATAGCGTGAGCTTATTTGAATGTTTAAGAAAATCGTATATGAAATTATTAGCGTTTTCAAATATACTTTAATGTAGAAACATCCTTTTTTTTTTTTTTTTTTTTTTTTTTTGAGTTATTGTAAAAAACGAAAAAAGGAAGGGGGATGGCGTGCAAAGAAAAAAGCAGCTCTCGTCCATAAAATGCCTTTTAATTCCGAGACTTTGATGCCACTCCCACTCCAGCACTTAATATAGAGTGGGCCTAATTTTTGTTTACTCTTCTTTTCAACATTGGCCTCACGACTGCCTCCTCTTTTTCTCTCTCTCTCTCTCTTCCTTTTATTTCTTATTTCCGTTTCAATTTGGAAAATATAAAAAAAATTTCATTATTTGAGAGATATGCCGCTATCTCTCGCGACTATCTTTTTTATCCTTCCCTTCTCTTTTTCGATATCAAAAGAAGCTCAATCGGATTTCGCTATACCAAATGCCTCCTCCCAATAATTTAAGCAACATTTACACGGGATGGCTTCCCTCTTTTTTTTTTTTTTTTTGCACATTTTAATGTATGCAATAATAAATATTTTTTCATAAACAATATGATTAATATCATGAAGAAATCCAAATTGTTATACCCATGAGAAATTTACCCCAAAATTAATTTTTAAGTTACAAAATATCCCAAATAGATACACTCATAACATATTTATCCTTCGTTTGTTTCACCATGAAATTGTCAAGTTGGATGACACATAACAATAACTCAATTGACATTGCAAGTTTACGTGGAAATCATTATTGATCTAGGGTAAATTTATCACCGATATATAGCTTAGGGTATCTTAAGTTAACGTGCATAAACAGGGGTCCTTTTTTATTAAAAAAATTGTGCTCACTTGGATTTTTTTTTTTTAATTTTTTTTATAAAAATATTTCTATCTTGATGGAATGGCCTTCACTTCACTTAGAGGGCTTGACTCACTTTGAGGTTGGTCCTCCTCGATGAGATCATGTGTGAATCTTGCTTTTTCCTATTCAAACCTTTCTTTTTTCTCTCTTCTCGGGTCATTTTTTATTGAGTTTTATCTCCCTTTTTTTCCCCCTTCGGACTTCAAAGAATGTAGCCATCAAGCAGGCTTCCTATTCATTTCCAAGGCCGTGCGATGCAATCTTTCTTATCTCCAACTCTCTCCCTTTTTCTCTCTTTTACGGACATGGGGATCAAAAGCAGGGCGCTTGCTGGGCCACAAGCACTCCAGAGGAAAAAGCTCGAGATCGATCGGTGGTGGGGTGACGAGGAAAAGTGCGTCCTTGGGAAGCTTGAAAAGGGCAGCGAAAATGATGCCTGATTTTTGCTTTTATTGCGTTTAGCACAAGGAAGGAATCCGGATAAAAGACGGGGAGATCGAAAAGACTGAAAGGGCACAGCAGCACCACCCAGGAAGCAGCCCCCTCCCCCTCCCGGGACGGGTCTCTTTCTACGAAGTGTTTCTAGAAGCAGGATCCCATGTTTTTCTTCCTGAGTGGGTGGGCCCCGTTCGGGGGTCTTTCCCAAGTCCGCTGCAGCTGGAGGGAGGAATAAAGGGTGGTCCTTTCGGGTTGACGTTGAAGTTGACGGAGCTGTGTTTCGATGACGATCTCGTTGTGTTCAAGGGTGGTGAGCCTGAAGGTGGCAAGAGGAAAGTGCCTGATGCGATGCTGCTTGGGGAATTTCGTGCCATGTCAGGCTTTAGGCTTAATCCTATGAAGGCAGGAATCTGTAATATGCTGGCCTGGCTAATGAACATGCTGCTGCTGATGTGCTAAGAATCCCTGGTTTGAAGGATGGATAATATCCCAGTTTTTAAGTACTTGTTGGGTTCCTTGCGTTCCGGGAAGGAGGGTAAGGCGTTGATGGATCGAATCTTTGTGGAGAATCGCCGGTAGGAATTTGAAGAATCAGTCTTTTCACGGCTAGGCTGCAGCTCATATCTGCCGTTTTGACCGGCAATGCATGTCATGTCGAGACAAGGATATAACTACAGTCGTGATCCGCCCGAACATGACACGATCAATAAATATATCAAACCGTTTCAACATGAACATGATGTGTCTATACGATAGTTCATACGGCATGATTAACACGACCATTTAATGTGCTGACATTTGAGTGCCGATAGCAAGATTTGAGCAAGGTGAGAATGACGGAGCGAGTCACTAGCAGAGCTGAGTTGGGGGTGGTGAATAATAGTGTGGTCTGTGAGATGAAGAAGAAAAGAAGTTATTGGTTGTGCAAATGAGGAGGCATAAACGTTTGGTTGAGTGAATCGATGGAGTTGGAGTAGTCAAGATCTATTTTAACTAGGGTTTTTGTGACATTGGTGTTATTATATTATATAATTTTAAGGATTAAGAAAAACCTTTTTAACTACCAGTAACATACATATTAATACGTATTCAATCAGGTTAACTAATTAAATGGGTTGTGCAAGGACAATTATACCAAACTCAACCTGCTTAGTTATGTGCCATGCCGTGTTGTATAAATGGACGATGTACAATATTGTGAGGCGAAGGAGAAAGGAAGCTATTGGTTGTGCAACTGACGAAGCCTAAGTATTCCGTTGAGTGAATTGAAGTTGGAATAGTCAAGGTATAGTTCAACTAGGTTTTTTGTGTCATTGGTGTTATTACATTATAAAATTTTGAGGATTGAGAAAAAACCTTTTTAACTACTAGTAACATACATGTTAATACATGTTTAATCATGTTAACTAATTAAACGGGTTATGCAAGGACTGTTTATACCAAACCCAACTTGTTTAGTTATGTATTGTGTCGTGTTGTTTGAAAGGACCATGTCCAATTCCATGAGGCGAAGAATAAAGGAAGCTATTGGCTGTGCAATTGAGACCTAAGTGTTTTGTTGAGTGAATTGATGGAGTTGGAATAGTCAAGGTCTAGTTCTTTTTTTTTTTTTTTTTTTTTTGGAAAAATAGTCAAGGTCTAGTTCAACAAGATTTTTTGTGACATTGGTGTTATTATAATAGAAAATTTTAAGCATTAAGAAAAACCTTTTTAACTACCAACAACATATATGTTAATATGTATTTAATCATGTTAACTAATTAAATGGGTTATGTAAGGACCGTTTATGTCAAACTCAAACCTATTTAGTTACGTACCGTGTCGTGTCGTGCAAACAAATCATGTCAAATATTGCTAGCCCTATGTGTCGCACAACATTGCAAGCAAGCTACTGGTGCAATGATTTTCCTTCTTCCAAAGAAAGCAATCAAGGGGGCTGACGGTGACTGCTTTCTGCTTGCATTATATCTTGGTTGCTTCTGAGCAGGGCAGGTTTTATTTGGGTGGTCTGGAGTGATTTTTATAAGCTCAGGTGCAATCCAATAAATATAAGTGTAGTCCTTGGTGCATTATTTATTTTTTTCTTTCGAAATGGAGTGTATGCAAACTGTTTATTTTAAGAATAGGCTGGACAAAAATAATTGCACTTTTTTTATCATAACAAGTATAAAGTAAAAGATGTATGATCCTGCAAATCTATTCCGAATAATTTGAGTAACTAAATTAATAATAAATATTTAAGAACCATATCATTTCGTGAATCACCGGTAAAGTCACTTTGATTCTTGATGAACAGATAATGTGGGACCACTATTATGGTTAAAGCTAAAACCTTTTGAAGTTCAAATGTGGCATGGAATTCTTTCTACTAACATTTTAATTTAATACAGAAAAACTTCAAAACGGATGATAGAAATTTTTTCTTTGATAGAGAACACTCGAGTGCTGAAATCATTTGAAACCCTCTTTGTTAAAAAAGGTAACATAAGACATCTGGTTGGCATGATTCTCGGCACCCTCATCTGCCACTTTCTTTGGTAAAAAAATGGAGAGTAATTCATGATGCAGATAGCAACATCCGCTACAGCAGAATTGGAATGGTTGTAGCCAAGCGCTGGGCCAGAGAGTCCGGTCGACATGACAGGCAAGCTATCTAGTGGGACTTCTGTATCCTAGCTGCTGCCTAGGGAGGACAGCTTTATGTAGGAAGGCTGCACCGGATTTCAAAGCATGATGAGAATGAACTCATGATTAAAAAGGGCCAAGCAATGAGTTGGCATCATCTCCTCTGCTTTCCACTAAGGAGTAGCCCAAGCCAAAATCGATTCCTACAGGTTCAGGCCAAAACTTTCTTCTTTTACATCAGTTCCGGGGCCTACAGCTTGGGACCCCCGGCAAGCCACCTTTATGATGCCCAAAGGGGACATGAATCATTTCATTTCACAGAACAAGTCGTGTCATCTTACCTCAACTTATTAGTAGAATGCCTTTTCCTCATCTCAAGTAACAAATAGGACATTGTGCTCTAGATACCAAAAATTTAAAAGGACATGACTGGATCGATAATCGACTTCTGCATGAATGCAGAACAAAAACCCCCGCGCTAGGTGGTCTGTTTTGATCTTATGTTTTTTAAAACAAGGCAAACGAGAATATCAATCTTGGGTTGCTGCTCCTTGGTTCAGCTCCGCGAACCGCATGCCGACCCTCATTGAATGCTTTAGAAACTTCTCGGCACATCGGTTGACGCAGGTCTCCTCTTGCTTTTGCAAGTTCTTGTGCTTGAAGGAGTCCACACAATCGTTAAAGCATCTCTCAACAAGGGAGTTGTACATTCTCAAACTGCAAATCGGGATATGGAATTTTCATGATTACACTTCTTATAATAACAATCAATCTAATCAAGCTGAGACGCATTCGATGCACGAAAACAAAAAGCATGCCTCGAAAAAGGGTTGCATAGAATTACAATTACTTGCATATCAGCAAGCTGCATACAAATAGTGCTTAGGAATTTGCGACAGCTGATGGCAATCACAAGGTCAGTAGCAGCAGCAAAAAGAGCACCCAACCATAGAGACACGGTGCTATACAAATTCTTAGAAGTAGATCAACTGCATAATAGGAAGGATTTTGTGAAGGAGTATCTCAATAAAACACCTGTTTAAGAAAA
The DNA here is from genome assembly GCA_017140595.1 of Eucalyptus curtisii. Classification (NCBI taxonomy): domain Eukaryota; kingdom Viridiplantae; phylum Streptophyta; class Magnoliopsida; order Myrtales; family Myrtaceae; genus Eucalyptus; species Eucalyptus curtisii. The sequence goes on from CM029498.1 coordinate 33,637,529, forward strand.
GTTGGTAATTTTTTATTCACCATCTCTCTCGTGTTATGTGTAATCAATACATTAAAAATAAGAACATTTCCATATATAAAGTATACTTAACAAGTGTCTTGGGCTCTCCCTAATAAGACCCATGATATAACTTTATTTCACAGCAAGTGGCCTTCCACCACTTTGTCTAATGGATCTACATACAAAGGAACAAAGACTTAAGTATAGTTCTTACAGCGTAGAAGTTACAATTCACTGAATAACTCAATGATTATGATGGGATTATGTCATTTCATTTTTCAAATAAACTTCCAAACATTGTAGAGAGAAGCCAGAAGACATGGAAAATGCCAATCACCCACATACAGTGTGAGTAATTTTTCCCTAATCAGTCACCCAACTTGGTGATTTCATCCTCTTCCTTAGACCATACAAAGAAATTCCAGAACAAGATTGATGAGTTTGTAGAATAAAGGATGGAAATTTGTTTCTGCAGGCAAATGTGAGAGATAGTTAAAATGAATGTAGTAAGTTTTGGGCCAGCCCATTCCCATCTCCTGTTAACCTGTCAGGCACTAAACTCCTACATCCATCCTTCCCTCGGCTTTTGGGAGCTCAAGCAAGACCAACTTGTGCAACATGCTATCTTCATTCCGAATCCAAGTAGGTAATGGCGTGCAATTAATGTCAGCCCAATATTGCATAGCATATCTTTACACTTTGATACAAGCCAGAACTTTCATACAAGACACAGGATGAATGAAGTAAACAAAAGTTCTTAAGCAATAACATGGTTATAAACAACTTCCATGTAGCCAATTCATTGTTAATATGAATAGCAAACAGACATGACGATAAAAAAAAAAAAAAACTCTACTGGATATGAACTATGATGCCCACAAATTTCGACAAACTTAACAAGAATCCAGGAGAGAACAAAATGCGCATGTCGTTCCCAAAACGTCCAGAAGCAGCACGCAAGCTACACCGGTTTTAAAGGAGAACATTTCTTATAGCTTCACAAGAACATAGAGCTGCAAAAGACAAATCCAGATGCAACCCTTTTTCGGTAAGAACATAGGCAAATGTGAAGCCAAATGCATAGCGCACCCATGTTGATAGAGAACCATCACATTTACAGGTCCGAACCGGATCTGCTTAGCACGATTTCTCCGCCAGACAAACGACAATTGAAGAAATTCCACATTGCAGGAAGTAAAAGAAGCTAGTAAGCTTCATATAGTGAAATGTCAATCCCCCATCACTCCTTCAAGAACAAAACACAGCGAAATGCAAACTCTCCATCCTCGGCTCCCCAGAGTATGAAATCGGCAGGTAAAAAGCGGAACTTTTAAGAGACCCGCCAAACCCTTTAATCCACATTAGCAGATACAAGTGGCAAACCACACCAAGCTGATGTGGAAGACCCGACATGATTGTTTAGAACTCGAACTAAACCACTCGAATCACGCAAGGCTAATTCCATCGGGCATAACTACGCGTCCAGCGACGAATGGCGAACTACGAGTGAGGTTAAAGAAAGCAAGCGAAGGAGGCGGGAGGGAGAGAACCTGTCGCGGATCTGGAGCTGGTCGATCATGGCGGACATTCTAAGCTTGTCTTCCTCCGGAAGATTGTCCAGGTCGCCCATCATGCTCTTGTCCATCTCGCCAAAACTGAGGTATGCCAAGCTCCCTCTTTTAATCGCCGCAGAGCTGGGTCGCGCAGGCGTCGGAAACGAGATAGGTCCGGCGGCGGCGGCGGCGGCGGCGGCGGCGGCGCGGTGCGAGGGAGAGGAGAGAAGAGAGACTGAGAGAGAGAGAGAGAGAAGAGGCGGAGGCTGTGGGCTTAGAAGAGAGGTAGGGTTTCGGTTTCACTTCCTCACCGTACAAGGCGTTTGCTTGTTTGAAAATTAACTATTTGAAAAATATTTTTAATTAATTACTTATTTTAAGCGAAATAAATGATCCCCTCAAGAAATTTTTTTCCAAACCATCAATCTTCACGACAAAACCCATATTACTATATTATCATTTTATTTAATTTCCACATATATATCCATTTTAACCGACTTAGGCTTTTAACAAACACTACCATGTAAAAATTAAACGGATATCATTACAGTTGTCGAATGAGTCATTTTCTTAAAGATTGTTCAAATGATGTTTCTGAAATTATTAAATTCACCTTGAATCTTGATCAGTAGATATCTCATTGAAATCCTGGCCCAAATGTTAGATTTTAGATTAGATTGATGGTATTATATGTTGCAATTATTATTATAATTATGAAATTAATATAATTATATTTATCATCAAAGGTTAATGGCTCAACTAACGTGAGCATAATCGACATGACTTGTTAATGGCTTAACTAATATGAGCATAACCGACATAAATTTCCCTCGTTTGTAAATAGACATGTCTACTTAGTTCAAAATAAAGAAGAATTCCTTGAAGCAATCCTAGTGTGTCGCTTGAGTTTTCTCTTTTGAAATATTCTGTGGCGATTTTAAGAAGTGTTCGATAGAGTCTTGTTTGTATAATACCGAAACAAATAGGTTTCAAGGTGTTGTATTTTGAGAGGCATAGGTCGTAAAGTTGCTTAGCACCGTTGACAGAAACGAATTGTCTTAAGGAGATTCGGCTAGCCGTACCTTACCTCCTATTTATTTTGTTATTGCTTTCTCGGAAATATTATTTTTTTGATTACAACAAACAATATTGCACATTTTTTTTCTCTAATACGTAATTATATTTCCAACAATCATTAGACGATTAACTTTTGTTACTGTTTTTTGGTTTGTCATAAAATCGAGATGACTAATAACAATCAAGTACCTAATGATATCCAGAATATTTCTAGGGTCGTTCCTATGGTCGTTCATTTCGACTAGTAAGGTTCCAACCTCATGGCCTAGTATTGTAGCAACAAATGTTGCAAGCCTTTCGGCTGAAAGCATCTATGGTGGTACGGGTATTAGTTGCTTAACTGATATACTTGGGACTATTTTTCAAAATAGAGCAAGCCAAATGGCGTATGATTTAATTTTTGAAGGGATGGTTCAACAGGCTTTGGCTAATTTGATGATACCAACTCCAGTAACACCAAATGAGAAATCGGAGAAATTCATCGATGTGGGCTTTAAGCAATGGTAACAGGAAAATGTTATTCTATCTAACCGCATTGAATCCGGTCAAGTTCTTATAGGAGGTGTGCCCAATAATTAGTCAGAAGAGCAAGATGTCACGATGCTTAGGGCATAGGAGGCTTGGAAGCACGGGGACTTCCTATGTTAAATTATATCATTAACTGTATAGTAAATTTCTTGTATGATGTATATTGCAACTTTGAGACTGCTAAACAATTATGAGAGTCTTTAGAAAAGAAATACAAAATTGAGGATGCGGACATCAAGAAATTTGCGGTTGCCAAATTTTTGGATTTTAAAATTGTGGATTTTAAATCTATCATGAACTAAGTTTAGGAAGTGCAAATTACTCTGAACAACATCTTTACTAAAGGAATTCACTTATTGAATCATTTCAAGTGGCAGCTATTATTGAGAAGCTACCTCTAAGCTGGTTAGACTTCAAAAATTATTTGAAGCACAAACGAAAAGAGATGAGTCTTGAAGATCTCATTTTGCACCTCAAAATCAAGAAGGATAATAGGAGGAATGCAAATCCTCCTATAAAACCAAAGGCTAACACTGTTGAATTTTCCAATTCCAAGCAAGATAGAAAGAGGAAGAAGTCATTTCAAGAGAAAGGCAAGTGGAAGAAACAATCCTAGCAAGTCCAAGGGACATGCTATGTTTGCAATAAGCCTAGCCACTAGGCTAAGGATTACAAGAAATGTCCAAACAAAGGCAAGAGTGGTGTTGCAACCATGCATCTGAATTTGACAGAGGATGAGAGACTAATTGCCGTGGTGGTATCTGAGGTATCCTTGGTATAAAAAAATATCGATTGGTGGTTAGACACAAGTACCACAAATCATATCTGTGTGGATAAACACCTGTTTTTGTCTCACGAAAAGGCTGAAGAATAAGAGAAGCTTTATATGGCTAACTCAACATTAGCAATTATCGTTGGAAGAGGAAAAGTGATTGTGAAATTTACCTTTGGCAAGTAAATCCCGCTAAATGCGCTGCATGTATCGGAGATTCGGAAAAATCTAATTTCTGGACCATATTTGTCAAAAAGGGTTTCAAAATAGTATTTGAATTGGATACATTTGTACTTTCCAAAGGGGGATGTATGTAGAGAAATGGTACTTGTATAATGACATATTCAAAGCTAATGTGGTTATCATTGATGCAAACTCGAAATTCTTGTACCCAAAGCTATTAATAAAGAGAAGCCTTTAGTTTGCATTGTTGTGTCTTCTTATCTATTCCAAGGTTTGAGTTGATGCCCATTACAAGTGTGAGACTTGTGTTGATGATAAGTTTGCTATGAAATTATTCAAATCGATTAAAAGATCAAATGAACCTTTACAATTAATCCATAGTGATCTATGTGATTTAAAATTTGTGGAAAGTAGAGGTAGAAAGAAATACTTCATGACTTTTGTAAATGATTGTACTTGATTTTACTATATTTATCTATTAACTAGCAAATATGAGACTATGAGTATATTTGTCAAATATAAAAATGGTTAATACCTTAAAAACCCTAAACTTGTATACCTGTGACAAATTTATCTCAAACTATTTTTTTGATCATGAAAAACCCCAAACCATACACCCGTGACAAATTTACCCCGACTAACCATAAAAAATCGTAAATTGATACATTTATGACAAATTTACCCCAAACTAATTTATTCGACCGCAAAAAATTCCAAACTGGTAAATTTGTGACAAATATACTCTCCGCTAAATTAGATTAATACCACAAAAAAATCACAAAAATTGTAAATTATGATAAATGGAGCGTAAAATCTCAAATTGATATACCGGTTAATTGTCACATATCATTTAACTTAATAATTTGACAATATAATTTAACGAAAACTAATAGAGGGTAAATTTGTCACAAGTGTACCAGTTTTGGGTAAATTTGTCAAATGTGTACCAATTTGGGGTTTTTGGTGGTTAAAAAAATAGTTTGGGGTAAATTTGTCACGGACGTACCAGTTTGGGGTTTTTCAAGGTATTAACCCATATAAAAATGAAGTCGAGAACCAACTTGATAAATGAATCAAAGTGCATAGGTTTGACAAAAGAAAACAATATAGTTCTTCAAATTTAGAGGAGTTATGTATTAATTTGGGGATAATTTTTCAAACAACTGCACTATACACCCCGCAGCAAAATAGAGTTGATGAATGGAAGAATAGAACTCTAAAAGAGATGGTTAATGCCATGCTCCTAAGTTCGGGTTTACCTAAGAAATTATGGGGGAGACAGTTTTAATTGCAAACTATATTTTAAATAAGGTGTCTTAGAAGAAAACGGGTAGAATTTCATATGAGTTATAGAATGGAAGGCTACCATCCTACAATTATTTGAAAGTCTGGGCATGCCTAGCCAAGGTGGCGATTCCTCCTCCTAAACAAACTCGATTGGGACCTAAAACGGTGGATTACATATTCATCGATTATGCTCAAAAAAGCAATACATACAAATTTTTGGTTTACAAATAAGAAAATGTGGAAATCCATGCTAATACATTTCTTCAATCTAGGGATGTTGAATTCTTTGAGGATATATATCCTGCAAAAATAAATCATGGTGAACTTTGTCATAATAGCTTTAAAAAATCATAATTTGAGAATGATGAAGTTGAGACACACGAAGCCGAACTTCAAACAAGCAAGTGGTTGTGGATTGAAAAATCTTTCGGACTTGAATTTATAACATACATGTTAGAAGGTGAGCCTTAAATGTCTCAAAAGGCAATACCAACTCCATATGCTCCTTACTGGAAGGAAGATGCTAACAATGAGATTAATTCTATTAGAAGTAATCACACCTGGAATTAGTTGATCTTCCATTAGGAAATAAACCAATTTGATGTAAATGGATTTGTGGGGGTTGTCGATTAGATCAATAATGAGTGGAGCTGTGTGAGTTGCTGTTGCTGCTACTGGCAAATATAAATTTGCTATCTAAACTGGGTCTAAGGGTAGGGATGCCTGAGTTTCTATGGTAGGATTGCTTATTTTTTTTGTTTTGTCTTTCATTATTGCAAGGTTCTTCCAAGATTCGATATTCAGCTTCTTGTTTAGTAAGGTAATCTTTTCTTTGAGTGTGGTTTATTTCTACTTGCGTGTGGTTTCAATGGACTGATATAGTGGCCGGTTAGGCATCTTTTCATTTAACTCTTACCATGTATATTTCATTGGAGTAGATTGTTGATTAGATTCTAGAAATCATCTACTTTGGAATGGTCTTCTTCCTAGTTAAGCATCTTATCATTTTACTGCCGTTCCTCGACAATTTCAGTTGTTTCTTGTTGTTGTTCACCGTTGTATTCCTGGTATTCATCGTCAATTTCTGTTGTTCATCGCTGCTGTTTACTGCTACTCGTTGCTATCTACTGCTACTCGCTATTATTTATTGTTGTTCGCTGTTGTTCGTTGCTATTTTGCTGTCATTGGCTGCTGCTGCTATGCCATCATCTCTGTTATTTGCTTCTAGTCATTGCTGGCGCATCCTTCTAGTTGCTTCCCACAACGTGCTTCCGGTTGATACCAATCTTCCTTAATTAACTTTAATTAATAAATCTTGTGACAATTGATAATAACATGCTTATTTTTTTAGTACATCTAGATTATTGAATTCTTTTACATCATTCTATTTAATCTGAATTATTTTTGTTTTTTTTTTGTCATTACATGTACTTGTAGTATATATTAAACTTATAGTTCTTGTAATTATTATATTTTTTGTAGAATGTCTTTTAGTTCAAGTATGGCTAGTAGTACTTCAAGTATACAACCACCTCCTTCTAGCAATGAAGTTGTAAAACAACCATTATGGAGGTATGTTACGAAATTAGTTAATCATAATGATGCAGGGGAAAACTTATCTTGGAGATATAATTTTTGTCAAAAAAATTTTAGGAGTTCATACACAAGAGTGACGGGCCATTTGTTGATTATAAGTGGAAAAGAAATTGAAAAATACACAAAAGTAGAAAAGATGATCTTTTGGAGATGGAAAGATTAGAGGAAGAAGTCGATACTAAATTAATGAGTATTGCACCTAGAAATGTACCTTTGCCCCTTTCTAGTTTTTCACTTAGTGGTGATGGTGATGGAATGGATTCATCATTTAACTCCAAAAAAAGGACTGTTAGAAGTGGGAGTGGAAAATCACTTGAGAATGCATTTAATATGAGTCAACAGGAATGTCTAGATTGTGAGATTATTAGGATGTTCTATTTGGCGGGTTTGCCATTTAACCTAACAATGAACTATTATTTTCAATCCGCTTTCACTTATATCGCTAATCATAATATTGTGGGATATCTACAATCGAAATATAATTTCTTGATGACCACTTTGTTGCAAAAAGATAAGGCAACTATTAATAGGTTGTGTGCACCTACTGAAAGCATGTGGAAGGAAAATGGTGTAACTATTATGAGTGATGGATGGAGCGATTCACAAAGGAGACTGCTTATTAAGTTTATGGCGGTATCGGATGGAGAACCAATATTTATAAAATCGGTTGATTGTTTGAGAGAAACAAAATATATGCATTTCATTTTTAACTTGTTGAAAGAAGTTATCAATGAAATTAGACATGAGAATGTGGTCCAAGTAATTACGGATAATGCTTCAAATTGTAAGAGCATGAGACAACTCATTGAGCAAGAATTTCCCTCCATTATATGGACACATTGTGTAGTGCACACCATTAATGTAGCTTTGAAAAACATTTGTGCTCCTAGAAATACGAAGATTAATCAAGTAGTTTATGAGGAATGTATTTGGATTTCAGATATTATGCAAATCAAACATTTCATCATGAACCATTCCATGAGATCAACAATATACAATGAGTTTGTTAACTTGAAGTTGCTTTCCGTAGTGGATACACGTTTTGCTTCGATGATTGTGATGTTTATGAGATTCAAGTTAATAAAAGTTGTATTCAAAGCATGATGATTTGTGATAAATGGAATATCTATCGAGATGATAATCAAGGGAAAGCTAAATTTGTCAAGGAGAAGGTATTGGATGATTTTTTATGGGATTCGATTGATTATATAGTTTTCTTTACGGCTCCTATTTATGACATGCTTGCTTAGAATTTGTGACACCGATAAACCTTGTCTTCACTTAGTTTATGATATGTGGGGTTCAATGATCGAAAAAGTGAAAAAAAGTTATATATACACATAAAGTGAAAAGGCTAAATGAAGAGTTCACATTTTATGAGGTGATTCATATAATTCTTATGAATTATTGGATAAGGAACAACACTCTACTTCATTGCTTGGCACATGAGTTAAATCCTAGGTAAATTCTAAAATTGAATGAGATTATTACTTTAGTAGTTATTCTTACTTTGATATGATAATATAATACTCATCTTATTTATTATTATTTTCTATTTTTATTTTATTTTATTAAATAAAGATAATGTAGTGGTCAATGGCTCAATGAAATCCTACTCGAGTTTCTCCATAGAAGAATAAGGAGATCAATCAAGAAAGACTAAAATACTATATGAAATACTTTCCTAACTTGAATGAGCACAATAAGGTGAATTTGGAGTATGTAGATTTTGCAAGTAAAAATGAGGATTTTACAGATTTTGATTCCATTCAAAAATCGGTATTTTATTGATCCTAAGGCTTGGTGGGTTAATCATGGTGCATGTGCATTGATGCTTCAAAGCATAACCTTCAAGCTTCTTGTATAATCTTCTTCTTCATCATGTGCTAAGAGAAATTAGAGTACTTACTCATTTGTGCACTCGTTGAGAAAAAATAAGATGACCCAAAAATGTGCAGAAGATTTGATTTTTATTTATAGCAATCTCTGTCTTCTATCAAGAAAAAACCGATAATACGCAAAAGGAGAGACTAAGATTTGGGATATTGGCGAAGATGCATTGGACACAATTGAAGATATTGGGGTGTTTGAAGTTGCAAGTCTTTCACTTGATGAATCGAATATGGAGTTTATTGTATTTTCTGAAGAAGTGGATAATGTTGATGAATGATTATTTGTTATACTTGATGGTGAAATGTTGATTTTTTTTTCTTATTGTTAAATCTTAAATATAATAATGGAATGTGGATTACTTGCTTTTTCCTCCAAGTTTTATGGATTATTGCAATGGAATGTAGTTGAATTTGTCAAATTAAAACAATGAAAGATATTAACAAATATGATATTAATGTTTTTAGTATAGATTAATTCTAGGCTCTTTTATTATTATTTATTTATTTGTGCATTTATATAAAAAAATATACATTTAATATATAACGTGTCGGAACGTGTTGGAATTCTTTACTTTTTAAGAAATGACGTATTGACGTGTCGTGTCGTGTTACATGTCGCGTGTCCGTGTCAGTGCTACATAGGTGAAAACTACATTCTTGAATGATAATCTCGACGATGATATTTATATAGAACGACCTGAAGGATTCAAGATCAAAGGACAAGAACACAAAGTGTGTAGATTTGCCAAATTACTGTATGGACTTAAACAAGCTCATAAACAAAGGCATGAAAAATTTGACCGTATGATGATCCAAAATGGATATAAAATCAATGAGTTTGACAAATGCACATATACTAAATCCACGACTTTTAGATGTAGAGTTATGTGTCTATATGTTGATGACTTACTGATTTGGAGATAACATTGAGGTTATCAAAATCACCAAGAATATTTTTAAGTAAAACTTTGAGATGAAAGACAGTGTTGTAGATGTTATACTTGGCATCAAGATTTTAAGGAATTATGATGATCTAGGTTGAGAGGTTTAAAAAGGGTTCAGACGGTTGGAGTACTCTCAAGTGATTGACAGTATCATGTACATCATGAACTATGCTAGACTAGATATTACGCACTCAGTAGGAAAACTAAGCTACTATACAAACAATCTTGGTCATGAGCATTGGAATGCTCTTTTGAAAATGTTGAGTTATTTGCAAAGAACCAAGGACTATGTTTTGCAATATAACAGATGTCCAGCTGTTTTAGAAGGCTATGATGATGCCAACTGGATTTTGGATTTCGATTAATCAAAATCAACTAGCGGATATGTTTTTACACTAGGAGGTATCGTAGTATTGTGGAAATCTTCCCAGCAAACTCTAATAGTGCGTTTCACGATGGAATTTGAGTTTGTTGCCTTAGATAAAGCTGCTAAAGAAATAAAGTGGCTTCGCCGTTGTGGCTAAAACCCATGCCTTCGATAAGCATTCACTGTGACAATGAAGCAACGATTTTAAGAGCACAAAACATGATATATAATGATAACTCTAAACACATTCGCCATAGACATAATATTATAAGGCAGTCGCTCTCAAATAAAAAAATTTCTTTGGACTTTGTAAAGTCAAAAGATAACATTACGTATCTGCTGACAAAAGGTTTGTCGAAAGAGCAGATAAATTGTGTATGGAGGGGAATGATGTTAAAAGAGGTTCTAAGATGGACACCTAACCTAGCAATTGGAGTTCCCATGGACTAGGTTTAATAGGATAAGGCAAATTTTGGAAACTATAATTTGTGCACTAGCTCCCATTCCTATGATGCAATAATAATACCTACAACATTTAAATAGCATACTATGCATTTAATGATTCTTATAACTTGGATTCCAACATCCTAATAAGGTATGGTGGGATACCTTTGATAAGAATGCACTTATATACATGGAGCTAGCTAACTCTAACTCGATAAAAATCTTTAAAGACTAGATTTTTTAAAGTACGCATGAATCCTGAGAGGTTCATGGCCAAAAGAATGAACACAAACAAGAACCAATCTTGATCCAGAGATATTCTATGTGAGGTCTATTGTCTGGGCCTACTCCACCAATCGGGGATTCAAGGCTTAGTCCACTGACTAGTAGCTAGAGCTACCTATCTTGATGTAGTGTATTTTCACAGGCACACTTGGATTTCTTCGAGTTAAGAATGTTCTGTTAAGCCATTGATGTGGGGGATTGTTGTAATTATTATTATTATTATTATTATTATTATTATTATTATAGCCGCTATGTCTATTTAAGTCACGTCCTAATTGTTGTAATTATGAAATTTATTATTATATTTATTATTAAAGTCATGACTCATTAATGGCTCAACTAATATGAGCGTAACCGACATAAATATCCCACATGTATAAAGAGATGTGTCAACTTTGTTCAAAATAGAAGAAGAATTCCTCAAAGCAATCTTAGAGCATCTCGAGTTTTCTTTTCTAAAATATTCCTCTAAGTGTGGCAATTTTAAGAAGTGTTTGATAGAGTCTTCTTTGTATAATGCTGATACAAATAGGTTCGAAGTGTTGCATCTTGGGAGGCATAATTCGTAAAGCTGCTTAGCATCATTGGCATGAATTAATCGTCTTAAGGGGATTCGGCTAACCGTACCCCATGTCTAATTTATTATGTTATTGCTTTGTCGGAAATATTATTTTTTTGATTATAATAAATAGTGTTGCGTATTTTTTTCTAATACATAATTATATTTCCAACATTATGCTTTATCTAGATTTTAGCGGATGATACACTAGTAGAATTTTAGCCGATGATATACTAGTAGCTCCATAAAAGAAATTGACAACCTCAAAGTAAATAGATTTGACTATGATTATTCAGGCCATTAGTTTGCTAAGATTGTTTCCTTTCTTTTTCAAAATTATTAAGAGAAACGTATACTTCTATTAGGAGTCGAGTTTTAAATTTTGTATAATAATAATAATAATATAGTATAAATCAGGGGTGTAAAAAATTCTCCAACCGAACAAAAAATTTCAAATCTTTTCAATTCAAATCTCCTTTCAGTTCGGGTAATAGGTGAAGAGTGAGAATCATCATAGTTTCATAAAACCGAAACACGTTCCAGAAAACGCGAAGCCATCCCAGAACGTTTGCTTCTCTGTTGCCGTTTGCACTTCGATCGCCAAGCACACGCTCTCCACTTGTTCTTCTCATTGCTGTCAAGCTGGTCCTTGATCTTGTCGGTGAGGCATTCCTTGTGTTCGTCCTTCTTGTTCTTGTATTGCTTGTGGCCTCCTCCTCCCACGTGAAAGGTCTCTTCATTCTTGTGGATGATCCCCGGCATTTTCGGTCTCTCTGTATGGTTTGATCTTGTAAAGGTGACGTGAGTGCTCAAATAGAGGAAGTAAATTAAAAAAAGACCAACGCCAGAGGAGATTTATGTTTCAAATGGGGTAGATTCTCATACATTACTCAAGATAACAATACAAATGGTTTCTAAATTTTGGCCTAATGTATAATGTGATCCATGAATATTTAATTTATTAATGCAATCCATAAACTTTAGCTCAACATGCAATATTGTCCCTAGACTATCAATCTATTCAATTTGGTTGATAGATGTTCAACTTCGTTCATGAATTATATGAAAACTTTTAATGTTGTCCCTAAACTTGAGTTATTGGAATGAGAATATTGAATATTTTTATATAGCCGATGGATTAAATTGAATGTGTACAAAAAGTTTCGGAATCACATTGAACAAATTAAAAATTCAAGAACTACATTGGACCGTATTGAATAGATTAAAGGTTGAGGAATTACATTATACATTAGGCTAATAATTAGGAACCATTTGTGTCATTTTATGTTATTTCTCTTTTTTTAGAAAGAAGCTATTTCAATTGGCCATGGGAAGGACAATTGCAGAGGCGGGGATAGGGAAAGAAGGGGGTTGAAGTGACGATCAGGTGGATCCAGATGGTCGATTCTTGCCGTCAAGCTTGAAGGTGGGCCGAAGGTAGCCAGCAACATCAAGGGCAAGGGAAAACGGGGATGGCCACAGAGAATGGATAAAGAAATGAGGAGAGAGAAGAAGAAAGGAATGCCCAAATTGAACCGAGTCAAATTACGTTTTTAATTCGGTTCACAAGAAGCATGCCACTTTTCCAACGTAACATTCGATTTGGATATAGATGAAACCCAATCCGACGTGTTTCAAACCAAACCGTTGACATATCTATGAACACAAGAGGCAGGAATCATGGTCTGGAGTCGAAATTATTTAAGATTAGAATCAACCGAAAGCGATGTTAATCCAACCATGGATTCGGACTGGACTTCGAGAGAGAATTGGGCTGAAAACCGAGGGAACCGAGCCCCGCCCCCACGGACTGCGCAGTAGCCGGTAAAAGTAGGCAGGAGCGCAGCGGAGGGAGGATTGATTAACATAATCGACGTACACGCCACGTGTCGCGCGCAGGCGAAGACGCAAGGCATCTTCTCCATCTCCTTCTTCTTCTTCTTCGTCAAGGTCTTCTGCTGTTGTAATAAGAAACTCCGCCACTGAGCTCCCCTCGATTCGATTAGGGTTTTTTTTCTTCTCTGCTAATTTCTCTTGCAGCGGGCCAGTCTTCAGCTCTTCTTCCCGCTTCCCTCGATCGCCGGTCGACGTTCGCATCCGAGCAGGTAACATCGCCCCCCCGCATCTGAATCTTCCTACAGTCTAGAGCGCTCCCGCTCTTCTTCGTTGCACGGGGAAATGGAGGTTTGGGAGTTGGGGGATTTGTTGGACGGCTTGTTGTGCGTTTGTTATGGCTTGAAATGTTCGATCTTTGCTGCTGAATTGGATCTCTGACTTGATGATCTCACCGCTCAGAGCTCCGCAATTTTTTATTTTTTTATTTTTTGGTTGAGGTGGGAGTGAGATGCTCTCTCCTGTTTCTTTTTTTAGCTACGTAGTTTTGGTCTTTGACTTTTTGTGGAGTTCTCTTGTTGTCACTGGCTTTACCGGGAAGTTTGTACTGATCAGAATGATCTTTGCTGCATACTTTGCACTGGCAGCCATCGGGGACGTTGGTTGTTGCCCGACGAAAAATGGGTCCATTTTCACTCCTTACGGATACCCCTAAGTTTTAGAAGTGACTCTAGCAAAATGTCGGTGACCAGTCCTGCTCGTGTCGATGCTCGAACTGTTTAATGGACTCCCACTTAAAACGATGATAAGACGCGTCTCGAACGCTCTAGTTTCTGAAGCGGCTATGTTATATTCTTTGGTTGCTAGCAAAGCCTTTCGGTTAATTATTGCTTACGAGCTATTTTTGAGATGATAACGATGGCAATGACTAAATGTACAAAATGGTTGATGATTGGTTGGAGAGATGGAGCAGCAAAGAGAGATGGTTGCTCTTGGCATGTTGCTGCTTGCTCATCTGTATCATGTGGCACTTTAAATGTGGTTACAATGATTGAGAATGTCGGAACCTTGCCTTTGCAAAGCATTACTTTCATCGAAGTCCTCATCCTAGGTTTTCTTTTTCTGTATGCTCGTGAATTATGAGAACAGTTTTCAAATTTTTTTTAGGAGAAATGGCTTTCTGGATTTTCCTACATGCTCTACTTTGTGGATTTTAAACATGGTTTGTCGGAAGTCATAGCACCAGTTTTGATACTTATTACAACATGGAGGGAGAATTTTGTAGTCAACCTTGCACTCGATTTTGATTGGGTACTTTATTTTGACCTTAATCGGATGCTCAAGTTACTATTTTATTTCAACGTTAAGGAGAGTACTTCATGTAACTTCCATTTCGAGCTTTAGATTTGATCTATTGTCACTCACCAAAGGTTTGCATTCTGGAAAACATGGGCTTCCATTTGATCTTCTTAGGATTACAGGGAGAATTAGATTGAACCAATAGTCAGAGTTGGGTGAGTTAGGGTCCGTTTGATAACTTTTCTCATGCTGAAATGTGACATTATTCCCTCTGTTTGATTAATGATGTCAATGTCATTGTCACCCAACAGTTTTATATTCATTTGAAACTTGGGAAGGAACCTACTTAATGTAGGACACTGCACAGGGCCAGCAGTAATCAGTTCACTCTGTTTATATCTGGACTTTTGTTCTCCAACGTTTTGTAGTATTTTCAGGTCCTATCCAATTTTGATTTTCACACTGTCTGTCTTGTCTTTTTTTTTGGCGGAAAACTTTCCTTTCTCACTTACTGCACATTTTTCTAAGGAGAACCTGCTCTCCTATAGGGAAATGATATTTGTATGCACAATTATTATTCTAACCTAATTGGAATGGGTGAGCGTGCCTGCAGTGTGTGTGTGTGTGTGTGTGTGTGTGTGTGTGTGAGAGAGAGAGAGAGAGAGAGATTACTAGGTTGTTAAAATAGAAATGGCTTTAAGCATGTGAGGAAACTTCTTGATGATCTGCTTCCCATAAGAACTACTCAAATCATTTCTAAGAGGTTTTTTACTTTCTATTCAGTGGTAAGGATTGCAGTTGACTGAGTCGCTTTTGTGATTGTTTGTCCATTTATTTCCAGGAATTTATTTTTATTCACTGTGGAGACCAAAGAGTCCCGGTGCTTGCTTACTTTTAACTTTGTCCTATGAAATGCAAATGATGATGAATACGCAATTTCTTAAATATGTTCAGAAACAAACCAAAAACTTTGCATGTATTGATTGTTTAAAGGCTCCATGTCAAGCTTGATTTAACATGTGCAAAGACGTTAACAGTTGACGAATATTGTGCGAGTTGCCACTTCTTTTTATAATTGTTTTTTTTTTCAGCAGTAATTACAACTGAGATTGTCCTTATTGCATAATCTGATAGACTGGTACGAAGCAATCATTTTACACATGTCAAGATTCTGATGGTCATGAAACAACTGAGTCTTTGCTTGATAACCAGTATCGTGCATGTTGACACTTCTTTTTATAGCTGGATTTTTTTGGCAGTAGATACGACTAAGAATGTCCTTATTACATAGTCTGATAGAATGGTTTGAAGCGATCATACTAAACATGGCAAGATTCCGATGGTGATGAAACAACTCAGTTTTGTCATTGCTTAAATTTCAAATACAACCAAGCAAATTTAGTAGGTCCTACAAATTCAGCTCTGAGACTCTTGGGACTTGTTTTTATGAAATTTTTGCGCCAGGCTCTTAGATTAGAACAAATCAAAGATTAGCATTTGAATGAAGGAATGCGAAATTGAGCAATTGAATCTAAAACTTATCTGGAACTTAATGGAAGTAATGCTTCCGAAATCAAACAGTTGTTCTTGGTCTTTATTTGATTACCATCTCTACCTCTGCTATAATAGACATAGACCATAGACAGAGAGAGCATCTTAATTGGGCTGCCATAATGCAGAGCACTAAAGTCTATGTATTTTGATTGGAAAAATGTGGAGCAGCACAGAATATGCTAGTTGATGTATTTATTTGAATTGAGAAATACTGTGGCTTCTCTGTCAAAGTACAGTTTATGGACTTAGTTCCTATTACGTGAAAATTAGCAAAACTCTTTTCCCATTCCCCCCTTTTTGGATGAACAATTCTCTAGTAAAAGCCATTTGTCTTAAGAGGTCAGAACTTAGAGAAAGTTTTCTTAGTTGCAAAAGTACTGTTGACTGGTGGTACATATACTGTGTTGAAGAGTTCCTTGAATTATGATGAGTGATTAGCACTTCCCCCCCATTTTAGCCCTGTCGTGGGTGATAAGTGAGAGCACCTTTCAAACAAGACTTCTTTATATGAGGGAACTGATTCAGTAATTTGCGTTGAGATGTCATGATATATGCTACTACAATAGTGGGAAAAGCTATGTTATTTTGTGGTTATGCATGTATTAGTGTTACATTATGGAATTTGGTTGGAAATTGTGCAACATTTGGAGTTCTTGCAATAGGAACCTTTCAGCATTATGCTTGGACAGCAGAATTTCGTGTTCCCATGGTGAGTCCTGATCAAATTTTGCTGATTTCTAGAGGGACAGGGAGAGGAGACTATGTCAAGTAGCAGAAACACCCATTGGTGTTACCAATGTAGACGGCCAATACGATTACGAGGGCGAGATGCAGTCTGCCCCATATGTATTGGAGGATTTATTCAAGAACTTGACCTGGTGCACATTAACCGGCTCGATTTCTTTGGACTTGATGATGAAGGTCATGACACACACTATCGGATGATGCAGCAAGCATTCTCAGCATTGGTGGGGCAGCGATTGGCAGATAGAAGCCATAGCCATGGCATCAGGGGTAGATCCAATCTACTTTCTGAGCGTAACTCTGGAGTTAGTCCTATTCTGATATATGGCGGCCCCATGAGGTTGTCTGCAAGTAATGGAATTGAGGCCCTTTTTAATGTTCCTGGAATTGGATTGACAAGGGGTAACGGGGGCGACTATTTTATAGGGCCTGGATTAGAAGAACTGGTTGGAGACCTTGCTGCTTCTGCTAATGAACGTCGGGGCCCTCCGGGCCCTCCTCCTGCGCCGAGGTCTTTGATCGATTCCATGCCCACTATTAAGATCTCGCAGAGGCATCGTCGTTCTGATTCACACTGCCCTGTTTGTAAAGAAGAATTTGAGCTTGGGTCAGATGCAAGGCAAATGTCATGCAGCCATATTTATCATTCGGATTGCATTGTCCCATGGCTAGAACAGCACAACTCATGCCCTGTTTGCCGCCAAGAACTGCCACCTCAAGGATCGAGCAGCAGTCGTCCAACTGCTGCGAATCGGAGCAGTGGCAATAATGGCAACACCAGCAGGAGGAGTCAAGGAAGGAGGAATCTCTTCTCGTACTTGTGGCCATTCCGTTCATCGAATTCCAGCTCTCAGAACAATGGACACAGCCCTAGTACCTCCTCGACTGTGCGTGAAAATAACCACCACCAATTGGAGTACTCTGAATGGCCTTTTGACTGAGTCAATATCCCATCCGCGCCGTCCGCGCGTTGCTTTGTAATTCTGAGAACTATTCATGGTAAGGGAATTGCTTGTAATGGAATTGGCTTTTAGAGATTGTGTGCTGTTTCTAGTACGATACTCTTTTCTCTTCTGCTATTTCTGTAAATCGACTCGTTTGGTAAAATTCTGTCCGAGACGTTTCAAGCTGTGATCCGTACTATGTCTATGTGCTCTTAAAGGCTTGTGGGAAAGTCCAGCGTGCCAAGTTTTCAACGTCGATTTTTCCGAACCTTCTGTGGTGGATTGTTGCCCTAAAAGGACAAAGGAAGAAGAGAAAATCGAATCTTCTTCGGGGATTCACTTCGTTTACGGATCAGCATCGTGAAAAATCTTATATAGACCACTTATCTGTTTAAAACTGATAGGACAGCCTTCAGTTAACAGAGCTGACGTGGATCTAACATGTGGTGGTAATGTTTCCTTATCGATTCGGCACTCATGTGCATCACATCATCTTAGGCTTCAAATCGCACAACTCATTCTGGACGCTCAGCGTTTTCTTTTCTGTTCTTTTTGGGAAAGTAGGGGGCACGTCTTTCTTGCGTTCGCAGCTTTGGTTCTTCAGGATTTCAAAAATGAAGGGGGGCTCGACAAAAGACAAAAATAAATTATATTAGCCGGAAGTGTGTGAGCATTATCCAATTCACGGCTCATTTGGAGAAAAGAGACGGTGGAAAGAAAATCAGGGCTAATCATCCTCTGCATCCTTGCAGTGGAAAGACTCGGAGATATACAAAAAAACACTGAAGCTTTCGTCCGTAGCATCATCACCAACCCCCAGTAGACCATCCATCGTCAGAAGCTTTCTTGGAGTTACTACCCCCCCAACCGCCACCATTCTCGGTCCCACCCTCAGTAGCACCGGTGCTACCCCAACCTCCAGACCCACTTCCCCAACCACCACGGTCGCCTCCACCGCTTCCACTGCCCCCGGCGCCCCATCCGCCGGGGAATGCTTCCCTGCCTGGCGAATTCTGAACTTTAGCACCCGGAAAGCTGCCCCACCCGTCACCTCCGTCCTTGTTACCTGAATCCCATCGAGGCGCGTCATAACCTGAATCTGGTCGGTCATTACTGGTGATGCTACTCCCCCTGTTATTATAAGAGGCTCGACCACGTCCACGCCCACCATAGGGTCTAGGAAGCCCACTAGGATGCCCATCACGACCACCGCTATTTCTGTAGTCTCGACCTGTAAAAATTAATCCAAAATGTATTTTCAATTAAAGAGAACTAGTGGGCCATCTGAAAGGATTAAAAACACGGAAGAACTTCCCAACTATCTGAAAACACAAGAGAAATGAAGAACCAGAGGAGAAACATGACAATAAGGGAAATAGCCCATAACAGTTAAATACATATGGCCAAAGAAAGAGAGACGCAATGTGACATTAAATACATTATGTAAACAGACCACATTATGCCCTAGCAATCCCTCCACCAAAATCGTAACAGCCAGACCAATTCTCAGTTACAGGTAGCGAACATCATGAGCTTCCCAAAGAATCTTATTCAACCAAACCAGAAGAGACTCCCAATTACCGCATATTGATACTATGTCTACAATGGACGCTGGTGACGAGTGTCCCAAAATTACTAAGGAAATGCATTGATAGTCCTCATATCATGTATAATCAGTGCTTTGAAAACTTTGAAAATCAAATTATTTTCAAGTCTAGTATATTCACTAGTGCACTGAGACACTTGTTAACCGGACCCATTTACTATTTCAGATCAAAACCAAGTCTTGACTCGTACATTCTAGGTTAAGCAATGAACTTTAGGCCATCTCTTCCTAATTTCAGAATGTTCAGCACTGAAAAACCCAAGAGAACCTTCTGCAGAAATTCCCAACGGGAGAAACATAAAGCACTCATGCAAGTCTATATATCAAGTATCTAGACCGACAGTACCTGTTCTTGAACCTGGTGTTGAAGATCTATCTCTGTCAAAAGACTGGCCCCTCCAGCCGCCTTCATTTGTGGAACCACCCCAACCACTGCCCACAGATGTTCCAGAAGAACCTCCAGTCGCAGGGCTTCGCATAGGCACCATGGCAGCGACCGACCTAATTGATGGTGCCGAGTCATGTTGAGGGTCATTGATATGTTTCTGAAAATATGCCACGAGCCGATCAATGTCCTCAAACATCCTTTTCCGGAACTTAAATCCTTTAGGGTAAAGACCAATGTACTCATGGTGGGGATTTGTGCTCCTTATATAGGAAAGGATGAATGTGCCTGGATGTTCATGGGAAATGCCAAAGCAATAAACTATCCTCATAGGATACTCTGCCTTCTCAATCCTTAGAAGCTCATCAACTTCTGCTTTACTGCCCTTCCTAAACTTTCGATAGTTCAGCATCGCCTTTAAATGACCCACCAAGGGATCCACATATCGATCCATAACCTACAATATAAGCAACTCAATTTAAGAAAGGATATCTCACCCCATTTGAGCACGAATGTCACTGAAATAAAAGCAAGTATTCTAGCATCAGCCTCGCATAAATTTAAAACAAGTGCCCTAGCATCAGCCTCCGCCAAAAAATCCACAATAGAAAACAAATATATACAATTGAGCATCTTCAAAACAATACAGCACTACATATAATTTCCAGAGTTGAAGATTAATATGTTACGTCCCATATTTTGCTGCTTGCTTTCAAAATCTCCCTTTCTTATAATACCCTTGGAAGTAAGTCAATTCTGGAACTTCAAAATGGTCATTTTCTGTCCTTAATAAGACATAATCCTCAATGCAAGCTAACTAATAAATTTTGAAAGGTTGCATCTTAAAAGTAAATTCCAAATAACAACTTCCGAAGGTATCACTAAACCGAGAATTTCACTGGATTGTGGTTCTTAACAATAGCTACATCCTGCGCTCAGCCGAAAAAACTGCTTAAGTCATTATAGGAAAGCACTCTATATTCTCAATGGTTAAGTACTGCCAGCCCCTAAACCCACCCAGCCTATAAACCCACCATATGCAAGCATGAGCAAGCGCACACACCCAAAGGATCGATTTTAAGTTACAGAAAATTGCGAAAATCTCTCCAGGATTGACAACCCCCCCCCCCCCCCCCCCCCCCCCAAAAAAAAAAAAAAAAAAAAAAAAAAAACAAAAGGCAAAGAAAATGCATTGGACAGAATATACTAAAGTAAGCACTACCAGGCAAAATCAAAAAAGTATTTCTGAGTTCCTTTTCCACAAAATCATCTGCTTGAATAAGAAAGAACTACAAGTTCACTAAGGAAAGATAGCCTTTAATGCAAAAAAACCAACCCAAATAAGAAGTCAGTTGAGTCATATTATGATGCTTTGGAACTATCCAATTTATTCACAGTCAGCTCAGGCAATTCATTTGCGGTGAGCATAAAGACATGTAGGGAGGAAGATATTGAATAAATGGACCCAGTCTGCAATCTCAAGCCTATTTCACGAAAACCACTGTTAAACAATTTTCTCAGGCTATATCATTTAAGAAGCAAGAACAAGTCCAAATACCCATCAGCTCAATATATTCTCACTCTCTAATTCCAAGGAAAGTTCCAACCACAAAGAATCAAGCAATGTAACTCAGCATCTCAAAAATCTGATACAAACAATGCAATAAACAGACTAGCTAAAACACAGCTAAGTAATGCGAAGCACACCCTTGTACTTTTCAAAATACCATGTGACACGCAACATAGTTTGAAATTCTTCATGTGGTGAGTCGATTGACACTATAAATTACTGACCTCATCCAGATCCTCGAAGGTGTCTTCACCAATTTTCAATGTCTTGCCAATGCGAAGAAGACTTGTGATGTCTTTGTGCTCCTTGCCACCTTCAACTATATCCTTGTGAGCATAAACGCCATCATAAACTTTAAGAGTCAAGGTCAAATAAGAGGGCCCTCGAGAACTGGGACGAATGACACTTTCACCAGGATCTTTGTCCAACAGGAACTGCCACAAAAGAACCATTCTTCAAGTACTTTGCTCAATAAATGATTTTCTTAGAAGTAACTGAAGTGCAAAAGAACGCATGTAGCACTAAATTCAAACCAATTTCTATCGACACCCAACAGACATCCAACTTTCCTGGCCCTCAGCCCCAAAATATTCCATAAGATTTGTATATCCATGATGTGCATCTACAATAGAGTTAATGTTGACAAACATATATAAGAAAAATCAAGTTTTGGTTTATTAAAGCCAAAAAACGGCTGAGATACCAAAGTAGTGCTGAGTAACTGAAATCTATCAATAATTTTTTTGGTTAAAACAAGTACAAACAACGCCTTGTCCAACTAAGTGGGCCCAGCTATATAAATCCTTATATGCCCACTCGATTCAAAGAGGTCTTCCCGAACAAGCACAAAGCTATTATGTTAAAAAAAAAAAAAAGAGCACATTTTTCCTTTTGTCATACATAATATTACGGATACTTGAACCACATCCAAACCAAATATAAGTAGTCAAAAAAGTCTTAATAACGTTGTGCATCACAAAATATTTTGTCCACATGACTCAAAAAGATGGAGTAACTCCATCAGATGAAGATCCTTTCAGGCCCAGAATTTAAGAAAAAATGAACCACCTGCCACCCAACTAAAACCACTACCATTCAGAAAAACCTTCTCACTTGCTTTCCTTCTATTCCATCTGGACCACCCTCAGACACTCGATAATGATGCATATATACTAAACTAACAACTTGCTGCCTAACCAGTCATCTATTTGCTTTATGCTCAGAAATGAACAGAATTGCCTACTTTAGCAGATCACAGTTAATCAGCAATTTATTAGGGACATGCATAAGATATAGCAATGTGAGAATTCTGCAGACAAAATCTATGCACTTGAACTTCATGAAAGACCTTTATTTTAGGCCACACACCTCAATTGCTTGATCAGCTGTTATATTCTGGAAGCGAGGGTGAACAATCATTCTTGGTTTGAAATGTTTCTTAGCAAGCTCCTTCTCTTTCCGAGCTTTCTCTTGCTCACTCTGTAAGCTGGTCCTATCTTCATGGTAGTAAGGATCAAGGTGCTGGACACTCTGATATCTGCCATTTCTCATCTCGCTCTCGCGACAAACTAGGAAAACCTGATGCCTATTCTTCTGAATCGACTTTATTTTGCATGTAAGTATGTCACCTTCATGCAACCTATCGGACAGCTCAGATATGTCTCTCCAATCATCTGAGTAGTCCTCCCTCATAAGGACACCAGTTAAACCAGATTCAAGTGCACAAATTGCTTTTTGAGGTTGCACCCTGCGAACTGTGGCTTGGACAATTCTCCCATCAGCCAAAGTTTCCTCAGTTTCACCTGAAAGCATATAAAACTCTTCATCCTGACTAAGTTCTTCATATTGTTTTCGCCAATCCTGAAAACCCTGGATTAATTCCCTCACAATCATATGCAGGGTCTGTATTTTATTCTGACGCTGCTTGTCTTTAGCATATCTAGGAAGATCAAGTGATTTCAAAAACTTCGGATGGTCCCTGACATATTCTATAGCCATTTCCAATGCCTCATCATCGAAGTTTCCATCACCGTCGCCATATTTATCATAAACATCTTTGGCCAACTCCTGGGCTAGGTTATAAGATTCTGGATGGATTCTTGTATCATCTAACAAGTCGATAAACTGGCTGCTGCTAGCGGCCAAGCCACTTCGTCTGACGCGCAAGAAACCGACAGCATTCACGAACACCTTCTTACCAAGTCCGTGAACCGTTACAAAGTCTTTCCGAGTGTAAATAGCTCCAGCCCTCACCAATGACCTCTGTAAAGATGCTGCCTTTCTAGGTCCAAGCCCGGATATGAATTGTAAAGGTGCAAACAACCACTCGTGGCTAATAGCTAAATTAACATCTAGCCCTACTTGATTTGTCACATCCACCATGACCTGTTCAACCATGCTGTACTTTTCATCGGGAGTGAGAAAATTCTCCAATGGATTAAGTTTCCAAGATAATATCTCCCTCCCAGGACCACAAAGAGTTGCAGCCATTGCCAAGGGATTTTGGAGGTAGCGACCAAGAGCCACAGCTCGCCTCACAATGCCTGGAAAAAGAATGACATGGATAGAGGATCACAATTTTAAGACTTCAATATATACAAAACGCGACATTCTTTTTACCTTGCTGAGATGGCAGTTGATCTGATGAAATCCGAGAATTTTCATATAGACGAGGTAGAGATTCATCCCCATATACAATGCTTAAGCCATCCATCTCATGACCCACATCCCTAGGGTTTTCCTCCACCATTTTAAAAATAATCTGCAGAGAGCAAAACAGGACACTGATACATCAGCAAAGCAGAGAAGGCAACAAAAGAAGTCTTCAAAAAGGACATCCAACTCAGTAAAATCCCACTAAGAATCCATCTCCTATCCTTGGCAATGTACAAGAAGACCCAAAGAAAACTTGTTTATACATTACAATCACTATTTCCAAAATAAGTACTGGAAAGACATGTCAAGGTTTAAACAGTGTAAGAGGAGGAAAAAGTCCCTCTTATCATCTTTTTCAGACAGAAATGAAAGAGCATGAAAGATAAAAAATACTTTACAATCACTATTTCCAAGATAAGTACTGCAAAGACATGACTATAAAGAGACAGAACTCATGAGTAACAAATCCAACTCCATCATTCTCAGAACACTGGAGCAATAAGAGACTTTACTACACACTATTGGCAGGACATTTGGACCTGAATATATACCAAAAAAGAATGTAAGGGATTATTCACTTGCTACCCCAGCATCCACAATCTACGCAAAATCAAGATTCCTTGAAACAAGTAATTAACACAAAAGCAAGAACAAACTCAACATAGTAACACTTTCAAGACAAACTAGTAATCTTTAGCCCAAGCAACAAAAGAAAAGGAATTGATATAAATCTATTAGAGACAACACCTCATATATGTCATCCTTCAACCGTGTGCAAGACAAATTGACAGCTCCCAGAACTACAACATGTGGTTGGTGATCTGTCATGAACTTCAAAACCCTTTGTTGGTCATTTTTCTTGCGTTGCTGGTCATTTACATTTTGAGACCGCAAGGTGAGTGATCCTGTATAAAGCACATCTAGGACCTCCCCAGATGAATCTAGCATCACAAAGGTTGTTGCGGGTTTTCCAGGACCCCAGCAGCAAGCCATAACTCTTGGTGCTGCTTCATCATCCGAGTTAAACTCACTTTCCTTCCTTTGATAAGGTCCAATGGAAACTTTACTCCACAGTGCCTCACCATATTCTGTTACCAACCAATTCTTGGATCTACTGGTCAACAATGCTCTCCCTTCTTTCTCCATTGAGGGAAGAAGAAAACCATGAAGTGCATCCTCCAAGATTAAGTTCCTCTGCTCATTCCACAGCTGAGCAGATTTACTTACCCCATCACTCAGATAACACTCTGTGCAGTCCTCTACCAACTTTTTCAGTGCTGCCTCGGGTAACTTGATTGAAACTTGAAGCAACTTCTCCTCTTCTGCTTTCTGGATTAAAAGCCACTGTGCATCCTCAAACACACTCAGTGGCTTTTCACGCAGCCACTTAACACCAGCAAACTGATGAAAAGAATCGATGGTCACATTTCCATCAGGTGTAGGACTTGTCGACACCACAGCATTATCCATGAATACACTTCGGACATACTTTCGAACCCGGGGCTCACAACTAATTTCAACCGCGGCCTGAAAAGTTTTAAAGAGGATCAACAGTTAGCAATGACACAATCTGTTACACCCATTGGAAAAGAATCATTCACCATAAAGCAAACAATTTAAAAAATAACACTGATGTATACCATGTGCCGTGCCCCTTTAAGAACAGCTTGTGGAGTCTCAAACATAGCGCATGTGAAGTTAGAAGCCATCTCCTCTGGAGTTTCCTTTGCATCTTCCAATTCATCCGTCTACATTGCAATAAAACACAAGGCAAGATCATTGATTATTTCCTATCAATATCAATCTCGCACAAAAGCAGCAAGAAAACAATCTTACATTCTTCAGATTTTCTAATGATATCGATAACCCAAATTGCTCCGAGCTGTATCCAAACTTGCTTGCCACCTCCCATAAGCCAGCCTTACTACAGACACTATATTGCGACTTCCTCTTGGGCCTCTTATACAGGCCTTCATCCAGTCCAACTTCACCGGCAGGAAAATGCAAATTGAATTTCGAGTCAACATCATCAACCTCTCTTTCTGTTTCTGCAGCATTAAGTGACTTGATAATCGAGTCAAAAAGCCGTTGATTCAGACTGAGCCTTGTTTCATCATACACTCGTCTAGACTCTTCCTCGAATCGTTTATAATAATATGACTGCAGAGCAGCCTTTCGTTTCTGAAGCAAGAGCCATTTCCTATCGAGATCATGAATAGCCCAAAGTACCTGCATTCACACGTTGCAACGGCTGGTTAACACTCATTCCCCATATTAGATCAGTCAAAACTGAGCCCAACTCAAAATCAAATCACAGCTATGATGGTTGGTACATCAACCTTGTGCCACTTCAGTGTAGGTGCTCTCTCAAAACTTTCATCATTCTCAAGACTTTCATTTCCTTCAGGATCCCTCAAGAGGCTCAAGCACTCTTCTTTACGATACATCGCAATAAAAGGTATCTGAAAGCCAATAAAGAAAAATAAATTCTCTGACCATAATAAAGCTGTTCAAGAAACAAAGACAGTGATACTAACATCCAACTTCTGAACGTGCAAAAGATTCAAAAATCTTGTTATGTGATCCTTGTTTATAGATACATCGGGCCCTCCATCTTTCTTACGGAAGAGCAATGCTAATACACTTATGAGCTGATTGTATATCCAGTTTGTCTCATCTTCGAAATCAATTTCATCTGTCCGCAGATTAACGCCTTCATCGCATATCTATCAAAACAAGAGTATGACCACAAAAGGATCAATCAGCAAACACATACATTGAAGCAACTACAAAAATTGTGTCGTCGATGCAGTATAAACCTGCTTCCTCTCTGGAACATCTCTCTCACGAATCACGTCATCTTTCTCTGTCATATACTTCTCTGACAGAATAACAGGTTCAAATTCATCTTCAAGTCTCCTTTCCCTCAAATCAGTAGATTCTAAGCTTTGTTTGCGCAACTGCAAGAGGTCATCAACATCGCCAAAAATTTCATGGGCCTCTTGGAGTGCAGATGATGACACTCCAGGAGCCTGTCTAGACTTCTTTCTCTTGAATTTCCTCCTCCTTAAGAAAAGAAAGAAACACCGGCGTGACAACTCAGTTACGTAAACATTGTAACAACAAATGGAGTTTTCGCAGTACCTGACAGGAGCACCATTCTCATCAACTTCTTCCTCATCCACAATAAAATCGGCCATGTCATCGTCATCACCTATCTCTGCATCTTCCTCCTCCTCCATTGGTTCTTCGTCTTCAGCAATATCCTCGAGCGGTGGTCCTATAACATTATGAATACCAACCATTACAATTAGGTTCAGTACATATATTTTACAGTGCAATAAAGAGACACATACCCTCATCATCCCCAAACAGACTGCGCTTGAGTTTCTCCTCCGCAGTTCGCCCAACTTTACCACTTCCAACAACCTCCTCATCATCAGAAAACCCAGAGCTCTCCTCATCAGCATTCCTTCGTGCTTTCTTCAGCCGTTTAAACTTTTTGCTCTCCTGAAGAGATTCCAACGTTTAAACTAAATATTTTTTTTAAGGACAATATGGCAGCAAACAATCAAATGATAAACAGGGAAAAAAACCACTAGAATACCTTCGACGGGCGGTGAAAACCAGTGATATTGTTGTCTTCAAGGAGATCGTAGTCGTCCTCGTCAAGTTGAAACTCCTTAACACTTCAATTCCCAATCACCAAGAAAAGGGATGAATGAAGAAAGAAAAGAATTAGAGATTTCACTCCCTTTTCAAACTGGAACATGCTTTCAAACCAACCCCCCAGAAAAAAAAAAAAAAAAAAAACTCCAACAAGTGAAGAGCCGCATCAAATTCATATACACAATTAAAAACTTATATATAAGCAAAGATCCTCTATTTCTTTAGATGATTTTCTTAATATGGGGGAAAAATCAACAAAAGAAAGCTGTACTTATTTCACAAAAGAGAACAGAGATATTACTTCTTCTTTCTCTTTTTCTTCTTCTGCCTCTCCTCATCACTGTCCGCCCTATCCTCTTCTTCATCCTGTTCTTCTTCCTCTTCATCAACATCATCTACAATGAATCCATCTTTCTCGTACTCATCCTGTCCCTCTTCTGCCAAACAAAACTGGAGGGTATGACTATATACTCAAGGAGACATCCCTGTAAGAAAGCACCAACTAAAAGAAGGGCAGCTTGAAACTCAACATCCAATGAAATATGTACTTAATTATTGGTCCAAGGAAGAATACTAAAACTTTAGCACAATAATTATAACATTGATCAAGACCCATTGCTATGGGCAGAAATACAGGTCAAGAGCTCAGCTCAGCTCAGCATTGAAAGCACGCTCATCCACTCATAGTAGGATTACCGAGCCAATGAAGTGCCCTCAACATATGAAGAAAATCAAAATTTTTGCATACCCAAAGATAATGCCAGATAACAATTGCTCCAAGAGAAAGCACAAAACTATGACTATCTCCAAGTGAACGCATGTGACCCTTTTCGTTGCTTTTCAAGCGAGATTACCAGAAATATTTCTTTGACCAAACCCTGATATTTACAGTTTCGAAAGATTCTTTACCATCCTCTTTACAGAACTCTACACTCCCATCAACAAGCAAGTTCGCTCTGCAAGGAATATCTACAATGTCCAGAGCCAATCTCCCCAATTGAAAACCCTCCGTGAGGTCATTCACATTCTCCACAACGATGTTCAAATCATCCAGTAGTTCTCACAGTGAAACTAACTTATACCTAACCACAACCATCCTGGCCTCTAAATCTCTGTCATGCATTGCTCTTCACCCAAAGGAAAAAGGGGGACAAAATTTTCCGTCGCTTTCATAAAGATACCCCAAACCGATCGTAAGAAGCCCCAACCCTCACACTGCCTACAACCAACTCGAACAAGACCAAACATGCAATGTCCCAAACCTACTCGCTCGAACCCATCGTCGGATCAAAAAAGAAAAATCGCCCACCTCTCCAGCAAACAAACAAACCTTAGCCCAAACAAGCACGAAGCTCCAAAACCGTGACGGTCGAAACCCGAAAAAGAACGAGCCACGATCCCCCCCCCCCCCAAAAAAAAATCCTTTCGGCAGGAGAAGATTGAAGCCAGCTTAAAAAAGTTTACCGTCCTCTTCGTCCTCCTCCTCCTCGCCGCCGCCGCCGCCGCCGCCGCGGCGTCCCCCGACTTCGTCCTCGTCCTCGTCCTCGAGGTGTTCCCTCCCGTCTCCCATCTCGAGCTCGTCTGCCCCACGGCACCGGAGACAAAACACAAAAACAGACAATAATCACGCGCCGCAATGTGAGGTGGCGGAGGAGAAGGGGAGAAAAAAAGAAGAAGGAACCGAAAAGGAGCGAGGCCACGGAGGATTCGTTGCGGCCGGAAGAAGAAGCGCATCGGAGGCGCGTTTCTCTCGAGGGCTCACCTTCGTCATCGGAGACGACCGCTTTACCCATGGCCGCGGTGGAAGAATTAGGGTTTGGTGCGGGAGATAGAGCGAGCGAGCGAGCGCGCGGGTGTGCGTCTGTTAGAGAGAGAGAGAGAGAGAGAGAGAGAGAGAGCGAGCGCAGCGGAGAGAGATTTTACTGAGATTTGCAGGAAACAAAAGGTGCTTGGGGGGACTTGCTGGGTGGGGGAGAGGGAGAAGAAACCGATGACTCGCTCCTTTCCTTACGCGCCCCCCGTAATCACGAGACTGCCCCCACGTTTCCGGTGGGCCTTGGGCCCGGCCGCCGGGCGTTTTTGACTAATTGCTCTCGCCGGCAGCCGGCCCGGCCCAATCTGGGCTAGCCTGAATCTTCAACGATGTTTAAGGCGCTTAACAAAATTTCTTCATTTCTTTATTTTTCTATTTCTAAACAGATTTGGAGCAAAAATTAGAAGCTAAAATTTTTAACATTTTTATTTCTAAAACAAAAGTGAAAAAATAAAAAAAATTCTCATCATTCACTCTCGTCATCGCCTACTGTCCACCCATTGCTCGTGGGACGCCACATGCCCCCTATCGGTTGCTCATCACCGGTCGCCAGACATTGGTTGCCCATCACCGGTCGCCAGACATTGGTTGCCCATCACCGAACACCGGATGCCCTATGCTAAATGCCCGCCACCGAACGCCGACCGCCAGTTGCCCACCGTCAAACGCCAGCTATCCAAAACCACCGTCAGATGCTCGTAGCCTATTGTTGAACGACGGTGGGCCACTGCCTACCATCGCCCCTTTAGAAATAAAAATTTTATTCCGTTGTCAAAAGAATTTTTGTTCCGAAAACATAAATTTTGAATCGTTATCAAACGCATTTTTTTGCTCATAAACTCATCAAAGGAATAGAAATTGAATTATATACTAGAAATTTTGTCATGCACACCCTTAGAACTAATATATTTTGTTTATTTTATGGTAAAAGCCACCAAAATCCCAAATTTATACTTATGTGACACATTTACTCCAAACTTTTTTTGAACACCAAAAATCCCAATCTTCTTTTTATGTGACACATTTACTCTAATTTTTTTTAAACCCCAAATTTATACTAATATGACCACCACTGTAAATGTGCCACATAAGTATAAGTTTTGAAGTTTTGAGGTTATAAAAAAAAAGTTTGAGATACATGTGCCACACAAATATAAGTTTAGGGTTTTTTGTGTCACGAAAAATTTTTTTAGATAAATGTGTCACACGGCTACAAATTTTGGGCTTTTGGTGTTACAAAAAAAATTGGAATAAATGTGTCATAGTTGACAAAATTTTGAATTTTTTGTGGCCTTTTTATTTATTTTATTTATCGAATATATAAGGCAAATTGTCAAACTTTGGTGCCCACCCTATTTTTTTGCAAATTTTATAATTAAGTGAAACTTCATGAAGTAGATGAGAAGTGATATTAAATTTTACAATATGAGGATTCAAATTTTCGGGTTAAGAAAAATTGGAGATGGAGGGAAGAGGGAAATATTTATTTATGTCGAAAAGAAAATTGGAGAAACCTATGTTGGGATAATTTTTTTTTTTTTTAAATTATTGACTAATCTTCCTAGTGATCTCATGTGAAAAAAATGGAGAAGATATACGTGCTACGCTGTGTCCGGAAGTTTCCATGTATAAATTATGATTAAATATTCAAGATCAGGATGTTGGTGCCAAAAGTTGGTTTATCAAGCCCAGAACTAAAAATGAACCCATGGGGCCCATTATGAAATTGGGCCACCAGCTATCCGAAATACTAAAGCTTTGGGTTTAGTAACCATTCGAGAGCGAGAAGATATGAATGAAGACAACTCCGAATATTGGTACCAACGATAAGTATGGAGCGAAGCAGTTAATGGCACAATATCAAAGTCTCTAGAAGTAATTTAAATTCGAAAAGCTGATAACTGCTGAGGAGCGATTATTCTTAGATTAGCCTATAAATAGCCGAAAAAATGGAGTTGTAAGGACCTTTTGACAAATCCACAAACACAAGAATAATCATTTTTTGACTATATTTTTCACTTGTTGCACATTTTTCTTTTATTGCACGTTTCTCGCCTGTTTATCTTTTAATTTATTGCAAGTAGCATAGAACTTTTTACTTCATTTCGAAATTGCATAGAATCCTATCCCAGTAACTAAAAACTGAAAACTATCCGCTTCGGCGAAAGATATTCGCAGGAGAACACTTTCCTAGCGAACCTTGGGTAACGGATAATTCATCATAATTATGTCATACCAATTTGGGCTCAATGTCCCATGATTTATATAATTGACTACTAAGTGTGCATCTATTTTGAAGATATTTTTATGATAAAAGAAAATCATTTCTAGAAAATCATTTTTCTGAAAGAATACTTTTCCTATTTTCAAACGAGGAACTTCATTCTCGTAATTTTAAGCAAGCACATTTGTTTTGATAATAAATTATTTTCCATCTACTAATCATTTTCAACAAATCAAATGTGTGAAATTTCAGAAAATAAATCTGCAAAGAAATTATTTCACTCAAATAAACATATCATGGATAGAGATTGCTAGAATCATTGCCATTTTTAGATGGTTTTATGTAGGGCGGTCAAATGGGTTGATTGGAAAGTATTTTGGAAAGCTGATTTCGTGGACGGATGGCAGCATTACTCAAGGAAAAAGGAAACTCGACGATGGTGCAACGACCGACAATCGATTCAAGCTCCAAAAATTCCAAATCGCCGTACGAGAAAAGAGCTGAGAAGACCGCTGGATGGAACTAATGCGCACGAGTAAACTTAGGTATGCACATGTTCATTCTCGAGAATTTCAAGCTTGTAATTATTACCCAAAACTTGTGATTCGAATTTCCACTTTTGTTTTTGTGATACTTATTTTATCTTTCTAACATTATGTACTTCTCCATTGTTCTTTACTTTTAAAATGACACGCAAGACACCATGCCATGTCAGCATTTCCATCTATAATTATAACGGAATGATCAACTCGAACGAAAAAGGTTTAAGAATCCCTTTCCTCAAAAAGAAAAGTTCTAGAGCCTGACCGAACAATTTAGAGAAGTTTAAGCACCTCTTACGCTATAATTTAAAAAAAAATTATCAATTCAGTTTTAAATATAAGGTATAGGCTTCATTAAAATTTTAAATTTTTGCACATAAAATTTCAATTATAACTTAAAATTACTAACAAAGCGGTCTAGTCATTGTCAACTGTATTATAATCGACAATTAGACGTAAACAAATCTATTCATAGTGAAATGCTTCCTTTGTTTTTTGAATATCTTTTTTTTTTCTCTTGGTTACTATTAATCTTTGATCTCCGAGCCAAAAAAAAATTGATGTTTTCTTGGTTCTACTTTTGAATATCAGTATCATGATCCCTTTTCACAAAATATTTCCACCCCTCCATTTGACTCTGCTTGGTCAAGAGAATAAGAGACTGTACATTTAAAATTTTTAAACTTGTATTGAGTTAACAAACTCTTAAAAAGCGCAAAATGGTGCAATCGAGATCTTTTGTTAACTTTGTGCAACTCTTGTTAACGGAAAATGTTGACTTGACCTTTATTTTTCTCTCTTTTGAGTGGCGATGATGTGACTAAAAACATAAAACATGAGGCTAAAATGATGTATGTTTGATCCAAATCTAATTTTTAATACAAATCTTATTTAAATTAAATTTAAAACATAATATATTTTAAAAAAGACAAATGCATGCATGAGAAACCAATAGGCCAAGGGCTTGTAGCCCTTGCCTTTAGTCGGCGAGGGTCATCAACCATTGGCCGGGGCTCAACGATCCTCGTCGGCCATCCCCCACCTTCAAGCCTTTTGTGGCAATGGTGGGATGGCGAGGTTGCCCTTGCAGCCTGGTTTTGCACACCCTTTTTTTCAATCTAGCTTATTCTTTTAATTTAATTAAAATAAAACATATATTAAAAAATAGATTCAGACCAAAATGACAGGAAACAATAAAAAAGTCACATTAGCATTTTTTTTTTTTTGCTAAGTTAGATGGAGCTAACGAGTGAATTCGATTGTATAAATTTGACAACTTTTATGATTTGATTGTACTTTTTAACAAATTCTATGATTCAATTGCATATTTGTAACAATTTTTAGGACTTCTACACTTATTCCATAACATAAAAACAACACTCTGATTCTCCATCAAAAGCTCGTCCATCGAACCCCGACCACAAGTTGAACAAGGTATAGGCCTCGAGCCTGAGGGCGCGACAGAGCTCAAGCCATGCCTATTTGGGGGCTCGAGCTTGAAGCTACTATAGAGGTCGAGTCCTCTACATCTTGGGTTCGAGCGTGTCAAGCTTGGGACACTTTGAAGTCACTCCTTACCATATTCCCCCAAAGCCTTAATAACACTATCATTTGTCAATGGCGCCGAGCTATTTTGAGATGATGGGTGAATCCATTTTTCTTGGTTGCCCCTCTCTCTCTCTCTCTCGTTGAGAGGTTGAAGTAGAGATGAACCAAAGTGGCGAGATCGAATCCCATCTCTCCAATAAATTGTCCAGTCGGAGAGAAGGCGTGAATCTTTTCGATACTCGGTGAGAAAGAATTGCTCTTCGACATATCTGACCATACAGTCCTCCGGCAGCATCACTTTGTGCTGATGAACCAAAGCATAAAAAGGTGTCATCGAGTTTGAGGCGTGCTATAGACGTAGGTCGATAGTTGGTCTTCTTTTGAGGGCCGGAGAGCTCAATTTGAGTTTGGAGACTCTTTCGCGGGCATAAAAAGCACAAAATAAAGATTGGTTCAATTGGTCCTTGTCAAGACCTTAAACTGACACGTTGGGGAACACCCAAGGGGGGTGCCCAACGTACGGATTGGTTGCCCTAAGCAACCCCCGCATCAGGCAGCGGGGCCCCCAAGCCTCCACGGTTGGGGGCACTGGGCCCTGGAGGGTTTCAATCTTTAGGGCTCCCTTCAAAAGTCCAAGGAACAGAGCTGGCCGGCCCACTTTCAGGCTGCGTGCCAACTTCAAGTAGTCCTGAGCAGGACTTTAAAAGGCTCCCCGAACCCGGGTATCCAGCAATGCGTTAACGGGCGAGGAATTTAACCCACGCTATAACCAACAGGGGATAATACCCCCATTGGGCTCTCCGGCCACTCCCCTCTATGGGGAAGGACCCCACCTGGAGGGAGGTCAATGTCTTCTCCTAGCATACTAGGCAGATATACCCCCAATCTTTATTTTGTGCTTTTTCGCGGGCATAAAAAGCACAAAATAAAGATTGGTTCAAGGACGGCAACGGGATTCGCACAATAATTTCAGGATCGAATTGGTGTCTTTTCCCCCGTCATGTTCCGAATCCAAGACGAAGGGATCACAAACGGATGTATCCCGTGCCAAGCGCGGACCAGGAAACTAACTAACGACGACGGGCGAGCAACCGGGCCCCGCCCGTTAGAAGTAATCAATTTCTCCGCGTGGTCTTCCGAGAAGAAAATGCGGAAGAACCATGGAAGACCGTATCCCCACCACGCGATGACGCGAGCCGGTTTAATCTTAATCACGGGACGTGCGGTGGGGCGACCATTAATTTTTTTTTTTAAAATAGAAAATGGAAAATGGGAAGAAAATTGGCGAATTCTTGAGAAAGTGGGGAAACGGCAATTCATCCCGTGACTGGCGCGTGGGCCTCATTACTCTAGAGAGAGAGAGAGAGAGAGAGAGAGAGAGAGAGGGAGAGGGAGGTTCGCTTTCTGACGATAAGAAAAGCGTGCCCGACATCCACGTCGTCCCTCGCTCGCTTCCCCCGCACATTCCCGCTTAACGCTCCCCACGATTGAGATCTGTAGCCAACCCGCCGCCGCCCCCTCCCCCGCCTACCCACTAACAATTCTTAATTAAATCCATACATGTGTTTTCCCCCAAAAAATAAAATTATAATTCGATAATTTTTAAGGCCGGTAGGTCGTGTGGAGAATAAAAATCATCACTATATCGCTTGAGATAATACTAATTAAAGTTACTTTCATTTTTTATAACAACTTATGTCTGAATAATTTTGTGGATGATATAAATAATTTACATCCACATCATGAGTTGTGTGAGTGATTATTTTTCGAAAAATGCTTTTTCATAATTGTTCATTTTTTCACAAAAACAAATGAAGCCCAATATTAATAATAGCTTAGGGCGTGTTTGTTCGGGGGAAAATTCTACGATAAAAAAAATGCTTTATGAGAAATTATTTTCCGTTTTCCTTTGTTTGGTTATGTGTGATCAAACATGTTTCCGGATGCTTGCATCTTACATGGTAAATAATTTGAATTTTCCACAAAAAAAAAAAAAGGAATTGGTAAGTCACTAGACTCGATTTGCTTCTCGAAGCTCTCCTCCTACTCATCATCTCCGAGGTCGCCGACCTTAAAACCCTCATCCTTTGCTCCTTGGTCCGCAAGTGTTTTCGCCACATCGTCCTCGAGATCAACACCATCTCTCTCCCTATGGACCACTTTGACTGTGGCGGCTTTGCAAAATGATATATATATAAGTTGGCTTGTGCTTTTTTACAAAATAACATGCGTAACGACACATTGAAATCTGTATTATGAAATTACCCTAGTAATCACATTGAGTCTGCTAATGTTGATCTAATGGTGGTATGATGGACTTTGAGCAAATTTTGTTGTTGACTTTGCAATTAGCTATATAAATATGTATATAAAGACCACCATCAAATTTCGGACGGCCCACTTTTCGTCCACATCTTAGGTACATATGTTTCGTCGGTGTCTCACCGTCTCTGGTATTAAATAACACAATTTGATTTCTTTTTGTTTTCCTGTCTTTATTTAATGGGTTTTTTTTTTTTCTAATTGGATTTAGTTTTCGTTTTCTTTTTTCTGTCCATGTGAAGAGGGGATAGAGGCGACGGTGGTGGGTCACGAAAAGGGCCAAGCACCGCGTACGACATTGCAGACGAATCTAGATTTCTCATTATCTTCAGGACATTAAAGTTCTTAGTCAAATTCGACGTTTCTCGAAATCATTTAATTCAAAGAGCCATCGCCCCTATTTCCTCTAATTTTATAAATTTCAAGGTATTAATTCGATGGTCTTTCTTTATTCAATCATGGGCAAACTATTCTCACGGTAACATAAGATCCTATATGATAACATTTATGTTTCTCCCAAATTTATGTTCTTTGTTCTCCAGAACAAAAAAAGAACAGAAATCCGTTTGGTAATGCCAACTTATTTTTTTATTCCCCGATATAAAAGAGTAGCCTGGGAATAGTTTTGGAACAAAAACAAGAAATAAAAAGAAAAGTAGTTTATTGTTTCGGGAACAATTTCTATAAATAAGCTAATTTTTTTTTTCTATTTTTCTTTTGTTCTTCTTCCTTGCTACTGGCCACCTCCGGCTGCCAGTTGCCATCGTCGGCCGCCGGCCACCTTCAGTCGCCAGCTATCATTGTTGGCCGACCGCCGATCGCCGGCCAACCACTGTTGCCGCCGCCTGACTGCTGGTAGCCTGCCGTTGCCGCCAACCATCGCCCATCATCGCACGACCGCCGACCATTGATTGTTGCTGGCGCGGCGAGCAACAGTCGGCGGTCCGTGAACAAAAAGAAAAAACGAATAAATACAAAAATTTATAAATCGTATCAAATGCGTTTTTATTATTTTTCTATTTCAAGAATAGAAATTTTGTATAGTTATCAAACGCATTATTTTACTCGTAAATTGTTAGGAGTAGAAATAGAAAAGAACTATTTTTGAAAAAAAACTGTTTTCCGAAATAGAAGCGTTACCATACGCACCCTAAATATCCAAACATTTCTTTTTGTGTGAACAAACTTTTTTTTTTGTCACAAAAAAAACCAAAACTTATATATATGTCATATATATGATCTACTTTATTTTTATCAAGACCAGATTTTATCAATAAAATCGTGCATTCGTGTGCTCAAATCATGCAAACCTAATTCTCCCTTATTCTTCTCAAATTTAGGGAAAATTCCAAATAAGGACCGAAGTGAATCTATCTTCTCAAATAAGGACCTAAAGTGAACTTTGTGTCATATAAGGACCGAAAGTGGACCAATTGTTTCAAATGAGAACCCGAAGTGAATTTTGTGTTAAATAAGGATCCGAAGTGATCAAGTTAATCTCTATTAAGGACCTTAGCTCGCCGATAAACATTTTCCGACAATTAAAATAGGGGCAATTTTGTTAGAAATTTGTGATTGGAAAAAAAAAGGGAAAATTTTATATTAATTAAGTTTAGGTTATCTACTTAGATGTTTACATTTTCTTCTTTCTTCTCCATCGTTGCTCCTCACCTTGCTCGACCGACAGAGAATTTGGGTCTTCGCAAAAAAAAAAAAAAAAAAAAAGCAAGAAACATCCGTTTTCTTCTTGTTTTTGAATTCGTCTCAACCGGCGGAGAATTTGGGTCTTCGACTTTGCGGAGGATGGGTACAAGGAATGGGGAGACCGTAGAAAGCCCAGTGTTTTTTTTTTGTTTTTGTTTTAGGATTTGTTAATTTTCCCTATATTTTTTTTGGACAAAATTGTCAAACTCCGAAAAAATGTCACATGCAAATATTCGGTTATAACCTCATGTTCGTATTTGGAATTGAGGTCCTTATTTGGACAATTGGTTCACTTTAGGTTTTTACCTAACAAAAGTTTCTTTCGTCCTTATTTGAAAAAATTGATCAATTTCGGTCCTTAAAATCGCCCACTTTAGATTTTGACACTCAAGTTCATTTCGGGTCCTTATTTGAGAAAATTGGTCAACTTCAGGTCCTTATTTGTAATTTTCCCTCAAATTTATGCCAAATATTAGAGATATTAGAATGGTAAGATAGCACCTTATCTAATGGTATGCTCGCATTCACCTTAATAAAACCAATGCCGGAAAGTCTTATGCTTGGAATGATAATTTAGCTGGAGAGACACCACAAGGGGACCAGAATATTTGCATTTGCTAAAATTCGGCGTTTATAATGAACAATTTTCGGATTTTCAGTGACAAAAAATTTGATGGATTGTAAAACCCAATAGTGTAGCTTAGGACTTTTTAGGGTATCAACCCCTAAATTGAGCAACGAGTCTCCTAAAAATGCCATCAAATAATAATCTGAAAATCTAGAACCTCTATTTCCGGGGAAAAAAAAGAGAAAATTTAAAATTTGTGGGGGAGGGGGTGAAGACTTTAGTTTTAACTTCGGTTGACCAAATCGATGATATTAGCACACAGTACGCCCCCACCGTGGCTTCCACCACACGCCTTTTATCCGCACTTTGGCCCCGAGAGTCAAAACCACCCTCACCTCACCTATCGCAGAATTCTCCGTTGCTTAATCTCCAATAACCATCGCTAATCAACTTGGATTAAACTAAATTAACTTAAAAACTCCACATCCTCTCTCTCTCTCTCTCTCTTTCCAGGATACTCGCTGTCTCAAAGTGCGCAGGAGGTGCTGAGGTCTTTATTATTCCGCACCTGCCTCTCCTTGCGCTTCACCATCTCTCTCTCTTCTGTGTCACTTTTGAATGAAGCCAAGCACCCACCATTGAAAAGATAAAAGGCAAAAAAATTGTTTTTATTTTTATTTTTTTGTTGGTGGGTGTTTTTGAAAGATGGGGGTGGGGGAGTACATGTCCAAGACAGTGCATAAGTACAAACAAAAAACCCCACAAAAAAACAGATAAACCACCACCATCCCATGACTAAAACAACTGTGATGGAGTACTAGAGAGAGAAAGACTACCTTGACAGAGAGAGGAGAGAGAGAGAGAGAGGGCGTGTAATAATCCATTTGCAGAGGAAGTTGTTCTTGCCCACTCAATCCCTTTTTGAATGCGAAGAAAAGAAACCACCGGCAAGGAGAGCGCTCGGGCTGCTTCTCTCTGTTGACGCCGTTCTTTCTTTCCTTCGCTTTGCAAGCAACGCGGCGGAAATGGGTGCATCTAATTTGGGCCCAGCTCGCCGGACGGGGCGTGGGTTCGGCGGTGGCCTCCGCCGCCGGTGCTCCCGGAACTAGCCTGCATTGCCGGCCTCCGCAATGGGGAAGAGCGCCGAGGAGGAGCAGCAGGTGGCCGCGACGGTGGTGTCCATCACTTCCGAGCGGAATGCGGAGCGACGGTGCTGTGGGTGCGGTGGGATTTCGAAGCGGGTCGGGGTCAGATGCGTGGCGGTGTTGATTTTGTCCGTGGCCGTGTTCTTGTCGGCCGTGTTCTGGTTGCCTCCGTTCTTGCAGTTCGCAGATCGGGGAGATCTGGATCTGGATCCGAGGTTTAGAGGTGGGTCTTTACGGTGGATTCTTGGAATCTTGTCTCGATGGGTGCTCGCTTTTCCTGGTTTTCTTGAATTTGAGTGCCGACATTGCCTGAAGATGACACGTGGTTTCGAGGGTTCGTTCGTTCTTGAGCTGGTTGGGGTACATGGTTTAGTTCTTGCTTCTGGGGTTGTTAGGAATGTTTTGGGAGTAATTGCAGATGAAGATCCGAGGAAAATAGATATAGTGGAGTTTCAGTGTTCGCATTTGAGGACAGTTAAGTAGTGATTCCTATGTGTTCATTTGATTTTAAGGGTCTATTTATTCATCTTTAATTGCTAAAAGTAGTAAATGAGGGAATTTACTCTATTAGGAAGACTCTGATAGGCTTTTGACTACGTATAGAATCAAGTAAGAATTTGAATTAATGCGTCTTATGATCTGTCCAATTTGCATAGAAATGGAAAGTTTCCGTTCAGTTTTGATGGCAAATGAGTCGATCTATGGTTTAGTTTTAGCTGTTAATTTTATTATTCTGTTTTATGGTCAATTAGACTGCCTTTATGGGGATGAACTCTTTACCAAACTGGACTGATGGATCTGTCTTTCCTTCCGTTAGCATATAAACGCTTGTGCTTGCTCATGCTCCCCTTTTCATGTGTCCAATCATGCCTAGTTTATCTCTTGCTGGGTCAGGCCGTTTAAATGTTATGCTTTCCTAGTGTTCGGCCGCTGGTATGTCCGATGATATTCATGCTGCATCCGTTTGCAAATGGTTCATGGTTATTCAGGGTTTGAAGATCTGGTTCCTAATCTTGCAGCTTTCATAGATTCTGTTGCATACTTTCTTGCTTGTAACAAAGTGGGAATATATGCTGCTTCCTGTTAATACAATAAGTCAGACCCTTTCAATGGGAATTTTAACCTTTCTTTTTTATTGTTTAGTTTCCATGCACTGAGATTCCATCTCTTACAAAATTCTTCATTGTTACTTTATTAAAGGTATTCAG
The DNA here is from genome assembly GCA_017140595.1 of Eucalyptus curtisii. Lineage (NCBI taxonomy): Eukaryota > Viridiplantae > Streptophyta > Magnoliopsida > Myrtales > Myrtaceae > Eucalyptus > Eucalyptus curtisii. The sequence goes on from CM029498.1 coordinate 33,678,349, forward strand.
TGTTTCAACTGCTTGCCAACCTACGGTTGTCATATGGTGCATCTTTTTGTACTGGAAGGGTCATATTGTTGTTACTAATCAAATCACAGAGTGGAATCGCGACAGCTGTCCTCCATTTTGTTTTCAGGGTTTTAGAATCCACAGCTTTCATAATGTTGGGTTTCTCATTTCTCTGTCCAATGTTTCACTAATGTACCCGTTACAGCTCGCAAAGAAAGGCTTGTTTCAGGCTATTGTTAGTTGCATCACTAGGAGTAAAGGATCCAATGACTTTTATATGCTGGAAGGGTTTTTGGTTCTGCCCTACTCTTGACAAAACTGCATCAATTTTACGTACTTCATCCACTAGGAATATATGAACCTACCAGATTTTGATCGATGCCATTTTCCATGCAATAAAATGGGAAATAATTACAGGCTACATGGTTGGAATTCATTTTTGCAGTCACTGACAGTTTGTTATGAATGTGCATACTGGCTGATTCTGGCCTGAGCATGCCTGACTTGCTTTGATGCAGGTTTGCACATGTGATAGAAGTTTCTGAGTACCGATGTAGTTTGTCGGCATGAAAAGATTAGCATGTCAAAAAAGAAATTTATGAGTTGTTCAATCTATTGATATTCTTGAATGCATTTTCACCATTTCTGGATCTTCTTCACCTTCAGGCTGTAAATCTAAGCCTTGTATATTTCAATTTTCTATTTTATCTCATTATTTAATTTTCTCAATGTTTTGTTGCTATGTTCAAGCAATGTTATCCTAATAGCCAAAAGTAGAAGAACAGCATTCTTGTATGCTTAAGATTGATCTGTTATTCACTTTTTGATCTTTCTAGGTCATGATATAGTAGCCACCTTTAATGTTGAGAAGCCAGTTCTTCTACTTCAAGACAATATCTTGCAGCTCGAAGAAGACATTTTTGCAGAGATCAATCTCGCGACTATCAGAGTATGTGCTTTCCAATTCCTTTTTTTAACCATCTTATTGATTATGAGGCTAATCTTCCCTATCCTCTGAACAGGTAGTTATCTTATCTGTGGAGCCTTTAGCTGGATCAAATTCAGCAAAGGTCGTGTTTGCTATTGATCCTGATGTGAAAAATTCAAAAATATCCAATGCTACTGAAATTATAATAAGGGAGTCCTTTGAATCTCTGGTTACACGCCAGATATTTCTCCATTTGACTTCATCCTTATTTGGCGACCCATTCTCATTTGAGGTGCTAAAGTTCACTGGAGGAATTACCATCAGCCCTTTTCAGAGGGCATTTCCTCTGCAGAGAGCGCAGATCTACTTCAACTTCACCTTAAACTACTCCATAGAGCAAATACAAGCGAATTTTGAAGATCTTAAAAGCCAGTTGAGATCAGGATTGCGTCTCTCGTCCTATGAGGTTAGAGACCTGCCCCTTTTCCTTGTTTCTTTTAGAATGTTCTGACTTAGCACATTCATGTTTTCAGTTATCATCTCCTGCAAGCAATATTTGGTTAACCTTATGGTATTCGTCCTCCATTTTTATTTGTTTACTTTCTGTGGATCATGAGCATTAGTTCTCATGCTTTTAGCGACCTGTGGGCTTGTGTGGGGATTTTTAAGGCGGCGTGAGAAGACGTTTGGTTATTATCATTTATCTAAAAGGGATTTCTTGCCCCCCAATTGGATTATGCTTATAGGAGTGTGTCTATTGATGTAGTGTGTGTGTGTACTAAACAATCTGGAGAATCTTACCAGTTTTGGTGAATTTTTTTCTGTGTAGATCTTGTACATTAGCTTATCGAATATGAGAGGTTCAACAGTGGCTCCTCCGACCATAGTTCAGTCATCTGTTTTGCTGGCGATTGGAAACAAGCCAAGGTTGAAGCAGCTGGCACAAACAATCACGGGTCCTCACTCAAGAAATCTTGGTCTCAACAATACCATATTTGGCAAGGTCAAGCAAGTCCGACTTTCATCGATATTGCAGCACTCTCTCAATGGTGGCGATGGAGCTGGACCATCATTACCACCTTCTCCAGCTCCTCTTCCTCAGCCCCACCATGCACACCACCACCACCATCACCATCACTCTCACCACCATCACTTCCATCAGCCCCCTACGATTTCACCAGCACCTGCAACTCATGATAGTGCGCATTCACCTCGAGCTGCTTCACCTGCCCATAGAAAAATCTCACCTGTCCACAGCAAAAGCTCACCATCACCTGCACCTCAACCAAGTTATGAGGCAAGGCCTCCTGGCTGTAGATTCGGCCATAAAGGGAAGTCTTCAGGGAGTGGAAAGCAGTCTCATGTAGCTCCAGTTCCTGCACCAGCGCTTGCTCCTCGGTATTCTGGGGTTTCTCCATCCCCACAAGCACATCATCCGCGGGCGGTTCCTGTGTCTAGCCCGTCACCGCATGTCGTCTATTCTCATGCTCAGCCCCCATCGACGACCAAACATCATACGGAGAACCCTGTGCAAACGCCGTCGGTTGCTCCATCACTGAATTCATGTGAGTAATATGCATCCTGCTTCACCGCTTCATAAATGTGATTAACTGTGTCTCTTATTCAAGTTCTTGTATGAGTTCTTCTATCCCCATTTGTGGTAGCCATGCTAGATAATTGGGAACGAGATTATTTTTTGCAGAATCATGATTAAATCTTTTCAGTGCACTTTTTATATTTATCATGAAACTTATTAGTTCTGTCTTTAGCATTTGTTTAAAAGCATACTAGCTTTCTTGATTTATTGGATTGCAACATAATCGACGAATCTAATGTTGTACATCTCTGCATTTGCAGCTTCTGCAGGTCTTGTTCCCACGGCACAATGGGCATTCACCCTGATCTTCGCAATTGTATTACAATTATGATGTTCATAGACGAAGCTACCGTATCTTGACCGGTTGAAACAGACAAGTCTCTGGTCCTGGTGAAGGCCTCAAATGATCAAACCTATACTTAGTAGAAGGAGCCGGAGGGAGCTTTATGGGTGGGAGCGGCCGCAAAAAGGGGCGGCCTGCTCGCATCTGTGTGGATGTACGTAGGTTTTGGGCACGGGCGTGTGTGTGTATATATGTTATTCGAAATCCGGCCGGCAGATGCACCAACAGGTCAAAGTCACTAGAGGTGGCAGGCCGTTGGTTCACATTGCATCTCCGCCGCTGTGTATTCTCTTCTGCGGCAAATGTAACGGTAAGGGAAGAAAAAAAGAAAAGAAAGAAGAACAAAGGAACTGCATAAAACTGTTCTTTTTTTTAATGTTTACAATCTACTTATCGAGTACGTCGAGTACGATTTTTCGCCGGGCGTGCGCATTTCGGCTCTGTTTTGTTCGATGGCGACTCGAGATCATGTCTGTGTTTCAGATGGGTGAGGGAATTGCTTATTACACAAGCTTTCCGGGCTGAACCCATGAGCAAGTGGGTTCTCTTCGCAGGTCGCGCAGAGTTCCGGCATTCGGCATCGGATCATCCCACGGTCAAGCTAATTCCGGCCAGGCCGATCGAGGCTGCTACGGCCCGCCATGTGTTTTGCGCCTAATTATATTTAGTAAGTTAATTAATCTATGATTTGTGGCATGAGGGAAAGGAGTTGAGTGATGGGCGTCGGTGGGTGTAAATGCATCTGGATAATGGCGTGGTGGGGTATTTTCGTAAAAATGGAAATGGGAGTTTTGAATTTTTGGCAGGTTTGTAGCTTTTATCAATCCGTCGGTGGCACCTCAGGACCCTGAATTAGCATATGCGTTTGAAAGCAATATTTTTTGCTTCTTTTTTTTTTATTTTAAATTACGGAAATATGCTGATTTTTCTTATATTATTGGATTTGATGATTTCGCGATTTCTGTTTTGGATCGAATAATTTGCTCCCATCTGCGTGACCAAGAATTGGCTTTTTTACCTTTTTTTTTTTTTTTTTTTTTTGTTTGGCTAGTAAGGAGAAAATTGTTATTTGCAAATTTCGAAATCTTTTTGAGATGGGTATATCGTTTTCTTTTTGTGAATAATTTTGGGGAAGTGAATGATTTTAAAAATATTTTCCAAAAAATGATCAATTGCATCATTTAAAAGAATTAGTCAATTGAAAATATATTAATTATTGATAATAATTTATATTTAAATATTCTCATGAATTGTGAAATATTTTTTATTTATTAGTTTTTGTAAGCAATACAATAAATTACTCTTTAAAAAAATTTAAAAAAATTATTCATTTTCGGTGAAACATACAACCTTAGTTTTGAATGCCTTTAAGATACATTTGGTTTTGTTTTCATTTATTGACAATAAATTCAAGTAACTTGTTTTGAGTTTATTTAACCATTTCATACCAAAAGCAATGTGTTTGGGTACGCTAGAACAATAAATGATTATTTAACATCATTTTCTTCAAATAGCATTTATCCGCACGATCTGCTTAGCTTGCAAGTTATACAGCTAGCAATAAATACTAACTAGTTAAAATTAACAAAAGAAGCATATTTATTCCTTAATAACATCTCGAGATAAAACTACTAATTTTTTTTTTCTTAATGCAAAGCCCTTTTTTAAATCAAATATGGGCAAATTCTAATCATTAAGTGACAAGTAAAAAATTTAGACATTTCATGGGAAAGGATCGTTGTTGATGGTAGTAAAATGCGAATAAGAAGAAAATATAAGCTGTTAATTAACCCGTAAAATTTCGGAAAATTTCGTTTTTATTCATAGTCATTCAAAGAATATTTTTGCCCAAAAAACCTATTAATTTTGTTATAAAAAACAGACAAAACGTATTTATGTAAAAGTTTTCCTGAAATAATGTTTGACCAAATGAGGGTAAGAGAGAGGCGAGGCGAGCGATGAGTAAAGAAGGGGACAAGAGATCACGTTCTCGCACGATTTATAATTTTATATGCATGTGCCTGCCAAGTCAGGAGAATTTGTTGGCAGAAAATAAGGAGGAATCGTGGTCTTAAAATATGATTTAAACATTTTTTAAGGCTTCAAAAAAAATAAATGATTTTAAAATTATTTTTCTTAAAATCCTCATTTGCATCGCTTGAAATAATTAATCAATAAAAAATCATAATTTATATTTAAACAATTTCTAGGGCGATAAAAATATAATACAAACGATCGTTTTTAAGGAAAATTCATTTTAAAATTATTTATTTATGTGAAAAAAACAGAGCTTAAAACACATTCTATTTGATAATCAAGATATCCAAAGTATTTGTGACATTATATGAGGTACAAAAAAGTTCCATAATAAGACATTTTTATTTGCAAGAATTAACGTAAAGTGTGTTTATGCAAGTTAGAGATGATAATAACCGCTTGAACAATTATGATTATATTATATAAATGTCGGACTTATGTAAAATTGATTCATTTAGTTATTTTTTTTCCTTGCCAATGATTGATTATATTCGATGATCCGATGTTTCTAGTGATAAGATTTTTGAGTGCCGAATCACATGATATGATTTCACATGGATTAGCTGACCAAGTAATATTTATCTCTATCCTTTTTTTTTCCCGTTTTGTGAGGATAACATAATACTTATTCCTCACTAACTAAGCGAAATATTGGGATAATTATTCTAAAAGTATACACGTCGGCAATTCAGTTCTAAATTTTTTAATTTTACTTGTTTACTCTTAAACTTTTTGATAATTTGCCAACATAATTCTCAACATTAACGATTTTCGGATAAAATTGATCGGAATAATTATGTTAGCAAATCATCAAAAGATTTAGCACTGACTTTTAGTTATTAAAATATCCTCATCAATGAGGGCCCTCGCTGGTCGTGTGCTCATGTCTCTTGATCCTATTCCCAAACAATCGTTCTTTGAAAAATGTATGTCGGTTGTCCCATGATCTTGCTCCCAAACAATAATTGTCCCTCGATCTTTTACTAAGTGGTGACTGGCAACTACCTATCGATAATTGTCTTGTGATTGCTCATTGATAACTGTCTCGTGATCTTGTCACTAAGTGGTGACTGGCAACTACCTATCGATAATTGTCTTGTGATTGCTCATTGATAACTGTCTCGTGATCTTGTCACCCTAAGATCTTGTCTCTAAATGGTAACTGTTTTATAACCCTATTTCCAAGTAATTGTCCTCCAAAATATGCATGCTGATTTCTCTTCGATTCTCAATTGCTTTGTCCCCTCGTGATTTTAAATTTGCAACTACGTTCCTATGTTGCTTCATGCCTCTAAAGAGTTTTGATGGTTCGCTGTCCTTCGTTCATCAGTATCCGCATCAATAGTTATTAGCCATCATCATTGGCAATTTTTGTCAATATGCATTGTGAACGCGTGTCAATATCGATTGTTAATATCAACATTAATCCTATGATTGACGACAAGATGTCACGTGCATGATACATGAGTAGACCCGTTAAATGGGTGGGTCGGGTTATAAATGGTCTGACCTAAATCGACTCATTTAACCCATTTATGACTCATTTATTGCAATGCAAAATTTTTAACCCATACCGACCCTACCAATACTCGACCCATTTAGCTAAACTTAAGAAAACTTATATATATATATATATATATATATATATAATGGTATTTCTAAAATAATTTTATACAATACAAATTTAATAGACAAATTTTATAATTTTTAAAATAATTATTTTAAAAAATCGAATTTTAATTATTTTTTATTTTTAAATATAATTTTTAATTTTAATTTTTTTTTTTTTTTTTGTTCTTCTTCGGCCAACCGACCCGGCCACAAAGCGAGCCTCGAGCTCGCCCACGCCGTGAGGCATCCACCGGCGCTCAACGCCGGTGAGTTCGAGTCTCGCGGATCGGCGAGGTTCGAGCCTTGCGGGCATCGGTAAGGCCTCCATCTCACTAGATCCGGCGAGCTCGAGCTCGCCGACACCGGCGAGCTCGAGGCTCGCCTGGTCGATCGCCGTTGGCCATCGCCGTGCCGGCGACTGGAGGAAGAAGAAAGAAAAAAAAAGAAGAAGAAAAAAAGGAAATAAAAAAGAAAAAAGAAAAAAGAAAAGAAAAGAATAATTATAATTTCGGTTTTTATAAAAAAATATTTTTGTAAAGTTAAAGAGAGAAGAGAGAGATTGTGAAGTTTTGGGTAAAAATGGGTTCTAAATCCAACCCACTTAAGACCCACCTATCTTAAGTATTTAATTGTTAAATCCATTTAACTATTTTTTTTAAAAAACAAGTGACCCATATATGACCCATTTATGACCCATTTTGCCACCTCTATACACGAGTCACATGATTATTTATGTTCATGTATTTGTTGCAAGTTGGCCCATCACCACAGTTTAATAAATTATAGTGCAAACCACATTTCTCTGTTCTCGATGTTCAATCCGCTACGTCAATCGCGGTATCATCATAATCAAACGCATCAATAATCATATAAATTACGAGACGTGATTGAATAAATTCAAAAATTGGAGGACTAACAACTAAGATTGAAATCATGGCTACATTATAGCAAAAACTAGAGCACCTACTGCTCAAAGGAAAAATCGCATGAACTGTGAAAACGTGAGGAGCATGGAGACTGACAGAGGGAAATCCTCTGCGGAGCTCAGACGCCAGAGCGTGTGGCCCTTCCTTGCGAACGAGAAAGGCGCTTCGCTCTCGCGTAGTGGCAAACGAAAAGGCCAAAAAAATATCGTCTCGATCAGACAAACTCCTCCCTCGCTCTCAACCCTTTTTGGTTCAGTGTCTTCACGTTCTCGGAGGAGCAAAACCCCCAAAAAATCTGGACGCAAAAAGCGGTGATTCCTTCTCTCTCTCTCTTTCGTTATCTTCTGAATCGGGTGGCGAGCGTTCTTCATAAAAATCCCAGCATTTATTTGCAACCCATTAAAGTTTCTTGACGACTTCTTATAGAAGTAACGAAAAGGCGGGAGCTTGATAGCTCCAACTGCGATTTCTCTCCTGGGTTTTGCTTGATCCCGAGAATTCTTTTCTGGGTCGGAGTGATTTCCCGAAAGAATGGCGAATTGGGGGATATCTTCCGGCTCCAAGTCCACGGAATCCGTGACCGTCGGCTTCAGGATACCGTACTACACTCACTGGGGTCAGAGCCTGCTCGTGTGCGGCTCCGAGCCGGTGCTCGGATCGTGGAATGTGAAGAAGGGCGTGTTGTTGGCTCCGTCTCACCACGGGGACGAGCTCATATGGCGCGGGAGCATCACCGTGCCGAGTGGTTTCACGAGCGAGTACAGTTATTACGTGGTGGACGATGGCAGGAACGTGCTGAGATGGGATATGGGGAAGAAGCGCCGGTTGGCGTTGCCCGAGGGAGTGAAGGATGGCGATGTGGTGGAGCTTTATGATCTTTGGCAGGTTATCCTTTTTCTGAGTCTCCTTCTGCTAACTTTTTAGTCTCTTAATGTGTCGTGGAAATAAAAGAGAAGTTTTTGATTCTTGCTTTTATTCTGTTGGTGACTGGAAAGGGGTGATGAAGTCTCTCTTGATAGTTATTGTGGAGTTGCAATTCTTGCGTTGCTCTACTTTTGTCTAGTGGTAGATTCCTGTTGTCAGGAAAAAGGTAGAAGATGGGTGAGAGCGTCTCTGTTGCACTCCTGATTCGATTCTTCAAAATGGATCTATGATATCGTTTATTCTGTTAACAAGCTATGAATTTGATTATAAAATGAAAATCTGTACAATAACATAAGGTAGAAGAGTAATGCAACTGCGGCAGTGCTCCCTGTCCTTGACTTGGTCCCTTTGATATTTTCAGATTGTGTTTTGCTGTCACAACCTGCATCGTTCTGGGGGCCCCTGACTTGACGATTCTTCACTATATTCTGAAGTTTGGTTGCTGCTTTACACTTCTCATCTTCCATCTACATGTTTGTTTGTTTTGCTAACTATACCATCTTTGTTTAGCCGTTGTAAATCTGAAAAGTATAATCAGTGACCAAGCGCCGCTTGGATAATTCATCTTAGAGCAGTTGAGATTGTGAGGTGTTTCTGAGGTGTCTTAAACTGGAACACTGGATACATTTAGATCGAGTAATTTAGCCCCAATGATTATGTTCTTGTTTTAGCTTGCGAGGTTGTTTGATGTTGTGAAAGTTTTTTGACAAGAACTGGTGCTCAACTTCTTCTTTTAAAGTAGATCTTGATGAGTAGTAGCTGACACCTTTTTCCTAGCAGACCGGTTCAGATACTCTCCCATTCAGCAGCGCGTTCAAAGATGTCATCTTTCGTAGAAGTGCGAGTTTGGGCATAGAGAGACCCCTTGTAGTTCTTCAGAATAATTTGGATGAAATTGGTAATTTGTTCATATAGACTTTTAATTAAACCTTTGCATGTAATGTCTTTTGAAGCTTTTCATGTAACTGACTGGTTCTGTTTTGAGCTTGGGTTAAATGCAGATTCTGTCCTCATTCATTTTCGAATATGCTGCCCCAGTATAGAAGAGGATACTGCAGTAAGCTCCCCTTTCGAACTGAACTTTTTACTAGTTTGTCTTAAACAATTTCTATGTTTCATTTTTTATCCCGTTGGGCTTTCAGGTGTATGTGATAGGGAGCTGTTCAAAGTTGGGGCAGTGGAAGATTCAGAATGGAGTTAAACTTAGCCATGGTGGTGATTCAGTTTGGCATGCTGATTGTGTAGTCCAAAGGGGCGACTTTCCATTAAAATATCCTTTAGAGTTTCCTTTGGCTTCAACAATTTGACTGCTTTCAATTAGTATCTTCTTGGCTGCTAGTTTGGCTGTTGCAAGCCTCTTTCTCCCTCCTTAACTATCTTTTATACGTACAAGTATTGTACATCTGGCAAGGCAGGGAACATTTCTCTAGAAATAGGCTCTCAACGGGAACTTTCCCTCGAATCCTCCAAAAGTCAACCAAGATATATGTTCCTTTCTGATGGCATGTTTCGAGTAAGCAAGTTCACTATTAATCGGCTTTTAAGTGGTATGATGTGTGACAGTCGGTGACATTCTCTTCATCAATCTGTTTCTTAGGCAATGCCATGGCGCGGTGCTGGCGTTGCTATTCCCATGTTTTCTGTCAGATCTGAAGAGGATGTTGGAGTTGGGGAGTTTCTTGACTTGAAGTTGCTTGTTGACTGGGCTGTTGAATCTGGATTTCACTTGGTTCAACTATTACCAATTAATGATACATCTGTACATGGGATGTGGTGGGACTCGTATCCTTACAGGTAAGCTGTCTCCTCAAAAGTTCATATGCTTTCGACTATCATGGGAATAATTATGCCTTCTTTCATCTGTTCATACCTGAATCTTACTTTCCTCTAGTATATAGTCACAAAAAAGAAATATCGAATAACAAATATTGTTTGTGCACCATATGATCTTCATGTACCACTTACCACATGTGGTAATTTTTTTTTATCAACTCACAACCATGGCGTCTTATTTAACCTTTATCCATTTTCTTTTGGAGCAAGAAATCTGGACAAGAGTTGAGGTTCTGAATAGGGAGGTGCAAAAGTATGCAAAATTCACAGTGATATATATTTTCTAGTTTATAGTCACAGAAATGCCTCTTTCTGGAGTAGGACACTATCATAGAGAAGCACCTGGAAGTGGGTGAAGAAGCACAGAATCTGACCACCAGGCAATATCTTGTCAACGACACTGTTTAAAAAGCTACAGCTTTTTTAATTAAGAGGCTCATGCAAAAAAGAGCTTGATGCTCCTGATGCATGATTCATCGGTGAAATCAATTCATATATCGCTAATTATCAGTTGTTCACCGTGGAGAAGATGAAGTTTCTCATGGTAGTTTTTGGGTTTTCATACGGTTACCTATTTGGTTTTTTTTTCCTTGTGTTCATGCAGCTCACTTTCAGTATTTGCATTACATCCACTTTACCTGAGACTGGATGCTCTTTCGAAGAACATACCAAATGATATCAAGGTGGTATATGTAACTTTTCACCTTTGCTTGCGATGGATATTTTGAGAGCTGCTTCTTTATTGTCAAGCTTTGAACTCTCAAACACGTGTTTAGTTACAAAATTGATCTGTAATTTTTTTGTCTTCCAGCACGATATTCTGAAGGCCAAGGAGGAGCTGGATAAGAAGGTAACATGGTTTATTAGTTTCTTTGCTATCTCAGGAACTTTTTTCTACGTATGTTCAGAAATTCTAGCTGCAAACAAGCTAGAATTGGGCCATGTGGCTTCATCAGGGGAGAATTTCTGAAATGCCTGAGAGATTCATGCATGACAATAAATGATTACTCAGAGGCTGATGTCCAATTTATGCTTATGATATCACTCTTTCCAGTAGTATAGTAATCCCGTGCCTTAAATTATTATTATTTTTTTTAATATCTAAGCATTTTTAGCATTAGATGTTGAACTGTGACACGGAGGTTTGGGTTACCAACTAGTTATTATATCTCGTGCTGGAAAAAAAGATTATTTCTCAAGATGGGATACTCATATTTCTACTAAAATGCTGGCCAAATTTCCTTAAGATGGTTCCTCATGTATGTGATTCTATCCTAATGCCCTCTTGTTTTGATAAACAATGCTGGAACCACCATGCTTTATTGGGTTAGTTATTGGTTTTGAAGACTTTCTTCCTGATAAAGTGGAGCAATCGTCAGTACCTCGGTAGGTCTGGATGCATCATCTGTTCATCTAAGTGATTGTTGACATGTTCTATGAAGACAAGTTGGCAACTAAGTGTGAAGCTGCTCTGTGTTTCTAGTTGAAGAAAGGCTTGCATCAGTAATTTTTTGTATGGGACACTTTAAGCATAATTGACATCTTCGGTGTTGCTAATTACTAAGTGCCTAATTATGTTATTGCAGAGGCCAATTTTTCTGTATATCCTGACACGCAAATTACCTTAATTGGGTTTGGATGTCTAGGATGTTGACTATGAAGCAACAATGGCCGCAAAGCTTTCAATTGCCAAGAAAATCTTCTCTCTTGAGAAGAATTCAGTCCTTAATTCAAGCACCTTCCAAAAGTTCTTTTCAGAGAATGAGGTCATACGAAAATTCTTTTTGTCCTGTTCTTATTAATTGATGATGGTCTTGTGAGATGAGGATGCATGGTAGCAACTCATGAGCTGTTCCTTTGAAGCCACAGTTTTCACTCTGACTCCTGCTTCAATTGGTTGTAGGAATGGTTGAAACCTTATGCAGCCTTTTGTTTCCTACGTGACTTCTTTGAAACTTCCGATCACAGCCAATGGGGTCGCTTTTCCCAATTTTCCAAGGAAAAGGTGATTTTTACTTCATTTTTTGTAGTCAATTTGGCGTCTGTTTATTCAGTTTTTATTGATGAACTTACTAGATTTTCACACACTCTAATTGAAGATCTGATAAGACTGTCCTTCTTTCCTCACAGCTCAATAAACTTGTCTCAAAAGAGAGCCTGCACTATGACATCATATGCTTTCACTACTACATTCAATTCCATTTACACTTGCAAGTAAGTGTAGTACATTTTCTCATTTTGATGCATTCTGGAAATTGTTCACTAGCCATCCTGACATTTTTATCGGTTGAAACATTATAAATTGGCAGTTGTCAGAAGCAGCCGGGTATGCTAGAGAGAAAGGAGTGGTGTTAAAAGGAGATCTGCCTATTGGTGTTGATAGAAATAGTGTCGATACCTGGGTCTATCCAAATTTGTTTCGGATGAACACGGCAACTGGAGCCCCTCCTGATTATTTTGATAAGAACGGGCAGAACTGGGGGTTTCCTACTTATAACTGGGAGGAAATGTCAAAGGACAATTATGCTTGGTGGCGTGCCCGTTTAACACAGGTTTGTGTTGGAATCTAATAGCACAGTACCACGTGTCCATGACTTTTGAGCTCTTGCTTTGCACACTGGTCATATGAACTTAATAAGCATGAATATGAATTTTTCTCACCAGATGGCGAAGTACTTCACAGCTTACCGAATTGACCACATACTTGGTTTCTTTAGAATCTGGGAACTTCCAGAGCATGCCATGACAGGGCTTGTTGGTAAATTTAGACCGTCAATTCCTCTTAGTCAGGTACTTCTAATCCTCTTGATTCATACTCAAAACAAAGTTCACAGAGATTTTTTCTTGTTATAAAAGATTCCTCTTCCATTTTTTGAAGCCTTTTAGTAAAAATGATGTCTGATTGCAGGAAGAACTTGAACAAGAGGGAATATGGGACTTTAATCGTTTGAGCAATCCTTACGTCCGGCAGGAATTATTACAGGTTGCTTACTTTTGCTTCTTTGACGTGTTGTGATTAGTGTTTGTACATTCAAATGATTCTTTTTGTCAATTGGTACCACATAATGAGGCTTTTTGGTTTCTCCTCTTGCAGGAAAAATTTGGAGAATCGTGGCCTTTTATTGCTTCTAATTTCTTCAATGAATATGAGAAGCACCGTTATGAGGTAAAACTCAGGAGTTAAGGCACCATGAAGCTTTATGTTGTTCTCCCTGTTATGATTTTTCACCTTTAAATTCAGGTTGACTGATGTCTCTTCGAGGGACTTCGTTGTCTCAAGTATAGTTGGCCATGTCTGCCTAATCCAGTTAAAAGTTATATTGGTTTGAACTTAAACTAATAGTGATGGACTTTGATGTGCCTGTTATATGTCAAGATGTTTAGTTGTACTTACTTCTGTGGAGATACGGGTGCCATGAAATTCTTAAAAATTATGACGTAGAAGTCTCTCTTCATCGTTAAAGGGCTAAAAGTGCTACATGGGACATGGGGAGGTACAAGAGTGAACAGAAGAATAAACGGAAGGAAAAAGGACAATTGAAGTAGTTATTCGTCCTATTAAAGCTTATAATATAGAGCATCTTCTCCTTGCAAAACTTTCTGGTAATGGCAGTGAGCATCTTCTCCTTGCTCTTTGGCCCTGGATGGAATTTGATGGTGCTGCGATGTGAGTGGTTTCATATGTGTCTAGTAATGGCAAGTTCAAATGAAGTAGAACTTATTTGCCTCTGACGTTTAGCCTTGTTGCTTTACTTGCCTTTGGAATTTTATTGCTTGTAGATGTATTATAAAAGCATCTTGGCCTAACTTTAACTTCAGACGGTTCTTTCTGTCCAGTGATCCATTGATCCACTGATTCACATGAGATTGCTTGATTTTGTAGTTCAAGGAAGACTGCAACACAGAGAAGAAAATTGCTGCAAAACTGAAGTCATTTGTGCAAAGGTCCCTATTGGAAGATGAAAATAAGATACGGCGGAATCTCTTTGATCTTCTACAGGTAATGAGTCAATCTTCTGTTTCTCCTATAATTTGGTGCACTTGTTTTGTTTTTTTTTTTTTAGCGTTCCACCTTCACTTGCTAGAATCTATTTGCATTTGCAATCCTAGTGCTGTTCCATCTTGCAGAATATAGTTCTTATCAGGGATCCTGAGGATGCAAAGAAATTTTATCCGCGTTTCAATCTGGAAGATACAACAAGTTTTATGGACTTAGATGATCACAGGTATCAATCTTTTGGTTCTCGTTGAGTCAGTGAGTGACATATGACAAACCTGAGCTTCACTAATGTTGGCTCAGTCTACATTAATGGTTTAATTGCTGGTTATTATGTCCTACTGGAAAAACATGGTGTTCTTTTGATATCTTCGGTGAAAATTATTTGACCTTGTGCTGCATTTGGGTTTCTTGATGGGAACAAGGGGGCTTTACTGGAAGATGGATAACTCCTCTGCGTTGTGACATTTAACGAGATTCTTTTTATGCAGCAAGAATGTTCTGAAGCGACTGTACTATGATTACTATTTTCACCGGCAAGATAACCTGTGGAGACAAAATGCTTTGAAGACATTGCCTGTCCTCCTGAACTGTTCAGATATGCTGGCTTGTGGAGAAGATTTAGGCCTCATCCCATCGTGTGTACATCCAGTATGTCTCCCACTTTCATACGAACACTTTCTAATAAGGAGCTCTTGTAACTTTGACATTATCTCACAGGTTATGCAAGAACTTGGACTAGTAGGTTTGCGCATCCAGCGAATGCCTAGTGAACCAGATCTCGAGTTTGGTATTCCTTCTCAGTACAGCTACATGACGGTATGATCCTACAGGAATCCATGTAGCTTGGTCGAATACTTCACCAATCCTTTGTTGACCGAGTTGTGCTTTAAGCTTATTTCAGATATCTATGTGTCTGTGTCCGTAGCAATCAAAGAAAGTTTAAATTTGCAGTTCTGTCTTTTCATTTCACATCAAGTCTGCGCTTTGTGTGTTCATAAGAGAACTTTCCCTTTCCTTATGTATGTGTGCCTGTGCACATGAAGTTCCAAAGAAAATAAATTTTCCAAAGCCCGACATGTTCTATTAGAACTAAACTAAATAGTTGATGGTGAAACGTCTCCTGTTACTTAGGTGTGTGCTCCATCTTGCCACGACTGCTCTACCTTACGTGCTTGGTGGGAAGAAGATGAAGAAAGAAGGCGTCGTTTCTTCAAAAATGTGGTGGGTTCTGACAAGCTGCCCCCGAGTAAATGCGTTCCTGATGTTGCATATTTTGTTTTACGCCAACATGTCGAAGCTCCATCCATGTGGGCAATCTTCCCTCTTCAGGTATTTTGCCCGACACAATTCTTCAGCTGAAATTCCATTTGCGTCAAACTTCTTGTCAGGTGTGGCAGATCCAACCTCATACCCTTGATGGGGTTCCTTTGCTTGATTTCTTAATTTATTTTTATTTTGTTTGGATATCCTGTGACTTCGGTTGTGCTTAAGTCACGTTTGTGTTGATGTCAGGACTTGCTGGTGTTGAAAGGAGAATACATGACTCGTCCAGCAACTGAGGAAACAATCAATGATCCGACCAATCCAAAGCATTACTGGAGATACCGTAAGCTTAATCCTTCCATGGTTTTTAGCTTTTGAGATTAAAAATATGAGAGAAAATTCTGCAGTTCTTTATAGTTTGCTTAAATTATTTGAAATTAAATCGAGAAGATACAAAGACTACCAAGTTTTGAGACGTGTGCATCTCGAACTCAGGTGCACATGTGACACTGGAGGCCTTGATGAAGGACCAAGATCTCATATCCACGATTAAGAATCTTATACGTGGGAGCGGAAGATCACATCCCCTTCTTGTCGAAGCTAATACGAGTAGCAGTCGAGAAACGGGAAATACTACTACAGAAAAGAAGCTAGTCAGTGGAGAAGCCTTAACCGCACAATTAAAAGGAGCTCCACAGAGGGAGAGCCTGGTAGTTTCATAATCCAGCTGGCGCATGTAAGCTAGACATTTTATTGGAAAATCGGAAGGAGGAGGTACCTGGAGTATTTGCTTTATTGAAGTCTGGATTTTTCCCCCCCCAATAAGCATAGGATAATCTTTCCTGTCACACAGCTGAGGGATAGTACTGTCTTAAACGATACAATATGACTTAGATACATCAGTGTATATCCACTTATCGCACGAGATAGTGAAGCACATAGTCGAACTGATTCATTTTCATATTGCTCTAGTACTTACTGCCCTGAATTCCATGTTGAGGCTGCATATTGTGGCAGCCTCTAGGGAAGAAGGATGTTTTTCTCCTCTTGCGCGGTTATGTCATGTGGCTGCTGTTATATCCTGTGGCACGGAACCTGGCAGGCTGGCAAAGGGTCTATTAAACGTCACCGGTATGAAAGGGTTTTCATGAAAATCGAGAATGAGTAGGGCATACGTGCTTTGCCTCAGTTCCTTCGATATTGAGTATTCTTCGGTGATTACACTGTTCTTTAGTTACATCATTACTGATGGAACAGTCTACTTTTGAACTAGAGGCGGCAAAATGGGTCATATGGATGCATTTTGGACCCATATTTTTCACAAATATGGGTCCAAAATAGGTTATGAAGTTGTAATGGCCCAGCTAAAATGGGTCAAGGTGTTTTAAGTTCAACTTTATATAGGTTGAAAATGGGTCACATGTTCTGACCCATTTTCGACCTATTTTCAAAACTTTAAAAACATGAACTTCCTCTATTTTAGACGGTGCGCTTCCTCATAGACCCATTTTTGACCCACCTCCGCCGCTCGCCTCCGCCACTCGCTGTTGCGGCTCGCCTCGACGGAGCTCGGGCTCGCCTGGATCTGGCGAGCCGCGAGCTCGCCGGCCGCGATGGAGCTCGGGCTCGCCTGAATCGAGCGAGTCGCAAGCTCGGGCTCGCCTGGATCTGGCAAGCCGCAAGCTCGCCGGTCGCGTCGGAGCTCGGGCTAGCCTGGATCGAGCGAGCCACGAGCTCGGGCTCGCTGGATCTGGCAAGCCGCGAGCTCGCCGGCCGCGTCGGAGCTCGGGCTCGCTTGGATCGAGTGAGTCACGAGCTCGCCGACCATGGCCAAGCTCGGGGTCGCCTGGATCTGTCGAGCCGCAAGCTCGCCGGTCGCGACAGTGCTCGGGCTCGCCTGGATCGGTCGAGCCCCAAGCTCACCGACTGCGACGAAGCTTGGCAGCTCGGGCTCGCCCGGACGGGCGGAGCCTTGATCTCGCCAGACTGCGGCTTAGTCGGTCACCATCGACGGCGTAACAATGGAGAAGAAGGAGGAGGAGGAAGAAAGAAAAGAGAAAAGAAGAAAAGAAGAAAATAAAATAAATAAAAATAAAAATAATTTCAAAAAAATTTAAAATAATAAAAAAGTCGATTTTTTTTAATGATATTTGCTAGATAGATATCCATATGCATACTGGAGAAGTACTTTTAAATGAAGCTCGGTGTTGTTTAGATTAATAAATAGGAATTCAAAACATCATAATGTAATTTTTAACTTGATGAACTAAAATCAATAAATCAACCAAAATTAAAAACAATTACAATCAAGAAGCTATGCATTCTTGCATTCAAGAAGATTTGTTTTAAACAAATATTATTTTCATATCAATTATTAGCTCATCAAACTTTTTCTTATTAAGAGTTCTTCAAAAGTATTTTAATTTAAAGGTTTTTCACATTTTTTATTTTATTTACTTTTTAAATTTGGTGTGAAGTTTTTATTTAAGTAACTAAATTGAGTTAAATATAAATGTGTTTCGATAATATGGGTCGGGTCGGGTATGGGTCATAAGATTTACACTATAAGAATATAGGTCGAAACGGGTTAAATGGGTCAAATATGGGTCGACCATTTTCAACCCGATCCATACCCGACTCGACCCATCCATTTGTCACCTCTAGTTTGAACGAACGAGCTTGTATGCGTGTTTTATCGCTCAAAGATTTTGAGAATGGTATGCGGTCTCGAATTGACATCTACATGGTTTTAGGTCGTTGGTGTTTTATAATGCAAGATCAATACAGGCCATGTAATATATTCGCATCAAAAGAAGTAGCCTTGCTGCGACTATGATCTGTCTTCCGATGCTGATACACCAGCCTCGCGCGTACGCTTCCGAGTGTAGTTTTCGTAGTCTTTGTTTGCCAAAAGAGGTGCCGCTTGTACAAATTCATGCTATACGGGCTGAAAAGGGATGTCGAAACTTACCCGAAAGGAATCGTGACTTTTCTACACCAATGCAAGGTGCATTTGGGAAGGCTTTCGGGTAAAGTCCTTGAGAAAAGGCAAAGACCCTTGAGTTAAATGAGTTTTTTAAAATACAAATTGTGTTTGGTAAATCGTATTTATGAAAGTTCATTGTAACGTATCTTTGAGCAAAATAGTGTTTGGATAAATTAAATTTCTTAAAAACTTGTTATTAAAAAAAAGGAAAAAAAGTAGAGTTAGCTGGCCAAGGGCTTGCTCGTTTATTGCCGGTGAAGAGCTAATAGTTGCTGGCGAAGGGTGGGCGGTCCGATGAGGGGCAAGCGGTGTGGTGAAGGGTAGGCGTTCAGCTAGGGTCGCTGTGCGGAGGACGTGGCGCGACGAGGGTCGCCTTGACCCACCATGCCGCGACCTTCGTGTGGAGGTGGCTGAGGCCTGTGATTTGGTCGCCGCGACCCAAATCATGTGACCAAATCTGCGTGCGATTGGGTCGCTGTGACTTCGCCGCGTTGTGTCCTCCGTGCGGCGACCCTCGTTAGAGAGTTGCGGAACCCTAGCCGGACCACTTGCCCTTCACCATATCACCTGCCCTTCGTTGGACCACCTACCCTTCGCCGGCGACCACTCGTAGATGCTGGTCGTGTTCAGTAGAGAGAAGGGAAGAAGATGAACAGATATCGGGGGTAAAATCGGAAAAATAAAAGATTAGCAAGGATAATTTCGAGAGAAAATTTTCACTAGCTTGGAAGCTAGCATGCCAAGAAAGCCCAAGGCAGCCCCTAACCTGCCTTGGGCTTTTTGCCTTTTGAAGGCTTGCATTTGGCAAATGCAAGTTAAATTTTTTTTGCCCAACACCAAATATTTGGCCTTAAGATCTTTACACACCCAAGGAGCTTTGGGAAGGCAGTTCCCAAGCGCATCCGCATTCATGTTTAAACTTGCATGGTCCAAACACTCATCCGATCAAAAGAAAGAAAGCACTCACCAACCTTTTGGCCTGCTCGTGGCTTCCTCTCTCGCTGAAGGTGAGTGCTTCCCTATCCCTACTGGTGATAGATCCTCCTTTCCTTTCCAGACTCGGAATCCTTCTTCGCAATGGCTATTGATACAGTTGCCCCTCCCGATTAATCAACTCTTTTACTCCTCTCAACCCTAAAATGAACAAATCGTTTCCTGGAACCCTAGCTCGTCATTTCCAGATCTACCGGTCGGTGTCTTGGAATCCACAGCTCCCTTCACTCCTAATCGACCAAATCCCAACCATCCTCGGAATCCCTATCCTGCCGTCAGTGAAAATCCCCTCCTCTATCGTTAGATCAGCTATAGAAATGGAGGGTAGCCAAGAAAACCAGCTCCGCCTGCTAGCCCTTTGTAAGCGAATGGGAGATCTATGGGCTGCGGATGATATTACGGAGTTGAATACCCATATCCTTGAGGTACAAAAAAAGACTGATGAGCATCTGTTATATGGGAAATTGTTTTCAAAACCAAATGTTAATTTTCCAGCGTTCTGGGCTACAATGAAGAGAGCTTGGAAACTAGAAGAAGTTAGATGTGAGGTGATAGAACATGGCTTCTTTGTTTTCATATTTAAATCGGAGGAAGACCGAGAAGAGAATACTCCGACAGGCCCCTGGTCGTTTGCCAGCAATTTGCTAGTTTTACAGGAAGGAGACCCTACCGTTCCAGAGCACTGCTATGAATTCAAATCTTGCTCTTTTTGGGTGCATTTGATGGGACTTCCAAGAGTGGCAATGTCGGAGGATTGTATTCGAATGATTGCTGGGAAAATGGGAGAGGTAGAGGAAGTTAGAATTGATGCTCGGAATAATGGTTCTCGTAAAATAGGCAAAGCAAAAGTGAGGTTGAATTTAATGTAGCCCCTTAAAACTAGCACGATTATTCACGTGGGAGATAGAAACTGGTGGATCGACTTTAAATATGAGCGACTTCCACATTATTGCTATTCCTGCAGTCATATAGGTCACTATGCCAATTATTGTCCGATCTTCCCATATGAAGAGTCCGGGATTCCTCAGGACAAACCAGGTTGCTATGGTTCTTGGTTAAAGGCAGAGGCGAAAGATCTTAGCCCGTGCTGGAATACTTTCTATGGAGACATAGATCTCACCTTAGAAGAAGATGATATGGTCCCCGAAACCCCTGTTATTCCCTCTTGTGATGAAACGAACAGGGAAAGTTCCTCTGATGGGAGTCAAGCCCTTGTGCTTTATCAACCGCAACACAAACAACAATGGAAGTGTTAGATTTAGAAGAACTTGCTGCACAAAAGAAAGGGAAAAGAACTCAGCAGTGTTCAGAACATCTAAAGACATATCAACTGCATGATGCAGGGGTAGCGACTCAGGGGATAACGAAATCTGGTCCAACGAAACCAGCACCCAAAAAATTAAAACGATTTGCTCCTTATGAGAAGAGGGTTTCACTGACGAACCTTGTTGTTATGGACCAGCTTATGGATACACCAATTCAGGTATGGGAAGGCAAATCCGCATGGGCTTTGGTGGCTAGCCCTAATAAGCCACCAAAGGAGCCATGAAAGTTTTAAGCTGGAACTGTCAAGGTCTAGGATCTCCCTTGACAGTCCATCACCTACGAGCCTTAGTGGCTCGTGAGAGACCTAATCTGGTTTTTCTTATGGAAACAAAGAACCAATACCCGGTGGTGGAAAATATCAAAAAAAGACTAAAGTTCTCTTCTATGTTTGCTGTTAATCCAATTGGGTTGGCGGGAGGACTGATATTATTATGGGATGAATCGGTGCAAATCACTATTGAGTATAGTTGCCTCGAGATGATTGATATTTCATGTACAGATGCTGAAAATGGAACCAAAATGAAGATATCGATGCTGCATGCGTCTACTAACTTCCAAGAGAGAGTCTCTCTTTGGAACTATCTGCAGTAAGAAATGGAAATACATCCTCACCTTGGCTATGTATAGGAGATTTCAATGAGGTGTTATATCATTGGGAGAAGGTGGGTCGACGACCAGTGGAAAGGTTCCGAATGGCGGCATTTCGGGAATTTGTTGATTCGTGCTCACTAATAGACATTGAAAGTAAGGGGTGTGCATTCACGTGGACAAATAATAGGGAAGGAGAGGAATTAGTAAAGAAGAGGCTTGACCGAGCATTTTGCAACCTATAATGGAGGCTCCTATTTCCTAATCTTTGAAGCTTTTGTATATCCAGCCATAGGTTCTGATCATGGTCCTCTCATGATTTGCTTAAATTTAGTTGCACAGAAACAACAAAGATTGTTTAGATTTGAGCCTTACTAGTTAGATCATCCTGAGTGTGCAGCTGTAATAGATAAGGCTTGGAAGGCAGTGAAGGGGCAGCATCAAAACCTGGTTAGAAAGACAAAGCAAGTGGCCCAAGATTTGAGAAAATGGACCAGAAGATCCTTCAAAAATGCATCTAAACAGATTGATCAGCTTAGAAACCAGCTTATCCAGTTAATGAACAGGGCAGACCAGACATACATGGGAGAGGAATACTATAACTTAACCGAGAAAATCGGTACATTGTGGCGTCAAGAAGAAATGTATTGGGGCATTAGATCCAGAATCAATTGGCTAAGGTGGGGTGATCGGAATTCGAAATTCTTCCATGCAACAACCATTCAAAGGCGCCAAAGAAATAAAATCAACATGCTCAGACTTGAAGAGAATACATGGAGCCGTGAGCCTCGGGTTTTCAAACAACACATCACAAGCTATTATAAGGAGCTATATCAATGTGGGGTACCGATACTATCGCCTAGTCTTAGAGCAATGCCCACTTATGGTAAGCGAGGAAATGAATGAGATGCGATAAGACAAGTCACCAAGGAAGAAGTGAAGCGGGTTGTTTTTCAGATGGGGGCTACTAAAGCCCTAGGACCAGATGGTTTGAGTGGCTGTTCTATCAAAGTCGGTGGCATATCGTCCATGAAGACATATTCCAGCTTGTAGACTCCTTTTTCAAAGAAGGTACCCTTGAGCCGAACTAAATGAAACCCATATAACACTTATCCCCAAGGTGGCAAACCCCGAAAGCATAACGAATTCAGGCCAATTAGCTTGTGCAATTTTAGCTAGAAAGTTATTACAAAAGTTATGGCGAATCGACTCAAACCTTGGCTCCCACTCATTATATCTCCGGAACAAAGCGCCTTTGTTAGTGGTCGACAGATACAAGATAACATTTTTATTGTCCAAGAAGTCCTCCATCAGCTACTAGTCAGAAAAAGGCGCAGAAAATTCCAAGCTGTGCTGAAACTGGACATGCAGAAAGCATACGATAGAGTAGAGTGGGACTTTCTATGTGATTGCATGAAGAAGATGGGTTTCAAGTGATAAATGGGTGAACCGATCAGAATTTGTATTTCCTTAGCCCAATTTCGAATTCTAATTAATGGTGAAGCGGGGAAATCTTTACTCCATCTAGAGGCATAAGACAAGGGGATCCGCTCTCACCTTATCTTTTCATAATTTTAGCCAACGTCCTCTCCCACATGGTGCAAAATGCTGTTATTGATGGAAGTTTAAAAGGTATCAAATTGAACCCTCATTGCCTTACTCTTTCCCACCTATTTTTCGCGGATGATGCCATTTTCTTTCTGGATGGAACAGTCGAGAAGCTCGTGAATCTTGCAAACTTACTGAATTGCTATTGTTTTGCGTCTGCCGTCAGTTAATCTTAACAAATCTGGGGTGTTTTTTGGGGCAAGCTGTCCACAGGATTTACAAAGAAATATTGCATCTACAATGAGGGTTCCTATCTTAGAAAAAACTGGAAAATACCTAGGGATACCATCAGATTGGGGTCCAAAAAAAACACATGTTCAATTGGATCATGGCACGGGTGGATAGAAAACTGGAAGGGCTGGAAGGAGCAATTAATCTCGAAGGCGGGGAAAGAAGTACTAATTAAAATGGTTGTTCAGGCTTTACCCCAATATGCCATGAATATATTTAAAATACCTCTATCTATTTGTCGAGCAATTGAAAGGAAAATCTCAGCTTTACGGGTGGAAGCGAATGCGTACGATTAAAGGTATTCCTTTGGAAGAGTTGGGAAGTTTTAAAGATGAGAAAGGAGCAAGGAGGATTGGGGTTTAAAGATTTAATCGAATTTAACAAAGCGATGCTGGGGAAACAAGCCTGGAGATTACATCAAGCTCCAGAGGCCTTATGGAGCAGAACCTTTAAAGGCCTCTACTTCCCTAATGGTAATCTATGGACTGCCACTAGGGGTGCCAAACCATCATGGGGTGTGCGAGTCTCCTACTTGGCCGAGATGTTCTTGAGCCTGATCTGAAATGGGAGGTTGGGGACGGCAAATCTATTAACTTGAGAGAAGATCGTTGGCTTATATCCGGCAAAATTGGAGGACCGGCGAATCAAAATGACCCAAAGCTAGTTGCAAATATCATTGATCCACAATCGCGCACATGGAATTGTCAACTTATCAATGAGCTATTTGACAGCAACATATCAGAGGAGATCCAGCAAACAACACTCAGCATAAATACCAGACCGATTGCTTAGTATGGACGGGGCACTACTCGGGAGTAACTACAAAATCAAAAATGGGTACCATCGACTACGCACTGACAAACATAAACACCATAGAGAACCAAGCATCATCTTCATATCAAGTCCCAAAACGACTATGGAAAGAAATATGGCATCTACATACTAACCCTAGAATCAAGCATTTCATGTGGAGTTTATGCAATGAAGGTCTCCTCACAAGAATCAATCTATGCCGGAGGAAAATAATACCTGAGCCAACATGCCCCTTCTGTCACCAGTTTCCAGAGTCATCCGAGCATCTGTTTATCTTGTGTCAGTGGACAAACGAACTATGGCTGAACTTTAGTGACCAAATAAACACCTCCCCAACATTGATTACAAGAATAGATCGGTGGGTATGCGACTACCTTCTCTCTGGTAAATCAGCAAGTCAAAAAGCGATCTTCGCGAGTACTCTTTGGTACATATGGAAAGCACGCAATACCCTGATCTTTCAAGGCCGGAAAACAAAACAACATCAGATAATCAGTGAAGCTTTTCTTTTCCAGCAGCTCTTTGAGAAGTGGCAACCACGAAGGAAAGAGATTACCTTAGAACGACATCCATGGGTACCTCCAGATCCGGGTGCTTGGAAGATAAATGTTGATTGCTCATGGCAGGAGAACAGATCGGAGGGATCCATAGCTGGAATTTGTAGAGGAGCGATGGGGTGTGTATCATTGGCTTTGTGCAGAAGATCCGAGCTCAATCGGCTCACATGGCCGAAACCCTAGCCATCCAACGAGATGCTCGTGTGGTGAGAGAGCGCGAACTGTTTCGACAAGAACTACTTCAAACACACGAACCGAAGCAACTATCCACATCTCCCGATCTGTCTCCGGCATTTGTGGACTCCATCCTGGGCCGAACAGAAATCCCATGGGCTTCGAGGCCCTTCGTCCTCGACTGCAGACAATTGCTGGCCCAAATGAAGAGTGTCTTTTTGCAGTTTGAACCGCACGAATCCAACCGAGCTGCGGACTGGATTGCCAAATCCCATAATACCAATTCCTTCCTAGTAATTGGGTTACTAACCCTCCGCATGAACTTTATCTTATCTTATGTTTTGATTCCCCCACTAGCTGTAATCCCCTTTCTAAGTATTAATCCAAGAAGTTATTTCGACCAAAAAAAAAAAAAAAAAAACACTCATCCGATCATGCACCGTGACTGTTCAGGAAAGTACCATAAACTAAAGCTATCATTCTCTCTCCCCCTCTCTCTTTGCGATCTTGCTTAAGCCATCTTCATATTTCTCTATCATTTCTTTCACTTCTTTACCTTACCAAAGAAAAGAATCAATTGCTTTGACAATCAGCCACATTGGGTTGGAGGTCGATTACTTGGTTTGGTGGGAGGTTTGGAAAGATTTTGTTAGGCCAATCAAATAAAATTTGCCCTTACCTATAATGAAATTCCTTTCAATATGTGGTAATTTATGTTCCTACCCTTCACCAAAAATAGCAAAATTTACCTCCGACTATAGAGAGAAAAAAAAAAAATAAATCTACGATTCACGGATTCACCCTTTAATCTAATCAAGAGAATCCTTATACGAGTACAACATAAAAGCCACGACGTCTCCAATTATGTTAGTGACAAACACAAAAGATGAGTGGTGATGTCAAATCCGAATTGTCATCTAAAATATCAACTAAAAAGATTGTAGAAAACATTTTGTGGATCGAGAATTTTTAGTTAGGAGTTTGGTTTCACCTTGACCAAAAATTCTCCATTTGCCATTAATACAAAGTCTTTCGATTTTGATGGTGAATGGCGATTGCTAAGCCCCTCCCAAAAAAGGAATCGGACCAACTCGGATTCATCTAAATTCGGCACCAAATCGAAACGATTCTACGCCAAGAACCACGTCCCGAAACGACATTGCTTAAATTATCATCCTTTGTCGGATCGGGAATTAGGAGGGTTGTCCGGAAATAGGAAGCAGTTACCTTGGAAGACGCAGCGAATTTCGGTGGACGAGTTGGGTTGTCCTCGCGAACGAAGAAAAGGATCGATTTTTATCGTGTGATTGACTGATACCGACGAAAGGGGTCGTGGGTTTGAAGGGAGGGGGGGGGCATCCGTGGGAATCCTCTTGGGAAATTTTTTTATAAATTTAGAAAAAAAGGGGGGGTCTTTGTTTTCTTAAATAAAGTAGGGACGGATTGATCCTCTCGCGCTCCCGTTGCTCTTCGTCTCCTGAATGCCTTAACCAGTGTTCAGGGTCTGTTTCTCTCTCCCTCTCTCTCTGTCAATTCTTTCTGACCATGTTCTCTTTGGCCCTTCTTTTCTCATTCTGTGTCTGGGTTTTGTCCATTGATCATTTTGTTGGCTTGTGCCATCGTAATTCCATGTGGTCATGCCCTTTTTTTGTCTCTTGTTGTTTTATGTTGGCTCTTCACGGTTGATCCTTTCATTTCCTCTGCATTTTGTTCTGCATTGTTGAAATGCGATGCGTGTGCAAGCAAAAGAATAAGAAGAAGAATAAATAGAAATGGGTTGCCTGAAGTCATTTTGTATTTTGTATGGTATCGAGCATGCTTACCTGTGGTTGCACCTGTTCCCCTGCCCAGGAAACATAATCCAGCAATAAACGAGAGAAAAAGAGGAGAGCCCGCGAAACATTTTTGTTTTAATTTTTCTCCTTAATGCGTGTGAGATGGAATTACTCCGTGTTTATGACGTTTTATCTCATGTTTGCAGAAAATTGTGGCGGTTTTGGTGTGGAGGAGCGAGGGCTTTTTAGGTTGGTGCATTCCATATTGGATTTGATTGCTCCCGAGATAACTCAAGACTTTCTTTTCATCATGTGATTGTTAATGAGCTTTTCTTTCTGGTTTTGGTTTGTTCCGTGTAGTTGTTTTCCTTATAAAATCCTTGTCCTTTTTCATTGGAATATGCAGGTTATGATGGATCCATTGGGTATGAGTTAAACCTACCATGTGATTGTCATCAGCAAGTCAAAACATTAATGAAGCAAGTGCGGCACTGTACATATGCAACTGCATTATTCTGGTGAGGCAACATTTATTTTATATGTTTCTAGGATATGGTTTTCAAGCATTTCCAAGATATTTTAGTTGTTATTTTGTTGGGAGCAAAGCAGAGATCCAACTGGATCAGCTTCCGCGTCTATTTCACGAGCATTACTTGATGGAGTAGGAAGTCGAATCAGAAAGATTTCTTAGGTTCAAGCATGTGGAAGTTTTATCTGGTCAAGTCACACAACATATTCCACTCTCGTCAGTTTCACAGTGTCACAGAGAGAATGCTTGTGATTAGTACTGTGATGAATGTGCGCATTGTCACGGTTGATCATGTTACAGTTGATATGAATACAAGGGGATTGAAGAGAGCGAGAAATGAATCATTTCCATTTTTTTTTTTGAAATTTTTACTCTCAATAGAGATCCCCGAACAAACTTTTACCCAGCAATTTTGAGAATGATGCTATTATGTTAATTTAAAGATATGCTCGGCTGTTAGGGACTGTTCTTTCCATGTAAAAACTTATACAACTTGTTTTGGTTGTCAAATGTTCATCTCGGTCGATGTGCCGTTAGGACTGACTCAAAGTTGTCTATTCTGGGATGCAGTTTCTAATGGGCAATCCATTAAGGAAGACCTGTTCTCTGGGATTCCTCTGAGGATTACCCTTGCCCTGCCCTGCTGCCATTTGTTCTGTTGAATGAGATTTTCCAATATGGCGGTAGCTATTGATCAGCATCATGGATTCAGGCCACTGAGCCGACCTCAGAGATGCAAACTTCAATCCTTCACTCATCTTGACTTCACTGTAATTGATCTTGGCCAAACCCATCTGGCCCGTTCCTCGAACCAAGCATTTGATGTTGCTCATTTCCACCGATGCTTCTCCACCCCTTGCCTGTCCTTGACCACCCAAGTGGAAGAAGACTTTGATAGGAATCCGCGAATTGAGATTCTTGGTGGCTGCAGGGCCTTCAGAGCTCGTGCTCTAGTTGTAGAGGTTGCCATAGCAATGGCTTCTGGTGTCAATCCTGTGCCGGTGTCGAGTGGACTTGGTGGAGCATACTACATGCGTGGCCGAGATGGGCATGACATTGCCGTGGCAAAGCCTGTTGATGAAGAACCTTTAGCTTTCAACAACCCCAAAGGCTTCAGGGGTCTGATGCTAGGCCAACCTGGCATGAAACGATCCATATGTGTTGGCGAAAGCGGCGTTCGAGAACTGGCTGCATACATTCTCGACCATGACGGATTTTCCGGTGTTCCTCCAACTGCTTTGGTGAAGATCTCTCACGTTTTTAATGAAAATGACGCGTCGCCAACATCATTAGCACCTTACAAGATCGCATCACTGCAACGCTTTGTGGATCATGATTTTGATGCTGGAGAATTGGGTCCCTCTAGCTTCTCGGTAACATCGGTTCATAGGATTGGGATCTTGGATTTGAGATTGCTAAATCTTGACAGGCACGCAGGAAACATTCTGGTTAAGAAACATCCGAACGGAATTTCTACTGCTGGGTCACTGGAACTTGTGCCGATAGATCACGGCCTTTGCCTACCCGAGTTCCTTGAGGATCCTTATTTCGAATGGCTGCACTGGCCTCAAGCCTCTGTTCCTTTTTTTGATTTAGAAGGCGAATACATATCCAACTTAGACCCCTTTAAGGATGCTGAGCTTTTGAGGACCGAGGTTCCTTCTCTGAAGGAGTCCTCTGTCAGGGTTCTCATCCTATGCACCATCTTTCTAAAGCACACCGCAGCTGCTGGCTTCTGTCTTGCAGATATAGGTGAGATGATGACTCGCCAGTTTTCTTGTGGGCAGGAGAGTCTCAGTTTATTGGAGGAGCTGTGCGTTCAATCCAAGGCCAGCATGCCGATTACTTTGGGTGGTGATGTGCCTGTTGATGAAACAAACGAAGGAGACGACCTTGAAGCTACTCAGTTTGTCATGGAAAATGATGATGACATGAAGGAGGACTTGGACCTCCCTGAGACGGCTAGGCCACGTAAACTTCCCAGGTTTTTATCTGTCAAGTCAATGTCCGGGCTGCCTGATGTGTTATTATCTCCAAAAATGGAGGAAAATGACACCCTGAATTGTGAATACGAGTTTTATGCGATGGAAGACGATGAGGGTGAAAATCATGACGATGCCATCAACCGTCCCAAGGTGGGGGCTTTCAACCGGAGCATGAGTTTTGCAGTGCAGCAACACGACAACAAGGGCGAGGGGATCTCTTTCGGAGATATGAGCGTAGATGAGTGGGTTCTGTTCCTCGAAATCTTCGAGAAGCTCTTGCCCGAGGTCACGGAGAACGCTAGATGCAACAGCTCGAAGCAGAGGTTGGGAACTTCTTGCGACTTCTGAGGAATCACCAAAGCAATAGACGATCTAAAGATCAGCAAAAAGATAGAAAGAAGCTCGAACACAGATCTTTTGTAATTATTGTGGACTAATTTTCATTTTCTGTTTCCCAAATGACTTGCTAGTATAGATTGTAGATAATGACCATTCGGGGCCCGACGTGAGAGGAAAAGCGATCGGCGAGTTGCCGTCCTTTCCTTTTTCTACTGTCTCACGCGGTTCCCTCCTCATTTTGTAACTATCACCATGCAATTATATCAGTGTGTATTGTATTGTGTATAAGCTCATTGCCCCATTTACATCAATATGTGTATGTTCACTCCGATCTGCACAGTCAAATTTGAGGGGTCTGGGTTTCTGGAACATGGCAGTAAAGCTACTACAAAAGTCCTGTCAACTGGTGTTGGTGCATCTCTAGCCCTGTTTTGACTTGAGAATGGTAAACCAACGAGACAGTAGCTGATGAAACATCGAATGTTTTTGCTTCGTTACCAAGTTACTGTGCACGCACGGGAGAATTTTGGTCGTATTAAGAATAAATTAAAAAGATGACTACAGAAGATTATTAGACTTGACCCTTTGGAAAAGATTTAATTTTTTTTGTCTGTTCTTTAAGGGGAAGAGAGAATCTTACAAAAGATTTAATTTTTTTGTCAGTCTCACAACCCTACTGTTTTTCATCGAATGACGAGAACACAAGCAATCCCATTGGCAGTGACGGTCGAAAAGTCGAGACTTTTTCTCCTCCTCCTTTTCTTCTACTTCTTCTTCTTCTTCGTCTTCTTCTTCACACCATCTCTGAAGTCTCTGCAACACCCACCACGATGACGATCGGCATCGTGGACCACGAGCTCCCTGACGACACCCACAACCTCTATGACGTCACGTTCTATGACCTCAGCGTCCGCACCCTCCTCACCAGCTCCCCTCCCATGGCCGCCTCCTGGCTCTCGTCCCGCGGCTCCCAAGCCCTCCTCGTCGGCCTGGACGTCGAGTGGCGGCCCAACTTCACCCGAGACAGCGACAACCCCGTCGCCATCCTCCAGCTCTCCGTGGGCCTCCACTGCCTCATCTTCCAGCTCCTCCACGCCCCCGAGATCCCTCAGTCCCTCGCCGACTTCCTCCGCGATCCCCGCCACGTCTTCGTCGGGGTCGACATCGACGAGGACGTGGAGAAGCTGCTCTGCGACTACGGCCTCAGTGTGGCCAACACGGTGGACCTGAGGGCCCTGGCCGCGAGGGAGCTCGGCCGGGAGGAGCTGGGGAGGGCCGGGCTGAAGACTCTGGCGAAGGAGGTGCTGGGGAGGGAGATCGAGAAGCCGAAGCGGGTCTCCAAGTCCCGCTGGGACAACCCGTGGCTGACGAGCGTGCAGGTCCAGTACGCGTGCCTGGACGCCTTCGTGTCGCTCCAGATTGGGGAGGCTCTTAATGCTGGTGGTGCTCGGCCGACGGCACATCCGGACGAAGGAAGGTAAAATTTTGGGATTTGACTGGAGCGTTTGCTAGGTTTTTCTTGTGCAAGACTTGGACTCCTGAATCATCTGGTTGTAAAGGGTTCGACTGCAATTTTTGACTTGGACACTGATGAATATCCTGATTGCAAAGGGATTGACTGCAGTTTGTAATTTTTCTCTGATGTGATATGGTTGATGGTTGCATTGCATCTTTTTTGACAGTAGAGGGATGATGTTTATCTGCTTTGCAGGTCCTAATTGCATTAGATACGGAAATTTTATTGGGATGGTGTCTGCTTCTCATAATTTCGTCCCTGATCTTCTGGTCGCTTGGATTTGGACAAAATTGCATTGCGTTATTTATGCTACAGTTGTTATAAGCGGAGCCATGCTGATGCAAGATTGAGATTTAGCTGGTGTTAATCTGCAGCATTTCTTTTTCCTTGTATTTTCATGCATGAGCATGACTTAGACCTAAGCATCTTTATGCTTCAATGTGAGTATCTGTTGGCGAAATTCGTGCTCCTATTCTTGGAAAGGAGATGTGAATATTGTATCTCCTATTTCTGCATCTTGATTTCGGGGACGTTTTTCCTTGATATTTTTCCTTTATGGTTACTTGTTTCCTTGGTTGTAGCAACCTTGTTTTGTACATATAGAAAATAATGGGAGATCATCTCTTACGACACAAAAAAGAAGAGTGTGAGAGTTTTGTCTGAGGACGTAGGCACATTGCTGAACCTTGTTAAATTCTTGCCTCCATTTGTTAATTGTTTGTTTTACAACATGGTATCATAGCAGGAGTGAATCGACCTGTTCTTGTTTCTTATTCTTGATCCACGTTCTTGTTGCTATTGTTTTTTGGTTGTTTGTGCTGAATGTTGCTGCAGCTCTATGGCTGAATCTAGCAATCCCACCAATGATGCTGCGCAAGACAGAAATAATCAACGGCTTACAAACCTGTTGTTGAATGGAGAAAATTATTATCCGTGGTCTCGGGCAGTCACAATCTCTCTTGGAGAGAGATCCAGACTAGGTCATGTCACAGGACGAACCAAAGCTCCTGCTACGACCGATCCCAACTTTGACGAATGGCAAGCCAACGATTATGATGTTATGTCATGGATTCTCAGCTCCATAGAGCCTCAAATGTATGACATCTCCTATTTGGATACTGCTAAGGATTTGTGGGATTCCTTATATGAGATGTACGGACACCAACCGGTTACAAACCTGTTGTTGAATGGAGAAAATTATTATCCGTGGTCTCGGGCAGTCACAATTGCTCTTGGAGAGAGATCCAGACTGGGTCATGTTACGGGACAAACCAAAGCTCCTGGTACGACCGATCCCAACTTTGACGAATGGCAAGACAACGATTATGATGTTATGTCATGGATTCTCAGCTCCATAGAGCCTCAAATCTATGACATCTCCTATTTGGATACTGCTAAGGATTTGTGGGATTCCTTATATGAGATGTACGGACACCAACCGCTTACAAACCTGTTGTTGAATGGAGAAAATTATTATCCGTGGTCTCGGGCAGTCACAATTGCTCTTGGAGAGAGATCCAGACTGGGTCATGTTACGGGACGAACCAAAGCTCCTGCTACGACCGATCCCAACTTTGACGAATGGCAAGACAACGATTATGATGTTATGTCATGGATTCTCAGCTCCATGGAGCCTCAAATGTATGACATCTCCTATTTGGATACTGCTAAGGATTTGTGGGATTCCTTATATGAGATGTACGGACACCAACCGCTTACAAACCTGTTGTTGAATGGAGTAAATTATCTTCCGTGGTCTCGGGCAGTCACAATTGCTCTTGGAGAGAGATCCAGACTGGGTCATGTTACAGGACGAACCAAAGCTCCTGCTACGACTGATCCCAACTTTGACGAATGGCAAGCCAACGATTATGATGTTATGTCATGGATTCTCAACTCCATGGAACCTCAAATGTATGAGATTGCCTATTTGGATACTGCTAAGAATTTGTGGGATTCCTTATATGAGATGTACGGACAAGCCAATAATGCATCTCAGGTGTTTAAGCTTCAACAAGGTCTCGTTAGTTCCAAGCAAGGGATGAATCAGTCATTCACAGAACATCTGACTAAAATGAAGAAACTGTGGGAAGAACTTCGACAGTATAGACCTATTACTCCAAATGTTCGTGACTATATCCAACGGGAAGAACAATACAGGATTTTCCAGCTCTTGGCTAGTCTCAAGCCTGAATTTGAGGAGACCAAAAGAGATATTCTTATGCGACCTAAGCTGCCATCGTTCAATACTGTGTGTTCCATCATACAGAGTGAGGAAACACGGAAAAGAGTCATGGCGGCAAATTCAAAGGTGAAGGCATTTGTTGATTCACCGGAAAATTTAGCCCATTATACTATGTCTAATTTCAAGCAAAGTGATGCTAGCAGTGGGTGGGCAAAAAAAAAGGGAAAGAAACCCACACGATTTTATTGTGATCACTGTAATCGTGATGGGCATTCCAGGGAACGGTGTTGGGTTCTTAATCCACAGTTGCGACCAGGCAAAGCTAAAGGTCTTGATGCGAAGTTTGCAGTTTAGGGGGATGTCACAGAGGTTCAGTCTTAAGCTAAAATTTTTAACTCAACAGGTTTAGTAGTTGCTTCAAAGTCATGGGCAGGGATCGGGTGCTACAGGCACTGGATTCGAAAATATGGCGAAGACCTAGTAATCTCCATGCTCTCTCTACTAAGTTTAATTTTTGGATTATTGTTGATTCTGGGGCTACAGACCATATGTGTAGCTCTTCATGTGTGTTATGTAATATTGTTTCTAGCACTTTATACCCTCTTATAATTATTGCGAATGGAGTTCAAGTCCCAACTTAAGGTATGGGCAAGTAAATATATATATTTTTTTTGACAAAAGCCAAAGCTTTGAAAGTTATCGGGTTGAAATCAAATTTGTTTGTTAGCAAAATGTGCTAAATAGTGGGATTGCAATGTCATCTTTACTCCTTAAAAGGTGATTTTTCAAGATCGCTTTTAACAAGAGGATGATTGATGAGGGATAGCTATGTCAGGAACCACCCATTAAGGACCGGTTCCGAAAAATTGGAACCAAGACCTATTCGTTGGTTTCAT
The DNA here is from genome assembly GCA_017140595.1 of Eucalyptus curtisii. NCBI lineage: Eukaryota > Viridiplantae > Streptophyta > Magnoliopsida > Myrtales > Myrtaceae > Eucalyptus > Eucalyptus curtisii. The sequence goes on from CM029498.1 coordinate 33,712,312, forward strand.
GGACTTACTAGAGAAACGGATTGTTGGTTTAGTCTAATTTTCGGATGGGTCCATGGAACCGATCCTAATTCCTACAAAGCTTGGTCGGCTTTATATTCGGGTTGAATTGTGAGCCATTGATTTTGATTAAGGATTGAAAATTATAAGGTAAAATGTATAAACAATATTCGTTAGCTAAAAACTTAATTTTTTTGAAATTTGTGTCGTCCTTTTAAGATTTCCCAACATCGGAAACATGTGGAGAATTAGACTTCACGTTGAAAGTCTTAACCTTGACAAAAGTTACAAAATTAGTTGCATGATTCATCTTTTTCAATGTCAACCTAATTTAATCACGTGAATGGTTACTTGAGAGACCTAATTACACTCGTAAAACAAGTTGTTGGCTTTTATGGACATCTTCAATTGGTTCTCCCATTCCTCTGCGTTTGTTTATTTTGTTTTGGTTGAGAAAAGAAGTAAATGGATTATTAGAATTAAATAAAAAAAGAAAAGTAGGGGGTTAATCCTCTTATTCACCAAGAGACAAAACTAGTCAATGATGTCCAATAATTACAAATATACATATATGTACATATGTGTTTTTTTCGAAAAACTACAAAATAATTAGGTAATTGAGATGAAATTTCCTTTTTTAAATAAATAAATATATATTTATTTATATGTCGATTTGGCCCGGTGGGTGAATGGGCGGTTCTATGCATAGAATCGGGAATCGGACCGATATTTATCAATTCCACTAAATTGGAATTGAGAATCGGACTGGCCCTCATGGGAACTACTAGTTTCGATCCAGTTCGATCCAGCTCCGGGTGGTTCCTAGTTCTTTTGCATAGCCCTAGCTACAAAACGAGATGTACACTTTGGATCTTGGTGATGCGGCTCTAGTAGCAACATCATAGATTTCTATGGCTTCTCATCTATGGCATCGAAGAGTGGGGCATCCTTCCAATTGGGTGTTGCAAGCTTTAGATTTGTCATTGACACATGATTCTAGTAGTTGTGATCCATGTTATTTTGCTAAGCAACATAGGTTGCCTTTTCCTCGACATTTCAATAAGTCAACTTAGTTGTTTGATGAACCACTCTAGTGGCCACCTTTCTAACATGGAAGGGGGAAGTGGGGGGTCCGAATCCTCACATTTTCAGGGGAGTTGTGGTGGGGATAATTTAGTTTCAGGAGTGGGTTTTGACTCCCGTGCTCTGCAAGGAGGTGTGGCAAAAGTCTGAGAGTGAGAGTTAGAGTAGGAATAGAGTAGGACCAAAAAAAAAAAAAAAACTGAGTTGTTTGATGAGGACACTCTAATGTTTGGGGAAATTCTCCGATTGATTCTAAAGAAGAATTTAAGTACTTTGTTACTTTTATTGATGATAAATCCCATGCAACTTGGTTTACCATCTTAAGTCCGAAAGCGAAGTTCTTACAGTCTTTTAATATTTTTGCAGCATAGTGAAAAATCAGTTCAACACTACGGTGAAAGTTATTTGAAAGGAGAATGGTACCAAGTATACCAATTAGGCGTTCCAAGCTATGTTACGGCGTATGGGCATATCTCATCAAACATTGTGTGTCGGTACTCCTCAACAAAATGCAGTAGCGAAGATTGTCATCTATTAAAAGTCACTGGATGCGATATCCCCAGCATGTCATGACTACTATAATTACTAAAATCTTTCCATTTTTCTCAAGCATGCGGAAGTGTAAATGGCTAAAACAACCCAGGAATGTACGTGAGCTTATATGAGTGAGGCAATCTCATTTCATTTCTTACATATGTGCATTAGGTGACAGGATTTGGTACACTGGGGAAAAACAATAGGGTTAGTACTCTTGACGACGTCTGGCTATTATTTTTGGCTATACATCTATCATCCCATTCCAACCTAACTATGCACATAGTGACTTTATTCTTGCCTCGGCTCCAAAAAAAAATCGTCCACGTCTCAAAAACTCTGTTGTCCATCCTATTTGGCAGGGTTGCCGCAATTCCTTGGTTCGTTATCATCATCATATAGCGGGAGGGGGCCCACCATGCGCCCGTTGATTTGAACATACAGATCAACGAATCCAAAGAATATAGGCCTTATTAAAGCTCCTATGTCCATTGTCGAATAGGACACGATCCTAATAAAAACCGTATCTAGAAGGCTAGAGTTCGTGAACTCGTCCTCAAGCCATGTAAAATCAACTGGGATTCCATAACAAATCACGTGGGAAGTAGGTGGCGTTGACATTTCTATGATTTGAAAGATAGCAGTTAGCCAAAACTGAGTATAACACTCAGTAAGTAAATTACTAACCAGTCTATACTATATAAGTCAATAATAGCACATGCAAGGAAAAGCAGAGGATCATTATAATATCAATTTGTCTAAGAACCTTTCAAAATCAGGATAGTAAGAGAGAGACGTTTCTTTTAAAAAAAAGGTTTCAATAAGTCTTAAATAAAGTTTGGAATAGCACTTGGTTAACTTTACTGTAAATTGACTACTACCATCTTCCGGGAAACCCCATTACCCTCCGGCAACTTGCATCCATTCGATATCACGAGGACTTCTGGGTGAACTGTGTTACACTCTTCAGGCATTAAGAGAAACCCAGTTATTCCTCCAAGAATCCTTATTACAACCTAGGGCATTGTCATCCCACGGATCGACAACATTCTCAAATCACACTCTCATTTCATGGTGCGGCAATTCCATAATTCAATTGAAATATGTCATCCGATGAGTTAAAACGCAGAGACCCATTCAATCTCACAATCATCAACCCGAAAGGGATATAGGATGGTCGGCTATTTAGTATCTGCCAAAAGACAAGTGAAAAAGGAAATTTCAGAGTCCCAAAATCAATCCAAAAGGCATTTTGTCCATCCTCAGAAATCAGTAGTATTCACCGATCAAATCTGCTAAAAAAATCACGAAACTTCAACATGACGTGGATGAGATTCCAAGGAATGTTTCTCATGAAGGACTGGAGCTCCTGTTTAGCTTGTACTGGTCCCAATAATTTTCTGAAGTTCCAATCAGAACAGAGCACAATTTCATATTGCAGTCGGGTTAGGAAATCTCATTTTGGACATCTAAATGAACTCCAAAAATCATAGAAAAATTCCAAATTATAGTTTAAGATGTGATCTAAAATTTTTGAAGACGCTAGTGCAAATTGTTTGTCAAAAATGTGATAGAAAATGGAAATCGAACAAAGGTTTGGAAATAGCTTACAAAAACAATTTCAGACCTGAATAGTTTTTGAAATATATTTTGCACATACAAAATTCGTAAAACGTGAAATTTAAGTATATCGTAGAACAAGCCAAAACACATAAGTTTCGTGAAGAAAGTCCCATCAAATTTGTACCGTAGGAATTGGTATAAAATTGGCAAAACCATTGTGTACAGTAAACCGAACTTCAAAATAATCGCATTCTTGGATTCCGTTCACATTTCATGATATCCAAACTCAAATGCACTTAAATCTTAGTGACCAGCATTTCAATAACATATTAATAAACTCACGGTACTAAATTATTAACACTATTTGCAACACGAATATTTCCAAACCCGTCGATGAATATAATCAAGCGTGAGTTTGATCAAGGCAACTAAAACTCGAGGAAATCGACCCCAACGTACGGAAATTAACCTATGTAGTATAAACAGCAATAAATCACTTGCCTCAAGTCTTGGAAGAACGGTGGCCGCGGTTCGGCGAGTTGCCGTGGCCTAGGAAGACGATGCGAGCGGCGGAATGACGATGCAATCGACTGGCTGAATTTTGCATTGTCGGTGATCGGATGGCATCATTGTGGCTGTGCGTGCAAGCTGAAGAGATCAGTGAGATGGTGTAGCAATGACAGAGAACAACGCTATCATGCGGTCGTTTGTTTGACTCGACAATAGAAATTCTTGCTAGCTGTTGAAGAGGTGGTGTTGAACGGTGAAACGAAGTGGTGAGTGCTAGGTGGCGTTGCTGTGGTTGACTCAGCAGAAGTATCATGCGCCAGCGGGAGGAAAAGGAGTGTCGCGTGGTGTTGACTTGGCAGCAAGCTATGTTGGGAATATATGGTTTCGAATTGGGTAGAACAATGAAGTCGGATCTTTATTATACTCAAGTCGGATTTTGAGGCGTGATATCACTTTCTTTAAAGATTTATTTGCCCCATAAAGTTGCTAATGGTCACTAGCAAATTTCCTCCAGGATACAACAAAGTCTCAAATGAGAATACTAGATAGCAGTTCTAGTAATTCTCTAGGGTCTCTCTAGGAAACAATTAGAAACAATGTCTGTAGATTCTTTCGAAAGAAAAACGAAAAAAATGGAAGAAGATATGTGTTTGATCTCAAAACATACGTACTTATCTTTGTCTTTCGAATAGAGGTAACCTTTCAAAAGTTTGCAGAAGAACAAAGACAACCTTTCGGGAAAGGTTGCAAAATGAATAAATACGTCTCAAAGATTATGTTGAAAAGACATAAAAATTCGAAATTAAATAAATAAAAAATAAAAAATAACTGTACTTTTCATGAATAGTCATACTGTTTCAATAAGTTTTATAGTTAATTTTTATAAAAATAAATCTGAATTTTCAATAAATAAAATTAATGATCGTCGGTTAGTGCCAAATTTCGTCCACGTGCGCACTCACATCTTTTCGATGTGGGACAAGGCACCTCTTCATTTATTTTATAAACAAATTACCAACAAGCTAGTCACGTGGATGTGGTGTCCCCCGAAAGGACTAAGGGTCGTGAACGGTGAGGCGGTGTGGCTGGTGTGATGTGGCGTGATCAGCTGGTGGCGATGGTGCAAACGTGTCATCGAGGTGGCGTTGGTTGATGAGGTGGCGGGGGTGCTGACTTGGCGTGGTTCGGTTACGAGCTTGATGGCACGACAATGGTTGCTAAGTACTCGAGGCTTGTGATCTCGTCGAGCGAAAACCCGGATGTCACACTTGGGCCTTGTTATTCCCTGGACATTTGCCCAAAACTTATTAGGCATATGCTGTGCTTAGTAGGAGTGTCAATGGTTTGGTTCGGTTTGGTTTTTTTGAAAAATCGAACTGTTAGAAAAATCTTCTGAACCGAACCGAATGAGATCTCGAACCGAATATGAACCGAACCGAAATTTCGGTTTTTGGTTTTCAGCTTTTGGTTTTTTTTTTTTTGTTTTCAATTCTTTCTCTTTTTTATTTTCAATTTTTTTTTTTTATTCCCTTGCGTTCTTCTCCGTCCCCGAACAACGCCTGCAGCTTCCTTGTTTCACCGACACAGGCTTTCCTCAAATCTCACCCAAAACACCACCGGCCGAAGTAGCCAACACCCACACCGTCACCGAACCACCACCCTTTGCCGGTCGTTCCCTCCGACCGGCGTCGACTATCGCCGGCGGACTACTTGGCTCGGCTTCCATCGAGCTTGGCCGGGAAGATAGAACTCGGCCCCATCGACCGGGCACCGTTCGAGGTAGCCCTGATGCCGACATCTTCCAACACCCACCCGTGCCAACACCGTTAACCTTCCCTTTCCTCGAATCGTCCACGACCAACCCACAAAACCAAAGAAAATCTACGCGGATCTAGCCTAGACAAAACGTGGAACATCTGGGGTGCGCCCACGAAAAAGCTAACGAAAGCTCGACCGGGAGATCAATCAACAATCCAAGCAGAAACAACAACCAAGAAAAGTCTAGAGACAACAAATCGCAGTCCGCCGGGGTCGGGCCGGAACTTGGGCAAACCGAAGAGCCGCGGGCTCCGATTCGACGAGCCGAAAAACAGAGCAAAAGGAGCACGTTTGTGCGCTCGGGTGACAGGGCCCTACTCGGCTAGATGAAGGCGGCCAGCAGGTGGGCCCGAGACAGATCGAACCATGGCCGGCCACCCTGGTGACACTTCTTCGACGATGGCCGGCTTCAGGATTGACTCGGGCTGCAAGTCTCGCTTCCTGGTGAGCGACGCGAATGCCCTATTTGGAGACAGGCACACGCGGAAAGAGGATGAGCAATCGTGGGTATGGCAAGAAGGTGGGTGGAAGGCGGTCGCTTTGAGGTCGGAGGTAACATGAGCGAGCGGGGGCGTCGGTCTCAGCTTCCATGGCGTAACTGAGTTCATCTCTTTTTCCTGGGTGTAGTGTAGTCGAAATGGGAGAGGACATATTTAATTGGTTTGTGGTTCGGTTCGGTTCGGTTAACTAATAAAAATCAAACCAATAAAAAAGTATTGGTTTTTAATGAGAACCGAACCGAAAAAATCGAATTTTTCGGTTCGGTTCGGTTCTTGACACCCCTAGTGCTTACTAGTTACTATTTGATAAATTGACTAACTAGCTGCATTTTGAATTATATAAGCCCTATGGAAGTGTTGCACAGTCGCAAGTTTGATCTCTTCCATTTAAGAATCTTTGGGTGCGTTTGCTATGTACATTCTCAAAATGGAGGCAAGTTGGACCCTCGTGCTCGCAAGTGTGCTCGTTGGATATTCTTCCATCAGGAAAGTATACAAGTGCTATGATCTCTGCACAAAACGTGTCTATATTTCTCGAGATGTTAGTTTTAATGAAGCTCACATGTTTTATTCTGATAGGACTCAAATCCGGGGGGAGCAAGATGATTATAGCGAATTCCCTTTTGAATTTTCTCCTATCCCGGTGAATGTTGACACTAAGCAAATTGAAAGAGTGTCTGCTATCAAGACTTTATGAGGCAAGAAAACACACAAGTGGGCCACAAAATTGAAGGACAACAAAGCACTATTGTGCCAACAAATAGAACAAACAGTTGAAGCCGAAAGGGGGATTGATAACAGGTCGGTTATGGCACCAGTTGAAGCTACTGTTGAAGCCGAAAAGGGGATTACTGACATAGCCGAAGTAGAAGGGAGAACTGATAACAAATCAGCCGCACCAATTTAGCCACAAAGGTCATCTCGCGTTCCGAGACCTTCAACTCACATTCGCGACTTTGCCACATAATATTCTGCTAAGCATCCTATTCAATAATATATAAGGTGTGACAAAATCTCTCCTAAGTTTTTGAGTTTCTTATCTGCCATTGAAGATCAACAAGAACCCAATAGCTTCATGGAAGCAAATAAGAAGAATGTGTGGGTCAATGCCATGAAGGATGAACTTCATGCTCTTGATTGAAATCATACTTGGGAATTGGTATAGCTACCAAAAGGGAAGAAGACTGTATGATGCCAATGGATTTACAAGACCAAGTGCAATAGCAATGGGTTAGTTGAAAGACACAAAGCAAGACTTGTTGCAAAAGAGTACACACAAACTTATGGTATAGACTATAAAGAAAGATTTCCTCCAATAGTCAAGATGAATACAGTGCATACCCTTACATCTATAGCAGTTAATTGCGAGTGGCCATTGTTTCAAATTGATGTGAAGAATGCATTTCTTCATGGAGATCTTGAGGAAGAAGTCTACATGGATCTTCTACTTGGGCATCCCTTATAGAATGAAGATGGAGTTGTGTGCCGATTGAAGAAAGCTATCTACGGTCTTAAACAATCCCCTAGAGCATGGTACGGTAGACTTAGCAGCGAACTAGTCAAGGTTGGATTCAAGCGAAGTGCAGCAAATTCCTCAATGTTTACCAAGGTCATACATAGAGGAATTGATGTTATCCTAGTATATGTTGATAATATTGTGATTACATATAGTGATTTGTTCGGAATTGAAGCTCTCAAATAGCATTTAAATAAAGAATTTGACATCAAAGACCTCGGTAATTTGAGGTATTCTCTTGGTATTGAGGTTGCTAGATCTCAGAAAGGATTGTTCTTATCATAGTGAAAATATGTTATTGATTTGCTGAAGGAGACCGGTAAATTAGGAGTCAAGCCAGCGAACACCCCCATGGATTATAATAGTAAGTTTATTTCTGATAATACATTGTTGCATGATGTTAGGCAATTTTAGTACCCTGTTGGACGATTGATCTATCTAACTATTACTCGACTTGATTAGCACATGCTATTAGCCATGTGACTCAATTCATGCAGAAACCAACAAAGGGGCACATGGAATTGATAAATCACTTGCTTCGATACTTGAAGGCCTCTCCAAAAAAGGGAATTCTGATGAAGAATAATGGTCACATGAACATCATTGGTTATGTGGATGCGGATTGGCCTGGTAGCCCCATTGATAGAAAATCTACTACAAGTTTTTGCACATTTGTGGGAGGAAATCTTGTTGCTTGAAAGAGTATGAAACATGTGGTTGTTGCACGATCTAGTGTAGAGGCTAAATATCGAGCTAGGGCTACGACTACAAGTGAAATAGTGTAGTTGAGATTGTTGCTTCAAGAGTTGGGTTGCAATTCTATAACCAAATGAACGAAACTATTTTGTGATAATCATGCCGATACTCATATTGCTTTGAATCCTGTATTCCACGAGGGGACTGAGCACTTAGAGGTGGATTGTCACTTTGTGAGAGAAATTTGCAAGATAAGACTATTGAGACACCGTACATTCGTAGTGAAGATGAACTAGCGGATGTCTTTACCAAGACTCTGTCTAAAGGAGTGTTTCAAGAGATGGTGAACAAGTTGACCTTTGATGATCTCTTTGGTCCAACTTGAGGGGGAGTGTTGGCGGAATTCATGCTCCTATTCTTGGAAAGGAGATGTGAATATTGTATTTCCTATTTTTGCATCTTGATTTTAGGGATATTTTTTCTTGATATTTTTCCTTTTATGGTTGTAGCAAACTTGTTCTGTACATATAGAAAATAATGGGAGATCATCTCTCACGACACAAGAAAAGAAGAGTGAGAGTTTTGTCCGAGGACGTAGGCACATTGCCGAACCTCGTTTAATTCTTACCTCCATTTGTTCTTTCTTTGTTTTACAATAGTATCATATGATGATTTGTGACAGATTGTTTGGTTTCAAATCAGGTCTGCAATGTGTTCGTTTTGGTATGGATCTTCTCTCCCGTCGGTATATGAGTTTCATAGATATCTTGGTTTCTTCATCGCAATCCACATGTATAGAACTGCATTGCTTACTAGAATTAAGTTGGTCACCAGTTGTCTTGGTAACTCTGGTGATTAGTGTAGCCATACAATTGTAAAAGAAAAAGGAGAGAACCTGATGGCATAAACCTCGCTAGCAGGACTTTCCTTTTGTGAAATACCGCTCTCATCTTCAATGTATACTTCTATATCTCCTCAATAGCTAAGTTCGCGTGTCTACGATAACGGTCTATAGTGTGATTGAATGCACCGAAACGAAGATGAGGATTGAGGAATGTGTCTGAGCCATGCATGATGTGAACTCGCGGCCTGGGATTGATTGACCAGAAGTGAGCATGCGTAATTGATGTTGTGCATGATTTCCAAACCAATTACTAGTCAGCTGCAAAATGGATGTAAAAGCTCGACATGAATTTGAATCTCGAGAGATGAATGCATTGGAGGAGTATCGTTTCGTGGCTGTGCTCAATTCCTGTTTCACTTTTGAAGATTCTGGAGATTTGATGCATTTGTTCGCATCGTTCGCACCAATTGTATACAGCATTACGAAACAAATGCGCTGTCCATATTTTTGGTTGTGCACACATTGATCGGGAATTTCGATGCACATGAAGTTGGTGTCGATGCATATATGTGACTGCTAGGATTCTATAGTTTTCCATCTGTACTTGTCAAAGCGAGAGAAGGCGATGTAATTGAAGAACTTGCAGGACCTAATCAAGAACTGGTAATCAGGTTTCAGGCCGTGTCAATGGTAGGATCCATTATAGCCTTTGTAGTTCCCTTTCCGGAGGGTGATGTCTCGACCTTGTGAAGTTTCACTTCCTAGATCTTTGAAATCCTAAGCTGCCGAACAAAATTTGAACGTTTAAATTTCTATGTTCTTTGACCAAAAAAAATAAAAGAAATTCCTATGTTCTTATTAAATAACTATTCTAATCTTTTTAATGAACCAGGAATCATTCTATGAGATCCTACTCTTCACGACATATAACCTGCCATAAATTATTTTAAGGACAAATCCATAAAAAATCCTAAACTTTTTCCTTTGGGACATTAAATAATCCAAATCTTTTTTGGTCTCACTAATATACCAAATATTTGTACCAGGCTTTTGGGTCAGTGATAAATGCCGAGCAATGGACGCATGTTTCCACATCGATGTGGCAGAATTCATGGACAATGCTAGGGCAAATGGAATTTGGAAAAAGAAAAATAATAAAAGTTTATTAAATCTGGCCCTTTGGAATTTTTTTTTAAAATTCTTTTCTCTCTTCCTTAAAAGGGGGGAGAGAATTTTAGTCTTTTGTCACTCTCACAAACTTTTTGTTTTACATTGATTAAGAAGAACACAAGCATTCTACTCGTGAGGAAATATTACATACCTCAATTATGTCACATCAGACATACGCAAGTCCGCTTATAATGCAACATGTGTCGCATGCAGGTCCACCTGTCGGGAGGTTAAAAGAGAGAGAGAGAGAGAGAGAGATTGAAGGAGGGTTGAGGCCGAGAGAGAGCAAAGGGTGAAGCCGAGAGAGAACCGAGAGTGAGCGGAGGGATGGACTGAGAGAGGGCGAGACGCAGAGCCGAACTTCGTTCTCGAATGAGCGTTTCCCGGCCATCTCCAACGTACGCCGACGATCTCTAGCCGACGCCCTCGAGGCCGCTGCCTCCTCTTCCACGGCGCCCGAGTTTCCGTTGAGTTTTCTTTGGGTTCGATCCACTTTTATCCCGAGGATCCCGGCTCGGCGACATAGGCACTTCTCTCTGGGAACCCCGTTGCTCGGGGTTTTGCTTAAAACGGAGCCGAAACGGAAACTGGGTCTCGTGCCTTTTGTCGAGTTTGAGCGTCAGTTGCTGCTTTCTTTTGAGTCTGGACTCGGGCTGGAGTCCAGAATGGGCTTGTGACCTCTCTTTAGTCCGTGCTCATCACGTGCTCGATGTAATGCCTCACTTAGTGTTGTTCCTAAAAATGAGACCGAGGTTTTGTTTGTTTCCGTGAAAGCATGTCATGGATCTGTTTGAAATATTTACATCTCACTTGAGGTGTCTGCCAATTGATGGAGGACGAACTCGACACTGAAATGTCCGTTCATCGGAATGCCATATCACTTTTAGTCGAACGCCAAAGACTTGCTCGATGAAATGTTTCTGAGGGAATTGTTTAAGAAATGGCTTCTACTTTTTTTTTGCGGTCATTAGTTGTTGAGCTTGATTTTCATGAACAATGGAAGTCACTGCATCTTTGCATTTCGAGGGGTGGCCGGAGTGATGGGCCGGTTTAGTATGGTTTTGGGCCGGCCCAAATACAGAGCTTGGGCTTGGCTCAGGTGTGAACTGGGCTGAAGGCTTTTTACCTTTAGTGATTTAGGCTGAGCGAATTAGATAGGTGGGCTTTAGAGAATTAGGTTTAGGTGTGGTTTAGGGCTTTGGTCGGACCGGGCTTGGTAGCTCGGTGAAACCCGGGTCCCATTTTCTTTATTGAGAATTATTAAAAACAAAAAAAAATTATTTTTTTTAAAAAATTCCGAATTTTTTTCTAAAATTTAGGAAAAGGTTTTGAAATTAGATCTTGAGTAGTTTTTCTAAAATTTAGTGTTAATTCTAGTTTAGAATTAGTTTAATTTGTCCTAAATTATAATTAACATAGTTTAGGATTTTGATAAACATCTTATAGTCTAAAAATATGTGAAAATCTTTGGGCAAAAGTTTAACCCAATTTGAACAAAGCACATAGGGCTTTACAATGGGGTGTTTCGTGTTCTTAGAGGCCATCATTAGAGTGCTATTTGCGCATTTCAATTACTATTTTACTTGATTGCGCGCTTGCAATATATTGATTGTTATTGTTCTTTTAAGCATAGTTAGGATGAATCTTAGGCATTGCATGAACACTTTCCGAATGAGAACCTTAGACTCACGATTAGTGAAAAGACTGAAAGAACACTTTAGTTGATAAACAATTTAGTATGGGTACTGAAAGGGCACCGGTTATATAATTAGTGTAATCAAGTTATTGATTCTAGATCTCTAGTTACGTAGAAGGTGAGGTATACTTCCTTACTTTACTCGGTTTCTAGCTGATCCAAACAGGCTAGTGGCGATTCCTCATACAAAATACGCATAGTCAATTAAACTAAAAAAATTAAATGTCTCAACGTCACGCAGGTAAGGGCTTGAGAGAGTTTGTGCCTAATCAAGGGTCGTTGGCCAATGTCTTAGGCAATACCCCTAAATTTATATGTCGCAACCTATAGTCTATGGACGCTTAGGTTTTTGTTTTCGGTATCACAGAAGCTATCGCAAAGCATGTGATTAGGCCGATGTGAGGATGATGTTTCTGCTGCTATGACTTTATTGGTGAAGATGTTCAGTTGTGGGTTTATGTGTGTTTTCTGTTTGAATTAGGATCGGTTTTAGCGGTTTTGTGTTGCTAATTAAGTGAATAATTAGCATGATTTGGGGTAATTTGTTTGATAGATGTATGTTTCTACCGATGCTATCATGAACTGCATGCTTGTCTTAATAGGTTGCGATTTTTCTTATTTGGAATTAATCAAGTGCTATGAAATCAAAGTCAAAATTGAATGTCCGCATTGGTTGGTCATGGAATGGTATCAATTTATAGAGGTCTTTGATCGTATATTTAGTGGTGCAAGTTTTTAGTAACTATGTTTTATGATAAAAGTAAACCACATCCGTATGTAATTAGAAGGATCCATTAATGGCTCTATAAATAGAGCTTGATCTTCATTCATGTACATACCCTATGCTCCTCCACCAACACACCTCCTCCAACTATTATAAAACCATTCCTGTTAACTAGTGCAATAATTTTTCCTTATCCTATTGCTTGTATCCCTTAAACTATGTACCTGTTCCCTTGTTCATTCTCTACCAAATATTTCCTTTACACATGCAAATTACACATCACTAACCAATAACTATTATCGATATCAAAATCATGCTTTCGTGTAATCTACTTTACAACATACTACATATTAATCACCAGCTAAATCTCATTCTACATCGTTTGATCGCGTTTGACCACAATAGTTTAATCAATCTAGTTTTGCCTAGTCTAGGCCACAAGAAGATAGGACATTATATGTGTTCAATTGTCCACATAATAAGCGCTAGATTCATGTTTCCCTTGCACGATTAATATAAGATGAAAGGAGAGAGAGCAAAAACCTAATATACAGTCCTAAAGATGATGGCTGCGAGATAAGAAGTGCCACCAGACATAACATGACAATACAAGATTCGACCAAAATGCCTAAATAGAAGATATCTAATTTTCGGAGCAAACGTAAATCCCAACTAAATAAGAAAAATCTTTCTAAAGCCGGTCAAGGGCATTGCATTCATGATTTTCGACATATACAAAGAGAGCATCCAGCAAAGATAATTTATTTAATCTGTTGTTTTTGACATAAATAACCATCTAAATATTTACACTCCTTGCATATTTGTTCAGTCCACGTAGAGAATAAAATCAATCCCCATTTTTTCTACGAGAGCCTCGCTGACATTGTTTATGGATCTTATCTAAATCCCACATGATCGACAACACTATGAGAAGCAAACGCCATCCCAACCCCATTTCCATATCTAATGAAATTTGGACAAGCACAGCAGATAAACAACATCCCAACCTGCTCATAAAAAAGATGCAATGCAACCATTAAGGACTCAGTATCATATCAGAGAGAAAATTATTATTCTCATTAAGCTATGTCGCTCAATATCATATCACAAAGAAAATTATTATTCCCCACAAATTGCAGTAAATTCCCTTTATAATCAAGTATAAAAACTCGAAAAAGCTAGCAAAACCCCCCGCTCAAATCCCAAAATTTACCTTCCTTCATCCACAAACAAAGGCCCGAGCTCCAACGGCATTCAGAGCCTCCCAATCTAGAGTGACCAAAGCGTCCAGACACGCAGTCTAAATCTGCACGCTCATCAGCCATGGGTTGTCCCACCTGCTCTTCGAGATCATCTTCGGTTTCTCGATCTGCCTCCCTAGGACCTCCCTGATCTTTAGCCTAGCCCTCCCCAGCGCCCCCTGACCGACCTTCCTCGTAGCCAGGGCCCTCAGTTCCATCGCGTTGGCAACAGCGAGGCCGTGCTAAATCTGCATGCTCGTCCACCATGGGTTGTCCCACCGGTTCTTCGAGATCATCTTCGGTTTATCGATCTCCCTCCTAGGACCTCCCTCGCTAGTATCTTCAGCCAGCCCTCTCCAGCTCCTCGCAAACGGGACTCTCAATTGCACTGTGTTGGCGACACCACCGAGGCCCTAGTTGCAGAGCAAAAAGTTGGGTCACCAGTCCAAGACAAACGAGGAAGGTTTGGTTGCCGCAGACGAGATCCAGGAGGAGCTGAGAGGAGGGGAGTGGTTGAGGAGGGTGCGAACGCTGAGGCCGTAAGATGTGACCTTAGGGACTGTGGGTGTCATCGAGTAGCTCGTGGTCGACGATGCTGATCTACATCGTGATGGGTGTTGCAGAGATTTCAAAGATGGCGCAGAGAAGAAGACGAAGAAAAAGAGTAAAAGTTTTGACATCAGCACATAAAATTTTTAACAGCCAGTTGGTCACGAGCTCCCGATGACATCCACAAATCAGGCCTTGGCGATCGTGCCCAGCTCTATTCGGCCCTCTTCTCTCGCCTTCTCCTAGCTCTCGTCTGCGGCATCGAGTGGTGACCCAAATTCTGCTGAAACTTCAACAATCCTATCACCATCCTTTAGCTCTTTGTAGGCATCTTCCAGCTCCTCCCCCGCTATCCCTCAGCCCTCGCCAACTTCCTCCGCGACTCCACCATGCCTTCGTCGAGGTCGGCATCGATGAAGACGTAGAGAAGTTGCTCTGCAACTACGGCCTTGATGTTGCCGACAGGATGGACATGAGGGCCCTGGCCATGAGGAAGCTCGGCTAGGATGAGCTAGGCTGAAGATGCTGGTGAGGGAGGTCCGAGGGAGGGATATCGATAAGCTGAATAGGATCTCGAAAAGCCAGACATGGGTGATGAGTCTGGTAGGCGTGCTTGGGCGCTTTCGTGTCGCTTCAGAAGCTCTGAATGGTGCTTGGCCATGAGGCCTTTGTGGAGGGCTTTGCTAAGTTTTTTGCTTTTTGTGTAGGAATCAGTCTCTAAAATAAACAGGGGATTGACTGCAATTTGTGAAGAATAATAATTTTCTCTGTGATGTAATACTGAGTGATGGTTTGACCTAGTTTGATGGTTGCATTACATCTTTTTTTAACAGTAGGTTAGATGATTATACATGTAAAAGGAAAAAAATATTAAAGAAAGCATTTTTGCTGGATGTGCTCTCATCATGAATGCGATGCCCTGGGCGTTCGAAAGATTTCTCTTGTTTAGACAGGATTTAAGTTTGCTCCAAGATTGTGATATCTCCATTTAGGCATTTCCATCGAAGATTGAATTGGCACGTTAAATCTGGGGGGATTTCTGCATTCGCAGCCCTTATCTTTAGGAATGTAGAAACCCTGCCTAATTAAGGTCATGATGCACCTTAAGTTTTTGCTCTATTTGTGGTTAAAAATCTCGGATTTTCATGTTATGTTGATTGTGCAAGGGAAATATGAAATTAGTGCTTATATGGATAGAAGAGCTCATATATCATGTCTTTTTGTGGCCTAGAATAGGCAAAACTAGAATAATTATTTATACTATTGCCATTAAACGCGATGTCAAATGATATTTAGCTCATGATTAATGTGCAGTATGTTAAAATTTAAATTGCGCAGAAACATGATTTTGATATCGATAATAGTTCGTGGTTAGTGATGTGCAGTGTGAATGTGTATAGTACATATTCAAAGTACGAATAAGAGAACAGCTATATAATTTTAAGGGATATAGCCAATGGGATAAGGAAAGATCTTTCACTAGTTTATTGAAATGGTTTTACGATTGGAGGAAGTGTTGGTAAAGCAGCATAAGATAACGTACATAAATGAGAATCGACTTTATATGTAGAGCCACTCCATCGCCATAGTGCAAAAATCTCTGCAACTTGCGGTGATTATTTCTTGGATCTTTCTACACAAATGCTGACGTAGGCTTCTCTTTATCACAAAACCTAAGACTTGCACCACTAGACTTTAACTTCCCACTATTAAACTAGATACTTCAAGGAATTTCTACAAAATGGATGACATTCCAACACTCCTCTTGTATACGTATCTTCTCTCTTGTCGGTTCATTTAAATACGTATCTTCTCTTTTGTCGGTGCACGGGTTTCATTGCTGTCTAGCTTTCTTCGTTGCAATCCTTAGTATAAAGAAGCTTATTAGAATTAAGTTTGTCAGCAGTTGCCTTGGTAATTCCGGTGATTAGTGTAGCTGTACGATGGCAAAAGAAAAAGGAGAGAACCTGATGGCGTAATCCTCACTGGCGGGACTTTCCTTTTGTGAATCATGATTCTCTTCTTCCATGTAACCTTCTATATTTCCTCAAACTAAGTGTGTGTTTCTGTGATAACGGTCTTTACTGTGATTGAATGCATCAAAACGAGGATGATGATTGAGGAATGTGTCTGAGCCAGGTACAATATGAAAGTTCACTCGCAGCTTGAGGCTGATCGAACTTATGAGAATATGTGTAATTGATGTCGTGCAAGGTTTCCAAACCAATTACTGGCTAGCTGTAAATGGTTGTAAATGTAGGTTGACATGCATTTGTTTTTTGAGAGATGAACGCATTGCAAAAGTAATGTTTCGTGGCTATGCTCATTCCTGTTCCACATTTGAAGACACCGGAGATTTGATGCATTAATTCGCATTTTTCACACCAATTGTACTTGAATTTACGCTGCATTATGAAACAAATGCGCCACTCATATTTTTTGGTTGTGCAAACGTTGATTGGGGATTTCGATGCTCATGAGGTTGGTGTCAATGCATAAACATGATTACTAGGATTCTGTACAACCCTTTGCTTCTAATATTTACATTTTTTCTCTTCAACGCGAGAGAATTTGATGCAATTGAAGAACTTGCAGGATCAAATCAAGAACTGGTAATCGGCCTTTTGGGTTGCGATTATTAACTGCATTCCCCGTGTTGACATGTCTTGTGGACAAATTTCTGAGTATGTACTGATGATTGCCGTGTATTATGTCTTTCACGATCAAAGTCTGAGCATGTACTGATGATTGCCGTGTGGTAATATGTCTTTCACGATCAAAGTGTAGTATTTGATTTGGTCCATGTAGACAAATTTCTGGACCCGAAACATTACACACCTCGATTCGCAATATAACATCTATAACGATGGTAATTCGATGTTCTTCTATATGTGCCAACATCCTCCTTTGGTGATTTGCCTTTTACGATCTGTAAGTTTGTCTAGATAAATTACAATTAAAAATCTACAATCTACGTCGCTTGGCAACACTACAAACATACCTTAACTCAACTCGTTGAGATAAAAATATGCCATCAATTCCCTTCAAATATCTTGCTCAACTTAAATCAGTATTTATCACACTTAACGATTCAGAAAGATATAAATATTATTTTCTTTTTGTCTTATACATAATGATTCCATTGGAAAATCCGCTGTCCGTATTCCCAGAGAAAGTCAAATCAAACCATCATCAAGATGGTATTCACTCTCTCAATCTTGAGTCCAGGAGGACCAATTTTCTTGTATTTTATGCTTTGGCAGTGGATCGAGCCCTCATGAAATTTACTATCATTTGAATGTATGAAATTCTTCGGTTACACTTAAATCAAAAGATTTTTATAGCTAGTAGATATGGTGGTGCAATCTCTAAATCTCTCCTTTTACTCTTCAACTTATCACCAACTTTCATGCTTAAAGTCAATAAATCCCAACATGTCGGATTTGTTAGCTATTAACTGAACTAATTTAGAGTTGGGAATAAAGTATATGATTATTCACTATTGGCTATTTTAGATACTCTATCAGTCATGAGTTCAAAGTAAAGTTTCGCATCATTATTGGTCCACAATTTATATTAAATTAAGTTACTAAATTACTAGGTTAAATTTTTATGTGAATTGGTACCGATTTTACAAAATCTTTCACTTTCACTGCATTTAATCTTCCATAATAGCTTTTCATGAATTATTGCAGATTTATAAAAGAGAAAAAGAAAAAGTGTTTTGGTTTTTCCGGGAAAATGAATTAATAGTAGCTTTTAGAAAATTTTTGGTGGCTTTAAATGACTTGGAACGTGATTACCTCGACTGTACTTAACCGACGCACTCGAGGTATAATTTAATCATTGATATAACTCTCATTTCAATGCCTAACGACTTTACGGGACTCTCCCTCCCTCCCTCCCTCCCTCTCCTTCCAAGTTTTGTTCGAGGAAGAATAAGAAAAATGATCTTTGAACTTTTACTAAATGTATAATGTCATTTTTAAGCTTTTAATTTATCCGATATGGTTTCTAAATTATTGAGCAATGTTCAATATAATTCTCAATTTGGTCATGTAACGGACTAGATATTATTTGATGATGTGAATCATTATATGCTAAAAACGAGTCAATATAACCATCTTTCTAATCTATCAACTTTATATGCTTACATGAATATATTATACGAATAATCCACATATAGCTTTTTTTTTAATCGTTTAAACTTAATGAATTGAAAGTTATATTAGTATCATTAATTTGAAGTAATCAAAAGATGACATTGCATATTTTCATATAATATAGGAACTATATTGGACGTTTATTAATAATTCATTAATCATATCAAACACGTTAAAATTTAGGGATGAAATTACATATCAAACCCAAATGAAGGGACCATTTGCGTAATTTTCCCTTTCTTCAGCAATTGCACACAAACGGGGGACCACAAGAGCCCATGAAGAATCAAGTAACAGTTGCATTCGGCTTTGGAACTTTGGTCTCCAAAACAATGAGATTCAACTCCATAACTTCGCCATCTGGCTAAGAGTATTTTTGATTCTTGTGCGGGGACATGGACATTTAGAACTTGGTGGTTGCTTTGGGAAAATAGGTGAAGGTAAGGGGAAAAGTGTCAAAAAAGTCTTAAACTTTTTGTATTTATACCAATTTAGTCCTAAACCTTTTATTTACGTCAATTTAGTCTTAAACCTTTTGATTTTGTACCAACTCAATCTTTCTAGCTAATTTCGGCTGCATTTTGTTGACTAGGCGCCAGTCGGCTAACGTGACATAGCCGGTGCTGATGTTGACAACTTTTAATAATATTTTAATATTTTTCAAATTTTTATTTTTATTTTCTTTTATTTTTCCTTTTCCTCCTCCTTCCTCCCAGTTGGTCGCCAGACCTTGGTGACAGCTCGACAACTAGCTAGAGGTGATGGTTGGCGAGGTCAAGGTCGACCTCGTTGACCTTTGGCGAGCCTCACCAGCCATTAGCAAGAGATAGAGCCCTCGTAGGCGCGACCTCACGGCCTCTGAGGCTAGTGAGCTTGACCCTCACTAGATCAGGTTAGGGCAAGCCTTGCCACCTCGAGCTAGTCTCTTTAGAGGCTAGGCGATGCTCGACCTTGCCCATTGTTGGCGAGGGTGAGCTTCGCTGCCTAGCGCGAGCAACCTTCATGGCCTTTAGTGAGGGCTCGAGCCTTGCTAATGGCCGACGAGGCTAGTTGCTAGAGGAAGGAGGAGGAGAAGAAAAAAAAAAGAAAAAGAAAAAGAAAAAGAAAAGGAATAAAATAAAATAAAATAAAATAAAAATACTAAAATGTTATTAAAAATTGTTTATATCGGCGTCAATTGTGCCATATTAGCCGACCGGTGCCCAGTTAGCAAAATCCGCCAAATTAGTTGGAAATGACTAAATTGACACCAACTGAAAATGTTTATGACTAAATTGGCGTAAATGCAAAAAAATTAGGATTTTTTTGACACTTTTCCCAAAAAGCAAGTGCTTGCACCATCGACCGCCTCTTGGCTGTCAAAAAGGATGAACAGAGTAATTGCTTGCCATGTACTAGGCTTAAGAAACAGTCGGACTTCCTGTGAAATCAACTGACCTGTTTATGCTTGACGATAATGTTCATGTAACTTCCTCTTGGAGGCTTTGAATTTCATTTCCAGCGCAACTTCATTCGAGTAATTGATCTACCGATCGAACCAAATAACCAAATAGCTTTTGGTTGGAATCATAATTCAAAATTAAATGACTTTTGTATTACATCCTGTCAGCTTGGGGTTAGTCTATTGCGTCCCGCGATTTCGTTTGAGTTTTGAAGCATTCTTCCTTCACGTAGCAATCTCGCTTGTTGGGATTTTTATCTAGTTGATGCTTGAAAATGTATTGGGCTTCACAGTAGCTTGGTTTTGGTTCACATATTGGAGTGTTTCTATTGTTGCCCTTTTGTGATATTTTGGTTCTTCAGTGAGGAAATTAAGATATAGTCGGGGAAAAGAATTCCTTCAGTTGTAAATCTTTTTTAGTTTTTCATTTAAATGTTGGCATGTTTTTTACAATTTGCACAATCACCACCCCCCCCCCGCGACAAATTTGCATTGTCCATTAATTTTTTTTTTAATCGTCCATTCATTTGACAAGGATTATCTTTCAAAATTTTATACAGCAAATTTCAATGGTGTCAAAATGAGGTAATCACATAATACTATTGTTCTATGTCAAAAAGTACGGACATTTCCCATACGGATAAATTTCGATGGGCAAAAGTACACTTCAAGTGCCAAAACTTGGCACAAGGAAACACTTAAGTGTCACTTTTTCTGTAAAATGGGACACTTGAGTGCCACTTCTGGCGAACTTTGCCGGAAATCTTATGTGGCAATTTTTTATTAATTTTGCTCGCCTACATAACTTGCGGGAGAGCTAACTCAGCAAAGAAATGCAAAAAACGACATCTTTTTGACATGAATTTGAATTTGCATAAAAAAAATTAATTAAATTAAATTTTTTAAAAAAGGGAAGACAGTTGTAGGCGGCTAAGGGCTAAGCCCTCGCCGCTGTCATCGCCACCGTCTCCCTGCTGTCGCCGAGAAGGGTCACTTTCTTAATTTTTGGCACTTAAGTTTCCCTTCGTGCCAAGTTTTAGCACTCCAGGTGTCCAACACTCAATTTCGATGAGTGCGGTAATTTATGAGTAACGAACAAATAATTTCATGAAATGACCAATTTTCTTATAATAAGCAAATTACCAATTTTTGCAATAACTTATAACTTTTATTTGCATTACTTATTAACATGTCAAGTTTATTATATGAAATAATCAACCTAAATTAGAGTGATTAACTAACTTTTGTCAAATTAAGGTCCTAACTAGTTTTGGATCGAGTTACTTTCCAACTTTAATGGCTGTTTTGTAATTTACTAATTATTCTATTGAGTTACCAATTTTTATTTGCGTATGTTAGCAAACTTTATATTTATTGATTCTTTATATAGCTAACAATATAAATGATTGTGACTCCCTAACTTTTCTCCTATTAATTTCACATCTACTATGGGGTGTATTGCAACCTTTCCGGAGGTGAACTACCGAAAGGAGAGCTAATAGATTACTAAGACTTAGCGCAAAGTATCCCAAGCACATACTAATTACAACTTTGGGGTTTTGATTTAATTAATTTAACATGCAATTCGATTCCCTTAAGAGTTGCCATTAATTTATTACCGGTCGGTTGGAGGCTTCATTATGCTAGATAAATCTAATGACCTTTTGGTACTTTTTCTCTTTATTTCAAGAATAATTTGCATGTAGTCCTGGTCAATTTTAACCTTAATCCACTAACATGTAAGAAATGATTAAGTAAGAAATGATCATGTGAGTGCATAAACATGAATTTGACACTCAATAAATCAAAGGGTAAAGAACCTCAATGTGTGATGCAAAGCAAAAGCGAAGCTTCGTTATCATCCAATGCACCTAGTGTTTCTGCAAAGTATCAACGAAAAAGACCAAGAATGAATGCATACCCTAGACATGTTTTCTAAATGCGATGTCAGTTAGTTATTTTTGGGTTATTTCTCTATATGAAAACTAAACTATTTGCAATGCATGAGATGCAATTTTAATCTTGATTATGTCTATACGAATTCTAACTTGAATTCATGATATATAACATGAACTTGTATTAATGATATATGACATGGTGGCGCGGACACAGCGACGACCGAAACGACTACCGAGAACAGCATGCGATGACCAGCGAGGCAATGGCAGATTGCAGATGAGAGCAGGACGCAAAGCCGAGAAAACTCTTCGGGCGTGAGGAGGTTTTGTGGATTCACCGGCCCGTCTGCTCTCTCGGGTAAGGTGAGCATTTGTACGTCTGATTTCTTGCCTTCACGTGGGTGTGTCCTTATAATATTGAGGAAGTTGGAGAAGATACCTCCATTCTTACTCTCCCTTTTGTTAGCAATTAATACAATATATCATCCCTTTGTCTGTTTCTTCCTTCTAAACTTGGACATAAATTTGGCTCTTTCTTGTTTGTGCCCAAACCATGAATCTCTCCCCGTCAAATCCTTCTTTCTTTTGTTAATTTAATCGTGTGCCCATTAGCTTTTACTTACCAAAGACCTCGTATATTCAGCCCACATATTTGCCGTGTCTTTCCTTTTCATGCCGAGAATTATAAAGAAAATGTTCTCTTGATTTTAAGATGTTTCCAACTTAGAACATCCATGTGCTAGGCACGTGCAATTTTTGGCCATGTGGTGGTATTCAATGGACTTGGTAGAATTTTATGCTCTTACGGGTCTATCCAAATAATTTAGTTAAGCTTAGAACCTCTCCGCATCAATCCAATTATAACACAATTTATATGGGCTTATGATCATACTCGTAATATGCAAATGAATAATAAGTTTGTTTAGGGCCAGGATTGTTTCTTAATTTACTATGCATTAAATGACTAAATATGATGCCAAAATTCATGTGTCAATTAGGTTATTAACTCTTAGTCAAGTTATTTCACAATGTTTAATTAATCTTTTTATTGGCCAAGTTTTTTTTAAATGTTAATTGGCCAAATATAATAAAAACACAACCTTTAACTATTGTTATAAATTTAACATGACCTTTCAACTAAAAAGAACGCAACATTTTACCACTATGACAAATTTAACAAAACTTGTAAAAAAAATTGCACAACGTTGTAGCACTTTGACAAAATAGCATCCTGGGGTATTTCTGTCCATTCTCGCCATTAGCTTAGCCACCTGGCAGCCACTTGACTCTTTCAACGTTGACCGCTAGGTTGTGCTTGGTATGTTTGAAAAGTCTTGTTAAATGTGCCACAAAACTAAAAGATTGTGCCTTTCTTAGTATTTGGCCAACTTCTTTTTGCATTTCTCGTAGCCCCTAAAGTTTGCAGCTCTTTTTAACGGAGAAAAGTTGCTTTGTTATGTCACGTACACGTGGTTAATGATTTTATACAGTAGTGGTAAATTATAAGGTGTTGATAAGAAAGGTAAATAAAATTTTGTAAAAGATAAAGGGTTTTTTGATTGCTAGAGACAAAAGAAGTTGGTAATTTGGAGAAAGAATCACACTAATGCTAAAAATTAACTAAAAAAGCATTGAAAATGCAAAATTAGTTGATAACTTAATTGGAAAAAGAATTCATAAAAGCTCTAATTGAAGTTGATAATTTTTTATAGGAGTTGGAAATTTAAAAAGTTGAGCGAGTCAAGTAAAAGCAGTGATTCAATAGATTTGTTTGTTAATTCAAGGGGAAAAAATATACACTTGTAAATAACCGAAAATGAGATTCGGTATTATAGAATTAATGGATAACCTAGTTGGGAAAAAGTAATAAGTCACACAGTTAAAGTGGACAATTTCATTTAGTAGTTTGTAGATTTATTAGAGAAATTTCTTTATGAGATAAGATAAGTGATAATTTTAAAAAATGATCCAACAAATATTGGTCATTCTGGTTCTTTTAGAAAGACATTATTCCGTATGCAAGTTTGAATTTATGAACAACTAGTGTTTTTCATTTTTCTTTTTTTGTCAAAGATAACTTTTTTGATTGCTATTCAAAGATGGATTACAATTAATACCAAATTCGAGACATAAAATTAATCGTGGGCAATGAGGGCGACAAGCAACCTAAATTAGACCCTGGCTCTCCAATCCAATCCGTGGCTCCACTAGTTTTTTTTTTTTTTTTTTTTTTTTGGGTCGAAGGCTCCCCTAGTTGAATAGGAGTAGATGGACAAATCGGAGAAACGTTCACTTTCGCCAGCCAGTGCCCAATAATAATTTCGAAGCGGGCTGACATGGCACTAGGGTGCCTATTTTCCTCGTTGTGGTGTCTCGTCGGGATAGGACCACATTTTGGGACCCACACAATTTTCTCCACTACCCTCGGTTGCGTGCGTGTGGCTCGCGGGCCCACCTTGACGAAAACCTGCTAGTCCCCGCATCTCCGTCTCATGCTTCATCACATTCGTTTCTCTCTCTACGCCATTTATCTCCGTCTCATGCTTCATCACATTCGTTTCTCTCTCTACGCCATTTATCTCATTCGTTTCTCTCTCTACACCATTTCTTTCTCTTTTTTTATTCAAGGTGGGCCTATGGACTAGTGCAATGCTCAGTAGGCTACAAAGTTAATCTACCCTCATCACAGGCGTGTACTAATTATCTGAGGTCAGATTGCTTTCTAACTCTCCCCTCCATTTCTCCGACTTCCCGCCCAAAAACTCATTCGCCATGGCCACCCAGAGCTTCATTATCACCACCAACGATGATTTCATTCTCACCACAGTCACTGCTGACCCAGCCACTACCACCAATTGGATCTCCAACGTCCACCGAATCCACAATGAAGTGAACCCGCTCGTCATCGGTTTTGCTATCGAATACTGCCAGTCTCCTGGGCAACTACGTGAACCCGTTGACACCCTGCAACTGTGTGATGGAAACGCCTGCCTCGTCTTCCAAATGTGTCACGCAGCTGTGATCCCTGATTCACTGCGAGAGTTCTTGAATGATCCCAGCAACGTTTTCGTGGGAGTCAGAATCCTCCTTGACTGCAACAAGCTTTTCGCCTATCATGGACTCCGCATTGGCAACCGAGCGATGGCATTTGATCTCCGTTCTGCTTTATGGCAAGGAGCGAGGGCCAACTTCGGCCGGGGTCTTGGGGGTACCGAAGACTGGTGAAGGAGATCCTCGGGAAAGACTATGCGCCACCAAGGGGTTTGCTGAACTCGTGGGACAACGAAGTGCTAACATATGAGCAGGTGAAGTATGCATGTCTTGACGCATTTTACTGTTTTGAGATGGGGACGGTCCTGGCAGTTGGTCGGCTCCCAGTGCTGGCATGACTGACGAAGGTTGGATCATGTGTTCAAAAGGATCAAGTCTTGGTTAGGGTTCTTGAGAAAATAAGAGTGGGTTGCAGTTTGGAATACGCGTCAAAACTTGCTTTTTGTGGAGAACATTTGATTATAATAATTGTTTTGTTTATTTGGTTTCTTTCTCTTTCTTTAGCCATTTCAGTAATTTAGTAAAGATGCTTTGGTGTTATTGAGGAGATCATGAGCATGATTCTTGGGTTGTAGCAACTTAGCACATGATAACCATTAGGTACTTTTAGACTTTCCTAATTTTCCCTTTCTTCACAAACTTCAAGTATTGCTATATTTGGTAAATTTGGAGGATAAATTAATGAGGCGCTTATTGACCGCAATTTGTGGAGAACAATGATTTCCTCTAATGACTGAGTGATGGTTTGATATAGTTTGCTGGTTAAATTGCACCTTTTTTACAACAAGTAGGGATGTTCTATATCTGCTCTGCTCGTCGTAATCTCATTAGATATAGAAATGGTGTTGGGATGTTGTTTGCTTCTCATAAACACAGCTCTGGTAGTAAAAATGGAGAGTTGATTGTATTCTTTACGCGAACTGAATAAATATGCTAGGAGTGTGAAAAACGACATCATCTTTTCTAGAGGCTCTGTCCGTGCATGTGGGAAATGAGAGTGATGTCCTTGACCGGCTTTAGAAAGATCATTCTTGCTTAGTTCAAATTTATGTTTGGTCAGCCATAGTGTGCATGACAAAATTTTTGAAACAGAAATTGATTTCTAGCCATAAATTGATTTCTCAATTTCTATTTCAGAAACTGAGAAGTTAAAAATTTTAGCTTCCAATTTCTTCTTCAAATCTATTTCTAGAATAGAAATATGTTCCAGAAATAGAAAAATCAAATTGCGTTACCAAACGGATTTCTGTTCCAAACTTGTTCCGGGAAACAGAGAAATAGAGACATAGAGAAGTAGAAATTTTATCATGCGCGCCCTAGGCGTTACCGTCAATTTTTGCATTAGCGTGTCACATCTAGTAGGGTTTTTTTTTTTTTTAACTTGCAGCTGTCATGTAGTGCATCATTTACTCTTTTCTTTTCTCTCTCCTTAAAAGGTTCTGCTTTCCATCTTTTGTCGACTGAGCAAGGGAAACACAAACACCACAAGAATGAGATTTAAGTACTTCTTTTTCCTCTTATTTTCATGCATAAGCACTGGTGGCAATGACAAGGAATGGATAGAGCTGACATAGACCTAGCATCTCTCTGCTTCAATGTGAGTATCATATGATTCACGGCAGATTAGTTGGTTTCAAATCAGGTCTGCAATGCGTTTGTTTTGGTATAGGTATTCTTGCTTGTCGGCTAAGTAGCACTGACATCGACACACGACACGCGATACAACACGACACGACATGCCAACACGTCGTTTCTAAAAAAATGGAAAATTCTGTCATGTTGGGACATGATAAATATTAAATGTAAATTGTTATATATACATGATAAATTATCATTTTTTATAATTATTTTAATCAAATTAATTTGATTCAAATTCACAAATAAATTAATAATAAAAAAAGAGTTTAGAATGAATTTATACTAAAAACATTAATCAACCATAGGTTAATATTATCCATTAATTTTTTTTCTTTTTCCTTTTTTTTTTCCCTCCTCCCTCTTCCTCTCTCCTCCCTCCTCCCTCCTCCTTTCTTTGGCTCCGACGACTGGCTAGGCTGACGGTCGTGGGATTGAGGCGATCCGGCGGGGGCCTCGCCAGATCCGGCTAGGGGGGCTCGCCGAAACCCAGCCGGATCTGGCGAGGCGATCGCTGGGTGCGAGCTCGCCTCGCGGTCGCGGGGCGAGGCGAGCCCTTGCTAGACGCAACGGCGAGCCCCCCTCGCCGGATCCGGCAAGGGCTTGTCTTGCCGGGTGACCACGAGGTGAGCTTGCGCCCGCCGATGGCGGGGCGAGCCCCCGCCGGATCGCCTTGCCGATCCGGCGAGGGGGCTCGTCGAAACCCCCCGGATTTGGCGAGGCGATCCGGCGAGGTGAGCCCTCCGGCGGGGTGAGCCCTCGCCCCACCGTCGTTCCGGCGAGGGGGCTCACGCGGGCGTGAGCCCTCGCCGTCCGGCAAGGGCTCGCCTCGCCGGTGACCTTGAGGCGAGTCCTCGCCTCGCGGCGTTCGCGGGCGAGTCCTTGCGGATCCGCCCGCCGGATTGCCTCGTTCGGTGACCGGGCGCCCGGCCGGTCGTCGGAGCCAAAGGAAGGAGGAGGAAAGAGGGAGGAAGAGGGAGGAGGGAAAAAAAAAGAGGAAAAAAGAAAAAAAATTAATAATTTTTTTAAAAATAAAATATTATTAAAAAAAGCTCACCAAAGGCCGGCTCGGCCAATTTTGGCCAGATGGACTGAACTGAAACAAAAACAAAAGGTTTAGGACTAAATTGGCTAAAAAAAGGTTTAGGAGTGAATTGGCACAATTGCAATAGGTTTATGACTTTTTTTGGTAATTTTCCCGCATTTAGGACAATACCGGGCAAATGGATTTAACGTGGCAATGGATACATGTTGCTAGGTCGACCAATATTATAGCCACGTCAGAATTTTAACGGCCATGTACATTGCCACATCGGATTTTTTATGCCCTATGAACTAAAGGTACATTTGGGTCATTGGTACAAGTTTGGTGGTATTGATGAGACGGAAAAATAGTCCGGGTTTTATTGGTAAGATTATCCAATATTAATCATAATTTCTATGAATTACTCTCCATCAATGGCTGTATATAAGTCTACCGCGATCCTGATTAACTGAACTAATGCGCCATTTTCAGTTGACAAATTTCCATTTCTTGGCTCGACGAATATACCGGATTCTCTTTATCTCCCTTCTTTTCTTCAACCTTTCGATCATCACTACCCAAAAGAAAACCCATCTTGACTCGCTGCACGCTTTCCTGCGCAACTTCAACAACACCTTCGTGGGCAATAGCATCCGCAGCTCCTCCTTCACGCACAACCACGACTATGGGCTTGGCATCTCGAGGACTGTCGATCTACGTCAATTGATGGGTGCAAGCTTTGGCAACACCCTGCTCCAGGGCATGAGGCCTGTGGGATTGGTGAGGCGGGTGCTCGACTAGGAGTAAGTGAGTTGGTGGTGATTCTGTGGAGGAAGTGGGATGCCGGACCCTGCCGCTAAATATGGTGTGTTACACCTGCATCGATGCTTACATTTGTTTCGAAATGGGGAGAGAGATGGATTTTCATAGTCCGGTGTAAATTCTCAACATTAGGGTTCTTGAGGTGATTGAGCCGGCAATGACTGTTTATTCATTGTTTGGTCATGATCCAACCGGGAAGTGTTGAATAGCTAGGGTTTTTTGCATGTCTAGGGTTTCAGAAAAATGATCTTGATGAAGTTGAGCTTAGTTTGTGTCTTGCAGTGAACTTTTATTCATACTGTTGATCACCCAAGGACGGTTATGGGACGCACGTTGTTGATCAATTGGATAAACAGTTAAATCTTTTTTGATTGGTATGAATAGTTAGTTGAATCCAATCAGAGATTGAAGATTAGTAAAATTGAAATAGTTTTTTTTTTTTTTTCACATTCTTTGATATATCTTTTTCAATTTATTTCTGGGCTCCAATTCTTGACATATCTTCTTGAGTTGGTCATATATCTTAAAAAGGATGAGACAAACCTAAGTCTGAGCATGTACTGATGATTGCCGTGTAGTAATATTTCTTTCACGATCAAAGTGTAGTATTTGATTCGGTCCATGTAGACAAATTTTTGGACCCGAAACATTACACAGCTTAATTCACAATTTAAGATCTATAACAATTGTAATTCGATGTAATCCTGGACGCACCAACATCCTGCTTCAGTGATTTACCTCTTACTATTTGCAAATTTATACAATAAATTACAACTAAGAATCTACATTATATCTCTCAACAACTTTACAATTGAAGCTAGACGGAGATTGGTTAGCACACTTTTATTCTTGCTTAACGTTAATCGATATTCATCACACCTTATGATTCAGAAAGATATAAGATTTTACTTTTCTTTTCATTACTATTGAATTTAGACTTAGGGTTCGTAAATCCCTTATCCATGCCTATTTCGTTGGAAAATCTTGTGTTCATATTCCTAGAGAAAGTCTACCCAAACCATCATAAAGATGTTAATCACTTTTTCAATATTTAGTCAAGGAGGTTTGAATGCATGAAATTCTTCAGGTTACACTGTAATCTAGCGATTTTGACAAGTAATCTGGACATAATGCTACATCATATTATATAACCTTGTGGATATGTTGGTGCAATTTCTAAATCCTTCCTTTCACTCTTCAATTTTGTCACCAATTTTACGCTTGGTAAGTCTATAAATCCCAACATTAGCAATTAACTGAACTAAGTTTTGAATATAGTATAGGATTATTTTATCACTATTTTAGATACTCTATAAATTTTGAGTCCAAAACAAAGTTTTGCATTCAAACCGGTCTGCAACTGAAATTTAATTCACTTATTAAATTACTAGTTTAAATTTTAAAAAATTGGTAACGGTTTTAAAAAAATCTTTCATTTCGAGTGCATTTAACCTCCCATAATATCTTTTTATGAATTATGGCAGATTTAAAAAAAAAAATTCATGGCTTCACCGTGAAAATGAATTAATTAGTAACTTTTAAAAAAATTTAAAATGACTTTAAATGATTTTGAACTTGAGTTCTAAACAAAACTTCTAATTTTTAGATGCTCAAAAAGTATAATATAAGTTAATAAGAATTACTATAATCACAGCATTAGTTAGTCAAAAAACAAAAAGAAGATAAAGGGGTGGGAATTCAATTGCATGTTAGGCCTGAAAAGAAGCTGCAATCACTTCGTTTTCTTCGACGCGCACTCCATTCTTGCCTTGTCAGAATGAGTTCTAGAGTTCATCCTACTCAGGTTTCTCTCTCTCTCTGTGACCCGTGTTTGATGTTGATCCTTGCAATACCATGGCTTTGTTTCCCATCTTCTTACAGGAGATCACAAGCATACCTGAAAAGTTCTGATTTGGAGGGGGCCAAGGGTGATATTAACAAGGCGTTAATTCTCCAACCAGATGATAGGTATGTGAATTGGCCATGTGACTCTTCATGATCAGAAGGCTACTGGATTGGATTATTTCCTTCATTCAGTCAGAACTAAAAACTCAAGTTTGGGTTCATCGAACTTATCTTGCGTTTGCTGAGTTGCAGAGATGTGAAACTTGTGTCCAAGGAGCATTGAATGACAAGCAAAAGGAACATAAGGCCGAGATATCTCGGACAATCCTCTCAATGATGGCCTCAAACAGAGCAAAGCATCAAACTGCAGATCTTCTATTAAAGCTGTTCTTCTTTTGTACAACTTAGACTGTGAAGTTCACTCTAGGGACAATGGACAGATTCTGTGTTTCTTCCTAGCAGCTTGCTTAGTCTCCAGAGTCAGCGAGATAGTTCTGTGACTTCAATTAGCCGATGGTGTTAAATATTTTAGTTTAACAGACAAACTTCCTCTCTACGAATCAAATGGTTCTTGGCAAGTTAGCAAGATGGAGAGAGTATAATGGTCTCATTTTAAAATAGCAACAAGAAGCTGGTGAAAGGTGTTGGATCTTTCCGTTCTTTGCCAATTGGCTAATTTTTAAGGAAACAGGTCAAGCTCCAGAAATTTAGAAGCATCACAAGGCTCAGAAAGGTCTTGATTCACTGCAAGATACAATCTTCTGCAAAGAACATCTAATATAAATGTTTAACACTTAGATTTGTGTAGATGAATTGCTCTACAACGGGTAAACCCGCATGTCATTGGTTTTGCTATCGAATACTGCCGAGATTTAGGGCACCGTGCAAGAACCTCAACACCCTGCAACCGCGGATGGAAATGGCTGCCTCATCTTCCAAATCCAGCAAGCAGCTTTGATCCCTGACTCGCTGCAAGAGTTCTTGGACGATCCTAACAACATGTTTGTGGAAGTCAGAAACTGCTCCTACAGCAACAGGCCTTTTGCCTATTGTGGAATCTGGATCGGTGACCAAGCGAGGACAATTGATCTCCGTTCTGCTTTTATTGCAAGGAGCGAAGACAAATTCCAGCCATGGTTTTGGGACACCGAAAATGGTTAAGGACATTCCTGGGAAGATGTATGCGCTGTCGAGGGGTTAGCTGGGCTCGTGGGACAAAGAAGTGCTATGGTTTGAGCAGGTGAAGTATGCGTGTCTCGACGCATTTTATAGTTTTGAGATGGGGACGGTCCTATTGGCAGCTGGTCGGCTCCCAATGCCGCCATGACTGACGAAGGTTGGATCTCATGGGCAGCTTTAAAGTATAATAGGATCAAGTATAGGTTAGGGTTCTTGAGGCGCTGACATTGATGAGTAGTTCTTTGGAAAATACGTGTAAAAACTTTTCATCTCGGCTTTTTCTTTCTTATACTTAATGATGAGCATTTTAGGAAGAACCGGTTACAAAAAACGTAGGGACCAATTTTTATGATAAATAAAAATGATTGATTGAGGAATTTGGCTCACTAGATCCTAATATTTTGCGATGAAAAGCACGTTATGTTATTTGTGTTATTTTTTAGTTATAGTTGGGAAAATTGTCCAAAAAAATCATAAACTTATTTGTTTTTGCCAATTCACTCCTAAATCTTTTTATTTCACCAATTGAGTCTTAAATCTTTTCACATTTTGCTAATTGAGTTTATTCGGTCAGTTTTGGTCATAAATTGCTAATGTGTATAGTTGGCGCTGACATGACAATATTTAATAATATTTTAATGATTTTTAAATATTTTAAATATATATTTTTTCTTTTAACTTTTACCCTTGCCGGCCATAGGCGAGAGTCGGCCGACCTCACTAGCCATAAGCAAGGGCTAGCTAACCCACTAGCCCTAGGTGAGGGCACGATGCCCTTGGCCAAGTGAGGGCTTGGTATCCTCACCAATTCTATGGGAGGGCTCATGTGCCCTCGCTTTGGCCGGTGAGGGCCCCGATGCCTTGCCTAGCTAGAGGCCGAATGGTATCGTGGCCCTCCCCGTCTGCATCGAGCAAGGTCGTGCCTCTTGCTTGGCCGACGGCAAGGGCGCCAAGCCCTCACCTAGCTAGATTGGTGAGGCGTTGGCCCTTGCCCCCGTCGGCCTGCATGAGGGTTCACTTGATGCGACCTCGCAATACCCTCAGCTGGCGGTATTTGGCGAGGGCCTTCACCTATGGCTGGTGAGGGCTCCCATGCCCTTGCGCCAATGAGGGCCTTAATGCCTTCACCCATGGTGAGGTCCCGCCGACCACCTCGATGCCCTTTCTCCAAAACCCTAAAAAAATAAAGAAAAGTAAAAAAAAAGAAAAAAATTATAAAAATTCCAAAATTATTAAAATATCATTAGAATATTATTACGCCTAGGGGTGGGCTTGCATGCCCTTGCTTTGGCTAGGGAAGGCCCTTTTTGGATCATCTAACTCTATTGAATCCCGTACCCGCCCCCCCAAGGCCGGTGAGGAGGGCCGGCCCTCGTTTCCATTAGAACCAATCTCCCCCTAGCCATCTTCGCCGCGAGACAATAACATAATCCTCTCGAAACAAAGCACTTGTAATAAAAAATAAAATTTTTTGAAAAAAAAAAAAACTTGTTATAATAAATAAAATCATAATAAGAATTCAAAAAATTATTAAATATCATTAAAATATTATTATTAAATGAGTGCATAAATGTCATTGCCGAGCCAATCCACGTGGTACACCATGTCAAGTGAGGAAGAGGCAATGCGTTTTTTTAAGAGGAAAAACATAGCCAGGAGTAAGAATAGAAATAAGGGGAAAAAAAAATTGGTTATCGGATGGACTCAATTGACAAAATATGAAAATGTTTAGGATTCGATTAAGAAAATTGAAAAATTTTAGAATTTTCAGCTAAAATTGACAAATGAAAAGTGTAAAAGGTGTTTAGGACTTTTGAAAGATAATTTTTCCGACTTTTTATAGTTGAGCATGCATTAGATGGTACGGTTAACTGCACTTGCGTCATTTTAGTTGGCGAGATGCAAGATTAATTAGGAAATTCATCACGTTTGAATTAATCCACATAAATAAATTAGACAATACGAAACATATATTTTTTCTGCATATATCCAGAGATATTAACTTATTAGTACAATATGCACTTTCAATGGAGCATCCTACGCTGACGACACCAGCGCTACACGAAAAGCAGTTCTCCTGTCATGATCAGAGCCTAAGTGACAAGTCCATCCCTCCATTTTCGAGTCCCTGAGTGCCGGAGGAGCTTCCATTGGCAAAAACATTGGCAGATGGTGGTCTCGGTCCTGTGCTCTGAGGAGGAACCCTAGCACAGAAGTGATGGTCGCCATTATAGTTCATAGGTCGATACACCATTCCATTCAGATGATTCGCCATGGCAGGTCGACGCCACGCCGAGGTTTGAGGATTCGTTATCATTGTCGGCTTCGGCGTCCACCCATAGGTAGGTTCGACAACATTGGTAGGCGCGGGCCAAGCACGAGGCCTAGAGGCCATGGGGTGCCCCGGGACAGGAATTGCCTGCACACCAAAATAACTTGGGTCAAAATAAGAGTTCACCTGAGAGAAGGCATTAGTGTTCCACGTTATCTCTTGCGCCCGCCTTTCCGCGGCACGCTGGCGCCTGTGGGCGTTCTGGTGGCCCCCCAAGGACTGCAAGGTGTCGAACTTCGCCTTGCAGTACTTGCAACCGTAAGCCCGGGTCGCGAGGGAATTGTTGAAATTTCGTTTCGGTCTGTGGGGTTTATTTCGAAGAATGTTTTCAAGGGAATTCAACAGATTGATCGCGGGTGCAGATCCATGGTGATCATCACTAGAGAGCTTCACTTCAAGAACTGAAGGACCCGATATTCGCTCCGCCATCCCTTCCGTATCTCCGGAGAGAAAGGTCACCAGGAATTTCTCTCCAGAGGGTGTTTGTACTTGTTCCATGGCAAAATTGTGAATGTTGGATGTGATTGAAAGAGAACAAAGAATGGAATATTTGTAGTGGGAAGATGTTGCCATGCTTGGAAGGATATCTCACTTGTTTTATGTTATATACACTAACATGGTAATCTCGCAATCGGAGTTTTAATTTCACGCGGCTTGGACTTCAAAATGAGGAACTAAAATCTTGGGAGCCCAATAATATAAGTGCTTTCCTTTTAAATCAAAAGGTGTGAGTTAAGCATGGATTAAGTAGCCTTATACAGAGCACCTAGACGTCTTAAGGAGTCCTCTAATTTTTGTGTTTGTTGTAAATCAAATGCAAGAAGCTTAAATGAATCGCATTAATCCATTTGTCGGCCGCTGCCTCTACGCGAATATATCGGATTGCCCTATATCGATAAATTACTTTGGTAAGAAGGTTATCTTGGGCAGGACGTATGTTCAATCGTAAACTTATGTACGACCCTCCTATTTCACGTGCTATCACAATTTTTATCATCTCAATCTTAGAGTTTAAAAATGCACGACATATGAAAGAGAAGGGGATTTGCGCCTCGTATTCCTGGATCTTTAATTCCTTTTTAGGCTTGTTATTCTCTCTCTCTAGCTTAGTGTATATAATAATGGAAAAATGATACAAATAGTTCGTAAACTTTAACCTAATGTGCAACGTTGTCCTTAAACTTTTAATTTGTTCAATATAATTCGTAAAATTCAGTACAATGTGTAACATCATATCTAAACTTTTATTTGTTCAATGTGGTGTTTGAACCTTCGATATTTACTTAATTCAAAACCCTAGAGTATATGAAAATGTTTAATATTGTCCTTAAATTAAATCAAGTT
Organism: Eucalyptus curtisii; assembly: GCA_017140595.1. Classification (NCBI taxonomy): domain Eukaryota; kingdom Viridiplantae; phylum Streptophyta; class Magnoliopsida; order Myrtales; family Myrtaceae; genus Eucalyptus; species Eucalyptus curtisii. Next base: position 33,747,487 of record CM029498.1, read on the forward strand.
AACATAATCTATTCATCTACGTTCCAATCCAGTACGTTTGAATGGTGGAAAAAAAAGGTCACACGTAAATTATCCACATAAGATATTCAATTCAAATCATAATATAATAATTCTTTTAGATTGTTGGATGCGTTAAATATGAAAAATGATTATCCATGTTATTTGACAACGGAGATTATTATATTCTGATTTGAGTAAAATATCTTATGTAGATAATCCATTTGTAACGTTATTTTTTTATCCACCGTTCAAACTTACTAGATTGGAAGCAAAATTAGAAGTTTTCATTGGCAGGATGATAATGGATATTTCCATATAATATTGGAATTATATTGAACATTTATTGAAAGCTTGGGTTCACATTAAACAAATTAAAAGTTGAATGATAACATTGTACATTGGAATAAAATTTAGAGATCGCGTTCAACAAATTTAAAATTTAGAAATGATATTGTACATTAGACTATAGCTCAGGGACCATTTGTGTAATTTTCTGCTTTATTCTTATGCACTCTTTCATCCAAGCAAGGAGATTCAGGTAACTAATAATATGTAGATTTTGAAGTGCAACAAATGGATAGATATTTCGCTAATTATATCGGATTGTGACTTTTTTCTGAAAAAAAGTTATATTCAGAAAGAGACTCATAAATTTCTATTACATTTTAATCAATGAGATTACGCAAAGGCCGTTGTCGGCGTTATTTTGTCAGTTATACTTGAGCATGCATTAAATTATTATGGTTAACGGCACTTGTGTCCATTTAGATGGCATAAATTAGAATATTCATCACATTTAATTAATCCACATTACGTAGACAATGTGAAACAGATATTTTGCAATATATTCTGGAAAATTTCAGCTTGTTAGTGACACATGAACTTAAATGGAGCATCCTATATCGATGACACCTGAGTTAAAAAAAATAAAATATTGATGACACCAAAGCTATATGAAAAGCAGTTCTATGGTCACGATCAGAGCCTACGTGACAAGTCCAACCCCTCATTTTCGAGTCCCTGGGTGATGAAGGAGTTTCCATTGGCAAGAACATTGGCAAATGGTGGACTCGGTCCTGTGCTCTGAGGAGAAACCGTAGTAGGAAAGTTAGGGTCACCATTACTGTTCATAAGTCAATGTACCATTTCGTTTAGCCAATCCGCCATGGCCGGTTGGTGCCACCCCGAGGCTTGAGGGCTTGTTATTGTCATCGGCTCGGGCGTCCACCCATAGGCAGGTGCGACAACATCAGCAGGTGCAGGCCAAGTAAGAGGGCCATAGGCAACGGGTTGCCCCGGGACAGGAATTGCCTGCATGCCAAAATAATCTTGGTTAAAGTTGGAGTTCACCTGAGAAAAGTCATGAGCGATCCGATTCTTCGCTTGCGCCTGCCTTTTCGAACAATGCTCACGCCTGTGGGCTTTCTGGTCGCCCCTCAACGACTGCGAGGTGTCAAATTTCGCCTTGCAGTACCTACAATAGTAAGCCCGGGTTGGGAGGGTATTGTTGAAATTTCGTTTCGGCGTTTCGGGTTTCTTTTGGGCAGCTTTTTCAAGAGAATTCAATGGATTGATTGTGAGCGCAGATTTTGAGAAAATATGGCTTCGAATTGGATAGAATAATGAAGACGGATCTTTAGAGTACTCGAGTCGGACTTTGAGACGTGATATCACTTTCTTTAAGGATTTATTTACCCCACAAAGTTGCTAATGGTCACCGGCAAATATCCTCCAGGATACAACAAAGTCTCAAATTTCTTCAGGTCTCTCTAGGAAACAATTGAAAGGATGGCTGTAATTTTCAGAAAGAAAACTCGAAAAGATGAAAATTGATCACACTAGTTCTTCCTCAATCTGACATGTATATATATAAAACAGTCTTAAAAACGTAGGCAACCCTTCATGAAAATTTGTGAAAATGAACAAATGTATCCTTTCGAAAATTGCCCAAAATGAACAAAGGCGTCCATTCGTAAGAAGTTAAAACCGAACAAATGCAACCTTTCAGGAAATGTACCGAACAAATGCAACCTTTCAGGAAAGGTTGCAAACTGAACGGGTATATTTTTCAAAGGTTATCTTGAAAAGACACAAACAAAAAATTCAGAATAAAAAATAATTATTATTATTTAATAAATAAAATTTCGAAATTATTTTTTATTAATTAATTAATTTCCGAAAATTCTCAATAAACAAAAAAAAAACCTTTTAATTGGTTAAAGTTAATAAGATAACTGTACGAAATAAAAATAAAAATAAAATAACAAAGGAATTAGTGCTAATTAAACCGTGGGCGAGATGCGTCAAAATCGCGCACCCGCACGCGGATATGGTGGCATCTAGCCTACACCCAATCATTCCTTTAGATACACAAAGGAAACCCCACACTTCTTAATTGGCCCACTTCCTCCCACTTTTCCTATATGGGACAAAGAGAAATGCACTTAGTTTGTTTTACAAACAAACTTCCAACAGTAGATCCACGACGATCATCAGTAGAGAGCTTCGCTTCAAGTAATGAAGGACCCAATATTCGCGCCGCCCTGCCCTTTGCGTCTCCACGGAGAAGAATCCCTAGGGATTTCTCTTTTGAGATGGTTCCACTTGTTTCATGGCAAGGTTATGTCTCATTTCCTTGCATGAGAACAAAGAATTGAGTATATGTAGTGCGAACATGTTGCTATACATGGAAGGATATCTAACTCGTTTTGATTTTATAAACACTAAGTTGGTAATCTTGTAATTGGAGTTTCAATAGGACGCGCTTTGACATCAGTTTGGGCAGCAAAGATCTGGTGAGTTCAACATAATTATCAGAATGGATGTAAGATTCCTAAGCTTATAGAAGTGCTTTCCATATAGATCACAAGGAGTGACATATCCATGGAAGATCTAGTCATAAATAGCGCATCTAGACGTCCGAATACTAGAGGTGTCAACTGACTCATTTTTTATGAATGAGTTGTAAATGGGTTGTCAGTAATTGAAGGCTTGGCTAAAAATGAGTTCAAAGAGCTAAGGTTGAATTAGATGGGTCAAACTTGATATGTATGTCGTAAATCAAATGCAACAAGCTCGAGCGAATCACGTTGTCCTATATTGAAGATTGCTTTGGAAAGAAGGTTTCCAGAACCTGAACATATGGTCAATTGCCATCATTTGCATGGCCCTGCTATTTTACATACTATAACAATGTTTATCTCATCGTAGTCTTAGAGTCTAACTAAAAGAAAGTCCACGACACATGGTCTTTGGAATTTTAGTTTTCTGGACTACAGGTGTTGTGAAGACTAATTAGCTAGCCGCATTGATAATTGTGTAGATTACATCTTTGATCTCCGACGTCTGCTGCGTCCATGGTGGAGCAATCCTGCTCGTCATCAGCTTTGCAATCGAAATCGACCGACCTTTCGGGCACCGAAAAGAACCCACTAGGGGACTATGCAACTGCGAAACGACAACAACTGCCTCATCTTACATATCCGACATGCAGCTTCGATCCGGGACTCGCTACGTGAGTTCGTGAATGATCCGGACAACATGTTCGTGGTCTCGGAAGCCTCCCCAGATGCAACAAGCTTGTCGGCTCTCTCGTATTGATGTTGTCCTACATCGATTGTGGAAAGGACTGGTGGTTGGTTTGTAAATATGAGGAAAAATTTCACCATTTGAGCTAGCTTTTAGAGTGAATGAGGGCCCAAGACTGCCCAACATTGGTATCAAAGCTCTTGTTGCCAACAAGTCAATACGAGAGAAAGTCTTATCTTTTGAGCTAGCTTTTGAAGTAAGAGTGGCCCAAGACTACCCAACATCCTGGACTCCGCATTGACGACTGAGCGAGGACCTTTCCGATGTGTGGAGGGGAGATTGTTGAGATTGTCCCATATCGATTGGCGGCCAGGCAATGACCATCGATTGATTGGCGACCAGGTGAGGACCAAACTTTGGCCATGGATTTGGGTGTTTGGGTGTTGGTAGTTTGTTTATAAAAAAACGAAGAGGTGCATTATCCCATATTGAAAAGTTGTGAATGTGCACGTGGACTAGATTTAGCACGAATCCTTGTTTTTTTTTTTTTCTTTATTGATTAAAATTCCAATTTATACAACTTGACTGTTTATAATAGAATCATGGTTATTTTTTTATTATTAAATTTTAAATTTATTATTTTTCCTAATGGATATTAGGCGCTTCTACAACCTTTGGAAGGTTGTATCTGTTTAGATGCAACTTCTTCATATTGTTTCCGTTTAAATATATTTATTCAACATTTCTATTCAATACTTTTAACTTTCATTTTTTTCATTTCTTTCGAAAGATATACAACCATTATTTTCAATTGTTTCCTTCGAGAGTTCCCGAAGAAATAACAGAATTACTATTTGATATTTACAACTCCATTCTTCTTTCCGATCAAATTTTTACCAACATTGGGTCCCCCAAAGACTGGTCAAGGAGATTCTCAGGAAGAAGTATGCATCGCTGAGGATTTTGCTGAGCTCCTGGGATAACAAAGTGCTATCATTTGAGCAGATGAAGTATGCCCTTCTTGACGCATTTTATTGTTTTGAGATGGGGGACAGTCCTATTGGCAACTGGTCGGCTCCCAGTGCCGCGGTGACTGATGACAGCTGGAATTATGAGCAGCTTTAGGGTTTAATAAGATCAGCTTTTGCTAGGGTTCTTGACGTGATGAGAGTGATGGTAGTTCTTTGGAAGATACGCGTCACAACTTTTCCTCGTAGGTTTTTGAAGGGAAACATTGCTTATAAGCAATGGTGTGTCTTCTTTCTTCCCTTCCTTTTCTTCAGCCATTTTTTTGAGTAATTATATAACGGAAAAGTATCAAAAAAGTTACCCACCGGTGGGCAGCTGAATTGGTTCGGCTTTGGACACTTCATCGCAGAGATCTCAGGGTCTAACACATCTTAAGTGGGGGGTCATATTGGTGAGGTCCTGTTAGTCTCCCTCGAGGTATAGGGGCCCGGCCCTTCGGTGCCGTCCGGGCACGGGGGACCGTGGTGGAGTCCTCGGTTACAAAAAAAAAAAAACGTATCAAAAAAGTTATATTGACCCAAATTCAATTCCAAAGCTTTTAGTTAGATCAATTTAGTCCTAAACATTTTGTATTTGTACCAATTAAATTTATCTAGTCAATTTTGACCAAAAATCGTTGCTATGGATGCTAGACGTTCTATGTGATATGGCCAGTGCTAACATAGATAATATTTTTAAAAATTTTGAAGTTTGAGTTATTGTTATTTTTTTTTTTTATTCTTTCTTCTTCTTTTTTCCTTTCATTTTGGCTGGTGAGGGCCAGCAAACTCCTCGCTAGCAAGGCAGCAAAGGCCTTGGGCAAGGGCTTTTGCGGCCTTGCACATAGGGCCATTGTGGACTTTGTGGACCATCTAGTGAGGGCCATTGCGGCCTCGCTTTACGAGCAAGGCTATTAAGTCGCTCTCACCTATGGCCTCTAGCTCTGGTTAAGGGCCGCGACCGTAGCTCGCAGTTGGCAAGGGCTTGCTTGCCCTCACCGGCCAAAATGAAAGGAAAAAGAATAAGAAGAAAGAAACAAAAATGTTTAGTCTAGCATCTGTCGCACCATGCAAGATGATTAGTGTCAATGTTAGCGATTTCATATCAAAATTGGTTGAATGAACTTAATTGGCACAAATACAAGAAGTTTAAGATTAAATTGGTACAATTAAAATATTTATGACTAAATACCAATATAATAACTCTAAGACTTTTTTGGTACTTTTCCAGGCATTTTTATTCTTGACGTGATCATGAGCTTGACTCCCGGGTGTTTTCACCTTTGCACATTATAAACATTCTTGACTTTCTTGGTTTTCCCTTTGAGAGGATTGCTCAATTTGACATCCATGGAGCGTTTGTTTCTTGGTAAACAAATGATTGGAAAAACATTTTCCAAAAAATATCTCTTGAATCACTTATAAAAATGAATGAATGAAAAATGTTTTTATTGTTTGCAAAATTATTTAAAGATAAATTGTTGTTGATAATTAAAACATTTTTAATTGACTAATTATCTCAAACAATACGAATGATTGTTTTTTGGAAAATATTTTTCAAATTATTAATTTTTCGAAAAACAAACAAAACCTCAATTTTTTGCTTTTCTAGTTAGGTGCCTCGTTTGTACCATTTTTTCTCTTTTTTAACCTCCTCGTTCAGAAGAGTGTTGTACTTTACTAGTACGTCCATAATGGGGTTCAATTAGAACGCACCGTTTCATTTTGATATGTTATAATGGAAAGACACTATTTGAAAGGGTATGAGGGAGTCGTACAAAAAAAAAAAATCTGAAGATAACGTTAGGACTGTTGGCAGAACGTACTCTCAGAAAGAAATTGTTCTCATTTTCTCTTCCCTTTCCATCAAAGGAAAAGAAGGCGTTTCATTTTTCCTTTACGAAAACAATTGGTATTTACGTTGTGGAAATTAGATGTTTTCCTCGTGACTGCTTTCAGACCAATGTGAAGTAATATTGTTCGTCATTCATCTGTAATTCAACGATTGTTCCGGGGTAAATTGTTCATTGCGCATCAGAAATAGATAAGTCGTCTTTCATTGACTTTCTTCCTACATTGGTCTCAAGCCCGGTTGTGATTTTTATCTTATTTTTTCATCGAATTTTCTCATTTACCATTTGATATTGAGATCAAGAGAATAAAATTTACACTGTCTGGATATTTATTGCTCGGAATTGCAATCTAAATCATCGAAAAAGAATCGAAGTGAAGAACGGGTTTGGAGGCTGCGTATACCGTACGATTTTTGCCATTTTTCAGAATATTTTTTCAGCCAAAATTAATTTTCAAATATATAGGGTGAAAGCACTCGTCGAGATGAGTTGAACGGCTGGTCGAACGTTGCCGAAGGACGCCAGACGCGCCCACACGCGGGCCAGTAGCCATTGTGCGTGTCGGCGAACTGACACGTGCTGACGTCATCCAACGGTCGAAAACCGCTGGATGACGTCATCGATGACGTCACCGCTAGCGGCAGATGGGACCCGACCCGACCCGACCCAACTGTGACCGAATTGGTTGGACCGACTAGGAGCCTTTACAGCTTGCTGGCGTGTGCGCCACACAGGCGACGCATGTGGGCGCATGGGTGCTTCGATTGGCGCGTGGTCAGCAGCGTTTGGTTCGTATAGATGTGCTCTACACTGTGGTATAGTTATTTTGCACGTTTGAATTTTTTAAAGGTATAAAAATGTGTACGGAACCCTAAGCACGCGTATTTTTGGGGTATAAATGCATTGTTTATTCTTTTTTTAACCTATATTTTCTTATGGTTTTGGAAATACATAAGCTAGCCTACATGAAAATAGAAAAATATATGTTGTGTGGAGCTTGGTTCGATGATAGCATATATATAGTTTAATATGCTTGCAATTTTCTAGTTTCAAGAAAATTCGAACAATGGTTAGAAATCTTTGATTTTTTCAATACATGTTGAATTACGGTTTTAATTATAGTTGCTGCAAGATTGTTTTTTGTAAGTTGGTTCATATCATGCTATGCCTTTTGTGTTAGGGCCCATTTGGTTCAACTTTGGGGAAATGCATTTGCATTTCCCCAAGTATCTTTGAGTGAATGGGCATTTTGTGAAGGTAAGTGTGTTTGGAAGTGTATATATTGCAAAGCAATTTTAAGGTGAAAAGAAAAATAAAAAAATAAAATAAAATAAAATAAAAGGGAGGAGGAGATGCGGCTGGGTGGTCATGGGGAACGGCTGGTGGCGGTGGCGTTGGTGGTGGTGGGGAGCGGTGGTGGCGACGGTGGCAAGGAGGCGGCTCGCCGAGGTTGGCGATCTCGGCGACGCCCGGGTCGAGCAACCCAACCGCTTGGGTCGCGCCGACCTCGGGCGACGCCCGGGTCGCGTGACCCAAGCGACGCCCGAGGCCTCGCGCCCGAGGTCGCGTGGCCTCAAGCGACGCCGCTTGAGGCCGCGCGACCTCGGCGACATCGCCGGGTCGCTCAACCTCAAGAGGCGCCGCCTAGGTTGCGCAAGCCAAGTGACGCCGAGGTCGCCTGACCTCAGGCGAGGCTTCTTGGCGGCCAGATCTGGCCGCTCGCGGCTGAGCGCCACCCACTGCGAAGAATAAGACGAACGGCGAAGAAGACGCTGAACAGTGAAATCGCATCTCCGAAATGCCAATGCTCAAAGCAACCTTTCCCCAGCATTGGGCTTTCAACATTGGGAATGCTAACATTGGCCAAATAAGCTTTCAAAAATACATGTCAAACACAAAATATTTTCCCCAATGGGTTTTGGGGGCCAAAAGCCCATTGGGAAAGCTGAACCAAATGGGGCCTTAATGGAAAAATGTAGAAATTATATGAGGTCATGTCATTATTTTTTTTTCTAGGGGGAGTTCGTAAGTTGGTAAAATTCAAAGGAGTTCTCATCTAGAACTTAAAATTTGCACAAATTAAACTAATTAATGATAATAGAACAATCGTACATAGGAGCTAATTTGGAATATAGTGAACTTTCGTTTTTGTGTCCTTTGTTGAATTATCATTAATTTAGTTTGTCTCTACTGCAAATTAAATATGTGTGTTACTCTGAAAAATGTACTAGTATTGATTCCGCGTTTATTATATCAATGTGTTATAGCAATTGATTATGGTTTCGGCATCCAAAATCATTGTAGCTGACCCCAATAAGGGTGAAAAACTGAACGGTGACAATTATGATATTTGGAATCGAAAGGTTCAGTACATTCTTGAGGAGTAAGAGGTTTTGGAAACCTTCAACTACACCATGGATAAACCTGAACATGGAACTTCAGTTCAACACATGAGAGATCTAGAAGCTTATCAAGTTTGGAAGAAGAAAAATAGTATTGTTCGCATCACGTTGCTGAGATGTATGCAAGATGATTTCATGTGTGAGTTTGAAAGTTATGATAAAGCTTAAACAATGTAGGTTGCCTTAAAAGATAAGTTTGGTAGTACATCTGCCATTAAGTTGAGGAGACTCACCATCAAGTTTGACACACATCGAAAGCGACCAAATGTAACGATGAGGCAACATCTTTGAGAGATGTTAAATATGATTCGTGAGCTGAAGTCGGTAGGTCACTCCCTTACTGATGAACAACAAGTTCATGCTGTTATAAGAGACATCAATATGATGTATAATGAGAATATTGTCACTTTTGATAATATAGCGCGTCATTTGGAATTAGAGGGATGAGCATCTAGAGGCTGCGGGATCCTCCACCCATGCTTATGTTGCTAAATCGAGTTCGCGCAAAGTTTCGGGCTTCTAATGCAAAATGAATTCTCAATTCAACAACAAAGAGAAGAAAACTGAACAGGCAGCTAATAGGTGTTAACACCTAAATTTTACAATTTTATTTAGGATTTAATCGTGTACAAAATTAGGAATTAGACGCAAAAAAAAAAAAAACAAAACAAAAACAAAACAAAACAAAAAAGCAACAAAGAAAGAGAAAAAAAAAAGAGAGAGAAGAAGAAGAGAACTCGATGGGGGCCGGGTTGGGCCAAATCCAGTCTTGGCCCAATCAGCCCCTCCCTTTTCTTCTCCCACACGCGTGTGGCCCGGCCCAACTCTTTTCTCCTTTGGCTCGGCCCACACCGAGCTATCTTCCTCCTTCACGTGCACATGCAAAAGAGGAGAATAGTAGCAGAAAATAGAGGGGGAAGCAAAAACCAGAGATCTAGGGAGAGAGAGAGAGAGAGAGAGAGAGAGAGAGAGAGCTCGAGGGAGGAGACCACTGAGAAGAGGAGAGGGCCACGAAACAGAGAACGGAGACAAAAAGACAAAGAGGGAGGAGCAACCAGAGGAGCAGAGGGGAAAGGAGAGAAGACAGAGAAGGAACGGAGGGGGGAGGAGGGCGGCGGCGGCGGCGCGGACGCGCCGTCTAAGCCGCTGCCCTCCGAACGCCATCCCCTGTAGCCTGAAGCTGCAACGCTGTTCGAGCCACTGCCTGAAACCCAACGCCGGCAGCCGAGCCACCGAGCCTCACCGCCGCTTCGTGCCCTCGAAGTCGCGACACTGCCTCTGCAAGTCCTGCTCTACCTCCGCTTTGCCCGCGACTTGTAGCAGCCTCACCACCGAGCCTCACCACCGCTTCACGCCCCGAAGTTGCGACGCCGCCTCTGCAGGTCCCGCTCCGCCTCTACTCTGGCAACTTGCAACAGCCGAGCCACCAAGCCTCATTGCCGCTTCGCGCCCTCGAAGTCGTGACGCTGCCTCTGCCGGTCCTGCTCTGCCTTTGCTCTACCGCAACAGCTTGCCCTTGCCTAGCCGTGACGCCGCCATCGCTACCACCGTCTCAGCTCGACACTAGCAACACGCACCGACCACTGCACCTCAGCCGCCCTGCCGTGCCGCCGTGACCGACGTCCGGCACTGCATCACCGTGCCTCACCGCGCCACCTCCGCCAAGGAGCCCTAAAGAGGAGATACGAGCCGGGTCAAAGAAACGGGTAGGGTTTTAGGCAAATCAGGGCCGAGTTTGGGCTTATGGGCTTTTAGGCTTGTGGGCTGGTCTCATGCATGCTTAGGAAATAGGTGGGTCTTTTATTTTCTTTGGGCCCCTTTTTAAAAATCAAATCTTGTTGGGTCGTGGGCCCACGGGGCCCTTTTGCAAAAGGGTTGGGCCCGTCGTTCGAGCCCAACCCGTCGTTAAAGTCGGGCCTTACCCTTTTTGGATGGGCCGATCGGCCCGCCCCCCAAATGGACCAAACTCGGGTCCGGTCTCCGACCAGACTCGACCCGGTTCATTTTTTTTTTCGAAAAGAAATTAAAAAATTAAAAAATTCCGAATATCCAAAAATTGTAAGGTTTTGTTAGGAATTGCTATGTACTGCCTTTTTAGTGTAATTAGGCTTTTATTTGCTCGTATATTGATTATATCGCATGTTTAGTTTGCATATTTAATTATGTTTAATTGCACTTGTTCAATTTAACTGCAATTAGGATCTTGGTAGCTGTGATTATTATTTTAATGATTGCGCACCTGCATGATCACCTCGCATGTTAGTGGATAGATATAAAATCAATCCAATTGCCTGACAAAAATCTTTTTTTTTTTTAAATGAACAAGATTAGGTACAGAAATTGCACTAATTGGTCAATTAGTGTAATCAAGTCTCCGATCCTAGATTCTTTAGTTGCGTAGGAAGTGAGGTACACTCCCATGTCTCACTTGGTTTCTAACCGACCCCAATAAGCTAGTGGCGACTCATTTTGTGCAAAATTCCTAAAAAATATCCCAATATCACGCGGGAGTATAGGCTTGGGAGAGCCTGCACCTAATCATGGGTCTTAGGTCCGTCCTTTAGGCAATACCCCTAAACATGTTTCCTCCTCCCGAGGGGTAGGTCGTGAAAATAGGGCTAAGACCTTTCGACGCAAGAAGCGTGGTGGGAAGAAGGACAGGTCAAGATGAAGTGCTACAATTGTGGCAAGATGGGTCACTTTGCTCATGAATGCATTGACTCGAAAGAAGTATCATATCACTCCATTACTTTAAGTGATGCTTTTGTTTCTAGCACTGTAATGCTCACTGAATCTCATCTAATGTGGACTGTAGACTCGAGAGCAACAGACCACGTAATTAGAGACTGAAAAGCATTTGTGGAGTATTGTCGGATACAGCCTAGAAGAAGATGGATATATGTTGGGAATAACTCAATAATTGAAGTGAATGGTATCGGCACATATAAATTAATTTTACGTGGTGGTCGAAACCTATTCCTACCTGATATCCTATATGCTCCAGATATTCGACGGAAGTTGGTCTCCGTAGTTGTTCTTCTTAGCCTAGGTTATATATTGAATTTCTATAGTGATTGTGTTGACATTTTGTTTGGAACAATTTATTATGGTTCAGGTAATGTATTAAATGGTTTTATGGTGTTAGACATTGACTATGATCAGTACAATGTTAATGTCGATGGTTGTTTTTTTTTAATTGCATCTTCTAGTAATGTTGAGATTGATGCAAGTACTTGACATGCTAGATTATGACACATTGGGTTACAAAGAATGCAAATGTTATCTAGAGAAGGCCTTTTAGGGTCATTTCTAATGTTAATATACCCGTCTGTGAACATTATCTAGCGGGAAAAGCAACTAGAAAATCATTCGGTAAAGGAACTAGAGCCAAATTTCTATTGTAACTCATACATTTTGACATTTGTGGCCCTTTGAACGTGAGGGCGAGGCATGGAACGTCATAGCTCATCACTTTCATAAACGACTTCACGTGTTTCAGTTATGTCTTTATGATCTCCCATAAGTTAGAAGCATTAAACTGCTTTAGACGATATATAGCGATGGTAGAGAATTAGTTGAACAAAATAATAAAGGCATTGAGAACCGATTGTAGAAGTGAATATCTATCTGAGCAATTCAAGGCTCTTTGTGATGAAATGGGAATTGTATGACAATTGATTATTTCTGGTACTCCACAACAAAATGGGGTAGCTGAGAGAAGAAATAAAACCCTATTAGAAATGGTTAGGTCTATGATGTCGTAAGCAAATTTACCTATCTCTATTAGAGAGATGCGTTATTGACTGCTGCATATGCACTTAACCAAGTACTCTCAAAATTAGTTACTTCCACCCCTTATGAATTGTGGACTGGTAGGAAACCAGACTTAAGTAATCTACGTCCATGGGGGTGTGCAACTTATGTTCACGACTCTTCCCATAAATATGGCAAATTAGGTTCTAGAGAGAAGAAATATATCTTTATAAGATATTTCAAACATTCCAAAGGGTACGTGTTCATAGGTGAACAAGCTGATGGAAGTATGACCGAAATGGAGTCACGAGATATCATGTTCTTGGAGAACGATTTTTTTAGTAGAGGTGAGATTGATAATGACTTCCAATTATATGAGATAGAATATCCTAATAACACACCCACTAATGTTGTAAAGGGAAATGAAGATTTATCTCAACATACAAGACCTAGTGGGAGTATTGCATTTTCTGACGAACTGAATTCAAGAGAAATTCAGTTACGTAAAAGTAATCGGAAAAGTATTCATCATTGTTATTTTGAGATCGAAGGAGAAGCATTTATGATTGCTCAACAAAATGATGCCGAGCCTAAAACTGTTTAAAAGGCTCTCTCATCCTCTAATAAAGAAAAATGGAGAAAAACTTTGGAAGATGAGATTGAGTTAATGAGGGCAAATCATGTCTAGGACTTGGATGATCTACCACCCAATCGCAAGGTTATTGAAAACAAATGGGTTTTTAAGATTAAGCAAAGGGCGAATGGATCCATTGAAAAGTATAAGGCTCGTCTTGTGGCGAAATGTTATACTCAACAAAATGGTAGACTATAAGGAAACATTTTCACCAGTTGTAAGGTTTGCCTCAATACGCCTTATCCTAGCCATCGTTGCACATTTGGACCTTGAATCACATCAAATGAATGTAAAAACGGCATTTCTCAATAGAGAACTAGATGAGGAAATCTATATAAAGTAGCTAATAGGTTTCATAACTAAAGGTCAAGAACATAAAATTTACAAGTTTTATCGCTCAATATATGGCCTTAAGCAATCGTCTAAACAGTGGTATCTTCGTTTTCATCGAGTCATAATGACTTTTGGTTTCACGATAATCGAAGGAAATCACTGTGTATATGTCAAGCGATCCAAAGATAAATTTGTGATTTTATCACTTTATGTGGACAATATTCTATTGGCTGGAAATAACAAGATTTTGGTTATCACCATAAAAGAATGGTTGTCCTCCAATTTTGAAATGAAGGACATGGGAGAAGCTGTTTATATATTACAAGTTAAGATCGAAATAGATCGATCAAGAAAACTCCTTACTTTGTCACAAGAGTCTTATATAATGAAGAATCTTGTACATTTAAATATGCAGCATTGTAATCCCATTGATACCCCTGTCTTACCGCTAGTGCGGTCGAAAGTTTGATATATGATATGATGTGTACTCGACCCAACATATGTTATGTCATGGGATTGGTGAGCCAATATCAATCAAATCCTGATCAAGCACACTAAAAAGCAGTAAAGAGGATCCTGAGATACTTAAAAGACATAATGGACTATCGACTTTGTTACCAAGGGAATGATTTACGCCTATTAGGCTATTCAGATGCTGATTGGGGTGGAGACCTAGATGAGCGTAAATCGACTTTTGGATATGCATTCTTGCTAAATGGAGGTGTAATTTTTTGGAATAACAAGAATCAAACATGCACGACATTGTCTACGATGGAGGCAGAATTTATTGCATGCTCTACCACAATGTAAGAAGTAGTATGGCTAAAACGTTTCTTGGAAAATTTAGTCATTACCACTGAGGTTCGAAGATTAGTAATAGTTTATTACGATAGTCAAGCAGCCATTGCCTATGTGAAAGATCTCTATTATAGAAGGACGAAGCACATTAACATAAAAAACTTCATCAGAGATATAATAGTGCAGAAAGAAGTGATCCTACAATACATTTCAACTAATAAAATGGTTACCGATCCATTTACGAAGGCCGTTCCTAGAGACGTATTCTTGACCAACATGATGTCACTAGGATTACGTAGAATGTGATATGTGTTATTGTAGAGGATCATTGGTTTATGTATATGTGAACATATGTATTGTACTTGTTTATTTATTAGTGACTTGATGTTTTATCAATAAGTACAAATCTATTATAAGATTAGCACAAACACACATATATTATTGAAAAGTATGTCAACAGGCAATAATTCGCTCACTCACACGAGCAATCATCTCAAGTGCTATAATTAGCACGTTGAGATGAAACGTTATGTACAAATAAATGCTGAAGAGCAAATTTAGTACATAAAATAATATGTCGCATTGATTGGAGTCAAGATGAGGTATGTGATTTTAGGCGCTATAGAAAGCGAGCTGATATAACACTCGAGCTAAACTTAAGTACGTGAGATGTGACATCCAAGATTTTCAAACCTGTTTTCTACTGAATAAATCGGGCATTTCATTGATGCGCCTATAGGGCTGTTCTCAGAGCTGATTACTCTCGAGATAACTAGACTACCTGGGGAAGCCATTAAGGATTTCAAGGCAAATAGACTTGAGAATTCAACCAGGAATCGGTTTCTCGACTGTGCTCATCTTTAGAGGTCAATACGGCATAATATAAAATCGATTCGAAATCAGAGATAGGCTGGTTCGACTGAGATGTGTGGCTAATCGTGGATGACATCACTAAATTGGAAAATTCTCGTCGACCGGCACTAGACCGATTTTCCTATTGTTTTGGGACCCTGTGTCCGTATTTGAATCCTCGAGATTTTCACGACAACCGAGAGTCGCCAATGAGTCGAGTGGGTTCATAGTGACTCGAAGAAAATCGACCACGGGTCATTTGCAATAAAAATGCCTGAAAGTTACCCGGTAGCCTAAGTCACGCTAAAAACGCGTCGAATAGAAATTAACCGCCAATTCGAGTTCGATTTCAAAAATTGAAGTTTCTGTCATGTCACAATAAATTCTAAAAGTGTCAAATCAGTCTTAGAAGATTTTTCTGACAACCGGCACTTTTTGGAAAAAAGTCGTCGGTGGACCGTTTTATGCGATTGAAGCCGGGAAATTATTTTGATAACAACATTGAGGAGCATGAGGGATTCTTGGATAAGGAAAATTGTCAATTTGATAATTGAGACATCAATTGATTTTATTAAAGCCATTTGAGGTGGAATCAAGAGAGGATTGAATCCATTTGAGGAAGATTGAGCCAAAATTCGTAACCCCCCTCATGCCTAGCCAAAGTGGACTACTTCAAAGGTTATGAGGTGTGTGTGTGTGGTTAAATGAGAGCCAAGGGATTCTACTTGGTTGAGGTTGAAACTTGATGAACAAGTTGTGGAAATTTGAGGCCAAATGGCCCACCTTTCCTCTTATCTCTTCATCTCTCTCTTTCCCCATCATTTCCTCTTGGTTGCTATCCAAGAATCATCCTCCTCTCTCTCTCTCTCTCTCTATATTTGCTGTGTGCGACCAGCATACCAAGAAGATCGCCGGAAGTAGCCTCGTCGTCGCACCGGAGCCGGGACCGCCTCACCGTGCACTGCCGTTCCCCTTGGCCGTCTCTCCCTCTCTTGCTAAGCTGCTGTCCAGCCACTGTTTCTGGTTTGTAGAAGCTCCAAAAGGGCTGGTTTTGAGTGTTTCTTGGCCGCCAAGATCAGTGCAGTTTTTCAGTGGGTTTCCAGCTGCCTTTAAGCCCGTTTTGGAGGAGTTCCGGGCCTTGGTTTCTAGGCCCGCTTTGGAGATAGTTGTTCCCCGCGTCGTTCCCGTCGGTTTGAGCCGATTTGCTCGTTATTCCGGTGAGTAATCTCACTAATCCTTGCTTAGTGGACTAATTATACTTAAGGGTTGTTTAATGTTAATTAAATAGGATAGGTGGTTAGATTAGTATAGATTAGTGTTTATTACCCAATTGTGATGCATATTAGACTTTTTAATTGTGCATTTAGTAAGTAGATGTAGTATACTATTTATTGAATGTATCTCGGGATTTTTCCCGACCCTTATCGGGCTTCAATTTTGCAATTTGGGCCTAAGTGGAATTTTTAGTAATTAAATATTAATTTTCGAATTTAATTTAATTAATTAATTATTTTCTGAAAATTCAACCGAGATGCCCGATGACCAGAATTTTTATGCGGATGATTGTGGTGCAGTCCGTTTATTTAATTAAGCTCTATTTTGAGCTAAATTGGATTTTGAATGTTTATTAATTAATTTCGAAATTAATTAATTAATTAATTATTTATTTTTCGGAAATTAAGGCTGGGGTAGCTGACGACCGAAATCTCGTGCTGATTGTCGTGGCGTAGTCCGTTTATTTATTTGAGCTCTACGTTGCATGGAATTAATTTAATTGTGATATTTTAGGGATTTACCCTAAATTGATTGAAATTGAGTAGGATTGAATGATTGATTGGTAGATGGCCGAGTATGTTTATTTAGCATTTATAATGCTTTGATGAGTTGTAAAGTGGATAGAATCATGAGAGTGAATTGGGAATACTCTGGGCTTTAACAGATCAGGTACGGTATATAGGCCTACGTGGTTCGGTGACTAAGGATATCACTAGCGAAGACGGCGCCTTAAAGAATGCACGTATCGGTCTAGTACATACATCGTCATAGACATACGTGGTTCGGTGATTTGGGATATCACTGGCGAAAACGGCGCCTTAAAGAACGCACGTAACTGTCTATTGATTATATTGTTATAGACATGTGTGGTTCAGTGATTAAGGACATCACTGGCGAAAACGACGCCTTAAAGAGCGCATGCAATTGTCTATTTAACACATCGTCATAGGCATGTGTGGTTCGGTGATTAAGGACATCACTGGCGAAAACGGTGCCTTAAAGAACGCATGCAATTGTCTATTGAACTCATCGTTGTAGGCATGTGTGGTTCGGTGATTTGGGATATCACTGGCAAAAACGGCGCCTTAAAGAACGCATGCAATTGTCTAGTGGATAAGTCACCTTGGCGAAGTTGATGCCCGAGAGCATTAATGTGGCTCTGTGACTGAGTGTACTATTGGAGGTTATATGGTGTGGAATTAATGACCTAGAATGGTCCGACTGACATGTAATCGACTAGCTCGATTGATCAATGATTTGATTCGATTGTCGTGATTTTATTGACTGTTCGATGTGATATATGAAGCATATGTATATAACCTTGAATTGCAGGTTGGAACTGATGCCAAGATAAGTCTTCTGACTAGTGCTGTGTTTAGGCAACCATGTGGTGTATTGGTTCCCTAATTGAGTCTTAGTGGGGTAGAACTCGCTGAGACGTTGTCGCGACCTATTTTTTCAGTGCACCAGGACTGTCAAGTTTTTAAACTTAACTCGGGCTCTCCCAAGCCCATACCAAATCGCGACTTAAGTCTAAATTTTTAAACATGCAAAAGATTATTAACTAGGAGTCGCCACTAATCGGTTCACGGTAGGTCGATTAGACACCTAAGTAAAATAAAGAGAGATTTATTTTACTCCTATGAACCAGAGACTAAGGGTACAGGGACTTGGTTACACTAGAATTTTCTAATGCCCTTTCGGTACCATTTCTTTTATTTTCAAAAAATATTTTTGCAAGCAGCTTGGATTTATTTTAACCTAAATTACTACCATGCAAATATGGTGACCACACGGGTGCTCAACCATTATTAAACATTCAATAAGTAAATTACATTACACAAAACAAATGATTTTTTTGGATTTTCTTTGAAATTGGAATTCTTTTATAAAAATGCATTTTTAACTAAATGACTTAATCTTATTAATATGCAAATTCTAATTAAATGGGCCTATTATGCAAACTAGTTAACATGCACCTAGTATTTTTGTATTTTTTTTATTGAAATTCGGAATTAATAAAAACCCTAATTAAACTATTTTAAAAGGGATAATTTTCTAATTTATTCTAGGGATTAATTTGACTTAAACCCTATCCTATCTTAAAAAACTTAAAAAATGAGATTTAAGATGTGTGAACATTGTCTAAAATCCTTTTTTTTTTAAAAAAGTTATTTAGGTCTAACCCTAACTTATTTCTAAAAATGCAATCCTAAAAATGTAATCCTAAAAATTTGATTAATTAAACCTACGTGTTTATTATATTAAACCCTAATGTCCTATATGCTCATGCAATTTTTTTTTTATTTTTGATTTTTTTAGTTTCTTTTTTTCAAGACAAGTAATTATTAAATAAATATTAAATCTAAACTATCAACAAAATCAACCCAGGAAGGATTAAAATAATCGAAAAAAAACTTGTTGTCTCACAGGTCAAATTAACGGTTATTCTAACCCTAATTATCACAACAAAGAGATCAAAATAATTACAAATCTGACCCGAAGTCTTACGGACCAAATTAAATATTATTGTGATTTAACAATTGAAATCTCACTAAAAATCCCAACAATTAAAATAATTAAAAAAATGATCCAATGTCTCTCGGATCAAATTAATAATTATAATAATTCTGGACAAAATTCCTACGGATAGTGCCTATAAAAATTACAGATATTAACATTCAATATTACAAATCAAATAACTAAACTAAAAATGCTATCAAATGAACTAAAAAAAAAAAAAATAACATAACAAATAAAAAGAGTAAAATAAACTAAATTATAAAGAAAGTAAAAAGTAAAAGTAAAAGTAAAAAGTAAAAATAATAAAAACTACCTAGGGTAAGTAAAGGAGACAAGGGGTGACGCCGGGCAAGGGGTGGTCGGCCGGCGGCGTTGGGGCTCCGACGAGGGCTAGGCGGTGACGGGGGTGCTGGCGCGGATCTGGGTTGCGGAGTGCAGGGGGCGGCGACTGCGTCGACCGCGGGTCCGGCGTCGCGGACAGGCCAAGCGCGGGCGAGGGTGATCGATGTCCAGTGCGGTCGAAGGCGGAATGGCGAGCGTCGGCACTGGGTCATGGCCGCTTGCGTCGCGGCCCGGGAGCGGAGGCGTCGGGGCTTCCGGCGTGGGTTGGCAACGGCAGAGGTGGCAAGGGCGCTCGGATCGCGGCGCTCGGGGAGCTCGGGCACTGCAAATCGGCGACGGCGGAGGCGGAGCAGGGGCGCTTGGGTCGCGGCTGCAGGTGCTTCTGGGTGCCGACGCTAGGTCGCGAGCGGAGGCGGGCTCGATTCAAATCTGCCGGCGTCGGGTCACAGCTTGAGCAAAGGACGTCGAGCGCTGGGTCGCGGCTGGTTCGAGCAGAGGCGATGGGCGACGACGAGGGCTGAGGTGGGGCGAGACCGGCGGTGCAGCGTGGCGGAGGCGAACGGGCGAGGCGCGGTGGTGTCCGGCGTCGCGGTGCCGGCACAGTGGCCGGCGCGAGCAAGGGCAGGCGCCGTCGGGGGGCCTCCTCACGAAGAAGATGAACAAGTAGGCTAGGGTTTCCTTTTTTTTTTTTTTTTTCGGACGGACAAAAGGAGGGCTTTTATTTTTTGCTTTTTCTTCTCTTTTTGCACGAATTTTTCTCTCTTTTTCTCTCAATTTTTTTTTTTTTTGAAAAAAAAAAAAGCCTCCTATTGTCATGAAAAATGAGCCTCTCTTTTATAGTGATTCGAAATGGTCTCTTTAGATGGCATTTCCCGAGTTACCATTTCTTGTCACATTAAATCAAATATGTATGATTTGGCAATCAGCTCAATTCTTGCCCATTTTTCACTTGATTTCAAAATTGTTGCTGCATTTAACAAAATCCGAACATCCATCAGAATTCCATATTTCCTTGCATAATTCAATCAAATCAATTTCCCCCATTTTCATTTTTTTTTCTTTTATTTGTTCAAAATGCAATTTTATTTTTCCAAAATTAGGTGTCAACAGACGTAGTCTCATCCCGGTTGTGGGACACCATTTTAGGCCCTTCAATGGCAGTACCTCCACCTCCTCGTCCTACTATGCATTATGGTATTCCTGTGGATATCACCGAAGAAGAATATCACTTCCCGATAGACCTCCATCCCGAAGGATTAGAGTATGTGCTAATAGAGTCCAAGGTTTGGGTTGATGTGGGTAGAGATGACTTGGTGCCCATGAGTATCGATCATGGTATCGTCACTACCATGATGGTAGAAGAGAGGGTCCCATCCCGGAGGATGATGTGCCTCTGTACGTCCTAGAGGCAGCATTCGGGTTGGGGACGGCAGACCCTAAAGATGGGTCGGTAGTGGATGTTAAAGATCCCAAGCTAAGGGGTGATCCCGAGTCATCAGTGTACTCAGCCGGGGATGACAACTGGAACGAAGAGAACGGTGAAATCGTGGAGCAGGAGGATTGGCAGGAGGATGAACCTATGGAGGAGGAGCCTGTGGATGAACCGGCATCTAAAGCCGAGGATGAGCCAGAAGAGGAAGAAGAAGAGATGGAAGAAGATGAAGAGGAAGAGGAGGATCCAGATGATCCTGAGTATGACCCGGATGAGGACTGAGGTCCCATCCTATTTTTGTAAACTATGAGTTTTGATCGGTGTACAGTAGATAAGACTCGTGAGTAATATCGTATCATATACTATCTAATTTGCCTGTATAAAAGTGTGGGTGTGATTTTCAGTTATGAAAAAGATAGCCCTACTTTTCTATCCCATTGTTTTATTGTCTGGGGATTTTCTTTATGCTTCCGCATGCGCATATTAAATGAACAGGGTCGGCGATGCGTCCTGGGACGTCGCTATTAAATGACCAGGTTAGGGATGGGCACGCAATCGAGGATCGGGGCGTGACATGAGAAGCACATGACTATGTTTAGGCAAAGATTTGTATAGTGGATATATTTAATTATTGACATACGCTCTTATAAAAAGAGAAATCTACCATAGCATATAATTCATACTACATGTGCATTGTACGACCGACAAGGAAGGCAAATGAAATTATCCCTATTTACTCATCGTGTAAGCTCTTGAGGTAATTTATAATTTCCCTCATTTTGTGCCTTATGTTACTTCTGACTAGGTTCTCAAAGTGAAAGATCAATGTTGCTACTTGAGCATGTTACCGGCGGTCATTAATAGATATGGCTTTATGAGATGTGTCTGGGAAATCAATTGTTCTGAAATGAAGAGAGAAATTAGTGCAAAAGGAAGACTATTGCTATTTTACATCTATCACATGTATTTACCGATCGACCAATTATATCACCTTCCGTGATTTTGGATATAATTGTAAATACATGGTATTATGAGAATAGTCAAGTATAGCCTTTAAGGGATATGTATATTTGGATTGATGTAACAAAATATGTCTGGGGCACTGTGAGATATCAAATTGTTTATTTCTTTTTAGGGTTGTAACCATTATGTCATTCCTAACATGTGCATAATTTGAGCTCCCAAGTGTAGGTGTACTCACTGGTCACACAGCTTTTTTGCTAGTATGAATTTTTTCTAAAGTTGATTATTGTTGAATGCCTTATATTCTTAATAGAGAGCTATCAAGCCCATCATGTCCGAGTGGGATATATTGTATTTTATCAGTACGTCCATGATGGGGTGCAATTAGAACGGACCGTTTCATCTTGATATGTTATGATGAAAAGACACCCTTTAAAAGGGTATAAGAGAGTCGTATAAAAAACTTCTGAAGATAACCGTTGGGACTGTTGGCGGAATGTACGCTCAGAAAGAAATTGTTCTCATTTTCTCTCCATTTTCCATCAAAGAAAAAGAAGGCATTCCATTTCTCCTTTACGAAAATAATTGGCATTTATGTTATGGAAATTGGATGTTTTCCTCGTGACTGTATTCAAACCAACGTGAAGTAATATTGTTCATCATTCATCCGCAATTCAACGATCATTCCGGGGTAAATTATTCATTGCGCATCAAAAATAGGTAAGTCGTCTTCCGCTGACTTTCTTCCTACAAAGAGAATGAGATTCTAAATCTATAATTCCTTGTAAGACTTGTGACATGTAAGAGAACTCCAATGAGATATCTTACTTTAAAGAAATGGGTGTATTGAAAGTCTTAAAACTAGTCATGAATGTACAATTGAGTGCTAAAACTTGTAAAAAAATATAATTAAATCATAAGTTTCCATTTGTTAAGTTAGACGGAGTTAATGGAAGGATTTTATTGCACTAATTTGATAAATTTTAGAATTTGATTGCACTTTTTGAAAGTTTTATGGCTCAATTACACTCTCATGACAAGTTTATAACTTTATCGTACGATTTTAAAATTTTAGAACTCAGTTGCACTTTTGTATCATTGTATTTAACTTTAGTATTAGTGAAATTACAATAATAATAAAGAAAATAGATTTCAAGGTAAAGATATGACGGATGAGAAGGGAATAGTGGATTAGGACCAAGAACACAAACTCTAGTGTAAATATTAGTACTTCTTTAAGTTTACGTAATTGTCCACGTGCATCACATATTTTTACCATACTTAATGACCGGCATTTGAGGAAGAAGCGATTTACCAAAAATGCAGGAACCGTTTCTAATCATATCTTGAATTTATTGATCGAGGAATTTGGCTCACTGGCTCACTTGAATATCTTCTCAATGAAAAGCACTAAACTTTACTTTATCATCGAGATTCTAGGAAAGTCGTTATCGGCGTTATTTTGTTAGTTGAAGTTGAGTATGCATTAGATCAGCATGATTAACTACACTTGCATCATTCTAGTAAACGAGATTCCATAAGATTAATTATGATAACTATCACATTTGATTAAGCCACAAATAGTACTTAGACAACGCCAGACAGATATTTTTGCAGCACGAACTTAAATGGAGCATCCCAAAGTGGTGACACCAAAGCTAAAATGAAAAGCAGTTCTCTGGTCATGATTAGAGCCGAAGCGACAAGTCCAGCTCCTCATTTTCGAGTCCCTGAGTTCCCGAGGAACTGCCACGGGCAAGAACATTGTCAAGCGGTGGTTTCGGTCCCGTGCTCCAAGGAGAAACCGCAGTAGGAAAGTTATGGTTCATAAGTCGACTTCCCATTCCGTTTGGCTGCTCCACGATGGCAGGTCGGTGCCCCGCCGAGGCTTGAGGATTCACTATCGTTGTCGGCTTCGGCGTCCACCCATTGGTAGGTTTGACAACACCAGTAGGCGTGGGCCGAACCTGAGGCCTATAGGCGATGGGGTGCCCCGAGGCTGGAATTGCCTGCATACCAAAATAATTTGGATTTGCAATCATCGTTGGCTTCGACGTCGCCCAGTACATGGGTCTAAAGGCATTAGCAGGTACAGGCCAGGTACAAGGCCAAAAGGCAGCGGGGTTTCTCGGAATGGGAACCTTGGGAACAGGAGCTGCCTGCATGCCAAAATAATATGGGTTAGGACTATGAGAAATGGCATTAGCAATTTGATTCATAGCTTGCGCCCGCTTTTCGGCCACATGCTCGCGCCTGTGCGCGTTCTGGTGGCCCCTCAACGACTGCGAGGTAGCAAACTTCGCCTTGCAGTACTTGCAACGGTAAGTTCCGGTCACGGGGATTTTGGTGACATTTCGTTCTGGCATTTCGGGTTTTGGGGCCATATTAGGAGAATCCGATAGATTGGTTGGGGGTGCGGATCGATCATTGTTAGAGGGCTTCGCTTCTAGTAATGAAGGACCCGATATTTGCACCGCCTTCCCCTTTGCATCTCTCGAGCGAATAGTCATTGGGGAATTCTCTTTTGAGACTGGATGTACTTGTTCCATGACAAAGTTATAAATGTCTCGTGTGCTTAATGAGAACAAAGAATGACGTACTTGTAGTGAGAAGATGTCGCCAAGCATGGAAGGAAATCTCACTTGCTTTTGATTTTGAACACATAAGGTTTTGACTTCATTTCGGGCAACTAAAATCTTGTGAGTCCCACTTAATGTTGGAAAGGAAGTGAATGGGAAACCTAAATCAGTGCTTTTCATTTAATTTTTTCTTTTTTTGTGGTCGGTGCTTTCCATTTAGGTTAAAAGGTGTGAGATATGTACTGGAATAGTCGTAAATGGAGCACCTAGATGTCAGTATGGCTATCAGATCCATGTAGTAATTGAAGAAATATATCAATCATTAGAAGTAAATAATTGTCAAGTCTTAAAAAGAGTCCTCTAATTCTTATGTAGCAAATTAAATGTTACAAGCTCAATTCGAATTGTTGGTTGTCGCTAGAAAAACTACCAAAAAAATCAAAAACCTAATACATTTTTATTAATTCAATTCTTAACATTTTCTAATTGTATCAATTGAATCTTAAATATTTTTACATTTTGAGTCTATTCGGCCAATTTTAACTAGTAACCACTAAGATAGATTGGCTATTCTACGTGACATGACTAATGCTGACATGGATAATTTTAAATAATATTTCAACATTTTTTTCAAACTATTTTATTAATTTTTTGTTTTTCTTTTTTTACAACTTTGGCCAACGAGGGCAGCACCTAGTTTGGGCGAGGGCCTTCATGTCCTCTTTGGCCACATGCGGGTGTTGGAACCTCACCCAAATCTAGGTGAGGGCCGACACCCTCACTTGTTAGTTAGCAAGGGCTACAACGTCCTTGCCTAATTTAGGCGAGGGTCGCAAGCCCCTTGTGTCACGGGCTGATCAATTGGGATCCTATTATACTTTAGCTAGTACGTCCATGATGGGGTGCGATTAGATCGCACTGGATGGAAATGTAACTCTTGAAAGGGTACAAAGAGAGACGTATAAGAGTCTCTTGAACACAACCGTCGGAACGGTTGGTAGATCATTCGCACAAAATATTCTCTCCCTTTCCATCAAAGTAGAAGAAGGCGTTCCATTTCCATCTTTATGAAAACAGTTTGCATTTACGCCGTGGAAATCGGGTGCTTTCCTCGTGATCGCATCCAGACCAATGTGGAGTAATTTTGTTCGTGATTCGTCCGCAATTCAACGTTCGTTCCGGGGCTAATTGCTGTTTGCGCATCGAAATCGGGTAAGTCGTCTTCCGCCAACTTGAATTCCAACAGATCCTGACCGTGCGGCAACTCAAGCTCTTTCGAATCGACTCGGATCGTCAAGGCACCTACTTGCTCACTCGCTCGCTCACCCACCCGGATCGTAGAGAGAAGCTCTGGGAGAGAAAGGAGCAAAATTGGTTGGATGAACTTAATTGGTACAAATGCAAGAAGTTTGAAATTAAATTGGTACAATTAAAATATTTATGACTAAATACCAATATAATAGGTTTAAGACTTTTTTGATACTTTTCCAGGCATTAGTGTTCTTGACGTGATCATGAGCTTGACTCCTGGGTGTTTGCACCTTTGCACATTATAAACATTCTTGACTTTCTTGATTTTCCCTTTGATAGGATTGCTCAATTTGACATCCATGGAGCGTTTGTTTCATGGTAAACAAATGATTGGAAAAACATTTTCCAAAAAATATCTCTTGAATTGCTTATAAAAATGAATGAATGAAAAATATTTTTATCGTTTGCAAAATTATTTAATGATAAATTGTTGTTGATAATTAAATATTTTTAATTGACTACTTATGTCAAACAATATAAATGATTATTTTTTGAAAAATATTTTTCAAATTATTCATTTTTCAAAAAACAAACAAAACCTCAATTTTTTGCTTTTCTAGTGAGGTGCCTCGTTTGTACAATTTTTTCTCTTTTTTAACCTCCTCGTTTGGAAGAGAATGGGATTTACTCTTTCTTCTAAATCTATAATTCCTTGTAACGCTTGTGACATGTAAGAGAACTCCAAAGAGATATCTTACTTTAAAGGAATGGGTGTATTGAAAGTCTTAAAACTAGTCATGAAGGTACAATTGAGTGCTAAAACTTGTAAAAAGTACAATTAAATCATAAAACTAGTCAAGATTGTGTAATCAAATCTCAAAATTTGTCAAGTTTGTGCTATCAAATTCTAAAACTTACTAGCAATTTTCCATTTGTTAAGTTAGATGGAGTTAATGGAAGGATTTTATTCCCTTACCCAAAAAAAAAAATGGAAGGATTTTATTGGACTAATTTGATAATTTTTAGGATTTGATTACACTTTTTGAAAGTTTTATGACTCAATTACACTGGCGTGACAAATTTTATAATTTTATCGTACAATTTTAAAATTTTAAAACTCAATTATACTTTTGTATCATTGTATTTATCTTTAATATTAGTGAAATTACAATAATAATATAGAAAATAGATATTTCAAGGTAAAGAAATGACGGATGAGAAGGGAATAGTGGATTAGTACCAAGTACACAAACTCCATTGTAAATATTTGTACTTCTTTAAGTTTACGTAATTGTCCACGTGCATCACATATTTTTACCATACTTAATGACCGGCATTTGAGAAAGAAGCGATTTACCAAAAATGCAGGAACCGCTTCTAATCGTATCTTGAATTTATTGATCGGGGAATTTGGCTCAATGGCTCACTTGAATATCTTCGCAATGAAAAGCACTGGATCTTTTCTAGGTAAATTTCAAATCGATTTGATCATCAAGATTCTAGGAAAGTCGTTATTGGCGTTATTTTGTGAGTTAAAGTTGAGTATGCATTAGATCAGCGTGATTAACCACACTTGTGTCATTCTAGTAAACGAGATGCCATAAGATTAATTACGATAACTACCACATTTGATTAATCCACAAATAATACTTAGACAATGCCAAACAGATATTTTTGCAACACGAACTTGAACGGAGCATCCCAAAATGGTGACACCAAAGCTACATGAAAAGCAGTTCTCTGGTCATGATTAGAGCCGAAGTAACAAGTCCAGCTCCTCATTTTCGAGTCCCTGAGTTCCCGAGGAACTGCCACGGGCAAGAACATTGGCAGGCGGTGATTTCGGTCCCGTGCTCCAAGGAGAAACCGCAGTAGGAAAGTTATGGTTCATAAGTCGACCTCCCATTCCGTTTGGTTGCTCCACGATGGCAGGTTGGTGCCCCGCCGAGGCTTGAGCAGTCACTATCGTTGTCGGCTTCGGCGTCCACCCATCGGTAGGTTTGACAACACTGGCAGGCGCGGGCCAAGCATGAGGCCTATATGCAATGGGGTGCACCGAGGCTGGAATTGCCTGCATACCAAAATAATTTGGATTTGCAATCGTCGTGGCTTCGGCGTCGCCCAGTACATGGGTCTAAAGACATTAGCAGGTACCAGGTACAAGGCCAAAAAGCAGCAGGGTGGAACCTTCGGAACAGGAGCCGCCTGCATGCCAAAATAATATGGGTTAGGGCTCTGAGAAATGGCATTAGCAATTTGATTCATCACTTGCGCCCACTTTTCGGCCACATGCTCGCGCCTGTGCGCGTTCTGGTGGCCCCTCAACGACTGCGAGGTACCAAACTTCGCCTTGCAATACTTGCAACGGTAAGTTCGGTTCGCGGGGATTTTGGTGACATTTCGTTCTGGCATTTCGGGTTTCGGGGCCATATTAGGATAATCCGATAGATTGGTTGGGGGTGCGGATTCACTGCGATCATTGTTAGAGGGCTTCGCTTCTAGTAATGAAGGACCCGATATTTGCGCCGCCTTCCCCTCTGCATCTCCCGAGCGAATAGTCATTGGGGAATTCTCTTTTGAGACTGGATGTACTCGTTACATGTTATAAATGTCTCATGTGCTTAATGAGAACACATGTTATAAATGTCTCGTGTGCTTAATGAGAACACATGTTATAAATGTCTCGTGTGCTTAATGAGAACAAAGAATGACGTACTTGTAGTGAGAAGATGTCGCCAAGCATGGAAGGAAATCTCACTTGCTTTGATTTTGAACACATAAGATTTTGACTTCATTTCGGGCAACTAAAATCTTGTAAGTCCCACTTAATGTCGGAAAGGAAGTGAATAGGAAACCTAAATCAGTGCTTTCCATTTAATTTTTTCTTTTTTTTTTGTCGGTGCTTTCCATTTAGGTTAAAAGGTATGAGATATGCATTGGAATACTCGTAAATGGAGCACCTAGATGTCGGTTTGGCTATCAGATCCATGTAGAAGTAAATTAATTGTCAAGTCTTAAAAGAGTCCTCTAATTCTTATGTAGCAAATTAAATGTTACAAGCTCAATTCGAATTGTTGGTTGTCCCTAGAAAAACTACCAAAAAAATCAAAAACCTAATACATTTTTATTAATTCAATCCTTAACATTTTCTAATTGTATCAATTGAATCTTAAATATTTTTACATTTTGAGTCTATTCGGCCAATTTTAACTAATAACCACCGAGGTAGATTGGCTATTTTACGTGGCATGACTAATGCTAACATGGATAATTTTAAATAATATTTTAACATTTTTTTCAAACTATGTTATTAATTTTTTGTTTTTCTTTTTTTACAACTTTGGCCAGCGGGGGCAGCACCTAGTTTGGGCGAGGGCCTTCATGTCCTCTTTGGCCACATGCGGGTGTTGGAACCTCACCCAAATTTAGGTGAGGGCCGACACCCTCACTTGTTAGTTAGCAAGGGCTACAACGTCCTTGCCTAATTTAGGCAAGGGTCGCGAGCCCCTTGTGTCACGGGCCAATCGATTGGGATCCTGAAAGTGCGGCAACTCAGGCTCTTTCGAATCGACTTGGATCGTCGAGGCGCCTATGCCAAGTCTTGCTTGGATCGATCGCTCACTCGCTCACTCACCCACCCGGATCGTAGAGAGAAGCTCTAGGAGAGAAAGGAGCAAAATTGGTTGAATGAACTTGATTGGCACAAATGCAAGAAGTGTAAAATTAAATTGGTACAATTAAAATATTTATGACTAAATACTAATATAATAGGTTTAAGACTTTTCTGATATTTTTCTAGGCATTAGTGTTCTTGACGTGATCATGAGCTTGACTTCTGGGTGTTTGCACCTTTGCACATTATAAACATTCTTGACTTTCTTGATTTTCCTTTTGACAGGATTGCTCAATTTGACATCCATGGAGCGTTTGTTTTATGGTAAACGAATGATTGGAAAAACATTTTCCAAAAATATCTTTTAAATTGCTTATAAAAATGAATGAATGAAAAATATTTTTATCGTTTGCAAAATTATTTAATGATAAATTGTTGTTGATAATTAAATATTTTTAATTGACTAATTATCTCAAACAATATAAATGATTATTTTTTGGAAAATATTTTTCAAATTATTCATTTTTCGAAAAACAAACAAAACCTCAATTTTCTGCTTTTCTAGTTAGGTGCCTCGTTTGTACAATTTTTTTTCTCCTTTTTAGTCTCCTCGTTTGGAAGAGAATGGGATTTACTCTTTCGTCTAAATCTATAATTCCTTGTAAGCCTTGTGACATGTAAGAGAACTCCAAAGAGATATCTTACTTTAAAGGAATGGGTGTATTGAAAGTCTTAAAACTAGTCATGAAGGTACAATTGAGTGCTAAAATTTGTAAAAAGTACAATTAAATCATAAAACTAGTCAAGATGGTGTAATCAAATCTCAAAATTTGTCAAGTTTGTGCTATCAAATTCTAAAACTTACTAGCAATTTTCCATTTGTTAAGTTAGATGGAGTTAATGGAAGGATTTTATTGCACTAATTTGATAACTTTTAGGATTTGATTACACTTTTTGAAAGTTTTATGACTCAATTACACTGGCGTGACAAATTTTATAATTTTATCGTACAATTTTAAAATTTTAAAACTCAATTATACTTTTGTATCATTGTATTTATCTTTAGTATTAGTGAAATTACAATAATAATATAGAAAATAGATATTTCAAGGTAAAGAAATGACGGATGAGAAGGGAATAGTGGATTAGTACCAAGTACACAAACTCCATTGTAAATATTTGTACTTCTTTAAGTTTACGTAATTGTCCACGTGCATCACATATTTTTACCATACTTAATGACCGGCATTTGAGAAAGAAGCGATCTACCAAAAATGCAGGAACCGCTTCTAATCGTACCTTGAATTTATTGATTGAGGAATTTGGCTCAATGGCTCACTTGAATATCTTCGCAATGAAAAGCACTGGATCTTTTCTAGGTAAATTTCAAATCGATTTGATCATTAAGATTCTAGGAAAGTCGTTATTGGCATTATTTTGTGAGTTAAAGTTGAGTATGCATTAGATCAGCATGATTAACCGCACTTGTGTCATTCTAGTAAACGAGATGCCATAAGATTAATTATGATAACTACCACATTTGATTAATCCACAAATAATACTTAGACAGCGGCAAACAGTTTTTGCATCACGAACTTGAATGGAGCATCCCAGAGTGGTGACACCAAAGCTACATGAAAAGCAGTTCTCTGGTCATGATCAGAGCCGAAGTGACAAGTCCAGCTCCTCATTTTTGAGTCCCTGAGTTCCCGAGGAACTGCCACGGGCAAGAACATTGGCAGGTGGTGATTTTGGTCCCGTGCTCCAAGGAGAAGCCGCAGTAGGAAAGTTATGGTTCATAAGTCGATCTCCCATTCCGTTTGGCTGCTCCACCATGGCAGGTCGGTGCCCCGCCAAGGCTTGAGGATTCACTATCGTTGTCGGCTTCGGCATCCACCCATCGGTAGATTTGACAACACCGGCAGGCGCGGGCCAAGCATGAGGCCTATAGGCAATGGGGTGCCCCAAGGCTGGAATTGCCTGCATACCAAAATAATTTGGATTTGCAATCGTCGTTGGCTTCCGCGTCGCCTTGTACATGGGTCTAAAGGCAGGTACAGGCCAGGTACAAGGCCAAAAGGCAGCGGGGTTCCTCGGAATGGGAACCTTCGGGACAGGAGCTGCCTGCATGCCAAAATAATATGGGTTAGGGTTCTGAGAAATGGCATTAGCAATTTGATTCATCGCTTGTGCTCGCTTTTCGGCAACATGCTCGCGCCTGTGGGCGTTCTGGTGGCCCCCCAACGACTGCCAAGTACCAAACTTCGCCTGACAATACTTGCAACGGTAAGTTCCGGTTGCAGGGATTTTGGTGACATTTCGTTCCAGCATTTCGGGTTTCCTTCGAGGAGCTATATTAGGAGAATCCAATAGATTGGTCGGGGGTGCGGTAGAGGGCTTCACTTTTAGTAATGAAGGATCCGATATTTGCGCCGCCTTCCCCTCCGCATCTCCCGAGCGAATAGTCATTGGGGAATTCTTTTTTGAGATTGGTTGCACTCGTTCCATAAAGTTATAAATGTCTCGTGTGCTTGAATGAGAACAAAGAATGGCGTATTTGTAGTGAGAAGATGTCGCCAAGCATGGAAGGAAATCTCACTTGCTTTTGATTTCAAATACACTAAGTTGATAATCTTGTAATAGGAGTTTTAATACGAACTTCATTTCGGGCAACTAAAATCTTGTGTCACCCACTTAATGTCGGAAAGTAAGTGAATGGGAAACTTAAATCAGTGAAACTAAAATCTTGTGAGTCCCACTTAATGTTGGAAAGCAAGTGAATGGGAAACTTAAATCAGTGCTTTCCATTTAGGTTTTTTTTTTTTTTTTTTTTTTTGGTGCTTTCCATTTAGGTTAAAAGGTGTGAGATATGCATTGGAATAGTCGTAAATGGAGTACCTAGACATCAGTATGGCTACCAGATCCTTGTAGTAATTGAAGAAATATATCAATCGTTAGAAGTAAATAATTGTCAAGTTTTAAAGAGTCCTCTAATTCTTATGTAGCAAATTAAATGTTACAAGCTCAATTTGAATTGATGGTTGTCGCTAGAAAAACTACCAAAAAAATCAAAAACCTAATACATTTTTATTAATTCAATCATAAATATTTTAATTGTATCAATTTGAATCTTAAATATTTTTACATTTTGAGTCCATTTGGCCAATTTTAATTGGTAACCACTGAGGTAGATTGGCTATCTTACGTGGCATGACTAATGATGACATGGACAATTTTAAATAATATTTTAACATTTTTTTTCAAGTTATTTTATTAATTTTTTGTTTTTCTTTTTTTACAACTTTGGCCAACGGTGACCAACACTAGTTTGGGCGAAGGCCTTCACATCCTCTTTGGCCATAGGCTGCTGTTGGAACCTCACCCAAATCTAGGTGGGGGCCAACACCCTCACTTGTTAGTTAGCAAGGGCTACGATGTCCTTACCTGGTTTAGGCGAGGGCCGCGAGCCCCTTGTGTCACGGGTCGATCGATTGGGATCGTGACCGTGTGGCAACTCAGGCTTTTTCGAACTAAGCCAAGCCTTGCTCGGAGGGAGAAAGTTATAGAGAGAGAAGCTTTGGGAGATAAAAGAGCCTTTGATTATTGAATAATTGGATGGATACAAATAAGGGAGAGGGCACCCCTTCTTATACTAGAGACCCTCTGATTACAACCATTGATTGAGATTTCATCCAGCGGATGTGATCGTACCGCCCAACCTACCAACTATCGACACTAATGATAGGAGAGTTCTAGACCTCGGTGCAATTACTGTATCGCCCGCCATTGGAATATTCCAGAAACTCTCTTGCGGGAAACCATGGCGATCTCGGGAGGTTCTCCTTGAAAACGCATGGTTCTTTAGTCACAGAAACCTCTTGTCCATGACACTTGCCTATGGCCAATGAGGACATTATCTGGGCAAGGGCCCAACACCCTTGATTGCTTCTTAACAAGGGCCGTAATGCCTTTAAATCAAGCAAGGGTCGTTGGTCCTTGCCTGTGGCCAATGACCTTACTGATTAGAGTTGTAAAAAATAACAAGAAAAAGAAAAATTGAAAAATAAAAGAAAAAAGTAAAAAAAAAATTAGAAAGATTAAAAATTATCCACGTCGGCATATTTGTGTTACGTAAGATGAACGACGTTTGTGCTACGTAAGATGAATGACGTTCATGTCACTAATTTCTCATAAAAATTGACCGGATAGACTAAATTAGTAAAAAACGAAATAAGTTTATAACTCAATTGGCATAATTAAAAGTTTTAAAATTGAATAGGTAAAAGTGCAACCGATTTTAGACTTTTTAGACAATTTTTCCTCACTTCTACTTGCAGATATCGAATTATTGAACATTGCTTTGAAAATAAGGTTATCTTGAACCTATTCAATCCTAAACATATTGATTATTTAATTGAATCAAGCACAGTTTGATTATTTAGTTTAGTTTTCATAATGCCTTTTCCATTTATTAATTTCATTATTATCGTGACCTTTTCGAAGGCGAACTACCGATGAAAATTTAAGGGATTTACTAAACGAGAATGAAAGCCCCTCTAGAAAGGCAATTACTTGCGTTTAGTGGGGAGAAGTATAGCCCAAGTGCCAAAAATTGGCACGGAGGGACACTTAAGTGCCAAAAGTTAGGAAAGCGACACTTAAGTACCAAAATTGAAGTAAAATGGATAATTTAAGTGCCACTCCAGCGAAAATCCGACCAAAATACCGACGTGGTGATTATTTGAACTCCTCACGAAACCGACATCCAGGGGCCTATGACCTTGGCCGACCGGCGGCGAGGGCCCGTGAGCCCTCGCCCAGATCCGGCGAGTAGGGGTGAGCATTAGTCTAGGGTCAACCCTAGACCAACCCTAGATCGGCCCAACCCTGCCGGTCCTGGTCGGTTCTCAGGGAGACTAAGTCGGTCCTTGGTCCTAGAATTTTTGGACCAGCACTGTGCGGGTCGGTCCTCGATCCTAAGAGTTCCGGGTCGGTCCAATTTGGACCAACCATGAATATATATATATATTATTTATAATATTTTTATATAGAGAAAACCTTAAAATAAACGGTGTCAACAATATTAAACAGCTCTTTCGTGAGGAGTTCAAATAATTTTACATTATTTTTTAATAACTTAGATTTTTAATATCTTTTACAGCGTCAAGTCATAATTTAAGAAGGAGGAAAAGTTTTTATGAGGAGTCCTCACGGCGTCCAAAAATGTATAAACAACTCCTTATGGCATACTCATCTAGTATTGGTTCTCTTATATCTTATTTGTCCTCTTAGTCTTCAATTTGCCAAAATCGAAAGAAACAACTTCCCCACTCGCCACTAAACACTCATCTCGCTTGCTTTGGGTCACTCGTGACGCTCGCCGCTCGATACTCGCTTGGCTTGTTGCTCCCCACTCGACATTCGATGTTTATTCTGTTTGACGCTCACCCCACTTGACCCTCACTACTTGCCTTTCTTAACCGACCTCGCTCATCATCGAACCTATTGGGTCGGTACGGTCATCGGTTGCCTTTTCAAGAAGTACAAAAAATGAAATAAAAAATTATTACTTAGTCCTGGATTGACCTTGAAACCGGACCGAACCCATTGGATCAGTCCAATCATCAATTGCTTTTTTAAAGAATACAAAAAATGAAATAAGAAATTATCGATTGATCCCGGGTTGACCTTGGAACCGGACCGAACCCATTGGATCGGTCCGGTCCTCGGTCCCAAGCTCAATAGGGTCGGTCCTCGATCCCAAAAATTGAGGACCAGCACTGTGCGGGTTGGTCCTAGGGTTAGGGGGTGGACCGGCCCAACCCGGACCATGCTCACCCCTACCAGCGAGGGTCAACGGCCCTCGCTGGCCGGCCAAGGGCCGCCGCCCGCTAAGGGCTCGCGGGCCCTTGCCGCTGATTGGCCGGGGTCGCCGGCCCTTGGCTAGGGCCCGGCGACCCCGGCCGACCCTTCTCGGCGGCGCGGAGGCGAGGGCTCAACCTTAACCGCCCCTTCCCTTTTTTAAAAAAAAAAAAAAAAAAAAAAAATTATTTATTTAATTATTTAATTATTTTAATTTGTATTTGTGTTTTAAAATGTTTTAAATAAATTTAGTTTTAAATTTAATTTAATTAAATTTTATATTAATTTTTTACCACGTCAGCGTGCAAAACGACGTCGTTTTGCACTTATTTCGCCGGAAAATCGCCACGTCAGCATTTTGGTCGGATTTTTGTCAGAGTGGCACTTAAGTGATCCATTTTACTCTGATTTTGGCACTTAAGTGTCACTTTCCTAACTTTTGATACTTAAGTATCCCCTCGTGCTAAGTTTGGCACTTAAGTTGTACTTCTCCCACGTTTAGTGCGGACTTTCACATGCCCATGTGACCGCAAAAAGTTTTAACAACCTAGATGCACTAAGCAAGCAAAATGTATTTATCCATCACTTAGAAAAATATGTAAACAGAATGCATGACTGTTATGGATGATTGTGAATGAACTAGTGAATGAACTAAGACTAACTATTATGTAATCTATACTAATTTTTTATTTTTCTCAATCAACATGCATAATTTAAGAAGATGCAAGGACTAATTAAACCGCACAATTAAAATGCTAGGTCACATGAACCATATGAGTTCTGAGCTATATGTTATGAAATTAATTCTAAGCATTATCCATGTGAGACATCAATTAAATTTAATTCTAAATGGCATGAATC
Source organism: Eucalyptus curtisii (assembly GCA_017140595.1). Classification (NCBI taxonomy): domain Eukaryota; kingdom Viridiplantae; phylum Streptophyta; class Magnoliopsida; order Myrtales; family Myrtaceae; genus Eucalyptus; species Eucalyptus curtisii. The sequence continues at coordinate 33,783,348 of CM029498.1, forward strand.
TACTAAATAACATGCGATGTGCAAATTAAAATTGACATTCCTAATTAATGCAACTTAAATGATATGATCTAATTCAATTTTAGATTTTTTCCTTTTATTAATTAGTGAAGGAAAAATGACTCTAAAATTCTACAAACTAAATGATTATGTATTAATTTCTAGGGAAAAAGCCATCAAAAACTCCAAATTTTACTCAATGTGACAAATTTACCGCAAACTTTTTTTTTGTAATACAAAAAATCTCAAATTTTGTCAATTGAGACATATTTACCCCAAGCTTTATGGTTGAAGGGTATTTTTGTCTTTTAATTTTAATTTTTTCTCCTTCCTTTTTTTTGTTTTTCCTTTTTTCTTTATTTTTTCCTTTTTTCTTCTTCTCTCTTCCCACAGCAGAGGGAAGCCAAACTCAGGCGAGGGCCGCCATTGCCAATGTCGAGCAAGGGTCACCCTCACCAGATTCAACCCAGGTGAGGGCTGCTCTCACTTGCATTGGGTGAAGGTTGCCCTCCGCAGATTTGGCAAGGGATGCCCTCACCAGCCCAAGCGAGGGCCGCCCTCACTTACGTCGGGCAAGGGTTGCCCTCCCTGGATCTGGCGAGGGCCACCCTCACCTGCCCAGGCAAGGACAACCCTCGCCGGCAAGGGTGGCCCTTGCTTGAGTCCGGCTTCCCTCAGCCGGCCATGGCAGAGGGAAGAAAGAAGAAGAAAAAAGAAAAGAAAAAATAGGAAAAGTAAAAGATGAAAACGCCCTATAGTCTGGGGTAAATGTGTCAAGCACAAATTTGGAGTTTTTTGTGTCACGAAAAAAAAGTTTGGAGTAAATGTATCACGGCTAGTAAAGTTTGAGGTTTCTTGTGTCACAACAAAAAAATTTTGTAATAAATTTGTTACGCTTGGCAAAGTTTGAGATTTTTTGTGGCTTTTTCCCTAATTTCTAATCATGCTGAATTAGATTAACATGAATAACCTAAGCTACGACTTGATTAGTGAAAATGCAATCTAAGTCCTAGGTGCAAGATGAAAAATTTTAAATGTATGTGTGCAGTCCTAAATTAGCATGCATGAATGTCGGGAGCACAAAGATAAGTTAACTCTATAATGCAAACTATATGAAATACTATTTCCATTTTTATTTCATAACAGTAAATTTAAATGCTAGCACTCTGATGCGACCTCAAAACTAGCCAGTAAATTATTATTTAACTAATAACATTAACTCATATTTTCAGGCTATATGAACTATATAGCATGCGGACAATGCATATACTTAAAACTATCTACATGATATGATTATAAAAAAAAAATTATTCTACATGACGTGCATTATATGATATGCGAGTGATTAAACATTATTCTGCATGCAATTAAAATGGGACTTTAATGGCATTTTTTGTTGGATTTTATTTGTCTAATGATAACTATGAATTATTCTAAATCTATATGTATTTTAAGATCAACTAACATTGTCCTTAATATGAAAGGATTGCGCTTTTTCCACCATTATTACTAATTCACTCCCTTTCACAGTATTTTGACCATTTGATCCATTGTGGACCTGTGGTCCCACGTTTTTTAATTTGAAGGTTACTTCTCCCCTCCTTTTATTTGGTTTTTCTTTCTTCTCACACCTCAATAATTACGCACAACTTAAAAAAAAAAAAAAAAAAAAAAAAAAACTCCACTTTCTCTCTTTTTCAATCCTCTTGCCCTCTCTCGTATTACTTTCTCTGTTCTGTCTCATGTATCGATTTTGCCTTCTGGGTTTTGAGAAAAAGCCCCCGGAAAGCTTCTCCTACGGTCAAATTTCAAAACATATTTAGCTTGAGTCTCCGTTTAGTTCTCTGTCATCTTTGTTTGTTTTACCTTCTTCAAGCCACTGCAATTAGCCTCTCTTTGAAGGGGAATTAGCGATTTTCAACTCTGAAAAATTTTCCACTTGGTGTGTGGATTCACTATGACAGTGAAGATGGAGGGAATGATCGGCTTCTGGCGCTCGTGGCCAGGGCCGACACGTCTGCGTCAATGCTTAATTGGGGGTTGGAGACCAAGCGGGGAGGTCGGTGATGGTGACAAAGGCGCCGAGTGTGACTGCGGCCGCCATCCCGATGAGACCGGTGCTAGAGCTGAGCTCGAGGATGTTGAGCTACCAGTGGTGGGGTTGGTGGTGGTCGGCGAGGATCGAAGGGAGGGGCCTTGCTGTAGGGTCAGAAAGTTGGGAGTAGAGAAGGTGGAGGAGAGTGGAAGCGGCAAGCCAAATAAATGGGAGTAGTAGTATCACTCAGATGTCAAAAATGTGGGACTCACAAAAGATGAAATGATTAGGACGCTGTGAAATAGAGTGGATTAGTGATAGAGAAGGTGGAAAAAGCGCGGCTCATGTGAAAATCCTAAATTGTGAATTATGAATAATAATAACCTAATTTCTAAACATGTGCTATATACGCATGATTAATAAAGAATTTCATGAACAATCAAGATTCACTTGTGTAGTCCAACGTTCATAATTTGGTGCTTTTCAAAACTTACTTAACCAATCACGTATAAAAACAATGTATTATAAATCACACGTAATAAGGTCTGATGCCCCAATATGTCTTGACTAGTGCAAAGGAATAGTAAAAGCTCAATGGAATAAGCTAAGGTTCTACGACCAAATAACACATATTTAAAACATAACGTATGGCAAGACCTTATCGCATAAGGTATGCAAACCTTAAACCTACCCTAAGACCATGAGGCGACGGTGACTGCCCTAGGGCGGCGCCGGAGTTGGAGTTGGAGCACAGCGGTCTTGCTGGGAACGCTGAGCTCGCCGGACGTTCTGGTCACAAGGCCCCGAGGCTGCTTGAGGTTCACCGGAGTGACCGGGACGAGTGGGAGGATCGCCAGAGCACTGGAGATCACCTGGACGGCACGGCAAGAAACTAATGATGAAGCGGGAGCGAACGCTAGCACGACCAAAGGGCAGAGGACTCCTCAGTACTGGCACGGGCTGATAGGCAGACGCCAGAGATATTTCGCCGGACTTGCTTACTATTGTCGCTCCGCGTTTCTCGGAAACATTATTAGGTTATTGGACGTTGGGACTCTTTCGCAAGTGCCGCATCGCCATTGGGAAAGAGCCACGGACGGCCAGAGCTAACTGGAACTTCTATGAAGTGAGAGGAAAATACAGGGCCTTGCTAATGACTGCTACATCGCTTTCAATTTTTTTTTCTAGTAAAAGTTAATATAACAAAAAAAAACCCCAAATTTATACGCCCATGATAAATTTACCTTAGATTAGTTTTTTGACCACCAAAAATCTTAAATCGATATATATATTATCTCAATTTTTTTTTTACTACCAAAAACCTTAAACTGATACATTTGAGACAAATTTATCTTTTATAAATTAGTTAATACCCTGAAAAATCTCAAACTGGTACACCTGTGATAAATTTACCCCAAATTATTTTTTTAACCATAAAAAACCCCAAATTGGTACTCCTGTAACAAATTTAACCCGATTAACCATAAAAAACCATAAACTTGTACATTTATGACAAATTTACCCCCAAACTAATTTATTCAACCGCAAAAAACCTCAAACTGGTAAATTTGTAACAAATATACCCTCCACTAAATTGGATTAATACTACAAAAAAATTGCGGAGCATAAAATCCCAAATTGGTACTGTCATGTGTCATTTAACTTACTAATTTGACAATAAAAATTTAACGAAAACTAATAGAGGGTAATTTTGTCACAAGTATACCAATTTGGGGTAAATTTGTCAAAGGTATACTAGTTTGGGGTTTTTTATGGTCAAAAAAATAGTTTTTGGTAAATTTGTTACAGGTGTACCAGTTTGGGGTTTTTTAGGGTATTAACCCTTTATAAATTTCCATTAAATTTGATTAATACCATGTAAAACCCGAAAATGGATACACTTGTTAGTTGACATGTGTCATCTGACTTAGTATTTTGACCATAAAATTTAATGGAAACTAACAGAGGGTGAAATTGTCTCCAGTTTGGGGTTTTTATGATAAATTTGATACAAATGTACAAATTTGAAGTTTTTCATAATATTAGCTCAATAAGTAAAAGGTAATTCCATCTTTCCTTCCTCTAGAGGCCGGCTACGCTCAGCACCACCATCTGTCGATTTATTTCCTATTGAGTTTTATTCCACGTACACATCGAGGCTTCCTCCTCCTTTCCCTTCATTGTGGCCGGAATACATAACTCCCCCATCGTTCGCTGAATGTGGGGTTTCCATATAAAGCGATCTTGCCTTGTCAATCATGAAAGTTCCCATTTGCCCTTTCGTGGCCGAATTCGCAAGACCTCTATGCCATGTTCGCTGATATTAATATTTTTAATCTTTCATTTAGGAGTGGAGTCGATCGCTAAAAAATTTTTGAGATGAATGACAAACGTGGAATAACCAAAATTTAGGTGTCAATAATTATTTCAATCATCGTTAAGGAACATAAAAAAAGAGGAGAATATTATGCATCCAACAAACCGTATATGACATTGAGAAAATTGATGAATAAAAAAAAGTTGAATAGACAACTTTGGATCGATTCGGTTCCGTATTGAAATTGAGTAAAAATGTCAAGTTTTCAGGTTTTAATTTTGGCCAAAATTGTGTCAGTGTATAATATACATTAGCATATTGCTTTTGTCAATGATTCTTGTTCGTGCCCACTCGGGCGTCCAACCAATCTACTTCAATCTGGGACCCAAATCGGATCACTCATAGATATAGATTTGGTTCCCAATTCTAGTGGAAACAAGTCCAATTCCCAGTTCCCGATTCCAAATTTTTTGAATCATTTCTGTGTGGAAAGGTTTCCGGTTTCGGGTATTGAATCTACCCCACCCACCCACTTGGTGGTTAGATTAGAACCTAATTTTTTGGGCCATGCTATTTCTATCCCCTACATGACTAAATCCACCCAATTTTCACCAAAAAGACAAAATCACCCTCAATTATTCAACTGTAATTTAAAGTACTAATCCTAAATTTATTTACTTTCCTTATTTTTAAGTTTTTCTATTTCTATGTAGGATCTAAATGCCATATTTAGAATTTCATATTTTTTGGTTTTGTTTATTGTGGAGACTACGTTTCCTTTCTAATTTTTTAGAGTTTACCTTTGTAGGAATTATTTTTGTCTAAAAGAAGAAATTCCAAAGATCTAATTTTTTTTCTATGTTGTCAAGCAAATTAATGGATAAACTATCATGTAGAATTTAATAAAGTTTTAACATATACGTTCTTAGAACACAATTACTTATTTATAAACTTTCACTTATTGTGCATATCACCATTAAACATTTTCTTATCAGTTGTCTTTTATACACATATATACATATAATGGAACGATAGGATGAAACATTAAAAAAAAAAAAAATCTTTGTTACATATCTGATGTAAAACTTTAAAAGACTAAATTTTATTCAATTAAAACATTGTTTAAAATAAGATTTTTTTCTAAAGAAGAAAAAAAAAATCAATATATTCCATAATATGTTTACGAAAAATAGCAAAATGCTTCATTATGCATTACTTTTTAATGCCGATTTTTTAGAATATTCATCGATACTCCTATAACGTTATATATGCTCCATGTAAAAATATTTCAGCAATAGTAACGAAAAATGACAAATTCTTTGATGTCGTAAATTAAGAGAGTTGATATATATACACACATATATATTTCTTGGAAATTTCTCTTTTCAACAAAAATTATTTCTATGGAAGTAAAATCTAAAAATAGAAAAGAAAACATAGTGCGTCCTTTTTGCTATAAGAATATAGTGCCTTTAATATACATGGGGTACCTACAATATGCCAAAGTAAAACATGTGAAACTTAATTGTAGTAACTAAATCTTAAACAGAAATAAAAATAAACAAATCTAAGAATAAATGGAGCCACCACTACAATTGCAATAAATGATCGAGGGCAATTTTGTCCTTTTAGTGAAAATGGGATGGATTTAATTATATATGAGTTGGAAAGAGCGCCACCCAAATTTTTGAAGTTGAAAGAAATTAATTTATTATTCTTAAATTAGCTTAACTTCCTTATTGCTTTATATTTTATTTGTTTTATGGCAATATTTTACGTTGAATTGTTTCGTTACTCATATTATTTTGCTATAATTGCTGTTAGTCTTGGTTTTTTTTTTTTTTTTAAATGAAGCAAAAAAAATTAATTTTTGAGTAGATCCTAAAACTTGATCAAATAAGCATGGTAGATTTCAAGGTCAATTCAAAAACAAATAGGGTAGATTCCAAATTTACCCACTTTGAAATTGATCACCCTTGTTAAACAATAAAGAAACCACCTGTTTCCATTTCTCTGACTTCCGATCATACAAACTCAATTGGCCACTCAAATCTTGACCATCCCCATCATGACTTCTTCTTTGTCATTACCGTCACAGTCGTGAGCACCACTTGGATCTGCAACATCCGTTGCATCCCTTGCTCACTTATCGTAAATAGAAATGGTTGATTGAGGAATTTGGCTCCCTCGCTCACTTTAATATCTCTTAATATAAAACACTTTTACCTTATTCACGCAACATGTCGGCTATTTGAAACAGAAATACTGATATTTTTCCAGGTAATTGTCTAATCGATCTGAACATCGAGATTATGAAAAGTCGATATTGGCGTTATTTTGTTAGTTGTAGTCGAGTACGCATTAAATTGGTACGATTAACTACACTTGTGTCATTTTAATAGGAGAGATGCCAAGATCAATAAGGATTTGTACCGCATATAATCAATCCTCAAATACTAAGACAATGCGATTAGTCAAACATGCAATTCAATGGACTAAAAAGCAGTTCTCTGGTCACGATCAGAGCCTAAGGGTCAAGTCCAACCCTTCATCTTCAAGTCCATGGGTGCTGAAGGAGCTTCCATCAGCAAGAGAATTGGCAAGCGGTGGCCTCGGTCGTGTGCTCCGAGCAGAAACCCCCGGACAAAAGTTAGGGTCGCCATTGTTCATAGGTTCATATACTGTTCCCTTTAGCTGATTTACCATGGCAGGACGGTGCGATGCCGGCGCTTGAGGGTTTGTCATTGTTATCGGCTTCGGCGTCCCCCCGTGGGCAGGTCCGACGACATCCGCAGGCAAGGGCCTAGTACGGGGCCCACGGGCAATGGGGTGCCTCAGGATAGGATTTGCCCGCATGCCAGAAAAATTGGGCTTAGTTCTAAGTCTTACCCGAGAGAAGGCATAAACGATCCGATTCATCACTCGCGCCCGCTTTTTTTCGGCACGCTCGCGCCTGTGGGCATTTTGGTGGCCCCCCAACGACTGCAAGGTGCTGAATTTTGCCTCGCAGAACTTGCAACCATAACCTCGGGTCGCAAGGATATGGTCGGAATTTCGTTTCGGCAGTTCGAGTTTCTTTAGAGGATTTTTCTCGAGAGAATTTAACGAATTGATCGTGGGTTGTGCTTGTTTCATGGCGAAGTTATAAATGTCTCATGTGCTTGAACGAGAACCAAGAATGGAGTATTTATAGGATGAACTTGGGTCTATGCATGGAAGGATATCTAAGTTGTAAATGGAGTTTTAAGTCAACCAGCCTTGACTTATTTACATGCTTTCCGCTTTTGCCAAAAGTGGTCGATATGCATGCATTTTATGGGATTAGTCATTAATAGAGAATCTAGATGGTCAATATGGCTATGTTGTCAATGTAATAATGGAACAATATATCAATTATCGAAAGTTCATAATGAAGTGTCAATGAGTCCTCGAGTTCTTATGTATGTTGTAAATCAAGTGCAACAAGCTCAAGCTTATCGCATTAATCCGATTCACTGACCACCGCCTCTATGCACAGAAATCGGATTTTACTATATCGAAGATTTCTTTGGAAAGAAGGTCATCCCAAACCTTAACACATGTTCAATACAAAACATATGCACGACCCTCCTATTTCACTTACCATCGCAAATTTTATCATCTTAATGTTATATTCTAACTAATTTAAGTGCGCAACTAATTATTTAGACATGCCGGCCATCGTGTAAATTATATATTTCATATCAAAGTAACAGCAGATAATGCGTGGCCCTTGAAATATTTAAATAAAATGAACAGCTTGGAAAAGGAGGGGACTATGATCTTTGGTAGGCGAAATCTTAGAGATGAGAATGCTTCATTTCGAGCTAGTTGCACAATATCATTCAACTAAATAATTCGAGCAAATTGGTTACTTACGTCATATTTCAGAAAGCTTTCTCCATTGCATATTTTAGTTTGCGCATAAAGAAAGAGAGAGAGAGAGCGAGAGAGACTACCGTACATTAAACGGAACCTATAAGCTTCTTGTTAACGAGTGCCCTAAAAGTCCTATCGCATAGTCCATAATTTGATATAAAAAGAAGATTCTCTTTAAGTCCGGATCAACGGTAGTATGTAACTGCTAATTATCGATGTAGTTCAAGAATCGTATCCGATCATGCTAATCACTACCTCCTCCTGCATCTTGCATTTTTGCGAGTGTTGTCATCAAATCAGCACCATAGGCCATGCTTTCTCTTCCTCTAAGGTACAATCATGGGTCAACAAATGCGTCGATCAAGAAGAGAGGAACTAATGAAAGCAATCGCACACATCAATGCCACTGGCCCAATCAATGCTTCACAAAGAATACAAGAATCTTTTCCTTATTCTAGCAGTTAAATAATTGCTTCTCGCCGTTCTTGGTCTTTCTCTGTTTCTTCATACCACCTGGATCTCCACAAAGAATAGGTTTTGCGCCTAATATATTCTCTCTGCAGTGGAGACAGGACGCAGAAAGATGACGATGACTGTGATGTTATCTTTGCTACCCCGCTCAGCAGCTTCGGTCGCCAATCTCTTGGAACACATGCCCGGCTCCTTAACCGTGTCTTTGACGATGCTTATGACCTCTTCGCTGGTCAAGATATCCCATAGCCCATCACTAGCCATCACCTGGCATTCGCCATTATAGGAGGTGTCAATGTGCTGTTCTCGTGTCACACCACTTGATGTTTAAACCAAGATTTGGATTCACAACTTATTTCTCATAGAAAAACTGCAGCCAAACTGCCGTGAGATAATAGTCTTTACCAGATACTCATCCTCCACTGAAAGAACGGTTTCAGTAATCTCGGGTTCGGCAGTTACAGCAGGCTTCAGATCATCATCTCCAATGGAGCGAGTAACCTATACATGCGAAATAACAATCAAGTACATGTTAACAGAAATACACAAACAAAATGTGAAAAAAGTGTAACTAGATTAAGAACTTCAAACAATCTAACTAAAAGAAGATACTTGTTTGATGCTTGGTAAAAGCACAGGAGTGGTTATTACTCCAGCTTTTGGACTAGATAAAGTACTATAAATACTACATCTTCAAAGTGGGACCCTCCGATATAAATATTAACAGTTAAAGAAAGCAACCTGGAGTGCAGCAGCACCAACTCGCCAAGTATCAATTTGCCATTTAACTTGCCCTCCTGCATTGACGATGCGCTCTCTCTCTTTAGGGCAGCTTGCAACATGATCCTGACATTTTGAGGCCAAGTGGCTCAGGAGCAGCAACAAAGCTCCTAATGATAATTTAAATGAAGAAGCAACAGACGAAGCTTACCTTACTGAGAGCAATAGGTCTACCAGCTCGACATAAGATTGTTTTGCAATCGCCAGCATTAGCGACGTAAAGCTTGTTTCTGACTATGAGGGCAACTATCGCAGTGCAACCAGGATGCCAGTCTTTCCTGATTACACCCTTGGACTTCCGATAGGTATCCAATTCATTTTTAAACGCAATGTCCGTCTTGATGAACGCTTCCAGCAAAGCATCCGGAGGACTGCATTTACTTGCTATCCGTTACTGAATGCACAATAAAAACAAGACGTAACAGTGAAATGTTTCTTTCTTGATAAAAAGAAAACCTTTTTGTTGGACTAAAACTCTGCAAAATTCCAGGCAAAGCTTGAGCTGAGAACTCAGCAGCTGCTGCACCTAAACATAGCGGAGAGAAGTCAATATACAGTCGGAAAACTAGAATTAACATCGCAATTGCTCACAAAACAACCAATGAATATTTACAATTGGGCCATTTAGAAGGGAACAGAGGAACCAGACCAGAAACCTTTTCTTATGTTTGTTACTACTTGTTTCTCACAGTTATTAGAAAAGAGTCCGGACAAGGAAGACAAATCGAAAAGGCTGCGTGACTTTCTAAATAATTATTATTATTATTATAACAACAATGATAAAAAAAAAAATAATGATGATGATGAAAAAAATACTAATCATACCATCTATAAACCATATCCAAAGGTTTCAAAATGCTGAGCACTTTAAATGACAGCTGGTTAAATATACATTGACTATTCAAAAATAGTATATGGAAATTCTAACAATTGATCAGAGCCAACCACGAAGAGGACACCGGAAGGAAAAGTAAGAAAGCAGTACCAGGTTGACATATATAGAACACCCATTGAGTTTCTTCCTTGGAATAATAGATTTAACAGATAAATGAAGTGAAAAGTCTTCAAAGGAAATTATCAACCAAAAAGTTATTTACTTTAAATTTCAAAAGTTTCTAGAAGCATGCCTCTATTTCTCTTAGTATAGCTGTCTCCACCCTAAAGGGGCAAAAAAAAAAAAGTTTACCACGCTTAAGCACCTCTATGACCATCAAAGATGCCAAAGATATGTATATCCTTCTGATTCCCAATGTTAGGTAAAAGGAAATGCATATCCTCCATGCTCTCCCTTCTCCCACATGTCGCAAAGGAACCTGAGGAAAGAGTAGGGCAATATCCCGAAGGATCACTGGAAACATCAAGCGGAAATCTTACAGCAGAATCAGCTGCAAGAGAGGCTCTCTTGGACAAATGTTCACCCTGAAGGGACCAGTTCACACTTTCTTGATAGGTTTGAACACTGGTCTCATCGGTAACAGAGGTGTTATTACTATGAATCATTTGTTCTTTCTTCATCATTTTTCTGCTTTGCAAGACTGCCTCAAGCTCCGCCACTATGTCATCAAAAGAAGGCCTATGAGAAGGATTCCCATCCCAACACCTCTGTATTAATGATGATAGACCCTCTGGCACCCCCAACTCCAGACCAGCAAGAACTGGTCGCAGCCCCTCAGAGACAACAGCTGCAGTAAGTTGCTGCTCAGTATAGTTCATTTCAAGTACTGTATGGGCCTGCCAGCAGAACAAGCATGAAACTGTGAATAACTACAAACTGAGGCACCACAAACTTGTAGAGTCAATAATCAGAGGCCAACCTGTGCTTCTGCACGGAGATCAGTATATGGGACAACGCCAGTAAGAAGTTCACTGCACATACGAGATTACAATTTTATGCTTATGACAACTGAAAATTTACAAAAACCAGCAGTATAAACTCTCAAATGCAGACATAACTAACTCAGGACTCAGTTATATGTTCAAATTCAAAATCAAAACCAACAGGTATAAGCTCTCAAATGCAGACATAACTAACTCAGGACTCAGTAATATGTTCAAATTCAAAATCAATACCAACAACTAATAGATATTAGAGTCTTAAGCTTAACCAACAACTGAAAATTTACAAAAACCAGCAGTATAAGCTCTCAAATGCAGACATAACTAACTCAGGACTCAGTTATACGTTCAAATTCAAAATCAAAACCAACAACAACTAATAGATATTAGAGTCTTAAGCTTAACCAGCCTCAACCCTATGACCTTCAGTCCACCTACGAGGCTACAAGAAAATTATCTCGAGAAAATCAACTTTTCACTTCCCCATTGCTTCTAAGTGATTCTTATTAATTTGTTTGCTGAAACAGTTCTAATCGCTATGTTTACATGGCAGCTTCAAGTATTTACTTTTCTTTTTTTCGGTCGGAATCTCTTACTATGCACTCAAATCAAATGGCATACAAGATGACTCACTTCAACCTTCGGCCCTTTACAAATTGGAAGTGGATCATTATGAGAAGTCAAAATCTTGCACGAGATAGCACTTAGCATGTCACATATGGCTCCAACACAGCTCAGTGTATATCCTCCTCCATAAAAGGGGAAAAGAACTTCCAAAGGCAGCATTCAGAAAAATAACTAGAAGCAGAGAGCTAAGAAGCCATATCATGAGCAGACAATATCTAGCCAGATAAGGAATAGCTAACATGCTAAGAACTTCTCCAATTAAATAGTCAGTAAAAAAGGCCACAGAAGATGCCAAATGCTGGCAGAATTCAACCATAGAATTATACGTATCCTCACAAAAACAAACTTACTTTATAGATACTCCATAACTGTAAACATCTGATTTTTCAGTATGTATCTCTTTCCTTAATATTTCAGGTGCCATGTAGATAAGGGTGCCAACCATATTTTTCTTGTGGAAGCCACCAGTTGGCTTGCCAGAAGACTTCCAAGTTTCAATTGAAACTTCTTTAAGATGTTCCCTGTATGTTGCCAAACCAAAATCAGCTAGGTGTGGAGAGGACTCTTTGTCAAGCTGCAAAACAGCCATACCTCCATCAGCATTACTACTTGAGGTCGTCACATGATGATTAAAGAAATGTAAAAAAGAAAGGGGAAAAAAAAGGGTATATTTCTGGTGGGATGAATTCAACATAAGCAAATTTAGAATGAGAATCTTAAAAGAAGACAATTACAAGAATATTTGCAGGTTTCACATCCCTGTGGACAATCCCCTGGTTATGAAGATACTGCAAAGCCTTTGCTGGGAACAAACAAAACGAACAAGAAATAATGAGAAAATCAATCAAAGAAAGGAAAAACAAACTAAACAAGTACGAGAAAAACTAGAAAAGGGAAAATCCTAATGAAGAGCAGTCTGAGACAAGCACATCAAAAAGGTGAAAAGAACTTCCATGACATGACCGCTTCTACAAGTGTCCATATGAAGAAATTATAAGAAACACTATCCCTTAGCTACTCGCATTGATGAGAAACTACTTCTCCCACTTAAAGATAGAAATCTTGATCATGGATTGATTAAGAGAAATCCAAGGATGGTTTTTTCTTTTTTACCAGTGTTGGCAAATGACTTCCATGATCATCAAGAAGATAAAAGAACACATTAAACAGCTCATTCAAGTATACCGTAGGGTATACAGGCTACCTTGTGATGTTCATAATAATCTACAATATCCCTGTGCAAACGCAGGATGTTTTAATTGACACAGAATAAAAGTCTATCTCCAACTTATGTATTGCCACGCAAGAATGGAATTTAATGTGTCTAGTTTAAATACACACAAGGCCAGAGAAGAATTATCGAAGAAATACTTAAAAGATCAACAAAGAGCATCAGTTCAAATGATGACATGCACCAATAATAATTAATCATCACCATATGTATAGACTGTATATAAACTAGCATATACATGTGCGAACTGACTTCTTCGCAAAAACAAAATTCAGGTGATAAATATGCCCACCAAATTGAATTTATCAACTAAAAGCAAGAACGCCGTAGAAAACAAGGAACACTAAATCTTTGCAAAAAGCAACAAAATAACCAAAAAGCACAAACATGCTAATCTAAGAAATATACCTAGCTGCATGGCAACCATGAGCGCATGATCGAGATCAGGGATCCACTCCTCGACATGTAGCTTATCAGTGAGCGTCCGGGACTCGTAGAATTTGAAGAAGAACATGTAGTTGGGCGGCTTCGCATGGGCAGCAACGAGAGTCGCAATGCCGGGATGATCCAGCTTGCTTCAGCAACAAACCACAAACCAATACAACACAGCACCATATAAGCAGAGGAACTGCAGCCCCACGTAGTAATTGCCACTACTCAGCTACAATACCACATATTTTCTTTTTTCAAACACAGACCAGATGGTCCGACAAGCAAAGAAAAGCACACAAAATCAAGAAATCACCGACAATTATAAAGACAGAGAGGGGGAGAGAGAGAGACCAGAGCAGTTGCAGCTCCTTGTGGAACTTGTCGATGTCATCGGAGGTGGCCAAGATGGGTTTCTTGACGGCGACCCTCTTGCCATCCAGGACCGCCTCGTACACGACGCTCTCGGCCCCTGCAGGATTCGCCAACACAATTAGACTGCCCGGCGCATCAAAGAAGAAATTGGGCGAAGGAGCAGAAACCAAGAAGGAAATGGGTAGAGAGAAAGAGAGAGAGAGAGACCTCGAGCGATGGGAGAGAGGAGGGAGTAGGAAGAAGGAGGGAGGTGGAGAGGGATGGATTGGCTGGAACAGCAACCTCGGATGCACGTGTTGGGCTCCACTATCTCAATGCCCATCTCTCTCTCTCTCTCTCTCTCTCTCTCTCTGTAAAGATGGAGGAGGAGATGAGAAATGGGTGCGGTGCAAGTTCTGAGCTTTTTGCGTTTTGAGCTTGAGAATCGGTTGCTGTGTCGGGGCAGAGAGAAGTTTCGTGGCAAGAAAATGACGAAGCAGAGGCGACCTGGCCTCCCCACCACCCTTGTACCGGAAAGAGATTACAAAATCCCGACCTTCCCACTTCTCCGACGACGACACGATTTGTCAGTTGATGGGTCCATTATTAGAGAAAAATATTTTGTTAAAATGTTTGTTGAGGCGATGATTAAACATCCAAATAAAATAAAAACTATCATTTTTTTTGTCGGTCCTACTTTAATGATATTCTAACTCTCATTCTAGACTTTTGTCCTACATCCTTACAGGCGGCGTGGGAGTCGAAACCTACGTCTGAAGCTAAATCCTCCCCCACCTCCTCTTTTCATATTGAAAAGGTAGCCACTAGAGTAAACTCCACTGATTAAACTACCACTTTCAAAAGGATATTCTTTTTCATGCCATGTTGCAAATCTTATTTGAAGTGTTTCGGGACCTGGCCGATGGCCCGTTCTCCCGAGCTAGCTCAAACTGCCCATTCTGGCACATGCAGGAAGATCCTCTATTGGGATAACTTGGACATTGGAGGGTCCTCCAATGACCAAATCCGGGGCCGTCGGATGAGTGGGTTGAGTTGGGTTTAGATCGAGCCAAAAATAGTCCGACTCATATTGACCTATTTAACTTGTTTTAATCCATTTTCATATAATGCAAATTTGATGATTTATACATGACCCGACTTCTCCCCGACCCAATCTATATTACTAAAATACATTAATATTTAACTTAATTTAGGTTGATCCACTCTCACTCATTGAATTCACTTTAAGCTATTCACTTAAAAACTTCACATCAAATTTAAAGAGTAAATTAAACAATAAAAAATGAGCGAATAAAATAAAAAATGAAAAACATTTAACTAAATCTAAGAAAGCTTATTTCTTATAATATTTATAAAAAAAAAATGGTATTGCTAAAACACTTTAATGCAATAGAAATTTAATAGACGATTTTTATTTTATTTTTTTGAAATATAATTTTAATTTTTTTTTTTTTTCTCTTTTCTTTTTTTTTTTTCTTCTTCTTTCACCACTGTCGGCCATGACGACACCGGGCGACCGACCACAAGTGAGCTTGAGCTCGCCCAGCGCTGACGAGCTCGAGGCTCGCTAAATCGACAATCGGCGAGCGACAAGGCTCAAGCCTCGCCAGATCGGGGAGCTCGAGCCTTGCCTAGCTGGTCGCCAGCCATCGCCAAGCTGGCCACCGGCTAAGGAAAGAGAAAGAAGAAAGAAAAAAAAAATGAAAGAAAAAAGAAAAAGAAAAAAGAATTCTAATTACAATTTTTATTAAAAAAAACATTTTTATAAGTTAAATGGGGAAAGAGAGAGTGTGAGTTTTGGGTTGGAAATAGGTTTTTAAGTCCAATCAATTTAAGACCCATTTAATTAGTCTCTTCAAAATATAAGTGACATATTTATGATTTAAATGGGTCATATATAAGTTTTAAGACCCATTTTGACACCTCTAGCCAAACCCAACCAACTGCATTTTGATTGTACAATGCTTGTCATTACTTGAGCACAAATTGCTAGGAATCATTCCATTTTTCGTAGATTACTCTGAAAGTGGGTTTGAAGTGTTAATTTACAAATTTCAATAGAAAATTGCCAAATTTCATCTCTAAGATTATCCTTTTAATTGTGTAAATTGATAGAGTTGTAAGCATAAGACTATTTCCTATTTGTATTAATGTATGATGTATCTTAATATAAAATGTTAAGCCCCTCTTATGCTACTAATGTCAATGGAAGATTTTATTTTAAAAGGTAAGTTCATGAACATGTCAATAACTTAGGGTGTGTTTAGCAACTAACCAAATAGTGACCGATTCTATTATTTTGTTTCCAGGAATAGATTTGAAACAAAAATCTATCTCGATGAATATTTTGTTTCCGAGAACAAAAATCCATTTATTTGCTCCCAAGAATACATTTGGAACGTAATCAATAAGTAGAAAAAAATTACTTCTTTATTCCTAGAAACAATTCCAAACTCAAGCCCAAACTTATTTTTCTTATTTTTCTTCTTTTATCTACTCTCTTCTTCTTCCCCCGCCGATCGCAAGCCACTGCCATCGCCGACAACCGGCTACAAAGAAGGAGGAAGAAGAAGAGAAAAGGAAAAATAAAAAGAAAAATAAGAAAAATATAATACAAGTATTAAAATTTAAAAGAAACAAAAAAATTTAAGAGTTCTACTAAATGCATTTCTACTTCGGAAATAAAAATTTTGGACAGTTAACAAACGCCTTTAAATGCACAGAAATTGTTCTCGGGAATAAAATAAAATAAAAAATCATTTTTGAGTGAAAATTATTTTCGAGAATAGAATGGATACCAAACGCACCTTTACTAGAAACTATAATGTTGAAAAGCTCCTTACAGGGTTGAGAACTGACTACAATAAGCAGGCTTTAGTTTGTAATTTAAGTTCGTAAAGTATGAACTTGATTGATTGCTTACTAATTTAAGAGGTAATAAAAATTTAAAACTTGCGAAAGATTTAACTTCTTTCACTTGCTTTTTGTTGCTACATAAGACCATCCGACTGACTCTCTTCAATTTGCTCAACTTGCGAAGGACCCTTTGATTTCTGAAGAGGAAGCCTGTCTGTCAAACCGAAAAATTCAGCACCATCAGCCAATTCTAAGTCACAGAACTATGTTGCTGATTGAAAGAAAGTAAGCAAACTGCTATGAAGAAACATATAATCTGTCCATTGTCCTTCAACTCTTCTCTGCTACAGTGATAAAGAATGAGCATGTGCTCATGACACTCTAGACTGCACTTTACAGGCTTATATGATGTTTGACTGCATTGTACAAGGAAGAACAATTTTAATGGGAAGATCTGCAGTTCGATGCTTGTACTGCTCTTGCTCTGTTTTAAGCCATCCGTGAGAGCATTGTCCGAGATATCTCGGCCTGATATACCTGGTATTCCTTTTGCTTGTCTTTTAGCTCCTTGTACACAAGTTTCACATCTCTGCAATTCATCAAAGGCAAGAGAAACTCGACTAATCAAAACATGGAAGTATTGGTTCTAACTGAATGAAGAAAAAAAAACCAAAAAGCTAGTTGCCTTCTGATCACGGAGAGTCACATGGCGAATTTTGCATACCTATTATCTGGTTGGAGAATCAACGCCTTGTTAATATCACCCTCGGCCTCTTCAAAATCACTACTTTTCAGGTATGCTTGCGATCTCCTGTACAAAGCCTTGATATTGCAAGGATCAAGATCCAAGGCCTGTCACATAGAGAGAGAGTGTGAATATATAAATTTGTTCCTTCCTTCCTGGAATCAGGTGTATTAAGTCATTTAACAAGGCAAGAACTCTGTTCATCCTGAGAGAGAGACCTTTGTACAGAATTTTGTGGCTCCACTGTAGTCCCCCAATCTAAGTTTACAAGCAGCATTGTTCAAATAGCATGATAGCCGTAATGCATTCGCTGAACTCTTCTCTTCATCAGTAAAACAGTGATCAAACTGTACATATTTCTCAGCCTGCAGCCAGATTATAAATCAATAGTAGTGGTGAAATATATCACTCAGCCATAAAATTGTGTGATGGCATTTTCCATTGGTCACCTTCTCGTATTTCTTCGATGCACACCAGAACCTCCTGGTCTTGAACAGAGAATTTCCATCGTTCTTTGTGCTTTCGCATGCCTTCTAACTTTTCACGGGCATTCATCTTCCAAAACGGTTTGTCCTGTAAAGAACAGAACTTCATTCTACGTGAAGCGACATTCTTTATGGTATCGGATCAACTAATGAAGAACGTGAAAATGACCTTGGTAAAGTCAATCAATTCAACTTCATAACTCAACACTGAATTTGTCGAGACCACCGAATCATCTAGACCGACAACTGAGTTGGTTCTCATAGTCACAAGGGCTTGTTCTCCTTTCTTCATGCTCAGGATTGCCCTGTCTAGGCC
Source organism: Eucalyptus curtisii (assembly GCA_017140595.1). Taxonomy (NCBI): domain Eukaryota; kingdom Viridiplantae; phylum Streptophyta; class Magnoliopsida; order Myrtales; family Myrtaceae; genus Eucalyptus; species Eucalyptus curtisii. Next base: position 33,801,745 of record CM029498.1, read on the forward strand.
CTCATTGACTTGTTCTGAGCAGGCATAAACACTCATAATCAGCTTCTGCTCATTTGACGAAGTTGCAAATTGCTGTCTGGGAGTGCAAATGAATGCATAATACCTTCAAGTGCTACATACTCAAAAGGCTCCTCAGTCGATCCCTTCCTCTCAAAAATGCTTCCGTCTTCAAATTTACCAGTATATGCCACTGAAAGAAAGAACTCATTAGCACAATGACTAAACAGGAGAACTCTATACGGACGTTTACATTTTAAGAGATCATTCCACTATATGCTTCCAGTAATTCACCTTTGACAACCGATCCTTCATTAGGATGGTCAAAGCCTTCACCGGCTCTTACAATCTTCTTGAGCACTTTCTTATCTCCAGTAACATCAACAACACTTTTCCACGCGATTAACTCAAGCTGGATGACTAGATTGGAATCAGCCGAGGCACCAAGTTCAATGCTTTCAGGTACAGTTCTCCGCCTGAAGCCATCTGAAGAAAGCATAGGTAATCTATATCCATGTGTGTCTGCTTTGATGTTGAACCTTGGAGGGAAGAAATAGTACCAGTGACTTACAAGAAAACTTCACAGCTAGCTCTGCTGTCTCGCCCTTCCTCATGGTTTTTGCCGCTATGCTCATCGCTGGACACAGATGCACTTTTTCGGAACTAGAATCTGAAGAATCACTAGGAACATTTCAGAGTGCCTCTCTCATTTCTACCAGGAGACGTGAAGATATTAAATATAATACAAGGAGGCAAGTTCGAGTTCAACCCACCGTGCCCGTGCCCGATTTGAAACTCCACATCTCCGTCGGACTTCAAGATGACAGTTCCGTCCTCAAGCATCACCTCGTATCTGACTGCAACAAGAACAGTTATTTGTTAATACCCTCTAATTCTCAATATATAGAAAGATGCCCAACGTTCTTTTCTTTTTCCCCAGGAATCTTGTCCTGGCGCATTTGTCATTAGTACCTTACTAGGAAGAAAAAACAACCTAACAATCTTGAAACTCTGTACTCGAACTCGTGTGGTTGAGTGTGATGGTGCAGTTTCAAAGATATTGGACGATTTTTCCTGTTTCCAGACGAGGCAATTCGCCGATTGTTTAATATATTAACCAAAAGAAGTGATTACCTAAAACTTCATCAGCGTCCCGAGGAGTAGCCCAGCCCTCCCCCTCTTTGATAATCTTCTTCAGGACTCCTCCATCTCCTGTCAAATCCCTGACGCTGGTCCACGATACCATCTCGATGTCAAAAACGAGAGTGGCGTTCGGAGGGACGAGTGGAGGAGACCCCGATTCGCCATAAGCCAAGTTCGGTGGTATCGTGAAGATCGCTCTCTCTCCCTTCTTCATCGTGGCAACTCCTTCGTCCCATCCTTCTATCACCTCACCTTAAATTTAGTACACTGTCTCATTAGCAAGGAGACAACCTAAACTCACAGGTAGCATGAAAGAAAGTTCACATATATTTGCATTGAGTGATATTAGATACGTCACGCTTGTACAAGAATTTAGCACTCCATCTTCCACCAAGTAATTCCAGCATAGAGAGACAGAAGCAAAACCAATCTGCTGAAACAATGGAGTGCAACTCGTAGGTCTTTTGCTGCTCACATTGGCCTAATTTGAACTCCATTGCAGTTACCCCTCCACCGCTCGAATCGAGAAGAGCGCCGTCCTTGACTCGCCCACCGTAGCGGACTGCATTCCAAACGAGAATAAATGCAATCCTGTCCGTCATTCGCACGTTCAGAGCATGGAAAGCGCCAAAACAGTCGTGTCTGAGTACCGTGTACTTGGTCGCCGGGACAAGGAGTCCGCCACGAATTTCCCTTCCTGAGAATGCGCTTCCTGAGCCCGCCTTTCCCGATTTGAACTTCCTTCTCCGGGAGTCCCGAAAGCTCGACGCCATCGCCTCGAGCTATCAAGCAGGAAGCTGCCATTTAGATATGAGAGTGTGAGTATGTCTGTTTGTGTTTGGTTGTTTGAGAGAGAGAGTGAGTGTACAGAGTGAGAGTTTTCAGTTAGAAGAAGATAAGCCTGTCATCGGTTTCCCTCCATTCCTGTGATTCTGCAGTTGAGATTTTTCTGTTATTTCCTCTGTGGACTTTGGACTCAGTATTGGGCCATCTTCTGGGCCTATTCATTAGGTAACGTGGGATAAGGATCAAAGCACTGTTTTTTTTTTTTTTTTTTTCTTTTTAATCACGCGCGATTTCGAATTTCTAACTCGATAAATTCTCATTTATTTATTTCTTTTGATTCTGAAAAAACCAATAATATGACAAATGATGCCTCAACTTTGGCCCAATATGCATTATAATCCCTAAACTTTTAATTTTTTTCTAGATGGTTCATAAAATTTTGATACATATTTAATTTGAATTAATAGAATAATAATATTAAACATTTTCAGATGGGTTAAGGATTAAGTTAAGCATGTATCAAAATTCCATGGACCATATTGAACAAATCAAAAGTTAAGAGATGGCATTGCATATTTAACTAAAATTCAAGAACTACATTGAACAAATTAAATATTCAGTAATTATATTACAAATTCGATCAAAGTTCAAACGCTATTCGATTCAAATGCACGAGTCCCTCGTACAGCTTAGCATACACGATTTTTGAAAGTAGAGTATCACCGTTCAAGACGATCCGGCGGACGCTCCCCTCGTGACGGGGTCGGGGCTCAGCAAGCAAAATTTATTTTGAAATCCAAAAAGTTTTTACGAGAGCCAATCCCCAGCCTCCACGTGGCGTCCGGTCTCAACGGATAAGGGCGGGAGGCCAAAATCTTTCCTCCATCACCACTCTCTCTCTCTCTCTCTCTCTCTCTCTCTCTCATGCCGCCTGCAACGATGACCGCCGCTCGGGCGCCTCCGTCGCCGTTGGCCTTCCTCTCGGCTCCGACCACCCCGCGCAAGACCTCCGTCCGAGCCGCATTCCGCCGCGAGGTCGAGGGCGGCGGCCGGCTCGAGCGGAGGGAGCTCCTGAAGCGAGGGACGGCGGCTCTGGCCCTGACCCCTCTCCTGTGGTGCACGCCGCCGGGCCCGCCGGCGGCGGCGGCGAAGGAGGTGGAGGTCGGCTCGTACCTCCCGCCGTCGCCCTCCGATCCTTCCTTCGTCTTCTTCAAGGCTTCTCCGAAAGACACCCCCGCGCTCCGCGCAGGTAAAACCCGCCGTCCTCCCGCGCTTCGGTCCCTCTCTCGTTCGTCGGCGTTTCCTTTCGATGTGCGAGTGATCGGCTCTGCATGAATTTGCGCGCGGGAAGATTGTGGAGTGCGCAAGGTGGCGTTTTTGATGTTGTGAAGTGGTGAATTTGATCATTTCTGCACTAGATCCTTCCCCCAATGTAGACATTGTTGGCTAAATGAGACCGCTTTCCATCATCTTCGTTTTCCAATTCCGAATCTAATCGTATGCATCATATGTAGTGACGATTGCAGAGTGTTTTTTGAACCCAATATGCTGGAGGGTAAGTGTTAATTGTATCTGCCGATGATGAAATGCGGATGCTTTTGACTCCTGTGGCTGTTGGTGTTGTCAGATTCAAATGATACTCGAAATTTAGTGATCTGCAGGGAATGTTGAACCCTACCAATTCATCCTCCCCCCGACCTGGAAACAGATGCGGGTGGCCAACATATTGTCGGGCAATTACTGCCAGCCGAAGTGCGCGGAGCCGTGGGTCGAGGTGAAGTTCGAGGACGACAGGCAGGGGAAGGTTCAGGTGGTGGCCTCCCCTCTCGTACGCCTCACGAATAAGCCCAATGCGTCCATCGAGGAGATCGGGAGCCCAGAGAAGTTGATCGCCTCTCTCGGCCCTTTCGTGACGGGGAACACGCTGGACCCGGATGAGCTCTTGGAAGCATCAGTTGAAAAGCTCGGTGATCAGACGGTATTCACATTCTGTCTGCTCATTCTGTCGTCACACGATAGGCACTTTGAGTAGGATTTTGCTTTCGGTTTGGTCGAGTTCCATTATACTCGGGGATATTCGGATTCGTGTTCTGGAAATTGCATCCCCAGTGGGAACTTCTGTTCCCTGATAGATGCTAGTTTTATATGCTTACACATTAGCGGCCAGACCTTAAGAAATCTGGGTCTTTCATACGACTTAGCCCTTAAGCTAGCTGGTCAAGCCATTGCATGGAAATGAGTCTCATAAAGTTCAAGAGAGCAGAATAAAAGTTCACACACGAGACTTGGCTAATCATCAATTCATGGGCTTTCCATGAAAATTGGTTGGCTTTCTGCGGTTTTACCAAAAAAAAAATGACAAAATGAGTTGGGGAGTTCTAGCTGGCGGACACATTCAACTTCAAGGACTTAAGGCAATTTTCTTGCTTCCTTCTTCCCTTCTTTCTTTCTTTTTACATTTTTGGGTTCAAGCAGGGGTGTTTTCTCCACTTCATTTGCCAACAACGGTAGTAGGAGGGTACCATTGCGACCCGCCATTTAAATTTTGGTCGAATTCCAGTTAAATGATCTTTAAGCTTTAATGTCACATTTCATTTCCTTCCAGTCGTTCAGGTTAGACATAATCAATGACAGAGGCCCATCCTTACCATCCTTATATTCTCCCTCCCCATAGTTCAGGTTGCACATGATGCAAACTAAAAGAAGATTGTCCTTAGGAGGGCAAAAATTTGTTGGTCCTTTATGCTGAGCTTCATACGTTTATACTTAACCTGTTGATTTGATACTTGGCTGTTATTTACATTGTGGATGCAGTATTACAAGTACGTGCTAGAGACTCCATATGCTCTGACGGGTTCGCACAATCTTGCTAAGGCGACGGCAAAAGGGAACACCGTCGTTTTATTTGTTGCCAGTGCGAACGAGAAACAGTGGCAAGCATCTGAAAAGACTCTGAGAGCAATGCTGGATTCTTTTCAAGTTTAGTAATCTAAGGGAAGGGAAACAGGATGTGGTTAAAACGTTGCTTTCGTCGGAGAAGATTCAATCCTCTCGGCGGGAGTCCGGAAACGAGATAATACTGTATTGTACGTGGCCTATAGCCAATTACTCTTCTTTTACCGATCGTATATCCATCTAGTTGGGATTTTGGAGCTTCCTGATGTAGATCTAAATTGTACCCATTTTCCATATCTTGTCGATCACTTTTCAAACATGATGCCTAAATGTAAACATTCGACATCATGAAAGCTGAGAGGAATTGATTGCGATTCTTGAAAGCGGATCACACAGGGTTTCATCTTTTCACCTGAAACTGCATCTAGTGACAAACTAAAAAAAGAAGAGTAAGTCTTTACAGGTATGCTGATCCTTTGCTTCATCAGTAATGAAATCTTGATGGAATTGTCTAATGATGATCCATCGTGCATAATCATCAACGAAACTGGCTTACGCTTTAAGCGACAAGGGGGAGGCAGAGACTTTTTTAAGTCGGTGTTGACCTTGGAAAGCGAAATCTCAAGATAAATTTTGCAATATTTAGAGACTAATAATGGCTACGTAAGATGATTTGATTGAATACTTTTGTGAATTAATTGGCTCAGTTGAATCTGAGCTGTCAGTGATGAGATACCAGTACCCCTTTATCAAACCCCATTGAAGTGGAGAAGAGGATTGTCTATCCTTGGCTCATTTAACATTTAATCTAAGTCTTGTTTATGTGCCAAATCATCGATTGCTGATCCCTAGGAAGATCTAAAAAAGGTGGACGGTATAACTAAGGATTTGAGAAAATTATTGCTCCTGGGTCTATAATTAGGTCGTCCCTATCATGTGCTCTGTTTAAGTCAAGTGTTAGAGGACAAAAGATTTTTAATCACCTTTTAAGTTTGACGGACAACCTTTGTCACCACGTACCAAAGCCACAAAAAGGAGAGTCAAAAATGACTGCCTCGTGCAATATGCATTGTCCCTTTTTACCAGATCCAGCTTACATGATCACGTTACCTCATCAGGTCTGAAGAAATTTGGCGAAGTTTAAACCCCTCTTGGGGTATCAAAGTTAGAAACAAAACCGAGAAACAACCACACAAAATCACATGATCTTTATGTAAATGAACGTTGGAAGGGGAAAGGCCAAAAACGAATGGCATGGAACAATGCTTCTGGGTTAAATTGAAACCACTGAACCCTTTGCCACTGAAAGACGACATGCCCAAAATCCAAGAAACGCGAACAAGATTCCTCAGCTCAAAGGACTTGTGTTTTACCGACAAAGGACTTGTGTTTTACCGACAAAGCCACATGGTGTAGTGATTAGCAAACAAGAGAACAAGAACTTCACTAGGATATCCAGAAACTTAGTAGAGGAAGCCAAAGGAGAACTCGACTTTTAACTGGTACATTCGCAAGCAATCCAAACGTGACTTAGTATCTAATAAGTTACAGCAGAGTTGCAATCCAAGTTGGGGATGGGAAGCTAATATGCCAGAACCAGGGGTGAAAATGCAAAGCGAATCACTAGGCATAAGCTTCTGGACTAACCGTTCAGATAATACCCTGAGAAGAATACTCACCAGAAGCATCCCAACAGCGAAATAAAAACACGTAGATCACATCAATGGTTCCATGTATTAATCAAAAGCAGAATTCCCTAACAAAACTAGGCATTCGGATCATGACCACCTGTTTGTAGCCACTCCACATACAGGATATCAGCTTTCTCTCCCTCTCTTTCTGAGAAAAGACTGCAGAAACTTTATAAACACCGATTCAGACTAAATCATCAAGGTCCATAGTTGATAGGGCATACAACCATCTGCATCCATATAATAATGTCCCTTCTCTGAACAGTTACAGTTCCCCTCAAAGTGGGGCTTTTAAAGTCTTCCCTGGAGTTAATGTACAGAAAGTTGAGTTCCGACTCTAAACAATAACTAAGTAGAGGAAACTTAAGCAAAAGGATTCCGCTCAATGTCCTCGAATTTCAAGAAATCAGAGATGGCCAGCATTATTGTTATCACCTGCAAGCTTTAAGATCTGGCGTTTCGTCCCCCAGCGAGAACCCCTCATCCGAACAAAAGCTCTGATATGCACAAGAACTCATCTCATCTCCAAGCTGCAGTTTAATGGAAACTATAATAGACTGAGGTCAACGAATTCCACCTTCCGCAACACTTCAGAATTGGTGGTAGATGTTTGCCAAGAGCAACCATCGCATGATGATCAACGCCTCAAGAGAAAAAGGATCAATAGAACATACAGACTGGTACCAACAGTTTACCCAAAACATGTAGGAGCCCACATGAAGGACGACACAAGTCGACAATACCCACCAGTCCCACTCATCCAATGTAGGCATGCGGTCAATTAAGCGACAGAGGCCTCTCGATGAAGCCAATTTAAGCTCTAGTGGAAGTCCATATCCAATTGCTCCACTCAAAGCTTTCACCATCACCTACTAAAAGGCAACTAGGACAACATAGACCAACTAACGCCTAAACCATACACTAAACAGTTGTTACCCACAAATTACAGACACCACATTGCACATGACACAGAAATAGGATCGTCAAGAGTAAGAAAATAGCAAGATCAAAGAAAAAACTGCAACTACTGCCCAAGTTCAATCATCCCCAGTTGGGAAGAGAGTGAGAACTTTCCTGCCACCGTTTGCATTAGCAGATTCCAAGTCCTCCACATAAGGCTGCACCGGATTGTGAATCGGTGCTCCCATCCTATGAATTGGCGCCGCTTGCCTCGACAAGAAAGGATGCTCAAATTGCCCGTTCGGCGGCGGCCCGAAATGCCCCACCTGCCTGTGATACTGCGGTTGCAGCTGCGGGTGGCCGGCCGCGGCCGCCATCTGGTGGTGTTGCAGCGCGGCGACCGGCACGAACGGCAAGTAATGCTCCGAGCTGGGCCGGACCGGATGCAAGAAATGCGGCGGCACAGGCGAGCTCGCGAACAGATGATCGGTGGCAGGATCAGACGATGCAACCAGGCCGCCGCCCCCGCCCCCGCCGCCGCCGCCCCCGACGGACAATCCCTGCATGCGCTTGAGGTAAAGGCGGTACTTTTGCAAGTGGCTGGCCACATTCTCGCGGGTCAACCCATCCACGCTCATCAGCTGCATGATGGTCTTGGGCACGGCGTTCTTGATCCCCAGGTGGGCGACCGCGTCGACGAACCGCTTGTGGAGCTGGGGCGTCCAGACGAGGCGCGGTCGCTTGAGGGTGCGGGCCGGCTCGTCGCCGCCGGAGTTGGGGCCGAGCTCGCTGGAGTCCGCGAACTCGGCCGAGATGGGCTGGGTGACGGAGCTCGGCGGGGGAGGTGGCCGGAGTGGTTGGGCGGGGTGGGGGCGGGTGGCGCGGGGGGCTGGTCGGGGACGGGACGACGTGCGGCGGCGTCGGGATGTCGAAGGCGAGGGCGAGATCGGGGGTGATTAGGGTTTGAGAGAGCGGGGTGAGCTCGTCAGGCGACGGCAGCTCGTCTTCCCATTTGGAGAACCAATTCGAGTCCTCTTCCCTCATTCTTGGGTCGCTCTCTCTCTCCCTCTCCCTCTTCTTGCTCGCGAAATTCGAGACACCCACCTCGCAAATTTGCGTTCTTGATCCAGGAAATCGGCCTAATTCTACGCGAGGAGAAGATTTAGCGAAGGTGTCGGACGAGAAAGACCGGAAAATTGGGTTAACGAGAAAAAAGGGGAAAGCTTGCAAGGCTTAACGGGGAGGGAGAAAAACGAAAACGCGAAAGGGGAACAGAGCTATCAAGAAAACGAGCAAACGAGACTGGACTTTCTCCAAGAATCTCCGTCTCCCCCCTATCTCTCTCCCTCTCTCTCTCTCTCTGTCTCTCTCTGTCTCTCAAGATTGGACGAGGAAGACAGAGAGAGAGACGGTGCTGGCGGCGGCGGCGGCGGCGGCGGATATGGTGGAGGAGGAGGAGGAGGAGGGGGAGGAGAGCAGGGTGGAGAGAGAATCGAGGTGGATCTTGTATTCTTATGATCAGCTTTTATTCAGGGGAGAGGAGGAGTGTACTGTAGCCGATGCTTTTGGTCATTTCCCCTCAAGACTCTGATTTTCTCGTGGGATTTTCCCCCGTTTTTCTTTCTCTCTCTCTCTCTCCCTCTCCCTCTCTTAAGAGCCCCCAATCCCTCCGGCTCCTCCACTGATTCGCTCGCCTGTCCGTATACAACATCATCGTATCTACATTAAAATAATCGAAATAGGATTTTCCTCTTCCCCCACCTCCTCCTCCTCCCCTTTTCCTAAAGTATTTTTTTCTTTTTCCCCGGGATTTCGGGGTCGCGTCGCAGCATCAGTGCTACTTCCCACTTGCTCCGGCCGAAACGGGGAAAAACAGAGGAAAAACAGAGGAGAACGTCGGTTCACGGCCGCGGGTGGCGCGTGCGGGAGGCTAGGATGAGCTTTGAGCCGAGGAAAGAGAGAGAGAGAGAGAGAGAAAATAATAGAATAAAAGGGATTAACATGATGGAATTCGGAATAGAAAAATTGGCGTTGCTGCCATATAGGGGAGCTGTACCATGTCGTATCAGACATTGTACGCACTGGAGCAGACCCGCACTGGAGGTGCGTGCTGCGTGGTCCTTTCCCTCGCCTTTTGCTCGTATGTACTGCTTTCTCTCGTCTCTCCCCTCGTTTTGCTGGGCAAATAAGGAAGATTTCCGGACCGAGAAAATTTACCATGAACATCTCGTTTGCTGTTTTCGCAACCTCTGTTTTCGAATCACACGCCTCTGTTTTTGAATTACACGGTTCCTGTCTGAATTTTCACCCTTTTAGTAACCACTTTTGCGGCTCTGTTCATACCCGTGAATTTTCAACCTTTTATGTGAATATCATTTGGTTACTGTCCAAAGTATATGAAAGGATATATATGTTCGAAGACGCTTTACGATACTATGGCCCAATCCCTTAGGATCATTTCCCGTCCTTCTCCTTGTGATCAGTTAAAAACCTTCCCTTTTTTTTCTACCAAGTCAGTCCATTCGAATTTCGAACCCATTAGTGGTATCTAGTAATGAATTACTCGATAAATGAAAAATCTATAACATCTCATTTTCCAAGGTTTAGTTGTCTGTATCATTTGCAGATCAAGTCAATCTCAATCATCTATTGTGGTGGGGACCTCACATGGATTGAGTTCCAAGATTGATTATGCATTGTTTATTGGTGAGGTCGATGCTAGAATTTCTTCCTAATAACTGACTTTTACTTACGCGAAATATTTTTATTTATTTTTAGCTAAAGTTTGATATCACTTGAGCTTTTTCACTTTCTTTTTTGAGCGAAGTCGTTTTGTCTTCTTCTCTCTCTATGTCATCGCATTTGAAGAGATTTCTAACAAGCTGAACGGGGATTGAGAACAATATACTATTTTATCTCATTTAAGGACTCGTGATTAAAATATTTGGACACCTTAAATTGACTTAACTCTAGAATTTCGAAAGCGACTGCTTCCTCATGATCAGCATGCTTATGTTTTTTTAATAGCCTTTGATTAGGACTCACGCTCGGAACCAAAAAAAAAAAAAAAAACTAGGGTTTACTTATGAAAAAACAAATATAAATTATTTTATAATATGATATAAGCGATACGAAATATGATGTAGCGAATCTATACAACCAAGTTGAAATTTTTTTAAATGATAAGACAGTCAACATTAATACAATGTCGCGACATGCATTTTCATTCCTATTCTTAATTTCAAGAATGCATAAAAAATTAATTTTGTCAAGAACCGGCCTGCCCTTAATATGTGTTTGGCAAAATACTTTAGAAATCAAATAATGAAGCAGATAAAAATTTGGCAAGTTACTTTACAAATCAAATTTAAAAAAAAAAAAAACTATCATTTCAAAATCAAAACTCGAATTGAGAGAATGTAATAATTAAAAGTGCAATTGACTCTAAAGTGGGTATATTTCAAATTAAGAATTTGAAACTTATCATGTCAGAGCCGATTCTTAATATTTGGAGTCGAGTATGAAAGCGATCCATTCTGCAACTGCAATTCAGCTCCAAACTGGATCCAAGATCGACCCGAGAACTAGCCTACATATTTTTTTCCGTTTCATTTTTTTCCTCCTGCATTCACGAGGACAAAGGAGTCCAGTCATTGCAACATTAACCCATCCTCAACATCGTTCCCAACCAACAAGTACTTGCCCTTTTCTCTGCTGTCAGTCTTGGACTCTCTCTCTCTCTCTACGTGATAAGCATTGGGGGAGTCTCCCAAGCCCTATCATCTCCTTCGATCCGATCGGGAGGAACGACCTACTTGATTCTTGATTATCCAGAGTATCATCACATCTTTGGCCGAGAGTCGATATCCTCCAAGACTCGATGATGCTTCTAGTTCTGATTTGTCTGTCTGTCTGTCAACTCTCGAGCTCAGAGTTTTCTTCATTTCCGCCTCGGGAGAGGGACAGATTGCGGCCGGACTACTCGAGATTAGGGGATGATTGGACGTGGACGATAAAAAATGATTGAAATTTCCCGAATAATTCGTGGGGATTACGTGCAGCCAAGAAAAGAAAAAAACAGAACAAAGAGTACTAATAAATTTAGAAAATTATATTTATGTAAATGGGTTAGTGGGGAATCAGCCGAGTTTCGTGTTAGGTATGGGGGATAACATTATTATTTACTTATTATGTTTAATCAATTGATTTTTGTGGATGGGTGTACTGTACTGGCCTGCCCCCTAGGGAAGAATATCTTGAGCAGCCAACCTGTCCTGAAATTAGTAATTTTACTCCTGATTTTTCAAAAATTTTGGGCGAAGATAAACATGGGAGAGGATAGTGGAGGTTTGACTCCCAAGCCCCAAAAGAAAAGAAAAAAAGAGGGGCTTCCGCTAATCTACTTGTTTTATCTTTTTTTTGCTTTTTCTAGTGACGTTAACGTGGGGGCTTAATGCCAGATATAAAATATCACATCCGCCATTCCATGATCTGACAAGAGGACAAATCAGATTCCCTAATGGAAAAAAAAAAAAAAAAAAAGACAACCCCACTTCACCTTTTCTAAATCTAGAATCCCATTAGGGTGCTGTTCTTGTTTGGGGTTCAAAGCACATCTCCCATGTGTGTTTTAGCCACGGCGGACGGGCGCGGGGCACCGACCCGAACGGGGCGGTCAAGGGAGAGGAGAATGGCGGGGTGCGGAATGGTGCGGGGTGGGGGCATTGATGGCCCTGTCCCCTTAACACCCTTTTTCCCGCCTCATTTATACATTAAACTTACAAGTTTCATCATTGAAGTATGTATGTTTATGATACATGAGTGGATTCCATTTAGCTCTGCGTTATGTCATGTATTGTGATAGTATATTTTCGCGATTAATTTATCCATATCTCAATATTTTTATGATACGTGGATGAATTCCATTTAATTTTCTGTTATGTCATGTATTGTGATAAGTATATCTTTGCGATTAATTTATCCATATCTCTACTGCTATTAAATTAGAGGACGAAAAATAAATCTTAGCAAAATAATTTGGAAGATTAATGTTGGCATAAAAGAATGTGAGATTTGACAATCACTTCTTTTTAACATCAACTTCACTTAAATATGAAAAAAAAAAGTTGTGAAAATTAGATTCTAAGCGTAGCTATAAAAATATACACAGTACGCAAAAATCAGCAATTGACTCGACTGATAGTGATAATTATAATGATCTTTGTGAGTTTGGTGTATATTAAACCTACATTCTTTCCTTGATACATTAGTTATCACTGTGGAAATAGTAGAATAGAATTATTTTCTAAGTCCGTTTGCACATGTCTGTTTATAATTTGATAAAATAATTTGGGAGAACCAATGAAAACGACCTTAGCAACACAATGCGACAAATTATTCCTACAATCTTAGCGCAAAAATGTACAATTAGAGTTACTTGATAACCGACTCTTTCTATGAACTTTTTTTTGTTTTTTGGTCGAACTTTCTATAAACAGTTGAAGTGTGCGAAAAGCATCTGCTAAAAGTAAAATCGACTTTAGGAATTATGATTAATACATATCTGAAACGAAAAAAACAACAGTTTTATTCTAGACAAAACAAAGAAAACCCGGCCCATCAAAACCCGACCCGACCCGTATACTATTCTGTGGAGACCCACAGATTCAGCCCCGGACACGTGGGGCCCCACCTTCCTCCTGCCTCGTCTTTTCTGACAACCTAATTCTAGAACTTCTGGACAGAATGCCGGAACTTCAAAACTTCCCAACCGATATTTTTCTTTTTTCAAATTAGGGAAGGAGATAGATAATCCACGGATTATGAAAAATAAATATTGATTTACTTTGGAGAGGTATATTACAAAATTACTAAATTTCAGGCACGATAATATCATAATGCTCACGATCGGTATGAACGTATTGTGCCTACTTAGATATTACCATAATGCTTTCACTTAGTAACTTGAGAATCAACTAGAGAATCAAATCGAGCCAACCCGAGCATGAACTTGAAAATATCGAGCTTCAATAACTCATATATCTAATTAACTAGAAGACCGTGTTCCCTTAATATCTAATGAAGTGAACATGTCTTGATTTTAGCTTTTACAACTACTAAAAAAAATGTCGCGATTATTCCAAATAATCAATTAAATGTTAAATATCAATTTGTCAAGAATAAGAATTGAATTAAAAAGCTTAAACAAAGTTCATCCCAAAATTTCTTTTTATATTGGCTGAATTAAGAAGTACATCGTTGCATGTACACTAAAAGTTGACCCCTTTACAATCATTTCACTTAAATAATGGGCAGCCGATCACAATGAATACTATAAACATCAAGCTGTTGCATATATTACGTTACCGTCCGTCATGTGCTGTCTAATTAATTTCTAAAAAGAAATTATTTTTCATATGATTACAGTTTATCGATGTCGAGGACAAAGATGCTGCATACAAGAAAGTAAAATCAGCTTTGGCATTCCCGTATAATTTATGAATTAGCATTTCATCTCGATTAATATAAAAAGGACATGGTTACAACTAATTCAAAACGATGCGACGGCTGAACTATTGCTCGCAACTACTTGTCAGTTTGCAGATGGAAAATCAAAACCAAACCCAACATTGCATTCGGTAGAGTGGGAAACGAGCATCCCAAAGCGTCGCCATCGATCAACCAAGATTCCCATTTTCCAGACAGTGAACGGAGGTCTATTCTAGAGCAGGAACTCAGGACATGATGGACGTGGATTCGACCAAAGAACTGCAGCAAAACAAACGGTAACTTCAGGCAGAAGGCTTCTCACAAGCTGTCTGCGATTCGGCGAGTATAAATATTCGATTTCCAGCTGAAGGCTTGAGGATGAGAATACCAACACACAGAATAAGTTGCGTTAGCCGGACATGAGGCCAGTTTGATCCACTAATTACCTTGATTTTGGATCTCATTTATGTCTGGATAAAACGAGCCTCTGAAATTGAGTCGAAAGCTCTGCGTAAGACTCGGCCGATGGATGCACTTGATTTATTGCGTTTCTGAAATGCTTCATTGCCACTTCCAAAGCGTCAAGATCCTCCTAATAGCATCAAAATTCATGGCAAACCAAATCGCTCAATACGACATCACAGCTGGAAGATAGAAAAAGAAAAAAAAAAAAAAAAAAAAAAAAAGCAAAGAAACTATAGAGACCTCCATAGCTGCAACTGCAGCCTCCCGGCAGATGAGTGCTATGTCAGCCCCCGTACAGCCTTCGGTGAGATGAGCCAACTCCTTTATGTCCACATCCAAACCGCAGGGGACTTTACGTAGATGGATGCAGAATATTTCTTGCCTATCTGCCTCATTCGGAGGTCCAACGTATAGCAGCCTATCAAAGCGTCCTGTTGAATTACATAACATGTTAATATCCAACTATGATGGTGACAAATGAGGTCATAAACCCCTGGAACTTGAACGCAAGAGAGTTTTACATGGAGAGGGGGGGGGGGGAAGAGAGAGAGAAAGAGAGAGAAGAGAGAGAGAGACCTGGTCTTAACAGGGCTGGATCAATATTATCGGGCCTATTGGTCGCAGCAATAACAGTGACATCAACTCTCTGCTGCAGTCCTATGCTCCAAAAAAGAGGTTACACTATTACGAGAACAACTAAAACAAAGTAAATACTAAATAAAAAGCCTTTCAAAAAGTGATTATCGCAGACCAATTTGAAGCAATTAGGGCCACAGCAGTAAGAATATGCTCATTGACGAACAATTGAAGATTTCTGTCTCCAATTCTATCTTGTCATAAGAAAGGCCAAAATAAAAAACAGTTTTTTCTGTCACCACAAGGGAGTAAACTCCTTACCATCTAGTTCAATAAGAAGCTGACTTATAACTCTATCCGAAACTGAAACACCATCACTTTCCTTTCCACGAATATTTGCAAGTCCATCAATTTCGTCGAAAAATATGATTGATGGAGCATTAGCCCTTGCTTTTGCAAAGACAGATCTTACGGCCTTCTCAGATTCCCCAACCCATTTATTGAAGAGTTCTGGGCCCTTTACTGCAATGAAATTCAGCCCAGCTTCATAGGCAACTGCACGAGCCATGAGGGTTTTGCTACAACCAGGAGGACCAAACAATAATACACCTCTGGGAGGGCGGGTCCCTATGCGACTTAAGGCATCATGATGTTTTTGAGACCACTCCACTGCTTCCTTTAGTTGAGTTTTAACTTCTCTTTGCCCACCAACATCTTCCCATTTGACCTTTGGTACCTCGAGTATCACCTAAAGGTTAAAGAAGAGATGGAGAACACAGATAAGTAGGTTGTCCTGTCTATCTGTACTCATCCACCAACAAGAAGGCCTTACAACAGACTTCTCAAAATCAAGTCATATAGTCTAATCAACGATAAACATGATACAAGGAAATTATCTTATTCTAGTAGACCGGCAGTCTTCATATGGAATACTTCGCATCACTCACAACAATCTAGCACTATCAGTTCCTAGTCTGTACCAATCTGCACAGGATGGAAATTAAAAATCACCTTATGTAGGAGGTTAATCATCTATTTGAAATGATTGTACAGAAGAAACCAATCGGTTAAAAAATAGGAGCAATTTCAAATGCAAACTTGAAAGGACACTCCCATTCAATTTGCTCCATTATTTTCAAATAGCTCCTGCACTAACGTTCACATATCAAAGATGATCTACATTCATATCTGGTGAGGATTCCGGTCCTTAATAGCTGAAAAGGAAGCTAAACAGCAAGAGAAAAAAGGCAAGTACTCTTCAGCGGAGTGTCTACTGATACCAATCCTACATATAGTGCCTAGATCTCCTTAACAATTTTTGTCCAATCAATTCATCCACAGCAAATATGATGAGTCCCCAATAGGATTTCCCATATCTACATTGGAACTAGAGGACATAAATCACTGTAAAATACAGCTTTTCTGTTCTTTTTTGCTTGACATATCGCAAGTTCAACTTAATTAAGAAAGGATCAAGCTTATTCATTATGTAGTCAACAAAATCCAAATTGTCCAGGCAGTCTATGTACTGTCTGGGCACAGTCGAATAAACAACATCAAACCATAACATTCAACAAGCTGATTTATTCATATTAAACACTGCAGTCATAACAAAATGCTTCTCAATCAAAACAAGACTCAATACCAAAGACGCAACAATCATACCTCTCTCATAGCACTAGGCCTCACTTTCATTCTGGCCTTCTCAAAGTCCTCAAAAGCTACGGTCAGCGTACAATTTCTGTCCACTAAACCTCTAGGGCACTGCATCCCATCTTCCTTTTCTGTGACAGTTTGCTTGGGCAAGGAAGATGGTGATATGTCTGAGGAAACAAGTAATGTGGACAAAGAACGTGAATAATCCTGCCTTGCATCTCTTATATCTCCCAAAGAACTAGATTCTTCTGTTGCAACATTAGCACTAAACTCAAAATCCATCTGTGATTTAGAATAAGACTCTCCCTGTGACTTCTTAAAACAATTATAGTGCCTGAGGCATACCAATGCTGCTTCATTGCAAAGGGCTGCCAGATCACCACCCACAAAACCATGTGTAGACATTGCCAGTTGTTGAATTTGTGATTCCAAGAGTGAATGTTCCATTAGACCAAGAAGTGTTAATAGTATTTCAAATCTTTGCTTGGAAGATGGGACACCTGCATGCAGAAATTACAGAAAAAGAGTTTTGAGGAACCTATTTACCTTTCAATTAAGTGAATAATCTATTCTTGCATTGTTCATGTACGACTCTCTTGAGGTTATTGATGAACCTGCTCATTGGGAAATTGGGAATATAGTGGACCCAGACTCTCTCTATGGTGCTTGGAATAGCAGTGGGACAGCAGCTACATCTTTCAAAAAGTGTGCTTTAACCTCAAAAAGGCGTTTGATCAATATGTTAGAGCTGTAGTGTCTAATGAATATTTTTAATGAAACTGCTCCACTTGCTGCTATACTTCAAGATGCTGCAGCTTCATCTATTGTGTTACCAAAAGCACTAATTATGCCACTAACAGCACATTATAGCACAGTTAAGACATAGTATGGTACAGAAATAATAAATGAAATCTTTCAAAGAAGGAGAAAACTTATTTTAGCCATCCCTATAATAATTGTTGCTGAAAACTTGGAGGGAACGAATAAGAGGATTTTTAATAAAAAGCAAAGATTTTTTGTTAAAGCAGGACTTTCTGTTTTTTACCTTGCACTTGGGGTTTATGCGTGACAACCCTTCTACAAATTTTAGAGCCATCAGTATCCCTTTTCTTGTAGTTAATTGTTTGTATAGATTAGTGCCCTCATGCTGTATTGACGAAACCTTTTTGACCAGTTAAAAAAGGGTCTATGTTATTTGTTATCAGTAGTAATGTATGACTGATCAAGATTGCAATCTGGTCGAGTGTTAATTAATCCCACAAATAGGTCAACAGAGCTAAGCTGATTTCTTAAACCGGCTTAAAATTGCTTGGTGCTGAAGCCCAAATGACAACTTCCCATCCCTCTTCTTTACAACCAGTGCCAGAAAATAGAAAATAAAGAAACAAAGGTCATATGGCCCCAACACAACAAATAAAGGTCACAGAAACGTGTTCAGTTTCCAATTCCACATTGCTCAACCTGAGGAATAGTGGAGAAAATGAACACAGAGAACAGTTTAGGTGGCTCTTCCAGTCCCCTTCACTGGCTTAAGGCTTCTTAGGCTAAGATTTTTTTTAACATATCATACGCTATGTGCCTCCAAATACCCCAGTCCCCAACCCCGAGTAGCCAAAGAGAAAAGGAAAAGACCCGTTGATTCCACTCCAGTTGTTCTAAATAGATAGGTTGGCATT
The DNA here is from genome assembly GCA_017140595.1 of Eucalyptus curtisii. Classification (NCBI taxonomy): domain Eukaryota; kingdom Viridiplantae; phylum Streptophyta; class Magnoliopsida; order Myrtales; family Myrtaceae; genus Eucalyptus; species Eucalyptus curtisii. The sequence continues at coordinate 33,820,019 of CM029498.1, forward strand.
GCATGCATAAAAATGAGTACTTGCGTGAACAAAAATCACTGGAATATTTAAGTTACAAGAATGTAGTACCTATTTCAATTTCCCTGTCAAACCGACCAGGACGCCTTAAGGCAGGCTCAATACTTTCTGGTCTGTTTGTTGCAGCAATTACAAGGAGTTTATCGGTTTTATTAATCCCGTCCATTAAACTCAACAATGTACCAACCATTCTATGAGAAAGTTCTTCCCCTCCATCTTTTCGAGCAGGTGCAATAGCATCCAACTCATCTATGAAAACCTGCATAAGATAACATTTGCAAAGAAAGGCATAAAGCAATCGAAACAAAAATAAAAAATATAACTAATGTAATTAAATTAGAAAATCTAGTTTTCAAAGATCAGTTTTGGTTGAGAAGTTAACAGAGCTATCATAATGCCTCACTGCTTCCCAAAAAGGCAATTATTCCCTTTGTCCTTAAGCTTCCTTGAAGTTACATGAAAATCAACAGGATATTTACACCAAGATCAGGAATATTTAAAAGCGCATGTTCATGCATGAAATACTGATTGCTAACATCCTTTCAGCAGTAGGAATGCTCAATTAAGTTCAATAATTAATTAAAATACAAACTACAACAGTAAGTATTATGCAGGTTTGCAAGGCAAAACATTAAAAAGAATAGACGAGGGAAAAGAAACTGGAAGTTTGAAGAAGCCTCACCACAGCAGGGGTAGCATGGCTAGCAGAATCAAAAACTTCTCGCAAGGCTTGCTCACTTTCACCATAATACTGTCTCACAATTTCAGGTCCATTCACCAAGAATAAATTAACACCAGCATCATGGACACATAGTCGAGCTAAAGATGTCTTTCCTGTACCTGGTGGACCGTGAAGAAGCACTCCTTTCGTAGGCCGCAGACCAAACCTTTTAAGATAACAACATGATGGTGTGTCAGATAGAATTTCTTCTCTAGATGAAGCTGAAATACAAGTATTCCTGACAAAAGCGAGAAAAGGTATAACAATATGTTTCATCCAAACTAATTCAGGTCTTTCTAATACATGTTACCAATTGGTGGATTCTTCCACACAAGCATTAACTGACTAATAAAATACTCAAATTCTACACAAGCTAAAACTACAAAAAAAAAAAAAAATGCTGCTCATTATATTGCCGAAGTTTAAAAAAAAAAAAAAAACAGAGAGAAGTGGCATTCTCTAAATGTTTGACCCAAAACATAGCTGCAGAGGTAAAAGGCTGGGGCAAAGATATACAGCTGCAGCTCCACTAATTGTCGAAGTTAAAAAGTACAATACCTTGATATAGGGTCCTTCGAAATAGAGGAAGTAATTATATCCTTCAAATCAGTATACTCTTTACACAATCCACCCAATTTAATGTCATCACCTTTGGTGTTAGCTTCACAATATGTATGCTCAAGCTTCCCAACAAGTGATCCCGTCACAGATGGAGTTACTAGTGTCATGTTCATAGGAGAAGACAGACGTATGTTTGTTCTGCTTGTCACAGTGAAAGCATGAATCACATAGTCTGGCGATTGGGAAATGTTGGGGGATGAACCTTCAGTACTTTGGTCTATAATGGATTGATTCTTCCAATCAGATGCTTGTCGAGCACCAATCACATGGAAAAGCCAAAGCTTGGAAAGTATTGGGACGACCACCAGGTTCCCTTGAAGCAAAAAACGAGAACACAGCCATGATTTGGTGCATGCTTGCAAAAGGTTCTTGGTGCTTTCATCTTCCAACAGCTGGACAATATCATATGAACTAACCACTGGACACATCTGACTCGTTGAACTTGATAGTGATAATGGTGAACGAAATTGATCATGTGCAGGAGAGCTCATCTTTGACTGATAGACCGGTGTCCTAGGAGATCCAAAAGTTACATTTTCGTCAAGAGGTATCTCACCGGCAGGTTTCACTAGAGACAGTGCCCTTTTATTTGTTGTGAACTCATTTCTAGAAGCTAGCTCCAAGCACAATTCCTCACAGTTCTGTATTGCGAATGAGCTAAGACTGTGGTGCTGCAATTTGTCAATCCCATTGACCAGACCACCAGAGATCCAACTCTGTACTGGAAAGACAAACAGAACTCTACCTGAAGTGGGACACCCCATCGTATATGAAAGATTTAATGATAACCGCACTCCATTCCTAAGAACCTGACGGGAATAATGGAGGAGTCAAACAATATGTAGTTGACTGATATCCAACCTCTGTATGGACAACAAGGCAGCTATTGAGAATGGAATCTTCCTACGCCACCAAAAATAAATAAATAAATAAATAAAAGCAAATAACTGGACCTACTATTAAATGGCTGAAAGACAGATTTCATATTCCATGAGTGAAAAATGCTAATTTTTTGTGGTAAAAAGTTATGATCTTAAAACCCAAAAAGTTTGATTCAAAAGCTCAATATTTCAGGATATCTTCTCCATATTCACCAGAATACTGAATAATTTAAAGAGACAAGGAGCCTTATCAAGCTTAATTGATAGCAATCCCATTCCAGATGTCAATACGGCATGCTCCTCACGACTCTACAAAGTCTTTTTCACTGTTTTTAGATGATTGTGATAACGTGAGTGGAATGAGGACTGACTTGATTCAAGCTGAACTCTGTAGTTCTTGAAGGAAGACTCCAAACAACATGGGAGAGGACATGCCCTAAGTATCAAAAAGGCCTCGGAATGGCATTGCTGACACATTCAAATGTGTTTTACCATCAAGGGTAACATCTTTCACATTCAGTAGATGCTTGCCAGTTTCTGTTCTTCCCGACTTTTACACGGGGGATGGATTTCACATCAAGTTCAAATCCATAAAGATAATGTTCCTAGATTTCTTGGATCAAGGTAAAATTCATCGAAATAAAACACCAAAAAAAAAAAAAAAAAAAAAAAAACAGAGATGAGAGAAAATGAAAATTAAGCCTATACTTCTCATGCCAAAGTTATTTATGCTTATGAGCTATTGAAAAATCATCAATGAAGAAAATCCTATCCTCAGCCTGATAAAAATGTTTTCATACCCTTTTACGACGACCCAAAATCACACATTATGAAGGGGCTTAGCTTAGACATGATTTGTAGTGTTTCACCATAAATGCGTCACCCCTTGTGCTTTTCCTCTGCCTTCCCCTTATATATCAAGAAGTATTTCAATCCTTAAATCAGTTTTTCTAGGAGAACTTATAATACTGTAATATAAGTTGCACTCAAACCTTAGAAGAAGGAAACACAGTGGCAAGAGCAAAGAAATCCCCAGCTTCATTTGTCATTTTATTCCCAGGATTAATCCCAGTATGTCCAGCACATTCACCAGTGAATGAGCATAAGGGGATACCAAGTGAAATTTGACTCCTTGAAGAAGCAAGGCACACCTGTTATTCAAACATATGGAAACATCAGCAACAAAGATTTTGGGACACTAAAGCTCTGATAAAGAAAAAAAAGAATCAATGTTATAAACCAGAGCAGAGCAATCAAGGAAGCAAATCACATAAAGGCTTTGTTTAGATAAGTGAAGGGGAGAAAACGAGAAGCGAGAGTGGATAAGCTAACCATCCTAAATTTGGAGGGAATTTAAAAGTTTTCTTAACCATCCTATATTCCTTCCCCCCCTCTGTCTCTCCAAAACAAGGCCAAAGGGGCCATAAGATAAGCTAACTGAAGAAAAGGTGGGAAAACACAAACTGGCTCTCATGGCCTTGAGACTATACCCACATATATAGCAAATCTCATTACTCTCCTTCCTTCCACTGACCTCTGACGTCATTAACACATGCTAGCCACAAAATCATGCTCTTATTGATTTACAGCAATGACACAAATTTGCTTGGCTAAATTCATATTCAGACTACGAAAAAATCAGGGCAGAACGTGCTTGGCATGAAGTAAATAGGGATGGTCTCCATGTACAGGAGGACAGATTTCACTTCTGAATTCCAACAACTACGACATACATCATTAGCAGCCAGCAAGCCCACTCCTGTAGTCTTTGCAGTCATCTTATTCTCCATTAAATGTTTTCAGGTGGGTTGAGTTCAAGACCAAGGGCGAGATTCAAGCTAACACTATAATCAACAGAAAAGGATTGCACATAAACCCCGAAATAGCTGATTATGGGGATAAAATGTTCACATCTGACTACTCATACGCAAAATTTTCTGCTATTGGACGTTTTGGGTCGGCAGGCTTCAAGACCAAGAACAATGTTCCCGATAATCCACTTCAGCAGAACACGATTCCACCAAAATTCTACAATTGCCGAGCATGGGATCTGATTAATCATCCTTGGACAAATTCAGGTACACAGCAATAATCGAAATCTACCGATGCAAATCGACGCTAAACAACTTGATGGGCGGCCATTTACCGACACGATCGAACCGGGCGCGATGGACGAAGCCACCATGGCAGGCTCCGAGAGCCAAATCTTGCAGCCCTTGGCCTCCGCGTCCGCCGCGTCGGAGACGCGGCCGACGAAAGCGGATTCGCCGATCAGGCGCGGGAATCGGGCGGAAGCCGCACGGAGGGCGACGGGGATATCGTCCTCGGCGACTTCGGAGTCCGCCAAACAGGAGGAGGAGGCCGGAGACGGCGTCCGAGGGGACGCGCAAGGGTCCGAGCTTCGTCGTGGCGGCCGCGGCGGCGACCTCAGCTGAGCCCGGGAGTGCTTCTTCTTGCTCGAAGGCATCGGTGGTGGTGGTGGTGGGGGGCGGAATCCAAAGGCGAGACCTTTTTCTTCGACTGGCTTGAAAATGGCGGAAAGGAATTGCAGAATTTCTAGAGAGAGAGAGAGAGTGAGAGGGGGGGCTAAAACCCTTGGGCAGGGGAGGGGTTTTGGACAGTGGCGCGAAGACGAAGCAAACCGGACCGGGTCCGACCGGCGGGATTGCTGGACCGGTAAGAAAGAGTGGGTCTGGTTCGGGTCCTGCAGCAGCCGATAATCGAGAGAAAGAATTGATGGCCCAAAAAAAAGAGGAGTGAAAGAATGATTATTTTCTTTTGGAAATACTCCTTTTTTCTCTAGAAAGGTGGATTGGTTTTCCTAATTTAGAGTTAAGCGAGTTTGGAGACTTCTTTTTTTCTAATTAATTTCATTTTCTCTTACACATTCGAAGCGTGTTCACCATCTGGTGATAAAAAACTATTTTTCTAAAGCCCCTTTGGGTCCCCGATCAAATTTAAGAGATGCCTAATTTTTGCTCAAAGACTACGTAAAAAGGAGCAAAATAAATATTTTCATTTTGCTAAACCAATATTGAAATAAACGAAAGTCACCAATCCATATATTTTTGGTTCCCAATTATACAGCAGCCATCATTCGATCGTTTCCTTCAACGAATTAAACGAATCTTCAAACAAAGGAGAAGAATTCCAGTCAACAACAAAAGTCACCAATCCGTGACTGTAAAAAAAAAAAAACACTAGTGATGACACACGACAGTCATCATCATCGATATCAATCATGTCATTTTTCTCTGGCCGAGAACAAACTCAAAAGCTGTGTGCACTCGTCTCTCTCTCTTGTGGTTAAGCAGAGCCTTTCGTCAAGAAGAGGACGCCAACGACGAAGAAGAAGACAGACCACCGCCTTCGCAAAGCAGAGCCTTGGCCGGCGGGATGAGGGCCACGCCTTCTCTCTGAGAATTCGAGTACTTCTTGTACACCACCTGCAGCTTGCTCTCCTTCGCCTTCACGTGGTACCCCACCAGCAGCCTCGCGCAGTCCCTGTTCGACGAAAAGCCACACAGAAAAAAGAAACGAACGCACCCATGTTATAATTTTTACTATCGAGAGAGGCCTCCCTCATGTTTATATATTAAGGGCTACTACCCCCTTTGATGCAAACACTTACATGAGCTGGGATTCGGCGAAGCCGGTGTGAAGCTTGAGGGTGTCGTTCCATAGCGGGGTTAGGCCGAGAGTGCACCGCGCCGCGTACACCGCCGAGGCCGCCACCATGGAGGGGCAGTACGTGAGCGTCGCGTAGTTCATCACCCCGAGCTCGGCCAGGAAGTACACCATGTTCTCCAACTGCTCCACCAAATGCCGTGTGTTAGGATTTTTAGCGACATACGAGGACCAATAAATAGGCACTGGAAGAGATGAAAAAGGAGGAGAGTGTATATGAAAAGGAAGGAATAAAGGAACGGACTTTGCGATCGCCGAGCGACGCCTTGATGAATCGAACGAGGAAGACGTAGTGGGTGGGCACGGTGAGCGTCCACTCCAGCTTCCCGAGGATCGTCTTCTCCATCGCCAGCACTTGCTCATGGCTGTAGGCTCTGTCCGCGATGCACACCAGATCGTTCACCTCGGGAGCCCAGATCTCCTCGTACTTGGAGGCGGTGAAGAGAGCGCCCATGCCCAGCAGCTGGAGCTCCCGCCTCGGGACTGCCTTCACCGAGAGGAACCTGTCGATGATGTTGATGGTGAGGTAGAGGGTCTCGGGCATGAGCTCGAACTTGTTGTGGATCTCGATCAGCCAGTCCACCAGGATCGCCCTCATCTTTTCGTTTATCTCCGGCTGGGACGACATGTAGTTACGGGGCAGGCTCTCATTCTGGCATGCCAAAAAGGTGTTTAGACAAACATCATCAGCCAAAGGAAACCATTGATGTCTTTCAGGCATTCTTTAGTTCTTTAACGTGAATATATTGAGTGTACCTCAGCCTCCTTGTAGTAAGTGTAGATGTCTTCGATATATTCGAATGCAGCCAACTCGTTGTGGGCGTCACCCGCGTCGATGTCGACGACCTGCTCTTTGGGTTTTTTAGTCAACCCACAAGCTGCCTTGCTTCGAGCAGTGAGGACCGAAGTGAGAGTGGGCATATTCCTTCTCGATGATTTCTCTCCTTCCTTCTTCGTAGGCTCATGATGTTGTTGCTTCTTCTTGGCCTCGATCGCTCCTTCTGAATCCGACGTTAAATCGATAACTTCAGCCTTTTGTTTCGGTTTAACGACTTTCTTTTGAGCAGCTTTTGCCGCCGCCGCCGCGGGCTCGGCTCTTTTGCCTGCTCCAGGTACATCAAGAATGGACGGCGCTCCATTCACGTTAACTACAGCTTGTTTCTGCAGAATTGTTTTCGAAAAAATTAGTCCAGCCATAATGTGAACTGCGAAGAACAAGAAGAAGATCCAGGTTTCAAGAGGTAACCTTGTTGTTTTCGGCAGCCGCGGCAGCTTGTGCATTTGCCAGCAGTTGTGCGCAGAAGCTTCTGAGGTTAAGAACCTCAATAATGTCAGTAAGGAACATGAGCACACACTGGATCTAATAATTTGAGAGAGAGAGAGAGAAACCTTGTGATGGGGCGATGAGGCTGAACCTTGCCTTCGATGCCTCGAACAGTAACGAGATTGCCAATGTCGCCGAGGGCTTTGCGGTTTCTTCCTTCTGCTGCGCCGTTCTTCTTCTGCTGCTTACCCGCTCCTCCTCCTATCGCTGCCTCGCCTATATCATGGTCGCATAAGAATACAGTCAGCATGGATATTAACGATTAATTGGATAAATTACATACACGAAAGAGAAAACATAAACACGCTGCGGTCAATTTGATTGCCCAGAAAATCCGTTGGCATTTGCCATTTGATTGCTTCTCAGAATTTTCTGAAAAACCAAACACGAATTGAAGGGGGAAAAAGCCCTGATTTTCAGAGGGCCTTTTCGCTCATCAAGGTCTGGGTTTAACACAAGCACTTGTCCACATAAGAAATCGTCGTCGACAGAAGCATGAGATCTTCAACGTAATACAAGAACATTCCTAAGAAGATGCACGCACGGGTCTGCTAATTTCCAAGACTACAGAACAGAATCCATCAAGAACAGAACATCAAGACAGCCAAGGGAGTCCCACGAATCATCGCACAGGGCGGGGGGGGGGGGGGTTCAAAGAAGATCATCCCAGAAATCGTCACCGAAAGAGATTGAATATACTATTCGGCAAACGCCCCCCCAAAATCTGATTTTTAGTACCTCTCGCTTGCACGGGGACAATGGGTCTTGACGCCATTTCGATCAAAGAACAAAAAGCTCCTCCGAATCTGATTGGCGAGGCGAAACCCTACCCACGAGAGAACGACCCTTCTTCCTTCTCCTCTCTCTCTTCTCTCTCTCTCTCTCTCTCTCTCTGGTCTCTCTCACAGTGAGATCCTGTGCAGGAAGAAACGAGAATGGGAGCTTTCTCTCTCCATCTCTCTCCTTTATGAAGCTGGCCAAGCGGCGCTTCACTTACAACGGTCTTCTCCCCTTCAATTTCTGGCCGCTGGATCTACTCCTTAATCCGACGGCCGCAGATGGGTCCTGCGGAGATATAGCCGTTGGGAAAAAGTTACCGTTCTCGCTAACAGGAATATGAAAAAAAAAAAGGGTAATATATTTAAGGGGAATGCGCTGGGTGTGACCGGGGGGGTCAGGGAGGGTCCGTGCAACTCCCTTCCCGAACTGTCCACGTGGCGACGGGGAATTGGGAAAAAAAGGGCACTAGGGAAGATGGAATGTTCCCTTCCAGGATCGCCATGGTACTATTGAAGAATTTTGGAAGAAAATGGGATCATCGAAATTTCCTTTCTTCGTTCGGTTCGTGGTTATTATAAACATTAAAAAAAAAAAAGATTAACTAGATTAAGGCAATTTATAGTCAAACCGTGGAGTCGTTTATGAATCGTTCCTTCTGAAGGCCGTTTGTCCATAATTTCGATTCTCAGTGTAATTCGTATGTCAAGTACGTTAAGACTTGTCAATTTAATGCGTAGATGTATAATCCAAGTCGAGGGTAGAGACATGGAGAAGCAAAGGACAATGGAAAGATAGGGGTAAATAGAAAAGTAATCAATAGCTGCACTTAGAAATATTGATTCAACTGACTTTCTGAAGATTTTTATGTTTACAATATTGTCCACATATTTGATATATTTAAAATTTCAAGACTACGAAATTGAAGGAAGTAAAGATCAAAGTGATTACCTCAAGGCTTTGAAAACTTGTGATGGTACTTGATATGAGTAGTTTATAATAATAATAATAATTATTATTATTATTATTATTATTATTATTATTATTATTATTATTATTATTATTATTATTATTATTATTATTTATTTTTGTTATAATGTTCATGAGAAAGTTCACTTTTTAGATAGAAAACCCCGTGCCTATGAAATATCCACTAATTTGATGGACCAGTTAAGATGGAAGGGCTAAAATCTAAGTGATTGGGCCAAACATTAAATTTTTGGCACTTGGAGATGTGGAAAATGAAACTTATATTGTGAGTCGGACCACAACACGTCGCATCACATACATGAGCCTCTCACCTTAGTATTGGAAATTCGATAAAGCAAAACACGAATTTTCAGTTCTAAACTGGATGAAGAACATAATCCAATCTTGTCGCCTTCGAATCATGAAGAATGAACTTACATATAATGATTCTACGATAAATATGGTCATGAACTGAAAATTCATGTTTTGCTTGATCGAATCTCTCCCAAGTTAGACGAGTTGCGGAGATGCGGAAACTTGTGTACAAGGAGCTCTCAAAGGCAAGCAACAGGAATATATGAGGTATCCGGCGGAGATTATCTTGGACAATGCTTTCCAGGATGGCCTAAAACAGAGCAAAAGCAGTAGTTCCGAGCATCCAAATAATTAATTAAATAAAACAAAAAATATATATTATTAAAAATTATCCATATCAGCACTAGCGTCCAAGCCGGCAATATTCAATCAAAATTAGTCGGATAAGCTCAATCGATAAAATGTAAAAAATATTTAGAACTAAATTGGCACAATTAAAAGATTTATTATTGAATTGGTAAAAATATAATAGGTTTATGATTTTTTGGATAATTTCCTTTCTCTCAAAGAGTCAAAGGTTATTGTTTTTTAATCTAATAAACTTATGATAAAACAATATTTGACATGACAAAAAAGAAATCCTCTTCATATAACTTTCCCTCAATACATTTTTAGCCGCCCAATATATTTTTCTATCCCTGCCCACAAGCCCCTCCAATTCACTAAGTCAAATCTCATGGGCTATTTCGTCAATATTTGTACTGTGATCATCATATAGTTTGACATTAACCCGCACTTTATGCTGATGATTCAATAAACTTATGATAAAATTGGATGTACAATACATTTATGCAATTACGCAACTTAAACGGAACGAAGGTTGAATAGATCGAAAAAGTACATTATTAGATTATAAGGATTATTATCTAAACTAAATATGAAGAACTTGGGGCAGTGTTAGTAAGTAAAATTAAAAACATTGGATTGTGGAAGTTAAGATAAAGATGCTTTTTCAATATATATAAAGCAGTTCCTGTCTTAAATGGAGAAACAATGGAGAAAAAGAGGAGAGAGATGAGTAATGGATAGCATCGTGTGAGGGATAAGAAACCCTAATACTGCCAAAGCTCTAGAATCGCCTCATTAGCAATAGCTTTTTCATTGTACATATAGATGTACATAACTTCCTTTTTGAACCTCGTCTTTTCGAAAAAAAAAAAAAAAAACTCGTCTTTTGTAATAAATAAATAAATAACAGTAATTAATCTCTCGCTCTATTTATCCACCCACTAAATAAACATGAAGCAGTAAATATCACAAGATTTTCATTTTTCTTTAAAGAAAATATTTTAAGAGATTTGATATGCCTAATTGGATGTAATCACGAGATGTTCTAGGAAGATTTATTTGTCACTGTCGCGACCTAACCTCGGGTGCACCACCTAAGGTTTGGCTAATGGACTACTAAGTCTAAACCTAGCTCGGGCTCTTCCAAGAGTATACTAATTCGCGACTTAAGTTCAAGTTCTTAATATGCAAATGATTTTTTCAATTAAGAATCGCTATTAATCTATTTTTGGTGGGTCAATTAGAAACCCAAGTAAAGTAACGAGAGATTTACTTTATACTGCGAATCAGAGACTGTGAGTTCGGGGAGCTAGATTTCTCTAACGTACTTTCGATACATTTCTCTTTTATTTCGAAAAAAAATGTTTTGTAGGCAGCTTGAATTGATTTTAATTTACTTCCTTAATATATGAGGTGATCATGAGGGTACGCAAACCACCAATTTAACACTCAAGAAAGCAATAAATAAATTACGGGACTTACTTCATAGCAACGAAAGCATCTGCAATGTTAGCTAAGAATTCACATCAAAAGCCCTAGATATGATTCATAATTAACACGCAATCACTCAATCTTTTTTAAGGATTTTCTCTTATTTAATAAAATCTAATCTATGTGCAATGCAATTTAGCCAAATGACCTAATTCTAATGACGGACAATTTTCTAATTAAATTGACCTAGCAATAATTACTAAATGACATGAACTTGTTTAATAAAATTCGTAATTAAAAATTGCTAAAAATAACAATCTAACTAAGGTGAGATATTATCTATTTTAAGTTAGGAAATAGATTAATCTGAATCTATCTTAACTTAGAAATTTATTTTGACGTGCAATTTAATTCAAAGATATTGGACCCGTTTGGTTCGGCTTTTGAGGAATGTATTTGCAGTAATGCAAATACCTTTGGGTGAAGGGGGTTTTCCGAAATGCAAATATCGTTTGGTAAAATTTGCATTGAAAAACAACTTTGGCCAAAATACCGTTTGGTAAAATTTGCATTTGCAATTAATTTTTATTAAATTAAAAAAGCAAAAATACACTTATATTTTTTTTGGAAGTCCGGCCACCGGACCTCCAGATCTAGCCCCCGGACGGTCGCCGGGGTCAGGCGACCCCAGGCAACGGCCGCCTGCGTCGCCTGGGTTCGCCCGACCCAGGCGGCCGTCGCCTGGGTCGCGCGGCCTCAAGCGACGGCCGCCTGGGTTCGCGCGACCCGCGGCGGCCGTCGCCCGAGGTTCGGCGACGGTCGCCGGGTCGCGACCCTCGGGCGGCGGTTGCCGGAGCATCGCCGGCACGCGCGACCTCTTGGCCGGCGATCGTCGGCCTCCAATCGGCGGTGGCTTGAAGAAGATGAAAGTACCGACTTACATTCCCAGGATGCAACTTGCCAATGCACCTCAAGAGCTCCATGGGCTAAAGGCCTTTAGACTCCTTTGGAGATGAAATTGCATCTTGCCAAAGTTGTGCAAAAATACGAACCAAACGCGTTTGCATTTGGCCAAGGGACTTTAGAGTCCAAATGAGCATTCCAAATGCTGAACCAAATAGGGCCATTATCTAATCTAGATACCATCTAAACATGCATTTTAATATAATTAGAAAAGAATCTAATTATTCTATCATGCAATTCTATCGAGGAAATCAATTCTAATCTAGATATGCAAATGCAATCTTTTTTGGCACAAATAAAGCAATCAAAGCAAGCACTAAATAGCTCAAGATATATCATCCAATCAATGTGAATAAGGAAATAATATCCAATCAACTTGTAATCTCACGAATAAAATCGATAAGTTGACCTTAAGCCTTAAAGATCAAAACATATTCCATCTAAAGCCTTATAGGTGGAATCAAAGATTATATGCGGTTGCGAATTAGGAAATAAATCCTAATTAAAAGTTATGTCATCACTCGTGGATATGAACACTAGATATAAATAAACATATATTAGGCAATAAAATATCCAAATATACTAGAGATGTGCATCTTACCTATTCTTTTCAAATTTGGACCAAGTGCAATCGGACCGGGATCGCAACCGGCTCCTCACGGGTGAACGGGGTGATACGGCTGGTGCTCAAGTTACAGGGAGTCTTGCGATGTCAGGCGGCAACTCCGGCGTTTGTCGGCCAAACCGAGGGACCCGTGATGACGAATCGAATGAAGCCAGCGAGCCTCGGTGTTGTTGGAGCTGCGTCGCCGAGACTTGACGCAGTAGTTGCAGCGTGAGCACAAGGTGCAGTAATAGCCAATGACAAGGCAAAAGCTGTGAGCACGTATGGAACGCCCGTTCTTCACGCGTGTCGTGCGAAGGACATGAAAATTCTCCAAGTGGGGCGTCTTAAATTTGACCGTGAGGGGATGCTTAATCAAGTCAAACTGCACTCACAAGAAAAAAAAAATCACAAAGATCAACGTTGGATCCTCATCACTGCCACGTCTCTCTTTTTATTGTGGCCATCTCTCTTTGTATCTTTTGTAGACGTCACTGACTCCTTTGCTGAGGCTACATTTCAAGTGAACCAGAGCCACGAAAGCCAGACCCCTTTGTATCTTTTGTAGACGTCACTGACTCCTTTGCTGGTTGGCGTTAGGATTTGATAGCAAACTCGTCGGGAAGCAGCAGCACCAGTAGAGATCGCAGGGACGTTGTTCAGCTAGGAGAGACGCTGGCTAAGGGGTGTCTCGGCCGTGAAGAGTTCCTGGTGGAGCTCCTCTCCTCTCTCGATTCTCAAGTGTATTCTCTAGTGTGCTCTATCATCGAGGAGGATCACTAGAAAGCTTATCGTTGTCAATGTGACGGACGATCGGCAGCAAGGTCGGCGTCAAGGTGCGGCCACGAACTCAGCAAAGTCACGGCCGTGAAGGGTCCCGACCCTGACTCCTTCAACTCTCTCTCTCTCTCTCAATGTGCCGTGTATTCAATGTCTTCTCTTTTCAGAATTATGGCCGTATGTATCGATTGTGTGGCCATCTCTCTTCTTTCGTCCATACGAGCCCATTTATAGGCGAGGGACTGAATATTTTATTTCTTTTTTATGTCAACGAGCACGAAGATTACCTATAACCTCCCGAATGCAATATATTGTTTTATTTTCCTCATCTCTTTGAATATTCTCCACGGGTTTTTATCGCATATTGCCAAAGATTCAAGATTGTAATAGGATTTTCTCGAATTTCAAATCTTGTGAAGATGAGCTCGTAATATCTCATTGTCGTCCTTTCTGATGATATATGAATAGATTGCATAAAAATACAAAAAAAATCATTTGTCATATTACCGAAAATATCAAATATGCATTTTTCACAAGATAATTTTCGATCATCAAAAAAAAAAAAAATAATGAGCTCGAGCTAATTTGCTCTCTTCGTGGGCTTAGTCCAACTCGTCAAATTAAAGCTCAGGAACTACCAATTCAAACCCATCTGTCACCAGTCCGATGCCAATGCAATAATAATAATATAAAAAAATGCTTCTAAAACTATATGCTACGCAATTTAATTCTATTTATTTATTTTTTTAGGGGTAAAATTAATATCTAATTTTTATGCAATAAATAAAACTGGGTTGCCAAAATTTAGGTTTCAACGGTCACTCTTTTTATTCAGAGGCAGAGGCAAGAACGACTCTTTGCCCATCATTATGTAAATAGGGTTGAGTGCCAATTCAACCCAATATCGACCCTAGACCGAACTTATTTTAACTATGTTTATTGTTTGTTTTGCTTCCAAGTAGTTAAAATTTGAAGCAATCTTTTATAAATGAATGAGGAATGAAATTTTATAATCTATGTTTTATGTAATGTGTTTTGAACTTTTATTAATTATCTTATTTTTCATGTTCATCTTTTATGAATTATTGCTTTGGCATATAGATATTTCTTACGTTGCTTTTTTCGTTTCACTTTACTAAAGGATGCGTGTTGCTTTTTCCGTTTCACTTGACTGAAGGATGCGTTGGACGTCTCCCCATTGCTTTAGATTTCTATCTGGCTTTTACTAGTGTTTTACTTCTTACCATTTTCTTACCGGGCATCATAGTTCTAAATATCGTGTGTTGACTGACTGGTATGTACTTTGAAAGAGTAAATTTGTCATTTCAAAAAATACAAGAAAATGAAACCAAAACTTTAAAAAAGCCGATTCCCCAAACCAGAATCGGACCAGACCAACAAGATCGATCCAAGGTCTACAGTGTCAGTTCTAGGTTCTGAAATCAAAGAACCGACCAACCCTGCGCGAGTGGTTTTGAGTTTCAAGGTTGGACCAGCCCAATCTTGGAACTGCTCACCTTTGAAATAAAAACGTCCAAATACGCACTCTTATTCAGCTCCTATAGCGGCAATTTTACATCTACGTGACATATTGACTGAATATCTCCTTCATACGGAACTCACCACATGGAACTTGAGCATCGGTTCTCAACATACATCAGATGATGATAGTAGGCGTTCAGCTTTAAGATCAGACGGATTGGGGGAGGATTATCTTCAAGAGCATTACTCAAACAAGCAGTCTGCTGATCAAATCAATCATTATATATACCCAAAAACATGTTACATCAGATGATTAGGCGGGAAGAAAAAACAACGCCTAAAACCACACGACAAGATTAGCGAAGCACAACCATTTGCAGCAAAACACACATGGTCGCTTAGGGAAATAGAAAGGGAAAAGAAAAAGGAAGAATCGCGAAGACATTTAGTCTTTTCCACGATAATCAGACCCATGCACACGACTAAACCTATATAAAAACTGATCATAATCACACTTTAAAAAGAATTTCAGTCAGTGAAGCGGGCCTTCAGAGATGATCATCTGGTCCACCAAGCATTACCTGTTGATCCGGAAAAATTTCAAGTTGCAATATAAACACCTCGAAATGAAGACTGAATTTGTTTAAACCTGGGCCTTAAGTGATTAAAGAAGCAACTTTTATGGGAAAGATACTTGCAGTGAAATGGAAAAGGAAAAGTGATGTATCAAGCGAAATGAGGGCAGAGTACATACATTGCAATCTAGGGCATATTTTCTTGCGAGAATTATAGCTGCATTTCTGTCCCGCTCTGATTCGAAGGTTAATACAAATGACGACCCTTTTCTTGGTTGCCAAAATAATCCCTTGGCTGCTGCACTGCCATCGCTTCTGTCTCCACATAACTGGATTTAAAAAAGATGAAGAATGAGAAATGCCCGATGAGTTGAAACTGCTTCACATACAATGAAGATAAGTATCGAGATTATGCACTCTTAGTTTGGGTTTCTAGCTGGTTCAATGGAAGAACCTAATGGAGCTTATAGATCATTTCTCTTGTTAAAGAGTAATTTGATTTTGGTAAGTATTGCACCCACTTGATGCCTATCCAGGGGAATTTATTTACTAGAGAGAACAGAACATTTTATGCATGTAGATTTCAATTGCACAGTATACTAACACTCCCATGCATGTACCTGCATTGATGACGAGTATATGTCTCTGGCCTTGGTTATCCATCCTCTGCAAAGTTTTACCCTTGTTTTCCCCACATGAAACGTATGAGATGAATGCGACTGATGATCTTGACCATTCATCTGAGAAATAGTTACCTGTGTGACAGAGTAAAAGTTAACTTGAAGGCATGAAGTCACTGCATCAAGTAAGACGGGAAATGTATAGGGAGTAGTATCTTCCAACAATCATACTGCTTGAGAAGAAAAAATGTCTCTACTTATACATAAATATAGAACCAGCATTGATATCATGATACACACTTTGGATAAAGAGTGAGATAACATACAGTAAATTCAGCATTGGATTTCCGCATCAATGTCTCTACATGGCTTTCCAGTCCTGCAACTGTTAGAAATTCAATCGACTTCAGAATGAAAAGTAGAGAACCGTGTCAAAGCTTGTAGACGAATCAAATATAATGAAGCACTTTATTTGGGTATATGGTGAGTGTAAACCTACCAGGATCGATGGGACCGATGGTTGCCACGGAATCTTTGTTGCCATTTGAGATTACTTCAGCGACTAAGATTCGTCCAACATCCAAGGGTTCAGGAGCATAACTTGGTGAGTTGGCACCTAAGGGAAATAAAACCAAAAACTACTTAATGTTTTTCCAATTTTCTGGGTAGAGCAAGCTACTATATTCGTCGCAGAAATCAAAGAGCTAAACTCAAGATAAGGTGCGACAATCAAATTTGATTTTAGGTTGGAAAAGCACAAAATCATCAGATAGACAGAGCAATATACATAATGAGTGAGTAAGAGAATTCAGAGTCCGGATAGTGCAGGCCCATTAATCTTCACAAAGATTGTTGATGGGACAGATTGAAAATATACTATTATCAGAAGCTTTCAAGAAGGCAAGCTTGCATAATTCGTGTGTTCACACATGCCAAACAGCCCCTTTCAATGACCATTGAACTTGCAAAAGCAAAGTCAATGAAGAAGAAATTTTAGTTTTTGATCAGTAACATCCATGGAAGAAGCTCGTTTCCTCTTTTCCATACTGTAAACCAGTTTCCTTCATGACGAAGCAGTAATACTTTCTTTGTCATATTGCTTTTGTGAATAATAAATCTAGATGATGCAAGCATTTAGTAATCATCCACTTTGAGTTATTATTTTTAGATTGCAATTATGCAACTATCTAGCTCTGAACTCAAGTCTTTGGGGACTTGAAAAGCATAAAATGATAAAAGTGGAAAAATTCCTTCACCAGAGATGTGATGAACCTTGGCATTTAATTCGCAGAGATCGAGCCTCTCAGATACTGCTACATATTATTTTGTTAAGTTTTAATTTTTTCGGAGTTTCTGGCTTTTATGTCTAATGAACACACAAACTTCATGAACTCAAGCGAATCATCGTGACATCATTGATATTCTACCTGAAATTATTACTTCATGCAACTGCAAGGACCAAACTTTGACATCATTGCAAATCTAAATTTCCTTACAAAACATCATAATAAATCAGAAAATACAGAACAATTTTTGCTCCACCATGTTTGGAGTGTTGACAAAATATCCGCGTTGAAATAATAATGCAAATGCAAACACACAGTATTATAGAGATAATCTATCAGGTCCCACATATCCACAACATACATGATCAGAATGCATATGGTATACTTCATAAATAGCAGGACAAAGCCTTCCATCCTCTAGCCATTATTATACTTGGAAACCATGTAGTACTATACAAACAAAATCAAGAGTGCCAGCGAACACGAAAAAGGTTACACATAGTAAGACTTGAAGTGAATAATAATATATTTAAATGGTTACCTGAAATGGCATCTCTTTGGCTTCCATTAGAAGATATGCGAAACCACTGAATGGAACACTTGCAAAGTGCTGGAGCATTATCTGCACAAGGATGGACCCGTAAATTTGACCCAAGAGCCTCACAACCATCTAATATATATAGACGAGATCTGTTCTCTTCAGCTCTCTTGCTCATGGTCAGCTGTAAGACAACGGCTGAGATTAGCTCAAGAAAACACCTAATCAATAGGAAGGGAGAAAGACTAGCCTAATTAAAAAGATGCATAGTGACAAATTAGTCATGCAAATCACCAAGAAGAGTACAACATCCACTACGGAAGAGATCTAAGTGCTAAAAAACCATAATGCCAGTGGCTGAAAGTGGCAGCAAATATGTGCCAGAGCCCAGCTCATACAATGCGAACAGTCAACCAGAAGAAAACTTTTTAAACACTTAAGCGGTGTTTTCCTTATTTTGTTTTCCTCTTTATTTTTATTAATCCAATCAAAGATAAGTTAATCTTTTGTTATTTTTTGGTTCCCCAACTTATCTTTTAATTGTAGCATTGTGATTAGTTTATTATACATTTCCAAATCAATCCACTCATGTATCTTTTATGGTTTTAAATTTTTCTATTTTACTTTGTTGATGGACCTTTAAAAAAAAACAAAATTGCAATTGAATGCAAATATGGAAAAATCATTTCAATTTTGTTGAATGCTTTTATTACGTGACAAATCAAATTTAAGATCATGGAAAAGGAATACTAAAATGTTGTTGCCACAATAACCTCTATCCCAATTAGTATGTATTCCATTAAGGGTTGTGTATAGAAGGGGCCACCACGTATATTGCCAACTCTCTAACTTTTTATTGTTTTAACTTCACTAACAATAAAGTGTATATGTTTATTCATTTATCTTTTTGTCTGAATATGAAGATAAAGCTCATTATTTTGTAGAAATTATTTTATATTCATATAATTGATTCTCTTATTAAATTAGTTGATTTTACCAACCTAAAGCTAAAAAAGAATTAGTCTAATAAATGAATATGGGCAAAACAATGAATGAATTTGCCAATAAAATTTAGTTCCCTTCACCAAATCAGTTCATTTTAGTTTTTCTTATTGAATCATACAAATGTATTTTCATATAAGTACATCTTTTTTTAAGGGACTACTGTTATGTATGCATTAATCTTTTATTGTAAGAATATAAAATTTATAGGTAAATCATCTTTTTTCATCAAATCTAATACAATATGGAACAGAAATTCCTACTTTTTTATAGAAATACTGGGATAAGTTATCAAGTGTCTTTAAAAAGTTCATATTTTTATCTTGTAAAGAGGAAAAACTAGAATTTTAATGCGCTATATTGAGACAATCTAATAATATCGCATTGGAGGACACAATTCTCTAATGAGCAAAATGTGTTACGTTTTTATCTTTGATCATAATAAATTTCAACAAACTCATTCAACAGTAAAGAGAGATAAGGATAATCTATTTTGCTAAGAGAAAAATTGCACAGAAAATTTAATTTTCTCCGCTGCAACACGAGGGCCTGTTTTATTATAATACAAAGTGAAGAAAAAAACTTCCGCTTTTGTCTCTCAAATTGTGTTTATACTTTCCAATTTAAAGGTTGATTTTGGTCCCTTCAACACACAATGTTTTCCTGGTAGCCTAACTTTGCTTTCAAAATCATTAATTTTGATGGATAATGTGTTGAAATAACCAAAATCACTTCGTGAGAAAGTGAAAATTAAAATTTTCAAGGAACATACTCTGAAGATGACACAAGTCAAGGAACCCAATCTACACATGAACCCTGAGTGTATCAAATGGCTATGAAACCCAAAATTATGGCTGCACATTCTGTCAATAAGACGCTTTCGAGTAATTCGTTAACCAATCAAATATTCAATTTCGCAGCAAACAAATGAAATGGCAAGTGCTTAATAAAGGAGTCATGTCCTTTGAAAGAACTATAGAGACAGAAGCTTGATTCGCTGTTTTTATGTCTGATTCTCCAGAGGCAGGAGTATTACCACTTATTTTATCTTTTTATTTTGTTCACTAGTTATGAATTTATTTTATAACAATAGAAAGACAAACATAATACTAGAAGAGAAATAACTATAAATCCATCTCATTTCTGTTATCCTGTATCAAATGAAATCTGGCCTTATGTAATGTGCTGATAATTGACGGACCTCTTTCTGAAGCTTGAAGGAAAATATAGATTTCTCTCTAATTTGAAGTCTGAGCGCACGAAGCTCGTGTTCCATATCCATAACCTGCACAAAAGCATTTATTCCTCCTGAAGCAAAGTCTCTGTTACAAGAGCTCTAAAGAATGAGCCAAGTCCAAGTTGCAATTCGATACATCTGCTGTAGAGAGAAGTGACTTCATTCATTTAGGCAAATCAAGGATACTGTGTTAATTGGACTTGCCACGGTTATATTTCCTTACTCTTTGGTTTGATTCAAAGTAGAGTTAAACGTATGCAAAAGGATCAAGGGAAGTCTCACATATTTAGAAATCTCATATATCTAGAATTTTTGCTTCAGCCATTGATTTGGGCCGATTTATCAGCCAACAATATTCATGGCATAGGCAAACACGATACTGGAAGGTCGATTCTGAGGTGGTAAAGGTGGCCTTTCTTTATAATAATTCATGCGTATACCCTCAATGAGAATAATAAGTAATTGGGTTAACTTACCAACAAAAAATCACAGGTGACAGAACCTCTTGCATACAAAAAAAATCTGACAGATTATCTTTTCCAAACAATTAATTCCAGGAATTGCCCTTAGTTTTCAATAATCAATGACAGTATCTAAAGATGTGCTACGAAGTAACACTGATAGTGCACGTTAAGGAAATTATATTTGCTACTGGAAATATAAGATACAATGATAATGAACCTTGCTTGGCTGGTGCAGCAATTTGATTCTTCTGGCCTCTTGAACCTCCTGCAGCAATTCTTGCACATCCTATGACAACCAAAGAACACAAGTATATATATGAGTGATCTGTTTTAGCACATCACCAGATAAAAAAACATGGTTGAACACGTTTTTGTTTCATTTTAAACCATGAGTCACCAAAGATGAAACTTGGGAATTTTAAGTGATGCATTACCAAGCACCCTTGCAGTGTAAATTAGAGTACAGCAGCAATGCAAGTCATCAGGTATTATATTGCCCTTTCACTGAGAGAGATTACCAAAAGCAAGACATGCACTATATAGCAGCAGTCATTAAAGCCAGGAAGTTAATAGTAGGACAAAAGAAAGGTTGGGTTAGAAATTATAGACAAAGGTTGACTAAATTGGTCTATTGGCAGTTGCCTCTAATAGCCGAACTCGAAGATATCATTAGATCATATTTAAATTAACGATGAGAGAGCTTGTGACAATTGAAGGAAGAGAGAGAGAGAGAGAGAATTTATCAACATTAAGTAATGCAGGGCTTGTTCATGTGGTTTTTGAGATGGTTGGAGAAATTTTGTCAGTTTTTCACAGCAAATTTGACAAGTTTCCAGGATGAGTGAGTTGAATAGATATGTCTCTAATTCCTGTCTCAGGCTCACCACTACCATGCAACTCTAGTGGGGAAAACCATTTCCCACCATGAAGTAAAACAGAAGGACGTAAAGTTAAAAGAGGGTGAGCTTCATTTCCATTATTTTTACAAGTTGATCCAGATAATGCAAAATTTTTCATATGCCAATAAACCTATATTTCTTCATAACATATGTAAGCTTGACGGGATGTTATTGCTAATTAACAATTAAGCATCAAACTCCATACCTGTTTTTTGGATGTTTGGGAGTTTCTCTCTTCCTCTTCCAGGGCCTCCCCAAATCGCTGTACTACTGCTCTAGCACTCTCAATTTCAGCACAAGCAAAGGAATTTTCTTGGCTAACGAGCTTCTTAGCATCTTCAGAAGCCTGCATACAGAGAGCTTAAATGAGAAAAAGGACATCCCTACTAAAGAGAGTACAGAAACTTAACTTGAAACACTTTGCAAGTGCAGAAACCGTACTGAAATTCCTGGAACAACGGCTACAGTTACATATAAGTACAAAAGAGAATGGTGAACGAGACTAAGTTTCTAATTTATGTCCCTAGGATGAAAGCTAGCTTGGATATTAAGAATATTTCTTCAATCTATCATTAGCACCATCTTTTGCCATAAGACTGTCCTCGAGTTCCTCTAGCATAGCATACCTGTTTGAGGAAGTTTACAAGCTTCTTCACTTCGAACTTTTCTTGGATTAGCTCTCCTTCTTTTTGAGTCAACTGGACTGCTAAAGCTTCCACCTGTGAGGCAATCAAAGTCCAAAAAACTCAGTCATAA
Source organism: Eucalyptus curtisii (assembly GCA_017140595.1). Taxonomy (NCBI): domain Eukaryota; kingdom Viridiplantae; phylum Streptophyta; class Magnoliopsida; order Myrtales; family Myrtaceae; genus Eucalyptus; species Eucalyptus curtisii. The sequence goes on from CM029498.1 coordinate 33,842,317, forward strand.
TGCGGAACAATATGTGCTCAGGAAGATAGCCACTATATGCGGACATTCATCTCCATTACATAAAGGATCTTGTTCAAAGAGAAGAAGTCAAGACCTATGTGAAGCATTCATTCGTTATAGAAGGATGATGATGGATTCCCGGCGCAACATATATGTGACAAGACAGCAACTAATAGCTAATCTCACTAAAAAGACAGCTAGGCACTCAAAAGTGAAGAGGACATTCCTCACCTAAAGAATATGGCAAAAGGAGAAATGAGGAACTAGAGATGATACTGAACAAAGATCCTCAGAAACTAACTGGTGATAGTTTTATAGTAGATTCTTGTGATTCGATGTATTTCAACTTGCAAGGCAGGAAAATTTGGCTGCATGCATGCATGTTCAGATTCATCTGATAAAGCTAACAGCAAAAGAGAGGTCCAGCTACTTTTTCTGTAAGGGATGAATTACATTAACAGATCAAGTGATGAAGTAGAGACAGAAGAAAGAACAGGGAATAGAGTTCTGGTTCTCTATTGTATTTCCAAATGTCCAAAGCAGACTGCTTAGGCCTGTCTTGATTATCTACCTTTTTCGACTTGCATCGGGTTAAAAGAGCGCATTTAACAAAAAGAGTCAGTTCAACGATGGTTTATTTATTTAACAAAAAAGTAAAGAGTGATAAGGATAAGAACATTGACTTTTTCTCTATGTCAATGTTGCTGCAATACACTTCAGTAAATATGGCTGTCCTTCAGTGCGCTAGACAGCCAAATACAATTACAATCCCAAATGTGTGCGCTCAACCAGAGGAACCAAGAACTGAACTAGTCCATTAGGTCATGGAATAAGGGATTCGAGCAACATTGGGATAATTAGCATAAGAACTAACCATTGAGATCGCTTTCTCTACATCCTCCTTGTTTTGCCCAGATAATCGGCCCCTTAATGATTCCAATGCATCTCTAAGCTTCTTTAGGAGCACGTTACCCTCCAAAGAGGGAACTTCTCTCAGTTTTGCCTGATATACAGCAAAAGTTTATCAACGGTAACTCTCTGCAAAGTCGATAAATTTCCAGGACGAGAAAAAAAAAAAAAAAAAAAAACACACAGAAGACTTTGCTAAAAACCAATTGGAAGAAACCAATTCAAGTTTCCTTATGTGGTGAACTGCAATGGAACAAGGCTAATGCCACTACTGGGATAAAGTTGGGGCATAATTTATCAAAGGTCTAGCACAATATCAAATTCATTAATACGATCAAATTTGGACAACTTCTATATGTATTCAGTACAAAGTTCAGCAAAATTGTAGACTTAAATACCTCATTAGACAATTTAGCCGCAGCAGCCAAGTTTTTATCAAATTTACTGGCAAGGTCACGAACAGAGAGGCGCTTATGTTGCTCTGACAACTGGGCAGTTTCTCTTTCCACAACTTCCTTTAAGGATGGACCTTTATTATCATCCTTTGGCTCTTCCAAAATCTGATTATCTGGACCTAACTTGTACTTCGGAAAGCAATCAGAAGCAAAGCTAACATCCGCTGACACAGCCAGAACTTCTTGAGACCCCATGCCACCAAGTTCAGGACTCACTTTCGTCATCCTTCAGACAATTCTCTGTTCAAAAAGAGCAAGACTTTTGAGAACAAAGAGCAAGATAATGAAATGGGCCAAAAAAGGATGGATCATAGAACCACAAATTTGAGGAAAAAAATGTAGTGAAGTCCCTAATTCAGGCACATCTAGAAACTACCTCCAAAACCATGGATAATCAAGCTGGTTGTGTTAGACACTCCAGTTAAAGGATTATCAAGTTGGTTTTGTAAAGCAACAGTAAATCGAGATCACGCAAGAACCTTTGAATCTCCATGAAGAGAGAAAAAGAATGAAGCAGGAGCAGCCAGGGACATGAAAAAGGAAAAAGAAAAGAAAAGAACAGAAATGAGAGTTCACACAGAAGAGAACTGGGTATCAATTAGCTGGAGCTAACTATTAGAATTTCAGATTTAACAGGAACCAGTAGCACCAGATCAGTGATTTTAAGGCTAAACAGTCCATATTCGACTAGATATGATCTCACTTTTCAAGTAAGGTAATCCCAGAAAGAGAACAGACTAAATTCCACCCACAATAGTAACTTCCACCGAAAGCTGAATATCCTCATTTGTCAACACATACATCAAGACTAGAGCACCAAAGAGGCTTCCAAATCTACCGGATTCACCAATAAAAGGACGGCCACCCTCTATCCGGGAGACTGAAGCGCCCAGTCGCATGCATCATTTACAACGAAGAGGAAGAACCAAAGGACAAAAATACTCATAAATGAAAAAAAAAAAAAGAACTCGATCATCTCCGTCGCGAAGATACATTCCCAAGAAAATTCCAAGAAGTACCTCAATAGAAGCGGGTTTGTTTTCCCATGAATAGACTTTCCTTGGCAATCTGGTCCAGTTCTTTCTTGCATATTAAGCAATAAAAGAGCCAGAAAACAGACCCGTACAAAGCTATCGCACGAATTTTAAATAGGGATATGTCCCAAGTAGAGTAATTCACAACCATTTTTTTAAAAAAATACGAACAAAACTCGCATATGAAGCAGTAACATGTGACCACATCACATATAGAAAAACTGGGAAAAAAAGAAAGGGAACTTGATAGCAGAAAAGCTTCGGATTTCAAGCTCCCGGCGACCAAAAAGGAAAGACCCGGGAAAGAAAAGAAGAGAGAAGAAAAGAGGAATGGTAATGCGGCTCCAGATAGAACGTGGGAATCACAGAACTTACCGAGTATCACCCACCACCAGAGCAATGCCCGGCGAAGAAGAAGAAACGGAAGCTCCGAGCAGCCTCAGTCAAATGCCGCTGCGAGACAGAGGCACTCCGCCCCTCCCCAAAAGTCCAGACAGCATATGAAGGAGAAAGGGTAGAGAGAGAGAGAGGGAGGGAGAGTGATGATGGCGAAGAGAAGAATCTTAGGAATGCTGCTTCAGCTTTTTTCCCCTTTTAAATATGGCCCAAGAACACACAAAAGAAAGAAGAGGAGCTAGAGAGAGAAAAAAGAACACAAGGGGCCTCTCTCTCTCTCTCTCTCTGTGTGCTCAGCCTCCCTGACCTCCGATGCCTGTGTCTCTCTCTGACCTCTCTCTCTCTCTCTCCTCTTCTTCTTGCAACAGCATGAGTGAGGAGGCAGGCAGGACGCAGAGGTTCTTGTTCCTCTTTTTCTTTTCACACCATCATGACCCCCCTCCCCTCTCTCTCCTCCTCTTTCTCTCTCTGCTTAACCAGAAAATAAAAAAATAAAAAAAAAAAAAAATAAAGAAATAAAATAAAAGTGAAAAGGGAAATTATAAAAAAAGCTGAATTGACTTCTTTTACAGCTAGGACCATAATGTCACAATGTCACAAAGCTTATGTCGCAGTCACGGCAACCCGAATCAACATGAGTAAAAATAATTCCTTAATTTCTAGTGGTAATATCGAGGTTCCCATAAATAACATGAAATGGGAGAAATTAGTATATAAATCCTTAAATGATAAATTGGACTTATCTTACGATCGACATATGAAATTGAATCGAGTTCTAACAATATGATTATATATCTAATCCAAGAAATTAAATAATTAAGTTAGGATAGCAATATGCATATTAAGAAACCATACTGGATACTTTAATAGTTGGCTCTTCTTACGCTGACTACGATAATTATAAGATTAATTTTTTATTTATATTAGTGGGGTTGGGGGTGTTGTAAGAATTTATTTATTTTTCTTCTATTAATTTCCCAAAAGGAAGAAATAAATTTCTGGCAGGAAAAAAAAAAAAAAAAGAATAGTGGGAAAAATGCAAAAAGCGAGGCCCGATACCTTCTACCCCCACGCGCTCGGACCGCCTTGTCTCCGCGTGGGTCCCGGTCACTCGCTAAAATCGCCTTTTCTTTTCTTTCTGCTAATCGCGTGAAAGCGCGTGTCTGGAAGCGCGTGGGTAAACGGCAGCGCGTCACGGGCCGAGCCGTTTGGCGGTGGAGTTAGTTTGCGATTATTCCCGGCGGTGGTTACTGGTTAAGTGTGTGAAAACCGACCGTGATTACGTCACAAATTACGGCGATGACATCGTATTTAAGAAAAGTACGCTGTCCAAATGTCCGTCAACCCTATAACCTAAATTATAATCATTTTTTTCTTTAGGGTCAATACCATAAAAGACACTTATATTATGCCCATACTGGCCATCAACCCAAACTTTTTTTATGTCGCTCAAAAGCTCTAATTATGCCCATGGTAATTTTTAACACTTTAAAAAATTTTCTGTCACTAAATCCTCAACTTTATATCCATGTAAAAAAAAAGAATCTTGAATTTTTGTCTCATTGATACAAATTTTGAGATACTCGTGACACGAAAAAAGAGTGTGGTATTGATGTTATGATAGGCAAAACGTAGGATTTTTTGTGGTAGATAGAAGATTTTACAAAAAAAAAAAAGTCGGGGCCATTCTCTTGACGTATACTGATGACAATTTGACTTCGCATGATATTAAGGAAAAAGCTAGCCATATGGTGGTGAATTTGTTTCTAGGCTTTGTATACACCGCCTGTTGAACTATGGAAACTGGGGTGAGCAAAGCCTTTGACCAAAAAGCTTATTTTTGGCTAGGTCTCTAAGATATTAAGGTCGGGACGAGCAAAATTTGAAATTTTGTTAATGATGTTTTCCCTTATTTTTATTTCGATAGAAAAAGATTACCTAACCTATCAAACATGGAGGATGAGTCCAAATCGACATGCATGTGTGAAAATTAAAAAAAAAATGGAAAAAAAATTATTATATGGGATTTGGGATTTGTTGAGTTATGGGATCATGGAAGTATCGTTTTCATTAATTCTACTTTCGTTTTCTGGACAGCCTACTTTTCCATTAGATATGTTCATTTTTGGCCCCCCAAGAAAGACGTCAAAAGAAAAGTTGAGTTCTAGTTGGCAGCTCATATTAACTATTTTAATTTTTATAATCTCCCACGTGGTTGAGGTCCCTTATGTGTTGAAGTAGATGGATAGGGTTCTATGTATGTGTGCAATTGCCTTCATCAAATATTTTTTAATAGCCAAAATATACAAGTGCTCGCAATTCAATTATATAATTTTCCCCATTTCAAAATCCGTCAAAAGGCAAAAGAGCAAGACCAACGGCAACTAACTACTAAGCAAAGCACTTAGGATAATAATAAATATATATATATATATATATTTAGTTCAGATGAATTAGTCGGTCAATTTATTGCACTGTGATCGAAGTATCTGAGTGGAACAAAAATTTTCTTGTCCTGTCGTTTTCAATTTTTCAATGAAAGAGACCTCCAGAAGAACAAGAGGGCGAAAGATACGTTCGTTTCCTCTTTATTTTATTTTTCAGTGACGCCATGCATGAGGCATCAACGTACAAGTTGTGGCAGTAACTTAATTTGAAGTATATAGGGGGTCCTCATCGAGAGAAAAACTTACAGTGAGCCAACGAAAAATATATGCTTAAATTCAGAAGATTAATTTTTTCTTTTTAAAGTTATATATGAACATGCCGTAGCATGTGGACTCAAGACTTCAACGTCTATGCTCCGATCCCTAGCGGCCAGCTTCGAGTCCTATGAGGATGGGCCTGTGTCCATGCACCCAAACTTGTGATATCAGAAATTTTTGTCATTATGTGTTTCGTCATTTTCTTGTAACAAACATACAAAATGCCATTAATGCAATTTATAAATACATCCAAATGAAAAAAAAAATGATATTACCATCCTAGGATTCCATTTTCAAGTATCGTGACCAAAATGAACTCCCACTTATCTTCCTCGAAGATAAATTTCTTTGAAGATATTTTCCAATCGAAGCTGTAATTCCAATTTCTTTTTTTTCCTTTTCTGCATTTTGAGCTTTCATGTTTCTTCAAATTTTATCCCCTACAGAGCTGAAAATAACGTTTCAGGTCAACTCAAATAGAAAATCAGATATTCAAACTCAATTTTTCAACTCATTTCCATACCTATTGAGTGAGCTTGAGCTCAAACTTAAAATGTTTCTATATTGTTCATGTACTACAATAACATTGACGTATATATAGTTATTTAATATTTTTTAATAAAGTAATAAAAACTTAATTAAGGTTACAAACCTATCCAACTGAATATTGATAAACTCGAGCTCAACCTAAAAAAACACACAAGTATCTCGAGTTCCAGCTTTGCTCAAATTCAAGTGACTTGGTTTTGAGTAACCATCGAGTTGAACCCGAGGGACTCGTAGCTTGATTCAGTTTTGCCCACCTAATTTTCGTGTCCTTGTCTTACAATGGGTTGATATTCAATTAATTGCCGTTTTAGTAGTGTTAACTCCTATAGTGGTAATGAAGGAAACCTTTTGCCAACTGCCTTCATATAATAAAGAAACTACAACTGTCTTTTCCAACTAAAGAAAAGAAAGGAAGATGACAGAATATTTCATGTCCTAGTCTTCCAGTAGGTTGCACTTCAATTAAGTAGCATTTAGGGTTGTGGTTGCTACAGTGTTCATGAAGGAAGCCTTTTTCTTCCAACTACCTTGATATAATTATGGAAGTTACATGTGTCTTTTCCAATTAAAGGAACATGATAGCTTCCTCCTTGACAAACTAAATCGAAAGATCTAGATGATTAACCCTCGTTTTTACATAGTTTGGCCCAAAAAAAAAAAATTGACGGGATATTTATCATGCTTGTTGTGCACCCTATAGCACCAACAAACATTCAGGAATAAAGAGAATATTTGGGTTATAAGACAGCTTGCAGTGAAAGCGCCGTCGAATCTTAGGATTTTTAACTAGCACAGTCAATTGTTAAAACTTAACTCCGTCTGATAGAATCAATCGACATTTAGAGTTGGTGCATTGAAAAATTTTCTGCTTAGGAATTAGAGGTCCTCTATTTAAATTTCATCGAGTTCATGCAAGTCGTGGTGGGTCAAGGCCAATTGCATGTGACAAAAGTTCTGACTTAGTTTATGAGGTTTGTAGAGTATCCATTGAATTTCTAAGTAAATCTTGGCACTCGAGTCCCTAAATTATTACAAAAGAATATTAAAACCTCTTGCGAGAATTGATTGTTGTTAGGAGTGATGGATATATGCATTTTCAAAAGAGACCGTGCTTGCCATTAATTAACAAAAAGCAGTTGGCAATGGATCCTATATGCTTCATGCGTGAGCAGAAAGTTGTAGAATCGAAATTATCTTTAACAATTATAGTTAATACCATTAACAATCCTAAAAGAATACTATTATGACGCACTTATCGTAAATTAATTTCCGTCTCATAAAAAACCTCTAACGGTACTCTCATAACACAATTATTCTTAAATTAATTTTTGTCTCACAGAAAGTCTCAAATTAGTAAACTAGATCCGAATATAGCCTTAGTTAAACTACACACATGAACTTTTCACGTTGGATCCATCATTTTTCCAAGTCAAGTCTCTCTTATAGTCGTTCGGCACTTTTGTTCACATGTGCATTTCAATGGAATGTTGGATGGAATGCTGTATGGAATGCTAATGGAGAGTGATTCTGGGAAAGTGGTACTGGATTGTGGATTTTTTATGAGTCCAAAATTAGTTTAGATAAACATATCACAAGGTATTAGTATTGAATGGCATTAGCTCAAACAATTAGCATGGTACTAAAGTACATATGTGTATCATGTTTGGTGTGAAAGCAACCACTCATACGGCCTTGAAACCACAATCGATGCAGACTTTCCACGAGCTTCCCTAAGATTGGAGGCTATTCAACAACTGATTATCAGTTTCTGACTTCGAATGTTTGGTACACCAGGCTGTCTGATTTCCATAAACAGTCAAAGAGACAAACCTGAAGTCAAATATGGAGCCACTCCTTCTGGCTTAGATGCTTTTGGTCTTTTAAGTGAAATTGACTATAAAAATCGAAATGCATATCTTGATTAACAACTTTATTACTCATAATTGCAAGGACCATTTAATCATAGTTATAGAAGTATGCCTTAGAATATCCATATATTAAACTATGTCCTCATTTAACTGTATATATTTTAGATGGTATAATCTTTCTAGACTAGTTATTGTCTTCCGAATTATACATTTTTCACACTATATTCTCAAATCAAAGTCTAGCTATACTCGAGGGGGAGCGTTAAGATATTTGATTATTGAACCACACATACATTTAATGAGCTATTAAAACCAAGAGTCGTAACCCTTAAGTTACTGATAGAATAAAATAAAATAAAATATTGAAATCGGAAGTCGCGGCTACTTCAAACAAGGCGATATCTCACTCTATGTAGAGTCAACCTCGTTTTTCAGATTTTACACTATCATATCGTACGATGTCAGATACAAAAAAGTATTCTTCACAAGCACACTTCATCCAATAATATGCGTACGTTGGCGTGGCTAATGGCTAGTCTTTGGTTAGATATGGAAGTTACTCCAAGTGCCATCGCATCTCACCCAAGAGTCAAGACATCACATCAATCCCAAAAATAGAGTTTTCCGGCCCCCTTCGAGCCGGCACGGGGAGCGCGTGGGGGCCGACGGAGCTGGCGGTGCGTCTTTGCTGGAGTGGTGGGCGTACTATTTTAGATTCAGAGATGATAACGGCTACCTTAGGTGCTTTGAGGTCTAAGATAAGGCTTTATAAATTAATCGTGGGTGGGGAGCATAGGTTAGGTAAACACGGGGAAGCAACTCAATTGTCTCCCCCCCCTCTCCTTAATCATCACCACCTAAACATAATGCCCCGGTGATTATGAGGCCGATGGAGGTAGGGGGCCCCCTCCATAGGAATCTTATGGAGGCCTATCTAACCCACCCCATGCTCTTTCGCACATTAAAAAGAAAAAGAAAAATAGAACTTATTGTAATAATATCGATATACCGAATCGATAAATTAAGTGATATGGCCAACTATGAATGAAAAGGTGAATGAAAAGGTCAAACAGGTGCTCAGTGATTTTTAGCTGGTGTCGCTACATTTGTGGGAATATGTTCGTCGATATGAGCAAGACTTTGAGTTTTGTGATCGTCATTGTGATTGACTTTGAAGCCATCGCTGATCTTGTTAGTTCAGAGTTTATGATTGATAATGTCAGCACTGCTTAAAGATATTAGAAGACTGCTATGCCTTTGCTTCAAATTTAAAGTGCGGCGTAACTTTCGAAAAATAAGTCGCTCTACTAACTGACTTGCTGATCTTGGAATCGATAAGGGCTTGGATACTCAATTCTTTTCATTACCTCTTAGAGAAAGTTACTTCATGTTTCATTAAGTGATAAAATAGAGATAGTAGATTTACGACGTTAAATTTTTATATTCGGCTTAAACCCTTTTCCAAACCTAAAACAAAGGTCAATTAGGTCATGTGGTATATTTGATGCTTGATGATGATTTGTTACATCGCTCACTATGCTAATATAGTAGATCTGTCTGAATATGTCAGGCATTATTTCTATATGTCTCGATGCATTTAGTGTATGGTTGTTTTAATCCTTATATGTAAAGGATTTTAGTGTATGGTTTGGCCATCGCCGGTCCAAACGACATTCATAACCTTTCTCTAAGTACTTTTTATTAATTCATCAGTCATTTAGGCTTGTACACATGCTGATGTACGGTGTCGTTTGACGACGACGTCGTGTGTTTCAAGCATCTTTGCAGCTAGATTAACATGCATGGGGTCCGTTAATTGCGAAGATTAGCTTTTCTCTTTGAAGCCTCTCTAATTTTTCTCTCTTTTCTCTCTTTTCTAGAAGCGTAAATTATTGGTGGGTTTACTATTGTAATCTTTTTTTTTTTTTTTGGTCAAAGGTTTACTATTGTAATCTGAAAGCTGGAAATGTAACCCCGTCACATGCCGTAATCTTTAAGAGTACTTAACTTGTATTTACTTGGAGTATAAGTGAATTTGACCCGATGATTTATGAGTTTTTATGCCTGAAAATTCTCTGGACGACAAATTTGACGATAACAACGTCACTGAACGAGTTCGAGTCGTAACAAAAGAATTTCGAAACATAGACCCCGATCTCACCTAGAGGTGATCACGAGTCCAATGGTCTGCTCAATAAAAGGGGGAGGCCTAGGCAGGCAATTCTCTTCTCAGGTGGACGTCTTACCGGCCAAGCCTGCTGAGACCCAATCAATTTTGTAGATAAAAATTCTTTGGGAAGGGTGTTAGGAAAAGTTCTACACTTATTGCATTGTTGCCAGTATAATCTTAAACCTTTTAACGATACCACTTTAGTCTTAAACTGTTTGATTTTGTGCCAATTTAGTTATTCCGGCTAATTTTGACTGGATATTATTGATGTGGATGTCGGTCGGCATACGTGACACCACTAATGTTGACATATACAATTTTAAATAATATTTTAATAAATTTTTTTTAGTATTATTGATTTTCTTTTTTTCTCTCCTTCTTTTCTTCTTCCTTTTGTTGGTAACCAACCATTGGGCATGGCGATGCCCGGGCGAGGCCGAGCCTTGCTTGGGCAAGGGTAGCCTCGACGAAGGCTCCCCTCATCAAATCTAGCGAGGTCGACCCTTGTCGGGGCTTGGCCTTGCCATGATCAGGGAAGGCCAGTGGCTAGTGGTCAGTCATTGGTAAAAGGAAGAAGAAAGAAATGAGAGAAAATAAGAAAAATAATCAGAAAAATAATAAAACAATCATTAAAAATTTCCACGTCATCGCCGTAGTATCACGTAAGTTGGCGGACATTCATATCAGTAATATTCAACCAACATTGGCTGAAAAGACTAAAATAGCATGAATAAAGTTGAATATATTCACATCGTATCATATATATTATTTGGTTAAAACGCCATATCAATATAAGTTAATCATAAATTTTACAGACGGAGATAGTAAAAATATTTCAGTCAACTTTATTTTTATTTTATTTTATTTTATTTTATGTTCCTCTCTTTTTTAATTAATTTTTTAATTTCTTTCCTCCCCTTGCATCATTCACCAATAAAATTTTATTAATAGAAAAATATACCAATATACCTCAAATACTAAAATTCCCAAAGTACATAACAAATATAGATATATATTTATAAATTGAATTTTACATTATAAGATAGAATTATATTCGAATATATAAATAAAAATAAGATTAAATTAAAAAAATAAATTTTTATTTGTTGTTATTTTGAATTTATTATATTATAATTCAAATATTATTTATATTGAAATATAATTTTAAATTTGTTAATTTAAGAAATTTTTTATTTGAATAAAAAAACTTTTCTACTATAGATATATGAAATCTTATCCATCTTTATCCCACCTTCTAATGGGATAATTTTATTCGACCTATATCCCCTTTATATCGGACTTTATCTTATCTTAATAAGACATCAAACGTAGGATATGATAAATTTTATCTTATCTTGAATTTTATCATGACCGTCAAGCGCAGCTTAAAAGGTTTAGGACTAAATTAGCACAAATGCAATAGGCCCAAAACTTTTCTGATACTTTTCCCAAAATTATTCACTAATAGATGGTGCCCAACCTACCAACATATTGATCGGGTACTAAAATTGACTCGTATTCGACACTAATGAATATAATCAACCAGTATCGCATATTATGTTAAAATTTCTGAAGCTCTATCTCTAAAGATCAAAGAGCCGAATTACGAAAATTGCAAAATTTTCACGTCATTGAGTTTCGTTTATTCAGCAATAATTTAATAATTTAAAAAAGATTCTAAAAATGATTGCTTCCATGTCGCATTGCTTGCATCTCTTTGTGATGCCTTTCACCATAAACAAAATAAAGCAAACTCTCACGCCATGCCATCGCTCAACCAAACACAAAACCAACTTCCAAGCACCAAACGAAAACCAAGTCCAATGCCGGGCCCCGAATTTCAACCCGGGTTGTCTGGCGTTCCTGTCTTCTTTACGAAAGCAAATTAACTATTGATAAATCAACGGGTGAGCGATCGAAGAAGTCAGGTCAGCAAGCCAGCCGAGCGATGCGTCGATTCTTTTCTAACTTGGCAGAGAAGCCTTTCGAACCCCTCCTTTGATTATGGTAAAAAGCCATGATTGCACGGTTTTGATTGCAAATCCTCAACACTCTTCACATGGGTAGGACCCATCTCCTCGATAAGTTCTGCAATCTGTCACGCCGGATTCGTGCAACCTTTATCTGGCCCCGTTCTCCTATAGCCCGAGGACACCCCCACATGCCTCTAAGCGCAGTCCACCTAGGCCTAATTCCTCTATATTAGTTCGTGTGGGAGTGGCTAAAGATATACTCTCGGAGATGCGAACATGTGGTGTCGGGTTCGATTCTCATCAGGCTCCCATTGACCTCTCAAGATAATACCGTTGGAGCTCAAAAGGCCTATTTGGTAACGGACCAAACAGTAATTAATTATGTTCTTTTATTCCCAAAAAAAAAAAGAACCGAAATTCGTTTAGTAAAGTTTTTGTTTCTGGAAATAGATTTGGAATGGAGTCAAGAATTAGAAAAAAGTTAATTCTTTGTTCGCATGACAACTTAAGAATTAAACCAAAACTATTTTCATTCTCTTTTCTTCTTCTTTTTCTTAAGAAAATGAAAAAAAAAAAGTAATAAAATTATTCAAAAATTAAAAGAAATTTAAGTAAAAAAATTCGAGGGTTGTATCAAATTCTATTCAAAGAATAGAAATTTTGTATAGATATCAAACATCTTAAAATGCTCAGAAACTCGTTCAGAGAACAAAATTTAAAAAAAAAAAAACTATGTGAGATTTTGTGTAAGCCAACTATCTTAAAAGTTTAAGCTGATAAATGTGTGATTTCATATTTAAATATTTTATCACTCCTCCTCATTCTTAGTTAAATCTTTTTTTTTTTTTAGCTAGTACTAAGGATGGACGTATTTAATTTGGGAGGCAAATGAGACCTGAAATTATTCAAACTTAGGACCTCCGATTCTAATACCATGTGAGATTTTGTGGGACTACAATCAATTATTCTAAAAGTTTAAGTTGTTGGATGAATGCGTGATTTAACATTTAAATATTTTATCAAACTATTTCTAAGTAGAAATTATTTTCGAGAGCAAGAATATTTACCAAATGCAGCCGAAACAACTTGAGCCACAAGGAGCGTGATCTCTTGCGAGGCCTCTCGGTCTCGATGCTTGACTATCAACCCCGTCTTTGGGGTTATATGAGGGGCGTAAAAGAGAAGGGAGGAAGTCAATTAGGGGAGCGTGCATGAATGAGGATGGAGATTCATGAGCGGCTGAAAGCGACGGCTCCTTTGGTATCGATCCACCGAAGACCTGCTATGGTCTAGACGGCATGTATATAATAATGAGATGTAGATGTGGATGGGGATGTTTGTATTGAGCAGTCAAAGTAGGGGGGTTTCGCATTATCTGATCCTTTGGGTGCACCTGAGGTTAAAGTCTACGCGACGACGGATTCGCATCCATCTTGGTATCTTTTCCGGGACCCAATGAAGCCTGTGGAATTAGTAAAATTTAGGTCAATTCTTGTGGCGACGCCGAACGCAAACGGTTTCACGTTTGGGCCATATGATCGAGCTTTATCTTATCACGCCCTGCCTGGTGCTGGTCATGTAAGAGAGACACAAGATTGCTCTTCAGTTTTCTCCTTGCTTGGGAAAGATGGGAATTAGAGCAGATATGGCCCGAAAGAGGTAGGAATTAGAGCATGGAAAGATGATGGATTGACATGAACAGAAGCACCAGGCTCTTTTCAGGCCCAATCTCATAATATCTACTGGACCAGGAAGTTGGATCGTATTGAGATTCTGATAAAAACGGGCCATAGAATGAGCAAGCGTGCTTAAAATGGCGGGTGAATTAGTGGATTACAATTGAGCTGAGATGGTTCAATTGTGAGATTGTACAATGCTCTTGGGGGGCCCAAAGCAAAACTAGATCTTCGAATGAATTCTCTGCCGAGATGAGAATAGGTTGTCTTGTGTAAAATCGAAAAATCACTCGAAGTGTGTTTGTCTTGTGGAAAACTTCTTGATAGAGAAAAATGATTTCAAGTCAAGGAAAATGTCCCCCTTTTTTAGATTAAGGAGTTTTATTTTTCTAATTTTAAGTATGAATATTTTCTTTGACCGCAAATGAATTTCCTTTAACTCATTATTTTCAGGAAAACAAACACGTAAAAATTTGAAATTTTTCATAAAGAATTCTTTCACCAAGCAAAAAAAACTGATTGTAAAATTGACTGTGTAAGTCATTGGAAGTGTGAGGATCAATGTCAAGCCACTCAAACAATTATGACTTCTTCAATGTGCTTCTATGCTAAATGATTGGCCATGGGTTGGCTTAATAGTTAAGGCCCAACATGATAGGATGTGTGGTTTACGCTCGTGGCACGGATTAAATTCCTCGGATCGTCTAGTGTGAACAGTTTTGTATCGTTGCCCATTTGGGCTCAAGCCTGCATCTTATTTAGTCCATCGGGTTTCATAACTTCTTGTCATGAAATGAATCTATACCAGTCACGACTATTTGTGGGACACCAAATAGAATCCTTCTCTCGAGCATCAATAATGACAAAAAAGAAATGGACATCAGAATGCGTGCTCCATCAATTTCAAAATGCACTGTAAGTGAACACATGTAAACCACTTTGATATTTCCGACGGGAAAACGACGGGCTTATCTATTGTGGCAAATTAAATTAAAATATAATGTTATTTTTATAACACGAAACGAGTACAATTACAGCTCGATAAATTACGAATAGCCTTCATGGGATTCCCCTCATTGACACCTGTCGTCCCACATCCTCCAACTTAAAAAATATGGTCCTAGAGAAAACAATCGGATCAAGCACAGTTGGTCTTGGGATTGAAGCAAATCCCCCAATATAATAAAGCTAAGCAGTCGAAAGGATGCTTACACCCTAAACAAAGCAACATGGATTCTAATTTGATTGGGCCCTCAAACTAACTGGGGTGTCCGGTCAAATCCTAACCGCGGTTAAGAGAGGGGGATGGAGTGAGTCCAACATCTTTGCTGGCATAACGTGGCAAGTCACATGTCGATTTCGCTCCCCTCATGTGATTTGCTGCACAATGCACATTCTGGGACCTACCTTTTTGCTCCCAAGTGCTGCCCCGGAGAAAATCCACTTCCATTTGGTTTTTAATCTCCATCGTTAGATCGCGAGACCAAAAAAAACAAAAAATCTCTACCTAACTAGGAACTCCATAAGTTTTTTTTTTATATGGTAAGCCACTTTAATATAAAAACTAAGATAAGATGTATGAAATTTCAATTTATTCGACTAAATTATTGATCTTTCAATGGATCATGTCATCGTCTTTGCTTTAGAGATAAAAAGATATCTCGTATCGGAAATTTCAAGTTTACTGTACAAGATGTAATTAAATTGTTGATCTTTCAATTAATTCGATAAAATCCTCGATCTTTCTAAGGAAATGTGATCAAAGTGCAATTAAGGCCCCTTGAGCTAATTTTCACCCGATCAACAGTCTAACCATCTTTATTGATTCGATCTGTCACGAAAACTTGGGGAAACTCCATTTACAATCAATGTTGAGCTTGTGGATTCAAGAGAGATTTAGGAATCACAACTTTTCTCAAACCCTACATTGATGGCTCAAGACGCCACCATCGATGGATCCATAGAGATGAAAGGTTCACAATAACATCCTGAGATTGCTTCCAACGCTACTTAAGCAACAAGTCATTTGATGCCCCATTCGTGGCGTCTCATGCGTTCGATGATTGATGATGCGGCGAAAGATATCGATTCCCGAGTACCCGATAAAACTTTTCGAACACAATTGCCCCTCCCGAGTGGGAGCCACAATCGTACCGTAGCCGTCCGATCAGACAAGATTCCCAAAAGAACAGGGATTATGGATGATGTGCGGATGCAATTCGAGCAAGTAATGATCAGATGGATCCGGATCACCTTAAAATTCGTCGAACGCACCTGTTTTTAAAGAAGAACGGCGAAAACGAATCCGAGCCGTCCGCGGTATCCATCGGACGGCACCGCAAGGACCCCATCATCGGAAAAGGAGGGAAGCGACGCTCGCCGTCGGATCTACCGAAACCGTGCGACGCTTCCCCCCTCCCGCTTCGCTCGCGCGTATATATAAACATTCCTCGGTCGCGCTGCTCCTTATCTTCTGCAATCCACACTCTCAGTCTCACTTCCAGTCGCTCGATCTCCGTCGCCGATCCCCTTCCGATCCCGCCGGATTCCGCCCGCATTTCTCCGGTAAGCCTCATCGCGCTCGCTCTTCGATCGATGCTCCGTCGTGCTTCGTTTTCTCTCGCGTTTTTTTGGGAGGATCGAGTAGGTCTCTTCGTGTTTCGGTCGCCATTGATGAGGTGTTGGTTTGCTCGATCCGAATGCCGTGGCTTGGAAATGCTTCCGATCCGTGTCGATGCGGCGCGCGTGTCGCGGCTGGTTCGAACCGTTGCTGCTGCTGGACTGCGATCTCGCCCCCGAGCAAGCGGCGGGAGCTTCGCTCGATGTTTCGTTGTTTTCTGCATGTGATCTGTCGAAGTCACGGCTCGTGCGTGCTCTCGAGCTGTAGATCCGTCGGCCGGTCTTGATTTTTCGGTCTGCATTTGTTTGGACAGAGTCCGATCTGGCTGCAGGAGCTGCTTGAATCGCGGATTCGTGTTTCTCATGCTAAAGCGAGTTGCATTTTTAAGAATTAGCGATCCCCTGGAGTTTCGTTTTTGCGTAGATGAAGTGAGGTTGTCTTTATCAGGGAAAGAGAACTCTTCGATGATTGAATGCCTAGACAGTCGCGATCTATCTTGCTGTTTGTCATTTCTATGATCTGTTGTGCTTGGGTCAAACACACGACTTAAGTGATTGTTGTCTATATTGCATTCCACTAAGTTAGGTATGGTGACCATTATGAACTTGACTTTGGTCATTGTCCCGTGCCGTTGATGCTGATTTTAGTTTTTAATGTGTGCAGGCAAGATGAGAGAGATCCTTCATATTCAGGGTGGACAATGCGGTAACCAAATTGGATCCAAATTTTGGGAAGTCGTCTGTGACGAGCATGGGATAGATCCGACTGGTCGTTACATTGGGACATCTGAGCTGCAGCTTGAGCGTGTCAATGTCTACTTCAACGAGGCATCTTGCGGTAGATATGTTCCTCGAGCTGTGCTGATGGATCTTGAACCGGGCACCATGGATAGCATTAGAACTGGTCCCTATGGGCAGGTCTTCAGGCCTGATAATTTTGTCTTTGGGCAATCCGGTGCTGGAAATAACTGGGCCAAGGGGCACTATACTGAAGGCGCTGAGCTTATTGATGCAGTTCTTGATGTTGTGAGAAAGGAGGCTGAGAACTGCGACTGTCTTCAAGGTAAAGATTGATTGCTGATTGTGTTGCCCTTAATCATTTGTTCTATGATCATAGACTCCGGTAATTATAAGTTGATAAACTTACATCTGTAGTTAATAAACATTTAAGAGATACTCTAGCTACTCCTTATGGATCACTTCATGCTACATTTGCACGCACCTTATTTCTCGGGGCAAATATCATCATATAATCTCGTTTTACTGTCCTCTACTCTAATTAATGTGGTGATTTCCTTTCTTTTAGGTGGTACTTGACTGATGCAGATAGGGGACTTCAAGTTATAGGAATAACTTAAAAAGAATGTTTTTCATCTACCGTGTGAAGATACCATAACATCGGGTGGTCTTTATGCAGGTTTTCAAGTATGCCATTCACTTGGTGGAGGAACTGGCTCTGGAATGGGCACTTTGCTCATCTCAAAAATCAGGGAGGAATACCCTGATAGGATGTTGTTGACATTCTCTGTGTTCCCTTCTCCTAAGGTTTCTGATACCGTGGTTGAGCCTTACAATGCCACCCTTTCTGTCCATCAACTCGTGGAGAATGCAGATGAATGCATGGTTCTGGACAATGAAGCTTTGTATGATATTTGCTTCCGTACTCTCAAGCTGACAACTCCCAGCTGTAAGTAGACAAGAATTCTTGGCTTTAGATATAGTTTCTTCATGCTCTACTCTATTTGATTTATTTGGTTTACATCTGGCATGCTGAGGTGCTTTTGAAACAGAAAAGTGGCCAAACAATAGAAATTCAGACATGCTGGCACCATTGCAAATTGTCTAGAATCTGGTGTTTACTGTTTTCTATTTGCTTATTGAATTATAGCCTTTTTACAATTCAATAATCATATCGCGAGTTCTTCAGCCTGGTCTGTTCAATTTAAACTAATTAAATAAGAATTGTTTAAGAAGTATGCACTTTATTTCTATCTTCTTGGCCTATAGAATAGTGTTGTATCATTGGGCACTTTACTTCAGACTGCTGTCTCGTGCTCTTGTTGTCCTTTCTGTTGTGGATTACATTTTGTCAATTGATGATTGGCTGAAATCTTGGCTTGGGTTTTTATGCTTTTGTAGTTGGTGATCTGAACCACTTGATCTCTGCAACCATGAGTGGAGTTACTTGTTGCCTCCGTTTCCCGGGTCAACTGAACTCTGACCTGAGGAAACTTGCTGTTAACCTGATTCCCTTCCCTCGCCTGCACTTCTTTATGGTTGGTTTTTCCCCTCTGACGAGTCGCGGTTCCCAGCAGTATCGTGCATTGACAGTGCCAGAACTCACACAACAGATGTGGGATTCCAAGAACATGATGTGCGCTGCTGACCCAAGGCACGGCCGCTACCTTACTGCATCAGCGATGTTCAGGGGCAAGATGAGTACCAAGGAGGTTGATGAGCAAATGATAAATGTACAGAACAAGAACTCTTCCTACTTTGTGGAATGGATTCCTAACAATGTGAAGTCAAGCGTGTGTGACATTCCTCCCAAGGGGCTTTCCATGGCTTCCACATTCATCGGGAATTCAACTTCCATCCAGGAAATGTTTAGGAGGGTGAGCGAGCAGTTCACTGCCATGTTCAGGAGAAAGGCTTTCTTGCACTGGTATACTGGTGAAGGAATGGACGAAATGGAATTCACCGAGGCCGAGAGCAACATGAATGATCTTGTGTCCGAGTATCAGCAATATCAAGATGCGACTGCTGATGAGGAAGGTGAGTATGAGGATGAGGAGGAGGAGGAGATAGCGGATGACATGTGAGAGTTAGCAGCAGGAGTTTAATGGATCCTTGAGTGTTCGTTATTGCGTTATTACGTGCCTGCCGTAGTACGAGGGGATGATTGGACCGGTTGGGAAACCTACTTGCTAATATCGTTTTGGAAGGTCTGAGGTCGGGTGGTGTTCACGATATGTTTCTACCTTTCTATTGTTGGTTCCGAATGTGATGTCCTGTGTCTCTTATGCTACAGACAAGAACATGAATCATATGAATCTATGATATGTTCATCTGCAAGCTCCAATTTTCTCGTCTCTGTGAATCCGTCTCTTATTTTTCGCTCATATCCTTCGGTGATAAAACCACTCTTGTCGCATTTCGGTGTATTTTTTTTTCAAGCCAAACGACTTTTAACTTCGTTCGGATAAAGTGGTAGTCTTCCTTTCTATAATTGAATATAACGCCCTGAATTCCAGACATAAAACACATCGTTAGAGACCCATTTCTTATGACCACAGAAGCAAATTCAGTGGGAGAACGTGGGACGCTCAAGCTTTTCCCTGGGAAAGTGTAACCTAAGAAGTCTGTACTTACATGGTTTAAAGTAAATGAAATACGAGGATAGAACTGTATTCGCATCACATGGCTAAAAAATTGAGGTCCTTATTGATGGCAAATTGCAATGTACAACTTCCAGCAAAGAAATCATCAACATCACCTCCTAAAATACGACTCTAATGATTAACACCTAGTTGTCTTGCATCGTCTTCTGCTAAGACTACAACTATGAACAATGCGACTCTTGCTTGATCCCAAGTCCAAAGTCCTCGATCTCTTTGTGGCAAAATTGTTGGCTATGGACTTTCGGTCTTCAAACGCACGAAACCCGGCTCCGCGAAATCGCCCTCTGTCGATGAGCTTTTGCAGTTCTGGCGCACGGGGGCTTATGACTCGCTGCCATCTCTGGGAGATCACACAAATCCAATGCCTGCACTGTCCGCCGCCTCTTGCCTGTTGAGAAGGGATAATAGAATTATGCCCTGCTGTGTATTAGTTTTATGGAACAACTGACTATATTACGAAATCAATCAACTAACCCGTTTCTACTTTTTGGTAAAGTTCTTGCATCTTCCTCTTGGTGGCTTCATACTTAATGTCCGCCACAACTTCGTTCCAGCCTTTGATCACCTGATTGGACCAAATGAACATGTCAGTTCATGTCATCGGAAGGATACTCGGAAATTAAATTGGCTTTTCTACTTACGTCACTGGCATTTTGTCTTTTGCACCCCGTGATCGATCCGTTTGAGGTTTGCGACCGAAACATTCTCTCCTTCGCCAACTTCCATGGTGCAACCTCGCTTGCTGGGGTTGTCCTCGAGTTAGTATTTGAGGACACATTGGGCTTCCCGGTGCCTGGTCGCTGGTTCACATTTAACTTCCGCTTCCTTTTAGCAAGTGAAGCGGGCTCTTTGAAGTCGTATTTCTCCTGTGGCGGTTCCCCGATGTTCTGGTTCTTGACGGAAGATGTTGTTCCGTCTTCAACTTTGTGAGGATCTACAAAAGGAATTCAAGCACCCAGTTAAGAAAACTGGGCATGTTGGGCCTCCAGATAAAGAAGAAGAAGGTTTGTGCAGTAAATAAATACCAGCAGCATCCCCTGTTCGGCAACAAAACTCTTCTACCAAAGCCTTCCATCCCCTGCAAAGAAAAGAATCGTGCACTTAGTAATAATGTGGGCAAATTGGACAGATAAATTCTACGAGATAACCTTATCCTATACTATAAACAGGACACTTTGCAAAACGAATGGATCACTTCATACATAGTAATGTTGTGGGCAAGCAGAGCAATCTGTTTCGACCCGCAATTCCTTCGGAGGTTGTTGACGCTTACCCCGATCTTAGTTTTCTACGAGAAGTCAGAGAAATTAAATGATCAAGATACAGACGGTTGATGCAAAAAGAATGTACCATTCCATATAGAACTTCAATCAAACCTCCAATATATCCACAGTGATGCTCATCGACTGGAGTCTTCTCAGTGATTCATGCAACGCGGAATCAGACTGCCACACCAAGAAACAGAACGAAGTAAGATAGCATGGCACCACAGAAGATCTCAAGAACGAATAGGACTCAAAACACTTTGAAGGGTTTAGTGACACATTTATTTCCAAAAACTATAAATCAAGATCAATGGGTATAGATTGGGACAAGAAACAGAAATTCGCCGGCGATGAACAAAATTCAGAGTCGAGAGACACTGACCTCATGTCGACTATTGTCCAAAACCCGCTTGATCCTTAGAACTTCGCGAACGACTTGAGAGGTCCATTCGATATCATCGCTGAATGTCTCAGCTTCACCATGACTGCAGTTTATGCTCACCATATCGTGCGCCGCATTACCCACGTGGCCATTCGCCTTGTTTTCTTTACTCGTGGTGGCGCAATCACCTCCGGCCCGAGCAGCCTCGCGCGAGAAAAGCCGCTCCGCGATACGGCCTCTTCGTGACAGAAAATCTTTCGGGAAATCGAGCGCGGCGATCGTGATCGCCTTGTCTATGAACTCGAAGATGTCGGTGTCCGTCGTCCTGAAGAATTCTCTCCACACATCGAGCGACTCCCCCATCGTGGAAACAATCCAACAGTAAATCACTTACGGCGCTTGAACAACTGCGAGATAAATTTCCTTCTTTTAACAACCGAATCGATGGAACTGAACAACCCGTTTCAAAACAGAAGCAGAACCATCGGCAGAACAAACGGAGGAAGAGAATGGGCGAGAAAATCAGCGACTAACCTGGAGAGAAATGCTGCAGCTCTGCTATGTCAGAACAGGGTAGCGTTTTGAGTGTCGCAGCAGAGCAGAAAAGGAGGGAATTTAAATGACTTCTTCTTTCCTATCTTAGATCAGAACAGAGCTAAGCCATCTCCACCGTTGGATTTCAATGATCATAAAAGGAAATAACAACTAACGGGTCATTTGAGATCCGAACCGCCTCTCTCCTTCTTCCAATTGGAGTAATTATTTTTGATAAGTTTAGTTAATTTGAATTAAATTAAATGTCGCTTGAATCTAATTTGTGAAATATACCTTTTGCTGTTTTGGGGTTTACCTAACCCATGGAAAACTAATTAAAAGCAATGTCTAAAAATCATTGAATTTATATATATCAATATCCAACATTATATTCTAACTTACCTTTCTATATGAAAAAGTAATAATCACACGGAAAAGTTATAAACAAGTTTCATATAGCTTTTGAGTTACTTTTAACCCAGATATCTTCTTAGAGATATGACCAAATTGATAGTGAGCATTATTTTTGCACCAGAGATAATTACTAACCAATATGAAAAAAAATGAAAACTCACCTTATATATTTACAAAATGACAAACCATGTTTAAAAGTTGTTAATTTATGGGAGTTTACTAAAAAGGCGAGAAAAGGTCGATAAGGGTCTACCGAAAAAATTAATATTAGCATGAGAAGAATTAATCCAAAAAAGATTATTCAAGTTATTATTTTGTATGAATAAGTATAATCTATTTGGAACTGACATAGCACAATCCACATTGCTCCTAATTCTTTAAGAAGCTAACTTTCATCAAATTTTAAATTATATATATTATAGATCTCTTCCCTATCTTCATCTATCGAATATTGTTAAAACTTTTTATGGAATTAAAATTTATTTGAAACCGACCACACATATCCACATTTATCTTAGTTTTTCAATAAGCTAAATTTCATTGAAGTAAATATATATATATATATATATATATATATATATATATTATAGATCTCTTCCCTATCTTCATCTATCGAATATATCCACATTTATCTTAGTTTTTCAATAAGCTAAATTTCATTGAAGTAAATATATTTTCATGTCGCGATAATTTTAGAAACTTAAATGGGATTCTTTACCCCAAATTTGTTGGCCTCAAAAATTTACTTGTAAAAGCCAGATAGAAGCTGTTATCCTCTAGCTTTTGCCTTTCAGGAGAAAACATACTTAATAGTAATTACTTTACTCCATGATATCAATTTTTCTTTTTTCATAAAAACCATCAAGAGTTCATAACTTATAATTTTTAGAACAATACTTTACAAAAGAGAACTAGAAACTTCTCTAAGGTTATTTTAGGGAAAAATTATCCAATTAGTCATGAATTTATTGAATGGATGCTAATTTAGTCCTGTACCTTCAATATTGCTAGTTTAATCCTAAACCTTGGCCTAAAATTCCAAAGTCAAATTTTGTAGGAAATTGCCGATGTGGCAATTCAATAATTGCTATCCATCTTACGTAACATACCGTGATTTCTTCGAAAATTAATTCGGATGACTATTTTGGAATTCCGTGCAAAGATTTAGGACTAAATTGGTAAGATTGAATATTTTAGGGCTATGCATAATAGGGTTAGAATTGATCCCCATTACTTTGGTTGGTTGAAAGATATTAATAGGATAAAACGATGAGACTAAAGTTGCCTTGGGCTACGAGTCGGTTGATTCCGCATCTATTTCTGAAAATATTATTCCAATCTGAAAAATGTATCATCATAATTTTGAATTTAATTTGGTCGTAATCCTATGCGGTCGATACTGATTTTAGTTTGTAGTGAATATAGGAAAGACGAGAGAGATCCTTCATGTTCAAGGTGGTGGACAATGTGGTAACCAAATTGGTCGGTTACCAGATTGGATCCGAGTTTTGTGAAGTCGTCTGTGATGAACATGGGATCCAACTAGTGGGTAAATCGGGACATCTGATCTGCAGTGTAAGTATCTACTACAATGAGGCATCTCGTGGTGGATTTGTTCCTCGAGCTGTGCTGATGGATCATGAATTACGCACCATGGTTACCATTCGAACAGGTTCCTATGGGAAGATCTTCTGGCCTGGTAATATTGTATATGGGTAATCTGCTGCTGGTGATGACTGGGCCAGGGGGCACTATAATGAAGCCACTGGGCTTATTAAAGCGGTTCCTGGTGTTGTGAGTGTTAGAAAAATATAAATTCGAATTGGATAAAGCAATGAAATCGGATTTTTAGAGTATTTAAGTTGGATTTTGAGGTGTGATATCACTTTATTTGTCTTACAATATCGTTAATAGTCACCGGCAAATTTAATTCAGGACATAATAAAATCTCAAATGAGAATATTTTTCCAGGGTCTTTCAAATATATTTTTCAAAAGAAAACGAAAAACGGAAGAAGAAGATTATGAAAATACTTGACAGTTCTGCAAAGAATTGAAACAAATGTTGAATAAATACATTTGAACGAATACAACCAAGATGAAAAAGTTATTTCAGAATAAAAACAACCTTTTAAAGGCTGTAAGAGTGCCAGATAACTCTCAGGCGAAAATAATAAATTCGAAATTAAATAATTAAAAATTAACCGTGACTCTATTATGAACAATCACACTATTTTAATAGGACACAATAGTTCTTTTATAATGAACATTGATTAGCGCTAAATCTCGTCCATGTGCACATTCACATTCTTTTCGATGTGGAACAAGGCACCTCTTTGTTTGTCTACGAAGTGAGAAAGGAGGCCGAAGTCTACGATTTTCTTCAAGATAAAGATCGATTGCGTTGTACTTGATTATTTGTTCTAGGTTGGTAGCCTCCAGTAACCACGAGTTGATAAAATTACTTCTGTAGCTAAAAAACCTTTAAGAGACACCATAGCTCCTCCTTATGGATCGCTTAATTTTACATTTGCATGAACCTTTTTTCTTGGGAATAATTTCATTCTACAGTCCTCTACGCCGTTTAGTGTGTTGATTTCCTCTCTTCTAGTTGGTCCATGACTGACGCAGATAGGGCACTTCAAGTTATAGGAATAACTTCAGAAGTAAGTTGTATCTACTGCATGGAGATGCCACAACTTTGTCCGGTCTTTCTGAAGGTTTCCAAGTATGCCTCTCTTGGTGGAGGAACTGGCTCGTCATTGATGCATGAGCGCTTGTTATTGCGTTATACGCGTCTGCCGCAGTATCGGGGGATGATTGGAACGGTTGATCCTAATCTCAACTTTGGGAATAGAACTTGCTAATATCTGTTGCTAGGTGAGATTCGGAAGGTCCAACTTCGGGTGATGTTGGCGGTATCTTTTTACCTTAATATTTATCCAGATGCGTTGTCCGTTTCTTTTATGCTGCACACAACAACATTTCATGTCAACGTCTCTTATGTTCATCTGCAACAACGTTTTATGCTCGTCTTTGTAACGTTACTCTGTTGTTTTTTCCCCTCTCTCAGGAAGAAACTCCTTCGATGATAAAACCACTTGTAACTTACATGCCAAACTAATTTTAACTTCATTCAGAGAAAGCGGTCGTCTCCCATGTTATAATTGAATTTAACGAGCTAAATTCTAGAGACACAAAGCACATCTGATTCATTAGTCATCCATTTCTTATGGCCACAGAAGCAATTCGTAGTAGGAGAACGTGAGACAGCCAAGCCGTAAAAGCAAACTAGGTTCTTATAGCTGAGCAATTAAAGTCTTGATTACAGGTTGCTACATACAATTTCCGGCAGAGAACACATCAACATTACCTCCTAGAATAGAACTCTAATGATTAGCTCCCAGTGCTTTTAATTGCCTTCAACTAAGAAGAAAACTATAAACTATAGAACTCTTGCTTGATTACCAGTCGAGTAACTTCGGTCTCCCTGTGCAAAATTGTTGGCTCTGTACTTTTGGTCTTCAGAAGGATGATACCAGGCTCTGCGAAAGCACCCTCTGCCGATGAGCTTTCCTAGTTGTTGTGCACGGAGCCTTAAGACTCGTTGCCATCTTTGGGAGATCACATAGATCCAATACCCGCACCGTCCGACGCCTTTTGTCTGTCGAAAAGAAATAACGGAATTAGTGCTTGCTGCGTAATAGGTCCAAGAAACAGCTGACTATATAGTATGAAATCAATCTAATAACCTGTTTCTGCTTTTTGATGAAGTTCTTGCGTCTTCCTCTCGCTGGATTCAAACCCCACCTCTGCTAGGACTTTGTTGGAGCATTTGATCTTTCGAATGAACCAAATGAACAAGTCAGTTCCTTCGATTGAAAGGATACTTGGAAATCAAATTTGTTATTCCACGTACATTCTGTCGACTGGCAAGTGGTCTTTTGCCCCCTGTGACAGATTCATTTGACTTTTGCGACCGAAGCATTCTCTCCTTCTCAAACTTCCGCGACGCAATCTCGCTTGGTGGGATTGCTCTTGGGTCAGCGTTTGAGGACATATTGGGCTTCACAATGCCTTGGTGCTGGTTTACATTCAGCCTCCGCTTCCTGTCAGCTAGTGAACCTGCCTGGCTGAAGTCGTACTGTTCTTGTCCTGGTTTCCTGATGTTCTTCTGGTTCTTGATGGAAGATGTCGTTCTGTCTCCGACGTTGCAAGGATCTATAAAAGAATTCAAGCACAAGGTTAAAAAAAACTCGGCGCATGGGGGCTCAAAGAGCAAGGATGTTTCTGCAGTAAATTAATACCAGCAACATCCTCTGTGCTGCGGCATATCTCTTCGACCATAGCCTTCCATCTCCTGCCAAGAAAAGAATCAAGCAGTTAGTATGAAACCATCGTGCTCTTGCAGGACCAGGTTCGACAGGAAAATTTTATGGAAAAATGACCTTAGCCTATGCTATAAACCAGAAACTATGCAAAAAAACAGGCGTTTCACTCCGTACATAGTAATGTCGTGGGCAAGCTGAGCAATCAGCTTTGATCCGCAGTTCCTTCGGAGACTGTTGACACTTATCCCGATCTTAGTTTTCTGTGAGAAATTGGACAAATTAAATTACCAAGTGTTGATGCAGAAAGCATATACCACTCCCTATAGAATTTCAATCGAACCTTCAATGTATTTATAGTGATGGTCATAGACCGGAGTCTTCTCAACGAATCAAGCAGCGCGGACTCAGACTGTTATACCAAGAAAGGATACTAAGTTAGATTGCATGCTCTCCAGAAGATCTCAAGAAGCCATTTATATATCCACAAACTTATCTCCAAGAACCATTGACATCCGAAAACAATGGGTAAAGAATGGACGAGAAACAGAAATAAGCCATGGATGGACCAGATTCAGAGTTAGGACACTGACCTCATGTCGGCTATTGTCCAAAACCTGCTTGATCCTTAGAACTTCACAGACAACTAGAGAGGGCTCTTCGATATTGTTGCCGAATGCCTCGGCTTCTCCATGACCGTACTTTGTGCTGCCCCCACTGCTCGCAGCATTACCCGTGTCGCCGTTCGCCTTGCTTTCTTTACTCGTGGCTGCACAGTCACCTCCATCGCGAGCTGTCTCGCACGAGAACAGCTGCTCTGCAATACGGCCTCTTTGAGACAGAAAATCTCGGGGGCGATCAAGCACGGCGATCGTGATGGCCTTGTCGATGAACTCAAAGACGTCGGTCTCCGTCGTCCTGAAGAATTCTCTCCAGGCATCGAGCGACTCCCCCATCGCTGAAATGATTGAAGAGGAAATCGCTTAAGGAACGTCAAGAAACTGCTATCAACTGAATCGATCATAATGAAATAACCGTTTTGAATCAGTGGAAGTACCATCGGAATCAGTAAGAAAATAGTTACTAACCTGGAGAGATGTTGGAACGGAGTAGCTTCTGGCCGAAGTACTCCGTGGGAATGTAATGTTGTGCTAAGTATCTTTCATACCAGAAATTGATTTGTAAGTCGACGTAACATAACTTGAGGCGAAATGCGACCACCTTTGTTAAGGCATTAAAGGTCCCGACCGAAGCCATACCCATTCCCACCGTTGGATTTCAAAGATTATAATTCCGGTCGTCTGAGATCAGAACCTTGTCTCTTCTTCTGCTATCCAATGAGATGCAACCGCAATCCATCCGACCACTTTTTGCTAACCCATTTAACGAATTCAAGAAAGAGGGTGTGGACTATGGATTGCTGTAATTACTGACAATGAGGTTTAAATTAAATGAAAAGTTGCCCGAATCTGATTTTTTTGAAAAATTATAATTTTTGATTTGGGAAAACTTATTAGTAATCAACTTGCTGGTTCTCACTTTTCCAATGTAGTTGTAACCGTCTACAAGTTACGGGAAGTCATATGGAAAGGTCATAAGCAAATTGTTGATTGTTTTATAATTTACTTCAAAACTAGATGAGTTATTAGAATATGACCAAATTTCGAGTCATTGACGGAAGTTACTTTCGCAATATAGATAATTTCTATTTAATATAAAAAAAATGGAAATTTACTTTATTATACACGGATTACGTAACTATCTTTAGAAGGTACTAACTAATTTGTGGTAGCCTAATTTTAACCTTAAGAATTCACTAAAAAGGCAGCAAAATAAGGTTGTACCGCAAAACATTTGACATTGGCATGAGAAAAATAAATGGGAAAAAATGATTATTCAGATTTTTATTTTGTATAAATGGTCACAATTTATTTGGACCCGACATAAGATCTCCCTTTCTCCTACTTTTTCTAGTTACTAACTCTCATCAAATTTTAAATATATTTTAATGATCTTATTTTTATTTTATCTAGTAAAATCTTTTAAAAAGAATTATGGGATTAGAATTTATTTGGAACCGACCAAGCATATCCACATTTATCAACCTCAAATTAGTGATATTTTCTTGTGGTGAAAGATTTGAAACTATTTATGGTATTCTTTACCCTTAATTTATGCTTATTACTTTGGGCGTTTATCTCCCCTCTTTCTGTAATTATTTTGGTTTGTTGAAAGATATTAGCGGGATAAAATGATGAGAATAGGACTGCCTTCCGTTGTGAATAAGTCGATTCTCGATTATATATCTAAAATAAATCGCAAGAAAAATTTCTCAAGATATTTTGATCTGATAATGTAACGTGTCTTTTTTTTTTTTTTTGGTATTCCATGATGAATAATATATTATGATAGTTAAATAATAATTCAAACTAGATTTTGTGCTCTACAAACCATCATAAATAATAACGTGTAAGAATATGTGATTATCTTCAAATGTAATCTTTTGATTTAAAGCTGGGAGTGACAAATATCTACTTATGTATAGCATTCATAACATGTACTCAAAACTGAGATATATTTTCTGTAAGTTATGGATCTTACTAAAACATTCACAATAAAAGGTACTTTACTTAAATTTTTAAATGTTTCACTTAATGTTCATGCAATTTGTTTGATTCCAATTCATGATTCGACTATTTGAGCTTCTGATAGACAATTCGTGTTCAGATTAAAAATTATGTCGTTCAGAAATTGAGATTTCTTTATTACAAGCAATATCTTTATAACAAGAGTGGTCCTAGCCGGTTAGTAAAGTGAAACACAAAAGAGTTGCTTTTTTGTTTGAGCTCCCAAAGTTATGTTGACTTTTAAGCCCCGTTATTTTATTTTATTTTTTGAAAAGGCACGAAACCGTTGGTCACTCCACCAAATGATAATAAATTAAATTATCTAAAAATAAAAACATTTAATTTGAAAGAGTGATGTCACATCAATGTACCAGCTAATATTATCATCTCATCCCATGACAAATTATGTTATATTTACATAGAATCGATTGAGCTCCCGAGTCATCACTTCTTTTGTGTAGAATGTCCACAACAATGCACAAGTCGTCGCGCGTGCTGGACAGCAGAACACAAATGAGTAATTTGTCTACATTTACTGAAGAAAAAGAAATAAAACTAGAAGATATAAATTTTTAATTGGATATTAGGGGTAAAAGAAGTTGACCGAGGGGTCACTTCTATGAAAATCAATGAGCGTAAGCTGGAGAATTCAAATGAAACCCGGCATAGCATCCCCGTGTAAGTACAACAACAATCCACGTATGGGCGTTCTCGGGGACAAAAGTCAAGCTAGTCAGTGCTCAGCTGGTTTGCAAAAGGATACGGGCAGTCCCAGTTATTCCTAAAAGATCACCAGAACAGGCATCCAGTCATGACATACACACAAATTTCAGCCATATTCATGCATTTGTCGACATGTTTGCAGATCATTGCAGCGACAAGTATAATCATACCAATTATTGACACTTTTCGAGAACTTTTCTATCGTGTCTGACACTTCAACACGTGTTTGACACGTAGTCAATAGGTGTCAGAAAATTCGATAACACAATAGTCCATAATTTCAACACGCAATTCTAACGCACACTAGGTCGATTTTAAATATTTTCAATAAATGATATGTCAAAATATAAATATGTAAAAAAAAAGGAATAATAAAGGATGAAAGAAGAAAAACTTAATTTTCTTTTCTCTTCTGACTTTCATTTCATGGGACTAAGAATCTAAATTCATTCCAATCTCTTTTTATTATTTATTTGTTTATTTGTGAATTTGAAATAATTTATTATGTATTTATAAAAATATATATTTAATATATAATATGTTATAATTCTCTATTTTTTTGAAAAATAATGTGCGTGTTGCGTTGCATATGTTGTGTTGGTGTTGTGCTGCTTAGGCCATAACTACGTCATCCATGTCTATCTTCTTGGGTCGTGGAATAGTCTTGTATTGGGCACTTTTCTTTATACTACCCTCTCATCCTTTTGTTGTTCTTTCTGTCGTGTACTACATATTTGTCAATTGATGATTGTCTGAAACTTTGGCTTGGTTTTTGGCACTTTTGTAGCTGGCGATCTGAACCACTCAATCTCTGCAACCATGAGTGGATCACACCTGTTGCTGCCTTTTCCCTGGTCAACTGAACTGGCTCCTGAGGAAACTTGCTGTTGACCTGATTCCTTCCCTCGCATGCACTTCTTTATGGTTGGCTTTGCTCCTCTGACCTCCGAGGGCTCCCAACAGTACCGCGCATTGACAGCGCCGGAACTCACAGAACCTTCAATATGTCCACAGTGATAATTATCGACCGGAGTCTTCTCAATGATTCATGCAGCGTGAAATCAGACCGCCATACCAACAACTTGAGAGGTCTGTTCGATATCATCGCTGAATGCTTCAGCTTCTCCATGACTGTAGTTCATGCTCTCCGTATCATGCACATTATTACCCGTGCCGCCGTTCGCCTTGCTTTCTTTACTCGCGCAATCAATGCCCTCCAGAGTTGTCTTGCAAGAGTACAGTCGCTTCGCGAAATGGCCTTTCGTGACAGAAAATCTTTCATGAAATTAGCTTGTCAATGAACTTGAAAACCTTTTCTTCTTATTATTACTTTTTTTTTTTGGTCGGGAAGATGAATGTACATGAAAAAGGTATTGAATAGAAAACACAAGATTCTTTGAATACGATAAAACGATTTATGAACGAATTATTCACTATACAACTAAAATATTCATTCTGCAGAACTAGCGATAAAAATCAAACGCTTACGGCCAAAAAGATACATATATACATTCGAGTTTCATCTGAACATTAGCGTAACAGACATGCTGATGAGGGCCCACCGCTCCCCTTAGTCACTATGTGCTTGATGTGATTTTTATATGAAATGCGTGCATCGATAAACCACACCTGTTTCCAGATTAAAATATTTTTTTCGTCTAAAAACTAACATAAATTCAGTCTACCACAAATAGGATGAGTTGAGATGAATTGCATCTAAGTAAAAATATGCCTATGTCGATTGCATAGTACCGAAAAAAAATAATCATATTGGTAGCAATGATGCCCCCCCCTTTTTTTTTCCTTGATATAATATTCCATGCATTTATATATTATAATCCTCGGTCGCCTAAATGAAATGCCTCACGTCTCTTGTACTGGACTACATCCTTGTCCCTTTCCCTTGTACATGTCGATGACCGCAACTTCTAAGAACCTCTCTGCGACCCTTCAAACTTGGCGGCTAGCAAACTAAAGTTTAAGATCATTTTCAAGAAAACATGCGTTCCCTTTGTGTCTTTCTTTTTCATCAAGGACTGCGGTGAAGACGAGGGACTCCGAGATGTTTTTACTTGTGACCTCATGATATGGTGCATACCTCTATTCTGCTTCGATGCTTAGCGAAATTCCTGTTGGTAGCTGTATATGCGACTTGAATTCGATCTGATCGGTGGACTGATGCTTCATTTATGTGTGCAAGTTTTGACTGGTTAATACTAAGTAAAGAAAGCCACTGAACAGGCTTGTAGACCTGTATATTAAGCAATGTAGTTGGGTTGGGATCTACATATAGTACAGCAGAAATGCGTCCACTTTGTTGTTGGTCCCAGGTGAACTTATGGCAAACAGTGAAGTCTAATTGAGTATATTAAACAACCAAATCTATTTTGTTTCTTCTTCTTGGCCTTGCCTTTCACTGTTCGTCGTAAATGGTGGCGCGAAGATTCCTCTTGGCGGCATTAGACTGAACACGGCAGTCGTTTTCAAGAACGCATCTCATTTTGATTTATATTCGAGAGATCCCAACTCGAGTACACTGCTCAAAACACCAAAGCGAGATCATGGCTAAGTTAAAGATCATAGTCTCTGCGACGAGCTTCTTCTGCACAAGAATCGAGTGGGCTCTAAAACTGAAGGGCCTCGAGTACGAGCTCACTGTTGAAGACTGGTTCAAGGGGAAGACCGAATTGCTTTTGAAGTCGAACCCGGTGCACAAGAAGGTCCCCGTGCTGTTGGACGATGGGGTCGTGATTGCAGAGTCCAAAGTGATTCTGGAGTACATCGATGAGAAGTGGAAGGGAGGTGATTTTTATCCGTTGTTGCCTCAAGAAGCTTATGAGAGAGCTCAAGCTCGTTTCTGGGCTCAGTTTGCTGATGACAAGGTGACCCTTGACTTTTTCCCCCAAATTTGGCTTTTCGTCTGTGTCTGTTGTTTTGTACGTTACGAGGAGTATGAGTTTTCTGTTGAATGTTCACTTCTTCGCCCCCAAAGTTGATTATTAGCAGGCTGAAAATGAATTGCCGTGCCGATGATTGGAGTCTAGTTCAAGCTTGTTGCTGAATTGGCTCTGACTTTCCGT
The DNA here is from genome assembly GCA_017140595.1 of Eucalyptus curtisii. Classification (NCBI taxonomy): domain Eukaryota; kingdom Viridiplantae; phylum Streptophyta; class Magnoliopsida; order Myrtales; family Myrtaceae; genus Eucalyptus; species Eucalyptus curtisii. Next base: position 33,875,424 of record CM029498.1, read on the forward strand.
TAGATACTTCAATTGATTGTTCACTAGAAAAGCACAAAATCCATGCGAAAAGATTCTTCAAGTCAATAAGCGCATGTTCTTCTGTTTAAGCAAATTTCCAATTGCCCTGTGAGTTTATTCTGTGGATGCTTATCTTGCGTATTCACACTTGCTGGATGCATCAGAGAGAGAGAGAGAGAGAGAGAGAGAGAGAGAGAACAATATGAAGTAGAGCCATATTAAAGTAACAGCGTGATGTTGGAGCGGCATGTTAGCTTCCCTTGAATCCCCAGATTCCATCTATGGATACACAACACATATCAAGCTAAATGCCAGCTCTGAATGGCAATCTAATGGCAGAATCGATACCATTGAATATGGACGAAGCTCTTTGTAATTGGGATTTCTTGTTTATATATGCTGGGACAACCAAAAATGCTATCTTACAAGGTTTTCTGATGAAACCGTGTCTGCAACTGAGAAAATTCCATTGAAAAGAACGAAACCTTAAATTCAATCGATGTAGAAAGTCGACCTAGAGCTGGCTTTGCCAAGGGGATGCCCACCCATATACCAAGAGAGTCAATGTTACTAAATACTCTCGACAGTTGGAGGTCTTCTTGTCTGTCTATAGGTCGGATTTTCTTCTGGCACCCTTATATATAATTCACATTCTTCAGAAACGCAGGACTTTGTATCAGCATGTTTGTGGCTACAGCAGAATAAATTTCCCATTTGAGTCAAATAATTCCTCCTGATGACAAGCTTGCTTATGCATGTCACTGTGAACAGGGTGTCTTCGGTACTTTTGAAGCTTGTCTGGCCGAAGATGCTGAGGAAAAGGAGAAAGCAGTGGAGACTGTATTAGAGTCTTTCACTTATCTTGAGAAGCAGATTGAAGGCAAGAAGTTTTTTGCGGGAGACAAGATAGGCTATTTGGATCTTGTCGCTGGTTGGATCCCACATTGGCTCAGCGTCATGGAAGAAACAGGGGGCATCAAGATATTTGATGCTCAGAGGTTCCCATCCCTTCATGAGTGGGGACAAAACTTCATCGAAATTCCGCTGATTAAGGAATGTCTTCCACCTAGAGATGTGCTGGTTAACCATTATATTCGTCGCCTGAGCTCCGTGCGTTCCTTAAAACCGAACAAGCCATAGAATAAACCCTTCGTTTAGATTGAGGAATGCGTTGCTTGTGTTTTTCTCCCCTGGTTTCCTCTGTTATATCTGTAACCGTCTGATATGGTGCAATAATATACGTACGATCATCTTTCTCTTGGGAGATTATAAGTAAATTCAATATTATTCCTAGGATCACCGTTCCCTGTGTAAGCTTCCAGTGATTGAATGGGTTTGAATCAAAAGGTGTATGGACCTCTAGGCTATGACATCTAACTCTGGATCAGGAGTTCATCAAGCAAGGAGCTTTACCTTGGGAATGCACTACCTCTCCCTGCTTCTGACGGTCTAACATTGAAGCCAAGCAAGGAGCTTTACCTTGGGAATGCACTACCTCTCCCTGCTTCTGACGGTCTAACATTGAAGCCATGGCTTCGACTTGGTTTCGTAAGATTGGTAAGTTCATTTTGTGCAGATGTATCACTATCAAAAGTCCCGGTGTGATGCGAAGGTTGAATTAGTACTTGAATGAAAAAAGAAGAAGATTGAATCAATTCTCGTGTGGTGTCATTGAATTTGCTATGACTTAAAGATTGTCGATGCGATGAAATAGATTATGTGGCTCCAATGTTCAAACTCAGATGCTTGCCACACTTACAGCATATAAAGCACTTGAATTGAGGGTTTTTGTTCATGTCAAAGTGCAATGGGGAGATACTTAGATATCCTAGATAACTATTTGCTGCTCTAAGTAAGTGAAGCACTTCTCTGTCTTTTGTTTTGATTCTCCATGTCAAACCAACCTGCCCTCCTTTCATTACAATCCGTTGATATTGATATCAGCTAAAACTGCACCATGTTCTTGGAGTTTTCATCTTGAAGATTATCCAACCTTTATCTCAACGATAATAGATAGACCAATCATCGAATCATTACGAACTCTATTGACTATCGGGTTAGAAAGTTCACCTGCTTAAATCAATCTGCTTGTAAAATTCAATAACTAACCGTCCGTTGGAGCTACACAAACATGATGCTGCCTTTCACAAGCTCGAAAATGGATGACTCTTCATGCTTTCAAGTCAGCGAGTGAAAAAAGATCATAGTATCTCATTCCTGAATTGTTCTTTCAGTAGTCCCTCACTAGCGGCTCTCCAATGCGAAGTTAACTCTTGGACTGTTGCAGGATTTCCTTCTGCGGTGTCTATAGGCAGCTCCACCATTTTCTCCACACAAAAGGAACCATTCCCCTCCTCTGATCCTTGTACTTCTGCAGGAGATGCAAAATACACCGGCATGTAAAACTCTGTCCACTCTTCATCACTTTTTGTTCCCTTCATAGAACCAGGAAATGGAAAAGGCAAGTCGGCTTCGTGAAGTAATGGTTCTCAGGTTAGACGACCGAACTATTCCGGAAAGAAAGATTTTCCCTTACCCACAAAAAACATAGAACAATTCTGAAGCCAACAAATGAGGTATGTTTATGTGTAATGATCCAGTTTTCAAGGCAAAATGTTGCAAGTGTAGGGAATATCGGATTCCCAAAAACCGGATTCGACACTAAATTGAAACCCTAAAACAAGTGCGGAAGACGAGCCCGGGAAAATCACATGTATCACCGATCCTAAGGCACATCACAGAATCAAACGTACCTTGTTAGCCACAGATTAAACACCGACGCTGATATGAGGAAGAAAAACTGATCCCGTTCGATCCGATGACGTCAATTCACCTTGAAGGGAAGAGAGTGCCGTCTCTTTTGTTACTGTTTTTTCTTTTGGAGGGAGAGAGGGAGGAGGAACGTACGTACTGTCAAAATGTGTGTTTCTCCCTCTCTTTTCCCCCTTAAATACGTCCTCTCCAAAGGACGTGTCCCTTCGGTAAAAGACATTCCCCCAAAAGTTACAACCCTTCAACATATTCCTTCATCCATGGGCCCTAATCTTGTGGGCTAGGCTTTTAGGCCCAACATGGGCGGACGGGCCAACTTAGACCCATCACATTAATTAATAAATAAAACCATCATCTCCCACTCGCACATGGTGGGCCGAACATGATCTTCTTTACCTCTCTTCAACATTCATACCTGGTGAATAATCCATGCGACCAAAGATACTTTGAGAGCTCGTTGCCATACATCCGTTAGGAATATATAGCAGCTCATAATGTGCATCACACTCGAGTAGATTTAGTATGCGTACCTAGAATTTATATCGATCTCTTGATATCTTTTAAACAATGATATATATCTCTTGATATCTTTTAAACAATGATATATATATATTGTATTCACAATTATGATTATCCCAAAGACAGTCATAATTGGTCGACCAGTGAATACAAAACTACAATGTGATTCTCCAAATTCGATCTTCCTCTTTCCTTCAAACTCTCAATTTCAGTTCAGGTTGCTTTTCTAGAAATGTCTCATTAGATCGAATCAACTCATGACCATTGGCAATATCTTAAGATAGCAAACACTAAATAGAAATATTGAGAATAAGTAAAAGTCATGAGGGCACTTAAATTGAGGAACTCTTTTCCTCAAGAGTCTCACACGGCATAAAAGTTGAAATCAAACTTTTGCCACTCTTATCGGTCGTCTCATGCATACGTAGTATGAAATACGTATTACGGTATTAACTCATTTCCCATGGAGCGTATGTCTACACCTTCAATACCGTACAGATGATAGTTCAGACATACTCAATATCTAACTTGAGTTCACGTATCTACTCATTCACAAAATTCATTAGAACTCACATCTGGCATCTTAGACAGATAAAGTAAAATATGTGGGGTATTTTACTTTCGGACATAGTACATATCATGTCCTCATCTTAACACTTAGTTAAGGCGACATATATATTTTAAGCTTGAGCTCTCGATTATTACCTAGATAATAAGCTTAAAAACCATCTCATCTCTATTTATCACATAGTAAATAGAGGCGATTACCCATGTGAGTGGGCTAATCTTATATATGTTCGACATACTTTCTCAACTTAATGTAATGCACTGAGCATTAAGATGCATAAATGTCAAACAAAGATTCATAGGCATTAATAATGAAAAACACAAGTTCATAAATGTGAACAACTCAGGGAAATTACAATATCCAATACATCAGACTCTACGCAATCTTAGAGATTTTACATGACCACAAAACACATCTCTAGGTATTGGCTTTGTCATAGGATCTGCTACCATTCTATGCGTAGATATGTATTGTAAGTTCACATCTTTTCGTGCAACCATATCCTTGACAAAATTATACTTGGTATCTATATGTTTGGTCTTGTCATGATATTTTGGATCTTTGGTGTACGCTATAGCTGCTTGACTATCACAGTTAACCAATAATGGATTTGCAGCTTTCTCAATAACGCCTAAATGATCCAAAAATCTCTTAAGCCAAACTACTTCTTGTACCGCTGCTGATAATGCCACGAACTCAGCTTCCATCGTGGACAAGGCTATACACGTTTGCTTTTTACTGCTCCATGATATGGCGCCATTGTTCAGTAAGAAAGCAAATCCAGAGGTAGATTTACTTTCTTCTAAATCTCCTCCCCAATCAGCATCTGAAAAGCCTTCAAGTCGCAGATCCTTTCCTTGGTAATTCAACTTGTAATCAACAGTTCCCTTCAGATACCTCAGTATTCTTTTAACAGCTATCCAATGTGCTTGACCTGGATTGGATTAGTATCTACTCACCATTCCAACTGCAAAACATATGTCAGGTCTTGTACACATCATAACGTACATTAGGCTTCCTACAACACTAGCATAAGGAACATGTTTCATTTGTTCCTTCTCTTGTGGAGTCCTTAGACACAGTCTATGGCTCAATCCTTCACCTTTTGCAAATTGACTGCATTGATCTCGGTAGCGACACCACCCACAGAATTTAAAGAACCTAAAGGAGCATGAGTCATATATTAGGAGTATCTATGGGTTTACAATCTTGCATAAAAAATCGTTCAAGAACCTTATTTATGTATGTTTCTTGCGAAAGGGATAATGACCTCTTTGAACGATCTCTTGAAATCTTAACTCCAAGAATGTATGCAGCCTCACCCATATCTTTCATCTCAAAGTTGGAAGATAACCAACTCTTGATGGTATTAACAAACTCCATATTGCTTCCGGCAATTAGTATATCATCAACATATAATGATATGATCACAAATTGATCTTTGGATCTTTTGATATATACACAATGATCCTATTCAATCATTGTAAAATCATATGCCATTATGGCATTATGAAAACGTATATACAACTGTCTTGACGACTGCTTAAGACTATATATCGATTTCAAAAGTCGACATACCTTTTCTTCTTGGCCTTTTGTAATGAAACCAACATGTTGTTCCATATATATTTTCTCATCCAATTCTCCATTGAGAAAAGCAGTCTTTACATCCATTTGATGTAATTCAAGATCCATACTTGCTACTATTGCCAGAATAATGCGAATTGAGGTAAATCTCACAATAGAAGAAAATGTTTCATCATAATCAATTCCTTCCTGTTGATTATACCCCTTCGCCACTTCCTCATAATCAATTCCTTCCTGTTGATTATACCCCTTCGCCACAAGGCGAGCTTTATATCTCTCTATCGAGCCATAAGCTTTACGCTTTATTTTGAGAACCCACTTGTTCCCAATAGCTTTGCGTCCTTTTGGAAGATCAACTAGTTCCCAAACATGGTTTGACTTCATTGACTCCATTTCCTCTCCCATTGCATGCATCCATTTTTCCTTATTAGGGCAACTTAGAGCCTCATGTATATTTCTTGGCTCATCCTCATCTTGTGGGGCAATCATAAAAGTTTCCCCTTCAATGTCAAAACGTCGACGGGGAATACTTTTGCGACTTGTTCGCCGTATGGGAGATTGTGCACTTTGCACATCATTCCCCATTATGCTCCCACTAGGATTAGATAATGATGATGTCGTCTCATCATGTGGTTGTAATTGAGAATGAGTTGAATTCAATTCATCACTTCTCATATTACTCCCACTTGGACGAACTCCACTAATATCATTATCTTGATCCAAGGTTTCAAATATGGAGTAATCTTCACCTATTTCGCCATTCTTAGGAAATTCATTCTCTAAGAATGTGACATCCCGTGATTCAAATTTAGTTATTCTCCCACTTTCCTGCTCACCTATGAACACATACCCTTTCGAGTGTTCGGAGTATCTTATGAAAATACTCTTCTTTCCTCTGGGACCCAATTTCCCAAACTTGTGAGAGGGCTCATGAGTATAGGCAGCACAACCCCATGGCTTAAGAAAACTTAAGTCCGGTTTTCTACCTGTCCATAACTTATATGGAGTGGAAGTAACTGGCTTGGAAGGCACCCGGTTAAGTATATAGGTAGTAGTTAACAACGCATCACTCCAAAAAATGATAGGTAAGTTAGCATGCGCCATCATGGACCTAACCATTTCCAGTAGGGTTTTGTTTCTTCTCTCCGCAACACCATTTTGTTGAGGAGTATATGGAATAGACAATTGTCTTTCTATTCCTTTTTCATCACATAATTTTTTGAACTCATCAGATAAATCTCGACCTCCATCGGATCTCAATGCTTTTATTTTCTTGTCTAATTGATTTTCTACCAAGTTCATAAACCTTTTGAAACAACTTAATGCTTCAGATTTATGAGAAATCAAATAGACATATCCGAATCGAGTATAATCATCTATAAAAGTGATGAAATAAACAGCCCCATGCCTTCCTCTCACATTCATTGGACCACAGACGTCAGAATGGATTAAATGCAGAGGAAATTAAGCTCTTTTACCTTTTCCAAATTGTTTTCTTGTCGTTTTCCCTACTAGGCAATGCTCACATATGGGCAAATCGACTTTTTCAATGTTGCCCAACAAGCCCTCTTTGGCTAGTCTATTCATACATTGTTGGCCAATATGACCAAGTCTAGCATGCCACACATTCACATCATTATTATATGAATTAGGAGACGTGAGAATGGAATAACAAACATTTGCATTAACATAGTCAATGTCTAATACAATGAAACCATCCAGAAAATAACCACAACCATAGAAATTTGTATCCAAAAACAAATCCACACCTCTATTATGGAAGTTCATATTAAAACCTAGCTTGACCAACACTAAAATAGACACTAAATCCGACGAATCTCCGGAGCATACAATACATCATGTAGGAACAAAGTGCGTCTACCACGCATGTTCGGTTGCGCAGTGCCAATTCCTTTTACTTCAGCTCGGAGTTGTTTCCCACATAGATCCACTTAGTTCCTAGTTGGTACTCGTCGAATTCCACGAAGAATCCTCTATCCTTCGCTACATGGTCTGTCGCTCCTGAATCTACAGTCCACAAAGGATTAGACTCAGTCAAGAATACATAACATGATACATAGGCAAAGTTCTTAAAAGCACAAAGGGTGTATACCTTCTTTGGCTCGCGACAATCGTGAGCATAGTGACCCTTCTTGTCACAATTATAACACTTTACCCTTGTCAGCTTCTTCATTCGAGGACGCTTTCCTCTTTCATGTTGGTCAACCTTTGGTTTCTTCCCTGAAGCACTTGGTCCCTTGCCTTTCCACCTCTTGAACCGGTCGGGACGTTTGCGCTTGGAGCCCGAAGCTCCATTTGAGCTAGAACCAGCGTTATATATTTCAGTTTCCGGCTTAGCCGCCAAGAGGCGGTCCTCTTCCAGCTCAAGATGGCGCACTGCATCCTCAAAGACTTTGATATTCTCATTGTGGGTCAGGTGCCCCTTCACATGCTCCCAACTTTGAGGCAAGGAACGGATCACTGCTTGCACTTGCTGCTCATCAGTCAGGACATGGCCAGCATCCTTAAGCTCATTTATCATGTTTGACATCTTTCTCAAGTGTTGCTTCATGGTCTGACCATGAGGCTTCTTGTAAGAGTCAAACCTAATAGTGAACTACCTCAATTTGGTCACCGAAGTATGACCAAATCTTGCTGCCAACGCTTCCCACATTTTCTTGGCATTCACAAAACGCCTGAACTCTCGCATGACATCATTTTCCATGCTACTCAGCAACATAATGCGAGCAAGGGAGTTCTTCCTTTTCCATGCAGCAAATGCATCCTTATCTCTTTTGTGTTGTGCAGTGTTCCCATCTTCAGGCTCTTCCATGGTTAGGTTAAGAGCTTCTAGTGTCTCTTGCTCTTCCAGCACATATTGGATTTTCATGTGTCAGATTTCATAGTTGTCGCCATTGAGCTTTTCACCTTTGTTCAGCTCGGCAACTATGATCTTTGTGGCTGAAGCCATTGATCTGAACACATCAGATATATATGCACGAATAATTAATGCCTATCATTTATGCATCCATTTTGCACAGACCCATCATATTAATGAACAATTTCAAGTAAGGTTTCAGAATCAAAAGGTCACTATGTTTCCAATCATCCTCCAAAAAATCCTAACTTAAAACTATCATTAATATAATTGTCTTATGCAAAATAAATTCTATGAAACTACAAAAAACTTTTATGAACTACCCACGTCAATCAACAATAAAAAGCAAATAATATTTGACATCCAATAGAATAATAATGCTTTCACATAATACAACTTATATATCAGTTGCTACATCAACAACAACCAGGTAGTAAAAAGTTTACATAAGGTATCCATAAAGTATACTGAAAGAAAGATAGCTCAAAATATCTAAACCCAAGTCAATATATGAACTGGGAAAGCTCCTTTTTTGTTCAATTTCATGATCTTTTCTTTTGTAACAATCATATAATAATCATCTATAAAAGTCATCACAATACTCCTATATGAAGCGGCTTTGTTGACGTCCCATATGCGATTCAACACTCCTTGCCATTCTGGTGGAAGAGTGTTCATGAAAAATCGCACAATCTCAGACTGTGGCATGGGACGACCATTCCATATGACCTTTTGAATTTTCCCGTTGATTTCAAGAACATGATCTATTATGTCCCCGCTCTCCCATCGATAATTATTTAAATCGGCTATCAACCTTGAAAGCCTTTCTTTTTGTTCGTCGGTAATTGCGCGAATAGGTGTGCGCAACTTAAGGGGAGGCATTGTTCTTGCAAAAAATGCAGAACAAAAAGGGATTACATATAATCCACATAGACATAATTGAAAAAGAAACACATTCTTTTCCTTTTTTTTTTTTTTTTTAAAGTCAATGGTCAAAGTCAACGGTCAATGGTCGTCAACGGTCAACGGTTAGTCGGGTTGAGGTCAACCGGGTCGGGCCGGGTCGGACGGAACAACTCGGCACGTGCGGCACGTGTGTGCAACTGACGTCACGATGACGTCAGCTGGCGTGTGCCGTGCACGCGCCATCGACGCCCCACGTGCGCGCGTCAGCCCCGCGCGCACGTGCGATGCACACGCCTGCGTCTTCGAATCGGCTGCGCGTTGGGGCGCGTCCGGCGGCCTACGGCGGCGATCCGCCACTCGTCTTGCTCGTTTCGACGAGACCTTCGACCCTACTCCATCAGAAATTGATTTCGACTTACAGAAAATCAAAAAAACGGATGAACAGTGCTCGGGTGTCGGGATTTTTCCATCCCCGATCGGTGTCGGCCGATTTTTCACGAAAATTCAATCAAAAATCATTCACAAACACGAAAAAGGGATCGGGAAAACATGAAAAGGGATCGGGAAACATGAACAATGGCTTTGATACCAATGTAGGGAATATCGGATTCCCAAAAACCGGATTCGACACTAAATCGAACCCCTAAAACAAGTGCGGAAGACGAGCCCGGGAAAATCACATGTATCACCGATCCTAAGGCATATCACAGAATCAAACGTACCTTGTTAGCCACATATTAAACTCCGACGCTGATATGAGGAAAAAAAACTGATCCCGTTCGATCCGATGACGTCAATTCGCCTTGAAGGGAAGAGAGTGCCGTCTCTTTTGTTACTGTTTTTTCTTTTGGAGGGAGAGAGAGAGGAGGAACGTACGTACTGTCTAAAGGTGCGTTCCTCCCTCTCTTTTCCCCCTTAAATACGTCCTCACCAAAGGATGTGTCCCTTCGGTAAAAGACGTTCCCCCAAAAGTTACAACCCTTCAACATATCCCTCCATCCATGGGCCCTAATCTTGTGGGCCAAGCTTTTAGGCCCAACATGGGCGGACGGGCCAACTTAGGCCCATCACATTAATTAATAAATAAAACCATCAGCAAGGAATTCTCCAAGTTGACCGGGTGAATCTTGAAGTTTCTAAGGATCTTTTCTTATATAAATAGAGATCCCTTCATCTGGATTCACTCGGAAATACAAACACAAGTTCAGAGCTTCTCTCTAGTTTCATTGATGACAAATCTCTTGTCATACCCTAATTCCCACCAGATTTGGAGGAATGACACAGCTGTCTTTCCTCCCAAATGATGCAGCCTCAAACCGAACTTAAGGATCAACTCCCAAAGGACGCAGTCTCAAATCAGACTCAAGAATCAACTCCCAATAGTCCCCATGAAAAACGCTCTTGCACTACTTGTAGTTCACTAAAGAACCTTAAAAGCAAGTAAGATGGAAGGAGTGAGCTACCACGACCAAAATGAATAATCACTATGCACATTTAAAATACAAATGTAACTCACTTTTGCCAAATCCGGAATTTAACAAATTTTTGATACCAAAATGCAATATTTCTTACTTTAACATAAAATGGTCATAGCATAAATACTCAAGATAATAACAAAGCAAATATCAATGGTCTAGTCTATTGATCAATCTCATCAAAATACACGTCAATGGTTAATTCCATTGATCAAACTCATGCTCGAGTATTTAGCTATGATCACGCATAACGTTCGTAACAAGGGGACCAAGATTCTTCCCTAGTTAGATCCTATCGATTATTAGTTAATGGCTCAGCATATAAAGATATCTCAGACTGGTAAGCACATATCCACAAATGCCTCAATAAGTTCACAAAGACACTGAACATAATCTATCAACCTCAAACTTCAGTAATTCCACAACCAAAATTAGAACCATCTCACAACTCAGGTTTAATAACAAAATCGCAACTTTTCACCATTCGATATATTTCAAAGCGCCTTTCAAAAATCACAATGATAAATTATGAACTTTTCTTGATTATTTCATAAAAGGTTTTACAAACCATTTACAAGCAGTTAATTCAAACTGAAGTCAAAATATAATCTTTTCATTTCAAACAAACAAAAAGACAGTTATTCAACAAAAGATGTTATTTCTTAACTCATAACATATCTAATTTATATCGTTGTTTTTCAATATGTGAATTTGCAAACATAAAGAATAAATAATATCACTTAGTTGGGAAAGCTGAAAACCAACTTGTAGTTACTTGAGCTAATGCACTTGAATTTTTAGCGATTAATTGAAAAATAATATCAAATGACCTGTACTTAACGAACAACTTAACTACACTACACCTACACCTACGCGCCAACAAAAAGTTCACCCGTGGTGGAAACCTATATTGTCCCCTATGCACGGCTCACATGTTAAACTTATTTGCACCATAACTTTCTCTATAGAACTCAAGTCATTTCGATATATTACAAGAACTCCAATTTGGCTACCCTTAAACCTAGCTGAAAATAGTTGCAATTCAACGCAAGGTTATTGTTTGCAATTTGTCCAAAACGAACCACTAACTTGAAAATTTCATTATGGGCAAATTGTAAGCTCAAATTGAGATCCGTAAAATGAAATAACTTTACAACATGCTAAACTATCATTTCTATATATATATTCTCTGCATGAAAACTCTTCAATTGAACGCAGCAATTTAGAATTAACCTAAAACTGAATTTCAAGCTCTAATTTCGATGATTTCTTTTCTTAGACGATTAGAGCCTTTGATTATTTACCCAGCATTGCAAACGGTGTTAATTTGGGTTCAATCACGTGTCAGAACTTTTTCCTTTTTCCCCTTTTTCCCCTTTTTCTCTCTTCCCACGAGCTCTCTCTCTCTCCCCTTCGTTGGAGTTTTCTTGCGCCAAGATGAAATAAAGAAAAGGGTTGGGCTTGGGCTTGTTGTATAAGAGACATGGATTGAGTTTTGGAGGCCCACGTATCACCTCTCTATTCTAGCCTTGCGTCTATATACAATGATAAGAATAGCCGCCTAGTAGTGGCAATAGAAGCTGATGCTCGGGTAGATATGGTTATTTCGGTTGCTGGTTATGATGAATTCTGCACTCTCCATTCTAATGTGAGACGTGGACCATTTTCTGTTTTGTCAAATCGAGCAACTTATAATGTGAGACCTAGACCATTTTTTTCCAATGGAAGAGCTCATTTAACTTGAGGTTGTTTCGTTAAATCAAGCAACTTATTGGATAGTTTCACATGAGAGAAAGGTCTCACACACAGACTTGAACTAGATTCTTGCCTTGTATTTTACCTGTAATAAATTGGGTTTCGAGAATAGTTTGCGATTTTTGATAAATGTACTTCAAAAGGAATTGGAGAAAACAAAAGGATGTTCAAATGTGATACGATTTATAGGGAAATTATTTACAACAACTAAATTATTCAATCTGCAGAACTAGCAGTAAAAATCAAATGCATACAGCTAAAAAGATAAACACATGCATTCGTATATCATGTAAAATCTACTGCAACAAGTGGGCTGATGAGGGCCCACCGCTCCTCTTAGTCGCTAAGTGCTCGATTTGATTTTCGTATAAAATGCATACATCGATCAAACAAACATCTTTCGAGATCAAAATTTTTTTCAAGTAAAAAATTAGCATAAAATCAATCTATCACAGTTATGATGAATTGAGATAAATTGTGTCTATGTAGAAATATATCTATGTTGACGGTATAGCATCGCAAACCCAAAAAAAAATAAAAAACCTATTTGCAACAATAATGTACCTTTGTTTTTTCTTGATATAATAATCCAAGCATTGGTATATTATAATTCTCAGTTGCCTATGTGAAATGTCTTATCTTTTTCATTGGACTGCATTCTTTTCCCTTCCTTCCCCTTTTACTAGTGAATGACCGCAATTTCCAAGAACCTCTCCCTGGCCCGCGATCATTCGAACTTGGCAGATATCAAAGTTGAATATAATTTTTAAGAAAACATGCGTTCCCTTAGGAGCTAAGAAACCCTGAGTGTATCCTTCTTTTCGATCAAGGACTGCGAAGAAGATGAGAGACTCACGAGATTTTTTCACTTGTAACTTCATGATTCGGTGCATAATAAGTCTATTCTGCTTCTATGCTTAGCGAGGTTCCTGTTGGTAGCTGTATATGCGACTTGGATTGGATTCGATCTGTGGACCGACGCATCACTTGTGTGTGTGAGTTTTGTTGGTTGTTTGTAAACAAACAAAATGTGCTTTTCCTTATTCCATATAGGAAAGTTGGAAGGAGATGGGCCATCTTATAACTGTGAGCCTTTTCTAATTTGTTCAAAGAAAATATTGGGATGTAGGCTAGATCCAACAATACTTGCGTGTGGATGTGCGATCATTAGGTGCACTTAGCACTCTTGTATATTGCGATTTAATTGGCACTATCCCCTATTTATTATTATTTTTTTTTTATTTCGTACGGTTATCTTGTTAAAATTTATTAGTCCAAAGGTTATATTTATTCATTCAATAAGATACTATAAAATTCGAAATTTTATTTTATATTTTTTTTATTATTCCGAATTTTATCCATTTTTTCCAGATAACCTTTGAAAATATACCTGTTCGGTTTGCAACTTTTTGTAAAAAAAAAAAAAAAAAAAAAAAACACCATTGCTCACTTTGCAACTTTTCCCAAAAGGATACCTTTATTTACTTTGCAATCTTTTCTGAAGGGTTGCCGATATTCATTAAAACCGAGATATGTATGTCAGTTCTTGGCATGAATGTAAATAAAGTCTTTTCGAGTCTTATTTCCAAAATTACAACATTATTTCAATTGTTTCTTAAAGAGATCATTTAGAAATACTAGAATTGTTATTAGTATTCTCACTCGAGACTTTGTCGTATCTAGGATGATATTTGTCGATAACTATTAACAACATTGAAGGGGCAAGTAAATCTTCATAAAAAGTGATATTATGCCTCAAAGTCTGGCTTGATTATTCAATCTAATTCGAAACCATATTTTTCCTACAAGTTTTTACTAGTTAATACTAAATAAAAAAAGCCACTGAACAGGCTTTTAGACCTGTATATCAAGCAATGTAGTTCGGATCTACCTATACTTCAGCAGAAATGCGTCCACTTTGTTATTGTTTCATGATGAACTTATGTTAATGAAGTCTAATTGTGTATATTAAACAATCAAATCTATTTTGTTTCTCCTTCCTGGCCTTGCGTTTCACTGTTCCTCGTCAATGGCCGCGCCATTGATGTGCTCCAAGATTCCAACTTGGCAGCATTAGACTAAACATGGCAGTTGTTTTCAAGAACACGTCTCAAATTTATTTATGTACCACAGATCCCAACTCGATTACACTGCTAAAAACAGCAAAGCACAATCATGGCTAAGTTAGGGCCTGTTTTTTAACTTGCCAAACAGTGTTTATTTCTATTCTTTTGTTATCGAGAGTAATTTTAGAATAGAATCGTGTTTGGTAAAATTTTTGATCCCGGGAACAAATTTAGAGTAGAATTAAGAATAAAAAAAAAAGTTGATTCTTGTTCCCAAGAACAATTCTAGAATCAAGCACCTATTTTCTCTTTTTTTTTTTTTTTTTTCTTATTTTTCTTCTTTCTTTCTTCTTCTTCATTTGTTGTTGCCGCCGCCCACCGTCGCCGGTCGCCGGCAACCGGTCCGGCAAGCTCGCCGGAGGCAAGCCCAGCCACTGGCGAGGCTCGCCCAGCCCTGCCAAGGCTCAGCCAACCCCGGCGAGGCTCGGCCGAGGCTCGCCCAGCTGCTGGCAAGGCTCGGCTGACGAGGGCTGGCCTCGCCGAGGACCAGCGACACTTCGGTGAGGTCACTGGCCCTCGTCTGGCCGGTCGCCAGTCATCCCAAGGCCAGCGACCGATGACTTGAAGAAGAAGAAGAAGAAGAAGAGAAAGAAAGGAAAAAGAGAAAAGAAGAAAAGAAGAAAAAATTTTAAAAAAAATTAAAAATTAAAAGAAAATGATTTAGAGTAGAAATTTTGAGTATGGTACCAAACACAATTCTATTCCGGAATTAAAATTTTGGACAGTTACCAAACGGCTTAAAATGCTTAGAAATTGTTTATGAGAATAGAATAAAAAAAAAATTATTTCTGATCAGAAATTATTCCAGAAAAGAAACCTTACCAAATGCGCTTTTAATGATCATAGTCAAACGCGCCTTTAAAGATCATAGTCTCTGCAACGAGCTTGTTCTGCACGAGAATCGAGTGGGCTCTAAAACTGAAGGGCCTTGAGTACGAGCTCACTGTGGAAGACTTGGACAAGGGGAAGAGCGAAGTGCTTTTGAAGTCAAACCCGGTGCACAAGAAGGTCCCGGTGCTTTTGGACAATGGAGTCGTGATTGCAGAGTCCAAAGTGATTCTGGAGTACATTGATGAGAAGTGGAAGGGAGGTGATCTTTATCCGTTGTTGCCTCAATACCCTAATGAGAGAGCTCAAGCTCGTTTCTGGGCTCAGTTTGCTGATGACAAGATGACTCTTTTGACCTTTTCCCCCGGTTATAGTCTTTTCGTCTGTTTCTGTTGTTTTGTTCACGTTATGAGGAGTACGAGTTCTGATGGAGCAATTATTCTACTAGATGCTTTTAGGGAAAATTCGAAGTATATTGTGCAATCTGACGCAGGATGTTCACTTTTTTGCCCCCAAAGTTGATTATTGGTAAGCTGAAAATGAATTGCCGTGCCAATGATTCGAGTCTAGTTCAAGCTTGTTGCTGAATCGGCTCAACTTTCTGTTAGATACTTCAATTTGATGTTTACTAGAAAAGCACAGAAACCATGCGAAAAGATCCTTTGGGTGAAGAGGTGCATGTTCTTTTGTTTGAGCAAGGTTCCAAGTGCCCTGTGAGTTTATTCTGTGCATACATGCTTACATTGCGTTTTCATGCTCGCTGGATGCATCAGAGAGAGAGAGAGAGAGAGAGAGAGTTACTCCGAGACAAGAATACGAAGGAGAACCATACTATGTAAAAGGCGTGAATTGGAGTGGCATGTTTGCTTCCCTTGAATCCCAGATTCCATCTATGGATACACAACAAATACCAAGCTAAATGGCAGCCCCTGGATGGAAAACTAATGGCAGAATCGCTTCCATTGAATATGGATGATTCTCTCTCGAATCGGGATTTCTTGCTTATATATGCTGGACAACCAAAAATGCTATCTTGCTAATTTTTCCCCTTGAAAAGGTTTTCCGATGAAACTGTCTGCAACTGAGAAAATTCTGTTGAAAAGAACGAACCCTTAAATTCAATCTATGTAGAAAATCAACCTTAGAGCTAGCTTTGCTAAGGGATGCCTACTCATGTAATGAAAGGGTTAATGTTACTAAATCCTCTTAATAACTCTTCTTGTCTGTCTTATAGGTCAGATTTTCTTATGGCAACCATATATAATTCACATCCTTCAGAAACACAGGACTTTATATCAGAACGTTTGTGGCTACAGGAGAAAAAATTTCCCATCCGATTCAAATAATTCTTCTTGATAAGATGCTTGCTTATGCATGTCACTGTGAACAGTGTGTCCTTGGCGCTTTTGGAGCTTATCGGGCCGAAGATGCACTGGAAAAGGACAAAGCAGTGGAGACTGCATTAGAGTCTTTCGCTTATCTTGAGAAACTGATCGAAGGGAAGAAGTTTTTTGCGGGCGACAAGATAGGCTATTTGGATCTTGTGGCTGGTTGGATCCCGCATTGGCTCGGCGTCATGGAATAAACTGGGGGCATGAAGATATTTGATGCTGAAAGGTTCCCATCCCTTCATGAGTGGGCACAAAACTTCATCGAAATTCGCTGATTAAGGAATGTGTTCCACCCAGAGATATGCTGGTTAACTATTGGATTGGTCTCCTGAGCTACCTGCGTTCCTTGGAACCGAAATGCGTTGCTCGTGTTTTTCTCCCCTGCTTTCCTCTCTTGTACTTGTAATCTTCTGATATGGTGCAATAATATACTTACAATCATCTTTCTCTGGGAAGATTACAAGTAACTTCGATATTATTCCTGGGATCTCCGTTCCTTGTGTAAGCTTGCGGTGGTTGAATGGGTTTGAATTAAAAGGTGTATAGACCTCTAGGCAATGACATCTAAATCTGGATCAGGAGTTCATTAAGCAAGGAACATTACCTTGGGAATGCGAGATTCACTACCTCGCCCTGCTTGTGACAGTCTAAAGTTGAAGCCATGGCTTCGACTTGGTTTCGTGAGATTGGGAAGTTCTTTTTGTGCAGATGTATCACTATAAACAATGCAGGTGTGATGCCAAGGTTGAAATAGTATTCGAATGAAAAAAATAGATAGAATCAGTTCTCGCATGGTGCTTTGAATTACATGTTGTTGATGCGATGACATAGAATATGTGGGAAAATTGACCAAATAGTCCTAAACCTATTGCACTTCTGCCAATTCAGTTCTAAACCTTTTAACTTAGCCAATTCAATCTTAAACATTTTCACTTCTTGCCGATTCAGTCCATCCGGCCAATTTTGGCAGGAAAATGCTGACATGGACGCCGGCAGTGCCACATAGAATCGCCGGCGCTAGCGTGGACAATTTTTAATAATAATTTAATATTTTTTTGAATTATTTTATTATTTTTTTCTATTTTTTCATTCTTTTTTTTTTTTTTTTTTGTCTTTTTTCTTTCCTTTTTCAATGGCCGACCATCGGCCACAGCCAGCCGGCTGGCCTCGCCCGCCACAGGTGATGCTCGGCCGGGTGAGGAGGAGCCCCGGCGAGGGGAGCCCTTGCCTAGGCGCGGCTTGGCGAGGGTCGCTTGGGCGAAAGGCCGACCCTCGCCCAGGCCAGGGCGGCCTTGCTAGGCGTTGGTCAGGCGAGGGCGAGGGCCGGCCTAGCGACGCCCGGTGAGGCCGCCCTGGCCTAGGTGAGGGTCGGCCTTGCCCTCGCCGAGGCTCCTCCTCGCCCGACCGGCCTCGCCTATGGCGGATGAGGCCAATCGGCTGGCTGTGGCTGGTGGCCAGCCACCGGAAAAGGAAAGAAAAAAGCCAAAAAGAAAAGAAAGAAAAGAAAAGAAAAAAAAAGGGAAAAAACAGAAAAAAAAATTCAAAAAAATATTAAAATATTATTAAAAATTGTCCACATCAGAGCCGACGGTCTTACGTTTCACCACCGGCGTCCACGTCAGCATTTTCCGGCCAAAATTGGCCGGATGGACTGAATCGGCAAGAAGTGAAAATGTTTAGGACTGAATTGACAAAGTTAAAAGGTTTAGAACTAAATTGGCGGAAGTGCAATAGGTTTAGGACTTTTTGGACAATTTTCCCTAGAATATGTAGCTCCAACGTTCAAACCTAGATGATTGTTAAACTTGCAGCATATAAAGCACTTGAACTGAGGGTTTTGATCACGTCAAAGTGCAACGGGGAGATACTTAGATATTCTAGATAACTATTTGCTGCTCTAATTAAGTGAATGCACTTGTCGTCTTTTGTTTTGATTCTCCTTGTCAAGCCAACTTTCCCTCCTTTCATTATAATCGCTCTCTTGCTCAAAAAAAAAAAAATTATAATCCCTCGAGATTAACATCGGCTAAAATTGTACCATGTTCTTGGAGTTTTCATCCTGAAGATTATTCAACCTTTATCTCAACGATAATGGATAGACCAATCATCGGATCATTATGAACTGTGTTTAATATCGGGTTAGAAAGTTCACCTGCTTAAATCAATCTGCTTGTAAAAATCAAACGCATACGGCCAAAAAGATACATACATGCGATCGTATTACATGTTAGCATTACTGCAACAAGCGGGCTGATGAAGGCCCACCGCTCCTCCTAGTCGCTAATAGCTTGATGTGATTTTTTTATATGAAAGGCATACATCGAGAAAACATTTCTGTTTTCTGATCAAAATATTTTTCAAATAAAAACTAGCATAAAATCACTCTGTCATATATATCTGATGAGTTGAGATAAATTGTGTCTAAGTAAAAATATACCTTTGTTGATCTCATAGCATGTCAAAAAAAAAAATTCATATTTGTAGCAATAAAGTAACTTTTTTCTTGATAAATTATTCCATGCATTGGTATATTATAAGCCTCGGTCACCTAAATGAAATGTCTCCATATCTCTTTCAATGGGCTACATCCTTCTCCCTTCCCCTTATACTCGTCAATGACGGCAACTTCCAAGAGCCTCTCTGCGACCCCCGTTCATTCAAACTTGGCAGCTATCAAACTAAAATTGAATATCATTTTCAAGAAACCATGCGTTCCCTTGGGAGCTAAGAAACCCCAAGTGTATCCTTCTTTTCGATTAAGGACCACGGCAAAGACGAGGGACTCCGAGATGTTTTTACTTGTAACCGCATGATGTGGTGCATAATAAGTCTATTCTGCTTCTATGCTTAGTGAGATTCCTGTTGGTAGCTGCATATGCGACTTAAATTTGATTTGATCTGTGGACCGATGCCTCATTTGTGTGTGCAAGTTTGTACTGGTTAATACTGAGTAGAAAAAAGTTACTGAACAGGCTTATAGACCTGTATATTAAGCAATGTAGCTTGGATCTACATATACTTCAGCAGAAATGCGTCAACTTTGTTATTATTTCATGATGAACTTATGTTAATGAAGTCTAATTGTGTATATTAAACAATCAAATCTATTTTGTTTCTTCTTTTCGCCTTGCCTTTCACTGTTCCTTGTCAATGGCGGGCACCTTTGACGTGCTTCAAGATTTCAACTTGGCAGCTGTCATACTCCAAATCCTAGCGAGGATGGGAGAGAGACATGGCCATTCTTCATTTGAAGGACACAGTCTCAAACATAATCAAAAGTCCCCGTTGTTAGCACTCTCATACTATTGTCACTAATGGAAGAACTTGAAAATGATTGGGAAAGAAAGGGGCAAACAACCATGATTTAGTGAGTAGTAGATCTTATAATCCAACTCAAGGTATAAAATATGTACTATGAGTTGTTTCATTTCAACAAAATTTTGTATAGGTTGAAAATACTCATTTACTTAGTAATACTAAAACAATAATATAAATGGTCAAGTCCATTGATTAATCTCAACAACTCACATATTAATGACCTATTCTATTAATTAATTTCATTAATTCACACATTATCGGACTAATCTACTGCTCAATATCCTACAATTGTTACGATACAATGCTTAGTGATAATGCGATCGAATTCCCCCTTGACAATGTCTCTATTTACAAAATTGACTGGCCTAGAATGATATCATAAACCAATATGTATTCCCACAAACCCCTCAATCGACTCACGGCAATATCGAGCACCTCCAATATTTATAAAGTTAATCTAGAATATTTATCACAAGTCGGTTTTATAAACCAAATCATGTAACCTTTCACAACTCAATTTATCAAATAAAATACACTTCACAAGACATTTTTTACATCATTTTGAAATCTATTTCATAAACCCTTAACATTTTGAAACGCCTTTCATAAAAGTTTCTTAAAATAATAAAAGAACTCATTTCACAAATTGTATCCTTTCACAATATTTTTCTTAAAACCATTCTCAAACCATTCACAAGTTCCAGTAGTAAATTTTTAAATTTGACTTTTTATGCAATAACAATGTCATATTGTAATTCATACTATATATAATCTATATAATTTTAAGAATATGAGTTTTACAAACTCAAAGAAAAATAGTACCATTCACCTGGAATGCCCAAAACCAAAGAACAATAAGTGCAAAATGAGCCAACGATTTCATAATCCTAGCAATTAAATGAGAATCGATGTTAAAATAAAGGAAAACACTACCTCAACTATGAAACGGCTTAAGTATGCATAAATGCTAACAAAATGACCCTTACATGTTAATAAATTGCTCACCCAAAGTGATAATTCAAGCCCTTTGCAATGCAGAACTTGAACGCGAAATTTTAAAATTCTTACTTCAACCAAATCGTTGCGCCAAAATGACTTATGTCAAAACCCACAGCCACAACACCTTAAACCATCATTTCCATGAAATTGCATAGTTCAACAACTCGAAATCAAACTTCATGGCTCAAATCTTACATAATTCTTAATTTATGACCTAACCTCCAAATCTATTCCGATTGGAAGAACAAGGGCCATGTGAGTATCGTGAATAGTCAAATCGGCTTGGTGAGGCAGGTGAATACCCCTCTTCTTTCTACTCTTTCTTCTTCTTCTTTCCCTATCTCTTTTCTCTCCTCTCTTTCTTTTCCCCTTTCTGGCGTGCATCTCGACCTTATATTGCTGAACGTCCACTTCCTTTCTTTGACTTTTCAAATGTTATTTTCTTTCTTTTCATTTTTTGACTTGGTCAAATTTAAAATATTACAGCAGCATAAGACTAAAGAGGGCGGTCGTTTTCAAGAACACGTCTCATATTTATTTATACACGAGATCCCAACTCGATTACACCGCTCAAAACAACAAAGCACGATCATGGCTAAATTAAAGATCATAGTCTCTGCGACGAGCTTGTTCTGCACGAGAATCGAGTGGGCTCTAAAACTGAAGGGCCTCGAGTACGAGCTCACTGTTGAAGACTGGAACAAGGGGAAGAGCGAATTGCTTTTGAAGTCGAACCCGGTGCACAAGAAGGTCCCGGTGCTGTTGGACGATGGGGTCGCGGTTGCAGAGTCGAAAGTGATTCTGGAGTACATTGATGAGAAGTGGAAGGGAGGTGATCTTTATTTGTTGTTGCCTCAAGACGCTTATGAGAGAGCTCAAGCTCGTTTCTGGGCTCAGTTTGCTGACGACAAGGTGACTCTTTTGACTTTTTCCCCTGGTTTTTGTTTTTTCGTCTGTGTTGTTTTTGCAGTTTGCTGAAATTGGCAAGATGTTGGAGTCCTCCATACTCTGAGACAAGAACATGGAGGAGAACCACATTATGGTAAAGGCGCCATGTTGGAGTGCCATACTTGCTTTTCTCGAATCCCCAGATTCCATCTATGAATACACAGCACATATCAAAGCTAAATGCCAGCTCCTGAGTGGCAAACCATGGCAGAATTGATACGGAATATGGATGGAGCTCTCTGGAATCGGTTTTCTTGCTTTTATACGCTGGACAACGGAAAATGCAATCTTACAAATTTTTCTCCATGAAAAGGTTTTCTGATACCGTGTCTGCAACTGCGAAAATTGCCTTGAAAAGAACGAGCCCTTAATTTAAATCGATGTAGAAAATCAACCATAGAGTTGGCTTTGCCAAGGGGATGCTTACCCATGTACTCAGTTAATGTTATTAAATCCTCTTAAATAACTCTTCTTGTCTGTCTTATAGGTTAGATTTTCTTCTGGCACCCAAATATATAATTCACATCCTTCAGAAAACAGACTTTATATCTTGCATGTTTTTGGCTACAGCAGAATAAATGCCCATCGAATCAAATAAATCTTCTTGATGACAAGCTTGCTTGTTCTTTTTTTCCCATGTCACTGAGAACAGTGTGTCTTTGGAACTTGGGGACCAGCATTTCATGCTGATACGCTGGAAAAGGAGAAAGCAGTGGAGACTACGTTAGAGTCGTTTGGGTATCTAGAGAAGCAGATCGAAGGGAAGAAGTTCTTCGCGGGAGACAAGATAGGCTATTTGGATCTTGTGGTTGGTTGGATTCCGCATTGGCTTGGCGTCATTGAAGAAACTGGAGGCATTAAGATTCTTGATGCTGAGAGGTTCCCATCCCTTCATGAATGGGCACAAAACTTCATCGAAATTCCGCTGATTAAAGAATGCGTTCCACCTAGAGATATGCTGGTTAACTATTCGACTACTCTCCTGAGCTACCTGCGTTCCTCAGCTCCGAAGAAGCCATAAAATACACCCTTCATTAAGATTGAGCAAGGTGTTGCTCTTGTTTTGCTGCCCTGTTTTCCTTTCTTATCCTTGTAACCTTCTGATATGGCGCAATAACATAATTATAATCAGCTTTCTCTTGGGAGATTATAAGTAAATTCAATATTATTCCTGGGATCACCGTTCCTTGTGTAAGCTTCCAGTGGCTGAATGGGTTAATTAAAATAAGTATAGATCTCTAGGCAATGACATCTAACTCTGGATCAGGAGTTCATTAAGCAAGGAGCTTTACCTTGGGAATGCGAGATTCACTACCTCCACCTGCTTCTGACGGTCTAACGTTGAAGCATGGCTTCGACTTGGTTTCGTGAGATTGGTGAGTTCTTTTTGTGCAGATGCATCACTATCAAAAGTGCAGGTGTGACGCGAAGGTTAAAATAGTACTCAAACGAAAAAAAGAAAAAAAAAAAAAAGTAAAAGATTGAATCAATTCTCACGTGATGTTGTTGAATTCGCTATGACTTATATACTGTCGGTGCGATGAAATAGATTATGTAGCTCGAAAGTTCAAACCCTGATGCTTGTTAAACTTGCAGCATATAAGGCACTTAAATTGAGGGTTTTGATCATGTCAAAAGTGCAATGGGAGATACTTGGAAATTCTAGATAATTATTTGCTGCTCTAATTAAGTTACTTAATGCATTGTCGTCTTTTGTTTTGATTCTCCTTGTCGAGTCAACTTGCCCGTCTTTCATTACAATCCCTCGAGATTGATATCGGCTAAAATTGTACCATGTTCTTGGAGTTTTCATCTTGAAGATTATCCAACATTTATCTCAACAATAATGGATGGACCAATCATTGAATCATTATGAACTCTGTTGAATATCAGGTTAGAAAGTTCACTGCCTAAATCAATCCGCTTGAAAAAGTCGATAACTAGCAGTCCGTTGGAGCAACGCAAACATGATGCTGCCTTTAACAAACTCGAAAATGGATGACTCTTCATACTTTCGAGTTGGCAAGTGAAAAGGATCATCAAATATCTTGTTCCGAAATGGCTCCTTCAGGCGTCCCTCACTAACGGCTCTCCAGTGGGAAGTTAACTCTTCGGCTTTTTAGCAAAATTTCCTTCTGTGGAGTTTATAGGCAGCTCCGCCATTCCCCTCACCTGATCCTTTTACTTCTTCAGGAGAATACAAGATAAACCGGCATTTTAAACTCTGTCCACTTTTCTTCACTTATTGTTCCCTTCAGAACCAGGAAATGGAAAGGCAAGTCGATTTCGTGAAGTAATGGTTCTCAGGTTAGAAGACTGAACAATTCTGAAAAGAAAGATTTTCACTTAATCCACAAAAAAATAGAACTACCCTCAAGCCGATAAATGAGGCAGAATGTTGCAAGGAATTCTCCAAGTTAACCAGGTGAACCTTGAAGCTTCCAAGGACTTTTCTTGAGTACAGTAAGCAATCAAGGGTATTTTTCAGGGATAAAATGAGAAATATACTTGTATTCCAGAGACTTCTCATTGATCTCTACCGTCGATCTCTACCGTTAGATTGGGTTAGAGATCAAGGATCCTTGTATAGATAGGATCCCCTCATTTGATTTCACCCAGATACAAACACTAGTTCAGAGCTTCTCTCTAGTTTCACAAATAGAGTTGAACTAGATTCTAGCTTTCTGTTACAGCTCCATTTTGAAGTCCAGAGGTGATATCCAACAAAACTGACTCCACAGATTTTGCACAGAAGAAACTAAAATTACAATCTAAATTAGAAGATTAAAGTCCAGAGGCGATATCCAACAAAACAAAACAATAAACTTGGTGGCAACACTTGCAACAAGAGTAGTTGCATCCAGGCACCCGGAATGATAAGTGCCATTAGTCCTCCAACATCTCGTGCTCAAGCATGTAAAAAACAGTTCATGCTTTTGGCAAACTGAGTTTAAGTACATAAACAAGTCTGGACTAGAACTTACACAAAAATTTTCAGGACAATCGAAGCTGGCCACAGCATTCTACCTGAAATTCGCCCACCAACATTGAAAATAGCCAAAATAAGCAAACAAAAATTTACTTGTGAGATACTTACAAAAAAGTATGCACAACTAGTTCTCCATGTCTTCACAAGGACATGAGCGCACGAAAATCGTCCAACCCAATCTCGCTTCGATCTTTCGAAACCCTCTTCCCGAATGCTTCCCTTGCCAATTTCTTCTTCCTCTCCTGTAACTCCAATATCCTCTCTTCGATACTGTTACGTGCTATCAACCTTACAATCTTCACATCCTCCTTTTGCCCGATCCTGTGAACTCGATCCATGGCTTGTTCCTCGACTGCAGGATTCCACCATGGTTCTAGCAGATAAACTGTCGATGCAGCTGTCAGATTTATACCAGCACCAGAAGCCTTGAGGCTGGCGAGCAACACGGTGGCTGTACTTTGCTCATGCGCTCCAAACTCTTCAATCACTCGTGATCTCCTTTTTGCGTTCATTGAACCGTCCAGGCGCAAGATCTTAAAACCAGCCGCTCTAAGTGGCTCTTCCAAGAGTAATAGCATTTTTCTAAATTGGGAATACACAACTGATTTTGAAGTCAATTTTTGGTCCTTTGCTGCAAGGAGGAGTTTCAAAAGAGCAGAAACTTTGGCAGAAGAAACGGATTCGGAACAATTTTCCACTTTGCTACTTTCAGATGATTCCGTTGGAGCAGAGAATAGGTCAGACTCGGTCAAAGGACGGCGACAAAGGGGACAGTTCCTTTTCGAATTCTGTAGAGTCTTGAGAATACAGGCTCGGCAATAGATGTGAGCACAACAAGTGATTATGAGATCAGTACATGGAGAAATGCATATAGGGCAATCAAAATCTTCACCATCTTGCAGCACTGCAACCAACTTCTTCAGCAACTCTGGGTTATTAGATACATCTGCCACATTTGAGATCACAGTTATCTATTGTTCATTGCACATCAGATAAAAGCACAAAGGACCTCCATAACTTTCAAGGACAGATAATGGAAATGCAATCTTTATACATGATAATGTCCATGGCCTTATTTACTTAAAAAAGAAAATTCAGTTGCATAATTAACCAAAATTACAAATTTAACGATATCCATCAATAACAAAAGTTTAAGTTCTATAAAGTCTTCAAAGTGTGTTCTTCAAACTCAAGAAAACACTTCCTCAGATCTAGTCAAAACTCCCAAGGCAAATTTAGATAGCTGAGTAGCACGCAGATTGCAGATAACATGTGCCATATTAAATTTCCAAGTTATTATAAAAAAAACCCAAAATGAAAGGAGAATTATCATGCAATGCTTCTGTGGGTTGACTGGCATGTAGCAGATATCCAATTAATACTGTTGAGGTAAACTGAGTTCATATTTGAGTCCCACGTATGCATGTAGCTGACCAGAGTTTTAGATCAGGCTGACTACTTCACAAGCAAGCTATACACGGGTCAGGAGTAAAACTTGTCCAACCCCCATCCTCGCCATCCAAGAGTCTTACTCAAAATTTAATTACCAACAATGATAGCCATTGCTCTAATTAATGTCCCAAATGAGGCAAAACTTCCTTTTGAGTGTAAATCATGAGAACATTTAAGTACACATGCTGATTCATGAACAGATTGTACAGTGAACTAGAAGAAGCATTATGACAGCAACTCTTTCTTTCTTCCCAATTTTGGCTAAGTGGTAAACTAGAGGAAATTCAAGAATCACAAATGTTCAAAAAAATGAAACCTAGTTTTGCATGACAAATGTTTACAAAGGTAAAACCACAAAAAACAACCGTGACAACAATTGCACAACACCAGCTCAACCACCAAAACTAACTTAAACAATCTTCGCAAAATTCTCTCCTCAATGGTGAAATAATATACCAAGTCATGTATAAAATAACACATAGTATCGATTAGGACTTCACAATACCTTCAATATTGTCAGATGGAAGAAGCGACTTCAGATCTGGAGGGCACAAGGCCATGCTAATGCATATCTGTCTAAGTCTCAGAATTATACCAAGCACAGTAGTGTAATTACGCATCAAACTACCAGCATTGATACATTCCTGGACAGCACTCTTGGCCTTTCTTTCCATCTGGTCATACAGTTCACGTTCTTCACGCGAAAGTTCGACATAACAAGTCTCTATTGTTTTTTGGGGTAATCCAATCAAAGCCTTGTCCTTTGTCCTTCGTAGAGAAATGGTGGCCATCAGAACCTGACATGAAGCAAAATACATTAAAATACCACATAAAGAGCCGGCTCACACAAGAACAGAAATCAACAGTCACAACTATTAGGCACATGAGAATAAAAGCTGGATATGAACCGATGAGGCAATTTCATCATCAAAACATTTATCCTGGTTTTATAAGTCAAAGTGATTGTTATAATGCTCCAACCGGTATCTCATGTATTAATAATCTCAAGCAGCATTTTAAGACTTCTTAAATAGATCACATAAAACTAAGCAGCACAGATGACTCGTTATTGAATAAAATACTATGCCTATAAAATTCCATTTTTAACATAACCTCCTAAATGGACATGCTGCAATATTAATCCTCAAAATTGGACATATATCTTTCTCTTCAATGCATAAATTGTTAGATAATCGACACCAAAAAATTACCTGCAGACGGGAAAGCCCTGTCTGATTCCCTTGGCTGAGTGGACGCTGGATCAAACTTTGCCAATAGCTCTTTATAGAAAAAGGCTCAAACCGCAAAAATGACATCAAAGAGAACAAGTCAAATGAACCATTCTGAATAGGCGTTCCAGTTACCACCCACCTCCTCTTAGCCTTCAATTTAGTGACTGCTTGGCTTTGTTGGGCATTCGCATTCTTAATCAGATGAGCTTCATCCAAAATGACTCTCCACCACTCTATCTTTTTCACAGGAGATTCTTCCCAAGGTTCCTCAGTAGCCAATATGGTATAGGTGGTCAACACAATATCATATTTCTTAAGCTCCTCGGCATCTCTCGTCCTGTCTCCATAATACATATATACTTTCATCTTCCCAGGAATAGTATGCTCGCTTAGCTGTGTAATCCAAGTGGAAAACACAGATGGAGGGCACACAACTAACGTCGATTTGGTACTCAGCACATCAGGCATCTCATCTAGACTTGAAGATGATGCCTTCTGATTACTAGTTGAACCAGTTTTTTGGGTTTTACGCTTCTTTTGCGACTGAGAAACCCCTTTACTCGTTCTACCTCTCTTACCCTTTCTCTTAGCCGACTCAGATTGAACCTCATCATCCGCACATTGTTCACCAGCACTATTGACACCATCCCCAGCTATAAAACTACCAAATTTATCAAAAGCAATCAAAGAAAGTAACGTCAGAGTCTTACCCAACCCCATATCATCTGCGAAAATCCCACCTCGCAGAGGTTCCGGCCGCTTATCTGTGTGATAGTTCGTCAACACGTTCACATACTCACCATCTCTCTCCTCCCAAAACGGAGGCAATTCCCCAGAATTCTCCCTATGAACCAACCAACCCAAACCCTCCTTCTGATGTTGGAACAGTACAGACTTAATCACCTCTCCCGGCGGCTCCAGGGCCTCCATCTTCGCCTTCTTCCCGACATTCTCGTCGGCCAGCTTAAAAATCTCATCCACGCTCCTCACCTCCTTCCCACCCTTCCTCTCCTTCACCACGACCGCCTCCGACAGGGCGAACGACGCGCCCGCGTCCGAAATGAGCACCAACCCGCCTCGCGAAACAGCCGACTTCACGAGGTCGAAGGCCTCGACCCTGGCAAAGACGTGAACTTGGCAGGCGATCCTGAACTTGCTCCCGGCGCTGCTGGTCTTGGGCACGATGCCCTCGACGGAGATCAAGCGGGAGTCGATCAAGGGGGCCAAGACGGCGGCGACGGCGCGCTCGATGTGGCCGACCTGGACGGACCTGGTGTTGAGGACTTTGATGGCGTTCTCGTCGTAGGGGTTCAGGGGCTCGCGGACGAGGCCCACCATCTCGCGGCCGCTGATGGTGCCGGAGTAGTGGCGGAGGCCGACGACGTTGGCGATGATGAAGCCGAGGAGGTACGTTTCGGAGGCGGACGCTTGAGAGGAAGAGGAGGAGGAGGAGGAAGAAGAAGGAGGCTGGGAGCCTTGAGAAGCGATGGGGGGCTCGTCGTCTGGTTCGCAGAACTGCCAGTAAAGGTGCTGCAGAAAGTTGCGGGCAAGGTCCCCCATGGCTAGACAGAGAGAGGCGGTGAAGAAGGTTTGTGTCCTCCTTTGAGATTGAAGGTCTCTCCTTTTATTTTTTGAAAATTTAAGGTTTCACAGAGAGAGAGTGTGTGTCGGTTGATGATTGGGCCGGCTGGCTCGCGCCGCCGTTTCGCTTCGGCTGAGATGTATGGTTTTGAATGCAGGGGAACGGGCGGGTCGACTCTCTAGAGAGGGAGGAGAAAAAGCTTGGCCACACGGGAGATTTTTCTTTTCCGTTTTCTTTTTCTTTTGGATAAATAAATTAAAAACAATACTAGCAGTTAGGAAGCCTCGTGACGTATATCAAAATTAGATAACCTAAGACAAGCCAAGTTCCCTCAAAATATAAATCAAAGTCATAATCTCGCAAAAAAATAGATAGCCTCATTGTTATTAAATCGATCATTTCAGTGGTCATACAAGAGACGATTTTGGATGTGTCATGTGTATCAAAACGTAATCCAATTAAACTAACCTTTGTGAGATTTAAAACGAATATATATTACTTATTGGGTAAAATGCTGGATCGATCATCTTACCCCCCTAAACATGACTGAAATGGAACAAAAATTCTTTTGGTTTGATCTTGCGATGTGGGTTCGAACGAGTTTAATTTAGAAATTATGAACACTTGCATCATAAAAAATTGTAATCATTACCATAGATTGTTATGGTAGTAGCGGAACAAGAACTTATTTCCGGATAGATTTACCTTTCTAAATAAACCAGCGAGAGATGTTTTGCGATCTCATAAGAATTTTCATAAAAGTTGATTTTGTTGATGCTACTGCATCTCTCTTTTAGGGGATCCTCTCCTGTTGAGATGATTTAAATTTAAACACGAACTGTGGCCTCTAAAGGCAATCCAGGGATGGCGGGTGCAGGCGGCCTTATTCGCGACAATGGAGGAGACTGGGCGTGTGGCTTTGCTCAATCGATATGGTGTTTGTTCTTCAGTACAAGCAGAGCTTTGGGACAAAGGTCAAGTTGGGCTTGATTCATTTCTCTCGACATGAACTTGCTTTGCAGAAACTCTGAACCATGCTTACAACGTGGGTCTCCTATGATTTCCCGGCTTATCACAGAGAATCTTGCAAGCAGTCCTTGAGGGCCGGGCGCCTTATATTTCATCTGCTGTTGGGGGATCCAGTTTTCCAAGAAGGCATTGGATTTTTAATTGACTCCAGAGTCTGATATCAGTCTCTGGAATCAGAATTGGAGGGGTCTCGATGTGCTTCGCAGCCTTATTGAAGGCCCTCTTGCTAGGGAAGAGGAGTTATGGGTCCAGGATTGAATCACAGGGAGTGGGGGCTGGGACTTTGCGAGAATTTCCTTTGATATTCCTGATTGCCTGTAGAAAATTATTACCGATGTTCCGAACTGCAGCAGGGAAAATCAAGAGCTTCAGGTTTGTCGGAACGTTCTGAAAATGGCTCTTTTTGTTTGAATTCTAGGCATGGAATTGCAGCAGGCAGGAATCTCTTTCAGGTTGGGAATGAAAATTGGACACCGGCGTGGAAGGCCGATACCACCCCTAGAATTAAGCATTTTATGTGGTTTGTTATCAATAGTAGCATTGCTGCTAAATCGACACTGGCTCATAGAGGTATGAGTATGGACATAGTATGCTCTCAATTTAACAGTAAAGAAAGAGATTCTGAGCATAATCTGAGAAATTATGTGGTGGCCAAAATATTCTCGAATGAACATGGGGTCCTAAAGGCATGTCTTACTTGTTTGAGCTGCCTATCAAAGATTGGATTAAATCATACGTCCAATCTAAGCAATTGCATAAAAAACCTGCTATCCCGTGGCGTATTCTAATCCCTATGGTACCGTGGTCTCTACGGATTGCTAGTTTGCTTGGTCTCTGTGGATTGCTAGTTTGCTTTCCTAGGCTTTGTTGAACTCCTATGCTTATGTTTTAACTGCCTTGTACTATTTCGACCAAAATAAAAATTGCCTTGCACTACCGGGGAAAAAAAAAACAATATCCCCCATGCAGTGCCAAATTACTGATGACTGGGGAGGGTGGAAACACATGAAGGGAGTACATATTTCTTAAGTTGGTTCAAACTCGTATGCCTATCATGCCATCTCATTGGCTACTTTCTCTCACACATCTGTAGCAGAGTGCACAGAAACTGAAAGGTTTGAAGCTCACAAGATTCTACCGGTTGACAGTCCTGATTTCTCCGGGTGTCTATCACTAGAGAGATTGAGTCTTAAGGGCTGCCAGCGATGGGCTGAAAATCGACCCATCAAATGCTCGAGTTTTCTTAGAATTGTGATTTTGTCTTCTGCTCTACTATTGCCAGAAGACCTGGGTGGCTTGCATGCTTTGACAGTATTTCTCATCCATAGAACTTCTACACATACAAACTCCCTCCATGATCTTGGAATGCTTGGATTGCTCATCAGCAGAGGCGCCTGGTTCTGTGAGTTGTCTAGTTTCTGTATCGAATCTATCATGGAACGACACGAGAATTACACATCTATCTGACTTCATATGCACATTGGCCAACCTTCAGTACTCATCTTTGGAGGATTGCTTATTGCTGGAGAAACTTCCCTACTTCGTGAAGATATAGACGTAAAATTATCTGCAAATTTTACTGCATTTATAGCAACTATAATGTAATATAGATAGTTAACAAAATATAAAACATAATATATTATTCATAGGTTTAATATACATTACACATATACATACATAATGGCAGGTACAACTACACGCTCCTTAGAATCTCATCAGTTTTCCATTGATGAAAACAAATATGTTCAGAATAAAATATGTTTTTTTAAGATCTTCAATTTTGTATGGATTAACTGAATTCTTTAAAGATGAATATTTCAATTGATTCTTTGTGTGTGTATATATACACACACATCCGTGCAATGCACAAACATTTCTCTGTACCAATTATGACGCAATACTTTTCAGGTATAACAAAGTAATTGATGGTCTTCATGTTTAAAGAGTGATATGGATACGAATTATGACGAAATATTTTATCATATTTCACATGTAACAAATCTCTACTTAAATCAGCACGATACTAACTAATCTAAATTAGATGATAACGCGTGTTTTACATGCTAATTGACTGATATGGCTCACGTGAAGTGGGCTAACTAATTAAAGAGTCCCTGAAAATAGCTCCAAATGAAGGGAAAAGAGGAAAGCTTCCAGAGAGGGAAGAGTTAAAAAGGACTAGTTTTTCAGCGATGCAGTTGACCAATTTGATGATCGCTAAAATCAATTCTAATCATACTTCCAGCAGAGTCAGCTGCATGATCTATGTGCAAGAAAGTTTATGGCAGACCGCAATCACATGCCTACTTCAATCTTCAGAAATGGATTAAAATGAAACGGTCATTCCAGAAGAACACAAACAGAACAAGAAAGGCCATAAAGTAGTGACAACTCCCGCAATTTAAATTACAGGAGGCAAGTGCTGAACAACTGATGTGCCTAATGTCATTTCAATTCATACTTCTTTCCTTTCCGACAAAGAATAAACCTTATCAAGATTCAGTGTTTACAGCAATGTGGAAGAAACAACCCAAACATCATCAATTTAACACAGAACTCTTAAAATTCCACATCTAAAATCTCTACAAACATGTTCAGCTGCACTAATATAGGTAGACATAAGCATATTCACTCCTAGTCACGTTGAATTTGCTGTAGACTCCAAGTAGACAAGTAAAAACTTCCGCAGATTGAAAAACCAGCCACACATCCAACAACCCACTAAGTAACATCTTCAAGATGGACAATCTCTTCATACAGAGAAACAGAGGAGCAGAAATCTTTATTTGCATATAGGAAGCTAGGACTTGTCCAGGAACAACCAATCTGCCCTGGAAAAAAAGAGCACCGGCTTACCCAACCTTCAATCGCACTGTCACTGCAATGCAAGACGTGCATTTGTCACTCTTTTTGAGTCTGCAAAGTAGCAGTGAAAATGCAAGTCATTATTTGGCACATGGTTGTTCAACGATATCAGCATCCCACAACAAGGAGCTTAGAAAGGGATTAAGAGCATGGATACATGAGAAAATTGACATCCATCCAGAACTGTATCCATTGCTCAGAAACTGTAAATCTTAAGGACAATATGGAATCTTATTTATGCGCCCAGTCTAAATTTTTCTTTTTTTCTTGCACCATAGCTCTCTAAATAATCACAAGAACTTAATAATCTACCTAAAAGAGATGTAAAATCAATGTCTAAGCCAGTCATGCACATGCGAGGTAAGGCTCACAACATGCTTCATATGTATCAAATGCCAAGTACCTAGTATTTTTGCAAAAGAATGCAGATCTAGGGAACAGTGGCACCATCGGGGCAATAGCAGATTGTTAAGTTACAGGTATTTTATCTTGGTGAATGAAAAGGGCAAATCCTTTTAAGGAGAGGCATACGTTAGGTCACTTTAGGATGACCAGGCAGATCAAATTAATAGGAAATGTGAAAGAGTTCCTCATCTCTCTAGTCTACCTCGCCTTCCACTAATTCACTGACCACAATATTTTACCGTCAAATACGTTTTGAACTTTGTCCTCCGGAAAAGTAGCAAATAAAGGGTATACAGACCCACTTGTACCATTTACTGGCCATTTTCTCGCAGGGCAGAAATTGTATGGAAAAACTGAACTTCAAAGGCTCAAAAAGAGTCAACTACCATAAAGTTCAAAATTTCAGCATACCAAAAGATGCTACGCATAGAAGTGATGCAATTCAGGACAACCTATTCACATTTTTCTGAATAATGAATCATGCTAGGGTAATTTGAGAATATCAGCATTGTATCTTGCTAAATTATACAACAACACAAGCTGGAAAACATCTTTCAGAAAACTCTACGGCCATAACCAGGGAAGAAATTTCTAAATACTGCAGGTGACACATTCGAAAACATACCAATAACCTCTCCAAGAGAATCCTCTAGAAAATGTCTCCTAAATGAATTGAAAATGGCAGTTTCAGGTGGACATTAATGGATAAAAAGCCGGGAAATGGCAGGCGAGTTCTCAAGGAACTTCATTGTCAGCAATTATAGTGTTTACCCCTTATATATGGTGTAATGTGGGTTATCTTCTATGTCTCATCGACGCAGTGCTCGAACAAAAAGGCCTCAATAGACCAATATCTGAATGCAACATTAGACCCGACACTGAGCAAACTACTAGAAAGTCTTCGAAAAGAGAGGCATTGCATTCTAAGACCTAGTGCCCCCGAACCAGCCCGAGGAATCGGGCCAAGAAATGGGCGACGAACCTGATACGGGGCCGGCATCGGGACGGGCGCGGCAGAAGGCTCTCGGTGGAGCTCCCTGACGACCGCCGCGAGCGCCTCGGGGTTCACGCCCAGGTCGCAGAGGGCGATGAGGACGGAGAGGGTGTGGCGGTCGAGGCCGGTGTCGAGGATGTTCGACATGTGGAACGCGAGATCCAGGGACTCCCGGGCGGTCCGGGCGGCTTCCTGGTCCATCGCCGTCGATCGATGCCTTGTCCTCGCCGGAGACCTGCCCACGCGAATCGCTCGTTAGCCTGCGTTCGCGAATTCGTCGGCGACGAACGGAAAGAGGGAGAACAAGCCATGGCGCCGCCGAAGCGAATTCGATTGGGGGAATCAGGGGGTTTACCGGAGAATCGCTCGTTAGCCTGCGGGTCGCCGGCGATCTGGACGGCCGGGTGTGCCGCTCTCCGGCGATCCTCTTGTTGAATGAAGAAGAAGAGAGCGAGGGAAGACCGGAAGATCCAGAAGAGACTACCGATTCAAAAAAACCTCGAGTGTTAAGATTATAGGGACATTATTTATAAAAAAAACAAAAACAACTTTAGTGCTGGAGTTCTACTTCGATGTTCATTTTCATCATTGGATTTTAATTTGGGAAAATTCTAAATAAGGATCCTAAATGAATTCATTTTTTCAAATAAGGACCTAAAGTGAATTTTGTGTCATATAAAGACCCGAAGTGGACTTATTATTTCAAATAAGAACCTGAAGACCTGAAGTGATCAAATTAATCTCTATTGAGGACCTTAGCTCGTCGGTAAACATTTTCCGACAATTAAAATAAGGGTAATTTTGTTAGAAATTTGTGATTAGAAAAAAAATGGAAAATTTTATATTAATTAAGTTTAGGTTATCTATTTAGATGTTTACGTTTTCTTCTTTCTTCTCTCTCGTTGCTCCTCACATTGCTCGACCGACAAAGAATTTGGGTCTCCGCAAAAAAAAAAAAAAAAAGCGTTTGGTTTTCTTCTTGTTTTTGAATTCATGCCTCAACCGGCGGAGAATTTGAGTCTTCGACTTTGCGGAGGATGGGTACAAGGAACGGGGAGACCGTAGAAAGCCTAGGGTTTTTTTTTTTTTTTTTCCGTTTTAGGATACGTTAATTTTCCCTATATTTTTTTGGACAAAATTGCCCAAACTCTGGTCGTCGGAAATATTACATGCTTGATAGCCGGCGAATATTTGGCTGACTAGTAAGCTCAGGTTCTTATTTGGAATTGAGGTCCTTATTTGGCACAAATGGGTCACTTTGTGCCTTTATCGACACAAAGTTTATTTTGGGTCCTTATTTGAGAAAATTGGTTAACTTCGGATCCTTATTTAAGACGATGGGTTCACTTTAGGTCTTTATTTGACACTAAGTTCATTTTGGGTCCTTATTTGAGAAAATTGGTCAACTTCGAGTCCTTATTTGGAATTTTCCCTTTTAATTTTGATTAATTTGATTGATTTATTGTTTAGATTAGCTGGATCGACATCCAACACCTCAGTCCAAGTTAAGGAATGAATTGTCCATGACCGTGCTAGCCTGAGCACAGCAGACCGATGCGATCGAATGGCCTTCATGACAAAAGAGATAGCTAGCGATAAGCCTATACCTATTTAGGAAGATCATCGTAATGGCTGGACTTGGGCTGGTCCACATCTGTTGATCCTAATAAGGTGATCTAGACCTAAAATTGTTAATTAGTACCATGTGGCCCTAATTTGGGAAATAGTTGGTGTTTGGGGCTTTTGAGATTGTTCAGGATGTGTTTGGTAATGTTCTGTTTTCGAAAATAATTTTTATTCAAAAATAACTTTTTTCATTTCTATTCCAAAAAATAAAAAAGTAGATTTTTCTTTTCATTTTTGTTTATGTTCCAAATCCATCCTTTGACCACTTTTCTATTCTAAGGAGTTGTAAAATTAGCTAGCATTATCAAACGGATTTTTATTTTTTTATTTTTTATTTAGGAGAACAAAAGAACAAAAAATAGAAAAATAATATAGTTACCAAACATGCCCTAAATATGTTAAAAAAATATAAGTTTAAGATTCTTGGTGTCACAAAACAAAAAAAAAAAAAATCTGAGATAAATGTATCATGATTGATAGTGTCACAACAAAAAGTTCAAAATGAATGTATCACAATTGGCATGGTTCAATTATCGTGAGGTAAGAGTATAGTACAGAAACCAAGAATTAGAATATTATCTCGGGACAATTCTTTCATCTTCTATAGGTCATTAACGAGGTGCCAAGGGAGTGATTCCGCACTCCTTTTACCGTGAAGGATGTCAACACATCATTCTTGGTATGCCTATACTTTCTCAAATGCTATGTACCTTATGTGTAGCTAATTGGGCTTTGGCTATCAATTTAGTTGTAAATTTGCTGAGAGTAATCAGTTCTAGAGTTAGTTGAATCCACGAAGGAGGAAATCATCAGTGAAGCGAAACAGTCTTGCTCGATCTGAAGGAAGCTACTCACTAAATGAATAATGACATTCAGCAACCGGTTGAACTGAATAATGAAACATCAGCAAATGACGGTTGATGTTCGATGAATCATCAGGGTGTCGATCGACATGTTTACTATTGCGCAAGGTTCAAGGGCACACCCCCATCAGATGCTATAATGATGGTGAAGACAACGGCGTAGACGCCGACTAAGACCAAGTTTTTTGGCGATGAGGATATGTCCGATGATGTCCAACCGGATCCGAAAAATGATCAGGCATATGAAGGTCATCAGGGAGCCAAAACCCGAAGAGTCTTTAGTCCCACTCGATCACCCACCACCCATCATATTCAATTGGAGTAAACTGACAGATGAAAGATTCACAAGTTCTCCTGATGTCAAATCTCACGAACTTCTAATCTTAGATCGGTTGGTTGCTGTACATGAAGGGATAGACAGCTCGAATCCATCGGCGGATCGAGGGTTTAAAAGCCATCCCCAAATCACACCTAAAGATCCCAAATTGAGAATCGAACTGGACAGGCAAACTGAACTGTTGGGAAGGCAATGAACTAAATAGTAAAACCTGTGCCGTCGCCCCACGCCAGAAAATTCACTCGGCGCACTTTGGTAGATTGATAGCACAATGGCAAACATCTTTCTGCAGAAGACTAGACAAGCGCACTACATTCGCTAGACTCACCTTCGTACCAAATGTACGAACCGAATAAGCAGAAGTTCAGCATCTTTGAGTTGAAGAATTCACAACCGATGCTTTGCAGTGGGATCGCGACACGTTTAGCCTGTTATCGCAGCGAACAAGCAAGCTTTCCGTGCATCCCCCGACCAGGACAATGGCCCTACTGTTGCACTTATGAAGATCAAACCATGGTCGTGGCTGGAAGCGATTGGTTCTTGCCTTCACTATTCTCTGCACTGTACTCTTTGCTTCATGCACTTTGCAGTTCTTTCAGTTTACCTGATGGCATTATCAGGTCTTGGTCAATGATGCTCTCTACCCGCTCCGGAATCTTTGACAGCAACCTGTGCTTGGTGAAAGGTCTCCCCTCTGTGCCAAACATGATTAGGACATTTGGGCACACTGAAAGATTTGTGGGAAATTTGTCAAATTGCACGATTTTGTCATGACTAAGTACTTTTAATATTTTATAATTGCAGATTGTTTTTTCTTCTTAATGTCCACTTCCAATGCGAAACATTCAACTAAGGTCAAGAATTGATTATATGACTTGGGCATTGCAGAATGGCCAAAAGTTGACTTGGGCATATCACTTTTACATTTGTTGAAGACCATTAGACTTGGCTTGCTCCCCCATCCCAGTGCCCACAAAAGATCGGTTAACCGGCTAATTGTTTGGTCTAGATACGATGAATTCCGTGTTCAGAGCACATCATTCCCGTTTAGCATGCTAGCAGTGCTCACATGGATCACTCTATAGGTGGCGTGTTGCCTAATATATATTGATGAGACGGTTTGTATTTATTTGCAGAGATTAGTCAAACTGAAAAGCTTGGATATCCTACGTCGTTATGATAAAAGAATTAAAGTGATAATTTAATTTCTTTTTTATTTCATTTTTTTTTTTGTTAACATGTGTTGGCACGTAAATTTTCACTTGAAAGCTTTTTATTCATTTTATGAGATAACTAAAAATCAAACCTGTCGAACTCGCTGATGCCTAATGAACCAAGCCTTCCGCTACCAACATCAAATCTCCATTTTTTTTTTCTCTGGTCAGGTTACCACAAAATTCAATTTGGATATCAAAACTCTATTTTGGGTATTGGTATCAAAACTCAATTTTGGGCTGAATACCCAAAACAGAATACCAGACATACTGAAAAAAAAAAAAAAAAAAAAAGTGCACACATAATTTCATTTTCGACAAATAGACTACCCAAGCGACATTCACAAAGCACAACCATCTCCCAAATCGACATTCATATATAGACAAACTCTTACAATTTCCACGTTACACAAAGTTTGGACCATCGGATTGAAGTACAATAAATCGTAATTAGGATGTGCAAAGGAACTGAAAACAGCCTAGACTGCCCAAGATCGGAGCGGATCGGCCCGGAACCGGCGGTTCCCAGTTTCAATTTACTAGAACCTGTAAGTACTGGTCTAGTTCTTGAATCCAAAAGTGAACTTGCCCACCCGGTTCAAACCAGTATATTTATAAATTAAAACGAAAAATTCCAACTCAATTACTTAATTATTTTGTAGTTTTCAGGTGTGTAATAGGATTAACTCCTTTATTTTTATTTTTGCCTCCATTCTAATAATTAATTTACTTGTTTTCTCAGTCAAAAGAAAATAAACAAATGAAGAGGATTGAGGAGACCAATCGGAGATGTCCATAATTATTATAGTACTTTGTCATCATGATACGAAATTAAAAGACAATGGTTTATTTTAGAGCATAATTAGGTCTCTTTTTAGTCATCCCTGGATTAAATTATGTTGACATTGAAAAAAGATGGATTAATTATTAATGTTTTGACTTATGTGGAGGGTTAGGAATTCTAGCATAGAATATAATTCTCCACATATTTCCAATATCGGGAAATTGTAAGAGGACCACACCATGATCTTTTGAGAAATTAAGCTAATGAATATTGTTGACTCGTTCTGCCCAATAGTTTCAATCCTTAATCAAAATTAATAGCTCGCAATTCAACTTGAATTTAAGGCTGAACAAGTTTTAGTGCTTTACATAAAAGCTAGGTTCATCATGATATTAATTAATGAATGCTATTTTGTAGGGACTGGGGACCGGTTTCATGGACACTTGAGAATCGGACTGGACCGGTTATCCAATCCCCGAATGGATCCATGGAATAATAGGTGGTTCCTAGTTCTAATTTTTTGGAACCGCCACCACTCCTTAGTTGGCAGTTCCTAGCTTCAAGATGGAAACTGCCCATCCGGACCATGCTCACCCCTAATTGTAACCATTCAAGTGCAATCGATAGCCCTTCTTTCAATCTAATCATTTTTATTTACTTTAAAATTCTGAAATTTCATTGAACAAATCGGAAAAAAAAAATAAGGGAAAAAGTGTCGAGAAAGTTGTAAATCTATTATACTTTTGTCAATTCAATTGTAACTTTTAATTGTATCAATTAAATTCTAAATATTTTCATGTTTTTATGGTGTACTTGAGGAGCAATGAGGGAGAGACATGGTTTGCCCGCCGGCTACCGGCTGTATGGGTTCCCTAGGTCATCAAAAAAAATGAGGGAGAGATAGAGAGCACTAGCACTTCAATCATGAGTTGAGCTCCTTAAACTGGTGAATGAGCTTCTGACAACCCCCCAAAAAAAGGAAAAAAACTAGTAAACGAGCTTTGAACAAATTGAGCTTCCATATGAGAGAGAGAGAGAGAGTCAAGTGGGATACTAACCCTAAAGCCCCAAATCGAGGTCATTGGAATAATCGTCAGAGATGAAAAGAATGTTGTTGGTGTGGACAAATGGAGCTTCAAATAAAGCATTTGAGCATGAAGCAATGAAGCTTTCATCGTGGACCAAGTGAGAGAGACAGAACATGGGGCTTAAGCAAAGAGAGAACTCAAGTATGGAGAGTTTGGAACGTAGAGCAATGGGTAAAGAGAGACGGAACCCAAGCGAATGGCGTTCTCTAATATTTCAGCCACGTCAAATAAGAAATAGCATTGTTTTCCTTCACTTAGTTCATATTAGCATCATGTCAACACTGTTTGAAGTCCATTGTCCAAGTTAGCAATCATGTAAAGACTTTTAACGGTGATTTCTAATGGAAACATAATGAAAAATAAATGTGTCATACAGGTATAAGTTTTAGGGTTTTTGATGTCCCAAAATGAAAATGTTTGGGTTAAATGTGTTATAACAGGCATAATTTGGGGTTTTTAGTGTCGCAAAAAATAGTTTAATGTAAATATATCACAAGGGCATAGTTTGATTATCAAGAGGTGAGAACTATTTAAAAATGTGTAGTACAGAAATGAAGAATTAGACCATTATCTCATAATAATGCTTTTTGTCTTCTATAGTTCATTAATGAGGTACCAAGTTAGTGATTCCGCGCCCTTTTTACGATGGAGGGCAACAATACATCATTATCAGTTTGCCTATACTTTCTCAAATGTTATGCATCGTATGTGCAACCAATTGGGCGTTGCCTATCAATTTAGTTCTGATTTAGTGGAGAGCAATCTGTTCTCAAGTTAAATCTATGAATAAGAAAATCATCAGTGAAGTGAAAAGTGAAATTCAGGCACTCTTGGTCGATCTAAGGAAGATATTCACCAAATGATAAATTACATTCAGCAACTGGTCGAACTGAAGAATGAAACATTGCCAAATAAAGGATGATGTTCGATGAATCATTAGGTTGTCGATCAACATTTTTGCTACCGTACAAGGTTTCGAGAGATGGCGCGCCCCCATAAGATGCAGTAACGATGGTGAAGATGATGATGACAATGCCGACTATGACCAAGTTGTTGGCAACGAGGATATGTCCGATGATGTACCACCGAATCCGATGAATGATCAGGTATATGAAAGTCATCAGGAAGCCACAATCCAAAGAGTCTTTAGTCCCACTCGATCACCCGCCACCCATCGTAGGCGAGGGGAGCAAACTGACAGACGAAACGTTTACAAAGTCCTGCTGATGTCAAATCTCACGATCCCCTAATCTCATTAGATCACTGGGTTGTTTTACATGAAGGGATAGACAGCTCGATCCTTCGGCTGATCGTGCCATACTCAAATCACACCGAAAGATCCCAAATTGAGAACCAAACTGGACAGGCAAACAAAACCGTTGCAAGGCAATGAACTAACAAGTAAAACATGTGCTAAGAAATTTTTGCCCCACGACAGAATGGCAACTGTCTTTCTGCAGAAGACGAGATGACCGCATTTCACTCGCTCGACCTAGCTACGCACCAAACTTACGAACCAGATAAGCTGAAGCTCAGCATCTTTGAGTTGAAAAATTCACCAGCGATACTCTTGCCGTGCAGTGAGATGGCGACACGTTTAGCCTGTTATCGCAGCGAACAAGCGACCTTTCCGTGCATCCCCAACCAGGACAATAGCACTACTGTTGCACTTATGAAGATCAAACGATGGTCGTGGCTGGACACGATTGGTTCTTGCCTTCACTATTCTCTACACTATTTGCTTCATGCACTTTGCAGTTCTTTAAGTTTACCTCATGGCATTATCAGGTCTTTGGTCAACGATGCTTTCTACCCGTTCCGGTATCTTTGACAGCAACCTAAGCTTGGTGAAAGGTCTCCCCTTTGCGCCAAACATGACTAAGACATGTGGGCACACTGAAAGATTTGTGGGAAATTTGTCAAATTGCATAGCATTGTTATGACTAAGTACTCTTCATATTTTATAATTGCAGATTGTGTTTTTTTTTTTTTAAATGTCCTCTTCCAATGTGAAAGATTCAATCAAGGTCAAGAAGTGATTATATGACTTGGGAATTGCAGAATGGCAAAAAGTTGACTTGAGCATATCACTTTTACATTTATTGAAGACCGTTAGATTTGGCTTGCTCCCCTATCCTAGTGCCCATAAGAGGTAACCTCAGAAATTAGATTAGAGTGAACCCCTAAAAGATCTATTGACTGGCTAATTGTCTGGTCTAGATAAGACAAATTCTGTATTCAGAGCACATCATTCGCATTTAACGTGCTAGCAGTGGCCACGTCGATCATGGGTGGCGTGTTGTCTAATATATGTTGATGAGATAGTTTGTATCTATATGTAGAGATTAGTCAAATAAAAGGTTCGACTATCCCATATCATTACGATAAAAAAATTAGAGTGATAATTTAATTTCTTTTTTATTTCATTTCCCTTTTTGTTAATGTGCGTTGAAAACTGAATTTTCATTTAAAAACTTTTTATTCATTTCATGAGACAACTAAAGATCGAACCGTCGAAATCGTCGATACCTAATTGCCCAAGCCTTCCGCCACCAACATCAAATCTCCATTTTTTTTCTCAAGTTAGGTTACTGCATATTTCAATTCGATAACAAAACTCAATTTGGGCCTAATACCCAAAAAAGAATACAAGACATACTAATATATATATATATATTTTAAAAAGAAGCACACAACCTTATTTTCGACAAATAGACTACCAAAGGCAACATTCACATATCACAACCATTTCCTGAGTCGACTTTCATAAATAAAAAAACTCTTATAATTTCCATGTTACACAAAGTTTGGACCATCGGATTGAAGTACAAGTAATCGTAACCATTCAAGTGCAACCGGTTGTCCTTTCAATCTAATAATTTATTATTCACTTTAAAATTCTGAAATTTCATTTAATAAATAGGCAAAAAAATAAGGAGAAAATTGTCAAAAAGATTATAAATATATTGCATTTTTATCAATTCAATCGTTACTTTTAATTGTGTCAATTGTGTTATAAACATTTTCACATTCTTGTGGAGTTCTTGAGGAGCAATCAAGAGAGAGACATAGAGCACTCACGCTTTAGTCACAGGTCGAGCTCATTAGACTAGTAAACAAGCTTTGAACAAATCAAGCTTCCTTGAGAGAGAAGGAGACACTTACCCTAAAGCCCCAAATCGAGTTCAATCGAATAATTGTGAG
The DNA here is from genome assembly GCA_017140595.1 of Eucalyptus curtisii. Lineage (NCBI taxonomy): Eukaryota > Viridiplantae > Streptophyta > Magnoliopsida > Myrtales > Myrtaceae > Eucalyptus > Eucalyptus curtisii. Next base: position 33,919,158 of record CM029498.1, read on the forward strand.
AGACGAAAACATTTTTGTTTGTGTGGACAAATGGAGCTATATATATAAAGCATTTGAGCATGGAGCAACGAAGCTTTGATCGTGGACCAAGTGAGAGAGACAGAGCATGGAGCTCAAGTTGGGAGAACTCGAGTATGGAGAGTTTAGAATGTGGAACAAGGGGAAAGATAGACGGAACCCAAGCGAAAGATGTTCTCTAATATTTCAGTTATGTCAAATAAAAAATAGCATTGTTTTCCTTCACTTAGTCCACGTCGGTGCCATGTCAACGCTGTTTGAAGTCCATCATCCAAGTTAGCAATCACATAAGACTTTTAATAGTGATTTTTTACAGAAACATAGTGAACAGTAAATATGTCACATGGGTACAAATTTAGGATTTATGATGTCACAAAACAAAAAGGTCTGGGGTAAATGTGTTACAACGGACATAATTTGGGGTTTTTAGTATAAAAAAATAGTTCAATGTAAATATGTCACAATGGTATAGTTTGATTATCAAGAGGTAAGAACTACTTAAAAATGTATAACACAAAAACAAAGAATTAGAACATTATCTCATAACAACGGTTTTCATCTTCTATGTAGTCCATTAATGAGGCACCAAGAGAGCGATTCCGTGCCCCTTTTACCATGAAGGACGACAACACATCATTATCGGTATGTCTATACTTTGTCAAACGCTAAGTATGTTATGTGTAAATTGGGCGTTGCCTATCGATTTAGTTCTGATTTTGTAGAAAGCAATCAGTTCTCAAGTTGAGTTTATGAATAAGGAAATCATCAGTGAAGTCAAAAGTGAAATTCGGGCACACTTGGTCGATCTGAAGGAAGGTATTCACCAAACGAAAAATGACATTCAGCAAACGGTCGAACTGAAGAATGCAACATCGCCAAATGAAGGATGATGCTCGACGAATCATCAGGGTGTCGATCAACATGTTCGCTACCCCACAAGATTCGAGGGATGGCGCATCCCCGATGAAGGCGCCGCTTAAGACCAAGTTGTTGGCGATGAGGATATGTCCATTGATATACAACCGAATCCGAAGAATGATCAGGGATATGAAGGTCATAAGGTAGCCAAAACGGTAAAGTCTTTAGTCCCATTCGATCACCCACCACCCATCAAAATCAGTAGGAGTAAACTGACTGATGAAACATTTACAAAGTCCTCCTGATGTCAAATCTCACATCCCTAATCTCATTAGTTCGGTTGATTGCCGTACATAGAGGGAGGGACAGCTTGAATCCCTTGGCGGATCGAGGGTCTAAAGGCCATACTCAAATCACACCGAAAGATCCCATGTTGAGAACCAAACTGGACAGGCAAACACAACTGTTGGGAGGCAATTAACTAACGAGTAAAACACGTGCTGATTAATGTTTCGCCCCATGCCAGGAAACTTTCTTGGCGCGCTTTGGTAGATTGATAGCAGAATGGCAACCATCTTCCTGCAGAAGACACGATGTCCGCACTTCACTCGCTCGACCCAGCTACCAAACGTACGAACCGAATAACCAGAAGATCCGCATCTTTGAGTTGAAGAATTCACAACCGATACTCTTGCTGTGCAGTGAGATTGTGACACGATTAGCCTGTTATCGCAGCGAACAAGCGACCTTTCCGTTCATCCTCCAACCAGGACAATGGAAGTACTGTTGCACTTATGCAGATCAAACCATGGTCCTGGCTGAAAGCGATTGGTTCTTGCCTTCATTGTTCTCTGTACTCCACTATTTGCTTCATGCGCTTGGCAGTTCTTTTAAGTTTACCTCATGGCATTATCAGGTCTTGGTCAATGATGCTCTCTACCCGCTCCGGTACCTTTGACAGCAACCTGTGCTCGGTGAAAGGTCTCCCCTCTGTGCCAAACATGACCAAGACATGTGGGCACACTGAAAGATTTGTGGAAAATTTATCAAATTGCATGACATTGTCAACACTTAATACTCTTAATAATATTAAAATTGCGGATTGTGTTTTTTCTTAATGTCCTCTGCCAATGTGAAAAATTCAACTAATGTCAAGAAGTGATTTTATGACTTGGGCATTGCAGAATGGCCAAAAGTTGACTTGGGCATATCATTTTTACATTTATTAAAGACCATTAGACTTGGGTTGCTCCCCTATCCCAGTGCCTACAAGAGATAACACCGGCAATTAGATTGGAGTGAATCCCTAAAAGATCGGTGGACCGGTCAACGACGAATTCTGTGTTTGTAGCACATCATTCTTGTTTATCATACCAATGGTGGCCCCGTGGATGGGTGATGTGTTGCCTGATGTATGTGGATGAGACACTTTGTATGTATTTCCAGAGATTAGTCAAATCAAAAAGTTCGAATATCTTATATTGTTATGATAAAATAAAATTAGAAAGGATATAAATGAGAGCTATACTACTTTATGAGAATAGTACATAAGTAATCGACTTAAAAAATATATATATTGAGAGTCCCTCAAAAAGAAAAGTGGAGGGTTATTTCATGTGCGGAGGAAAGTGGGCAGTGGATGAAAACTGCAGCAAGATGACACAAAATGGTGTTTTCACTTGATAGTGTAGGAGATGCGTCTCAACACAAACCATATTCATTTTCAGAGTCTATGAATACAGAAACCGCCTTCAACTGTAGCCATATAAACTTGATCCAAACTCGAGAAAAGGACGGTGTCGGTGTCCAAACTATTCAAACGATGATTCAGGTGTCACAACTTTTTGCTTGAAAAATAAAGTCACTTAAGCGGCTCTACTACAAGGAAAACTCGATGTAATGTTATTTTGATAATAAAAGCCCGTTAGAGTCATTTATATGAAGAGTTTCAAAAAGTATTGGCAGTGAATTAGAACCGTTTCCAGGCTTCTTAGCTCAATCTAAATCTATGCTGTAAACTAGAACGCAACACCACTTTGAGTTTGGCCAAGGGATTTTTTTTTTTTTTTTTTTTTTTTTTATTGGGTAACAACGGAGCTTCTACAACCCTAGCAAACCCGGTTTCCCGATCCGAGGCACGGACGGCAGACTAGGAAGGCTCGATTTACTAGGTTTTACTTTAAGCCTAAATCGTGGGAAATTAAGGGAAGAACAGTCGAGAGAGCTTTAATGGGAGAAACGCTTGAATTATGTTAAAGTTATTCAAAAATTCATAAATTTATCATACAGTGACTACTCTAACCTTAAATTTTTGGATTATGTCAATTTTTCCTTATATTTTTTTCTATGATTTGTTAATTTAGCCATTCCAGTTAATTTTAACCGGAAATTATTGATGTAATGAATGAATCAACGCTGATTACCTTACATGACAGAAGTGGCACTAACATAAAGAATCTTTATATTTCTTTTTTTAGCATTCTAAATTATTTCCCTCTTTGTCCTTTCTTTTTCTTTTTCTTCTTGTCCTCCCCTAGCCATCACTGGGCCTTAATGATGGCCGACGGAAGTCGCCAACCACTGGTGAGGGTAGCTCTCACCGACCTCTAGCGAGGCCCCTTGGCTGAGGTCAACGAGCCCTTGCTGATGGCTAGTAGAAGGAAAAAGAAAAGGAAAGAAAAGGAAAAAGAAGAAAAAAACCAGAAAATTGCAAAAGTTATTCACATCAGTGTCAGTTATATCACATATGACATCCCAAACTGACTAAACCACCATGTCAACAATTCCCGATCAAAAATAGAATGACTAAATTGACAAATTATAAAAAAATATTAGACTAAATCGGCTCAATTGAAAAATTCATAATTGAATTAACTACCATACAATAAGTTTGGGATTTTTTCAACAATTTCCTCTATGATTGAGCAATTGTAACATCTTTCTATTATTATCATCTTTCGTCCCATCGATCTCTTTCCTTTAAATAAGCACACCGCCAGACCACGATTGTATGCCCCTCTTCTTTTTTTATGCAGTCCTCCTTTCTTCTTTATCGAGAACGCTATAGTTGACAAGCAACATCCAAATTATCGAGAGACAGCTTTGCCTGGACAAAGTGCTGATTAGACCGCCCTCATGAACCAAATAATTTCGACTCCCCCACAACGGTTGACCAATAAAATTCCTATCACATCATCTAGGGACATACCTCAAATCAACCTTTTTAACCATGTATTGTTGCATTAATTAATCTTATTATCTTTGCCAAACCATCCCACCACCATACAATTTTCTCTGCAGCTTTCACTCTAATCTCGCCAAAACTCCTATTTTAAGTAGCTCTTTCTAGGCGTAATATATAATCGGAACTGATGTCATAATTAACTCATCCGATTAGCAGTCCCCAATATAATCTAGCAATTAGCTACCAAGTCCTACAAGTATGTCATGTGGACATCTATATTCCAATGATGAAAGAGGCAAGAGTTTGACCGTGTGTGTGGGCGTGGGAAGAAATAAAGGTGAGGGAGAAGGAAAAATGATGAGGGCTGCAGCCCTAGTAGCTTGCAAGGCAATGTTTTCTTTGTACCAATAATTCATTCAAAGCAATCATGGCGATATCTCCCATGACAAGGATTCGATCGATCCTTTTTTTCTTGTTCACCTACGCCATTGCTTTGACCATTCTCCCCTTAATTGTGCAATTAAGAGCTTTGTTTAATGCCCTAACCCCTTCAATAAATTCACATCTTACAGATTACAATAAAAAATGGGTTACTGAATTTCTCTACGATTTTTCATTAGAAAATGTCAGACCATACCTTTCACTTCAATTGCAAGAATTCTCAATTATGGCCATTCTAGAAAGTTTCACAAATCAAACTATAAATTAGGGTCCGACTTAAAATGAAGTCGAGTCACAGTCAACACGTTATACGATAATAATATATCTTGATTACACTTTTGAAGCTAATACAAAACGTGGCAGCAGCTAGACACATCGGCTCAAAATAGGTCTTGTATAGTGTAAATTGAACAACGATTCCACATTGGCTCGAGGGGTTGCTAATAAGTAATTTATTTGAGACTGAAAAAAAAAACACTAAATTGATGAATGAGGTCAGAAATTACTTTAGCTCCTTTTATGTTTTGTCAGGGAGCACAAAATTCATCAATATGTCTCTGACTTTCACAAAATGCAAAGTAGTTGGCAAAAAAATAAAGAAAAGGTAAAAAACACCATCATTTCGTGTTAGAAAGCGACCACTTCATTCACACTAATCTTGTTGGCCCACCTCTTTGTCCTGTTTGTTTCCTTCTTTTGCTCCATTTTTCAACGAAATGTGTATTCATGAAGAGTGGTGTGTGTCTATTCCTCTCGTGAACGAGACTAAATTGAACTATCGACAAGCTAAGTTTCTTATTCTATTTGAGAGCCACGGCATCAACATCGTGTAATAGTGGAGCTTATAAGTTACAATATGTTAATTTATTGTCTTCCAATAGCGTATGTTGATGTCCCAACGCCGATGGAAAATGAAAATCGGACCCCGAAAATAGCCAAATTTGGATTTGATTGGTATGATGGACTGCTAGTCTACGACCGATAGTAACAAGGTACAACATCACCTTAATACAAATATTGACCTTTATAGAATGTGTTAATAATAGTTCATATCTGAATATGAAAGTTCATCTTAAGTTGTGACAGAGAATTAAAAGTGCGGTTTCGAGATTCACTTTGTAATTTTCCTTTGTGTTGATTACATGATCAGTCGGATGGTATTCCAACTGCGAACTGTTATTTCACTTAAAGTATGAAATCAAAATAGTTGATCCCAGAAAAGGTTAGATATTTGGCTGTTCGGTGCTCCAAGCTCTTGGTAGATTTTTTTTTTTTTTTGGGTCAAAGAAGTGTTATTGAATCAAAACGTTCTTGAATGTAGGAGCATCAAGACAAAGTAAGTCCCATAACGGCTGGAGGGATATGCCACCCAACTAGGAAGTAAAAGTTTAAGTCTTGGTAGATTGAGTGAGCACTTATTTCCCAAAGCAAGGAAAATCTGGTGCTTGGATCTTGAAAGGAGGTCAAGTAGGACTATGAAAACCCCCAGAGACGGCTAGCTTTGTTGACTATGGAACTTCGAATAATCTCTCTCTCTCTCTCTCTCTCTCTCTCTCAGGAGATCGTCAAATCCTGATCTCAAATCACGATGTCCTATTCATGTTGCAGATGAGCTCCATTCGATTTCAAACCATCGTTGGCCGTCTTCAACTTAATTTGCTCTATATGTGCAGGAGAGAGAGAGAGAGGACCAGTGCTATGAAATCAAGTCTGCATCTATGCATGAGACGGGTAATGAGAGCATCCCTTGAACAAAGAATCTACGATCAAGGAATAAACATATCCATACGTGGATTAGGTCATGGCACAAGTTTGGTTCTCTGCACTTTCAAGTTAGATGATCTCATTTTTAGGCCATTTGCCGAGTTTTGCCTTGTGTTCTACCAACCTAAAGTGAAGTTGCTCACCATAGAAAAAATAGGTGCTTGTAATCGGAAAGGTGACCAAGAAAAATCCATGGAACACGTAGTGTTTTGATGGATTGTAGGGGCTCGACCTCCGCAGATGCACCTAGTTGGAAATATCAAAAGCAATTAGCAGGGAATAGGTTGAAAAGGCATAACCAAGGATTTGATGTTAGGCTAGGCAAGGCCCTCGCGTTTCTTATCGGCAATGGGTCTTCCGTGCCAATCTCTATATTATTAGGTAAACCAAGAAATTACGGAGGACTTACAAAAAGGCCCTTTAGGCAGCAAATGACAGAAAGGCTTCCAAACATAGAGCATTCAAAAGTTTATGTTTGTGTGTGCATGAATAGCGGAAAACAAGGTTACCAATGAATGATCTATTCTTTCTTTTTTTAGTTTTTCTATTGTCAAAGGAAAATAAGATAGCTCCAACTCCAATGCACTTTGACTCCCAACCCTCACATTAAACTCCAACCCTGCTCTCTTCTTCAAACTCCTAGGCTTCCAAAAAACACGCTCACGCACAAAGACAAATAGTCCCCCGTTATATAAAAAAAGAAAAGGAATCCCACTTTGTCTCCAAGACATCTTCAAAACTTCCGCTTCTTGTTAGGGAGAGAAAGAGAGCGAGTGAGAGGAAGATTTAGAGAAGTTCTGATGCTATGGACTGGCTTGTGAGCAGGAAACTACAAGTGGTCGGAGGAAAAAGGAAGCTCGCTTGCTTGTCCCTTCTCTTGCTGATGCTTTTGCACTTGGAGGCTCGATGCTATGCGGACAGACACGGAAGGTCCTTCTCCAGAGTAAGAGGCGAGTCATCATCCTCCAACGGGCTGAACAGTAAAGCTCGCTTCCATGGCAGTTCGAGAGGAGATGCACAGAAAAGAGATGGTGGCGATCAGGCGTTCGGAGAAGAAAAGAGACGTGTCTACACAGGTCCCAATCCTCTTCACAACAGATAGTGCCGAAAGAGTTCGATTAACTCCTCCATTTCTTGGTAGTTTAATTTTTTACCCAAATTTTTATTTTGTTCTTCTTTCTTTTTTTCCTCCTCTTCTTCTTTCTCTTGGGTTCTTGCCATTGCCAAGCAAAGATGTGCATTTCCCTAAAGCTTGATCGAGACAGAGTTTCCATGGACTCTCTCAAACACTCGTGATCAGTCCTCTCAACGATTGCTTAAGATGTTTATACTAGAATTCAGCTTTGCAGATTTTGTAAGCGAAGAAGTGAAGTGTATGTAGCAGTTAAACTGTATGTTCATGAGATTATATTTCTTATTTTGTCTTTTTCTTCTTCTTCTTCTTCTTCTTCTTTTTGAAATTGATATTGTTCAAGAGAATTAATGCTAAGTATTGGGTTGGTGGTGATATGAATGTTGTGTCTGCTTTTATCTGGAGGGGTTGGTGATTGCGTGTTAAGTTTTGGACTGTGTTCATTTGAGCATGAAGGGAGTAATATTTAAAAGGGGCTTTCTCCAGCATGTGCCTGACACTATTTTTTTTCCTCCCTTTGAATTCTAAGTTCGTAAATTTTCCAGGGGATATCACTCGGGACATTTCTGAAATTCATCTAAGGAAAAAAATTCATTTTCTCGTAAGTTAAATTTGAACAGTTCTTTAATATATCATCATCATAAGAGAAGGTCCATATCAATTTGAATATTCTAAAGTTCATATCAATCCGGCCACATGTGGATGATTTCTAATGTCTAACAGTTGTAAGGCTGCCTCAATGATGATTTTGGGATTTGACTCTCTCTCTCTCTCTCTCTCTCTCTCACAGACACACACACACACACACACACACACACATGCAAGTCGTGTAGCGGAAGACGGTGCAAAATTAACTTTATGCATACACCACGTGTGGAAGAAAATAATCTTTGTGCAGCATTATTACACGACGTGCGCATCGTCGTCTATTCAATTGAACATAAATCTATGGGTAACGGACAAGGCACGACAACCAAGAAGGGGTAATTAATTGTTTTACGAAACTCAAGATCTTTTTCATCAATGTGTGATGGATTGGGTGTAAAAGATGGACCAACGCTATGAAAACACATATGCTTGTGCTTAATCAAAATTTCCTATCAAGCAGAAATTGAAAACGTTTAAGGGATGGAAAAAATGTGAATCAAGATTATAGGAGTTCACACTTCCACTTGTCCAACTTTACTCTCCAAGTTCTAACGGCCTTAACAGTAGAATTCACTATGTAATCTTGAGGTATTACAGCTTTCGGAGAATGTACTCTTTTACTTGAAGCTTTTAGGGTTGCTTCTACAAATTTGACTACTTCTCACAATACTATATCATTTTCTTTTCAAATTATAAACATTTACATTCCTAAAGAGATTTACCAATAGAAACCACTCTATATTGCATAAAAGAAAGTAGGAACTATCAATATAACAGAGAGAGTGTTCTGTTAGACAAAATAATTCATATGCGGAAGCCAGGATCGTTTATAGACAAACCTCCAGCCATTGTTCTTGTTCTCATTCGTCTGAAAAACCTTGTAGTTGCCCGTTAGAATGAACGATCGTTCTTTTATGCACCGCCTCCCATCAAGGCGGTTACCGAATGGGCGGTTGTCACGAAAAGGTACGTATGTGGAAAAACTGCATGTTGAATAACCGCCACTTTAAAGAGAAAATGCGGGTCCTAAATGTGGGATCACAAAATTAAATAACATGTTCATGAGCTTCTTAATTCTACCAACCACTTTGATATGTTTTTACATGCTTCCAAGCTTCCAATAATCCTTTGGGAAGCTTTATTCAATCAAGTAGCCGTTGGTCTGACCTTCTTTCACCATCAGACTGTCCCTCCACAAAGCATTAAAGGCCACGCCCAAAGTAGAATACCATGCTAAAACAAGTTTGATTCACTCCCGGTTGCTTTTAGTAAATTCCAACACTTGATGACTACTGTGAAACACTAATAAGTCCAATATAAATCAATAAAGAGCTAGGTCTTCTCACTAGGATCATAGAGGTTCGTTCGTAGAATCATTTACTTAGTTCGTAGCATGTATTGCCCTGCAAAATGATCCTTCCAGACCTCTCATGAATTTTCGTACTATGATTTGTTCACCTTTGGTAAATAGGTTTTTTCTAAGCAAATTGATGTCCTCAAATTATATAAATTGTTTGGCTTCTATCGGTCCATCTAAGTTCTACCAAACTCATGTTCTACATCTTGTTCTCCTTCTATGGAGTTAAGTCTTTTTATGCTTTAGACGTGTCGTCGTGAAGACTACCTATTTGTGATTTGTGTATATAGAAGGTGCTCATTCTACACACTTAAATACACATATTGATAACATTCGATTATTTTGTCACATTCAAAATATTATAGGAGATTTTATCAACATTTCTCAAATCCAAATACTTTATTGATTATTGTAAAAGTTTAGATCACAGGAGCACTATCAAGTTACATAAATTGTATATTGGCATTTCCATTACGAAAAACTAATAAAATGGTGACAAATTAAAGCTAGGGGGTATTTGGAGGGGCACGAAGAGGGAATGGCATCAGCCCCGCCACGCCCCGCTCCAATTATATTTGTCAAAAAATATATGTTAATGTATATTACAAATAATGTAGGAAATAAGGATTACTACATCATACAACTCGTTAAAGATCAGGGCGCCCAGTCTCAATCCGACCTTTTTGGTTCTTACCAATGAGGAAGCTAAAGCAGGGAGGACCAAAGGCATAGAGCTTTACAACAACTGTCCTGAATCGTCACATTTACCATCAAGGATGGAAATCGTCTGTAGAGGTGGCAGAGACAACTCTGCTTTATTCAAATGGGGAATTGTGAAGTTTCGATGGGGAACGAAAACAAGGGTGGAATAAAATAATAGTGTGCACACAAAATGAAGTGATCGGGCTTTAAGCATCTCTAATGTGGGATGACGCTTTACTAGCTGAGCTCGCTCGCACGATGCTGCTGGATCCATAGGTTTTATGTGTGTGGGTGAGTTTAACAAACCAGTCTCAAATCCATTGTAATTTTTTCAATTCAATCCTAAATTTCTCTTTTATCAATTTAGTCTTAAAATTTTTGTATTTATGTCAATTCAATTCATCTAGCTAATTTTGGTCGCTCGGCGCTGACGTGGATATTGGGCGTTCGACCAACGCTGATGTGTCATTTAAAAAAAAAAATTAGATTTTTCCCTTTTTTTTATTTTTTCTTTCCTTCTTCCTCTGGCTAGTTGCCAAACCAACCAAAGGCTAGGGCTGGCGAGGTCACCAGCAGTGGTAAGGGCAAGCCTCGACCAACCTTAATGAGGCTTTGCAATTGCTGAAAGAGGTTGAGCTTGCCCAATGACAGTCTTAAATCCATTGCAATTATTTTAATTCAGTCTTAAATTTCTTTTTTTATTAATTTAGTCTTAAACCATTTGCATTTATATCAATTCAGTTCATCCAATCAATTTTGGCCGCTCGGCGCTAACATGGATGCCGAGCGTCCAGCTGATGCTAACGTGTCATTTTTTTAATTTTTTTTAGATTTTCTTTTTTCTTTTCCTCTGGTTAATCGCCAGCCCGGCCAAAGGCTAGGGCCGGCGAGGTTGCCAACATTAGCAAGGGCAAGCCTCAACCACCCTTAATGAGGCCTTTCTGTTGCCAAGAGAGGTCGAGCTTGCCCAATGATAGCGAGGCCTTGCCAATGGTGGTCGAGGCTTGCCCTTGCTAGAGCCGGCAAGGTCGACCTGCTAGAAGAAGGAAAGAAAAAAAGAGAGAGAGAAAAAAAAAAGAAAAACATAAAATATTGACACGTCAACATTGGCCAAACAGTCGACGCCAGCTAGACGGTTGATGCCAGTCAGCTTCCACATCAACACCGACTTGATGGACCGAATTGGCACAAATATAAAAAGTTTCTTATTTAATTGAAAAAATTACAATATATTTAGGATTATTTTAGTAATTTTCCCGTTTTAGGGGTCAATCATAGCACATTCCGTTCATTTCGCGGAAAATATTTTCCGGGAAAATGTTTTCCAGATTTTCCGGCGTTTATTTCACGGAAAATGAATTCCTAAGGGAAAATATTTTTCATGGAAGGGAAAAAGTCTTCTAAATTGGGGAAAATGTTTTCCACTTTTGAAAAGTGGAAAACATTTTCCTCACTTAATCTCTCTTATCTCACACATCTACAAATCCTCACTTCCTTCTCCCCTTTCTTCTTCTTCTTTTCTTTTTTTATTCGAATTATTTTTAAATTGTATTTTTCTTTTTTTATTCAAATTATTTTTAATTTTCTTTTTCTTTTTTTCGTTTTCTTTTTTCTTTTTCTTTTCTTTGTTTCCCATCTTCTTCTTTCTTGGCTAGTTGTTGGTCGTCACCAGGTGAATCTCAAGGTCGTCGATCTCAAGCTCGCGCTCGTCGATCTGGCGAGCCTCGAGCTTGATGCTCACGCTCGCCAATCTGGGGAGCGGAAAATATTTTCCTTACCGAACACTAGAAAATATTTTCCGAAATATTTTCAGGTTTTAGCCGAACACCAAAAAATATTGTCATTTTCCTGGAAAATGACTTTTGGGAAAATATTTTCCAGAAATGGCTTATTTTCTGCGAAATGAACGGACACTTAGTTGTCCTTTGATTCCATTGACAAGGAACCAACCAAGGAAATCTTATTGCCAGTAATCATATTCCAATCTATAGTTAACGGTTTCAATTGTTTGGACTGATTAAAAACATTTCATTTGGAGAAACATATTTTAGGCCCCGTTTTGTCCATGGCTCGAGTGCTAGGTTTATCTGGCTTGGACCTAGGGTCCCTGACCTCAAGGTCTCGACCTCCGGTGCCGATGTCTCAAGTCTCTACGATGGTGGCAGTGGGGCTTGTTTCCATGATTTGGGTGGTGATGGAGTCTAATTATGGCAGTAGTGGAATCTCAATTTTTGAGGGAATCCTATTGACATGGACATGGATGGGAAGACTTTCTAAAGTGTTTGGATAACTAGAAATCTATAGGCGACGTTGGGACTAGAATGCATGTAAGTGAGCGATAAAACGACCATAACTTTTCATTCAAAATGAGTGATGGGGCGTATAATTACAATTCGGAAAGCTCATCCCAAGCGCTATAGTGCGGCCAAATTGGGTTTCCCCATTTGCAGCAGTTTCGCATTTGAAAATCCATTGGTCAGGCACGTTTTGGAGCACTAATCTATTTTCGGGCCTTTCTGAGTTTTTTTTTTCCCCTAGGAATTAGAGTTGAAACGCTATTTATATGTCATTATGTTTCCAAGAAGTCGTTTTTGCCTCTTTTCAGAAATACAGAACAATCGAGATATTTGTCTCTATGCTTTGAGCATGTGTTTTGCGAGTGTTTACCGGTGCTTTTCATTTCCTTTGTGTCGGTGAATCGTGTTCGACCAGGTATCTTTCCAAACGTGTGGTAATTGGATTCGCATTTCTCGGGTAATACAATTCCAAACAAGATCAGAAAAAAGGCTTGGCGAAGAAGTTGAAGTTTGAAGGCTATCCAGGAAATTCCTACCGCGCAATGGAGCTGCAGAGATAGGTGCGTGTGTTTGGGCCAAAGGAACAAATGGCAATCTCACTGTAACAATGTACCGGGCTTGTTCAGCCCATTGCATGGAGTTGAATATTCGAAGTCACTGTAGAGAAAGAAAAACTGGGATAAGTGCACCATGATATTTAAAACTTATCATAAAGGTGTAAGCTTTCAAAAAATGCCATCAAGTCTTAAAATTTATCATGAAAGTGCAAATTTTCAAAAAATGCAATCAAGTTCTCAAACTTGTCACCAAAGTGAAATTAAGTCTCAAGACTTTCAAAAAGGGTAATCAATGGAATTACTCGATTGGACCAATTTGATGAGTTTTAAAACTTGGTTGCACTTTTTGAAAGTTCTAAAACTCAATTAAATTTTTGTGATAAGTTTTAGGACTTGATTGAAAATTTTGAAAATTTTAAGACCAAATTTATTTCATGACAAGTTATAGAACTTGTAATGGATTTATCCCAAACAAATTCGAAGGCAAGAGTGACTCGCCATGCTAACGACATGGTTTCTTCTCAATTTCAAAGCATTTGTTTTCGTGTCACTATCATCGTGGTTCCACCTCGCTATTCACATTTCATGGTACTTCCAAACTTTACTGAACTTCCCGTTTTAGGCTTGTGCACCTTCCATTTAGGTATCTCTAGCTTGTAGACATTTCTATGCTTAATGCCTTGTTCACCAATTGATAGAGAACTCAATCTTTTAGACATTTGCCATACTAACAACATGGTTTCTTCTCGATTTCAAAGCATTTGTTTTCATGTCACTGTCTATAATGTTGTGGTTCACCTTGCTATTCACATATCCATGGTACTTCCAAGCTTTACCAAATTCCTCGTTTTAAGCTTGTTCACCTTCTATTTAGGTATCTCCAGCTTGTAGATCATTTCTATGCCTAATGCCTTGTTCACCAATTGATAGAGAACTCATATCTTTTAGATGTTCCTATTAGAATATCATCTATATAATGGCTTGTGTATCTTTCACTAGGTTATTCAATCATTAAATACATTAATGTGTCATATTCAAAACATTATAAGGGATTTCCCAACAATATGACGATTTTATTAGAGGCGAGGATAGCTTTGATGGGGGAGGGCTGTTGAGAGAACTAGTGTTTGAGGTCAAGTACCTAAGTGGACATTTGTCGACGGTGTGATGGGGAGGGGAAAGGAGCTATGGGATTGGACTTCCATGGAAACGAAATCCTAGGTGTGGAAGCAATCGCATTTCACAGTGTAGGAGAGGAGAATATGGTGAGATCGAGCTTTGCCGGCCTTAGGCAAGCTCGTCTCTTGCCAAGGAAGAAGGGAAAATATTAAATAAATAAAGAATAATTAAAATTGAATTTCTTGTAATTTTTTTCTAGAAAATCTAATCAGATTTTTATATCGTTGGTGAAAAATATTTTCCAATTTATTTTCAGATTTTAATTAAACATAAAAAATAAATTTTTAGAAAATGTTTTTAACCGTGTGCCTTCCAAATCAATTACTTTTACTCCATATAAGTTATGGACAAGTAGAAAACCTAACTTGAGTTTTCTTAAACCGTAAAATTGTACTACCTATATTTATGAGCTTATTCACAAGTATGAAAAATTGGGTCCCAGAGGCAATAAGAGTATTTTTATAAGATACTTAGAACACTCGAAAGGGCATGTGTTTATAGGTGAGCAAAAAAGTGGAAATATAATTGAATTTGAATCACGGAAAGTCACATTCTTAGATAATAAATTTCCTAAAAATGGCGAAATAGGGGAGGACTACCCCCAATTTGAAACCTTGGATCAAGATAATTAACTTAATGGAGTTTGTCCAAGTGGGAGTAATATGAGGAGTGGGGAATTAAATTTGACTCAGTCTCAATTACAACCACCTAATGAGACGATATCATCATTATCTAATCCAAGTGGGAGCGTAATGAAGAATAACGTGCAAAGTGTACAATCTCTCATATGGCGAACAAGTCGCAAAAAATCCCCCATTGACATTTTTAAATTGAAGGGGAAATTTTTATAGTTGCTCTACAATATGAAGATGAGCTAAAGAATAAAAATGAAGCTCTAAATTGCCCTAATAAGGAAAAATGGATGCATGTAATGGAAGAGGAAATTGAGTCAATGAAGTCAAACCATATTTGGGAACTAGTTGATCCTCCAAAAAAACACAAAGCCATTGGGAACAAATGGGTTTTCAAAATAAAGCGTAAAGCTGATAGCTCAATAGAAAGATATAAGGCTTGTCTTGTGACGAAGGAGTATAATTAATAGGAATGAATTGATTATGAGAAAACATTTTATCATGTAATGAGATTTACCTCAATTCATCTTATTATAGCAATAGTAACTAGTATGGATCTTGACTTATATCAAATGAATGTAAATACTGTTTTTGTCAATGGAGAACTAGAAGAAGAAATTTATATGAAACAACCTATTTGTTTCATTTTGAAAGGCTAAGAACAAAAGGTATGTTGATTTTTTAGATCAATATATGGCCTTAAGAAGTCATCTAAACAATGGTAAAAAAAATTATTGTCAGTAATAAAAACATTTTCCATTTACTTATTTTTGTGAGCGATATAAGCGATCATTTTTCAAAAAATATTTTTAAATCTTGAGTTTCCCATGAAATAAATGCACCCTAAGTGATATGATAGATAGTTGAATATATCCCACCATCTAACTTTATTTACTTAGGATATCCAATTTTACAAAATCAATGTAAAAAATACAACCAAAAACTCTAAATTATGCCCATTGTAACATCAATACCTCAATTTTTTTCTTGTATCGCCAAAATCCCCAAACATGTACTTGTGTAACAAAATATCATCTACAAAGAAAATTTTAAACTTTGCCTACTGTGACACTAATATTCAAACGTTTTTTTCTCGTGTCACCTATACTATATGTCGCGACCTTCCTTTCTCATCCGAAGGGAAAAAGATAATAAGTTTAAGAGTATTGCCTAAAATGCGAGCCTATGGTCCTTGATTAGGCTCGAGCTCTCCTAAGCTCATACCTCATGCAACGTTGGGGTATTCTATGTTAAGTCATATTGACACTAAGAGGAATCGCTACTAACTGAAGAGGGGTTGACTAGAAACTAAGTGAAGTATTAGAGTATAGCTTCCATTCTACGAACTAGAGAATTTAAGACTAGAGACTTGATTGCACAAGTTAGTTAACTGGTGCCCTCTCGATAAATAATCTTGTTCAATTACCAATCTAAATTTTTAGGCAGCCTTCTTACTAATTTTGAATCCTAAGGTTTGATCCTAACCAACTTAAAGAGAAAAACAATCAATATATTAAGAGTACGCAATCAATTAATGATGGAAATGGAAATGTGCAAACAATAATCTAGCATTTCTCTCTCAATACAAAATCTTATTGTAAAACCCTAAGAACTTTTTCAATTTCTAGCACAATTCTTTTTTATCAAGGTTTTTCACACATTTTAAGAGAAAACTATTCAAAATTTAATTTCTAGGCCTTTTCCCAATTTTAGAAAAAATCAAATTTTTCCTATTTTTTTTAATACATACTTTCTTGAAAACAATTTTTGTGAAGATTTTAGAATTTTTTTGGTAATTTTTTAAACTTTACTTAATTACTGAAATATTTTTATGAAAAATATATTTATTTATTTATTTATTTTTTAAAATATATATTTTAAAAAATGATTCTTTAACCAAAAAGGGAACTCGGGTTGGATCTCCACATCGAGACTGAACTCGGTCCACCGACCCCTAGCCCCGGCCGGACTGGGCCTTATAAGTGGGCCTAGTCCAGCTTAAATAAAGCCCAAACCTTAAAAGAAAAATCAAGCCAAGCCCAGTAAAATAAAATGCTAGCCTATAATTGAAATAAAACAACCCAAAAGAAAATAAACAACTCTGGCCAAAAGGGAAATAAACAACTCCGACCCAGGTCAGCCAACCAAGCAAGCCAAGCCTGACCCAGCCCCGGTTCATTCCATTTCTAAGTAAGAAGGAAAGGCTGAAACGTAGGGCTTAAAGACTCTTCTCCCTAATTCTGGCAGAATGAACTAGAATCATGCATGGCTTGTTCCCAAGCATCGCAAGAGTGCCAGTACCCGACATCACACTAGTTATCAAATTGAAGTTGAAGTCTGAGTTGCAGTCGGTGAGGCTTCATTCATAAGGTGGGCAAAGGCTTAAGTTTTCTTTTCGATCATAATTCTTCGAGGGCAATGGGTTCCATTACCGAGGAGTCCGGGTCGGGGGTATAAAGGCAAGAATTGTCTAACCAATAGATCTGGTATACATGGTGACATGAAAAAATAATTTGCGTATTAGTCATAGGGTGCATTTGGTTAGACTTTTGGGGAAAGCTATTGAGAAAATACAAAGGCCTTTGAGTTTTCCAAAATGCAAATTGTGTTTGGTAAATTATAATCCGAAAGTGTATTGTAAAATATTATTGGGCAAAATAGTGTTTTGAGAAATTTACATTTACAGAAGACTTTTATGATAAAAAAAAAAAAGGAAAAAAATAGTTGGCCGACGAAGGGTAGACGGCCACTGCGACGTCTCAAGTTGCAAGACCTTAGGTGACCACCCGGCACCATTGGCGAGGGCCGCCTGAGGTCAGGCGACCCCCAGCGATCACTAGCAAGGGCTGCCTAGTCGCACGACCTCAAGCGGCCCTTCATGGTGGTCGTGGCGTGGGTCACCGGAGGTCGCCGCGACCGACCTCACCGCGACCCAGGCGAGGTCGTGGGTTGCAGTGACCTCCCGCGACCTCCGCAACGAGGTCGTGGGTCACCGGAGGTCGCGGTGACAGCTTGCCGTGACCTAGGCAACCTCTGTGACCGTCGCGACCCAAAACCCGGATCTAGGTCGCGGCAAGGTGGAAGAGGTTGCGTGCCGCGACCCAGGCGACCTCCGTGACCCAGATCTGGGTCGCGGCGAGGTCGTGGGTCACCGGAGGTCGTGACCCAAAACCTAGATCTGGGTCGTGGTGAGGTGGTGGAGGTTGGGCGCCGCGACCCAGGCGACCTTCGCGACCCAAATCTGGGTTGCGCGACTGGTCGGCGACGGTCGCCGGGGTGCCGTGACCACGCCGACCTCGCCGACCTCTCTTCAACCCATCACCGACCCATCACAACCTTGCCAGCCAACATCTAAGGGCTGCCTTGGGCTTTCATCCTTTGGAAGGCCAGCATTCCTTCAAGGTGGGTTTCAAAAATGTTCCTAAACACTCAATATTTGAGCAAATGGGCTTTAGACCCCCAAAGATACTTGGGAAAGTTGGTTCCAAACGTAGCCATAGTGGGCATTATTAAAATTAGGCCCGGCTAGCTTAATGGTACCTTTTTTAAATTTTCTAATCGTCTAATACCAGCCACAACTTTTAATGGATGATGCTTTGACCGGTTTCATTTTTATTTTATTTTTAACCTTCCATAATTTCCTTTTTGTATTCGCTTAATTTAGGATTAGAGGCTTTATAACCCAAAAAACATATATTTGAAAGGGAACCTCTACAGCCCCGTTTGGTTCGGCTTTGGGACTCTAAAGTCCCTTGGTCAAATGCAAACGCGTTTGGTTCGTTTCTTTGGGAGACTTTGGCAAGATGCAATTGCATCTCCAAAGGACTCTAAGGGCTTTAGCCCAATGTAGCTCTGGAGGTGTTTTGGGAAGTTGCATATTGTGAATGCAAGTCTTCGGTACTGTTCATCCTCTCCAAACCACCGCACGAAAGCCGACGACCGCCGGCCAAGGGGTCGCGCGCGCCGACGACGCGTCGGCAACCGTCGCCCGAGGGTCGCCCGACCTCGGCGACCGTCGCCGGACCTTAGGCGATGCCGGGTCGCACAACCCAGGCAACCGATGGCCTGAATCGTGTGACCCCAGGCGACGGCCGCCAGATCCGGCGTTCCGGTCGCCGGACTCCAAAAAAAAAATACAAATATTTTTTTTTGTTTTTTTTAAATTTAATAAAAGTCATTTACAAATGCAAATTTTACCAAACGTTATTTGTATCTCAGAAGACCCCCTTCATCCAAAGGTATTTGCATTTTTGCAAATGCATTCCCCAAAAAACCGAACCAAACAGTCCACATATTCCAAAAAGTTAAAATCCTTGATTATAAAAAAGAAAAAATATATATACCTAGAAATAGATAATTACTAGTAAAAAATATTACTACTAAGTAAAAAGAAATCATTAATGTCATTAGAAAGATCTATTAAACTTCAAAGATGAAAAAACATTTGAAATGTTGGCTTTGTAACTAATAAAAAAATCATTGTGCATTATGACTTCTCATTTGTTTCGCTCAAATCAAATTGCTTTAGAGCAACTTTCTGGCAACCTAAAAAAATTAGTGAAGTTGCTTTCATTACTAGTAAGTTAGGATTGCATGGTGTCATGACTCTTTCATCACTAGCATTTTTAATTGAATTATTCATCTCGTCTTCATCACTAACATCTAGTGAAGTTGTTTTCAAGATGAACTCCGCTCATTTAAACAAGACAAGAAAAAAAAAAAAAAAAAAGAGTAAGTATTGTTCATCTAATGTGTATATATTTGATAGATGCCAATGAAAATTAGGCTTCAATGGATACCTCATACTTTCTTGGAATCTAAGGAGTAAAGACTAATGAACCTTTCTCTATGGTTATGTGTCCATCAATTACAAAATCCTAAAATAATGGAAAGTATAAGTATATTAGATATTCCCATTCTATTTTTTTTTTTTTGAGTTCTTAAATATCTTTTATTTAGAAACAATATTCACTAAATATTTTCTTTGGTTGGAAAATAATATCCATTATTTTAAAAGTTACAATTTGATACTTCATATATTACTTCTTGTTCGAATATTACACTTTGATTTGTTTTTCAAAATTAAATAGAAAAATATATCTCCTTTAGTTCTTTTTAAAAAATAGTAGAAATCCCGTCTCGACCTCCCATATGGTGCACCATCTAAATTCGGTAAATAGATTACTAAGCTTAGATTTAACTCTAACTCTCTCAAGTCCATATAAATTCATTATTCAAGGTTCCAAGTCGTTAACATGCAAATGATTTTCAATTATGAGTCGCCACTAATCTATTTTTTGGTGAATCGATTAGAAACTCAAATAAAGGAACGAGAGAATTATTTTACTTTTACGTATTAGAGATTATGGGTATGACGAATTGATTACTAGATTTTTCTAATGTCCTCTCGGTACATTTTCTCTTTTATCTCAAAAAAATATTTTGTAGGCAGCTTACATTGATTTTAATTTACTCCTTATCGTGTGAGGTGATTATTCAAGTGCACAATTATTATTTAACGCCCAATAAACCAAAACGACAAATAAATTGCAAGGGTATGGAGTTAATTTACTTAACTCGAAGTGACGAAAACATTTGCAGTGTTAATTAGAAAATCACATCATCATGCTAAATATGATTTCTCATTAACAAGCAATTTCACTAAAATCTTTTTTAGTTTTTCTCTTGTTTAATGAAAATCATGCTTTATGCAATACAATTATTCTAAATGCAATGATGTAGAAAAATGATGATATTTTATTACATATTCTAATTCTGATGATGGGAAAAAAATTAATATGCAATTTTTCTAGTATGACACACAATTTCTAGTTATGCAGAATCTTAATGACATGCATTCTCCAATGATGTGCAATTTAATTAAATGGCTTACCATGCTATTCGTAAATGATATATGAGTAATGACATGACACAAATGATGACATGAAAGATGACATGGCACATGACGTGGCATACGTTATAATATAACATGGCATATATGACGTAGTACAATGACATGGCACACAACGATGACATGGCAGGCATGACGTACGTTGATGTGGCTTAGATGACATAGCATATAATAATGATGAAACAACATGAAATGACATATATGGAACTAATTCTATATGACACGTGGTTTCTAATTAAATGAGCTTAATATGCAAACTATATGACATGCACATGACATAAAAATATGACATGATCTAAACTATATGAGATGCACATGACATAAAAATATGACATGATCTAAACTATATGACATTGACATGCATGTGATATTTTGTGTGTTTTTCCATGGAAATTCGAAATTAGAAAATAATCAAAATAAATTACCTAGTTTTATATATTATCCAGTTAAATTTCATGATTAAATTAGGCCGAATCCCAATTTAAATAAGATGTTATCTCTAATTAGATAATCTCTATCTTAACATACAATCTATCAATATGCAATCTTATCTTAACATGCAAAGTTATCAATTAAAATCTACCCTATCTTATCCGAAATCTACCCTAATTTTAGCTAAGATTTTTTTGATAATATAAAAATAAAATAAAACAAAACAAAAGATAGTATTCACCATCCAAAGTATCAGCTATATACATATGCACATTGTGAAGTTAGAAAAATATCCTAATTCATGGAGAATCAAAAGTTTTTTTTTTTTTTTTTTTTTTTTTTTTTTTTAAATATGGCCATATCGATGAAACATTCAAATAAGATCATAATTTTATGAAATAGGTAAGGACTTCTTACCCAATTCAGCAGATGATATTTATGAATTCGGACAGGACGATGGATCAAGGGAATCGCGGTGACGATGACCGGCGATCAGCGGCGCTCATAGCCGGGGGGGTGCGCTCCAGATCGTGCGGTTCTCCGTAGACCCCGGTGATGGGGGCTCCTCAAGATGCTTGGCGGCGAGGCTCGTGCGACGGTGCCGCGGCCTGGAGTAGTTACGTAGGATGGCGGCTGTCGGTAGGAGGTGCGGAAAACAGTCAAGACTTTTGTCGCTTTTCTCTGAGCGAATCGTCCCCGAATAACACCTGCACAAAATGCTTTTCTTCAGTCTTTCCGTTTGGACCAAACGTCAGTCCCACGTTCCAATTTCGGGCGAACCCGCCTCCCTTTTGCTGCCGATTGTCCATGTCATCTTCGTGACCTTTGCTTCCCCACGCTCGTGTCCTGCGAAGACAGAGCAAACAAAAGACAGTCGTGGAACGCACCAGCCGCGGGTATTTTTCGAAGATTCTTTTTTTCTCATATGAAATGCTTGGAGTCGGTTTTGCACCGGTGGTTTCACCTCTGTATCAAGCCTGAGCGCTTCGCCATTTCTTGTTACGTGTTCTTCCTTTCTGGGTTTTTTGTTTTGGTTCGACCAGGAGAAAAGAAAAGAGTTAAGTTGCTTTTCTAGTTAGTAGCTTGTGGCGTATTTTCCAGGAAAAGTTTTGCGAAATCTGGCTCTTCCCGGGAAGATCAGAATGAGAAGCTGCTTGTTGAGAAGAGCTTCAGTTCATCTGCTAGAACTCTTCTCTTCTGTCCTTCAATTGGTTCATGATCCGAAAATTTGTTAGGGGCCCGTATAGAGAAAAACAACTTGCAATCTCATATCGAAGTTCCCTCCTTGAAACTCAAAACCCGCTGTAGTACTTCCTCTTGTGTTCGTCAATCTTGGGAAACAGAAAAAAGTTTTGAAGCTTCCCATTTTTTTTTCGGTTAACATTCTTTCTTGGGACTCAAGTCGAACGATTAACAATAGTTTTCTCGCCTATTTAGCGACTTTTTGGCTTATTGGGTTTGCAGTATTAAATGGAACCTGGTCATGGAATACCCATCGAAACCCATGAAGGGCGTGAGTGTGAGATTGGTTTGGACAAGAATTTCGGGTTTTTGAACCAGTTCGCCGCGCAGTACGAGATGGGTAAGGAGATTGGGAGGGGCGGTTTTGGGCGCGCATGCTCTGCCAAGGCCAAGGAGGGCAGCTTGAAAGGCCAAGAAGTTGCTGTCAAAGTCATCCGTAAATCAGAGGTTTCGTTTTCTTTTGTTTTCCCTCTTTGGATCTTGTTGCGTCATTTGCCTTTTCTCGAAAGAATTTTATATGGATTCTGATTCTTATATAGTAGGTAGCTTCATTGTGTATTTGAATCAACAAAAACTTTGTGATGGTCCTCTTTTCTGTGCGGGTTTCTATCAGAATAGACCTGCTTTTAGTTGTGTGGAAACTGCTAGTGGTTGACAGATAAGTGTTTAGTATACTGTGATGGTTACTGTTCATTATTGATTGTTCAGTCAACTGCTTTATTTTGGGTAATTCCAGTTATTTGGAGAAATCTCTTGTTCACTCGCTGCCTTGATTTGTGACAGTGTCTTTATAAATGTCATGTTTGGGAAATGGAGTCTATCTTTTTTTATGATTAGTAGATGGAGTCTGTCTAAGAGGTCATAAAGAGATATTTTAGGTGAAATGCTCCTTGGATACGATGGTTGAATTTTCATAGTTTGGATCCCTTGAGCTTTATATACTAAGGAACTACTGAGTCATACACACTCGACTTCCGAGGCTCATTAGTCATATTTCACTTCACTTGAGAAGGAAATAAGGATGATCAGTGAAGTTTTCAAGAAAGTGAGATCTGTTGCCTTGATCATATGAACTTGCTGCACCACAGGTTCTCTATAGAGCAGCTTTACATTCCCGGGAAATGGAAAGATGACAGGGATGTATGTATCAGCGTTGCTGCAAAGGATGTGACGCTTTGGAGCATTTGTCTGCAGGAATTATTGAAGCATCTCGTTTTTGTACTTTGCAGATGACAAAAGCAACCAATGTAGAGCACGTGAGAAGAGAAGTGCAGATTTTGCGGGCATTAACTGAACGAATTGGACATAAGAACTTAATCCAGTTTTATGATGCCTATGAAGATGGAGACAACGTTTACATAGTCATGGAGTAAGTTTCAATTGTGCCAAGTGCCTATGCTTCTGTTTTCTGTCATGTTTATTGTTTCTGGTGTGAAGCTGTGAGTTTCTCAGTATAAAACATGTCATAATTACTACTAAAATTAAGTCTGGCGTTGGGATTTTGGCATGAGGGAAGTTAGACCAGATCATGAGGGGAAATTGCACAGCAATCTTACAAGTAACATAGGGGTAGTCAACCTGCAAAATGATTATTCTGTTCATCTGAACTGAGAGAATCCCAAAGAATTGGGGGAAGGTTATGGTCATTTTTTTTTGGTAAAGAGGTTATGGTTATTCAGCACTGAAGAATCAACTATTTTTCGACCTATTTGACTGTGCTTAGTAAGTAGGTAAATTTTTGGTTGATTATACTCAAAAAACATTCTAACCAATGGAACTTCTGGTTGTTCTGTATTTGTCTCAAGCAAAATATCTGTCAGTTTATATTTGACCATTAAACTTTTGAGGTTTATCCAGTGTATTCTCTGTTGTCCAGGTTGTGTCAAGGAGGTGAGTTATTTGACAGAATACTTTCAAGGTAAAATTGTGTTTCTAATGCTTAGTTAATCAAATCCTAAGCTTGTTTTACTATGTTTTTAGTTGAGCTTAAGTGCACCTTTCAAATCCTTAGAGAATGGAACCATTTTTGTCTTGTATAGTGGTAAAGATTACCCTGAAGAAGATGCAAAGGCTGTTATCATTCAGATATTGAGTGTTGTAGCCTTCTGTCATCTCCAAGGAGTTATTCACCGTGATCTAAAGCCAGAGGTAATTGATCAATTGCTGATCATACTTTTTGAGAATGTATTTCATGAAACATAGACCATCATTGAAGTTTAATGTCTTGATCCTCCTGTTGATTAAGATACATTAGATTGGCTCTGTTCTGATCTAGCTTTATGTTTCTGTCTCAAAGTGTACAATCATGTTCCTTAATAAGATTTTGACTTTTAGATACGGTACTGCTTTCCCTGTTTAAACTTTCTTCATGGGATTTCAGATTTTTCCATTATTTACGTTGATTTCTCATTATAGCTATGTATTAGAAAATAATGACCTTGAATGGGAATATGCATGATTTTGGATAAATGAGGTCATTGTTATTGTTTTGACCAATACTGGTGTGATATGAGGTCATTCCAGCCTCGAGGTGTTCCATCATAGCGTATAACTATGGAATAATGCAGTGGGTACTTTGCCTTCCCTGCCTACCTACTAATGAGTGATCTAAACCGCAACAATCCTGTCTACTAATGGTAGCTTGATTTTCTTTCCAGAATTTTCTTTTCGCAACAGGAGATAAGAACTCTCCCCTTAAGCTCATTGACTTTGGAATTTCTGAATATATAAATCCAGGTTAGAACTACAGATTGAACTTTAAGATATTCTCATCTGTTGACAGTGTGGAGTTGGACTCAATGTGTGAAATCTCTGCAGGTGGCAGGTTGAAGGATTTTGCGGGAAGCAACTTTACTGTAGCTCCTGATGTTCTATGTGCATCCTACGGAACTGAAGCAGACATGTGGAGTATTGGTGTCATTGCCTATATGTTACTATGTGGTGATCCACCCTTTTGGGGGCAGAATCAATCTGAAATATTCCAGGCGATTCGTGAAAAAGGACCAAGTTTTGATGAAGACCCATGGCCTTCTCGATCCCCTCAGGCAATTGATTTTGTGAAGAGATTGTTGAACAAGAATTACAGAAGGAGACTAACCGCTGCTCAGGCTTTGTGTAAGTCTATAGAGCCATTTAAACAAAGAATAACATACAGAAGAATAGCAATCAATTTGTAATTGCCAACCGGGCCTTATTAGTTTGCTAAGTTTTATCCATAATCAAAAGCATTAGCAAGGGTTGCAGATTAATATTGATCTGATCTTCGAATTCCCATAATTTTCATTAGGTCATCCTTGGCTGGTTTCTCACCATGATGTCAAGATACCACTAGATATGATGGTGTGTAGACTTGTAATAGCCTCTATGAGGTCATCTCCTCCGCAAAAAGCAGCTTTGCGGGTAAGTAATGATTTTACCGAATTTGTCTATCTCCTGATGTCTGCTGTCTAAAAGACTAATTTTGCTTGTACGCCGCATCTTGAATTTCGTGATTCGACTAATCAGGGGACAGATAGAGCTTGCATCAGAATAATCATACACTCTGAAATAGTTCTTCACTTTCACTGATTTTCTTTCTCCACCTTCAAATCAGATGCGAGTCTGTGACTGCTTTTGCCTACCGTTCTAAGAACTGAACTTATGAAACTTTACCACTGGAGCAGGCTCTTGCAATGACATTGACAAAGGCTCAGCTAGCTTACCTCAGGAAACAGTTTGAATTATTAGGCGGGAGAAAGGGTTTTATTTTCATGCAGGATTTTAAAGAGGTCAGTTGTTTTCCTGCTGCTTGTGGCATTTCATTGGTTTTGCTTTTCCTTTTGTATTTCTCAATTGAGAATTCATGGTGACTAGTGTCAATTTACCAGGCTGTGACAAAGAGGTCTACCGAGGCTATGAAGCATTCAGGGACTCTTGAGTATGCCAATGAGGTAAGGCTTGAAAATATCAGTAGGATGTTGTTGAAAACTTATCTGGAGAACTTGGGTTATGCAGACAAACAACTAGCACGATAAATATGGAAATGCAAAGAAATAGCAATGCATTAGCTGTTCTGGTAATATGCACGATTAATGCTTGAAAACTCGAATATTTCCACCTTATGTATATTTAACAAATGCTCTGAGAGCAACTGTTAACAATAACCCATATCATCACATTAGTTGGTTTATGCAGACAGAGAACTCATTCAAAAAGAATATCTAACCGTGGAAAAATTGCTTTCATGGTTGTGTCAGGTTTCTAATTTGGCATATGGAGCAAAGTTTGATTTCCAAGAATTCTGTGCGGCTGCCATAAGTGCTGATCAGCTGGCGGGAACAGCGAGTTTGGAAGAATATGCAAGGGAGGCTTTTAAGCATTTCCCCAAAGAGGTGAACAGAATCACAATGAGAGAAAAGGCTCTCTCTCTCTCTCTCTCTCTCTGATGCAGTTGGATCGAGCTCGATATTTGCTTTCGTTGTCTCCATAGTTGACTCGTTGTACTCTGATCTCCAGGAACGTAGGGTTGGCACCTCACAACGGCAGACAACTTTCAACGAATTCATCAAACTACTGCATGATCATTCGCAGACTATTTAAGGGTCCGACTGGAGTTTCAGAGATCTTCTAAACTCTCCTTTGAAAGAGAAGATCTGAGGGGGACCAAATGCCATGCACAACGAAAGACGACCGCATCATAAATAACCGTTCTCATGATATGCTCGGAACCCGTGCGACATTTTTTCTGTTTTTTTTTTTTTTTTTGGCTTTTCCAATTTCATAAACTGTGGGGATGAGAGTGTGCTTTTGAATGCAGACTGTGCTTTAGTATATGCTTTCTTGCTTTTGCTTTGTTCTGCAATTATTTAGGTTTTGCTATGCTTGAAAGCCTTTTACGTACCTTTTAAGTATTATTTTGACACATGGATAGCATCTTTCTTTGGAAAAAAAAAATCATAAATTTTCCGGGGATTTCACTTAGGACATTTTGAAAGTCATTTAATGGAAAGAGATACTATTTTTTTTTTTTTTTTTTGTGGATAGTAGCACAAATGGTCCTTGAACCTTGTTTGATATGTATCGTCCTTAAACTTTTCATCGATACAATATGGTTTTTGAACTTGGTCTAATAAGCAATATCGTCCAAAAACTTTAAATTAGTTTAATGTGATCTCTAAACTATTAATATATCTTCAATATAGTCTCTAAATCATATGAAAATATTTAAAAGTTCAAGGATCACATTTAATATTGAATCAGAGTTCGAGGATCACATTAAATAAATTAAAAATTTAATGATGATATTGCATATTAAACAAAATTCAGGAACCATTTTAGTAATATCTAGCAATCGTAAGGCTGCCCTCAATTATGATTTTGGGATTTCTCTCTCTCTCTTTTAGCGAGTTTGTGCGTGGTGATCTTAGTATGCATTCATGTAATGCAAGCCGTGTAGCGCATGAAACTGCAAAATGACTTCATGCATACGCCATGTGTGGGAGACAATATTCTTCCTGCAGCATTATTACCATGACAATTACATGATGTGCAAATTGTAGTCTATCAATTGAAACATAGCTAAATGTGTAATGAATCAGGCATGCCAACCGAAAAGAGGTAAATTGGTTGTTTTAGGAAACTTGAAATCTTTTTCATAAATACGTGATGGACAGTATGTAAAAGGTACATCAGTGTCGTAAAAACTTATATGCTTGTGCAAAATCACAGTCTCATATCAGACAAAGATTGAAAGAATTCAAGGAATAGAAGAAATGCGAATGAGATTAAAGTATTTCACTCTTCTATTTGTCTTACTTTACTCTCGAAATTCCAATGGCATCAACAAGACCGGAATTCACTGTGTAATCTAGAGATATTGCAGCTTGTGAAGAATGTTCTACTTTTACTTGAAGCGTCTAGAGTTGCTTCTGCAAATTCGAGCACTTATACAATACTCTATCACTCTCTTTTCATATTATAAACAATCACATTCTCTTAAGAGATTTACAATTAAAAACCATTCTATTTTGCATAAAGGAAACCGAGAAAAATCGATGCAATAGAGAGACTTATTCATGAGCTTCTTAATCCCACCAATCATTTCGATACGTTTTTATAGACTTCCAAGCTTCAAAATAATCGTTAGGAAGCTTTATCTAGTCAAGTAGCTGTTGGTCTAACCTTTCTCGATCATCAAAACATCCTGTGAAGCATTAAAGGATAGCCCCCAAGTAGAACACTCTGCTTATACAGTCTACACTTTTCTACTTATCCATATATAGCAAATCCGATTTGATTAACTCCGTGCCATTTTTAGCAAATTCCAACACTTGATAATAGCTATAAAATGCCAATAAGTCCAATTTAAATTGCTAAAGAGTTGGGTCTTTTCATTTAGATCATGGAGGCTCGTATGTAGAATCATTTACTTTGTCTGTAGCATGTATTTCTATTGCCGAACGGTCCTTTTAGACATTTCATGAATTTTCGTAATATCATCTGTTCACCTTCTACAAACAGGTTCTTCTAAGTAATTTGACATCCTCATGTTATATAAATCGTTCACCTTCCATTGGGGCATCTAAGTTCTAACGAACTCGCATTCTATAGCTTTGCTCTCCTTCTACAAAGATCCTTCGAGACCATCCAATAGCTTGTTCTCCTTCTACAAAGTAAAAGGCTTTTCTATCCTTTAGGCATCTTGCTATTAACACTACTTGTTTATGATTTGTGTACATGGAAATTGTTCGTGTGGCACACTCAAATACACATATTAGTAAACTTTGATGATTTTGTCATTTTCAAAATATTAGGTGAGATTTTTCTCAATATGTCTTAAACCGTTAGCACACTGACATGTTACATATTTTATACATCGACATTTCCATCACGGAAAACTAGTAAGGTGATGACAACTTAAGGCTAAGGATGGGCAAGGGGAATCCGTGCCCCAGCACCGAACCAAACAAATTCTCCCCACGAAAATTGCACTCTGGAGGTATTCGGCGGGGCGTAAGGCAGAGTACATAGAAGTTGTTCATTCTACCCCGCTCCATTTATATTTGTCAAAGAATATATCTTAATACCATATTACATGTAATATATTAAACGTAACGCACTGAAGTTTAGGGCACCCAGTCTCAATCCTACTCTTTGTTGGTTCTTTGCTTATGTTCTCTCGAATATAATTATTAAAGGGGAAGCTGGGAGGACCAAAGGCATGGAGCTTCTCAATGGCTGCACTGAGTTATCACATTTTCTATTGTTTATAGAGGAGAATCAACAGAGCCCAAACAAAATGGAGAAATTGGGGTTTTAAGGATCTCTAATATGCGATGACGATTCTGCTGTATCGAAAATGTTTTATTTAGAGCGATCTGCACTTTTAGAGCTTTCTTTTGTCCCTGGCCTGAGCACTAGGTTCTCCGGCTCGGATCCGAGGTCCCTAATGTCGAGGTCCCGACCTCCGGCGCCAGTGTCTCAAGTCCGAGTGCCGAGGTCTCCAGCGGCGGCAAGTGGTGGCGGGGACTCGTCGTTCCGTGACTTTGGTGGTGTTGCAGTATAATCATGGCAATAGCGGAGTCTCGGTATAGAGTGATGCTATGGAGTCCAATTCTACATTTTTCGAGGCATTCTACTGACGTAGACGCGGCTCAAAGACTTTCTGTGCCCCTCTTGCGTGCACGCTTACTGCGTGTCGGCGAATCCTAATCAATGAATAACCCACTCGCATTTCTTGGGTATCCCAATTCCAAGCACGATCTGAAGGGAAAGCTTGACCAAGAGACTGAAGTCTGAAGGCTATCCAGGAAAATTCCTATTGCAGAGAAAGAGTGCCAAGGAAAGAAGCGGGCAATCTCACTATCAAATGGGCTTATTCAGCCCACCGGATTTAGATGAATACTTGAAAGTCATTCTAGGGAAAACAAATTCAAGGCCACCTATAACGTCATTGCAAGACCTATAATGTCTCGCATTTTTTTTTGGGCAATTTGTATAAAGAAATTATTGTAACGCGCAAACACTTAAACGCTTTATGGTCAACGGGCTACATTTTTCTCTTCTTTTTACCCAAAGGTCTTAAAGGAGCTGGCAATCCATTCCGCATATTGTTCGATTTCATTTTAAGGTATAGAAATCGCTAAAATCAAGATATCACGAGCTTTTTCCTTTGAGGCTCTAATACGAGCATTCCCTTGGAGTTACTATCATTCTTTTCTTTAGGTGCAAAAAAAGTCAAAATCATTCGAACGTATCTGAAGATTCTAAACTAGAGTGAACTTGAGCAACAAGATATCTAGGTTAAAGTTTTTGTTCCACATGTGAGAAATGATATCTAGTTTTGATAATTGATCAATAATGGGGGGATAGATAAGGTACATTGATTTGATTATTTACTCAAAAACACTGCTCAAACCGTAGTTATGAATCGAGGACTTTATTCAATATTGAGGTATATTAAAATCATTTAAGCTAACCAGTGGGCTACTAGGCTCGTAATCACCTCTACTTTAAAAGCTCTTACTCCTTGTATACATCATAATATCACAATACAAACTTAATTTGAATCTTTTGAAAAGATTAAAAGATTTTAGCTTTCTCTCTCTTTCTACTTAAAAAGATTGTTTAAATTGAAATGTTCGAGACCTTATTGTAGAAGATAGAGATAATGATAAATTGCAAAAAAAAAAAAAGGTTATCAATTGTAAAATCTACATTCGATTCGCCACTCAAAGTTTTGTATATACATAATAAAAAAATGGAGCTTTTCAAGCTGCACAAATTGTTCCAACATATTTTTCAATTGTACAAAACCATTTTCCTTTTTTGATTTAGGGTTTTGGAAACTTTTGGTGCAAGAGAAGCATCACATAAAGCAAGAAGATTCCTCCAATCTCTCAATCAATCCTCAAGGGTGTTGATTTCCCTCTTTATGGGCCCACACCAATACCTTTGCCAACAAGATGCCTTGCCTTGCATAATCAAGCAATGCCTTTCTTTTTTTAATTTTTTAATATTTTTTTTTTGTCTTTCTTTCCTCTGTTCACAAAAAATAATAGGGGCTGGAGAGGGAATAAAGAATTTGATATCAAATAAAATAAAAAAGGTAACCAACAAAGTTGCATTTTGGGAGGACTGTCAGAGAATCTCTAATCCCTATGCATGTCCAGCCAAAGAATATATCATATAAATCTTTCGAAGCAAAGGAGGGAATAGTCAGAGAATCAGCCCCCTTCTGATGAATGGACCATTGGCCACGTGTCGGCTAATGGTTTTTTCGCACTGAAAGAAAATAGGAAGAAATAAAGAAATGGAAAAAAGAAGGTTTTAAGACCGGCCGCAAGCTACGATTTTTCAAGTAGGCGGTCCAAGTTTGGCCCAAAACGGGAACAACACAAAGAATAAGGATGAGCTTAATAAAATTTGATTTGTCTAAGCTATACCGTGATATGGTGATCTTTTCATTGAAAGTCGAATATGTCCGATCTATCCAACTTATTTACATACCCAATATGAAATCAATATAATTAACGTTATTCAGGTATCGAGACGTTAGAATGATATTTTATAAAATTGTGCTTTTCAGACTCAATCTTAGAATAGATTAGATTGGATTTGAATAGGAAATTTAAGACACGTCCACCTATACAAAATCATGAGTCACTCCATTTAAAATGGCATAATACGTCGTAGACAATTCCTGATGTTTATATACTTGTGCCCGGATCTCACAAAAATCTCGTACATTCGTACTTTAACTTCAAAGGCAAATTATCGTTTTAAGCTATATTCGCTTGAAGCAGCCAGGCCCGTTTCCGAATAGAACCATTCAATGTGTATATAAAGCATGTTCGGTATCATCTTTGCACAACGGCTATGAGTGTCTAAGCTACAATTGCCTAATTGGGTGTTTTCAGCTTGATCCTGTGAGGTATTTAGCAACCTGTCTTTGTTGCCTTGCCATGACACCTCACATCAACTTCGAGAAAGCTGCTCCATCTAACTTCGAAGTGATGTTGCTTCAAACCACTCGTCACCAAACAAACGAGTTACAACGTACGTACAACACAACAAAATTACAATGTTACTATAGCATTACTCCATCCATACTAAACAAGCTCTTAGAAGGTTGAAGAAACACTTTCATGCACCATATTTGTGCCGATAATTTAGGGCTAGTCAATCTACGTTCATAATGTCCGTCTTTAGTCTTTTTCTCGACAGAAACTTAGGTGGTATCAAATGGCTTATCGGTAGGCACACTATAGAATTCTCATGCAATTAGTTTCAAGGTTAGAAAAATTGTGCAGGTTCCAACTCTTGCATGTACAAACTATAAAATTAATCTTCTCTGTTTTCAAAGAACGAGTGTTTTTAACAGAACTACATATCGAAGGCCGTACTTAATAAAAGTAGTCTTGAGACTACCAATTTTTTTTTTAATTCTTCACTTTTCTTCTCTTCCATCGTCTTGTGTGGTCAGAGTATCAAATAAGATGAGGACTTGGGTATTACTGGTGGGTCACTGGTCACCTAACAACATCATAATGCAGATAAAGTGGGTTATCATATTTCAACACTCTATGCATAATAATGACACTTCTTCAAGGCATTCGAGTGCAAGCAAGACATCTATATAATTTATCTATATTTCCCATTTTCAACATGTAGTTAACTTTCTTCAGTTGTGGACTTTGTGCATTTAGCAGCCCTTTTTCTTCACAGACACAGAGAACCAGAGGTGAGAGAGGTAAGAGAAGGAGAGAGTGGCTTTTTTCTGTCGTGATTAGCGCTCTCATTGCCCTTTGGATTCCCACTGAAGCAATATATGTTTAACAAATAGTTGACCGCAAATGATGAGAGAAAAAGGGAATTTCTAGGTCTGCCTGGAGAACATCTGTACTCCATGTTCTTGCATGTTCCTTAGCACTTTCTTAAATCACACCCTCCCAAAGTCCTAAGCTATATAAGAAAACCCTAAACCGCAGGACATGTGGATGGCTAGTTCCATGGCACAATCAAATGTTCTTGTTCAACGGATATCGAGTGATGCACGTGTCCCGGTATCGAAGCACACTTGCTCGACCGACGATACTATGTCAAAAATATCAAGAAAAATCAAAAATATCAAGAAAATTCTCCGAGTACGCCTCTCGCTCCCTCAACAACCCAACGAATATCAAATTTTCTTTTTCCTTTTTTTTTTTTTTTGTGAGTAGATTCTTGTACAAAGAAAAGGAGGGTGTTAAATTCTCTGTGGGCGTATATAACAACTTTATTCCCTTCAAAAAGAAGAAAGAAAAGAGAGAGAGAGAGAGAGAGAGAGAGAGAGAGAGAGAGAGAGAGGGAGTTAAGAGGAGGGAGGGCATCAAAGAATAAGAACTTATTCTCTCTTTTTTAGGGCACAAAACTCCACTCAGCGCAAAAAAGGGCATCATCCGTATCCCCTCCTTCTCGCCACTCCTTTACATCTTTCTAATGTACTGAATATCATTATCATTTGGGATGTAGTTGCCGAAACATGATGAACTCTGCTACTTTCTTAATACAACAGCCCACTTAAAGGCTCCATAATCAATAATAATACAATTTAGGGTTTGTTCAAGACAAAAAGGTTGTCGCCATTCGATTTGAATATCGAACCTAGCTCTTGTCTTGATTAAACTCTTGAAAGAAAAAAGAAAAAAAAAATACTGAAGATGACCATCGAACACCCAACAACCTCCACTTTCCTCTACCTCACCTGCTGCACATGGAAGATCCAAGACCAGAGCTTATGTCATGAATGCGATCTGATTGTTTATTTCGACTGTCAATTCATCTGCACACTCATGGGGGATTTGAATCTAGCGGGTTTATATGTGGGATTTGAGATATGGACAGAAGGCACGAGATCAGCGAGAATAGGTGGAGGGGCACTTGTCAATGACGAGAGAGCAACCTCATTCGGGGGAAGTAAGTGAGAAAAAAGGTTCAATTTTTGTCATATTTCTCATCGCTGAATTTCGTCGCTGGAGGGAATTGAAAGTCAAGAGGCTTTGAAAAGCGGAAAGGAGGAGTCATAAAAATCGATTTTATTCCGTAGAAAGTGCCACGGAATCATAGATTATAAGAATTCGGTTTCTTTATGAATATTTTTAGAGCAAATCATGTTATGAACCAAGGCACTCGCTTTAATTTCTGTGGTTAAAGCATCCATTAGAAAAACATTATCATTTTCCAATTTAAGACGCGCAAGGCCCTAGGCCTTTTTGTATCTATCTATACCAAACTTAAGCTAGGGTTAGCACGAGTCCAACACCCCATCTTTAACCTTTAACTCGTCTATAATATTGAAGAAGTTCTACTTTGTGAACACCATGAAATTTAAATTTTCTAATAAGACGCGTAAGTGGGGCGTCAGATTTACATAATTATATCTCCTTAATTGATGTAAATCCACACCCGCCAATAACTTATCGAATTTAAGGTGTAGATCTTATCTCAGACCATTGCTAATCTCGCAAGATTAAACAGCTAGCGAGAGTGTATATATCAGCATCTTGATTTAGTGAAATATTCAATGAGCATTCGTCCTTTCAACTTAAACAATCAGCATAACCTAACTTCAATTCCCTCGAGCATATACATGTGGAGGCACAGTACAACGTTGGCGGTCTGTGTCCTGTTTGGACGCACTTTGCATTGCAAAAATAGGATTAGAATACATAGTTGCTGGCTCTGAACATTTTGATACTTTCTTTACTAGCAATCTTGGAATGTCAGAAGAGGACTTGCCTACGAATTGCAAGATTCATCTTTCTTATGGAAGCATGTCTTTACACTTGGAAAAATCTATCGCAAGTATATATAACTCATTTAGAATATTTAGCTTTTTAACCCATGCAATTTTACTTAAAAAATGCATGAAAACATGCTCTCTTGAGCTTCCAAAAAATAATTATACATCCGCAAGCTGATTTTTCAAAATATCAAAAATGAGTTGTGACACCTAATATTTCAAAGAATATTTAACAAAAAAAAAACAAAATGATGCTTACTTTTTATAAAAAAAAAGTTATTATCATCGATCATCGTAGCGAAACCGTAACTAGTACTTCTTTGCACGTAAAATGATGGATTCATTTTAATCGCCGTTCAAGCGTACAGGAAACGCCAGAATTTGATATTCTTCCTCCTTACATAAGCCAAACCAGTCTTGGGTCGTAGGTTTTATTTAATAACATATAATCATTACCCTTGTTATTATTCATTATTCTTACTGCTATGATAATTGTCATTATTGGAGACAACTAGTCTTTTTTTCTTTTATAATCATGGTTCGACCACACGACTTTATCGTCATTGGTCCGGACAGTCGTTCTTGTCATCATTATCACTGTCGTCGCTGTTTCTTCCACGACTAGAATTAATGGCCATGTTGCATTTGAGAAAAGAGAATAGCTCAATATATAATTAATGGGGGAAATCCTAGGTCTACCTAGAGATGCTAACCCTCACATAGTAAATGGGTTTTGAGTACTCAATGCGATGTGGCAAAGGGTAGCGGTTATTCGAGTTAATAATAGAATTTGAGCATAGTTTCAAAGTAAAACTAGAAAATTGAACAACCAAATCAATTTCAAATTGCAACACTCTTGATTCGATTCCCGATTCCATTTTTTTTTAGAACCACCGGTTCTCAATTCCCCTGAGAACTGAACCGGAAACAGAGAACCGCATCGTGAATTATCCGAACAGAGATTCAAGACCAAATCAAGGGAACTGAGAAAAGCCTAAAATAAAAATGAAGCAATTTTCATTTAATAAGAAATTATTCTTTTTTTTATACAACAGCTAAATTATGCGTTCCATTGCATTGGAAACCAGCAGAAGATTAAGTGATGGGCATAGTTTGATCATGATGTTTTTGTGGATAGATTAGGTTCATGAATCATTTGGTACTCTATAAACTTTTTGATCTCTCTCTCTGTCTCTTCTCTCTGAAACAAGGCGTTGATGTTTTTAACCCCCAATCTAAGAATGTATTGGCTTTGAAACTATATGAATTCAAAATCTCTATTACATGAACATGCAGGACGATGAGTTGTACGACTAAAAAAGATAAATAGCACTTTTTGATAGCTCAAGGATAGCAACACAGAGAGCCATCTAGTTACTCGAAATACGCTGCAAGCTCCATAAATTGATTAAGTTTAGGTCTCTAACCTGTGGAAACTGCTTGATCTAGTGTAAAAGGGTATTGACTAAAAATTTTGAGTGGTATTTTTATTTTGGATTAGGTCATGAGATAAAAAGAGTAGGTCGAAAGTACTTAAAACTGTTTAATATTTTCCTTAGCAGCCTCCATTCGAATTTGGACTATAATATGCCTACTTCACATAAACTTGGTTTACAGGTTGAAGTGGAAAGAATATATGTGGTGAGATTGTTTAATTATTATTTTAGTTTAAGTGACAATGATTTTAATTTAAAACTATTATTAAGTGATTAAATATGATTGGTGTTTCTTTTGATTTTAGGTGGTTATAATTTGGAGCAATTTTTCTTAGATGATTGAGGATTGAAATTTTACAGTTTAGATTTTATGTCAAGTGCTTTGAACTTTTTAATTATTTATACTATTTTTCATGTTTATCTTTTATAAATTATTGCAGCTATTGAAAAAAAAAACTTTTATTTTTGTTGTTGTGTTTACTTCGATTTTTTCAACTAAAAATGAAAAAATAAGAAAAGGAACCCATAATACCTTGAAATCTAGGGTAGGTTCTAGGGTATGCAGGGAATGTTCTAAGTTCCAAAAAAATGAAAAACCCATTTCGACGGATAGATTCTAGATAAGGAACTTGGAATTACTCACCCTCAATTAATAGGCTTTGAATTTGCAACCATTTAGTATATGAGTCTTAGTTTTCTAGGACATATAGAGTCCGAATGAGATATAATTAGAATGGTATACTAAAGGAAAAAAAAAATCACTTCAATTCAAAATCTATTGTACAAATGTTAATTTAGTCTTAAATTTTTCGTAAATCTTTGAGCAATATCCCAATATAATACTTCTGGCCAATTATCATTGAGTTAGTGATTAATGAGTTGTTCGTGTTAAATGTCACATAGGAGGAAGGTAATGACTAGACACCATGTCAGTAATTAGCTAAAAGGTTTCCATGCAACATCACTACATTGGAATTTCGCAAAAAAACTTAGGATTATATAGATAAAACTGAAAGGTTTTGAACTGAATTTGTAAATGTTACATCTTTCTAAACGAAATATCACTCCGGATAAGCCCGGATCTATCCATGTCACTTGACTTAGTTATCCCACATTCCTTGTTCGTATCAACCTTTTAAATCTCTCTATATCTGAACATGAGTGTGCCTTCACCAAGTTACATGCAGAAAAAGACAGAAGAAGGTGCAAACATTGGGACTAAAACGCAATGAACTTTTGAAAGGTTTAGCATTCTTTTCGCCAATCGGCTGTTGAACCGAAAACGACATCGTGTGTCGATTCAACTTCGCCAGTTACGTATCGACGATGAGATAATGCGAAAGCCTTTTAGATTTCTCACAATTGAATCTTCTTCTTTCTTCTTCCTTTTTAGGGATCTTGTACAAAATAGTCCACGCACTCTTGGAGTCGTGAGGTTCATAGTCACCAGCTTGTCCAATCACATCGACTACGATTAGAAGGGAAACGAATGAATGGAGGGGATGAGAGGGGGGCCGCGCCACCATTCTTCTTGCACCCCTGGGCCCGTCGGCCACCATCACCGAGACCCGGAGCCTTGAATGAGGGAGTGCGCCTCTCTCTCTCTCTCTCTCTCTCTCACATAATCTTTTTCTCTCTTTTTCTTTCTAATGTGGAAATTCGAGAGTCACATTAGCAAAAGGCGCTTCGATAGGAGAATCAAATTGTCACATCGGACGGTGACAAAATCAAATTAATTAGAAAGACAAAATTGAGTGGATGTAATGAGTAGATTAATTTGAATCAAATTAAAAGAATTTAAGAACCATGACTAGGAGTATAAGCATATTCTGTAACATTCTCATTTTTTTTTATCTTGGATAATGACATCTTAAGCATCTGCATTTTTGTCTTGATTTGGCAATTGAGAATATGAACCTTTTATTTAATTGCGTTCATTGTGAGGTTTCTATTAACTTGACTACGCTATGTCAAGATAATTTTTGTTGACATGGACTGCATAATTAGGTCAAAATAATGACACGGACGACCAAGTAATTTTATTTTTTTTCCCAAGTGAGCACATAAAATTTCTTTCCATTTTCTTTTCTCTCTTTCTCTACTGTCTTCTTGGGTACGCTCAAGATCGTGTCGTCATTATTGCCATTGTCCTTATTTCGGTGACTGAGAGTATAATCTCTACAGATTTATAGGGCTGCGGCTTTGGGTCACCTCCAGGCGGAGGTCGCAAGGCAAGTCTAGATTGCGTGCAACCTTTGTTCGGGATTGCATGGATAGATCTCATTAAGGTACGATCGCAGCATGGGCATCACAGGATGAATATGGCTGCCCGCTACTTCATAAGTAGATCACCCGATCTATTTGGTTAAAGGGCGACCGATTTGGAATTATCTTAGTCCACCATGGTGGATTTTCAGGGCGGCGGCGGCAGGTGTTGGCTAGGGTGGCTAACGAATTTGGTGGTGGTAGAAAGTCTAGTCAATGGCGTTGTTGTCGGTGATGGCAGTGGTCAAGCTAGTGGTTGGCTATGGTACAGGTGGAATTTGGTGTGATGATCGTAATTATAGAATTGCACTACTCTCGATTTATATCATGTGATTCAATTTAACTCGAGGCCCTAAGTGATATATATTATCACGTGAATCGTTAATCGTATGAATCATAAGCAAATCATCAATTCACTAACAAATTTATACGCATTTGTTAATTCAAGTGATTTGGTTGTTTATATGTTTATCTATCAAAATGATGTAATTTTCTCATATTTATTATGTATATTGTATTTTGATAGTTATAGGATAGTTAAAATAGAATTTTAAACTTTATGATGCAATTATAGTGAAAGGAAAATTTCTAAATAAGGATATGAAGTGAGATTATTTTTTCAAAACACATTTAGAGTGAATTTTATTTCAAATAAGGGCACTAGCTTAATCTTATATAAAGGTCTATCTCTCCAACTAGTCACAGTGATATGGACGTTTTTGTCAAAGGCATTTTTTTTTCTTTTTTTCTTTTCTTTCTTCTATTCTCTCTTTTAATTCTTCCTCTTGCACATTGGCTGACTTCCTTCGGAGTCTAGATCATCCACTATTTTTACTTTAAAATGGTAAGTTAAGGCTTTAACGATCTCTTGCTGACTTCCCTTAAGATGATGTAAAGTTAAGGCAACTTCAGCCCCACCACCTTTGGCGGTGGCAGCCGCATGAAGTTGTTTTACACGTCGAGGACCATGAGCTCGGTCATCGCCCTCATGACTCCACCGAGGAAGGCCTCAGAGAAGACGTTGACAAAGAGGTTGAGAAATTGGAGGGACGTCAGGAGGAGGCCGATTTTGAGGGGGTTTGTTTTTGGGGGAGGGGGATCGTGGCCAAAGAGGCCGACGGAGGTGAGGCTGAGAGAGACGACCCATGAGTTGGCATCAAACGTGAATTCAGTGAAGGAGCAATGTGGAAAAGGTGGCAACAAGGAAGGAGGAGGAGTCGACCAAATCACAAAGGGCGAAAGGCAGCAGAGGTAGGTGTGGCCGGGGCGATCTTGAGCTTCAGGAGCACGTCGAGGTCGCTCTATACAAGGGAAGCAAAAGAGGGGGAGGAGGAGGAGGAAGAAGAAATCGTGATTGCAGGGTGGTTTCATCTTTCGTCATCAGCTGCTTCTCAACAAAATTAAGGCTTTATAAGAAGGTAGATCATCCACTATTTTTGCCAATCATTATAAAGGAAGTCAGCCAAGGACTTGGCCGTCATCAGCCAATACACAGAGGAAGAGAAAAAAAAAAAAAAAAAAAAAAAAAAAAGAAGAGAGAATAGAAGAAAGCTAAAAAAAAATTGATATCACGAAAAATTCAAAATTGATACATCCTTAACAAATTTACCATAAACTGATATACAGTCATAAATTTACCCTTGTTTTAATTTTCATTAAATTTTACCGTCAAATTATTGAGTTTGATAATATAAGATAGATGATGAATGTACTAGTTTGAAATTTTATCCTCTATTTGTCACATTATATTAGTTTGTAGTTTTTTGTGGTATTAATCCAATTTAACGAAAATTATTAAAGTGTAATTTTATCACAAATGTATTAATTTAGAGTTTTTTGTGGTAAATTAATTATTTTTAGTTAAATTTATCTCAGACATACAAATTTGGGATTTTCCATGATAAAAAATTAGTTTAAAGTAAAATTGTTATATGTATACCAGTTTGAAGTTTTTCGTGATATTAACCCACCCCAAAAAAGAGAGAAAAAGGCCTTTGATGAAAATGCCCATGCAATTGTAGCTAGTTGAAAAGTTAGGCCTTTAGGGTGGGTTTGGTTCGATTTTGGAAATAGGCTTTGGATGCAATTCAAATGCTGAAAACTAAAGCCATTTGAGAAAATGCAAATTGCATTCTGTAAAAACTACTTTACAAAATAACTTTGGGTGAAGTAATGTTTTGCATAAATTTTTTACAAAAGGCTTTGACTTTAATTTTTCTTTTTCTTTTTTTTTTTTATGAAAAAGAAATCGAACCCTTCACCAACTCCAACGAATGGTACACGCCATAGGAGAACCAGATTTGGCATCGACAACCAAGGTCTCTCGACCTCGAGCGACCTCGGGCAAGGGTCACATGACCCATGGCTACTTGGGGTCGTGCGACCTTAGGTGACCATTGTGTGGGTCGCACAACCTCATCAGCCCTTCATTGGTCTCTGGTCATCCCTTTGCCGGTTAGATTTGACCTCATTGGCCCTCGCCAACCACCCTCACATAAAAGATTAACAGTAACAACAAGGGGTAAAATCGAAAAATTGAAGAATTAATGACGGTAGTTTTGGAAGAAAATTTTTATTTAACCCTAATTTTAGTATTTCGTAAATGCTATTTTGAAAGGTTGTTCTCTACTTGCTTTAGGCTTTTAGCATTCCTAAGGCTAGCATGTGGCCGAAAGCTACTTCAAAAAGCATACCAAAGATCCTAGTATTTACTCAAAGGGGGTTTTGGAGGCTCAAAGCTTTTGAGAAAGCTGAATTAAAAGTATTTTGAAATTAAATTTGCCACTTTATATTCTTATTTAAAATAAGATCCGCTCTAAATCTCTTTGAGAAATTGACCCTACTTTAAACTCTTATATGAAATGTTCCCTACATAAAATGAGCTGAGAAATCATATTTTATTATTTAGATGGAGTATTACATTCATTCGAAATCAATATTTCCTTTTCCATGATCTCAATTCTTACTCAAAATTTCTCATATTATGATATTGTTTGTAAAATTTATAGATGTCTATGACACAGAGTGCTGATTTTAGGTACTTTACTGAATTTTATAATTTGGTTCGATTTGATTATCAATTCATAAGTTTAACATTTCGATTTAACAACCGTGGTGGAGATGGACGCAGTGGTTGGTGGTGGTGGTGGTGGGCTGGCGTTTTCCGGTGAATGATGGTGGTTAATTAGTGGTTGATGGCTGGATGGAGTGGCGATGGCGGCGGTAGAAATTATGTCACAGGCAAACACGCAGACACTACATTATCATATACTACTCTTACTCAGCGGTATTAATGCTACGTCGACATATCCACGCGCTATTTTTATTTTAGGTTTTTTTTTTTGCAGAAATTGACGGTGCGATTCTCCCCAATTTAACTTTTCTTTTGCGTCCATGCAATGTAAGTCCATGGTGAATGAATTCAAAGGTCGCCCAGCAATGCATAAAATAAAAAATAATATATGGTTGCGCCGGTCATGCCTTAGCGACTACGTCTGCCCTTTTTATATCCGTCACCTCACCTTGGGTAAGCAGCGCAACCACTCCCGCTGTGATTACGTTACCTGAATTAACAAAGGGACAATTCTGGCCAACAAATTAAAATGATAAAAAAAACTAACATGTGACATCAAATTTTTGGTGCTACCTTAGTCCAGCCCAATTGCACCCACGTATGACAAAGCATAAATTATGATAAATTAAATTTGGCAATACTAAATGTAAAAATCTAGATCATCCCCAATATTGACACGCAATTTCAGGTCGCCTGACCTTAGATCTAATTGTGATTAGTGGAGAATGAGTTAGTCAAGATTATATTATAAGGAATTAGGTGTGGGATTTTTGGGGGTTGATGTCAAGTTTTTAGACTAATCTGAAATTTAAGTGGTGTCGATTTGTATTCCGGTAAGTTCTATCTTGTTACTTATTTGAAAAGGTAGGAAGCGTATTTAAATTAAAAGTTGAAGAAACAACAACACTTTACCCCTCAAAGAGAGGTGCGTGGAACATGCTAAAGATAAAAAGTTAATGATGTTAGCGAGTGAAATAAAATGCAAGTACTTTCGACCAATAAATAAATAAACAAATAAATAAGATGCAAGTTCAGGAGGGTAAATAAAACTCTAACATTCCCCCTTCTTTTATATACATTAAATACTTGATATAGCCAAAACTATTTGAATTTCATATTTGCCAAAATGTATTTGAATTTTATATTTACCAAAATGTTTAAGGATCCATGCATGGCTCCAACGTGTGCATATGGTTTTTCTTTGCCTTTTTTGGGTAGTTTTGTTCATTCATCGTTTTTTAATTTGGAAATTCTGCACACTATTGAGACGGCATAATTTATTTGATCTTCTCAATTTATTTAATTTATTTTTCTTGAAAGTACCCTTATGTCGGTATTATTTAAGATTAAGATCATTATTACGAATATAGATTAGCTATACAGTTATTCATAACTGGATCTTAGTCAATATTAAAAAGCCAATTCTCAATTTTTTCTTGGTTTGTGATTTTCAAAAGCTAATTTAAATAGATTTAACCTTTAAATTAATTGTTAAAAAATCAATTCCACATTCATCATTCCTTTTGACAGAAAGGACATTTCGGTACGCTGCATATAGAAATGTCATTATTACGTATCACCGCAAATCCACAGGATATTAACTTGCTTCGATTCTAACATTTATCTTAACGGTAAAATCACACAAAATTTTTCCAATTTATTGCGTTCACGATTGGTAAATTTAAGTAATAGAAAAGTTCATTCCCTAACTTTAAAGATATTACCAACAATTTATGTGAAGATACACTAGACCAATACTTTACCAAAGTTTATGCCTCCGAAATTTTTGAACAAAATAATTCACAAGATAAAGCATCAACCAATTATTACATCCTCATGTCCGAATTATCTAAAAATATATTTAGTAATATGACGAACGAGAGATGTTCATGTAGTAATAAGGTTTCAGCTTTTTTTTTTATTCAAGTGATTAAAAAGATCAAGTAAAATTCTAATCTCAATTCTAAAAAAAGACGAGTACATCATATATACTCATTCAATTTTTTTTGTTAGGACATTATTTTCCATTTCATTCTAGTATTTTCCAAAGTGAGATGGTATAAAAGCATGCTTCTTTTTTTCGTGGCGTGGGAATTGAAGTTTGGTAAGAAACGTGGTGGTGCCTTTTATTTGAACCAAAAAATGGATAAAGTGAAACCGGATAAAGGAGGAGGAGGAGGAGGAGGCCAAAAAAAACAAGAATTGCAAAAGACAAAGGCCCTCTCTCTCATATCAAAGGGGTACAAAACAAAAAGCAGGTCAAAGGTCCACACCACCACAGACAAGCCTCTCTCTCCTACTGCTCTCAAAATAAGCTTATAATCTCTGCTAATGTAAAAACGCCACCAAAAGCCCTGCACAATTCAATAACAAATGTCCTGTACCATGCAATTAAAATTGCGTTCTCCTCTGCTTCAATGCTCTTTTCCTTTCTTTTTTCCACAGATCAGCAAAAGGACAGGCTGGGAGGATCCAAACCCCCCTGCCCCACTTCCATTATTATTGACAGATGCAGCGCGAGAGCGAGAGAGGGAGGGAGGGAGGGAGAAAATAAAAGAAAATGAAGTCAGTTCCCTTGTTACAATAAAGTGTGCCAATTTCTTTGCACCCCCATTAACGAAAAAGCTTGCATAAAGCAGAAAAAAGGGGACCCTGGGGGTTCCTCTCTTTTCCTTTTTCCTTGTAGACCCTGCTAAGCATCTTTTTTTCCCCCACCTCTCTTACCTTTTTCCTCTCTCTCTCTCTCTCTCTCTCTCTTCCTTGTTATTCTTTCCTTCTTCTTGCATAAGATTTTCCCTGGAGGCGTTTCTTGCTCTGTTGGTTTCACCCTCTATAACAGGCCTGAGTTTTTGCACCGGTTGAGTTCTTGTTAGCTCTTCTTCCTTTCTGGGC
This sequence comes from Eucalyptus curtisii, assembly GCA_017140595.1. Taxonomy (NCBI): domain Eukaryota; kingdom Viridiplantae; phylum Streptophyta; class Magnoliopsida; order Myrtales; family Myrtaceae; genus Eucalyptus; species Eucalyptus curtisii. The sequence continues at coordinate 33,963,938 of CM029498.1, forward strand.
TCCTTTTTTTTTTTGTTGGGTTTGACAGAAAAAAAAAAAGAGTTGGGTTGCTTTCCTGATCAGTCTGCTGAGAGTTGCCAGCTTGTGGGGGGTTTTCCGGGAAAAGCTTTGTTAAATCTAGCTCTTTCCGGGAAGATCAGAATGAGGAGCTGCTGGTTTAGGAGAGCTTTTAGTTCATCTGCTAGAGCTCTTCTCTTCCGTCCTCCAAATGGTTCATAAGCCAAAAATTTGTTGATGCCGGTGGTAAAAAGAAGGGAGCCAAATTAAAGAAAAAAGAATTGGCAATCTCAAAAAAGTTCCCTCCTTGAAACTCAAAAACCCACTGAAAGACTCCCCCTTTTGGTCGTCAATCTTGGGAAATAGGAAAAGATTTTGAAGCTTCCGAATCCAGTTGGAAGTTTCTTTTTTCTCCCTTTCATGTTCAATAAAAATTCTTTCTTGAAACTCAAGTGCTGTGATAAATCATAGTTTCCTTAACTTTGTTAGCGAGTCCTTGGCTTCTTGTGTTTGCCAAATTCCATGGGACTCTGTCATGGAAAACCCATCGAAATCCAGCAGGCTCAATCCCAACTCACTGGAAATTCCCTCGAACACGGCCCTTTCTCGGATGAAGCTCCGCAGATTCACCAATCTGGTCTCTCAGGAGTGTCTGACAACAAGCCCCCGAAGATCCCCAAGACACCCAAGTCGTCAAAGTTCCCATTCTACAGCCCTAGCCCTCTTCCAAGCCTCTTCAAGAACTCCCCTGCCGTTGGCAACTCGAGCAGCGTGAATTCGACCCCGCTTCGCATCTTCAAGCGTCCGTTCCCGCCCCCATCGCCGGCGAAGCACATCAAGGCGTTTCTTGCCAAGAGGTATGGTGCTGTGAAGCCCAATGAGGCCGCCATCCCTGAAGGGGGCGAATGTGAGATTGGTTTGGACAAAAACTTCGGGTTTTCGAAGCAGTTCGTGTCGCATTATGAGATGGGCGAGGAGATTGGGAGGGGCCATTTTGGGTACACATGCTCGGCCAAGGCGAAGAAGGGCAGCTTGAAGGGCCTTGAAGTCGCCGTCAAAGTCATCCCTAAATCAAAGGTTTCGATTTCTTCTGTGTTCCCTCTTTGGATCTTGTTTCCTTGTTTGGTTTTTCTTGAAAGGATTTTATATGGATTCTGATTCTTGTTCATTCAGTAGCTTCATTGTGTAAAATCTACAAAAACTTTGTAGAGGTCCTCTTCTTGTGCGGGTTTCTATCGGAATAGACCTGCTTTTGGTTGCGTAGAAACCTCATTTGGCCGACAGATAACCATACTGTGATGATTACTTACTGTTTATTGTTGATCTGTCTCATCAACTGTCCGCATTTTGCGTAATTTTTCCATGGTGGAGAAATTTCTTGTTCACTCACTCCCTTGATTTTTGCCCATGTGTTTACATTTGTAGCGTTTGGAAGATGGTGTCCATCTGTTCTGTTTAGGAAATGGAATCTATCTAGAAGGTCATAGAGAGTCATGTGTTTGGTGGAATGCTGCTTGGATACCATGGTTGAATTGCCATAGCTCGTACACTAAGGAACTGTTGAGTCATACACGCTTGACTTCCGAGGCCCATCAGTCATATTTTACTTAAGAAAGGAAAATTTAAAGATGATCGGTGATATTTTTAAGGAAGTAACTTCTCTTGCATGCGCCAAAGATGCTCGATAGAGTGGCTCTTAATTCCTGGTGAATGGAGAGATGACAGGGACGTATATGTTTGTGTTTCTGCTAAGGGTGCGAGGCTTTGGAGTATTTGTCTGCAGGAACCATTGATGTATCTCTTTTTTGTGCTTGTGCAGATGACAACGGCAATCGCTATAGAGGATGTAAGAAGAGAAGTGAAGATTTTGCGGGCATTAACTGGACATAAGAATCTAATCCAGTTTTATGATGCCTATGAAGATGAAGACAACATCTACATAGTCATGGAGTATGTCTCAATTGTGTCATCTGCCCATCCTTCTGTTTTCTGTCACATTATTGTTTCTGGTGTGAAGCTGAGAACATTTCATAAACACTACTTCAATTAAGTCAGGCGTTGGGATTTTGGCATGAGGGGAGGCAGACCAGATCATGAGGGAAAATTACATGGCAATTGAACAAGTAACATATGAGTAGTTAACCAACAAAATGCACATTACTCTGTTCATCTGAACTGATAGTCACCCAACGAATTGGGGAAAGGTTATGGTTAATCAGCGCTGAAGAATCAACAAATTTCAGCCTATTTGACTGTGCTTAGCAACTCATTAAATTTTTGGTTTATTATACTCAGGAAACATTTCAACCATGGAATATCTGGTTGTTCAAATTTGTGTTAAGCAGACTATTTGTAGATTTATATTTGATCATTGAATTTTTGGGGTTTATATAGTGTATTCTCTGCTGTCCAGGTTGTGTCAAGGAGGTGAATTATTAGACAGAATACTTTCAAGGTAAAGAAGTGCTTCTAATGCCTAGTTAATCAAGTCCTAAGTTTGTTTTTCCAATGTTTTAAGTTGAGCTTAAGTGCATCTGTCACATCCTCATAGAATGGAGCCATTTTCATCTTGTTTAGGGGTGGAAAATACTCTGAAGAAGATGCAAAGGCTATTATGGTTCAGATATTGAGCGCTGTAGCCTTCTGTCATCTCCAAGGAGTTGTTCACCGTGATCTAAAGCCAGAGGTAATGGATCTATTGCTGATCATAATGTCTTAATGAAACATGAATCATCTTTCAAGTTTAATATCTTGATCTTTATGTTGTTTCAGATAAATTAGGTTGGTTCCCATTTGAGCTAGCCTTATATTTCTGTCTCAAAGTGTACAATCATGCTGTTAGCTTTGATAAGATTTTAATTTTTAGACATGGTAGTGCTTTCCCTGTTTAAGCTTTCTCTGGATTTCAAAGTATCCCATTATTGTTATGTTGGTTTCTCATTATGGTTATATACTAGAAACTAAAGAACTTGAATGGCAATATACCTCCTTTTGGATAACTGAGGTCATTGTAATTATTTTAGCCAATACTTGTGTGATATGAGGTCTTTGCAGCGTCCAGGTGTTCCGTCATCCTTTTGAGTGTATAAATATTGAATAATGCAGTGGGTACTTTGCCTGTCCTGCCTACCTCCTAATGAGTTGTCTAAACCTCAACAATCTGTCTACTAACGGTGGCTTGATTTTTCTTTCCAGAATTTTCTTTTCACAACAAAAGATGAGAACGCTCCTCTAAGGGCCATTGACTTTGGACTTTCTGACTATGTAAAGCCAGGTTAGAAATACAGATTGAGCTTTAAGTTATTTGAATCGGTGGACAATGTGGAATTGGGCTTAAAGTGTGAAATCTCTGCAGATGAAAGGTTGAATGATATTGTGGGAAGCGCATATTATGTATCTCCTGAGGTTCTACATAGATCCTATGGAACTGAAGCAGACATGTGGAGTATTGGTGTCATCGCCTATATATTACTCTGTGGTAGTCGACCCTTTTGGGCAAGGACTGAATCTGGAATATTCCGGGCAGTTCTTAAGGCAGATCCAAGTTTTGATGAAAGCCCATGGCCTTCACTATCCCCTGAGGCAATTGATTTTGTGAAGAGATTGTTGAACAAAGATTACAGAAAGAGGCCAACTGCTGCCCAGGCTCTGTGTAAGTCTCTAGAGCCATTTAAACAAGAATTAAATAATAATGAACAAGAATCAATTTCTCATTGCCAATCTGGTCTTGTTAGTTGCTACTTATCCCTCGTCAAAACCATTAGGATGGGTTGCAGATCGGTATTGCATCTGATTTTCACATTCCCGTATTGTCATTAGGTCATCCTTGGCTGGCTTCTCACCAAGATGTCAAGATACCACTAGATATGATTGTGTACAGGCTTGTAAGAGCCTATATATGGTCGTCTGCCCTCCGAAAAGAAGCTTTGCGTGTAAGTGGTGATTTTACTGCATTTGTCTATCTCCTTTTGTGAAAAGATTAATTTCGCTTGTATGCTGCATCTTGAATTTCATGATTGGACTAGTCAGTGGATGGACAGAGCTTGCATGAAAATATTCGTATACTGTGAAACAATTTTCACTTTCCAGTGATTTTCTTTCTCTGCCTTAAAATTGGGTATTAGTCTGTGACTGTTCAGATTTCATGTACTATTCTAAAAATGAACTTACGAACTTATGGACAGAGCTTGCATGAAAATATTCGTATACTTTGAAACAATTCTCACTTTTCAGTGATTTTCTTTCTCTGCCTTGAAATCAGGTATTAGTCTGTGACTGTTCAGATTTCATGTACTATTCTGAAAATGAACTTATGAATGTTTACCACTATCGCAGGCTCTTGCAAGGACATTGACAGTGGCTCAGTTGGCTTACCTGAGGGAACAGTTTGCAATATTAGGGCCAAACAAAAATGGTTTTATTTCCATGCAGAATTTTAAGACGGTCAGTTGCTTTCCTATTACTTGGGGTCTTTAATTGGTTTTGCTTTTCTTTTTTTTTCTTTCAACTGAGAATTCATCGTAACGAGTGTAAATTTACCAGGCAGTGGCAAAGAACTCTACTGAGGCTATGAAGCATTCACGGATACTTGATTATGGCCTCATGGTAAGGCTCCGAAATATCATTCCCAGAGCACTTGTTATGCAACTAAACTCGAAGTGTCACAATTTTCAACGCACTAGTTCACATGATGTGCATGATTAATGCTTTCAAATTCAAACATTTCCTCATTATGTATAGTTAACAAGTGACCTGGAAGCGCTGGTTGACGATACCCATATCATTACATCAAATGAGTCATGCAAACAAGCAACTCATCAAAAAGAATATTAACTGTTGAAAATTCACCTTCATGCTTGTGTCAGGTTAGTAGTTTTGAATATGGAAAGTTAGATTTTGAAGAATTCTGTGCGGCTGCCATAAGTGTCCATCAGCTGGAGGGAACAGCGAGTTGGGAAGAACATGCAAGGAAGGGTTTTGAGCTTTTCGAGAAAGAGGGGAACAGACCCATAATGATAGATGAACTAGCATCAGTAACCTCTCTCCCCCAATCCTGTCTTTCAAGGATAGAGTTGGATTGAGCTTAATATTTGCTTTTGTTTTCGCCGAAATTGACTCATTTTACTTTGATCTCCAGGAACTTGGGCTTAGCACTTCAGTGTCTATCCATGTAGTCCTGCAGGACTGGATACGACCTTCAGATGGGAAGCTAAGTTTCTTCGGATTCATCAGACTTCTACATGGTGCTTCTTCTCGGACGATTCAAAAGTTTTGACGTGAAGTCTGACTAGAGTTTCCCAATCTTCTGAATTCTCCTTTGAAAGAAAAGATCTCAAGGGGACCGAATGCATGCAGAGCGACACACGTATCATAAACAGCCATTGTCATGATATGCTTAGAACCGGTGCGACAGGCTAACTCTGGTCGAATGCGTCTATTACAAACGAAACAGATGTTGGGGCACGCCGTCTTTGCCGAGTATGTCATTACCTTTGTCTCTTTGTTTTTTCTTTTCGGGCCTAATCTCTTTGGTTGAGTTATATAGTTTTTTCACTTTTTGGGGCCTTTTGTGCCTTTCCACATGATTGTTGCCTTTGATCAGAGAGGGCTTGTACAGATGATGGTTGATGGATCCCCCTGAATGCATGTAGGATCATCAAGCTGCTGAATGCTTAATGAGTTTCGAGGGTGTCACACTTGTCTTAGATGGATCGATTCGATTATATTATTCCGAATAACTTTCTCTTAGCGTCTATAAATAAGCTTCCCGATGCATGTGCCCGACAGATATTGGTTGCTTGTATCGCACTAATCTCCTCATTAATATAATCCAATTCGATCGATATGTCGAAAAAGGTAAACACCAAGCCCCCGATATCTTCATAAACACAAGATCAAGCTGTTGTGTCCGGTGCAACTTAACCAAAGTATTTCCCCAGAGTGAATAAATAGGTTATTGATTAAGTTTCAAGCCAAAGAAGGAAATAGACAAATTAACTACAGATGGTACAAGTGATTGTGCAGATTTTGGAGTGATATTGAATTTCAGTGAATTGAATTCACATGGTGCCGTGGCTTTCGACAGCAGCTGTGACTCGGCCGATGCAGTGCTAAATCTAGGCACAACCCCAATGCACTGCCGGCGCTAGAACTGCAGGTACAACCTGTATTAATATCAAATACATAACCCACGATTGGCTGGACTGCAGATGCACGTCAATCGAATCCCTTCATCTGTACACGGCACGTGTATGTGCACTGCTTCAATCGCCCAAAGGAACGAGGAATTTGGAGACAAAGGTGGGTGGTTACAACCACCGCCATTTTAAAAATCAACAGCCCGTTCCGAGTGATTGCTCGTTATGACGACCGGTCCGGACACAGTTCATATGTCTCTTCGACCGCGTCCTTAATCATTACAGCGAATTTTGCGCCCGGATTGTTGTTACGTGTTGGAGTAGACGGGGTCCCAAGATTGACCGATGAGATTGGAGGGAATCATTTGGATGTTTGAATGTAAACTTCCACGGATAGAGCAATTGATTCTGACCGAGCGTAATCCTCTCTTTAATCAAGTGGTCGTACAAGACTGATAATGCTTTTGTCTAAGCTATTATATAGCATCATCTCAAAAATAGTGCGTCGGACCACTTGTCTCCAAAAAGAATGACTTATTATTATTTATATCACGATCATCATTTTTTTTTTTTTTAATTTGCTCGGATTTCATGAGTGAATTGATTTAGTTCCATAAAACATCCTTATACTTAAAATGTTCTTTTCTCGTCTTATGTATTTTCCATGCACAATTATTTGCCAGTGATTAGAGGTGAGCATTGATTCATAATTGACCCTAGACCAGCCCAAGACTGGCCTGACCCAGCTACTGCTAGCCCTAGTCCGATTCCTCATAAGATTGGGTCGGTCCTTGATTTCAAGGTCTTTGAAATATGCACCGTGCGTGTTGATATCTTGTCTTGGGATTTTAGGGTTTGTCCATAAAATCCTAGGCCCCTCCTTTTCTTCTGGCATTTAAAATAAAATCGGTGTTGCATCTCTTTGCTTTTGCTTGCCTCTCTATGGCTTTTTGCTACATCCCGTTAGTGTTGCCTCACGAATGCAACTTAGCTAGTGACATAGCTTGCCTCACAAACACAGCTTGCTCACCTCTCTTCCCTCGCCTCACAAACACAGCTCAGCCGGTGAGTTCCCAATTTGTGCTTGATTTGAGAGTTTCAACCTTGAGTGAGTTCTCGCTTTGTGCTGAGCTTTTCAGTTTTCCACTTTCGCTTCTCGTTTGTGCTTTTTCTAAGAGCTTCAAGATCCTATGATTTCTCGGTTTGTGTTGGACTTTGTGATGATGATGATTATATACGGATTTGGCAATTACTAATTACATGCTAGTACTAAAAAGAGTTCACACATTAAAGTTGAATGAACATGAATTGTGAGATGTTTTATCAATTGCATTCATAGTAATTTCAGTTAACAATTATTGTCAAGCATTAATTCTATTTGCTGTTTGTTTTGTTTTTAGGTGTTCATAAGTTGAAGCAATCTTTTATGAATGAAGAAGATAAAGAAGTAGTATAATTCATGGTTATGTTACGTATTTTGAACTTTTTATCGTTTAATTTTATTTCATGTGTTCGTCTTCTATGATTTAATGCTTTTCACTAGTCGAGATTTATGTTGTTTCCTTATCTTGGATTTTTGTTTGATTTAAATTGGTATGTTGCTCAATATCACAGTGTTTATAGATATGTAATTTAAAAAAAAAGTATGTTTGTCCTTGTGATGAATACAAAAAAATGAAAAAAAAAAAAAGTGATTGGTCTCGAGACAGAAGTCACAAGGTCGGTCCAATCCTCGGTCTTAGACTCAATAGGCTCGATCCTCTATCCCAAAAATTGGGAATCAATATTATACGGATTGATCTTTAGGTTGAGTGTTGGAGCGGCCCAATAAGGATCGTGCTCTCCTCTATTAGTGATAATGTTTAACTAGATTAAGTGAATATAGGGCCAAAAAAAAAAAAATGACACTATGAAATTTGCTCAAAAGCGAAATTTTGGAAATAATGTTTCGATTTATATAAAAAGTAAATAAAAAGGCAGAATCATAATCAAAATCAGATTTGTTTTTTGCTGCCGATAATATGCAATGTACTCAAGAAGTTTAATACCACATCAAGTCATTTACTTTACAATTGATTTAAAGGATTTGCGACTTATTTTAGCGCATGAAATTTGACCATGAAAGTTCAATAAAAAGTACCCTTTTCGAATTTTGATCACTCCTAAAGATTAGTGGGACATAAAAATAATTGATAATAAGTAGAATAATCATCATTTTTCACTCACCTGCTTTTGTTTCCCACTTCTCCGCGACCCGAATCTTTCATTGACGGGTGGATTCATTGTTTTTAACAAAACAATCACCTCTTTATTTATGTTATAGTTTATGTTATAGCCTATATGTGCATTTCAACCTAATTGGCTTGTTTCAAAGGTTTAGAATCAATTACCAATTTAAATGGGTTCGGTTCAGCGCGGTTGTCGGGCCGGAACACACCCCTAAGTAATAGGCGAGACCAAGTCCATTGGATTGATTGAGCCACCCGATTCAAGATCTTCTTTAATCCAGTTGTGTTGTTGACGCTTAAAAGGGTATCTATGATTTGATATGATCCGATTTCGATGTCGAGAAATTTTCAATACCAATCAATTTAGGAAAAGATAATCGAAGCAAAGAACCAAACTATATATTCTCAATGTACACATCTAGTTATCTACCGACATCTTTGGCACATTCACTGCCACGTCGAACTTAGATATCCTCGTTAGCAACGCCGCCTCCGCCACCATACATACTACAATTCACCTCTGCTCGACGTCTCTTTGATGTTTGGAAATCGAAAGTCGTGATCAGTGTCGCGACATCGGTCGCGTGGGGAGAGAAATAAGCTAATTAATGCCGGCTCTAACAAAAGCAAAACAAATTATGATGTCACTACATCATAAATTAAAAAGTGTAGGGACTTTTAAACAATGTGATTAAGCAATCTTTGGTAGGATTTTTATTTATGCGATCTGCTTTAGAATTCGTTTCTTTTCTCCTCGTTTTCACGCTCTTCTTGAGATTAACTTTTCATCTCGCTTGGGGTAAAAAGCAAATGCTCTTCTTGATCTCTTCTTGATTCGCCATCTCCATCTCCATCTCCATCGCCATCACCTCCGTCTCCATCGTCTCCACCTCCCGCTCTGCAACTCCCATGGCGGTCAACAAGACCCACAAGCCCAGACCCAGGCCCGGGTACCCGCTCTTCTACCTCGTCGCCTCCGTGGCCGCCGTCGCCGTCGCCCTCCTCTTCCTCCTCTCCGCCCTCGCCTCCACGCTCGGGGCCTCGCTGTCGCCCTCCGGGACCCTCGGGATCGTCGGCCTCCTGCGGAGGCACAAGCACCAGCACTCGCTCCACGACAAGTACCTCTACTGGGGGGACAGGATCGACTGCCCCGGGAAGCACTGCGACTCCTGCGAGGGCCTCGGCCACCAGGAGTCCAGCCTCAGATGCGCCCTGGAGGAGGCAATGTTCCTCCAAAGGTGCGAGCTTCGAGGCGTCTCGCGCCGTGTTCTTGGTTGAATTGGGCAGCTTTTGGGTCGGTCTCGTTTGGTGTTTTGCGGTTCTGATTCGCGGGCTCCGTTTAGCTCGGGAGGAGTGATGGCATTGTGGTTGTTGAAGTGTTCGTAGCAGATGGTTCTGCGCTGGAGAAGTATTAAAGTGCTTAAATTGAAGTGGGTTTGAGCTCGCACAAGAGTAGTTGTTTGCGAAAACTGTGATTGGGAATGTTCTCTGTTTTAGTGCGTGGATCTGGCTTCATTTTAGAAAGATGAACTTATCTATCTTGGTTTCTGGTCTGAACAAGATGCTCGCATTCGCTTGAGTTATGTGTCTGGCAGTTAGCTCAATTTCACTCCCTTCATAACATTTCCTTTACCTTGATTTGCAGGACTTTTGTTATGCCTTCCAGGATGTGTATCAACCCTATACACAACAAGAAAGGAATCCTTCACGAGTCCACAAATATGACTTCTGAGGAAGGGTGAGTTCCTCCATGCATAACTCAATGGTCAAACCAAAAGTAAGAGTGGGTTTGTTGTCGTTTAGCAGATGGTTTGTCCTTCTGGAAAGTTGATGTTTCTATACTGTTACTTCACTTAATCTCACAGAGTTTTCTTGCATTGGTTTTTCTTTTCCTCATCTGCTTACGCTTCCCCCTTGGGATTGGAAAAAAAATGAGAAAAAGAGTTGGAGCAATAATCACCCGAATCTACTTGTTTTGGTAGGTGGGCAGCATCTTCTTGTGCGATGGAATCTTTGTATGATATAGAACTGATATCCGACACTGTTCCTGTGATTTTGGACAATTCGAAAATGTGGTATCGGGTGTTGTCAACAAGCATGAAGTTGGGAGCTCGAGGGGTTGCTCATGTGGAAGGACTTAGCCGGAATGATCTTAAAGAGGATCAACGCTATTCAAACCTTTTACTCATCAACAGAACTGCTAGTCCACTTTCTTGGTAAGCCTTTTCTGGGTTCATATTTGGAACATTATCTCTCTGCAAAGCTTCATTCTTGTGCGTAAGTTGTTCCTTTAGCTTAAGGCACTTGAAGGCATGTGTTGTGTCTTCAGCAGTATTCTTCCCTTAAACATGCTACTCCTATTTGTTTGGTTGAAATGTTACTAAGTCTTCTTCCTCCTTCAAGCTCTTTGTCTCAGTAGTTTAGATTCTTCACGGAAGAACCTGAGATTGTGTTGCATGTTTGTTGGAATGAAGGATTTAAGTATTTGAGAGCTCTTTTTCATATTTCCACAAAGCGTTTGATGCTATTCTGTTTTTTAGGGGCATAGACATTTTGATGTTCATAGGCTCTAAAAGCATTGTATCCGTAAGGTGTACTTTGAAGAATTAACTTCCAAATTGTTAATTTTCACTCAGGAACTGACCATGAAGTTGATACAGGTTTATGGAATGCAAGGATCGAAAAAATCGAAGTGCCATAATGTTGCCTTATTCATTTCTCCCTTCAATGGCCAAACAGGAATTAAGAGATGTAGCTACCAAGGTTGGTAATTTACCTGGTGGCGTAGAAATTCCGTACATTCATTCATAGCGAATAATGTTCTTTCTGGGGTAACAATTATCTTCTATTTTCTTTCACTTCCAGTAAAAGTTGTTTTTATGTAGGTTCTAAAAGATGGGGACAATAAAATATGATGTATTAGCACAAGTATTGAACCATCATTACAAACCTAATATCATAGGAAATCATGAAAAACCATTTATAGAAACGAATAGTCTCAGTCAAGCATCATGAAGGGATGGATGTCTAGATTTATAAATTGTTTAAACAAAGAACTATCTCATTGAATTTGCCTATAAGGTACCAGTAGTTGATATCACAATAACTTACCAGTTATCAGCTTAAAATATGAAACAAACCCTATATGGACTGGCAAGAACCTAATTGTAACTTGGAGGACACTATGGAAGTGAGATAATTGAAGTCCTTGGGAAAATAGTGTGGTATTTACTAAAGCAGTCCCAATGAAATAAATCCATTTTCGAAGGTAATGTTTGGGAAAAGCAGTGGGTCTGTGAATCAGGTAGTTAAGACTTAAAGAGAAGTTTATCTTAAAAAGGAAATATAAAAGATAAAGATTGATGAAGAGTTAATGTGGTGAACTCCCGAGCATGCACATAATCTAGTGGGATGAGGCTTCTTGTTTTGGTTGAGAAATGAATATGGAGTATTTTCCAGTTCGGCCAACTTTTTTTTTACATCTTTCTAAATACCCTGGTGTGGAGTCCCTTATAGTGAGTATTCTTAGAGTTAATAGATAGAGCTCATGACCTTGTGAAAATATGAATTTCATGATACTGCAGGTACTATACTAAAAGATTGCCCTATTACGTCTTTTTGTATATATGTGAGTTGGCATCTGAGTAATCTCCAATTCACAGATTAAAGCCTCTCTCGGTGATTATGATGCCATCCATGTTCGTCGAGGTGACAAAGTGAAAACCAGGAAAGACCGGTTTGGGGTTGAAAGGAGTCTACACCCTCATCTGGACAGAGATACCCATCCAGAGTTTATTCTTCGCCGAATTAAACAGTGGGTCCCACCTGGACGGACTCTTTTTATTGCTTCAAATGAGAGGACGCCTGGATTTTTTTCGCCTCTTGCTACGAGGTGAGTTATCCCTAACTCATTAAGTACCTGCACAAATTAGAGGGCATAGGAAGGTAGAGACTCGGCACGGTTTAATTGATAAGTAAGAACTAGATGCTTTGAATTGTGGGAACTGACCTTCTAGGTCTTTTCACCTAGAAATGTAATAACTATTAGCTGATGCAGTGAATATGCTTAAGTCTTGATCCATCGCCGTGTGAATGTAGATGCAGTGATATGAGAATTGTAAGTCTGGTGACTCACTAAGGACTATGCATTTCATGATGCCAAGTGTGAATTGCACTTCTATCTTGACTTGATAGTTTAGAAATTGCAACTACCATGCACAGGATACTGTTTTAGAGTGTTTGTGAGACATTTAGTGAGATGGGTGGATGTTGCCAGTGTGTTCTTGTTGGTTATGAAGACCAAAAATTATGTTAATGGGCTACACAATTGGGCTTATTGTTGTATGTAGTAAAGATATGGTTGATGGTGGCAAATGGGTTCCATTTTAGATGATGTCGATGAAGCTGTAGAGCAGAGTTCCCAGGGATGTGATTTGTGAATGAAAAATCTGTATCTATATGACGACAATGTCATCTTTGTAACTGGTTTTAATAGCACACTGGCAATGAAGATGATGGGTGCTTTCTTTTTGAGATCATGACAATATTGACAGGAAAGGTTTCATCGCATTCACGCTAGAAGAATGAACGCAGAATTGCATTTGTTACCTGTTTCCTTAATGCTGGCTGATGATTAAATTTGAGACTCAACGAACGGTTTTCCGTGTCCTTATACTTACTGATTGAGTATAAAATGTGTGTCCTGGAAATGAAATCGCCTTTGACCATATAGTTACTTAATAGTTGCTGAACAAGTACAAAAAATCTCAGGAAATGAAAGTGCTTTTTATGCAGTGGGATTGTAGATTAACCACTGAAATAAAGTGCCTCTTACCCTCGTTTGGATTGTAGGCGTGTTATGTTTAATTGTATGTCCTATGTGTAGATGCATAATTATGAACCCTGGTGTTGAAGCTGATAGATACCTTCTTTTTGTTTTTGGTCGATGAGAAATACTTATGTTGACCAATTTTTACAGGTACAAGATGGCATACTCTTCAAATTTTAGCGAGATCATTGATCCCTTGATTCAGAACAATTATCAGTTGTTTATGATTGAGAGGCTTGTCATGATGGGAGCAAAAACTTTTATCAGAACATTTAAAGAGGATGATACAGATCTAAGCCTCACTGATGACCCAAAGAAGAATACTAAGATATGGCAAATACCTGTTTATACAATTGATGAAGAGGAGAGCTGATAATTCTAATTGAGAGCTTGACTAGCCTGGGAGTTCGTTCAAAATAAGGATTTGAGCGATGCGTATGTTACAGTGTCTTCTGGCTATCCTTGTACATGATAATAGGATGCACTCGCCGAAAATAGGGACACACATACAATCAAGAATTTGAGAGGGGGATATATTTCTTTTATTATTGTGGAGTGTGGTTATTCTTTGTCCCATGAGTGAAGAGAGCAGTTTGATGGGGAAAAGAGGCTCTGCTGTTCACAGAAACCCCTCCCAAGTGCCCAGTTATGTTTGTCACATACATTGCTGGAGAGATTCATTCCTTAGGGCTGTTTACATACACCAGAACACCGTGCCACTTACATAAAGACTGGGCTTTTCCTGATCTATGCTAACTCGTTGAGACTTTGCATTTTAAGGTGGTGGATTCTACTCAGAGTTAAAAGAGTTTATGGTTTCGGCTGTCCCTCTTGGAATAGAGGGAAAACCTAATTTCAGTGGCTTATGTGATAGCTATTAGTTACCAGTCTTGATTTCTTATTCTTCTTAAATCCGGTTGCTATCCTGCGGATGTGTTTTAGCAAATTAGTGGACACGCAAAATAAGAAATGTTACTTGCAATATCCCTGAGTCCACCATGTAATGGGACAGAAGTGTACCCCTCTTTTCATTAGTTGCATTCTGATAGATTCTAGATGAATTTCTCACATTGGATAAGAGAGGAAGCGTTTTCAGCTAGAGTGTACATAGCAAAGTAGGGATAGGCGCGTTGTGTGAAGTTACCCACTGCATAATTTTCTTTCTCAACGGGAAAACCTTCTCCAAATAAACGTCCTGAACAACATGCACCAAGCTTAAAATGCAGTGATGGAGGATGTACAAGATAGCCTAATAGAGGTTTTTTTCCCTCTTTTATATTAAGAGCAGATTTTTCCTAATCAAACATATTGTCGACGTCGAGAGGTCAAACTGTGCGCAAATCGGGTCAAGATAGAAGGGTAGATAGCCGTAAAATTTGCTAGTAAGCTCCCAGGTCTACATCTTTTCCTCAATGTTTCCAACAGCCAGGCTTTATTTCAGTATTTGCTTGCATAACTTGAAAGATGTGAACCTGCCAGTCATTACCATTTTTCACCATGGAATGGGGAAAATGTTGTAAAGACTAGTACGGTCGCCATCCCTTTAATGTTTTGGTGGCCCTCGCGGCCAATTTAGAAAACTTGCCACCGCCTAGAAAAACTTAACCAATCATAAGATTAGGAAAAAGAATGAGAATGAGGAGCACTGCAAATTTTATAATCCAAGTTACCACCCCCATGAAAATTTTCAAGCACCGAAACGCACAAAGAGCCTACCAACTCCAGCTGGTCACGAAACGCTCCCTTCCGATTTCAACCGATATCAGTCAGCAGCATTAATTGTACTTAACTCTTGCATAACCTATTAACAAGGTACATTTACTACTGACCACTGTGCGATCTAGAAAACGACAACCCGAGGAATGTCTTCTCACTGGCTAAGACAAGAATTAATCAGATAAATACTGTACACAGTTTTTTCCATAGGGGATTCTTCTAAAGATAATAATTAACCATGTCTTGATTCTGGGCGAAATCCATCGAGGCTTCATCCCAACGGTCATGCTGTGTGAATTGCTTTCAGCTGCAAATAAATGCCTACTGCTTATAGGGACCGAAGGATCTACGATGAAGGGAAAGTCCCAAGAACGACATGGCGAGGACATTCAGAAGCTCCAGTTAGAAGATTGACCGACTCGTCAAAATGCCTATTGTGTAGGTAACAGATCTCGTCACCCATCAAATCCTCCCCCTGAACTTAATTAACAGAGTTCAAGTCGCATCACCAGAACTTTTCTCTAAGCAATTAGTGAGACTGAGCTTCAAGAAGGATGTTTGTCGCCGTATTGACATCATTTCTAGCCTGTGCAAGTGCTTGCCTAGCAGAATTCCTGTCGAAGCCCATTGAAACAAGGGTTGCAACAGATTCCTCTGATGGCTCTACGGTGGAAGGCACTGAAGTATGGTTCCGCTGCAAGGGAAGAGTATTTAAGTTGAGGCAGAGGCAATAATGATGCTGATATAGACGGTAAAAAGAGATTTCACATGTACTCAGAACATCGGATGTATATATTCAAAGCATTCATATGATGCACTATTACCTGGTGACTCGCAAAAGATGGAATATTTCCCACGACATTCCTAGTTGGTGAGACATGTGCACTTCCTGTAGACAGTCCTGGTAGCCGTGAAAAGAATGAAGAGATTGGCGCTGGAAACTGCTGACACAAGGCATTTTAAAAAACAAAATTTAGGTACCTTAACAGAAAAGATTTATCTTTGTTAAAGTAATGATGTGAATGTCTAGGTTTCAAATATGACATTACCCTTGAAATAGAACAAATCTTCCTACCACTTCTCTTATAGGAAACTTATATAATATTGGAGGATAAAACTACTTTATAGTCTTAGCAAATTGCCACACGAAAATAACTCATGACATGCATTAATAAGATGTCCTTCAAGATACGCATCCACGAGGTAATCTTTCATATGACATGAACTAAACATAGCATATTATTTCTCAGGAGAAACAAGGATGATTGCGCTAGACTTCCAAAGAAAATTCTGACTCAAGATCTGCAGAAATTTCAAGAATGATGGGCATCCTTTGACCACCCAAAAAAACGAAGAAAAAAAGAGCATTCCGCCAGCAATAACATTGAGATACAGTAGCCATCACACACACTGTAATCAATAATCATCATAAGTCATGACGGACTTAGACAAAGATTACATATGCTTGTCAAAGTATTAACCCCTCCCCCTCCCCCCACCAAAAAAAATCGAAAAAAAGAGAGGAAAAAACACACACACAAAGTAGAAGAATTCATTTTCAGCTAATTATATTCATAAATAATCAAACACCACAGCAGACGACAGTTAATTGCATAGTAAAAAGGAAACAGTCCATTATAAATGTTTTCGAGTATAACCTTCGCCTTGCGGATGCGGAAAACATTGAGACGATACAGGGAACCAGCAAGAATGCCGCAAATCCCTGGCAAGATGGACCTTTTCCAGGATGACAACAAAAGCTGCAATATGTAAACTAGGTTAAATGAAATATACAGAAAGGATGTGTCTGATAGGCATAAAAAGTTAATACAGCTCATGAATCACCAAACAGATATATCAATAAAACTTACCTGCAGACCAGCTAGATATATGAAAGATTTATCAGAGAAGTTGATGCCTAGCACTCGAAATTGTGTTGAAACCGGAATGTCAAAGAAAAAGGTACGAACAATGCAAATATAACAGCATAAGGACCTGAACTGACTAAGTTTGAGGAAGGAACTGCAGATAAAAAGAAGAAATTTTACATCAGTATTGCCATAGGGAGACTTGAATATTAGTCAAGAATTATGACATGAAAGAATGTGCATAGAAATTTCAACAGTCCATTGTTGAGCTAAAGGTAAAAAAAAGATTCAAGGTAGCCATGACAATTTCTAGGAGAGTGATAAGAAGACTAGCATCGCAATCTTATCTACACAGCAGTTTAAATTAAGATCTTTATCTCCTTTACATTGCTTAAGGAACTAGTAAAATGTCTAGCTATGGTCCACCCTTAAAAAGAATCAAGAGGGCCTGGGTTCTGTTCCTACCTTCCTGCTCTACCTACTGGCCCATAAGCTAAATTATAAGTTTAAGCCAATCATGTTAATATACCATAACATTAGGGTTACTTGCACAATGTACATAATTAATAATCAACTGCTAAAACCATTACATTAGCAGGTACCCGAGCATCTGTCAACTTTCTCCTCTGATATAAGCCGATTATGGAGAAAGTTTAGTCGTTATAAAGGATGAGTCGGCTTTGCTCCATATGTTCAGGGGGGAAAAAAAAAAAAAAAAAAAAAAAAAAAAAAAAAAAAGGTGCTCTTCAGCCAATGCAACATGCCAAAAGGAAAGGTAGGTCTTCGCTGAAATTTATGGGAAATTTTTCTGCTGAACATATTAACTTTCTAGCATTTGTCAACAGGGGTACCATATGTTCAATTGTATCAATAAAGCTTATGATTCGGTTGAAGAATGTCACTTGTTTCTTTCAATTTCTTTACATTCTTTGACATGAATAATATGTTTCATATAAAGTATTGTCATAGCATATACATAAAGACTTTTGGATTAACATTCTGAAAGTAACTCTTTGATGATGGCATCTCCAGTCTGGAAGGATTTATATCAACAGTCTACATCCATGTTACGACATCATTTGGCCAATTGACCATGACCAATTTATTCAATATTAGTTTCAAGACAAGTTTGCCTCTTGAGTCAAAACATGGAAAAGAAAGCTTTGCTAGTTCCTGAAACTTGGAAATACCAATTTCTCTCACAATAGAATCTTCTAGCCAATGAAACTACTGCATAAGGCAACAATTGAAATCATCATGATCAAAGCAGCTACTAAGAAAAAGTGTGCAACAAGGCTATTAAGAACCAGGAACCTAGTTAGGACCACTTTCAGAATCAAATCATGGCATCAGACAATATAAAGATATCACATCACCCAAATCTAACTTACTAAATTCTTATGACAAGCAAAGCAAGTGTTTAAGAGCTTAATAGCCCATTCAGGCATTTGTTTTACGGACATTTCCAGTTCCAAACAAAAAGGGTAATTTTGATAATTGTACAAGAAGGCCAATTAGGACTTTTGTCATTCAAATATAGACTGCATATGAAGTAAAAACGTTAAAGTAGGTATTGAAAGGTGATAGCACTTCTGCTTTTCCAAAAGAGACTCATATCCACCAACAGAGGACATCAGTATTTACCCACTGTCATGTTTCAGTTTTCAGAGTCATCTTTTGGATTCTCTAACCAATTGTACCAGATTCAGTAGTAGAATGTAAATAACCACAAATGAAGGAATTTCAAACTATAGAAACAGATTTATACCAGTAAAAGGATGAATGAAGTGAAAAAAGACAGCAAGAAGAAGCTCCCACAGAGGTAAAACGAATTGACATACCATTAACGACTGCCAATGAGGACTTGAAGGACCATTGATACTATTGTAGAGAACAAAGAAAAGACCTAAGTATCCACAGAAAAGAATTAGGTACACATCAAATGGAAGGAAAAGATAACGTTTTGGAATGAAATAACCAGTTGACTGTCAAGCAGATACCCATTACATCTATTCTGCTCTAAGTAAAATAGCATTGAACATTATAGCGTAGATGCTAAAGCACAATTAAGGAACAGTTAACTTTGCAGAAGAAAGAGTGGACAAGAAGCTGGCAGTCTTCCCCTTGTTGGCTTTCTGTATATCTCACATCTTACTAGCGGTTCAGGCATCACATTTTTACTTTTCTCCATCAACCTCTTAGATTTATTCGAAACTAATCCAGCTAATAGGATAGCATGTTACAAATGCCAAGTTCCATTCTCATAATAGTGTCAAATTTTGAGATGAGGCTATTGGCAGATGTACCTTGACTTTTATGCAAATAATCAGGGTTCTCTCACAAACTGGAATCAAGTGACTAAAGATACAGACAAGAAAAACTGCCACAAAAGTAGTACCTCCCCCAACATTTTTTCACTTGAGACAATTAGCTTAAGCATCATCTTAACACTATGACATTGAATATAAAACTTTACACCTAGAGTGGAGCACAAAACTGAAACAAAAGTTTAGTCATACTCAACAGAAATGTTGTGCAGTTCTTTGATTCTATATAGTTAATGAAGAAATATCTGTCCAAAGAATTAATACAACCTATCCGTCTCTCAGCACAAAACAGAAACAAAACTTTACCGAATCCCAAGAGAAGTGTTTAGTAGTTTTTTATTCTACATTGTTACAGAGAAAATCACTCACCAAGAACTTATTAGAACCTATCTGTCTCTCAAAAATTCTGAAGTAGTAGAGCAGATAAAGGCCAAAAATCAGTTCTGGTGTTGAAGAAAAGGCAAAGATTGCTGGTATTAGCTTCCACATCTGCATCTTTTGGAAAATGTCCTGCCATTGAAGATAAAAAGAATAAGGAAGTAAGATACTATCTTCTTAATATAATTTAAGGCATTGCGCAATTCTCAAAGGAATAACAATAAATCGGAAGCTATTGACATGGCAAGCATTATGCTCCCACAAAATGCTAAGTGTGAGTTGCTAACAAAGCAAGAGGGTCGTTTACTTGTTTCCGCCGCAGCACAGGAACTCAATCAAAGTCAAGAAGATAAATTAAAATTTAGAAAATTGATAGTAAAACCTAAGAAGAAGCTAGAAGAATGTCAATGGAGAAACTATTTCTCTAATATTAGAAAGTGAATAGGAGAGAGGAAGACTTGCTTGATGGTCTCAAAATAGTCCCACAACTAGCTAGGCAGACTTCATTACTGACAGTGATTTCCTACACACATCATCACTAACAAATCGATTCATTAATTCGTTGGCACATAAGCAATTGAGTTCAACAAATAACCAAATTAATGGACTTGGATTTATGTGTCTCTATTGTTTATGCTCAGGTACAACCAATGAGTGTCCCTGCGTGCTATATTAAAATCTGATATTACCATCCACATAGAATAATTAAAAGAGAGTTCGCAAATCTACCCCTCTTATTGACATAGGCAAACCTCCACAATAACCAGAATCCTATTTCACTTTTGAATTTTGATATGAATGAATATCCTTGCAAGTGACAAACTTTGAATTTATTTTGGCAACCCAAAGCACAACATAAAACCTCAGCCTACACTGGTCTAACAAATAGATGAAATACTATGACTAAACTATAATTCATTATTTAGATTGGAAATCATCTCATAAAAACAAACTTTCTAGCAATTCAGCAATCATGCAGAATATATAAACAAAGACTCCAAATTCCAAATTGCTGATCATACGCAAATACAACTAATTCAAGCAATAGCGGCAGAGAGAGATGCGAAACAGCTTCGAATACACCGCCAGGGCAGCTGGAAGAATCAAATCAACCATACAGCAAGAAACGGCGGTTTTCGCACCTCAATTAGCGCCATGAGCAGGAAAAAAACAAAAAAACTACACAGATTCATCCTTCTGACAAAGCAAAGAAAAGGAGAGCAAAAGGATCGTCCAAGAGTGCGAGCTACATTAGAAACGATATCTACACACAGCCCAGGAACCAACCAATCAAAGGGAAAAAATCAACCAAGCACCCTCCATCACTTCCAAGACTCGGATCAAAAAAATCAAAAGCACGAAAACAGCCCACAAGCAAGCACGAGCTCAAACACCAAAGAATCCGCCAAAACCCAAGCCGCGCATTCCCCCGCGAAAAACCCACCACCGACTTGCCTGGTAAGACACGCCGAGCTTGTTGGCGCGGTCCCTGATCCCGAAGAACACGGTGAAGGCGCCGGAGGCGACGATGAACGCTCGGGAGACCGGCGCATTGTCTGCAAAAGAAGAGGCACGATGAACACCCCGAAGGCGCGACTGAGGATGGGGGAAATTCGGCCGGGGAAAAAGGGAAGATCGATGCGGGAGAATTCGAGCGCGCCAGGACTGGCCTAACGAACAAGAAATCGATGAAACCGAGAGAGAGAAGGAGAGAGAGATGCGTACTGAAACCAGAAGGGCCCACGTTCATCATCCTGCTCCTGGGTTCGTAGATGAAGAAGCTCGCTCGCTCGCTCGCACCGGACCTTCTTCGTCCTCGTTGAATTCCCTCTTCCTCGGTTTGAAGTCTCTCTCTCTCTCTCTCTCTTTCTCTCTCTGTGCTGCTCTTTTTCTTCCGGTTCTGGGTCAATCGTGCTTACATTTTTGGTTTCATGTTTTTGGTCCGCAAAATCTTTGCTAATTCTAAAAACACCCCGGTCTCTTGTTTTCTTTTCGCATGTTAATCCCAATTTGCTCAACGAATGTGCATTGAGTAGCCCCCACCATTTGTTGACCGTCGGGGTTGAAGCGGGCGGCCGGCATACGCGTGCATTTCACCTGCACGGTTAGAGGACGTTCTCTCTTAAAGAAAAAAGACTTTAAATTGTTTAGGTGATATAGAAAAAAAAAAAAAAAACTAAGAGAGGGAGAGAGAGAGAGAGTAAAAGGGAAAAAGAACCAGCGTCGAAAGTGTTTGGTATCTTGAGAAAATGATGGATCTTAACAGGGTTTAGCCTCTGCTTTTAATTTCATGATAGACTTGCCACTCCTCACCTCTCTTTATTTATTTTTTTTATTTTTTTCATATTTTGGGTTTATTGATGTAGAGCTTATCTGATGCCGCATCAATGGTACATATCTATTTTGTTCCACATCGGCAATGCCATACGTCACCACTAAGTAACTACTAATGGAAATTACGGATAATACTAATTACATAAATTGTAAATGCTAGAGGATTTTAATTCAAATAATGAAAAATATGATATTAAATCTAAGATTTTTAGTTTCGTTTATTATAGTCTATTAACTTTTAATTTGTTTAATATGGTCCCCAAGCGAGTGAGTGTGGTTAACTCTGTGTTGATCAAATTTTGTTCTTGATTTAATTGAATTGAGAATTCCCTCGATGAGAGTTTATGCATCATGGCACACTCGCTCGCTCTTTCATAAATCTTCACTGGTTTCATTTACCCACTTGCAAATCGGACCATATTAGAAATTGATCACCCTAAAAAATAAACATTTCATGAAAAAGAATGTCCCAACCCTCTTTTCCAACAACATGGGGCGTCAAGGAAAAGGAAAAGGACAAGATTAAGAGGTAATGCCCAAAAATGAGTTGATGGCGCTCAATCAACTTTAGGCCCTCTCAAGCCATCGTTTTGCACAATGTTTGATTCATTTTAATTTTAAATTAGTCCTTAGAGATCATATGTGAGACTTAAGTCTCCACTAGCTTCTTTAAGTCAACTAAAAATCAAGAGAGGATAGAAGATTGTCTCACTTTCTATGCTACTAGAGATTATATAGAATCGGAGACTGGATTGCACTAATAATCTAATTAACATCCTTTGGGTACCTCCAATTTGGTTAAATGTTCAACTAAATAGCCAAATGTTCTTTGTTATCATTTATGAGTCCCACAGGTCTTTCAAGTCACTACGTGTTCATGCATTGGATTAATTATGGTTCTAAGACTTATCCTAATCATTCTAAAAAAAGAATATAACAACCAATGAAATGAAAATACGAGAATTAAACACTCAGGTATTGAAATGCTTAAAGTAAATTACGAAAAGGAAAACCTAGTACTTGTCGGACAAAGAACATACGCGGCTTTGTTCTAAGCATAAGGAAATGATCTCCGTGAGCTTAGTTCAAATCAAATTCAATTTTATAAAAGGAAAACTATTTTTCCCATAACTAAACTAGAGAAAATCATGAATTATCCTAAATCACATGTATACTAACTAATTCTAATACTAAAATCTACTACCTAATCAAGGCCTATTTTTCTAACCAATTTTCTAGTTTGCTATTTTCATATATTTTTTACTTTTTTATTTTTTTATTTTTTATTTGATTTTGATAAATGGGGACTTAAGCTCAATCTGAATATGGACACGGCTTGAACTTCACGAGTCTGGGTCGGGTTCAGGTTCACAAGGACGCAGGTTGGGCCCCTGTGTTCAGTCCACATGCTAAGTCAAATTTTGAATTATCCTAGGACAGGCCTCAATGGGCTAAGTAACTGCACCTATTTCAATTAAAACTTCATTAGCCCATTTCTAAACACAACCAAACTATACCCATGTCCTCATAAAAGCTCCACACTAAGTTCGTTCCTATTATAAAGCCCATTTTCTCGTTTATTCATTTTCTTATTTCCACTTTTATCTTATCCTTTGATTTTTTGGGCAAGTGCACTATTACTATTTAAACTTGTCATAAAAATACAATTAAATCTTAAAATTTTCAAAATGTACAATTGAGTCTTAAACTTGTCGCAAAAGTACAACTAAGTTCTAAAATTTATAAAAAGTGTAATTAAGTCTTAAATTTTTTCATGAAAGTGCAATCGAATCTTGAAATTAACAAAATGTGCAATTAACGGAAAACTTAACTAGACTAGTTTGATTGGTTTTAGGATTTAATTGCACTTTTTAAAGTTTTAGGACTCAATTGCATTTTGCGACTTATTTTAAAACTTAAATACATCTTTTAAAAATTTTAAACTCAACACCTTCGTAACAATTTTAAAACTTTCAATGTACTTATCCTTTAATTATTTTTTTATATCATCTTTTTCGTCAATGACTAAGAACATGAGGATATGATGGAAGGTTAATATACCCAAAACTTCAAACTATGAACATGTATACACGCACCACCAGTGACCTCCACCAAATCACCATCTCCATCCATCAACAACCTTTAGCTTTTGCATTTCGGTGAACATCTCCGGTCATGACCAACATTGCCAAGCAGTAATAAGCACACATACGCAAGAAGAGCAAAAAATTAAGAGATAAATAGTAAAAGATTAAACCACGAATATCACTAGAGATAAGAGCTCAAGTTGATGGCTTGAAATCATGTCTGCTCCGACAAACACCATTGAGCACCACAATAATACACAAAATATGAAATGAAAGACCTAAACTAATTTGTCCACAAATCGAATAGCATCATGTATAATTTCTCGGTCATGTCTTAAAGGGCTTTTATCAAATGAGTTATATCCATCGATTTAATAACTTATTGCCATCATTACAAATTGCAATTCATAACTAAGCTCGAGAAGACTTAAGATATGATGTTTGCATTAAAGGAAAACAAGTTTGAACATAACAAATGATGATTTTTAAAGAAATCACAAGACATGGCCATTTCCTTCTTGAGACATAGTATTACAAGAGATTGAGTTTTACCTTAAAAGTGCAATTATTGGGGTCGATTAGAAACCAATTTAGATATGCGAGATTGTCTCACTTCCTACACAGTTAGAAATTATCTTCGGTCGGAGACTTGATTACATTAGTAGTTTCTATTAATGCCATTTCGGTACTTCTAACTTGGTTGATATGTTCATCTAAGTGATCAAAAGGTCTTTGTTACCAATTATGAGTTCTAAAGGTCATAAGTGATCATTCATGGCTTTTAGGGACTTATTATGATTCTAAAGGTTATCTTAACCAACTAAAAAAGAACAACCAATGTAATAAAAATACAAGAATTAAACACCCGGGTATTGGAAAAAGGCTCAAAATAAATCATGAGAAAGAAAATCCGATATTTGTAGATTAAAAAATAGGCATGACTTATTCTAAATCTGGAGATATGATTCTCATGAGCTTAACCCAATAATGCGTTAGATAAAGAATATATAAGGCTTTGTTCTTTAGCCCCTATACATGATCCTTGTACGCTTGATACTAGAGACAAGTGCAAGTTCCTAAATTTGAACTAGATTTTGGCGGGCATAACTTTTACTCAATTTATTAAGTGAAAGTACTAAAATAGACTCAGCTATACATTTGTTAGGAGAGTGATTCTAAATTTGAATTGATTTTTATTTTCTAGCTAAACTACAAAGTTTTAGGCTATTTCATTGTGAATTCTTATGTCTTTTAACTAAGTTAGCTTGATTAATACTAAGCTAAACTAGGAAACCTAAGCCTATTTGATTATTAGTTCTCGGCCATCAATCTTTATTATCGATCCCATCATCTATTCATGCAATTACTCAATCTATACATCAACAAGTTCATTTAATCGATCATCTAGCAAGAAAATTGAGTTTGATTTGAGAATTTGATGTCTCAATTACCCATTAACCTCATAATTAACTAGCGGTTGATTAATTAATGCTAAATGCATACTTAATTGATCTTGTTTATGATTGAATTAATGATTGATTGCAGTGAACAATACATAATTCTTTGATGGGTAGATTAGAGATGTGGATTAGACTTTGATTAGATGCTTAGAGACTTAGGCCACTATTTGAAGAACTTGCAAGTGGGGATTAGACTTATAAATATGAAATTTATTAAAGACCAACTTCTTTGTTTTACTCCTAATTGTAACATTCTAAGTTTAAATCCGATTGATAGTCTTAATAAACTCCAAATTGAGTGATTTTAATTGTCAATTAAATTTTAAAATGTCTACTTTAACTTTAATTAAGATCACTTTCCATAGTTATGGACCAATCAATATAAAAATTAATTTAATCGGATTGCTCCAAATTATGCCTTGTTTTGACCCTACTCTTTCAAAATTAAGAAATAATGATAAATGACCAATAGATGGTGCCAAATTTTATAGACTAATAGATCATGCACTTTACAACTTTCAGTTTTTGAGCTTTTGTGAACTAGTTCTCCAACTATTTTTTTATTTGCAAAACAAAATGAGTTGATGTGGAGAGTGATTATTTAGATCAAACTCCAGTTTATTCAATAACTTCAAACTCAATGTTCATGGCTTTAATGATCTTCAAATTTTATGAACTTTATACCAAATTAAAGTTATAAATCATAGCTACAATTTTCTAGAAGATTTTCCATAAAAATCGTTGAATACCTAAAGGTTAGAATAGTTTTGGATTTTTAGAAATCATTCTAACATTCAACTCGTGATCATATGCATCCATCTAAGCCTATCATATCTTCAACTAAGTTATATGAACATTCAAGCATATCTTCAATGATTCAATCAATAAAATTTAACATCAATTAGTCAAGTGAATCACAAAACTCAAAGGATTACCATGAACTATCTAAAATTGCTCTTAAATCATCATCATCATCATGTAACCTATATCATTTTAGGAAAAATTAACATTCAAATCATCATCAATTTCATACTCTAAAAGATTTGGATAACTAGATGTGGTAAAGAAATTAATGCTATTCAGATTCAATTGGCTTGAATTAAGCTAATTTCTAAGGATTACTGAAGTAGAATACTTAAAAATGGAAGATCTATTTGAATTTACACTTAATAGAATGGAATTACATTTAATTCAACTTGAGGAAGTCATGGCTAGCAAAGAATGAGTGCTAAAATTTCATAACATGCAATCGATATTCCATTTATTATAACAATTCTAAATTTATAAGTAATTTCATGTTAACTTGAATTCAATCATATCATAACTTAGAATTGATCATATATTAAACATAACATTTCAATTTTACATTATGATCAAACTAAGTATCTTAGGATAAACCTTTGGAATATAATAATTGGAGCTCATACCTTTGATAGAAAAATGATACTAAAAGTGCCAAAAATTGTGTATAACGCTTATTTTAGTATCAAAAGTTTTCACTGGTTCACTTAAGTACCGAATCAAAAACAAACTAATCACTTAAGTGCCTTTGGCTAGAAAATTCGGCCAAATTGATGACATGGCCTTACAACTAATTTTTCATCGACTTATCATATTTTCAAAAAAAAAGTCCAATCCATTGGACTTGTAAAACGATGTCACAGAACTTTTGGGAAAAATTTCGTTGCATGGGAGATATCAAAATAATGCTAGAGTCACTGTCGTTCAAGCTTATGAATTCCTTCTTGTCATCACTTGTTTGGTTGCCATCGTTGCTCACGTGCCGTCTCTGTAACCCTCATTCATTTAAGTTTGTCATTTTCTCTCGCTAACTCAATTTGTAGGAGAAATTAAGGCTCGAAGAGCAAAATCATGGCTCAAAGGGAAAACTTATGATTTTTAATGCAATTGTGGGATGACAATACAAGAGAAATAATCGTGAAAAAGGGAATTTGTGATTGTGGCGATTTCAATTTGTTTGATCAATTCAGTACTAGCTTTGTTGCTTTCTTTACACTAAACTACAACCACTTAATATTTTTTTTTTAATCAATTAGTTGCGATTATGGGGACTTCCATGTAAAGTTGTTGTCTTTTTTACATTATGGTCCCAAAAGCAACTTAATTTTTTCCTAAGTTGCAGCATTGGCACATGGGACAATCTTTCAACTATTATTGTTTGTTATGATAGGGAATTTGTTATAAGCACCAAGAAGTGTGAATATATTGGTGGTAATGAATGAACTAACTTTTTCAATATGAGAATGTCATCATATCACATGTTGAATTTGTGAGGGATTTAGTGCAGTCCTATCGTGATCATCTTTGGTAAGAACCGTAATTAGAGTAAGAGATATATTTGAGGCAGAGTGCTGCAAGATGAGCGCTCCAAAGCTCGTAGGATGGTTGACTAACACGATTCTACAGTCGGGATGTGCACGTGTAGCTAAAGACTAGGTCAATTGTCTATACATGCCATAATTTCATTGCATGGCTATCATTCTTAACGGCGCTATTCATGTTCCAAAATGGGCATTGAGAATGGCATAGACAATACCTTGGCATGCTTCATCATAATCACTTGTAATGACCACCCATTCAAGCGTAGGGAAATGAGCTTCAGTTACTAGCGCCCGTAATGCCGTTCGTGGTTACAACCTTACTCATTAGTTAGGCCCTAGCAGGAGTCCTGTAGCGATCATTCCTGCTACTCGTTCTCCAACACCGCTTGAAGCGTAAGGAGGAAAGTCATATAGGCTCAAAGAACTCTAAATATCAAACAAATCTCTTTCGACTTTTGGACATTCACATATCTTTAGCAAATAAATCCAGTCACATTTTATAGGTCCTGTCTCGTTTTGAATTGGTTTTACACTTGTCTATTCAATGCTATATGTGGTTTTAAAAGTAATTGGTCAAATTTGTATAAAAAACACAGGAAAATATAATTTTTCAAAAAATTTCCCAATTTGATAAATTGAAAATATGGGCCATGAGCCTTCCATAGGTGTAAAAATCGAGACAATAAGTTATTGAACGGAAAAATTACGGGTGGTCAAAATTCGGCCAAAGTAATGAAAATTTTTTCTTTAATTTGACCGCTAGCAATTAACAGAGATGTGCCTTGTATGTTCTCACTCTACAACACTCATGCTTAGTGTTATAGCAAATCACGTTTAAATCTGTTGTATCCAAAAGAATGTGGGAAAATAAAAATGTTCAAATCATAAAAAAAAACCATAAATTATTATTTTTTAGATTTTTATTCGTTTACTCAATTAACTCGATTTTTGTATCTATGAGAGGTCGTTACTCCATGTTTTGAATTTATCTTAACATTCATTCACAAAAGGAAATTGAAAACTAACCTTCCAAGAATTATAAGTGTCTTGACAAGGTTAAGATTTAAGTATTCGAAAAGGGGATACGGTTTTATACTAGGTCAAGGGCTCGGCAAGGGAAGCCAAGGCATCCATGAGCCTATCAAAGCCTTGAGGAGACCCCGCACTATTGGTCATGGCCCATGTCGGCTTTATATCGCACAGATGCAATAACATATACAAACTCATTGTCCTGTGAAAAAAATCACGTGAGGTCATTACTTATTCAAGCATTTACATGTCAATTGATAACAAGAGACAAGCTGCCATATTATAGAACTGAAACGAGAAAAGGAAATTGACAAATTCATTAGCATTCCGCTCTAAATTCACAAATTATTTGGAAATACAACCCACACTAATACTTCTCAAAAAACCCACCAAAGCTAATTTGATTACGAAAATTTACTTCTCGCAACGATTTGAAAACAAAAAACAAAACAATTCAAATAGTTTTTGTTTCCCACCAAAATGATCAACGGTGCATTTGTATACTATGGAAAAATCCTCTAGGATGAAATCTAATGGTTGATGGGAGTTTGCACAAAGGAAAAAAAGATAAACTTTGCAAGGCAAATCCACGTAATTGAACAAACCTTGGTCTTCACTTTGCATTTCACATCATCTAATTGCTGGATTCTGAGTGAAAGCTCACCAGCAACTTGATATCCCCAAATCCAAGGAACACAATGGCATCCGGCATCCAGATTTTCGTGATACCTCCCAAATTTTTCCTGGATTGCTATGATTGATTCGTGAACTTTAACGCAACAGCACAGGTTAAACATCTTTCTCTAGATTTCAACTACATCATGCAGAGAGCATGCTAGCGGTGAACGCCCAAATCATACACAAATGAAGAAAGAAAGAAAGAAAAGAAAAAACACCTTAAACTTTTCCATAGCAAATATGAGGCAAAATGGTTAATGAGGTGGAAATTCTTGTCATGAGATAGAAATGAAAGAGTTCACCCCAAAAATTTCAAAAAAGAAAGAAACCATACCTCCAAATACCAACTAAAGTCCGAAGACCCATATGTATAGTCAAAGCGGCCCATATTCTGACAAGATGCAGGCCGATGGCTGATGCAGCACGAGATTCACATGAGATTTGCATACAGTCCATTTTGAAACGAAACGGGTTCCAATAGCAGCAGTGGTTTCTATTATAGCATTCTCAAGACGCTTATTTAGTTTTATGGCCACAATTACGGCTCCCACAATAACATATCCGGAGCCAAGTAAAAGTTGCAAAGTTTAGAAAACTCCACTTGAGTCTATCATTCATAATGATATCAAGAATGAAGTTTATGTAGACAACTTGTTCGACTCTCCATACAACACATGCGGAAAAATGTTCCAGCTCGAAAAGTTAATCCAAATTGTGTTTGACAACTTAAGCTCCAATTGCTATAATAATTGAAACAACAAAATCAGGTAATGTAATAGTTGTTGCTTGAAGTATGTCACTTGCACATGTAAATGTACAATTTGTTTCAATACTATATTTGTACCGATATAATTTATTTGGCACATGCCATGGATTGTGTAATCCTAAATGAGCTTAATCGGATTGCTATTGTTATAGAAGCCCTCGGTTGCATGGACCATGTTGGCTTTATATCACACAGATGCAATAACATCTACAAACTTATTGTCTTGTGAAAAAATATCACGTGAGGTCATTACTTATTCAAGCATTTACATGTCAATTGATAAGAAGAGACAAGTTGCCATATCACGGAACTGAAACGAGAAAATGAAATTGATAAATTCATCAGCATTTTGCTCTAAATTCACAAATTATTTGAAAATACAACCCACACTAATACTTCTCGAAAAAAAACCCACCAAAGCTAGTTTGATTGCGAAAATTTACTTCTCGCAACGATTTGAAAACAAAACATTCAAAGAGTAATGTCTAATTCAAATAGTTTTTGTTTCCCACCAAGATGATCAACGATGCATTTGTGTACTATGGCAAAATCCTCTAGAATGAAATCTAATGGTTGATGGGAGTTTGCACAAAGGAAAAAAGATAAACTTTGCAAGGCAAATCCACATGATTGAACAAACCTTGGTCTTCACTTTGCATTTCACATCATCCAATTGCTGGATTCTGAGTGAAAGCTCACTAGGAACTTGATATCCCTAAATCCAAGGAACACAATGGCATCCAGCATCCAGATTTTCATGATGCCTTCCAAATTTTTCCTGGATTGCTACGGTTGATTCGTGAACTTTAACGCAACAACACAGGTTAAGCATCTTTCTGGAATTCAACTGGAAGCATTGCCAAATTGTCAAATGAAGAAAGAAAGAAAGAAAAGAAAAAACACCTTAAACTTTTCCATAGCAAATATGAGGCAAAATGGTTAATGAGGTGGAAATTCTTATCATGAGATAGAAATGAAAATGTTGAAAAAATTTCAAAAAAGAAAGAAACCATACCTCCAAGTAGGGGTGTCAAACCGAACCGAAAACCGAACAAAAAAATTCTGTTTTTTCGGTTCGGTTTTCATTATTCGGTTCATATTAAAAATCGAAATTTTTTGTTCGGTTCGATTTTTATCGGTTAACCTAACCAAACCGAACCAACAAACCGAAAAATAGAACCATTAAGCATTAACCAAACCGGCACAGGGAAAACCCTATTTCTAATTCTCTCCCGTCTCTTCTCCTCTCGTCTTGAAGGTGCGACGGCGACGGCGACGGCGACTGTGATTGCGATGGTGACAAGAACGGCAATGGCGGCAGGGACGGTGACGGCAACGGCGACTATGACTGCGACAAGGACGATGATCGATTGAGGGACGTGTTCAAGCATGTCCTGCACACTTGCACATGCAAGTCTCTAATCTTGGGGGTGGGATTTGGGTCGGTGGGTATTGACTGGTTTCGATTTCACGGCGATCCAGCTCACGCTCGCTGTTCGCCTCCGATACATTTGCTCTGATCTCCCTCTGACAGCAGTTGGTTGTGTGCTTTTTTTTTTTTTTTTCTTTTGGGGCGGTGGGTATGTGTGTGTTTGGCTATTTCGCCCCGAGCATTCTTGTTATCTTTCATACCTTGGTTGTTTCGATAGCTGGGGCTTGGGGGCCTTGTGGATTGTGTTCCGTGGTTTAGGAATATGCCGGATTTTGTGATTTTGGCCATTATGTGAAAGAGTTGTTATTGGCTGTCTCTTTGCCTGTGGTTTCATGATATTAGCTGAGCCAGTGTTTGGATCCGGGAAGTTCCATTTTTGGGTTACTTCTTGATATGAAAAAACCGATTGCTGATTTACGTGCCTTCACATTTCAATTTTTCTTTTTTTTTTTTTTAAAAAAAGGGGGAAATTCTTCACCTCATTTGGTATGTTATTAATGAGGCAGACTGTTATTTTGGCCTGTTATTATGGGATCTGTCACATGTTCTATCAATCAGTATGACCTCTGTGGACCAAGAGGTTTTTTGGTATGGTAATATGCACTTGAGAAATGATATCAAAGCAAATTTGATATAGTTAGAATCTAAAAAATATCTAGTGAGGGTCTATTTTACATGGTGTAATAGAAAGGGCTGGTTTCCTCGTTTTTGGCTTAGGTTGCTTATGACTGGGATGTAAACCTGTGGTTTTTGTAAGATCAATGTTGATTTTTGCAAATAGTTGCCCAAATCGTACTTTTCTTTCTATCCTGAGAGTAAGCAAGGACTTTATTTTAGGAGATCTTACTGAGCAACTGCAGGTCCCTGCTTATCTGAATTACTCTGATCTCTGAGCTGAGAATGGAGAGAGCTACACTTGTGATTTTTGAGCCATTCTGTTTTGGTGAGCTTGTTCATTAGGTAGGTGAGAACTATAGTTTAATTGCTTGGGGTTTTATCTTAAGACCGATTGCTAAGGTAATTGATTTTGGGGTATCTTTCAGGGTAGTGAGACACTGGATTCGAATTTTGAGCTTAAGCTTGGCCGAGACAAAGCTTACATCAGCGAGACTGTATTCACTTTCGTCTTCGTATCTTTCGTATTGGTAAGGTTTTTGTTTTTCAAGTCTCAAGTATCTCGATCTTTTTCTTATCCATTATTTGAAGGTGGAACTGCTTAGTAATTTCTTTGCATCTTGGGAAGATGCAAAACCGTGCATGCTTAATGGCACACTAGATGAATCTTGAGCTTTTGTTGCTTTATACCTTTTGTAATATGGATTCTAATGATGCCCAAAACCACTAAGGAGATGTGGATATAATGCAAATATTGATGACCGATTGAAAGGAGTATGGAGTGCATAAATAGATTGAAGAAGGCCAGTCTTTGTTTGGTTTCTTTCGTGGTGAATATGAACTGATGTGGGTTATATTTTTGTAGTGGACTTTCCATCTTTCTATTCTGAAAACCAAAAAAATCTACACTGTTCTTGTCCGGTGCAAGGTCTTAGCTTTTCTTGTTGTAAGTGTTGTTTTCATTTAAATCGTCTCATTTACAGCAGCGTGAACATTTTTTTGGATTGGAAGAGTGATCGGGATATCAAATAGGAAAGATCAAGCTGTTAGTTCTTATTGCATTGCTAGTCCTAAACCTTATTTTTATTTTTTGACAAATAATGCAGGCTTCTCAGATTCTTCGGATCATCACATTTTATTCTACATAACTTCTAGGTCCCAACTATCACTGTCGTGAGGTAGAGTTTCTCATTTTTTTTTTTTTTATAGAAGTTTGTTCTGGCTATTTATAAATATTTGTCATCTTTTTGTTATTTTGAGTCTTAAGGAATCAAGGAATCATTTACTTTGTTTTAGTTGGAGTGCAAGGAATCATATTTGCAAAGCCAAATATACAATGAATGAATATTTAATGAGTGAATCTAGCGGTACAAATAGGAGGAGGCTGAAATCTATTGCATGGGAATACTTTAAAAAGATAGAAAATAGCCAAGATAAACCGAATGTCTATATTGTGGGCTATTATTGGTTGTTTTGCTACTCAAGGGACTAGTGGGATGCATAATCATTTAGGTAGATGTAAGAATTATTCATATGCGAATGTGGAGAAAAGGCAAAAAAGTGGCTTGAATGAAGTTGTTGGGGTTGGTAGTTCTATTTTAGCTAGTCCTTGGAAATTTGATCAAGATGCTAGTCGAAAAGATTTAGTAGCTTGTGGAGCTTGAGGCATTTCGAAAATTTGTGAGTAGAATCTAGCCAAAGTTTTTGATCCATTCAAGAAACACATTAGGGGAGGACTATTATAAGTTAAATTTGGAGGAAAGAAGTAAATTGAAAAAATATTTTTCCGATACTTCTCCAAGGGTTTGTCTTACGACTGACACATGGACTTCATGTCAAAATTTAAGTTATATGTGTCTTACTGCTCACTTTGTATACGCTGATTGGAAGTTACAAAAGAAAATTTTGAATTTTTGTTAAATCCCAAGACATTCAACTGAGATTATAGAGAAATTGGTTGAGAAATGCTTAACTAGTTGGGGGATCAAAGACATTTTTTTCTATTACTGTTGATAATGTTAGCTCCAATGACTTGTGA
Source organism: Eucalyptus curtisii (assembly GCA_017140595.1). Taxonomy (NCBI): domain Eukaryota; kingdom Viridiplantae; phylum Streptophyta; class Magnoliopsida; order Myrtales; family Myrtaceae; genus Eucalyptus; species Eucalyptus curtisii. The sequence continues at coordinate 33,998,198 of CM029498.1, forward strand.
GTTCAATACTTGAAGAAAATACTTAACTCTTGGAATGCTATAATATTATCAGGTGAGTTACTCCATGTGAGATGTTGTGCTCATATTTTCAATTTGATTGTGAGCGAAGGTTTGAAAAATATATATGATTCTATTGTTTGAATACGCTTAGCTGTACGTTATATGAAATATTCTCCTTCGAGATTACAACGGTTTAAGGAGTGCATTCTGTTGGAAAAAATTAATTCCAATAATCTTGTATGTTTGGATGTGGAGACTCGGTGGAATTCAACTTACCTGATGTTGGAAATGGCCTTGAAGTTTCGAAATACTTTTATCTCATTAGATATTCAAGATAGAAGATTTGTTGAAGAGCTTTCCAAGGTGAGAGGGTTGCCTACTGATGATGATTTGGATTATGCCCGTCGATTTCTTCCTTTCTTGAAATTGTTCTATGATGCGACTTTAAAAGTATCGGGCTCTTCTTACATCACTTGCAATGATATGGCAAAAGATGTCTATGAGATTTATATGATGATTGATAAATATTGTGGGGATGAGGATAGGAGTTTGCAAGAAATAGCCAAGAGAAAGAAGATCAAGTTCAATAAGTATTTTGGCAATGTGAACAATATAAATCTCACATGGTTCATTGCATGTATACTTGACCCTCGACATAAGATGGAGTATGTGAAATGGATGATTAATAAAGTATATGAAGGCAACCGGGCAGAAACTTTGCAAGATAGAGTGACAAAATCTCTGACATCATTATTTGAGTAATATCGCACTGGTACATGCCCCCAAAATAACGTGAGATTAAAGGGGACAAGGATAGTGAACGTTTCAATGTCTCCTGTGGTTAATGCGAACATTATGACTATAATGTATCTTAGCCAAACGAGACAAGAATATGTGGAAAAAAAAATCTAAATTAGATAAGTATTTGGAAGAAGAATGTGAACAGTATAACTCCACCTTTGATATATTAAATTGGTGGAAAGTCAATTCTTCAGATATCTTATCTTATCTTCCATTGTTCGAGATATTTTGGCCATGCCCATCTCCACTGTAGCATCAGAGAATGAAGATTAAGTTCAATAAGTATTTTGTCAATGTGAACAGCACTCACATGGTTCATTGCATGTATACTTGACCCTTGACATAAGATGGAGTATGTAAAATAGATGATTAATGAAGTGTATGAAGGCAACCAGGCAAAAACTTTGCAAGATAGAGTGACAAAATCTTTGACATTATTGTTTGAGCAATATTGCACCGATACATGCCCCCAAAATAACGTGAGATTAAAGGGGACAAGGACAGTGAACGTTTTAATGTCTCATATGTGGTTGGTGCGAATATTATGACTGCAATGTATCTTAGCCAAACGGGACAGTGGAAGAAAAATCTGAATTAGATAAGTATTTGGAAGAAGAATGTGAACGGTATAGCTCCACCTTTGATATATTAAATTGGTGGAAAGTCAATTCTTCTAGATATCCTATCTTATCTTCCATTGTTCAAGATATTTTGGTCTTGCCAATTTCCATTGTAGCATCAGAGTCTGCATCCAGCACTGGATGTCAAGTACTTGATGTATTTCGTAGCTCCTTGACCCCAATGATGGTAGATGCTCTTATATGTACTCAAGATTGGCTACGATCTGCACCACTTTCACAATCGATCGAGGAGGACTTAGAAGAACTTGAAAATTTCGAGTCAGGTGAGAAAAAAAAACTATGGAATATTTATATCTTTCAATATTACAATTGATATTTCAATTCTCATTTTCATTGTGAATTTAAAGTAGAGTTGTCATCTATGACCATAGACCTGAATTCAATAGCAATTTCTATTGATGATTGACGAACTTAGATGTAATAATTATCCATATTTATATATTTCAATATTACAATTGAAATTTTAATTCTCATTTTCATTGTGAATTTAATGCAGAGTTATCATCTACGACCATGGACCCGAATTCAATAGCAATTTCTCTTGATGATTGACATGTAAGAATTATCCATATTTATGTCTTTCAATATTACAATTGATACTTCGATTTTTATATTCATTGTGAATTTAATGTAGAATTGTACCCGGCTCAGGAATTTGGTCAATTTTCCGGTTTTTATGTTCTCTCTTTGAAAGTCTGGAGGGCCATTTTGCAATTTTGTCTTGTTGATAGAGCTGCTCGAGATCGGGAGATAAAAGTTAGCTAGGCTTGTTCTGTTTTTAGAGGAATGGCATTTTCCCAATTTTATAATGTATAAACAAGACTGAATGTTTTAGCTATTAGTTGACTGTGAGCTTAAGCTTTTATTTTTGTCAAATGATAATTTAAGGTTTCAAAAAAGCCTCAATCAACTTTCAAGCTCATCTTTGATGAAATTACACGATAGGAAATGGCACGTGGCAACTGGCAAGTAGCCAAATATTCCACATGGAAGCCATGTCGGATTTCCTACGCTTCAATTTTACTAGTGGTGAGCACACGATTTAATTGGGACTTCTTAAACAAGTCTTCTATTGACCAAATCAAAACTTTCAAGTTTAGATAGAATGGACTAAAAACTGGAAACTCTAAGATTTGTTTTTGCACTTACCAATATGTTATTCGGGAATGGAATAAAGTAAATTCTTTTTGCCAATAGTTTTTTTTACACTTATAAACTTTTTTAGTAATTTATCAATATGGAAAAAATTCTTTCTTTTTTTCAATTGAACAATAGAATTGTCTCTTAGAGAATCATCAATAGAGATTATGTTAAGCAATTGTTTAAATTGGATATCATTATTTGGCCAATGCTTAAAAAAAGGGAATGAAGTATATGATCTAAATTGCAAAATCCTATAAGCTTGAAGTGCAATAACATATTGAATTTAGATTATTTTGAGTTGAACAGAAAAAAAAAATGAAAAAAAAATCGAAAACCAAAAGCTAAAAACCAAAAATCGAAAAATTGAACGAACCGAGTTCGGTTCGGTTCGGTTTAGTTCGGAAGATTTTTCTAACGATTCGGTTCGGTTTGGTTTTTACTTAATCGAATCGAACCGTTGACACCTCTACCTCCAAGTACCAGCTAAAGTCCAAAGACCCGTATGTATAGTCAAAGCGGCCTATATTCCGATAAGATGGGCCGATGGTCGATGCAACGCGAGATTCGCACGAGATTTGCACGAGATTTGCACGCAGTCAATTTTGAAACAAAACGGGTTCTAATACCAGCACCGGTTTCTATCACAGTATTCTCAAGATGTTTATTTGGTTTTATGACCAATGACAGCTCCCACAATAACATATCTAGAGCCAAGTAAAAGCTGCAAACTTTAAAAAACTCCACTTGAGTCTATCATTCATAATGATATCAAGAATGAAGTTTATAAAGACAACCTGTTCAACTCTCTGTACAATACATGCGGAAACTCCGTACAATACATGCGGAAAAATGTTCCACCTCAAAAAGTTCATCCAAATTGCATTTGGCAACGTAAGCTCCAATTGCTGTAATAATTGAAACAACAAAATTAGGTAATGCAATAGTTGTTGCTTGAAGTATGTCACTTGCACATGTAAATGTACAATTTGTTCTAATACTATATTTGTACCGATATAATTTATTTGGCACATATCATGGATTGTGTAATCCTGAATGAGCTTCCTCGGATTGTTATTGTTATAAAAGGCCTCAGTTGCATGGACCATGTCGGCTTTATATCGCATGGATGCAATAACATCTACAAACTCATTGTCTTGTGAAAAAATATCACGTAAAGTCATTACTTATTCAAGTATTTACATGTCAATTAGTAACAAGAGACAAGTTGATCACATAATTGAAATAAGAAAATGAAATTGACAAATTCATCAGCATTTGGCTCTAAATTCACAAATTATTTGAAAATACAACCCACACTAATACTTCTCGAAAATCCCACCAAAGCTAGTTTGATTGCAAAAATTTACTTTTCACAACGAGTTGAAAACAAAACATTCAAAGAGCAATGTCTAATTCAAATAGTTTTTGTTTCCCACCAAGATGATCAACAATGCATTTGTGTATTATGGCAAAATCCTCTAGAATGAAATCTAATGGTTGATGGGAGTTTACACAAAGGAAAAAAAGATAAACTTTGCAAGGAAAATCCACATGATTGAACTAACATTGGTCTTCACTTTGCATTTCACATCATCCAATTGCTAGATTGTGAAAGCTCACCAGCAACTTGATATCCCCAAATCGAAGGAACACAATGGCATTCGGCATCCAGATTTTCGTGATGCCTCCCAAATTTTTCCTAGATTGCTACGATTGATTCGCGAACGCAACAACACAGGTTAAGCATCTTCTCTGGATTCCAACTGCATCGTGCAGAGAGCATGCTAGTGATGAACGCCCAAATCGTACACAAATGAAGAAAGAAAAAAAGAAAAGAAAAAGCATCTTAAACTTTTCCATAGCAAATATGAGGCAAAATGGTTAATAAGGTGGAAATTCTTGTCATGAGATAGAAATGAAAATGTTCACCCGGAAAATTTCAAAAAACCAAGAAACCATATCTCCAAGTATCAGCTAAAGTCCGAAAACCCATATGTATAGTTAAAACAGCCCATATTCCAACAAGATGCAAGCCGATGGCCGATGCAGCACGAGATTCGCACGAGATTTGCACGCAGTCCATTTTGAAACGAAACGGGTTCCAATACCAGCAGTGGTTTCTATCATAGCATTCTCAAGACGCTTATTTAGTTTTATGACCACAATTATGGCTCCCACAATAACATATCTAGAGACAAGTAAAAGTTGCAAAGTTTAGAGAACTCCATTTGAATCTATCATTCATAATGATATCAAGAATGAAGTTTATGTAGACAACCTATTCGACTCTCCGTACAACACATGCGGAAAAATGTTCCAGCTCAAAAGGTTCATCCAAATTGCGTCTGGCAGCGTAAGCTCCAATTGCTGTAATAATCGAAACAACAAAATCAGGTAACGCAATAGTTGTTGCTTGAAGTACGTCACTTGCACATGTAAATGTACTATTTGTTCCAATACTATATTTGTACCGATATAATTTATTTGGCACATACCAATGGATTATGTAATCCTGAATGAGCTTCCTCGGATTGCTATTGTTATAGAGGCCCTATGTCGGCTTTATATCGCACAAATGCAATAACATTTACAAATTCATTGTCTTATAAAAAAATATCACGTGAGATCATTAATATTCAAGCATTTACATGTCAATTGGTAACAAGAGACAAGCTGCCATATCATAGAATTGAAACGAGAAAAGGAAATTGACAAATCCATCAACATTCAGCTCTAATTCACAAATTATTTAGAAATGCAACCCACACTAATACTTCTCAAAAAACCCACCAAAACTAAATATTATGCAGAATTGACGTAGCAGGAAAATTTAACAAAAGAACTGATAAAAGCAATAGTGAAAGCAAGAGATGTCAATTCCTTTAGATTGCTTAATACACCACAGCTAATTTAACATTTGAGTAAAAGTGCGGAGGAGCGTCATAATAAAATTGTCCCAAGTCTACAAGCAAATGTTACCGGAGAGGCTCTCCTTCTGAAAAGGGAGCTACAATGGTTTAAGGTCACATATCTTTACAATATTCAAATATCTTTGGCAAATGAATCCAGTCACATCTTTTATGGGTTCTATCTCGTTTTGAATTGGTTTTATACTTCTCTATTAATAAATGTGATTTTAAAAGTGGTCAAATTTGTATAAAAAAAACACGAAAATATAATTTTTCAAAAAATTTCCCAATTTGATAAATTGAAAATATTGGGCCATGAGCTTTCCCTAGGTGTAAAAATCGAGTCAATAGGTTAATTATGGGTGGTCAAAATTCAGCCAAATTAATAGAAAATTTTTCTTTAATTTGATCGCTAACAATTGATGGAGATGTGATTTATATGTTCTCATTTTAAAACACCCCTGCTCAGCACTATAGCAAATCTCATTTAAATTTGTTGTATCCAAAAGATGATGGGAAAATAGAAATGTTCAAACCATGAAAAAACCATCAACTATTATTATTTAGATTTTTATTCGTTTGCTCAATTAACTTGATTTTTGCATCTTTGAGAGGCTGTTACTCCATGTTTTAACATTCATTCATAAAAGAAAATGAAAACTAATCTCCCAAAGACTGCAAGTGTCTTCACAAGGTTAGGGTTTAAGTGTCTGAAAATGGGATTCTCAATGAGAGATTTATTGGCGCTTTGAGTGTCAAAAAAAGGAGGCGAGGCCTCCCTTAGAGTAAAGACAAGTGAAGAGGGACATGTTAGGATTTCGGTGATACTTTGAATGTCGTGAGAGGGGTTTCAAGATTTTTATGGTGTTTTGAGTGTCGAGTATTGGAATGGGGTGTGGTCACATATCTTTAGAACATTCACATATATTTGGCAAATGAATCCAGTCATGTTTTTTTATAGATTCTGTCTCATTTTGAATTGGTTTTATACTTCTCTATTCAATGTTATATGTGGTTTTAAAAGTACTTGCTCAAATTTGTATAAAAAAACACACGAAAATATAATTTTTCAAAAAATCTCCCAATTTGATAAATTGAAAATATCGGGCCACAAGCTTTCTGTAGGTGTAAAATCGAGTCCACGAGCTTTCCGTAGGTGTAAAAATCAAGTCAATAGGTTATTGTACGGAAAAATTACGAGTGGTCAAAATTTCGCCAAATTAATGAAAAAATTTTCTTTATTTGACTACTAGCAATTAACAAAGATGTGCCTTATATGTTCTCATTCTACATCACTCCTGCTCAGTGTTATAGCAAATCTCGTTTAAATCTATTGTATCCAAAAGAATGTGAGAAAATAGAAATGTTCAAACCATAAAAAACATCAATTATTATTATTTAGATTTTTGTTCGTTTGCTTAATTATCTCGAATTTTACATCTATGAGATCGTTACTCCATGTTTTGAATTTATCTTAACATTCATTCACAAAAGGAAATTGAAAACTAAGGGTCTGTTTGTTTATGTTTCTTGTTTTGTTTATGAACAGATTTTTTGTTTTTTTTTTCCCGGGAACAAAAAAAGAACAAAAATGCGTTTGTTTGCGTTTTTATTCCAAATCTGTTTTTTCCTTCCCGAGAACAAGTTGTTTCTTGATGAACAATTTTTTGGAACAAACTCAGCATTCCAAGAACGAGGCTCGGCCTCGCCAAGTGTCTTCGCCGACCATGGCCAAGGCCGGCGACCGGCCAAAAGAAGAAAAAAAAAGAAAGAAAAAAAGAAAAAAAGAAAAATAAAAATATTTAAAAATTAAAAGGAACACAAATTTACCAACCATGGTTCTTTTTTTGTTCAAAAACGCGTTTTTTTGTTCAAAAACTATTCAGAAATAGCAATGAGGGATCATTATTGGTGTCTTCACAAGGCTAGGATTTAAGTGTTCGAAAAGGGGATTCGCAATAAGGGATCTATTGGTGCTTTGAGTGTCAAAGAGAAGGGAGGCGAGGCTTCCCTTAGAGTAAAGGCGAGTGAAGAGGGACATGTTAGAATTTTGGTGGTGCTTTGAATGTGATGAGAGGGGTTTCAAGATTTTGGTGGTGCTTTGAGTGTTGAGTATTGGAATGGGTGCAGTCACATATCTTTACAGCAGTCACATATCTTTATAGTATTGGAACTAATCTTAGCTTTACAACTCACTTTTTCATCTTATGGTTGAAGTTCTTTACTTAATGAGTAAAAAAGAGATGATTAGCCCTTGTTATATCATATGGATAGGTAACATGATACATCCAAAGATCTAGATTAGAGGATTAATGAATGGCTAAGATTGGTGCTATTGAAGATTGATGCTATGGAATTTGATTTTGTTAATCAAGAGAAAATGTCATTTTTTGCAAATATGAATAGAGGGGGCTAGCTATATGGTCTACAGGTTGGAATTTGCTAACTTGGGTCAACCTTGGTCAAATCGAGTTGCCTCAGGTTGATCAAGTTGATCCGAGACTTTTCAATTACCTTTTTTTTTTTATCTTGCCTTATGTTATCTTAATTTGTTTGACTCATTGGGTTGAATTCTAAGTAACACTAATATGGGCGCACAACGCGTGACACGACACGCCGATATGTCATTTCTAAAAAAATAGAAAATTCCGACACATTGTATATTAAATGAATATTTTTATATATGCATTTTCAAATTAATTTAATTCAAATTCTTAAATAAATAAATAATAAAAAAAGAACCTAGAATGAATCTACACTAATAATACTAATAAATTTATTCATAAGAAATTTGGAAAGACATTTTCTGATTTTAACAAAAGTTTTCGATGAAATTAATGACTAACGAGAGATCAAAGTCAACTTATTGAAACAAATCTATGATTTTATACGATAACCAAAATTTATCATTATTTAACGTTTATTGCTTTGATTTTTCAAAATCAACTTTTAGCCCATCTATTTATTTATTTTTTAACCTTACCCATTTATTAATAATTCTAGTCAACATTCAGTGCTTTTTTTTTGTTAAGGTAAATGGACCCCACCCTTCATCCTCCGCTTTCTTTCCTCGCCCCCACCCACCGCCAGTCACTTCCCTCTTGAAAATTGAAATCACCCTCCACAAGGCTTCACCTTCCCTCCCTCCAAAAAAAGAAAAAAGATCATAAATCTTTTTCACCTTCTCATTTCTTCCTCAGTAAAGTAGCAACCCAAAAACCCTAGTAGCCGCCTCCTCCTCCCTCTTGCTTGGTCTTTGCCTCTCAATCTCTACTCCCTCTCGGTCACCTCATCGTGCTTGCTTGCTGCCTCGCCTCCGACTCTTCCTCATTCACAATCATAGCCTCGCTTCCGGCCCTCCATTGTGAAGTCGCAGTCGTGGCCCCTTGGTCACCTCGGTCGTTGCTCTTCCTATGGTCCTTCCTTGCCGTCACTCGCAACCTCACCTCCACTCCCTCACCCTCGCCTCCACCCTCCATCGCCTTCTTCAACAATTCTCTCTCCCTTTGCACTTGCAAACTTGCCCCAAAAACCCACCATGCCTCTCGCAATTCCAGACATGTGTGTCAAAGTATGTTGAAAAGAATTGACTACGTGTCGGATTTTCTAACATGTGTTGACCGCATGTCAGAGCATGTCAAACCCCGACACGACATGGAGAATCTCTAAACGTGTCCGTGCTTCATAGGTTGAATAGGGCTTCAGTCCCTTGGTCTAATTGAGTGGGGGTCAACTTGGTAAATTTGGCCTTGTTAGATTCAATTATTTACTTTATGCTCAATTTCTTCAATTTTCTTTCAATTGTGTCTAAATTGATATTGAAATTGAATTAACTTGACCTAACTCTAAACTTAAGCTTGAAAATTGACCAATTCGTCTAAACTTGAAACCTCGAAATTGGCTTTTTATCTAAATTGTCATTGTTTCTAGATCATATGTCTTAAAGACTAATCAAATCAATAAATTTTGGAGATTTTAAATCAAGGGTCAAAGTTTTCGGTTTGATCGAGAAGTCAACTTAAAATGTTGATTTATTAAGAAAATGATATCCAAATACAAATGAAATGAGTTATATTTATCTTAATATAATAAATATTTATATATGTATATATGCAAATGGGATTCCAATGACACCAAAAATATTTATTTTTGGCCAAAAAAACAAGCCTTGTCATGGTCAGGAATCCCAAGTTTCAAATTTTAACTATATTGGACCCATTAGCGAAAATTCATGCAACAGCTGCCCTTTTTGAGAGGGAGCTTGAAGAGATTCATTTCTAAAACTAAACAATACCTAATTTTTTGTTGATCAACTCAACAGAAGGGACAAAAATAAAATGACGACATTCAATTAGGGACAGAGCTTACTTCAAGCCTCTGAATCATTTAAATTGCATTTAGCCAATATGCTCTCACTCTTCTCTCTCTTGAATTTTGTTTTTGGAAAGTTCTTTTGTCAGTAAATTGAAACTAAGAAGGGTGAGGATATTTATTCAATGTTGTTTATGAAGAAAATAGGAGGACTTTCGGTTTACAAAAGCTCACCGTGTCAATGAAGAGGTTTCTAGGTTATAGAAGCTCATTGTAGCTACAAATCATCATTAAAATAATTTCCAAAATGTTATCTGGACATCTATCGAATGGAGAACACTATGGCTTACGGAAACTCGTTGTCCCTCTACATCTAGTGGAAGGAGAACACCCTAAAATATAGAGACTTGCCATGTGTTGAAAAAGAATACGGCTCAATAGGGGATTCGTGTAGAAATAGTTTTGGACTACAGAAGCTTGCCGTACCTGTTTAATAAGAAATTCCGAGATGGTCTCTATGCATCTAGCAAAATACGTTAGATTGAAATGCACTGGTTGCTTGTGCATACTAGGCGTAGTAATATCAAGAATTCAATCGAAAATATTTTGTTAAAAATGATTCATAAAAAATAATTCATATTTTCAATGAAAGGATTTCGATAGTCTAACGGCATATGTTAAAACAAGTGCAACAAGTAGAAAATTGTACTTGGCATAAAAAATTTGGGAAATTCAGAATACCATTCGTTATTATGAAATTGCCAATCAATATTGATAAATGCCATCAATTGTCAGATTCCTTTGGAGGAGGATCATCTACAAGATGATCTTGACTTATTCAAAAAGTTCATTAACGATGCCGAATGGAAGTATCTTAGTTAGAAATTCTCATAATCTCTCAACGAAAAGTTTTTTTTTTTTTTTCTGATTAATTGATGTGGGAAATCAATTTTAAACATTCCAAGTACCTCACACAACTTGTGTCTAAGGCTTTTGGAAATTTTCGTAATGAATACATCTTCACAAATTGAAAATGTCTTTTTAAAGTTCTCTTGGCTTAGTCGAAAGTTGACACAAAAGATAATCACTTTGAGGCCAAGAAAGAATTATTCATCAATTTTATCTTCATCGCATTTATAAGTCAAGAACCTCACAAATAAGGTAAGAAATTATTGCTTCAACTCTTTCGAGCACCAATTTTATCTTCATCGCATTTATAAGTGAAGAACCTCACAAATAAGATAAAGAAAATATTGCTTCAACTCTTTCAAGTGCAAATTCCTTGTGAAATCCTCATGCTATTCTACCTATTCCAATTAGACGAGAATTTTTTAAGGATTATAATATAAGTTTAGAATTAGGTCAAAAATTGTTTAAGGGGTTCAGGAGTTGATAATTATTCTGCATCATTACCAGCTTATTCAATTTTTCAAAATCTTTTGACTCTTGATGTTTAACTTGTTTCGACATAACCAATCATTTCTAAACATTTTTGACGAATATATTTTTTGTTTATTCATTTTTGTAAGTAATATGAGCAATCGATTTTTATAAAAAAAAATAAAAAATCATTCATATTTGGAAAATCATTCTAAATCGAAAAGCATAAGTATTTTTTTTTTTTTTGGGTCAGAATTTACACGTGATTAGGTAATCCAGAAAATAGTCAATTTTTTCTTCATAGATTTGCCCCAGATTTTCGCCGAAATTACGTGATGGCCACCCGCCTGCTAAAACCCGGGAGGCGCTCGACGTGACATGGTCCGAGGGTTTTTAGGGTTTAAAAGGGCGAGGAGGACTGGGCTGCTGCTGACAGCGAGGGCGAGCTGGAACCGAAACCCGCCCTCTCTTCGTAGGGTTTATCAAGGCGATAAAGCTTCAATCTTTCCCCTCCCCCTCCACTCCATTTTCCCCTGCATTTTCTTGCTTTCCCCTCTTCCTCTCTTTCCTTCGACTTCAGCTTTGCAGCTCATCGTCATGTGGGCTCTTCGCCGAGCTGCCCATCCTCTCAAGTAACGTTTCTCTCTCTCTCTCTCTTTCTCTGCAGTTCGTCGCGTGAATGTCTGCGCCTGTTGCTGTTTCTTTTGCTCTGAGAGTAGAATGGATGGAAGAGTGGCCGGATATGAAGCCCTCCGCCTTGTTGGGTATTGGGTCTCTTTGGTTCTGTGGAAGTTGCTTGGAGTTGGGGATGTCTCTCCGTTTTATCTGCCTGAGGCGGGCAATTGGGTTTAGAAGATGGGGTTCTTGTCGTTCATGGGTTTCTTGTTGATTGCTCTGTTTCTTGCTTCTTCTTATTCATTTCCACGCGCAATATCGGAATGTTAAATTCTCGTTTTTGTTAATTTTCGTTGTCGGCATGGAGGTGTGCTGCTTCATTTGCTCGGCTTTGCCTGATGTTGCTCCATTCGGGGCTTTTGGGTTTTTACCTGGTAGCCTTGAGCGGGGGCTTCTGAGAGGTGAATTGGACGCGGCGATTTAGATGCGTGGTCTTGAACTGGATATCAAGGAGAATGCTGAATGTTTTGCTGGTTTTTTTGGGTTGATTTTCTTTCAATCTCTCTTTCGGATATTGTTGGCGTTTGAAATATCTTTTGTCCAATCTAAGGCTACTTTTGAACTGCGTTACTGCAATCGTTGATTATTTGATGCCCGTAATTGGGCACTTTAACAGCTCAATCTGCTGTTTGTCCTGCCATTTTCTTCTTCTTGCTTTTGCGTGCTGTGTTCATGTTTAGTGTAATCATTCAGGAAAAAACAGTTGATGGACTAATCAACAACTCTTTGCTTCTAGCAACATGTGCGTGCTTATATCTTAGTCTTAGAGCATGCTTACTTTATGCTTTCAGGAACCACAGACTTAGCATTTCAGTATTGCGGGTTCCTTCCCCTAAATCTGATTGGAGTTGTTTTGGAGATAATGTTGGTGTTGTTGAGTCCTCTCAAGCATCATCAGGGAGACATCCATCTCTGGAGAGATCTTACCATGTAACAAGCTTCACTCACCAAATGTCTATGGGGAGCCGTTGTCTCTCGTCACAAGCCGGTGCTAAGAGCAGCGGAGAAGAAGAAGAAGAAGAAGATGATGCATTTTCTGAACTTGAAGAGCCTGCCAGTACCAAGGCTTTTCAGAAGGTCGATTCAGCAGATGAAATTGAGGATGAATTAGATTCTGAACCAGAGCTCTCTGCTGACGAGGATGCGGAAAAAGTCCCTCAGAATGAGTTGGATTTAGCAGAGAGTGAAATGGAGTCGACTAAGAAAAAATCATGGAAAAGAGCTACGTCGGAACTGTTTGAGGCCATCAACAGGGCTCCTGGCCTCTCTGTGCAGCAAATCCTTGACAAATGGGTTGAAGATGGAAAGGAAATCAACAGGGAAGAGATCTCACTGGCCATGTTCAATTTCCGTAAACGTCGAATGTATGGGAAGGCTCTGCTGGTAAACATTTTTGGCCACGCTCAATTCTCAACACTCTCATTCTGCAGTCTCTTCTCCTTATGTATTTTCTTTTTGGTCATCTTCTCCTCTTAGTCTAGTTTAATCATGGGCTAACATTTAGCCGATAGAGGAGAAGTGCCTTCTGAGGTATTTGTGATCATGTTTCTGTATTTTGGCTGCAAATCATCTTTTGATTTCAGCTAAGCTGCTTCTTAGGCATTTGGTTCAGCTAAAAGAATTTCCAATATATGATAGTACAGATTTATAAAGTGCTTCTGTTTTTTAAGGTTAAAAAAGTTAGTTAATTTACTATCAAGATTTGTAGATCTTTTTGAAGAAGAAAAAGTTTGAAGAAAAAAGGGAGATCTATATGTTGTTTGTGAACACTGCCCCTTGCTAAGAGTTTGGAGTGATTAAGTGTACTGTGCTTTTGCATTGCCTTGTCAGAAGCTTGTCATTTGGATTAAAGTATTTAGGAGGATCTTTATGATTAAGACTAACAGAAAGACACGAGGTTGTTGTGATTATGAGAGATGGAGATTGTTTTAGATTACCCAATGACGCGGACAGTTTATGAGGTGATGATGCAAAACCAATGGGGCTTTAGTTCTTTTTTTTTTTTTTTCCATTGGATAGTATTGCTTTTCTGGATGTGCTCAGTTGATCCAGTGCAGTTTGATGGTTCTCCTATGTCCTTTTTCACTCATTTTCTTGTAAACATGATTTTCAAGTTGCTTTATTCTTATATTTGTCCTTTTGGTGGTTTGCAGCTTTCAGAGTGGGTGGAAAGTAGCAAGAAATTGGATCTTACAGAGAGAGAGTATGCATCTCGACTTGATTTGATCGCTAAGGTACGTGGACTCCCTAAGGCTGAGAGCTTCTTTAATAAGATTCCTGAATCCTTCAGAGGGGAACTAGTCCATCGGTCCTTGTTGGCCAACTATGTTAGTGCCAGCAATGTCACGAAAGCAGAGGAAACTTTTAACAAAATGAGGGATCGAGGATTCACTCCTTCATCATTTTCCTTCAACCAATTGCTTCTCCTTTACAAGAGGCTCGACAGGAAGAAAATTGCTGATGTATTGTTGTTGATGGAGAAAGAAAATGTCAAGCCAACAATGCTTACTTACAGACTTCTGATAGACACCAAAGGCCAGTCGAATGACATTACAGGGATGGAAAAAATTGTAGATGCTATGAATGCTGAAGGGATCAAACCTGACATTGGCGCTCAAGCTCTCCTGGCGAAGCACTATGCATATAGTGGATTGATAGAAAAGGCTAAGGCTGTCTTGAAGGAGATGGAAGGTGGAGACCTTAAAAAGCACTGGTGGGCTTGCCAGTCTTTGCTTCCACTTTATGCTGAACTAGGAGAGGCCGATGAAGTAGAAAGAGTTTGGAAGGTCTGTGAACCAAATCCACGGCTTGAAGACTGCATCGCTGCTATTGAAGCCTGGGGAAAGTTGAAGAAAATCCAGGAAGCTGAGGCAGTTTTTGAGAGGATGTCAAAAACATGGAAAGTCTCATCAAAGCATTACACAGTACTTTTGAAGGTGTATGCGAGCAACAAGATGCTGACCAAGGGAAAGGATCTAGTCAAGAGAATGGCAGATAGTGGATGTCGCATTGGTCCAATTACCTGGGATTCTATTGTGAAGCTTTACGTGGAAGCAGGTGAAGTGGAGAAGGCTGATTCAGTCTTGACCAAGGCAGCACAACAGAATCAGATGAAGCCATTGTTCAGCTCTTACATGTCTCTCTTGGATCAATATGCCAAAAGGGGCGATGTCCATAATACTGAAAAAATTCTCTACCGGATGAGACAGTCTGGGTACATGTCTCGCATTCGGCAATACCAGTGTCTCCTCAACGCTTATGCAAAAGGGAAAGTCCCAGCTTATGGAATTAGAGAGAGGTTGAAGGTGGAGGGCATTACTCCAACTAGAAGTATGGAGGCACAACTGGCCCAGATTGATCCATTCAGGAAGACTGCAGTGTCGGATTTGCTCGACTGAGGGTTGGATGGCACTTTATATAGTCTTTTTGCATTGTAAGCGTTGATCATTATTATTTATCATAAGTCGAATTTTCTGATCCCAGCTGCTGTCACAAATTCCTCTTTGGATGCTTTCTAGGACTTCTAAGTGCTCAATACTGGCGTTCACATTAGGAAACTGTAGTTGTAAAGTTACAATGAAACAATGTGCGGGTTGTTGAGGCACAGCTACGGCGATAGTGTCTTTTATCTTCTTCTTTTTTTCTTTTTTTAATTTAAAAAAGAGCCTGATAATGCCGATACGGCTTTGCAGGACTGTAAAACGGAAATGTCTGCTTTTATTTCCCACTTTGCGTGAAATCACGTTATGCAGTGTCTGCATGTGCCATATACTTCTCTTTTGTGCCTCCGTTTGTTAGTATTGTTTTCTTTATCAAGCCTCTTGCTTGCACTTTTTGGTAATTGTTTGAATGCCAACGGATTGTTAATTGCACTAGTTACCAAGCACCGGCCCTGCTCGACTCAATGCCACGGGCTAGATGTTCAGATTGGCTCAATCCAGTGAGGGAGCTCCAAGCTTGGCCCTGCATAATGATCATTAATGACAACACGAGGAAGTCGGCTAAGCATTCATTCATGATGCCGACCAACATGTCGCACTCACCGATGCCACCCCCTCCCGTCTGCACATCGGACTTGATCAGGAGCATGCTGAAGGAAACAGTAGACAAGACAAGTTCATTCTTGAGCATGTGCTCATCTGCTTAGGCTGGGTCTGGTCCTCATTTTATCAAAGCAGTAAAGACTCTGGTCTAAAATCCGACTAGATTCGACCCAGCCTGCTCATTGATTAGGTCTATTGCATATCTTGTGCAGCGGATTAGGATTTCCAAAATCGCCTCGGACGTAGTGCCACACTCCTCGACTCTAAGTAGGGAAGTCCACCTCCTTTGGGTGCGCAATTCGAAGTAAGAAAATCACACATTGGGTACTAATTTGGGCGTTAAAGGGTTTACATTTTCTGTATAATTTCTTTATCTGTAGATATACCTAACGGATAATCTATCCAAGCACTAATGATTGGGAATCATATACTATTGTTGAGAAAGCAGAAAGTCAACTCTTCTTGTAGCCCAAGGAAATAGACCAATTATCTTCTTCTTCTTGGGCCTGCGGCGCCGAGGTTTTATTAAAGAATCAATCTTCAGATCACATATCAGCAGCCTGCGTCTACTTGCTCTCTCTGCCTTCGGAGCTTGCTCATTGCAACGCACCCTCATGGCCAACTGGTCCCTGCTTCCACACAAACTCATCTTAGAGATTGCAAACTCGCTGGCCACCACTGAATATTTTCTTTCCTTTTCCTCGGTCTGTCGTTCATGGCGATCCGTCTATGTCAACAAGAGCTGGGCTCCTCGTTCCTTGATCCCGCGGCTCATGCTGTCCAAGGACCGAAACAGCGCGACCAGAGACTTTTTCAGCTTGCACAATGGCAAGATTTACTGGCTCGACTTACCCGAAGCTCGAGGACAGCTGTGTTGGGAACATATCTCAGGTGGGTCACGATGGTCGGCTCGGATTTCGGACTCCACCTCTTGAAGCCATCAACTCATATCAAGATCGATCTGCCACTGTTACTGGTATCTCAAAATGCCCAGGTTTCTACACCCTTGGACTGGTACAAGTGCGTGTATAAAGTCCTTGTCACAAAGGAGAACCCATTGGAGTCAACTTCACGTGCAACCGATGCATTCTTGGTCATGGCAATAGATTATCCAACAAAGCAACTGTCCCTGATCAAACCAAGGCAGGGTGCCTGGGCTTCTGTGGTCACTGCGAGCGAGAGCAACTTCTATCGTTTCGAAGATGTCGAGCACTTCTCAGGTCGGATCTATGCGCTGTGCGGGATCGGAGATCTCGTGCTCCTTGAGATGGATGCCGATGGTCCTCCAAGAGCTATATACGTCGCGCCAGCTCTTGATCCCCGATGGACGTGGGAGCACATTTACCTTCTGGAGTAGTCGGGAGACCTTCTGATGGTGAAGCAGCTCGAATGCCTCAGCACTTACGACTGCTGGCACGAGCTCGTTCGTCTCGAAGTGTGCAACTTTGATTTTTATGAGAAGCAGTGGACGAAGTTAGACAGTCTGGGCGACTGAGCCATCTTCGTCGGCGGTCACTATTCCATGTCCATTTGCGCGTCCACCTTCGGGAACTGCAAACCCAACTGCGTTTACTTCACCGGAGACGGCGTCGACCATCGGTGGCATTATGATCCGGATCCACAAGAACCGCTGGATATGGGGGTCTACAATATGGCTGACGGCAGCGTTGAAGCATTTTACTACGGCCCGGATTACTCTTCGTACCACTCGTGTTCCGTTTGGTTGATGCCTGGTTTTCACTAGGCGTGTTAGATGAAGGGAACAGAACCGCCAATGCTCGAAATGTTCAGATGCCGTCTCATCCTCTGTTCATCGAGTTTACTCTCAAGCCATTTCGATTCTTGAGCATGTTCTTTGTGATCTGCAACGCGATCAGAAAATAATCAAGTAAACTATACGGGGATAGCTCTGACTGTTCACTGTTAAACGCTCTCTACTATCAACTTTGGAAGAGCTTAAGATGTGTTTAATAACATTTCCATTCTTGAAAACAATTTCTTTTCAGAAATAATTTTTTTTCTATTTATATTCCCTAAATAATTTTTGAATAAAGCAACGAATTCAATAACTATACAACATTTCTAGTCCCGAAACAGAAAAAGAATATGAGTGCACTTAGTACAATTCATAAATTTTTTTTTTGTGTTGTAAAATTTCTTTTGATTTTTTAATAATTTTTTTAGATTTTTCCTTTTTTTTTTCCCTTGTCTTCTTTTCCTTTCTTTCTCCTCCTCTAGTTGGTAGTGGCAGATGTGGTCGGCAACTGGTGGCGGACGGCGGCCGGCGATCGGCAACGGCAGGCGGCGAGTCTCTACTAGCTGATTAGAAGAGGAAGAAGTAGGGGTGAGCGGTTCCAGGTTCTGGTTCGGTTCCGTCTGGAACCTGGAACCTACCCTCGGGTACAGGTTCCTCAATTTTTGGAATCTGAAACCTACCTGTTAGAACCGAGAACCTAGAACCTACCCGTCACGGGTTCCGTGGTCGGTTCCGTGTTCCAACAGTTCTGTTTTTTTTTTTTTTTTTTTTTTTCATTTTCGTAGTGGGCGCGAATATTCGAAAGCCGAAATAATTCAATAGTTGGCCCTCCATTTTCAATACCTGCCAATACACAACAATGTGAATCTTTTACATCCGAATAGACAACTAAATTCATAGTTTTCTAGAGAAAACATTGTCTAATGTATAATTTGGTGATTCAATGTGTTTCATAATAATAACTACAAGCATGTTGTATGAGCATAGGCTCTCGGCATTTCGCTCTTGATTTGAGTGGGCAAGAAGTGGGTGCCGCGTCGAGCAGAAACTTTAAAGGTGTTGGCAGTTGCTGGTGCATCGAAAACAATAGCTGAACATAAGTGAAAAAAAAGAAAGAAAGAAATGAAATAACAGAAAATATGGAGTTGAGTCAATTTAAGTCGGCATGCGAGTTAGGAGATCATTTACCAACAGCCATATCTAAAAGTTTTGAAAAAGCTCGACGAGCTCGTCTCCAAGAACCGGTCGTCGGAGAAGAAGCTCAACGCGAGTGGCGTCTTGCCCCTGTTCAACTGCTTCAAGCTCGCGTCGTTGAGCTCAACCCACTTCGCCCAAGTCCTCCCCTATGCCTTACAATCCGTGAGGCACTTAGCGAAAGCCATGGCTCGCGAGATGGAGGCGGCAAACTAGAACCTCGACGAGGCCATCCGATTCATCGAGCCGCGAGCGAGGTTCGCGAAGCCCGGCCACCGGCACTTTGCCATCGAATCGTTCGTGGCCAGATCGATCTTCGAGGGCTTCAACTTCCCCAAATTCGCGCTCGCGACCGAGTCGTTGTCCATCGAGGAGCGTACTCCCCAAGCCTTCTTCGACCAGTTCAAGAAGCTCAAGTCCGTCGGCCCCCGAGCTTCATCGCGCGGAACCCGGGCTCGCCGTTGGCCAGGTTCGCCAAGGCCAAGAACCTGCGGTTCGTGCACGCGAAGCATAAGATTCTCACGCTACCTTCAGGAGGCCTTGCAAAAGAAACAGCGTGATAATAAACTATTCAACCCAATGGAACCAGTAAACCCCAACAGAATCGAGTAACAGTGCATCTTTCTACAATCTTCATTTTTTCCAAATTTTGAAATGAAGGTTGAGCAACTGTCAGTGTTGCTCATCTTAGTTAGGCAAAGGAGCAATCTGTCACTTGAGAAAAATGCAGAGGAAAACCTACCGTCTCGTCGAGCTCGAGAACTCGTAGAGCTTGCCCCTCGGGGAGAAGATGATGAGTGCACCCTCGGCGTCGCAGAGGACGGAGAGCTCGAAGGCCTTCTTCAGCAGCCCGTTCTTGCGCTTCGAGAACGTCACTCTCCTGCTCGTGTCGTTCTCTATCCTCTTCATCTGCGTCTTCCCCCTCACCATTTCCCCCCTCCCTCTCTCTCTCTCTCGCTCTCTCAAGCCACAAAAAACAAGAAAGAGATCGGAAGAAGAAGAAGAAGAAGAAGAAGAAGAGCGGGAACTGATTGACGGCGACGAGCGCTTGATCGAAGCTCCGAATCGGAGTGGCCACAAAACGTAGGGCGTCGCGCGGATCAGGTCTTGGAAAGCAAGAGATCGGAGACGGCACCGGGAGGAGGCGCTCGTTGAGAAAGAAACGGAGGATTCTAGAGAGAGAGCAGTCCAGAAACCCTAGGCGATTCGGAACCGGAATTGGAAAGAGGAGAGAGAGAAGAAAAGAAAAAAGTTGGGGGGGCAAGAAGTGACGTGAGGAGGGAAAAGGGGAGAAAAGAAAGAGAGAGAGAAAAAGAAAGGGGAAGGGGGAAGAATCCGCAGAGGGGGAAATCATGTGGGGGGAAACTAAAGTTTTTTCTTTTTTTTTGGAATTATGACCGGTTCCGATTCCGGTTCCGGTTCCGGTTCCGGTTCTCATAGGAACCGGAACCGGAACGGGAACCGGAACCGGTCTCTTTGGAACCGGGAACGAATCGGACCCTCCGGTTCGGTTCTCCGGTTCCCGGTTCTACCCGGGAACCGTGCTCACTCCTAGGAAGAAGAAGAAAAGAAAATGAACAAAATGACTTATTTCTAAAAAGTGTTCTCCAAAACAAAAAGTTACTTTTTTCTATTTCTTATTTCTGTTCTAAATCTATTCATCATTAGATGAATTTCTATTCTTCTTCTATTCCAAAGAAAAAAAGAAAAAATAAATAAAAACATTACAATGCAGATCCTTAGCACGCCAGCAGTCCAAACTTGGCACGTACATTAACATATAAAACGTATGACTTTTACAAGAGCCTTGCTTCCCCACCACCCAATTCGATCCCACAGGCCGAATACAAGAGCCTACTGCAACATTTTGTGCCATTGCTTCTTACTTGAGGACATGTATTTTGCTTTTGTACCAACAAAGGCGGTCCAGTGTCGGGTCGAGTTGAGATGGCATCACTTCCCCACTTCCCGACTCAATCTTTTGTTTGATTGAGTTGGTCGGATTTGGCAAGGCCAATGGTTCGTTCAGCCTAGTGAGGGCTGGTGGCATTTTGCGCAAAAAATTTAGAATCGGTCATCGATTGACTAGAAAAAAAAAAAAGCGCGCGGCGTGCATTATACAAATGAATCTCTGAACAGTATTGTTCTTGCGGATAGTTGATAGTTGATAGTTGATAGCATACTCCGATCCACAGCTTTTATCACGTTTATAGGTGTTTCTCATCGGTTTCCCCTATTTCGTGTCTCCACCCTCGATGATACTGGCGCACATAGTGGCAACTGAGAGACAAAATACCATTGTTCCCTTCATCTCAGCGGATTAGATTTCCATTTCATCCCATTTTACTCATTAAGAGAATGTTTTCTGTAAAGGATATATTGATAATTTCAGGAGTGGATTGCCAAATTCGAGTTTTTGCTTTGATTTCGTATTTCCACTTCAAATAGCTTTATACACATCTTAAAATTTCAATGATCCAAAATAGCCTTTATTGAGAAGAAATGAAGTTCATATACTAACAAATGGACAAGCACATTAGATGATGGCATAAAACATCATTCTTTGATTGATGCGGATGGTCCTATATTTTCAGTAAATAGCAACTTTTACATTTCCATTTACGATTGTGATTAATTAATCCTTTTGAGGTTTTTTTTGCCATCTCGGTAATGGGAAATGTTATAAAAGGTGAAAATAGCATGAGTCTAGATGTCACATTATTGAAATCGAATAAGCCAGCATCGATTATGACACTAATTATTATATGTAATTAAACTATGTTCATAACCAAAATGATATTTACCTATCATAAAACAATTGTGGGAAATCCTTATGGATATTGCACTAAATATATTTCATTAATTTTAATAAGATAAGTAGTGTCATTTGTGATATTATCAATTTATTAGTTATGATTTAAAAAAATGCCTGGCTGATTGATTTGTAATTCAATTAAAAAGTCTTAATGAACCTACTAGACGAAACTATCTCGTAAAATCTGTCCAAAATTCAATGAAATCTTTGTGCCATTCAATTCCTTAAAAAAGGATCTGCATTCTTTCAACTTATGTACCAAATAAGTGAGATTAGAATACTGATATTACATTCCTTTTCTATTTCACTCATTTCTATCAGGGGCCAATGAAATCAGCTTCCACGTCGGGATAGAACAGTATTACCACAAAAGGGAATGAAGCACCATCATCGGAACATGTAAATCTATTCACCTTTACAATGATACCCTCTATTTATTCACTGCCAAATAGGATTTGTTTTTAATCAATGACAACATTCGACCTGAACAGTTTTGTCAGCTCAACCGTCCTAAAGGAGGCATTACAACAAATATACAACCACTAGCTAAAATGCTACAACAACAAGCACATGATTTTGTTACAGAGACATGACTTCGCTCACCCCTAATTAGAGTTAAACCGAGGCTCTCAAGAACAGCAGCTGTGACGACGGCAGCACTTTCAATCAAAGGACTCGCTGTCTGTGGAATGATATCACCTTTATCAACATAAAAGCCAACAGGGAGTCAGTCAGGACAAAATCTTGATCTTCTGTTACTCTCGTGGCCTTGCGAGCCAAAGAGAACTGAGAGCCCGGAGTCTCGAAAAGTAATCGTGTATTGCGAGGACAGCACGTGCTGACTGCCGAGTTGTCAGTATACGGTGCATTTGTAGTAGTGTTTGCTGACGCAGATTATCGGCCTGGTAAAAAAGACACAAGCAAATGGCCTCCCTTGAGAAAATAGGCACAGCAAGAAAATAGGCACAGCAATAAGTACAAACTGTCCCACTCCTTTGGATTGTTCTATGAAGGATTCAAGGCACGAATAGCCCATCCAAGTCAGAAAAGTCTGATGAGAATAAGCAAATGAGAGAGTAACAAACCAGAAGAGAAGATGAATCATTAGTTAGAGGAAAGAAAAAAAAATTATGTTAAGTTGAGACCAGATCAAAATCCAAAACAGCCTTTGACAAACGCAGTTATAGCTGCTTCTTTGTTTTCCCCATTACATAAAGAGAATTCTATACTACTTTCCTTAAGCACTTCTTCCATCCTAAAAGTACCACGTGCAAATGAATAACATAAAAAAAAAAAAAAAAAAGCATCCAAGAGTACATATAAAGCAGTTAAGACGCCGCCAGGCTCATGCAGTGGTTCTAGGTGAACTTGACAAGAACGAGACTTGAGAATGAAGTTTGCAAACAGCCAGCTGAAATTTTCCAGTTCAAAGTAGAGTTTTTTCTCAACATGACTAACCAACAATCAATTGGTGAATCCGGCACAAGAAGTCGGTGCTGAAACAAAATCACATTTACCTGGCGAAGGAAGCCCTCCAACGTTCCCAGCTTCCCCATTGCCATGGCCATTTGTCCCATGTAATTTGCCACATTACCAGATGATTCAGTTGAACCAGGTGGGGAATTGGCCAGCGTCTCAGCCAGAGATTGCTGCAATGCCTCCATACCTTGAGAAAGAGCATCTTCAGCTTGTTGAGATGTTTGCTGTAGGTTGTAGAGGCCCATCATTTGTTGGTCTGTCAGAGGCTCCAACTGACTCATGAGAAGCTGCAACAAAGACAGCATCCGAATTCAGAAAAAAATAAACACTCTCGTTGAAAGAAAGTACCAGCAACGACATAACTAGAAAGGAAAATCAAGCAGCGGCAAATAGAATAGATAACTCAGTATACATCTAACTATTTTGAAGACACGACAGTTACTCTTTAACTTCTGCCTGGATAAACAACATATATTTATGGCAGTGGTTTTGCAACTAATACCGGCCAAGGACTGAGAAATCCCAGAATTGTTTAATTTTTTAAGAAATGGACAATCGAAGTACTCTCAGGTGTTTGGAAAAAAACAAGAGGATTAGTAGTCAAGTGGGCTCCTTGGCAGTACAGTTGGGGGAACATCACTGAGAAGTTACAAGAAGTTCAAGGTTCAAAGCACATGGCTACATCTTCCACTTTGGTACATAAGCAAGTCAAGAACAGCCCAACACGAGCACATGGAAACTTCAAGCCAAGATCCACAAACTCTAAACCGAGCCAATTACGACTTCTCATTGTGACCCATGACACAAACAGCAGGCTGACCAGGTTTCAATTGGTGTCCTTCAGTTGAACCAGTTTGACAATCAGGTTTTGACCAAAGCCGATTTTGATTCGCGACAAGCCTGGACCAGTGACTGATTCCCAGATGAACCGCAAGTTCCCTCCAGTTTCACAACATTCTAATCATCAGGCACTTCAAAAATTCTAAATGTACTTCACAAGAGATGCCATTTTCAATTGCATTTAACTTATCAAGCCTTCATGGATCACATTATCTTTACAGAAGTTAGTACATGAATGGATGAAATCACCTTAAGAAGCTCAGAAGAACGGAAGCCACCAATCCACAAGAAACACCGCTCTGCTGGAGTCTTCCACATTCCTGACAAAATGTGGAAAACATCAGCTTTCGCTGCGGTATCTTTCAGTCTGTAGATGTCATCAAAGTGTGTCGTGACATTGTCAACAATTATTCGGAGTTCTGTGTCACCGACATGCGAATTTACAGCACTTCTCAGCTCGTTTATATGCCTGTTCTGCTCCTCAAGCCACCGTGCATATTCTACATCAAAAGCCATGGCACCTGTGGACCATTGCGATGTTAAATAACACATTTCAACTATTATGATCCAATCTGCTAACAATAAAACCAGCTCGACCACCGCCAACTAATCAAGACAATCCCAATGGGGAAATATATCATTCAGCCACACAAGAGACAAGACTATATTCCTTTGTAAACCACAAAAGAAAAAATTTCATTCAGCACATATTATCACACATGCGTGAATGAGAGAGAGAGAGAGAAAAAAAAGGGGGGGGGGGGGGGGTGGTTGGGGAACTTTTCAACACACTGTGATCCTACTAACTTGTCTGGCAACCAAAGGAAAAAAACACGAGGAGACAAATGAACACCTCAATTTATCTCACAGAGGAAACCGAGAATCTACATGATATTAATCTCAATTCACTAAAAGGAGGTTGTTACAGATCAATTTGGCATAAAATCAGCATAGTCTACAGGAGGGAAAAGAGACTGCAAAATCTTCAGATGAGAAAAGCAAAGAGGAAGGGATGAAGGATTAGAGGGAGGAGGAACACTCTTAAAAAAAGAGATGCATGAAGAAATCTAAAATACCATTTCCACTGCTGGAATGGGACTGATCACCAGAGCTAGAAATGAATATTCCCTGCAATTGAAGAAACACATTAGGTTACAAAGCAAAAGAATAACTCATAAAAAAGCAAACTAAGAATAAAAAATAAACCTGCTGCCGAGCTCTCTGGAGCTCTTGTTCAAGTTGGGTTAATTTCAGACGGCTACTCTCTAGTTGTTGTACATACGCCTGTAGAAGATAGCCGAAAGAGAATATGAAGAAAAAGTGCAAAATTTCAATATGATTAAAGCTTGTGAAAACGAAAGAGATGAGGCCAAAAATTTGATTGATGCCACCATCACATTGATATGCTTCTTCTTTAAAACTCATTCAATCTTGGAAGACATCCAAATATCTCATGAGTTTGAAACAATTTAAATTTGTCTCTTTTTTTTTTGGTCAGAAAATATCTGTCTTTCAAAAAACACACTTTGTGACGCAATGAGTTACATATCATGAAGGAGAAGAAAGGGGCTGCTCTCCAGTAAATATCAGGAGGTGATTTGACAATACCATGTATGAAAACAAGCAGCTAGTATGCTAGAATCAAGTAGAGTGCAACTTCCCCTCTAGTTGGACAAGAAAAACATGAACTCGTGATACCTACTTTTTTCCTTAGTCGGCTTTTCCTTGCAGCTTCACGATTTTGAGCAAGTCTGCGTAATGTCTGTAAACAATCTCTGCTGATTAAAAACTTATATTACAAGGCTGCAACACAGAATCAGAATTTGATTAGAGCTTATACCTTCTGATCCGAAACCTTTTCTTTTGATCTACCACTAGAATCGGAAGCTCCCAAAGCAGCTGATGGACCTGCTTCAAGCTGTTGAAGAATGGAGACTTTAGTGCATTTCAAGCCTCCATGCTACAGCCAAATGTAGAAAGAAACTCCAAGCAGAACCCATCAATTATCCCAGTTGAATTCCACATCCAAAAAGCTAAATGAAGCAGCATTCCTTTGTAGTATAAACTACGTGTATATGTGTTGTGAAGAACGTGTCAGAAAGAAAAGATCCTAAACTGTAGTGGTAAAAATACCCTTTGATTTCTGTCATCTGTGTCATCAGTTGATGTTTCAGTCCTTGGACTGGTGTCTGCCATATTTGAATCCCCCCAATTTTCAGAATGACCACCAGGTATGGAAAGCAGATTGGGCTGTGACTCTTTTTGCAAAGGTATTCTCTGAGAAGCTGACGCGGTGGAAGACAGATCTGTTTCTGAGGCTACAACAGACTGAAATCGACCAGAACAAAGAGAATAAGAGCTTTTGCTTTGACAATTTACAAGAAAAATGAGAAGCTTAAATGTAAAGAGACCTTATTAAGAGCACGAGCTTGAATCTCAGTTCCAAGAGCTCGACCGTTTGGTTTTATCTGATTAAAGACAGGATCTGCTGATAAACATCAGATGGCAGTCAGTTGAGAACTTTGCAGCGATACAAAAGGTAAAACGTGCAAACATACAGGGGAATCACAATTAGTGCACACCCAGAATAAAATTTCACCTTTTTTTACCACAAAGAAACTACTTTCTATAAAACCAGTTGAAACTTAGATACATTCTCCACTATTTCTTCCACCAATTTGTCAACAAGATTTAGCAGGACATTTTGCTGGTCAAACCCTAATAATCTCACTAAAAAAGGTAAATCACCCCTAAGGACCATTCAAGAATGAGGTTGGAGTATGGGATGGGTGATTCCAGGTTAAGAGAAGCTCAAATTTCTGGTGACAGACACAGCCAATAGAAGTTAAACAGAACAGTTAGGCCCACAAACAGATGAACTAGGGGCTGAGTCATTGGAAAAGATGACACAGAGCCGCAACTCTTTCTAGATTCGTGAGCATAAACAAAAGGTACATGATAGCTGATAGAAGAGAGATTGAGAAGTGGCGTCATCTGTTCTCAAAATAGTTCAGATTATTATATATCAAAAGATGATGAGGCAAAATACATACTTCTGCTAAGGTTGATGGCATCCTCTATGCGGAATCCAAGAGAATGCTCAAACGACCCAAAATCTGTATTTTGATTAGACTGGACAACGTTTCCCTCCGAACCACTGGCAGACAGATATTGCATCATTAGTACTAATCCCAAAATTACAATAAAATCTGTACAAAGAAGAAATTATTAATGACAATTAACCAGGAACAATGAACCATATCCAGGAAAGGAATCATGAGAAGCCGTCTTTCTTATTAAAAGTCAACTTCTGTGACACAGTCTTACATATTCTGTTGCATTTATATATTGGCAATCATTGAAAGAAACTTGTAATAAATTTCCAACTTGACAAAATCAATCACTAATCGTCTATCACTCTTACAAATATACAAGAAAGAAGACCAAGAATTCACATCCCGTTACAAATGAAAAATGATGGATTAACAAAAAGGAATTAAATTTTCCGCACATTAGAAGAAAGCAAGAAATACTACTCAAATACTATGGAAAGATATTGTATTTCTTTCTGTTCTTATTATTACTTATGTCAATAACAAAAATTGATCAGAAAGTAAAAAGTCTGTTATCCAGGTATGCAAGAAGTATATATAAGACGAAGCAGAAAAGAAAAGCCAGGTAAAGAAGCTATTAAAAAAAAAAAAAGTCAAATGACATCCTAATCCAACACCAATATGAAAATCAAATGTATAGAATCCACCATGTTGATGGATTCTTTGTTGACGGTTTCTAGTTAGAGAGAATCTTATCAACACCGATCCCTTAAAACTTCAATTTTTCTCCTGTAGGGAATTCCATGTGATGCAACGCAAGTCACATCTCCAGGTCATATTTTAAATTTCTAACTCCGTCGCACCTCTCTCCCAAAGAGTGCTTGGCATCCCACAAGGCCCTTTAGCTTTAATTGGAAATGAAGACCACATTGCAAAGGCCCCTTGACATTGTATTAAAAGATGATTCACAGTTTCAGCACCCTTTCTACACATGCAACACTGATCAACATAATGAGACCCCAACAATTCAAGTTTTCATTTGTCAGAATTTCTCCAAGGATGCTAATTAGCTGAAGAATGAAAGCTAGATAGAACATTAACGTTCCAAATAATTTGTTTCCAAGACAAGCAAGAGTTCACTCTAGGACTAAGGGCCTTGCAATAAGATTTAACCATCTCAAAATTCCTCCTGTTCAAAAATAGTCAAAACCCGTTTTTATATGCAATATTTTGCTTTGTTTGAATCTACAAACTCTTTCAATGATTCTGAATCAGACCAAAAGACAAATACCAGGGACAATAAACCTAGTAAATTGCAAAGTTCTGCCATATTCAGGAGGGACAGTCTCATGCCCTCGGTCCCTAGAAGTACTGCGCTTCTGGGCCCTCTCCTACTGCACTGAGGCAATCCTTTCTTTAGATAATCGAAGCTTTACTACCTTAAAAATTAAAAAAAAAAAAAAAAAAAAAATTCACCTTTACACAGCATCCGAGCTAGTAAGATAATCGGACAGTCCCATCGGACTAAGCAAGAAAGACAACCAAAACAACAAATCGCACCAATAACTTTAAAATTGAGCGCCGCAACGCAGGGGAGCCACACAATTACCCTTTAAAGTCACTTCCAACACCGCAAAATTTAAGCTCAGACATGGGTTCCCGACCCGAAAACGCATCGCCTACCTACTTTCGGACAGATTGAACTCACGAAATGATCGGTCAACATATCAAAAAAACCAAAGCAACAGCAGCTCAGGAGAGAGACAGAGAGAATCACATGGAATTGGAGGCCGGTGTCGCTGGAACAAAGCTCGGCATCGTCAGAACCCGATTACCATGTCGAGCACCCCCCCCCCGGCGCTCCACTCCACTTCCGCCCCCCGAACCCTCAAACTCCGCCCAGCTCAATCGCGCCAATCCTCTCAAAGCGGAGCAACGACCGTGGCCGGACGGAGGAAAAACAGAGGAAGAAAAAAAACAAAACAAAAAACCCTAGCCGGCGGAACCTTCGGGAAGCGCGGAACGCTCGGGCTCGGTTGACTCCTCAGACCAGCAGCAGCAGAAGCAGCAGCCGCCCTTATATACGAAGCAAGGCGCGACACGCAACGCAATCCGACTTGTCGCTATTTCACGGACCGCGAAACGGCGAAACGCCGCCGCCGCCGCCGCTCCTCCGCTCTTCCCCGGAGAAACTCGCCGGTCCGAACCTCGAAACGCGAAGAGAGAGAGAGAGAGAGAAGCGCGACGGAGGGAGTCTAGATGATTCCGAGCTCCCGAGGACGTCGCTTTCGTAGGGGCGGAATTTTTTTTATTGTTATTATTATTTTATCCACTGCTCTTTTTTTTGTTTTATTTTATTGCATATGAATTGTTCGGACATTATTTTTTTTTCCTTAATTTGACTCGATTTTAGAAGGCGGCCGTCGGCCATGTCCGAAATCATTTTGAATCCGCGCTTTCGCGTAAGAAGCTGCCCCGAATCTTCCTGGGTTTTTTTCTTTATTATTATCATTTTTAATTTTTTATTTTTAAATGGGTAGATAAGTACCATTACTAAATAGCACATATGCTTCTCTCTCTCTCCTTCTTCTTTTTCCCCTTCTTTCTTCTTTCTTTTTCCTTTATTTCTTTGGGAAAAGATCCGATTCCGCCTCCAAGAACATCACAGAAGAGTTGGCTCTCTTCGAATCTCCCCTCCCGGTGCGGTGAATGGTGGACTTACCCGAACGGGCAGAAGTTGACCCCGAGAACACGGCGGGATCGCGATATCCCAAGAGATTGCTCACGTTCCCGTCCTAGTCCTGTCTACTCGTTCTAGCTTTAAAAAAAACTACTGTCGTTGTCGCCTTTCGGTAATTCACAAAAATGAATGAGAAAAAATAATGATGAGTTTCGCGTATCGATTTTCATATATCTCGAAAGGATTTAGGTGTTTTCGACGAAACGGGCTAGATAAAACCTCACGCTGGCATTTCGTGTCGTGGTAAATAGGATAGTCGAATCTTTCGTTAGAATCCATCGTCATCAACAAGGCATCGAGGGCATTCTTAACCTAACTCGGATGAGGTCATCAATGACCATTTCTTTCCTCCTTGTTTATGCAAACTTGTTCTCCAAGGAGAGGCGCTTTGGGGGTTTTTCTTTTTTGTGCAGTCTTGATTGATAAGAGTGAAAAAGTAATACGAATGCGATGTATATCCGTTGTAATTTGGGATAAATACACTTTAATGTATATTTTAAATAAAATAAAATAAATTGAACCTGGAACACCCGTCATTTCGCCGATTTGATGGGGTACTGGCCATAGGAAACCTCAAAAGTAAAGACAAAAAAATCCAAAATTCCGTCATTGTATGGTTTTTCGGGGCGGCGGAGGATTATAGTTTTTCTGTAGTCATGCGGGGGTGGTGGCGTGGTACTGATGTTGAAATCCAACGTCTGGAACGGAGCTGGCAATTTGTAAACCTCGTTAATTCGTGTGTCGTATTACGTTTATTTATGCTTAAACCAAATGAATTTGTACATGAAAAGTTTAATAATCGTGTCATAAAATCGAAATTTAAGGGCGCATGTATTATTTGGGACACAATGTGACATGTTTACTACTCTCTCTTCAAGAAATATTTTCTTCATTTTTCGACATTTGAATTTATTTAGAAAGATGAATTGATATAATTCATTTTTCATAGTTAACTAAGAAGCTATTCTTAAATATGGGAAGATGACTTTACATTTTTAAACTCAAAAATCATTTATCAAAATATGAGCAAGTCACGGAGCTTGGATCGGAACCTTAATGCCTGAGCTTAGGTTGGTCAAGGCCAGATCAAGGACACTATCAACCTTGCTCGAGACCCTAAGGTAGGGTCCAAACCCTCGAGCCTGTGTTGAGGACCCCAACAATCAAGTCCTAGTACCTAGCTCCCGCACTCGAGTCTTTGGTGCCCCAGCGGGGTTTCCCAAGGCCATGCCCGGTCCCCATCGATTGGGCTTGAGTCCCCTAAGGTCGAACTCAAGACCTTAAAGCATGTGCTTGGGTCTTCAAAGGCCAAGCCCGACAACCAATGGTCACGCCTTGGTCCCTAGCAATTGAGCTCAAGTCCCCTAAGGATGGTTGGTGCTTGGCTCGACACCCTACACCAAGGCGCAAGACCTGGATGCTTGAATCGGAAATCTAATGGGTGTTTCACAATTTTATTGTATCACACATAAAAAAAAAAAAAAAAAACTTTCATATCCTTTGCAAAATACAGTCAAACATAAGAAACATCATCCTTGAAAAATAAGTTTCTTCAAAAAGATTTTATAGCAAAATCCATTTTCTTCAACATTAACTCTTAACATACAAACGTGTAAAAAGTATTTATATGCATAAATACGTGTCATATTGACACGAAAACATATTATGTTATATAATTAAATTTGTCAAAGTGCACCAAAAAATGGTTAACAAGATCAATCCACATCAGATATGTTGATTATTTATGTAAAAACGAATTGACCCCTTTATGATTATAACCCGTTTAAGCTCGATACAAACATGCTTAATGACGTGCTGTGGAAATTGGACTATGTTGGAAACTCACATCCCTCGATTTGGATTGGCCTTTTTTTATTTGTTCTTTGTTCATTTTCTTCCGCGCCGCCTGCATAGTCGCTTGCTTGCCGGAAATTCACAGCGCAACAACGGAAGATTCTTCCTTTGACCCGGACCCAGGAAACGTCTCTGAATCAGGTACGAACATACACATAAAATATATGATCATCTGGAGTCGCCAACCCTACCCCAGCGTCGATTCTTTTCTTTTGAATCTGCTGCTAGGCAGGTGCACGAGCATTAAAAAGTGGGGGAGCAAATTCAAAGACGCAAGCGTGAAGTCAACCTAGGTTTTGGGAAAGAAAACAAAGAAGGTGGCGATTAGGGGTTTGGTGATCTTGTCCTGAAGCTTTCGATAATTGAGTTGTACTGTCCTGAAACTTTCAACTGCATAGAGATGGTTACATGGTTGGCATGCTTAGGGGAACTCCTTGTCTTTTTACAGATGGTTTGGCTTTCGGCAGGATCGAGCTCAAAGTCATGTACCTATGCAGACAGTCCAGTTCTTCCTTGGCTAATTATGGCAGTAGATCAGAAGGAGTCGACTGTCCTTCCCGAGGAGGAACTCGCATTAATGATAAATCGTGATGCTGCCTCCCCTTCACTGTGCAGCCTCTTTTCAAGGGGCAGATTCTTTGACAAGGAGGGGAGAATCGGCGCTTGAGTGTAAATCTATTGCATTGACTCCGTTTGTTTAATAGAAAAATATTCTCCTGGCAAATTATTCTCAACCAAACCCGTTTTCGTTTTCCTATATTTTAATCAACTTTTAAATATAATTAAGATGGGAAAACTTGTTAAAGCAAAGAAGGCTTTTTGGCAAAAGGGACCTGAATACACCGATGAGACCCTAAGTTCGGGTGTTGAGGACTTGGGCGAGACTTGAGGAACCGGGTCTTGGTGCTAGGGCTCTCACTAGGATTGAACACCAGGGTCCCGCGTTTGCGAATGAGGAACCCAAGTGTGGCCTCTAAAGTATCATGTCTGAGTGTTGTGGACTTGGTTCCAGGGTTTAGGTGACTGTGTGACTAGATGCCGAGAGAGGCTTTGGGGTCTAGTTGCCGGGGTCCCATGTTTGGGTTCAATTGTGGTTGTTGCGGACCTAATTGCAGGCTTGAGCTTTGGGGACCCGAGTCAAAATGCAAGGTTTCAAATACAAGAGGAGGTTCTAGGTACCCAATTATAGGCTCGAGCTTTGAGGACCTAGGTGACAGTGCAAGGTTCTAATCTAAGTGTACATCATCCCAGAATCAAGATTCTAGGCTCCTTGGGTTTTGAGGATACGGTGTCTACCCCATTCCTACCTTGGTTTTGGGCACCTGGGTTCAAGAGCTAGAGATTTGGGTCGAGACGGTGAGTCCTCAACGCCAAGTATCCAGGTCCCAGCACCAAGGTCAATGTCCAGTGCTAGGGCCTTAAGTTCAAGCACACTACAGTCTCTCATCTCATGGTCTCGACCATGGGAGACCCGAGTTCCACGGTCAGGCTCCTCATTGGGCCAATTAATTATGATCACTGGTGAGATTGAAGTGAATTTTGGAATATAATCTTTCCTTTTCAAACCAAAAATAACTTTCATTTATGAATTTTTCTGAACGGTGCTAAGAAAGCGTTTTTCCAAAGTTTTTCCCTCTAATGACGACAAGGAAGGGTGATGTTCAGTCAGAGGGACACACCAACTCAAATCAAACTTCACTTCTTGAAATGATAGAAAAAGCAAGTGCCCCAGCTCATAGGGTAGAACTACAAGTCATCTTTGGTCTTCAACCTGAAAGAGGGACCTACAACCATTCGCAGCCTTTCTGTCTCTATTATCTTGGATTTTCCTCGGGTTCGTATTGACTAAGCTTTTTAAGCTAGCAAAATTAATCGAGTTTTATAAAGCGAAATAGACAAACCAAGCATATGACGGTCTAATAAAGCTACGACTATGATGAAATGTAGGTGGTGAGTCCTGGAACAGCATGAAAAGAATTACTATCCCACCTAATGTTATTATATTTTAAAATAGATTTGTTATAAATTGAGAAGAAAATTGATTGACTTTTTTTTCTCCTTTTTCTTACGTCGTTACGAGAATTAAGGGTCCGTTCGTTTCGCGGAAAATAACTTCCGGGAAAATGTTTTCCGGATTTTCCGGTGTTCGGATGGCGGAAAATAAATGGTCAAGGAAAATATTTTCCGGTCAAAGGAAAATTTCCCTTCAAATCGTGGAAAATGTTTTCCTCTTTTGAAAAGAGGAAAACATTTTCCGTCGCACGCTCTCATCTTTCATTTTATTTTTATGCTTTCTTTTCTTTTTTTTTTTTCTTTTCTTTCTTTCCTATTCATCTTCTTCTTTGGCCCGACCGCCACGGCGGCGTCCGGCGGCCGTCCGCGGCCGGCGACCTCGCGGCCTCGCCCCGAGCCGGCAAGGCTCCGCCTAGCCCGATCCGGGCGGCCGAGATCGGGCCTCGCCAGACGGGCGAGGCGGATCTCTCGCCGGCCCGGGCGGAGCTCGTGGCTCGCCGGATCCGGCGAGCGGGTGGGGCTCGGGCCTCGCCCGAGCTCGTTGCGAAGCTTCGCCGAGCTCGCGAGCCGCGAGCTAGCCGGATCGGCGGCGGAGCTCGGGCTCCCGATCCAGCGAGCCCGAGCTCGCGGCTCGCGAAGAGCCGGCTTCCTCGCGGGGCGGCGAGCTCGGGCGAGATCGCCCGAGCCTCGAGCTCGCCGGATCGCCATTGAGCGGCCGGCCATCGTCGGGCGGGGAAGGAGCGGCGGCGGCGGCGGCGGAAGGAGGAGGAAGAAGGAGGAGGAAGGAGGCGGCGGCGGCGGAGGAAGGAGGAGGAAGGAGGAAGGAGGAAGGAGGAAGGAAAAAAAAAGAAAAAGAAAAAGAAAAAAAAAATTTCGATTTTTTAAAAATATAAATAATTAAAAATTCATTTTTAAAAAAAATATAAAAAATATAAAATTAATTTTTTGATCAATTAAAAATATTAAAATTCAATTTTTGATAATTTTTCCCAAACAATTAAATGAGCTAAGTGAAAATACATAAACCGAGGGTCATTTTCCGGAAAAAAGAAAAATGGAAGATGTTCAAAGTGGAAAAGGGAAAAGAAATGGAAGATGTTCAAAGTGGAAAATCTACCAGAGTAAAAGAATTGACCCACCTTTCTTGCAAGGGTCAGTAATCTTCATGGACCGTCGCATCAAATAGGAGCGAACGTGTTGCATTACTAATTGTTTGGTAAAATTTTAGATAAACATAATTTATTTAGACATTATATTTTAAATCTTTTAGGTATAATAAAGCATTGGACTTTAGATGCATTAATACTTTCCAATTCATGCATAGAGATCAAAGCTAATTCATGTTTTCATCAAAGCGGCATACTTTAATTTAATTACCTATATTTCTTAGTTCTTTATGATTTCAGATCTATCTAAATATATCCTTTCTTTTTCCTCTTTTTCTTAATTGAAATCTCACTCATGCACTTTGAATTTTTTTAAATTATCCCAAACACTAGAAGCTTTAAGAGACTGCAAATATTGACATGTAAATTTGCATGTGCTATTATCATTATTTTTTGAAATTTGAATATATTTAATTTTGATGGATTGCTTTCACGCTTGATCCTAAACAATTTTTTCATATTCTTTGTGAAAGATATTTCAACTTATTTGAGGTATTAACGATTATTATATATATTTTTTATGCTTTAACATACGAATCTAATTAATGTTAGAAATAAACGGTCCTAACAATTCATATTTCTTATAGGTCCTATCCAACCACAAGAGACCAGGAAATTTTAAGGCCTAGGACTTTTCGCTTGGAGGAACGAGGCACGGCAATTCGGCTCATTGACTTTGACTTTTTCCCCCGGAATTCGGATGCATGAAAGGTTCGTGACATATACGAATTTGACACGTAATTCATGTACAATATTGTTCTCAATTTTTTGAAATTATATGATATTTTAGCTTTAAGCAAGAAAAGAAAAGTAGTTTTTTTTGCTATTTAGGGCTCCAATGATAACAATTCTAATCAGAAATTGATTTTTGGAATAAAAATAGATTTTCTTATTTCTATTTTTGGACAAATTTTTGAGTAAAAATACGCGTTTGATAACGATTCAATTTTTTTATCTTTGGAATACAAATTCATTTAATAATGACACAAAATTTCTCCCTCCCAAATGATGGCGTGGTGGTGGCGCGATGGCCAACGATGAATGGCGAGCGGCGGCAGATGGCGAACAATAGCGACGAGCGGGCGGGTGAGTAGCCATTTAGTAGAGGACATGCGATGAAATGAGTTTTTGTTTCTCATTTCTGTTTTAAACCTATTTCTAGATTAAAAGTTTATTTCAGAAATGGAAAAATAAAAGTCCATTACCAAAAATTTCTTGAACAGAAAAATAGTTTTTGAATAGAAATACAATGGATATCATGAGTGCCCAAACTTCCAATTTTTTTTTTTTTAGGTGGTGGTAGTTAAATTTTAAGTTCCAAACATATTTCTTGATTCAAATGGACCACGTGATTAATTGGCAAACAGTTTTCTCAACAAGTTCACAGGGTTTATCTTATCTTAAATAAGCGAAATAGTTAACGTGGTCTAAAAACATTTTGACCGGCTAAATTTTCGCCGACTGCTTGCACGTGCAACTCAAATTGAAGACAAGAATGAAACTGACCTAAAGGACTTGCCATCTTGTCATATCTGCGAAACTGACATGCGGTGTATAATGCACCTGAGCCTCTGCCAAGAATGGCGATGGCGTCCTCACCCCCAAGGATCTATCCCAGGGTCGTCGGACTACTCAGCCTTGACGTTGATTTCTTCGACTTCGTGTCGATCCTCCGGTCCCCATCAAGCCGAAGAGGGACAGCCTCAGGTTTAATGATTCGTCGCCTGGCGCTTGAACCGATGGCTTAGTTACGAAAATACGATGCACCCTTTGTGCCGCAATTTCATGGCTTGTCAGAGGAGCATGAACTCGTCATCGAGGTGGGAGGGGAGGTGACAACATGCCCTAGGACTCATGATGTCGTCACCTCCTCAAAGCTGACATAAGTAACGTAACGACTTGAATTAATCTCAATGAGTTATATATAATTTAACTCCACTTCAATTTTCTGAGAAATAACGAATTTATCATCAATCGTACAAATAATTTAACCTCAGCTAATACATATAAAAACCTTCTAACTGGAAACCAATCTCCACTTTCGTTGCACACTTTGGTCCAATTTTAATGAGTGACCTTCAGAAGTGTTAATCTAAAAGCTCCTGAAATCCTAAACTATTAAAGTACTGATCGACAATTTTGCCCATCAACATATCATCACCATCTAAAGCAAGGGGAACCTTCGAAGCCCCTCAGTGGTCCCACTAACTCACCGCCAATATTGTAGTACCAAGCGACAACTTGCTGGGAACCCACTCTGGCAACCCCACGACAACCCATTCGATAACTCTACATGTAGTATATACTATTGACTATTCAAAGTACAAGTACCTCATGATATTCACAATCAAAATACATGGGAGGTTTGAAAAGTAGTGGCAGTGGGGATTCATGCTACAAATCTGAAAAATAAAGGAGTGAGCCGAAATCTAAAATCTAAGGTAGGAGATCATCTTATCAGTCAACTTGAACAAACAACATGAGTTCAATACAAGTACAAAATAATAATGTCTAACAAATGCGATGATCTCAATACAAGTAAATGAATTATCTTTCCTATCATGATACGCCAATGGAAATCATTAACAACATTGTATAAGATTATTCACTCAAATGCTAGTAGATGGCATATTATTTCATGATTTAGGATATACACAGGTTTTTACTCCAACTCATCACTTGCCAGGACCCATCTTGACATTGCAAGGCATGCCAACTAACGAGGTATCGTCATCATTAACTTATAAGGGTCGAAATTATACATAACCATTTGATACGCCTCTTAATCCCTCCATCATGGGTGTCTTCTACATCAGTAAAAATAAATACATCATTATACATTCGCATGATGATGGCTATTTCCTAACATCATAGCCATACCATGATATGATTTCATGTTATTTCAATTTTATAGAGAATCATCTCATACAGTAGAATATCTAGCTAACTCCAAAGTTTCATCCACCTCTTCATACAAATGAATTCACTCTGTGGCAAATAGGATGTGGCAAAGGTCTTTATTACATGGCATCAAAGACATAAGTGATTATAACACAATAATTGCCATATGCATCACAATAATTTGTCTTTGTCATGTAATTAATGAACAAATAGTTATGTGCACATCATCACATATATCATTATTCTTTCCATGTGAAGTCATCATAATTCATTTGGAAGTCATGGATAGAAAATTGGTAATTTAGGAACCGATGGGTATAAATCAACAATTTCTGGACATGCGGCTTTATTCAAAAATCGACATTTTGTTTTCTAAGATGGATAATTCAAATAATCGACAACGTGAATATCGATAATTCAAATGATGGAGCACGTGATTAATTGGCAAACTTATGACAAGCATGACAACATTTCTATTTCTCTATTTTTCTGGTTCTCTATTCCCCGGAACAGGTTTGGAATAAAAATCCATTTGATAACGCAATTTTATTTTTCTATTTCTAGAACAAATTTCTATTCCAGAAATAGATTTGAAGTTAAAATCAGAAGTTAAAATTTTTAGGTTTTCTATTTCTAGAATAGAAATGAGAAATCAAAACTTTCTTCATTGTTTACTTTCGTCATCACTCGTTGCCCACCCGCCACTCATGGGATGTCGAATGCCCGCCGCCGATCGCCGACCGCCCACCACCAGCCTCGACCATCGCCCGCCCGCCACCGACCGCCGGCCACCGAACGCCGCCATCGGCCACTAGACTCCAACCGCTCGTCACCGACCACCGGCCGTTGGATGTTGGATGACGTCGGTCGTTGGCCGCTCATCACCAACCGCCGGACATCGGAGGCCCACCACCGACCACCGAACATCCCCCTCTGACCACCCGTCGGTCACCATCGGCCGTCGGATGTCAACCGTTAGACTTTGGCCGTTGGCCACCCGCGCCAACCATAGATTGCCAACCACCAAACTCCAGTCATTGGCCCCCGCCGTCGGCTACC
Source organism: Eucalyptus curtisii (assembly GCA_017140595.1). Lineage (NCBI taxonomy): Eukaryota > Viridiplantae > Streptophyta > Magnoliopsida > Myrtales > Myrtaceae > Eucalyptus > Eucalyptus curtisii. Next base: position 34,036,971 of record CM029498.1, read on the forward strand.
GAACTTTGGCTTAGCCACTCGCCGCTAGCCACCAGTTGCCGGCCTTTGGATGTTGGACGTCGGACTCCAACCACCCAACGCCAATCGCCGAACGTCGATCGTCAGACTTCGGCCACCAAATGCCGACCGTTGCCGCTCTTAGAAAAATAAATTTTATTCTCTTATCAAACGAATTTTTACTCTATAAATAGAAATTATGAATTATTATCAAACGCGTTTCTTTGCTGAGAAACTCGTCCATGGAATAGAAATTGAAACATCAATTTCTAACCAAAAATTGATTTATATTCCAAAAATTTTGTTATGCGCACTCTTAGCTAGTAATTTGGTATAGAAATTGAAACATCAATTTCTAACCAGAAATTGATTTATATTCCAAAAATTTTGTCATGCGCACTCTTAGCTAGTAATTTGGTAATTTAATTGGATTATAAAAATATCATTTTCAAGTTTAGTTTCACCATTCCACATTTTTCACACTTAAAAATGTTATCACATCTCATATAAACGGATAAAGTTTCTCCTCCTTGATAAAGTTGCTCTTCCAAGGAGGAGAATAGAAAAATAATTTTTTTCTTCCTCCTTCACTTATTTTAAAAAAGTAACTTCAACTAAGTTAATTAACTAGGGTTATAATAATGATATAAAGTAACTAGAGTGAGAACAATATTACATTCATGATGTCATGTACGATCTGATTTGACAAAGCTATAGTGAATCTGAATCTAAAAGCATGTGAGTTACTGTTTGAGTGACAAATGACATGATTTAAATGAAAAAATATGAAGACACTTGATTGGAAAGAGAGGGAGAGCATCATTGGCCAACTAAAATGCAAGAATGAGGATATATTATTTGCCTTGTAATCAGTCAAAGCAATAATGAAAGAGATAGAGAAGACCTTGACTTGTGTTTCTCATGAGTTAAAAACATGTAAATTAATAAAGTTATAAGGCATGATGACATGGGGTTAAAATCAATAGGTGAGAATGAGAGAGGTGTGCAAATTAAAAGGTTACAAGTGACATTATTTAGGTAGCTAAATGAACCTAATGATTGGAGAGAGAGCATTGCTTAAGTAGATACATAAATAAAATTCATTATTTGATTTATAATCATTAAAGCAAAAGGATGAAGTCATGCTTGATGTAATTCTATAGGTAAAGCTTATGGTTGAAAATGAAGGAGATGTGGGACAATGAACAAGAACTCCTAGCTTGCAAGCTTAAAGAGAAATAATGGGTAATTTGTAGGTAAGAAACAAGGTGATAAACTAAGAAATGTGGCATTCAACTTAGTGAAAAGTGGCTAATAAATTACAATTGTCAGAGATGGAGAGAATCATGTGACGATTATCAATACTTGATGGAGAAATATGAATCTCATTTCTACACAATATACATAATAAGTAGAATGAAAATTTAGGATGTCACAAGGACACGAGAAATCAACCTTAAACTCTAAAATAAAACTGATTCTCAATCGGATCATAGAGCGAAAATCACAGTCACGATGCTATGTTAGTGATATTAGGAGGAAAATTGCCCTAAGAGGAACCTCAGAAGAACTGTAGCGTCAATTTGTGTAAAATGAGAACATTTTGGACAAAATTGCCCTTGATGTGGCATCTGGAATAAACACATGAGTTGCACGTGCATTCCATAGGAGTCACATGCGCAAGTTGATTGATGAAGTTTGCCCGACTACCGAGCCAGGGTGTGCTTTAATACTAAGTTGGTCATTTTAAGGTCTTAAATGAAAATGAGGTCCACTCTAAGGACTTCTTTTAATAAAACGGCCTCATTCCATGCCTTATACGATATTTTCCCAAAGCACAAGCATGCTTGAATTTTTGCTATATGTATTCTAAGATGTTATTGGATGAATTTTCATGATAAAAATCTAACTTTGCTTGTGCATGTGGGACCTATGAATGAAAGAAAATTTCTCTAAGGTTCAAGTGACTAACTAGTATACATTTATTTCACTGATAATGTGAGTGACACTTCCATAGAATCGATATTACATATGGTAAATATCTTCTTTCACTCCTAAAAAATGTTATCAGCAATTGTTGTGAAAGTATCCATTCTAGTGAACCCTGTGTGGTATTAGTTTAGTCGGTCAAGGATTACTCCCCTGAACACTAACTGCGTGTTTGTTGGACCGGATAAAGCACTAAATAGTAAGGACATAAAAACAGCTAGAACCGAATCGAATTTTTCGGGCATTTTCTGTCCTGGTCTCCTTATGTTCAGGTAATATGTTAAAAATCAGGTATCGTGACTCGCTTGGTTATCTAAACCGAACCGAACCGAAAAACAAACAAACACAAACAAACACCCAACACTCTTTCAGTTTCAATTCCTCCCAAGTCCATCGTATCTAAGCAGAAGCAAATTCAGAAGTTACCCGTGCCAAAGAACGAATTCAAACTCAGCTGAAGAACATAGTCAACAAAGAGGTAAGAGGCCTTACGAATCCGCGCAACATTAGTGTCCTCTGCCTGAATCTCATCGGCGGCCTGCAAGATCATGTTGATGTTGGTCGAGCGAGTGAGCAATGGCGGGACGGCACCGGCGATGCCGCTCCTGTTCCTCTCAGGGCTCGGACGGCCACTCGCGAGCTACTCCCTCCTCAATGTCGCCCCGACCAGCCTCTCCCAGTTGTCGTGAGCCGTAGCCATGGCTTTCGGAACGCGACGGAGAGGGGAAACCCGCGTGGAACGACGCTGATGGGGGTCGAATCCGAGTGGTCCACCCGTCGACGATTGAAAGTTTGGATCCGGAAGCGAGTTTGGAACAGTGGAAAAGCGAAGTATGAGGAAAGAGGTTTGAAATGTTAAAGAAAAGGGTTTAAGGAGAGAGAGATGAGAAAGAAGATTAAACATCGATTTGAGACGAAAACACGGAGGTCATGAGAAGAGTAGGGAAGGCATTGGAGGGGCGTGAGGGGGGAGTGATGGCGGCCATAGTTGGTGGAGAAAGACTCAAAAAAGAGGAAATTCTCTTTCTTCCTCTCCTCATATCTCTTGTGATTTTCTTCTCCTTCTAAAGTAGGAAATCAAGCATGATTGCGCCCTAAAATAGTGGATCTAAACAAAAGCAAAAACCAAAAAACCCGAACCAACACCAATCGAACAATGTATTTTTATTCAGGTATTTTTGGGTCTCGGTTCGATTTGGGTATCACAAAAATCCAAACTATGATACCCGCACTAAACCGAGTTATCGACACCCTAATAAATAGGAAAATTTTTATCCTATCCAACATTTTGGTGCGACACTTAATTTGGATATGCACGGATAAACGAACCTCTCCTAAGAGGCTGGATATAACAAGATAGGATTTGTATTATTTGGGAAAAAATATAATAAAGTGAAAATTTAAAAGAAAGTTGCCCTTTGCCAAACCTAAATCGACTGCAAGAGAGAGGGGAGATGGGAACGGTAGCGGCTACGGTAAACGATGAACTTATTAATTTATTTACATAAGATGATGAAAAATTCCAATAAATTCCATTCCCCGTATGAGGTGACCAATGATCCTATTTTGGAGGAGAAATGGTATTTTTATCTTAAATGTTTAATAACATAACATGACATTAAAGTGTTGTTTATAAATGGTGTATTCACTAACAATTTTTATCTTGGTCTACTTTTATATTGTTCATTGTATATGTTGATGGACATTTTATTTTGGAGGAGAAGAAAAGGAAAGGTGTAAAAATGGGTTAGCCAAGCATAGATTAATGTCTCAATTGGATGCGAAAGCGAAATGATGTCATTGTCGTATGAAATAGTGCAAGGAACAATGCCTAAGAAAAATCTTGTTCCAAAAGGTATGCTATAACAATGCCTAAGAAATTATGGGGAGATTCAACAAACGAAGTTATATTTGAAGAGTTACAACTGTTCAAAATCAACATATCCGTTCATTGTACTATATTTCACTCGAATTTAAGGGTTTGAGTAAGTGGTTGAAGAACATTTTAGAGATTGTGATTTAAAGAGGAACTATATCTTACCGTTAATAATTTGGCTAATTTAATCATAAATTTTTCGACGATTTGTTAAAGTAGTCAATCCAATTAATTTTGGCAAAATATTACTAACTGAGATATTGATTGTTTAGCATAACACGATTGAGACTTATGTGAGATAATTTTTTAAATATATATTGAAGTTTTTATTATTGATTTTCGTTTTCTATTTTCTTTTGTCATTATGACCGGCGGAGCGCTGCAGCTAGGTGAGGATCTACAAGCCCTCAGTGGTCACTGTCAAGGGTGATGGCTCTACCCCAAGCCTTTGCCAGCCACAATGAAGAAGAGAAAGAAGAAATAAAAAGAAAGTTTATAAAAAAATTCAAAAAAAAATTTAAAATGTACAGTTCGAATTAACCTTCTTACCTAACGAAGTGCCGTCCAATTCTTTTTCTCACGTGAAATGCAATTCCATCGCTTACCTCGAGCCCCGGCAACTTTCTGTCTGTCGGCCGGAAGATGATGATGGTTTCGGCCAAATCGGTCAAAAAGGGGCCCGTGATTTTTCTTAGCTATTCGCTCGCTGTTCACCAAGAGGAAGGCCGGGCTGCTCATTCCCTCGTTCCTCATTCCTCATTCGAACGCCTCCTTCCCATCTTTGACTCTGTCAACGTTCGCTCCCTCTCCATTTTCGACGGTTCTTCTGTCGCTTTTGAGTGCTTCATCGTACATCCCATGAAGCTTCTAGGAATGTGACTTCCCTCTTGTCCTGATGTGCTGGATCGCCTCTGTTTCCAAATCGTCCGCGGATTGAATTCTCGTACCTAAAGCAACGCGATGAATGGCCCGGCCAATTGTTCATGATAAGGGCTCAACCAAGCTCCGAGAATAATTTGGTGGACCAAAATTTGTACTTGGTGTTCACTTTGATAATGACCATGGAGGATTTGAATGTCAAATCTCGTACAGCGGAACAAGAGGAGAATGAGAGAAGCAAGAGAAAAAGAAATGTAAATTGGAAGTGAATGGAAATTACTTAATGGTTAGATAAAAATGATAATCAACGTTACATTATGATGAGCACGATATTTAAAGAATTTTTACTAGGTTATATATTCGGAGTTAGGATGAACCCACTTGAAAGTGCTCCATCTGACTAGAAGGAAAGAGGGGGCGGTTTCTATGGTGACATGAGAAGGCAACTTAGAAAACATGATATCTTAACTCGAAAATTGGCTGCATTTCGCCAATCCCATTTTTTAATGAATATCAACTTGTGATCAGGTCGAAGTACTTGTGCATGGACATACGGTGTTGGTTAATTTGCTGAAGATTTAGGTCTCCATGCTAAAAATCACGAAGTCCTAGACTCCAACCGGTGGTAACTTTCGAGGGCTAAAGCTCATCCCCATCTGATTCGATGTACGTGGGCAAAACCGATTCACAACCGTCCATGAATGTCGATAAGCACAATGTTTAGAATTCCTTCAGCTAAACTCCATATATTATAATATACACAGCTTAAGCACCCTGTTTAGTGCAATCACTTAAATAAATAAATTGATTAATTAATGTAGAGCTAGAAGTACTCTTTTTCCATGACCTTGGTTGGTCCCGGCGCTTAGTCCGTACAACAAAAGATCTTCCAGCCAGACGAGCACCAGACACGCCCACGGATCACCCAAAATCCTAATCGAACCTCAGAGCCAAAGGAATATCCAGAAGCACTAGGCAATTTTTTATGCTATTTTTACAACGAAATACTGTTTAAAAATCGATCAAAATCGCAAAGCCTAGGGAAATTGGAAATAGGAAAGAAGGAAAGAAGGAAAGAAGGAAACCAAAAGTTACAGACAAGCGGTCTGAATCCTAGCTTATCGATCATGTACATTATTCAGCATACAGGAAGGCCGCTTCGAGCCAGCAATTACGGATACTTTTTGAGTGCATCCGCATCATTAATTACCGACCCTGCTGCCCCCGCCGCGGCTGCGGTAGGTTACCAACTCTGCGACTCTGGAACTTGAAAACCGTTGCAGTCACTGAAGAGATAATCTGAAGAAAGACAATGTAACAAAACTGTTGAATCTCGATAGCCTGTCCATCCGGGTCACGCGATCTCCCAATCTTTTAGGCAAGTTTTTCGCACGTTCTTCCTCCGCCATCCTCGTCTGCCCGCGCATCGGATCTGAAGCACTGGATCTTTCGTCCCACTCATCCACAGGAGGACCGGATGGTTTTTGTCTCGAGAGTCGAAATCAGATGGAGGTAACGATGACGTTGGGCGTGTGGGAGGGCGAGAAGGCGAGGAGGATGAGGACCGACATGATGAGGACGGGCACGAGGAGCAGCAGCGCCGGGGGTGGCGGGAGGGGCGGCAGGAGCAGCGGCAGCACCAGGAGTGATACCGCCAGGAGGGCCAGGAGCACGATGGACCTCGCGCTAAAAAACTTGACCATCAAAGCCTCCTCCGGTTTCTTCTCGATGATCTTCTTCGTCCGACGTCCGATGACAAGAATCTCGTCACTCCACCATTGGCACATAACCATCGAACACGACCCTTCTTTATATGCGAGCCAGAGAGAGAGAGAGAGAGAGAGGGAGGGAGGGAGAGAGAGGGAAGGGGAGAGGAATGTGAAGAGGGATTTTAATGCGGGAAGGCGACGACGAAGATCCTTGTGGGGGCGTTACCGGTCCAAGCAAAAGAAGGAAAAAACGCTATCGGATCCCTGGAAGTCGTGTCCTGGTTCGGACAAACCGCAAAACGTATCGATTACCCTGGATCGGAAACGAGTCCGAACTTTGACCAATGACTCCTCGAGTCTCCACTGCAAACTTTTCTCTCTTCTTTTAATTTCCCACTGTGAAATTCATGATTCACACGGTTGAAGAACCTTTCACTGTTACTTTCCAAGAGACATAAAAAGTCTCGATCCGCTTTCCCGCCGGGTAATCGATCGGATAGACGACACCACGACACCTTCTAAGATAGTAATCTTAAAAAATTGCAATCCGAAGTGTTGCTCGAAATGAAAAACATGTTCATCAAACGAGCCTAGGGTAAATTACCTCTAAATTAACCAAACTATCCCTATTTTTTGTGTAAATTTTCCAAAAAAACCCAAATATAACGAAAATATCATTACTTTTGTGTAAATTTATGTTCTCATCTCTCCCTCTCCTCCTTTGGCTTCACCTACGAGCCTGTGGACCAAAATTGTACTTGGTATTTACTTTAATCGTGACCAGAGGTGGTAAATGGGTGAATTGAGTTAGGTTTAAATGGGTCATAAATGAGTTCAATCCAAAGTCACCCATTTAACTCAGATTGACCAACAAAAAAGAAAGAAAAAAAAAGACTCACATTGACCATAACTTTTCTATACAATTTAGATGCCACATCCAATTTAAATTCACCCACATAATTCACTTCTTTTCTCAATTAATTTTTTTTTACTCTCTTATTTTCTCAAAAGCTCCTTCGCCATACCCACCAGAATCAACACCGTCTACTCCTCCCCCCAAACCCCAGTCCCATCTCTCCTCTTTGGCTCCTCTCACTTCGGCCTCTCCCGCCATCGGCAGAGCCGGTTAAAACCGGGCTCTCTCTAGTGCTCAGCCTCTCCTCGGAGATCTACCGCACCGGCCTTGTGTCCTCCTCCGATGCCGCTGAGCTCCCGCTCATCCCTCTCCACCTTGTCGTCTTCCTCGGCGCAATCCTCCCCCTTCTAATCTATGAGTTCCGTTACCAAATGATCCTGCACACGCTCCTCCAGACGACCTCTGCTTCGGCATCGTGTAAGGCGACTCCGCCTCTAGCATGGCAGATGTTGGTTGCGCTAAAGAGATCATCAAGCACGATTGCCTCGCCGATGACTGATTCTTCCTCATCTACATGGGGTAGGAGTGACTCCGAGTCACTTGCATGGTCCGCACAAAGCCCTACCTGGTCAACTAACGACATGGAGAGAGCAAAGAGGGAGAAAGAAGATAGTCTGAACCAATCTGGACCCATTTATTTTAGGCTTTAAATTTTAAAACATTTTAATAGTAGACTTTTCAAATTTGAAGTGATCCATATATAACCAATTAAAAAAAAAAATTGGGTTAAATATGAGTTTAAGACCCATTTTATAGGTCTGATCATGACCGTGGTGGACTTTACTTTTGAGTCTCAATCTAGTAAAGAATGAAAGAAGGAAAAGAGGAGCAGAAATATGAATTGGAAGTGAATGGAGATGACTTTAATGGTCAGATCACAATGGTACTCGATATTACAGTTTGATGAACTCGAGATTTAGAGAACTGTAGCGGGGTTGAATGTCTAGAGTTAGGGTGAACTCTCTTCATAGTGGTCCGTCCAACAAAAGAGAAGTCTCAAGTTTGATCATGAGGGCGGCGATTTCTATTGCGACACAAGAATGGGACTCGCAAAACATGAACTTAGTGAAATCCGAACTCAATGGGATGTGATATGACTTCATTTGGAACTTGGCGTGTTCCCCCCATTCCGGTTTTAAGGACCAACACCTTATCGTCATGTTAAAATATTTGTGCAGGAACATACAATGACACGCGACATGATATGCTAACATGACACGAAGTGTCGACCCTCTATTGTGACATGGAACGATTCATATGGTCCCCAACAAAACTATAGATCCATTGATATTGCTTCACAAAATTTTTGCTGAAAGATTCCTCCGTGGTCTGCTCTACATCCTCCTGGCCAACAAAAGGAAAAAAACACTCCTTTTTGTCAGCTAAACTCTAGCATAAAAGCTACAAAACTTCTTCAAATCAAAGAATCCTATTAAATAACACATGTATTCTTGTTGGCGTAGAGGTTGGGGCAATTGTATTGATTTCCAGGTAGCAAAGACCCACAGAGGTCACATTTGATTTCCCATCGATGAGTGTTGTTTTTCTTCATTACTAGCAAAACAGTCATACACTTATGCATGTGAAAGAAAAAGTCGAATGTGTTTGGAGAGAGAGATATGTTTGAAAGTGCAAATGAGTAAGAATATAAATAAAATGCTTGCAATATGAGAGGGATTTAAATATATTTTTCAATCTGTTAGCCACACATGAAATATTTCCCTTGAATTTGAATATCTTTTGTAATGGTGCATATATTTAGGACATACTCCACTTCTCCATTAGATTGTGCATATCCTTGGTAAACATGTTACCTATGTCAAGTTTAAAAAAAAAATGTTTCCTATATAGTTATCTCATCTACTCTATATGGAAATTACACATTCCTCATTTCTACATTATTTTTATTTTGGCATCAAAGTTGGATTTTCCTGAAAAGCATCAGTGCACAGCCCAAGCACATCTTTTACCTTGTGTCCTTTTTTGTTTAAATTAATACTAATATCCCGCTCTCTACATCAATCCTCCACATGTCCATCTCGTCCAATAACCATGTAAGTTGTTTTTGTTGTTGCGTAGCCTACACAACAGCCATGATAGCCTCTTATCACTAGGGGTGAGCATTGATTTAGGGTCAACCTGGACCAACCCTGAACCGGTCCAACCTTGATAGTCCTAGTTCGGTTCCCAAGGAGATTGGGTCGGTTCTTGGTTCTAGAATTCCTCGACCAGTACTATGTGGGTTGGTCCTCGGTCCTAGAAGTTCAGGGTTGGTCTAACCCTGACTATATATATTATATATCTAATATATTATTTATAATTTTTTTTATATAGAGAAAACCTTTAAAAAACGGCATCAACAATATTAAATAGATCTTTAGTGAGGAGTTCAAGTAATTTTACTTTGTTATTTAATAACCTAGATTTTTAAAGTCTTTTACGGCGTCAATAGTCATAATTTATGAAGGAGAAATTTTTTTTGTGAGGAGTTCTCATGGCATCCAAAAGGGCATAAAACAGCTCCTTACGGCATGCTCTTCTAATACTCGTTCTCTTCTGTCTTATTTGTCCTCTTAATCTTCAATTTGCCAAAATCAAAAGAAACAACTTCTCCACTCGCCACTCGACACTCGCCTTGCTCGCTTTGGGTCACTCGTGCTGCTCGCCACTTGATACTCGCTTGACTTGTTTCTCTCTGCTTGACACTTGATGCTCATCTGTTCGACACTCACCCACTCGACCCTCACCGCATGTCTTTCTTAGCTAACCTCGCTCGTCATCGAACTCATTGGGTCAGTCGGTCCTCGATTGTTCTTTCAAGGAGTATAAAAAATGAAATAAAAAATTATTGGTTGGTCTCGGGTTGACCATGGAACTGAACCGAACTTATTGGGTCAGTCCAATCATCAATCATTTTTTTAAGGAGTACAAAAAATAAAATAAAAACTTATCGGTTGATCCTGAGTTGACCCTAGAACTGGACCAAACCCACTGGGTCGGTTCAGTCATCGGTCCCAAGAATTGAGAACCAGCACTATACTAATTGGTTCCAGGGTTAAGGGGTAGACTGACCCAACTCGGACCATGCTCAACCCTACATAGTCATATGACGCAATGATAGTTACCATCTCTTGCCACAATGATGGCCCCCTACCATGTACCCTACACCACCTTTATCAGAAGACAGAAATTTAAAGTAATTTCACATCTCTCATTTCTCTTTGCAACATTATTCTTATATGAAACTAAGATACTCATTGGATTAGTATAAAATTTTCATGACTACGTTAAATTATAGCTTAATTTAAAAAAAAAAAAAAGAAACTCAAAAAATTGGATGACGAGAGAGATTTGGAAAGTAAAATACTTATGACATTAATTAACTAGTATCTTGATTATTATAAATTATGATCCTTATCTATATGTTATATCATATCACCATAATACACTCCATGCAATGTTGGGACAAAAGCAAGAAAAATACCAATTTTTTTTTTTTTAAATTTGTGGCACCCATGTTGATTCACTTTTAAACATTTCAATCGTACCAATTGAATCTTTTTGATAATTTGCCATGTAGTCCATTTGTCTAATTTTAGCTTAAAATTGCGAAAAGAATGTCAGTCATCCTATGTGGCACGATGACGTGGACAAATTTAATAACTTTTTTATTATTTCTAAAATTTTTATTTTTTTTTCTTTTCTATCTTTGTTTTCCTTTTCTTTTTTTGAACAATTATAGGCTGGTGAGGATCATGGTCCTCTTGTGGATCTAGGCAAGGGTGGAGACCTTGTATATGGTCAACGAGGTTGGGCCCATAGTTAAAAAAAAGAAGAAGAAAAACAAAAAAAAAATAATAGAATTAAAAAAAAAATGATTATTCACATGAGTACCGGTCGTACCACGTAGGATAGTCAAGGTCTATGTTAGTGTTTTCCAGTTAAAATTAATTGGACAGACTACATTTAAAAATCATCAAAAGGTTTATAAGTTAATTAGCACAACTAAAAAGTTTATAACTAAATTGTCAAAAGAGTAATATATTTATGACTTTTTTATGCTTTTTCCAAACAAAAGCATGAGATTGAAATTCTCGCGAGCTTGCCTTTTATACGATAGAGGTCATATATATATATATATATATACACACACACAAAATTAACTCAGTGCTTAAGAGTTAGGTTTGGATATAACATGTTATTCCATCTAGAAATCATGAAGTCTCCGACTCATGATGACTTTCGAGAGCCAAGTCCACCACTGTCTTAGGGTGCGTCTGGGAGTAACTTTGGAAGGGGCTTTGGGCATCAAAAGCCCTTTGGGCCAAAAAATGGGTGTTTGGGAACCAGCTTTCGAAGTCTCTTGATGGGAAAGCAAATACTTGGAAGGCTCAAAGCCCAAGACAGAGGTTGCCTTGGGCTTTTCAGCATTCTCGGCATCTTGGGAGCTCACTTGTTCATATTTTTTTTTTCGAAATTGTCCTCACGAATTTTTTGTTTTTTCGGTGCGTGCCCTTGTATGAGCACTGTTCATCTTCTCCGGACGCCGCGAGCCTCGGGGTCGGGCGACCTCCAGCGAGGGTCCGCCGGAGGTCGCCGGAGGTCGCGCGACCTCACGGCGACCAAATCGGTCGCGGCGAGGTTGCGCGACCTCTGCGCAACCAGACGCGACCTCGCCGCGACCAGATCTGTTCGCCGGAGGTCGCGCGACCTCGCCGCGACCAGACCTGCCTCCCGCGACCCAGATCCGGGGTCGCGGAGGTCGCGATCCGTTGCGCGACCTCGCCGGGAGGTCGCCGGAGGTGGCCGGTGGCCGCCACTTTGCCCTTGCCGGTCAATTTATTTTTAATTTTTCTTTTGATAATTTTTTTTACCACAAAACTCCTTTGTAAATGTAATTCCCCAAACACCATTTTGCTCAAAGTATTTTACAAAGAGCTTTCAAAGTACAATTTGCCAAACACAGTTTGCATTTTGAAAAACACCTTTAACTCAAAGGTCTTTACATTTTCCTAAAGACTTTCCCCAAAAGTAATTCCCAAACGCACCCTTACTCGATGCGCGTAGGCGAACCGATTTGCACCCATCTATGAAGATGGGTCAAGCATAATGTCTAAAATGCCCTCAACTATTCTCCAAATGCCCAGCTCAAGCACACCATGTTTGGTGTAACTGTTGACAATAAAAATTAATAAATAAGTGTAGAGTTGGTCACGGCGCTTAGTCCGTCTTGACAAAGATCTTCCAAGCAGACCCGCCCACGGATTCCGCAAAACCCTAATCAACTTCGAAACCGGGAATATAAATGGTTTTTCTTTTTTCTTTTTTTCTTTTTAAGCTAAGGAGGAGTTCACAGCTAATATATTAATTTATTTAAATTTACTACCTCTCTCTCTCTCTCTCTCACCTCGCAATCTCTAGGGTATGGGAAAGAAGGAATATAAGCACTTGGCATTATCATACGCTGCCTTGAAGAACGAAGTTGTTTGAAAATCGATGAGAATCTCCGCCTGCTAAAACCGCCAAGCGTAGGGAATCGAGATGGGGCAAAAATGAATTAAAGCTTATCGATTGTACACATTATACATCATACAGAAACGCCGCGTCAAGCCGGAGATCATGGATGCTTTTCGAGCGCATCCGCGTCATAAATCGATCCCCGCGGCGGCGGCGGCCGCGTTACCAACGTCCGGGACTGCAGAATTTGAAAACCATCGCCGTGGCTGAAGAGAAAATCTTAAGCAAGGCGATGTAAGGAAACTTTCTTGAACCTCGATCATCTGTCTATCTGGGTCTCGCGATCTTTCAACTTCGGGCAAGCTTTCGCACGTTCTTCTGCTGCGATCCTCCTCGACCACGCGATCTTCCGTTTCCCTCCCGAACAAAGAGTCCTCTGATAAGGTTTTGGTCGAGCGAAACGAAAGGTGACGCTCCGGAAAAGCGCCGGAGGGTTTCTAGAGCGATCCGTGATCGTCGTCTCGAGGATCGAAATCAGACGGAAGCAACAATGACGTTGGTCAATTGGGAGGGCGAGAAGGCGAGGAGGATGAGGACCGACATGATGAGGACGGGCACGAGGAGCACCAGCGCCGGGGGCGGCGGTAGGGGAGGCAGGAGCAGCGGCAGCACCAGGAGCAATGTCGCCAGGAGGGCCAGGAGCACGACGGACCTCGCGCTGAAGTACTTGACCATCAAAGCCTCCGGTTTCTCGATGATCTTCTTCGTCCAACATCCGATCGACGACGCGTCACGCCTCCATTCGCGCATGACCATCGAACAAAACTCCTGTTCTTCTTCTTTGAGAGAGAGATGGGAATGTGAAGAGCGAGAGAAAAATGGGAATGTGAACAGCGAGACGGTTTGAACATAGGAGGTGATGGCGAAGCTCTTATGGAGCATCCCCTGGTCCAAGCAAGAAGGTGGAAAAATCGCCGTCAAATCCTTGATGTAGTGTCCCGGTTCAGACAACCGCTACGTATCCTCTGATCAGCAATGAGTGCACCTTTGACTAAAGAGACTCGAGCCTTCCGCTTCTTTGAATTCCCCACTGTTCCCCGATTGTGCATGATTGTCTGCGCTCCGCACTATCCATGATTCACGATCGAAGTACCCCCCCTTTTATCAAACCATCTTTCTGAAGAGAGATGGAAAGAAAACAATTTTCTTGATTGGCATCCCGTTGCGTAATTGATTGGATAGATCACGCCTCGACATCCTTTGAAAATATTTTGTTACCCTAGGAAAGGATTGGATACAGCAAGATGGCTTGATTAGTGAAGAGGTTATCCATGATCCCATAGAAAGCGGATGAACTAGTTGATAATTTTAAGGGAATCGATCTCATCGGAAGTAAATAATTGCCGATATTACTTCGTGTTGAAAGGTGTCATTTATGACTAAACTATAGATTTGCCACCTAGTCAGTCGAAAACGAAGGCCGTGAATTGACATGAACATATGATTGCTAGATGGTTATCCCTGAAATCTTGAAATTCATGACTTATCTTGGATAATCACCGTTAGATGTCAGAGAATGGTACTTAGAGTCTTGGAAAGGGTGACTGCTTATCAATAATTGCAGATAGTGCTAAGAAGCTATTCTTATCCATATCAATCTCTAATTTGTTATCTTTGTGAAGCCTGATCAGTAGACAGAGGACACCTGTTCCTATGCACATATACTTTCGTCTTTGATTTTTCTGTTAATTTACTCTTTGAGCGCCTTTAAATTTTTTGCACCTTTTATCTTTCTCAGTCTTTAATTGCCAACCGGCATTTCGACATCCTCACTTCTACGGCCATTTACATCATCGTCCGTAATAAACAAAGAACCCATTTCCATACCATTTGTCATAATCGAGTTAGAATTTACACATTTTGGTGAAACACAAGTATGGAGTTTGCAGCCATCAACGAGAAAACTTGATAATGAATTTGACTAATAAAACAGACTGGAAGTCAATCTGGTTAACTTTCCTCTATCGCTTTTCCTCGCTTCAACGAGTCGGCCATAAAATTCCAATTGAGACTTTTCCTTTGGGGACGCAGCATCCGAGGGTTTCACAAAATGGGTCAGATTGGGTTTTTACAAGCTCAAACTCGACACTTAATTCTAAAAAAAAAATTCATAATACTCAATTGATTTTGAATTCAATTTCGGGCACTGAGTACGTCCTAAGACAACTCTAGCTTAAGACCAATGAAGTATCAGCTCGGCTTCATTTGACTTGATTGCATCCCTATACCTTGAAAAGAGCCAAGTTCTATGAAGTTTCAAGCATACAAAAGGTTGGATTAAACTTAAATTTTGAAATAGATGTTAGACGGACTTCCTATCTACAACGATCACTGTAAATATTTTCTGAGCACTGTTAGAATATTTATATATTAAGACATGCTTTCATCTAACAACTTTAAAAATAGTAATAGTGATTTCATAAAATCTCACGATTATAATGTGAATGTAACACTTCTCACCAAGATTCTCTCTCTATTTTATTTTTTATTTTTGTTTAGATGCATTGAATCTAAATATTTGTTTGAGAGTAAAGTAAAGAACATAAGTCCTCATCCATTTTTGAGTAATAAAATTTTACCGCACATCACTTGATTAGGTTGTTACCAGAATTTAAGCCAAATGTGGTGAAGCTATGTAGAGCCCGTCAGTAATTGATTTGAGACCATCGTTTCACGTGACTTTCAAGGAATTTAGGCAACCACCATATTGAATAATCCATCCTTTTTCTCAACCGGATAGATCTGCCACAAATTCAGGACAAGAAAACGAGCAGATCCCATGCACATCCACCAACCTCAGGTCGACCTCCCATATGTTCAATGCACGTCATCGATCCATGTCTGACTCACTGAACACGGATGAAATGCGAATTCATACTGACCCACATCCTTTTTTTCCGCCATCCTTTTTGGAAACCAACGATGTGGTTCCTTCCTTTGCTTTTTGCTTTTTGCTGTTTGCTTCTTGGCCGGGCAACCCACGATGCTTCCTCGCATTCCTCATAGCAATTCATGTACTATGTCTCTCTTAGTGTTGCCGCTTAAAATGACTAAACATGATTATGGCTCTTTCAAGGAAAATGCTTGAAACTAGTACTTGCCCCAATGCGTCAATTGTTCGTTTTTCAATGGGTTAATATTACAAATAATGCCAAATTAGTAAACATGTGATAAATCTTTTCAAAACTAATTATTTTATCACAAAAAATATCAAATTAGTATATTTATAATAAATTTATCCTCTGTTAGTTTTCATTAAATTTTATTATCAGATTACTAAATTAGACGATACGTGACAGTTTGATAAGTATACAAGTTTGGGATTTGAACCTCCATTAGTCACATGTATACTGGTTTGAAGTTTTTTGTAATAAAAAAATTTATTTGGAATAAATTTTTCACAAATGTATTAGTTTGAGATTTTTTATAGTTAAAAAATTGATTTGTCGCTAGTGTACCAATTTTGGATTTTTTGTAATATTAACCTTTTTATCATAGGATTTCATACTCGTTTTTCTCTTACATCTGTCTGGAGTGTCTTGTACTAACCTTTTACTCTCTTTTTTATACAAGTTTGTGTTGTTTTTATTCAACTTAATCATTTTCGTCTCTTCTTTTACACAAGGTTGTGTTGTTTTTATCTAATTTACTCATCTAAAACCTTTCCAAATGTAAAAAGGCTGACCAGTTAGAACTATATAATCTTGTCATAACTTACTATCGTTCAAAAAATAGTTTTCATAGGAAAGTCAATGAATAACTTTTTAATGGAGGGAAAAAAACGAAACCAAGGGGCTTTCTCAATTTAACGTAGCATTTACTCCTCTGGAATTGTATATTGGCCATTTCAGGTTGACCACAGCATCCTTATTTATGCACACAATGTTCCCAATCTCTCGCATGACTGGTGCATTTGACGACTTTGGTCCTGCCTAAAGAGCATGTAGGGTACGTTTGATAGAGTTTTTGGAAAATGTAAAATTATTTCCTCAAAGATCTTTAACTCAAGATACTTTTGCTCAAACCTGGTGGGGTACGGTTTGGTTAATTTATTTTGGGTATGTCTTTTGTAAAGAAACTTTGAAATAGATTTAAAAAAAAAAAAAAAAAAAAAGAGACAGGGCACGACTACTGGAGAGTGGGTAGGATTGAAACGGCAAACCTGGTGGAATCGGTTGAAGCCATCTAAGAGACTGGCGAGGCAACACCGAGGTCGCGTGACCTCTGGCCAGGTGGTGCCGAGGTTACACAACCTCGAGCAGCCTACAAGAAGCGATGCCGAGGGTCACGAGAACCTCGGCGGCCCTCGCTTAAGGTCACGCTGCTTGGACAGCCAAGGTGAGGTGAAGTTGAGTTCGTGTGATGGAGATGTTTTCGAGGTGAAGCTCACAAGCCCTTTGGCAGCCAAGGAGAGGTGATTCTAGGAGTCGCATGACCTCGGCGACCCTTGCCCGAGGTCACGCAACCTGTGGCAGCCAGTCGAGGCAATATCAAGGGTTACATGACCTTGGCAAAGCCAGATCACACGAACCCAAACCCCCTGAACCAAGTATCTCAGCGACCTTTCTCATCTTGGCGATTGTCCCCCGCTGACTGTTGACTTTGGGCTCACATCGATCAGAATCTTGAGTGACGAACAGTATGTCAGTTTTGTCGAGAGAGATGGTGAACAATAGAAATGAGGGCAAAAAAGGAATTCGAAAATGTTAGTGAGGGGCAACCTTAGAAGAAAAAGAAATTTATTAACCCCTCAGAGAGCTTTCCGTGAATGCTGCAAAGCTAAGGTAAGGAAAGACCTCACTTGGGTTCTGAGCTTTGCCAATGCTTGCTTCGAGTCAAAGAGGTCCAAAAAATTGTTACTGAACGCTACAACCTTCCTAAAGTTGTGCCAAACGCAATTATATATCATGATATTTTCAACAATGAATGTCAATTTTAAATGCTTAAACCGTTTTAGTAAATGAGGGCTTCTGTATATATAATGCCGCGCAGCGTAATGATAACATACAAATGATTACTATTTTTTTTCAGTCATGAAAAAGTTGGATGTGTCTTTAAAAATTACCTAAAAATAGTAGTAATTTTTTAACTATTTTTTAATTTTGCCCCCATAGGAATTCCAAAAAAGGTACAAGAGAAAGCTATTATCCCGTATTTCCTTTATTTTTGCCCGGAGTCATAATAAACAACCCTCTGGTCATCAAGGAAATATTAGTTCGCACACAAATTTCAGTTGTCATCGTACATACTTCGGGTACAAAAAACCCTAATAACATTCACTTATATTAATCAGATTCAGTTGCCCCCACTAAACAGGACTTCTGGATCTGGGTGATGTCCTTTTCCCCATAGAAATGCATCCATGTCCAATGAACTGATGCTTGCATCTGGGACACTTTCAAGTCACACTGAAATCTAAAATGCATGGAAGACGATAGCAATACTACAACCAAAGCGCATTCGACGGGTCAAAAGTGAGAAACGATTGATTCCACTTCAGGTTGGTCTTTTCCCACGCGCAGAAACGTGTCCCACATGACATTTCTCGTTCGGGACACGAAACCCCAGTTATAATTACAAATGATGTCTGATCAAGGCCTGAAAAGCCACCCCCCCACCACCACCATCAGGATATATGCATGCACTTCGGGGAGAAACGTGGCCTCTATGATTTTTTAATATTATTTTTTTGGGGGGGGCGCGTTTCTGAGCCTCTATGATAGACTCCCACCATCTTTTTTCTAGTGAAAACACAACAACTTGCCTTATCCAAAAGGGGAAAAAAATTGTGGAGGTGAGGATTTTCAGTAGAATCATTGTCACTGTGTGAATTTCGAATAGAATCATTGTCCCAAACTTCGCATGATGTTCCGTAAATTCTAACTGTTGTTTTACATCTTTGACTGTTCTCAATTTTGACCTCCCCTTGTCAACTCATGTAAGCTCATTGTGGTTTTCATTTTACTTATCATGGTATATTGATGCGCACTTATTATACTTATTACAGTACTCAAGTAAGCTCTCTATGTGAGAGAGTGATAAGCCGAATGCTATCGTTGAGATATACCCATGTGCGTATTAGGCAAAAGAAGTCTCACATCATAAATGTGATATAATATTGAGCTATATAATATATAATAAGTTGATCCGTCTAAATATATTGACGGGCTCATCGCGGCTTTGAAATTGGCCAACAAGTAGATTCTTTGCCCATGTCCCATTCATTTTAATTTCAGTATGAAAGTCGTAAATGATTTAACACTCCATTTGTTTTATAAAAAATGAATATTTTGGAAAACATTTTCCTAAAAATAATTGCTTATATCGCTTGTTATATAGTTCAATGAAAAATATATTTATTGTCGATAATAATTTATATCTAAACATATTCATGAATGATTTTGATTTACTCATTTTCATAAGCGACATAAATAATTATCTTTTGAAATTTCCTTTTTCAAATTATTCATTTTCCGTGAAATAAATAGAGCCTAAAATACATGCCAAACTTGGTAATTGAGGACAAGTTACGTTGTTTCATGCAGTAGGAAAAAAGATAGTTGTTACTCTATATAGGAGTTTGTGACATGAAATAATATGCTTTTAGTTATATTCCCTAAAGCAATAATAGTTATATGTTAGGGATTTCAATTGTATTATCAAATTAATAGTAAAGACGTATTCATTCATTTGTCCAATCATTTATATAAATGTTTCCATAGGATCAGTTGTGACTGGACTTATTATTGAGACGTTAAGAATATGCGTAACGGGTTCACAGTTAGACTAAATCTTTAAACCGTTCCCGATCAATGGATCATTGAGTGGATATTAATGATCCTGTTGAGATTGGTGTGTTCTTAACTTCACCATTAAGTATTGGATGCTTAAGGTAATGACGAGTCACGAGTCATTGGGTATTATGATACCCGAGTTAGAACATGGGTGCTTGTAGCAAACAAGTTCATTGAATGTGATGCATATAGAATGATTGGCAACATGGAAGCTTTTAGCGAAGTCAATGACTAATCGTTCATGCTTTGATCTTGTGTAAATAATCCTTAGACCGGAGATGTTAACTTGTGTGTTGGACGGCTATGGTTCACGAGTATGCATATTGGCAGCTCATTGATTCGTCTCTGTACCTGATGGTCATAACCCGTTCACATACGAAGTTACGTGTGTGTGCAACATGGAATCTGTCTCCTTGTTACATGCAAGGTATATTAATGATGTCCTATGTAATCTAATTGTGACACTACATTGAAATCCTTGGCTGGGGTTGTAATCGAGAATGAATTGTTTATGTCTCATATAAAATGCAAGTCAATTAGGTTTGTGTATATGATCGAATTAGTGACTTGACAAATATTCGAATGTCTTTGTTCGATTGGGACATAGTAAGATAAAGAGATTGAATTACACTGTAGTCAGAGCTGATAGGTTTATTATGTTCTTAAAGTATTTAAACTGTTTGGGTAGTCATGACATATTATTAGATGTCAATCATGGCTTGTAGGACCTAGAGATTGATCGGGACAATCAATTCTCTTCGGAGTACTAATGTGTTAGTGTAAGTCTTACTACCGGCTCAGTGATAAATCTAGGAATGTCACACACCATAACCAATTCACGAGAGTTGTTCTCTTGCTTACCCAGTTTTTGGAGAAAGTAGCCAATAACTTATTTGAGAAGTTAAAAGACCGGCTTCTGAAATAAGTAGCTTCTAGAAAAAATAGTCAATAACTTATTTGAAAAGTTAAAGACTAACTTCTAGAGGAAGTTAAATGTTGACTTCACCAGAACATTATATATAGAGAGCAAAGAGAATGTGAGTGGGTTCAGAAAGAAAAAGAGAGAAAAAGAGAGAGAACACATGGTTAGTAAATGGTTGCTAACCACGTGTAGAGGATTGTCTCAACGAGATTGCTAGCACAATTATAGTGGCGATTACCTGCGAGCTTTTTTTCATTCGAGGTGCGTTAGTGGCGTGTCTGAACTAGAGGTCCGACATTTGTGGGGCTTGAACTGATGAACATCTTAATCAAGTCGTTTAAAGCGTGCTTCGAGAGATAATCCGTATAAACCCCTTTGATATTATGATTTTTGATTAAAATACACGAACAACGCCTTTGGAGATACATGCATAGTAGAATTTTATTTTTGTTTCAACTGCATTTATGTTTATTTAGCCTATACATGTTTCGTAAAACCCCAACATATGGCACGGGCAATGCATTTTAATTGAATAACGATTTTAAATTTGATATCTCTTATATTATAATCCACACTTTTAAGTAAAATTTGATAAAAGTAATAGCATATGTTTGTGGTTGTTTCAGATACATGGATACATTATTGACACATACTTCTAAGTTGCTCCGAAAAATCCTATCTGAAGAATGAATCCGAACGTTGTTTGTCTCTGTCACAGAGATTCAATCAAATCCACGATTTGTGATCACGCAAGGCGCCAAGAATAGTCGGGCAAGGAGTTCGTTCACAGGGGAGATGAACCCATGTCAAGTACTTTCTTGTCTCTTTCCGTATTTGGTCAACGCTAGCTCCAAGAAGATCCAATGAACATAAACCCCAATTTCTGTTCCGAACCAAAAAAAATATAATAAAATAAAACCCCTAATTTCTGTTGACTTTTTGTATTGACTCACTTTTATGTTGTACGTCTTTAGTTTTTGCGTTTGTAGATTCAACCTTTCTTATAGTAAGTGCTTATATTTCTGCGTCAAATGGATTGTCCATTAAAAACGAACTATGGAGAAACAGAATGATACTAATATTTCTGTCCATACAATATATTTTCCATTGAAATTGTGATATGACCAACCCACGTGTTCCAAATTATTGTGCCAATAAAAAAGCGTTTTACCATCAAGTACAATACACATATTTATGCCAAGTAGGCTGCCACGATCTACAATCAAAGATCAACAGAAACTAGAGACTGGATAGGAGACCACTTTTAAGAAATTTGGTACTAGAAACTTGATATGGTCTTTTTGGACCTCGAACAACCCTAGCCAGTGTTTATATTATGCTTTTACTTTCAAAATAGAGTTCAAATTCCTCCCTCTAGGGCTAATACCATAAAAAATCTTAATTTTGTACATTTGTGTCACATTTAAAAATCGAACTATGTTTCCGATAACAAAAAAGCCCAAGCTAGTGCATTGTCCCACATTTATCTCAAACTATACTTGTGTTTCGAAAATTTCAAATCGATTTACTGGTACCGTATTTATCCTAAACTAATTTTTTTGGTACAAAAAATCCCAAATCACCAATATATTAGATAGCGAAATCTACTAAGAGCTCCCTCGAGTTTCAAAAATCTGCTAAAATCTATAATTTTTTGTGACACAAAAATTAATTTGGAGTAAATATAAATGTGTTAGTTTAAGATTAATTATGACATGAAAATTAAATTGGGGATAAATATTGCACTAATGTGCTAATTTAGGATTTTCGATAACACGAAAATTAGTTTAGAATAAATTCGATATAAA
This sequence comes from Eucalyptus curtisii, assembly GCA_017140595.1. Taxonomy (NCBI): domain Eukaryota; kingdom Viridiplantae; phylum Streptophyta; class Magnoliopsida; order Myrtales; family Myrtaceae; genus Eucalyptus; species Eucalyptus curtisii. The sequence goes on from CM029498.1 coordinate 34,059,378, forward strand.
TATACCGATTTAATATTTTTAGTGATATTAACTCGAGCTCATTATTTTTTTCCACATTTGAAACGGTTGCTGTTCATACAACTATTCATTTAATGTCAAAAATTGACTTCCGTTTGAAGAAGATTACATTCCTGTCGACATGAATGGTGACGCAAGTGGAGGTCGGCGCCTCTCTTTTCTTCGTACAAAATTCAATGCATCTCTTCTAGGGGTGATCGGGTCCAAGATGGGTAAGATTTAGACCTGGACTTTGTACCCGATCCTGTTATAACCGGTTCCCTTTTTTTGGACCATGTACCCGACCCTGTTTGTATTGGACCCTTTACTCGACTCACCATATTTTTCCAGTTCGAATCTAGGGTCAACCCTGTTTCCACTGGAACCTATTTTGCAACATCAAGATATCCTATACAATTTCAAATTTACATTAACACGCGAGAAAATAACGTAATCCTCATAATTTGTATTGAAACATTAAGCACTTGTAATAAATAAATACATGAACTTTTTGACTAAACGAAAAATTAAGGATCCACAAGGCTAATTATCATAAATAAAATCATAAGGCAAAACAAAAATAATAACATTGCATAAATATTAGCAACAAATATGGGTCTAATATTATTCTTATTCCCATAACTATCACATGAATCTGTTTATTTATGCAAGTATAACTCCTCTTACGAAAGAGAAATTAGGCAAACCAATCCACGTGATACACAAGAATTTGACGGCAACGAACAACGTCCGTCCCTTGGATAGTGCGAGAGGGAGTCGGTGAGGGAGGGAAGCGAGTGAGGAAGAGGAACGGTGAAGGAGGAGTGCTGTGCATGTCTGAGAGAGCCAAGAGGAAAAATGCCGTGTGATTGTAGGAGTAAGAACAGAAATCAGAGGGAAAAAAAAAGGGTTTGAACCTCTACTTACAAAACCGGTTCCCAAATCGGTTCCAAAATCCTGAACCGGTTTCCGAATGGGTAATCACTCGGAACCGATTCCCGGACCGGTTTCAATGGGAACCGGTTCTCGACCCTATTTTCCTGGTGGGCCGGTCCGGTTCCTGGGTATACTCGATCCGGTTGCACACCCTAATCTCTTCTCCTCCCGAGATTGTGCCCCACACGCACTTATACTCCTTTTTATTTATTTTTTTTTTTTTTTTTGGGGTTTGAAAGCAACATTGTCTTAAGAAGAAAGAGTGCTGGGGAAACAAATCCTTCGGATTGCGTGGTTGAATCTCAACCTAACTTGTTCTAGAAAACATGATGACATAGGTCTATCTCTTTTGGGGCCGGAAACATTGATAAATCTACACCTCAACTCGGCTTTCATATCAATGAATTTAATCTATCGAATATATCATGTTTCAATTATCTTTTTTTATTATATGAACGGTTATGTATGAGAGAATAATGACTTATTTGGTAACGTGCCAAATAGTACCCGATTCTAATTTTTTCTTAAAAAAGAATAAAAATTCATTTAGTAACATTTTTGTTTCCAAAAATAAATTTAAAATAGAATCAATAAATTAAAAGAAAAATTTGTTCTAGGGGACAACTCTAGAACCAAGCCCAAACCATTTTTTCTTTCTGTTTTCTTTTCTTCCTCTTCTTCTTCCTCTAGCCGATCACTAAAGCCTCACCGTGTCTCCTCGCTTCGGCAAGGCTCAACCTTACCAGGGGCCGACAAAGCTCCCTAAAAGTTGGCAATCGACTAGAGAAAGAAGAAGAAAGGAAAAAAAAAAAAGAGAAAAAAGAAAAAGAAAAAAGAAAAATGTAATAAAATTATTTAAAAATTAAAAGAAATTATAAATCACAAAAAATTTTGGGAGTCGTACGAAATGCATTTCTATTTCAGGAATATAAATTTTGGATAGTTAGTAAACACTTTCAAATGCTTAGAAACTCATTTAGGGAATATAAATTAAAAAAAAATCTGAGTAGAAATTATTTCCGAGAAATTCATTTAACTAATAGAATTAGAAAAATTATTTCTAAGCAGAAATTATTTCGAAAACATAATGGTTACCGAATACATTATAATAGAGATCATATTCATATAAAGCTCGACATATCATCTACATAAGTTCAAACCACATATAGAATTAGAGTTTCAATATGGTACTCAAGTCGTAAATATTTTGTAAATACAGGATAATTATAACGTCCATCAATTTTCTTTCCCTTTTAAGATGAGCAAAAGTATAAATCTACAAAAGGAGGATGGGGGTCAAATCAAACAAAACCAAACGTGTCATCTGCAAAAAAGTCCGGACAACGTTCACAGGCATAGAATTACTAGGGCGGCACAATGCTCAACTTTGGCACTTTCTTCGGGATTGTGTTGATCTTGGTGTTTGTTTCTCTTTCCAAATCAGGGTGCACTTTTGTCTATCTCATTCGTTGTGATTAAGTCGTCCGGGATGCACATTCTTCTGTCGCGTTGATGTGCCCAGGCAACTAGGGTTTCAACTTGTAGAGTAGAAAAAAACAACAAAAAGACTTCCAAGAGCAACGAATTAAGGATCCTAGCCCGTCCTTTTACATGTTTTTTGAATTGCAAGTAAAGGTAAAAAGAAAGCCAAGTTGGTGAAGAAATCAGGAGAATTCATGCACCTAACCTGCACAAGGCCATATCTAGGTTGCAGCTAGAAAGCTTCATAATGCATGTATCTTGCTTATCTCGTGACTAGAGGTTAGACTCCGTCATTTTTCCTTTTATTTTATTGATTTAAGGGTAGGGAGGGTCCAACCATATTAGCAACTCCCAGGCATTATCATAGAGAATATTGTACCCGAAGGAATGTTATTTTAGTCATAAGCACAATCTATATGGCCAACGGTTCAAGGTTGGCATGCATTTTATCTCCACATCTACAACGTTTCATGTATCACAACTTCCTTCATTAAAAATTAAATAGGTTTCTCCACGGAATTTTTCCTCTCTTCAAGTTCAAATTTCATTTTGGTTGGAATGAAGATGTAACTTACTTTTGTAGGAGAAACTGAAAGGAACAAATGAAAGGGCTGATTTCTATACTAAAAAATTCTTTAGATATGATATGCTGAAAACAATATTGATGTTCTCTAATTTGAATATTGCATCATCAGGTTTGAAATTTCATAATACATGTACTATGACAAATTCAAGCGAGACTCAATGTAGGTAGAACTTTCCATGCTATCGTAGATTCAAGCGGATCTAGGAGGATCATCATGGCTTCCCTTTTCTTTGGAATTAATCCAAACTAGTCTAATATTAGGAAGAAATCATGGTTGAACATAGTGCACTGATATAGTATATTTTAGGGGTGGCAAAATGGGTCAATGACACATTTAACTCGCATTTAATGGACTAGATATAAAATGGGTTAGTCGAAACCTTAATATGAGATTAAAATGGGTTATAAATGGGTCTACCCATAAATAACTCAACTTAGACCCACAAGTCATGATTCCCTAGCTATAGATCTCCATCGCCAACACCTTTGCTCTCAGTCGGCCATCGCCTCCGATCACCTCTCACTTGGCCCGCTGCTTATTCTGCCGTCATTGAGCTTCAGCTCAGTTGATCAAGCTCAAGCGAACCCCAGATCCACTTACATAGCACAATATCATAATCAATCCTCATCGTCATCTTCTTCTTCGCGGGAGCAGAGAGAGAGAGAGAGAGAGAGAGAGAGAGAGAGAGAGAGCAGATCGTTTATTAGCTTCTCTCTCTACCTCTCTGGCTCTATCTCTCTCTACAATGTTCTTCTCTTTCTATTTCCAACGTTTCTTTGCTTCTCGCCACGAGATCCAATTTTCGTTGACTCGCTTGCGACGCGTTTCGTGGACTCCGTAAGTTGCGAGATGAACAAGCCTAACTATAGGGAGCTTGATGATAGGCTCACTTGATTACAGAGTAGGGGAGAAGAAGATGAATCAGAAAATAAAAATAAAGGGAGGAAGATTATGTGGGTTAGGTTGGGTATGAGTTATAAGAATTATAATAGATAGAAATGGGTCAATATGGATTAGTTTATTTTCGATTCGATCCAAACCCGACCCGATTCGACACACACATTTGATATGTCTAAAATAGTTGTCCTAACAGTATCAATTTTAGTCAAGATTGAGTACGTCAAGGATGCGAAGTGTAAGTTTTAAACTAGCGAGGATGGATTGCCAATAAGACAGTTATTTTAGGGTTTCTTTTATGAGTCTCAAGAACCCATCTAGTGCATAAAATTGTCAAAAAATCAGTAACCAATTTCTTTGGAATCCCTCTAGTATAATGTCATTAATTAGCAAAGTCCCTCTTCAATTTCACTTCGTAATTTACGACCAAAAGGAAATAACTTCTTTTCGTGATTCCAACCTCAAGGTTTAAAGGATGCCAATTAAAAGAACGGGAGAGTGAGATTATTCGATGAGTATCCACATGTGCACCGATTAACTAGTAGGAGCATGGATAAATTTAATCAAGCTCCGATGTGATGTTCAGTAATTCCAACCCAAAAGCATAATCTATATGCTTGGATCATGAAAATCCCAACAAATAATCTCACACCAGGATGAGAGGGGTAGTATTTGGGCCTTAGGTTTAGGTCGAGATGATTAGCATGAATTTGTAACGTGATTAGGTTGGAATTTTCTTTAATTTAATTCCAAGTGTTTGAATTTTCTCCAGATTAATTTAAATCATACTAAGTTTTTGTTGTTCCCTATTGGAGAGAATAAGCAACTCACGGTCTATGCGAATCAGCCCGACAGTCGGGCCGAGGTAGATTAATTGGTCTTACTTTATTTTTCAAGATCAGCTGGGACAAGGGAATTTCTAAAGTATAATAATGTACTGTATAATCCGTTCTTTTACGATTTTTTTTAACACTACACTAGGTTATACCTTATTGCCGCGTGTTAGGATGTTTTTGTACTTTTTTACGAGGACGAGTGATGATATTATATAGTACACTCAGTGTACTATAGAATTGCCGTTGGAATGGTTGTAGGGCCTCGATCCAATTTACCTATGCTTGTATCGTCCATCGGGTTTCGTAATTGCTATTGCTAGTATATGAAAGAATACAGATTATAACTATAAATCTACCCTTCCTCGAGCAGAAATGAGAAAATTTATATAAAGTCATAAGGAAGAAAAAGCAATAAATGGGTGAAAAAAGATACGAGAAATTGAACTAAATGTGAAGAGTGACCAAGAAGCCATTGCAATTTCTGAACATACTAAGCTATAGAATGGGAATCTCAATTAAATATTTATTCTTGGCGTGATAAAGATACAATCGGTAGTAACCATTCATAGATAATTATAATTGTTTGCATTGATTGCTCTCGCTAACTGAAATATGTAATAGGGCTCGAATAATTCTTGCACGAGATGCCGTCAAATCCAGGAAATTTCTACGTTGGATGATGTATGGTGTGACGACAACAGTATAATTTGAACACGTGAGTGGAAAATGCAAGGCGAGCGGATGATAATACTATGCAAAGGAGAATGTGTCCATGCGACTTGAGTAAGGATGGAAAGCAGGCGACTAATAACTAAGCGAACCAATGGGGCGCAAAGACGTGACAAGTTCAGACGTAATGTACACGCTGAGCGATCGATGCGTCCTTTTCCTGCGGAGGGGATTAAGGGAAACTTATCCGCCGATGAGTCTTTGGTTTGAATGCTGCTGTGGATCCCATCAGGAAGGCGACTTTGTGACGGCAGGTTAATCGCAACTAGGTAACTTCCCTTAGCGGCTTCCATGAACCAGGTATCTACCAGCAGGTAAAATTCTCATCGAGCCTCACTGATCAAGCCTCTCAAGACTTTTGAGGAGTTTTCTTTAGATTAAAATCATGGAAGATGCATGCCCATCTTCAAATTGTTGTTGGACTTTGTCCTATCGTTGTACAGAAACTTAGCGAGCATAGTTTGTCTAAAAATCACATCCCGATTATGGGAGGGCACACGACCAGAGTTGGGGCAGCACACTCTATGCGATGCTGAAGACTATCGATTCGCCCATTTTATTAGTGTTTGTCATTTTTTTTTTGAAATAATAATATCACAGTTCCAAAATAACATGTATCCAAAATAACACATAAAGACTGTATTGTTTGTATGTGGTATACTAAAAAAGGATATCCTGTTTTACCATGAGATGTTATATCTTGAAAAAATAACATGCGAGGGCAAATTGATACATAAAAAAGTTCGAAGAGAAGTCCTGCATTTTTGGGATTTTAGCTTTAAGCTTTTTAGTATTTGAACTACTACAAATAAAATGAAGGTGGTGCAATTTTGAAAATATGTTAAAATTTGTAGTACTTGTGATATGAAAATTAATTTAAAGTAAATGCGACGTCGATGTATGATTTAAGATTTTTTATGGCATGAATATAAGTTTAGGGGCGAATGTGACATTAATATACTAATTCGAGAAAGTGCTAATATAAAAATTAGTATGAGATAAAAATGACGTGAGTGTATTGATTTATGATTTTTTTTTTATATTAACTCCAGCTCATTATTGTTTTCCACGTTTGACATGGTTGCTTATTCGGTGTAGCTTATCCTTAAATGTCAAAAATTGACTTCTGGTTTGAACAAGATTACATTCTTGTCGTCATGAATGGTGACGCAAGTGAAGGTCGGGGCGCCGCCTCTCTTTTCCTCGGACAAAGTTCAATGCATTTCTCTTCTCAGTGCAGAATCGTCCCCCGCACGCACCTGTACTCCACGTTTGCTGTTTTTTTGTTTTTTTTTTTTTCTAGGGTTTGAAAGCAACAAAGACCGAAGGAGAAAAAGCGTGGGGAAAATATTTCCCTCGGATTGCGTGGTTGAATCTCAACCTAATTTGTTTTAGAAAACATGACGAAATCAACCTACCTCATTTGGGGGCCACCTAGGGATATAATGATAACCTAAACCTCAACATTTATACGATGAATTTGATTTGCTAGATACATTGTATTTCAAATTTAAGACAAAGCCTGATACATCACGTAAAGAAGTCCAGACCACATATATTCAAGTCGTAACTATTTTGTAAATGTGAAATAAGCCTAACAGAATTTTTTTTTCCTTTTTAAGATAAGAAAAAATTACAAACCTACAAAAGGAGAATAGGGGTCAAATCTTATGCAAAAAGTCTAGACAATGTTCCCAGGCATAGAATTACAAGGGCGGCACAATGCCCAACTTTGGCACGTTCTCCGGGATTGTGTCGTCCTCGGTGATTCTTTCTTTTTCCAAATCAGGGTGCGCATCTGTCTCTGTCTTATTCCTCGAGATTGAGCTGTTCTGGATGCACATTCTTCTGTCGCATTGATGTGCCCTGCTAACTAGGGTTTCGAATTGCAGAGTTGAAAAAGCAACAAAAAGACTTACAAGAGCAAACCAATTAGGGATCCTGTCCCGTCCTTTCACATGCTTTTTGAATTGCCAGTAAAGGTAAAAACAAAGCCAACTTGGTGGAGACGTCAGGACAATTCATGCACCTAACCTGCAAAAGGGCATATATCTATATTTTAGCTAGAAAGCTTCATAATGCATGTATCTCGCTTATTTCATGACGGGAGGTTAGACTGTAATTTTTTATTTTTTATTTATTGATTTAATGGTAGGGAGGGTCATTAGCAACTCCGAGGCATTATCATAGGGAACCTTGTACGGAAAGAATGTCATTTGAGTCATATGCACCATCTATATGGCCGTTAGAATTGGGCTTGTTAAAATATGTCTCGAATTTGAATCCGACGTGAAATTCCGAATATTCTGAATTAGATATGTTGTAGACGTTCAAAATTGAGCAAAGAAGATCCGAAGATCAACTTCCCAAAATTCGAATATGCATTAGAGAATTTGGCCGCTAAAATAGGAAAATCCAACTTTCACTTAGATTTGGATTTTGTTTAAAACATACAGAGATATATTTTAGATAAAATCGTTTAAGATAGGAAACAAAATCCTATGAGAAGTTGGCAAAAGAATAAGGGTCTCATATATAGACTTGTGGCCGTGGGTGGTAGACGTTGATTATGAAGAATTAGTCTTGAAGCGTCGTCTCGTCGTCGAGTGCTTGGGAGGGATTTTCTTTGTTGTTCTTGTTCGTAAATTACATCCAAGAAGATTTAGTGTTCAAGCCAATTAAATCTTGTGGTGAGATTTGCATGTAATTCCTTCATAAGATTGAGAGATTATTTATTGAGGAATTCCAGGGCTAAACACTGTGTGCGTTATTGGGTATAATTGGGGCTTGGGAAACATTGAGAGAGTGTTTTGAGTGACTCGAGTGTAATCTCCTTGTATCGCTTGATCTATAGTGAAATTCGTCGTTGCTCTCCCCATGGATATAGGTCTTTACGACCGAACCATGTAAATCCAGTGTCTGATTTATTTTATTCTCTATCTATATTATTATTCGATCGCTCGCCTTTTCGCAACAGGGCTGTCATGCATTTTATCACCAAATCGGATAGGTTTCTCCACAGAATTCCTCCTCTCTTAAGATTCAAACTTCATTTTGGTTGGAATGAAGGTTCAACTTTCTTTTGCACGAGAAATTGGAAGGAGCAATGAAAGTGTTGATTTCTACACTCAAGGATACTTTAGATGTGATATGCATGAAACATTATCGGTATTCTCTAAACTGAAAATTGCATAGTAAGATTTACAATTTCATAACATATATATCCATCACAAATTTAAGTGAGATTCAATGCGGGTAAAATTTTCTATACAATTGTGGATTCAAAGTGGTTCTGGGGGATCATTATGGCTCCTTTTGTTCTCCGAAATCATTCCAAACTTAATGTTAGGAAGAAATAATAGTTGAATATAGTGTACCGATATTAAATAGTTGCCCTAACTATAACATTTAGTCACGATTGATTATATCACAGGTGCAAAGTGTCAGTTTTAAATTAGCATCCCGCTAGTATAATGTCATTAATTAGCAGAGTGCGTCTTCAACTTGGGTTGATAACTCCAATTCAAAATAGGGGATATCGAACTAATGAATGGGAGAGTAAGATTATTCGATGAAAATCCATGTGTGCACTGATTATTTAACTATAAGCATGGATAAATTCAATCGAAACTCTGATGTAATGTCAAATAATTCCAACCCATAAGCTTAATTTATTGGCGGAGATTATAACAATCCTAATGATAATCTGATACTAGGATGAGAGGTTTTTTATTTTATTTTATTCCAAGTGTTTGATTTTTCTTCTAATTAATTTTTAATAATACCAAGTTCTTGTTGTTCAACAATGATCGCAAGTAGGCTCGACGGAGGCAGAAAAATTGCATTCACGATTTATGTGAATAGGCCTGATGAGTTTGATAGGTCTGCTAATCACATGGCTACATATGTATAGGGCAATTACCCCAATAGTCCATAAACTTTAACTAAATATTTAATGTTATTCCTGAATTTTAAATTTATTCATTATGGCCTATGAATTTTAACGTAATATGTAATGTCATTCCTAAACTTTTAATTTGTTCATTATGGTCCATAAATTTTTTGTATTTGTTCAATTTAGTCATTGATTTGCCTTGAATAGTTTACGTGGATGATCCACATGTAATGTTATTTTTTTGTTCATCATTCAAACTTACTATTTTGGAAGCCAAGTTAGCAAATTCCATTAACTTGAGTTAATGGAAGGATAACATTGAATATTTTCATATAGTCTGGGGATTAAATTGAACATTTACCAAAAGTTCAAAGACCACATTAAATAAATCAAAATTTTATGGACAACATTGTATATTCTACTAAAATCAAATACAACAATGAACAAATCAAAAATTTAGGAACGACATTGCATACTGGGTCAAATTTAATAGACCATCTGAATAATCATTCAACATGGACATTTAGGCCGAGGTAGATTAATCTGTCTAGTTTATATTTTTTGAAATTGTGAATTGAGTGGCTTAAACTAAGGTTCTCTATTTAATCAGGAAAGTTGCACAAAAAGTCCTAAATCTATCATACTTTTGTCAATAAAGTCCTAAACCGTTCTCAACTTATGTCAATTAAGTCCATATGGCCAATTTTGATTGGAAATCACTGACATGGCAATTTGGTCAATGCCAACAGTCCTATATGACATGTCGGCGCTATGTGGACAAAATTTAATAATTTCTAAACATTTTTTGAAAATTTTATTATTTATTATTTTTCCTTTTTTTTTTCTTTTCTCTTTCTTTTTTGGTTTATTGTTGGCCCTCTAGGCGAGGGCCATGAAACCCTTGTTGGCCAGCCCAGGGGCCAACGGGGCCGTCATCCATCATCCAATGGCTAAAAAAGTTGGGAGGATAGCGAAAGCATCATGATACACAAAAAAGTCTGAGTACGATTGAGAAAATTTATACAAACTCAAGGGGTATAAGGAAAGGAAAAAACAATGAATAGATGAAAGAAGGTGCGAGGAATTGAACTAAATGCGAAGGGCGACGAAGAAGCCATTGCAATATCCGACAACACTAGGCCCGCGAAAGGCTGAGAGAATGAGTTGTGTCATATTGAGTATCTCAATTAGATATTTATGCTTGGTTTGATAAAAGATTTTTCAAAATGGTTTTCATACATAATAATATCGAGTAAATCTAATTGTTAACTATAATAAAGAATTGTTGCAACCTAAAATGGAGCATAGCTATGATAACCTCTTGTCTTGAGGGGCACCACTCATTTTACGGAAAAATAATGATTTGGAAATATATTTTCTCAAAATGATTGTCTATATTCTTTTAGAATTCGTTGATTAATTTTCCAAAATACAATTATTTTTAGGAATTTCATATTATTTCTTTTCTGGGAAGCAAACGTGTCCTTAAAATTAAAATTTGCCAATTTTTATACCCTGATACGACATTAAAGCTGAGTAAAGAACCATTGGTAAGATTTTTAGCGTATTTCCTGTTGTTCTCTGCTTGAATTTGTACTTCAATTGATAATGGTCCCATAAAATTTTACATATTATAACAGCAAGAAATCTTATAAAATCCTTCCTATTCTCTTATTTGCCTCCCTACTTAACAATTTTTATGGTGCAACTTCAAGCAACATCCCAGCTTGCTTTGTGAGGGGTGTTGCAACATTCAAATTGAACCACATATTCATCTAACACCAGGTAGATGAATGTGATCCTACAAGTATTTTACAAAAACTAGCCTGTGAAACTCACAATTTTGGGTGATCCCGATTCTTGCATATATGGAAATCGTGCAATGCCATTAGCATAGTCGCTCAAATGAAACCAAAGCCTAAGAAATGACACCGATATTATCCAAACTCATTCTAATATATGAATTCGATCATCCGTCAAGAAATAGTGAGGCCAAGCGATAATCCTCATTCTATTCGAATGGATATGCATGCTACATGTTTCATACACCAATAAACTTTTCTGCTTTACAAAAAAATTTCCCTATAGATGTAATGTGGCTCATCATGCTTATTCATCTCCATAGTGTCGATTTCAGCATGCTTGGGCATTTGCAATTTTTCATTTCTTTCTTAACATAGGCCCAGCTCAGCCCGGCTTGATCTGATGGATCAGAAAACTCTTATGTTTGCGTGGATGATTGGGCTTTCTGGACCTAATGGGCCTTCATTTGCATGATATAATTCATGCGTGATGATTCATTAGCCTAAGACGTGATTCTCACTTACAACTTGCGTATTAGTAAAGCAAATATCATGAAACGGTTCGTTGCGTGGATTCGGTTGAGTGCTGCTAGGTTTGTTTTATCAGCAGCTACAAAAGAGTCTCCATTTTCTTCGTTGACCCCTCTTAATTAAGACATCAATTGAGGAATTTCCTTTTTTTTTTTTTTTGGGTGAGTGCATCAAAAGTCGTGCAATATGTTGCTATAGTATAATCAAGTCACAAAATTCAAATAGTGCAAAAGTCCTAAAAGTTGTAATATTGGTGGAATCAAGTTCCTTTGGTAGCTCCATCCAAATTGATGGAGAATTACACCATCAATTATAAATCTATTGTATAAATATCAATTGAATCATAACTTTTTTACTTTTACCAATTTAATCATAAACTTTTGCATGAAATTCTAATGAAATCTTTTTAGCCAATTTTTGCTGACGAAGCAGTCCAGTCATTGCTAGTGGTCCTATATGGTACATCACCATGTAAATGATTTTTCGATTAAGATTGGTTAGAATGACTATATCAAAATTTTGCACATTATGACTACATTAGCAGAATTAAAACAATCGTGTACTTAATTGATATCCGTATAATAATTTTAAGATTAATTGGACAATTTCACCAAAATGATGACATACTTCTTTTTCGAGCGTACTACTTCCACTAATTTTGTAATAGAGTTAGGTTACACCCAACCTCAGCCACAATAGTGTTGGTTATTGCGAGAGTGAACCCTTTCACAAGATTGGAAAGTAGTGACACGCTTCTCTCCTCTAGAGTTCTCTTCTCTCCCTTTCACCTTCACACATGCGTCTTCTTCAACCTAGATTGGAAAGGGTTTGGGCTAGATCTTGTTGGATATTTCAGTAGTTTTGAAATATTGAAAACTATTATCAATTTGTAATGATTTTTGTTTGCCATTAATAGAAAATGGTTTTGTATCATTTTATAATGGTTATTTAACGATCATGTAACAAAGTATAACGACTTTCTAACGGTTCATTTCCTAGTCCGTTTCTTAGGCCCGCCCTTCATTTTCAGCCTAAGGGTAGATTGGGAAATGTGCAAGGTGGAAATAACCATTTCGCCCCTAGTTGTTGTGAGCAAAAGTCAAAAGAAGAGAGAGAAGATGACGTCACTTGCATGGGGAGTTGAAGCAAGCCTTTAATGGCCTTAATGAGGAGTGTGGCCAGCCCTCACATCACTCTCTCTCTCCCTCTTCAATCCCAAGAATTCGCAGCCTCTCTCTCCCCTTATTTCTCTTCCTTCTTTCTTCTTCTCCAGCAGACCTTCCTCCAAAAAGCTGAGTTGTTCGTTGCCTTCTCGTGCGAATCATTGCCTATGTCACCCACCATCGTGCTCAGAAGGCCCAAATCATATGGAATATGGTGACTATTCGCCGGTCGGCCAGAAGCAGCTGCTCGTTTGTCCACCTGCCAGCTTGTCCGCTTATGCTGTTTCGCCAATTTCAGCCGTTTTCCTCCTGTTCTGACCCAGCCTCCACCCAACCCAGCCACCAGCCACTCCCCCTTGACCCCTGGGTGCCGCCGCTAGTCGGAGCTTCGGCCAGTTCAGCCTTTCTTCTCCTCCGACAGTCCAGTTTTCCAGAGTTGCAAAGGAAGTGTGAGTTTGTTGCTACTGTTTCAGCCTTGGGACCGCCTTGGATTGTTGTGGTTGAGGTCCTCGTGCGTCGCCTTCATGTCGGTGTCTCTAGCCCGCTTAATGGGTGAGTTTAGCCCCTAATCCTTCGTTTAGTGCCTAAACTTGCTTAGTGTTGGTTTAGTTAGGGCTATTTCTAGTTTATGGGGTTTAATTAAGTTGTGTTAGCCCTAAGATAGGTGGTAAAGATAAGCTTAGCTTAATTTTGCTTTATCTTGCCTTTTGTTAATTAATTGTGGTTTGTGTTTAATTAAGCATGTTTTGCCTTAATTAATTGATTGTTTGTCTTAATTAATGATTTGTTTAATTTTTATGAAATTATTCAATAAATATCGAATTCGGAAATTATACTGTTCATGCGGTACTGTTCACACGCATTGTTCATGTGCACTGTTCACCTGAGAGCGAAAAATTGTCTAATTTCATGTGCTTTGATCCTATGATGTGAATGGGATATGTCATTGTATGGACATCCGCCTGAATCGTATGGTTTTCATAAAAAACGGGAAAATGGTTTGTCCGAGGGATACCGAAATGGACCGCTTTTATGAGAAAATGATTTGAGATTATATATACAAGCATGTGTGCATTGGCTAATGCTTAAAGATAAAACGTGGGTTGTGGTGGTATGCTTGCATGGTCACTAAGTTGAACCCGCCACCTCGACAAGAGTTTGAGGGGGGGGTGATAGTTGATTTACTTGCTGCCCCGACAGGAGTTTGGGGGATGATAGTCCGATTTATCGGAGACAACTACAGAGGTTCGGGTGTGACCTTGAGGGGTAGTAATAATCGGACCACGTATGGATGCAAGAGTGTGTGAGAGACACGGCATCATTGGTTCCGATTATGCATGAGTTGATCACATTATTTATGGCATGCACACACGAATCGATAACATGCAAGGTGTGGCAATGGTCAGGTGAGATCGCTTGTGACGCGACTCGTATGTGATTGATGAACTGCATCATCTAATGGCTCTATGCATTGCTTGTATTGTGCTGAGATATAACGTGCAGGGTATGGCATACAGGGTAAGGTTGCATGTGAACGAACTATTTGATTGTTGGTTAACCCTAGCTATTATCATTTGTTGGTTGTTGGTTATTGATTTGCTTGTGGGGTGGTTCTGGAAAGATACCCCTGAGTTGAGTTGGTGTTCTAACCGGAGCTTGGGGGGAGAACTCGCTGAGATTTTATCTCACTGGTTATTGTATAACCACTTTCAGACCCCTAGAATGGCGCACCCGCAGTGGAGAATCTTGCCCCCGCTCCACTAGTGATCGACCCGACGAAGCCTGAGTCAGATGGGTCCGAGTGATAAGGGTGCCGAACTCGAGGGTTCTTTTTGTATAGTTGGATTAGCCTAGCCTAGTTTCTTTTTGGTCTGGCTTAGAGGACGGATCAGCCCCTCTGTTAAGCTTGTAATTTGGAAATGATCCTTCGTCGGTTAATCCAATGAAAATGTGTGTATACTAGTAGTTGTTGTCGTTCTCGTTGTTCATCCATCTATCCCTGTTTAATTGTTTGGTTGTCTATTGGACTGGGGGATGGTTCGTCTTCCGCTTGCGCATAATGAAAGATTAAAATGAATGGTCGTCGACGAGTCCTGGGACGTCGCTTTCAATCGACCAAGGGAAGGGGTTGTCGCGTGCTCGGGGTTCGGGGCGTGACATCCCCGTCGGTTTTGGTATCAGAGCAAGGTTGAGACTTGGAGTGATAAGGTGCGTGGGATTTTTGGGATAGTGAGATAGGGATGGCTTTTATTTTACGTGCCTGTGATTGCTTTTGTGGTCTTGTGTGGTGGCGGGTTGCTCATAGTTTCTAATTCCCGGTTGGAATTGGAAAGTAGGGCTAGTGAGTGTCCAGAATGATGAGCAATCCTGAGCAGAGAGCTCCTAGGCGTAGGGCAATGTCTGGTTAGACCAATGGTAGAGGTAAAGCGCAAGAGGACCCCAGGTTAGACAGGATCCTATTGGCGCTAGAGACTTTGTTAGGACAGCAAGCTGAGGATCGAGTTGCTGCTGCTACGGCTGCTGCCGCCACCGCCGCCGCTGCCGTTGGTCCCAGAGGTTCCGGTAGTGAGAGGTGAGGCCTGTGAAAGACCGACGCACAAGGTGGTAGAGCAGTTCCTGAGACTTAAGCCACCGAGGTTCAATGGAGTGGGCGACCCTGAGGCTGTGACCCTTTGGATAAGGGATATTGAGAAGACCTTCACAGTGTTGAGATGTTCAGAGGAAGATAGAGTACTTCTAGCGGCTTATCAGCTTCAAGGTAACGCCAGTACGTGGTGGGAAGCCACTCAAGGAAGGGTGTTCCTTGAAGGCACGGCTCAGACTTGGGGTGCCTTTTGTGAGGCTTTCAATGGGAAGTACTTCTCAGACAGTGCGAGAGAGTCAAAGATGGCAGAGTTCCAACGGTTTCGCCAGGATTAGATTTCCGTGGATCAATATGAGGCGAAGTTCGCCGAGTTGGCCAAGTATGTGTTGAGGTTGGTAGAGGACCCTGTGGATAGGGCGAGACGGTTTAGGGATGGCTTGAAGCCAGAGTTGAAGGATCAGATGGTGCTCTTGAACTTAAAGAGTTTTGATGAGATGTATGAGAGGGCGTAGATGATAGAGAAGAACATGATTAAGAGAGCGACCGCATCTGGCTCGTGGTTCGCACCTAACCGAGATAATCGTTAGTTTGGAAAGGGACTGATGATGGGAAGAAGGAATCACATCCCACCCAATAGAAATAACTACGTGGGGAAGCTGACACCCAATGCCATGGGAGTCTATCGGGGGTGTGGAAGGAAACATGGAAATCTCCCCTATCCTTCGATGACAGGAACCTGCTTCGGATGTGGTCAGCAGGGCCACCGAGTGGTGAATTGTCCGAGTAGGCCTATGAGGACGATCTTGCCACCGCCGCAAGGAGGACGACCTGCTAGGAACGCGTCGCCGAACAACCAAGTTAGACCCCCAGCGTAAGGGCAAATTTACGCCGTTACCTGAGGTGAGGCAGAGGATTCGCCCGCAGTTGTTATAGGTACGGTATCCTTGCACTATCATGCTGCTTATGCGTTATTTGATTCTAGTGCTACACACTCTTTTGTTGCTAATCATTTTGTTAAGCTAGTGGGGTTAAGTCTCAAACCGGTGAGATTGGTATATAGTATTTCTATTCCATTTAAGGATAAGATATTGTCCGAGTTAGGTTGTTCTGGCTGTAAGTTAGTAGTGGGCGGTCACAAGGAAGTCATTGATTTGATTGCAATAGCACTGTATGACTTTGATGTCATAATTGGCATGGATTGGCTCACCAAGTATCGAGCTACGATGAATTGTCATGGAAAGACAATTCGGTTTAACCTAGTAATGGGTGATAGTTTTGAGTTCGTCGGAAATCAAGGGGGACCCTCCGTTCCTTTGATTTCATCACTTGAGGTGACTCGGTTGTTGGAATATGGATGTCAAGGGTATTTAGCATTAGTTGTGGATACGCTGGTAGAAGGATCAAGGGTGGAGGATATTGCAGTGGTACAAGAGTACATGGATGTGTTTCCCGAGGAATTGCCGGGATTAGAGGGAGATTGAGTTTATGATTGAGTTGGCCCCTAGGACTGAACCGATTTCCAAGGCGCCTTATAGGATGGCTTTGTCAGAATTGAAGGAACTGAAGGTGCAAATGCAAGAGTTACTGGATAAATGATTCATTCATCGTAGTGCATCCCCTTAGGGAGTGCCGGTATTGTTTATAATGAAAAAGGACAGATCTTTGCATCTCTGCATTGACTACTGGCAGCTCAATCACGTAACCATCAAGAACAAGTATCCGTTGCCAAGGATTGATGATTTGTTCGATCAACTTCAAGGAGCCTCGGTATTTTCCAAGATAGACCTAAGGACGGACTATCATCAGTTGATGATCATAAAGGAGGATATACCGAAAACAGCGTTTTGGACGCGCTATGGTCATTACGAGTTCACGGTAATGCCGTTTGGATTGACGAATGCCCTTGCAGCCTTTATGAAGTTGATGAACTAGGTGTTCAATAAGTATTTGGACCAATTCGTGATTGTGTTCATTGACGATATACTAGTGTACTCGAGGAGTCCCGAGGATCATGAGAAACACCTAAGATCAGTATTGCAAACCTTGAGAGAGCATGAGCTTTACGCTAAGTCCAGCAAGTGCGAGTTTTAGTTATCTCGCGTGGCATTTTTGGGACATGTAATTTTAGGTGAAGGGATCTTCGTTGACCCGACTAAGATTGAAGTGGTCATGAACTGGCTGAGACCTCGTGATGGAAATTCGAAGTTTGTTGGGATTGGCTGGGTATTATAGATGTTTCGTAGAGAAGTTTTGGCGACAGCCATGCCTTTGACGAGATTGTTAAAGAAAGAAGAGAAGTTTAACTGGACGGACAAGTGCGAGCGTAGTTTTCAAGAGCTCAAGGGTAAATTGACTACCGCACCTGTCTTAACGTTACTGTATGGTCCTAGTGGGTACGAAATCTACAGTGACGCGTTATATAAAGGACTAGGCTGCATGTTAATACGACATGGCAAGGTGGTTGCATACGCATCCCGACAGTTAAGGCCTCACGAGCTTAACTATCCGACGTATGATTTGGAATTAGCGGCGATCATCTTTGCACTTAAGATTTGGAGACATTACTTGTGTGGGAAAAGGTTTCCGATTTTTACGGATCATCATAGTTCGAAATATTTGTTCTCTCAGAAAGAGTCGAACATGAGGCAACGGCGATGGATGGAACTTCTTAAGGACTACGATTGCGAGATTCTGTATCATCCGGGGAAAGCAAATAAAGTGGCAGATGCGCTCAGTCGAAAGTCGACAATTGCTCAGATGATGATACATGAATGGATTCTTCTGGAGGGAGTTAGGGACTCAGATTTCAAAATTGAGGTCGGCCATCTTGCTAGTCTAATGGCCACTCTCAAGGTGGAGCCCAAGATGCAAAGTAGGATAAAAAGTGCACAAGCGACAGATCCTGAAGTTCTTAAGATCTTGCATATGGATCAGGCAAAGAGAAAAGCAAACTTTCAAGTGTTTGAGGATGGGACATTGAGGTTTCAGGAACGATTGTGCGTTCCAAATGATGTAGAACTTAAGGAAGTAGCCTTGTCGGAAGCTCATTGTAGTAACTATGGCATCCACCCTAGCAGTACGAAAATGTATTAGAATCTGAAGCAACACTTCTGGTGAAATGGTATGAAGTTGGACATTACAAAGCACGTGGCTAAGTGTTTGACGTGCCAACAGGTAAATGCTCAGCATTGTAAGCCTGGTGGACTACTACAACCTCTTGAGATTCCCGAATAGAAGTGGGAACACATTACCATGGATTTTGTGATGGGGTTGCCAAGGAGTCAGCGAGGAAATAACTCGATTTGGGTAGTGGTTGACAAATTGACAAAGTCAGCTCACTTTATTGCCATATGGAAAGATTTCACGTTGGATAGGTATGCAGAGTTGTACGTACGTCAGATTGTACACATTCACGGAGTTTCAATGACAATCACGTCTAATCATGACACTAAGTTTACGGCAACTTTCTGGAAAAGTTTGCAATCCGCTTTGGGGACGAAACTGCAATATAGTACGGCGTACCATTCTCAGACAAACGGTCAATCATTAAGGACGATCCAAACTCTTGAGGACATGTTGCGAGCTTGTGTTATAGATTTTAAAAGCAGTTGGGAAGAGCAGCTTCATTTGGTTGAGTTTGCTTACAACAACAGCTATCAGCAGAGCATTAAAATGGCATTATTTGAGGCTTTGTATGGGAGACCCTGCAGAACTCCGCTTTGTTGGGACGAGATTGGTGAGCAAAAAATCACAGAGCCAGAGTTCGTACAGCAATCTTTGAATGCAGTTTAGATTATCCAAGACAGACTAAAGACTGCTCAGAGTCGTCAGAAGAGCTATGCAGACAAGCGTTGTAGACCGTTAGAGTTTAAGGTGGGCGATCATGTGTTTTTGAAAGTATCACCAATGAGGGGCACTTCCAAGTTTGGCAAGAAAGGAAAGTTAAGTCCAAGGTACATTAGACCCTTTGAAATTTTGGAAAGGATTGGGGTTTTGGCGTATCGTCTTGCGTTGCCACCAAAGCTTGCACAAGTACATGATATTTTCCACGTGTCCATGTTGAGAAAGTATGAACCGGACCCGACTCACGTATTGAACTTTGAAGAACTAGACGTGGACGACAGGGTGCCGTACGTGGAGAGACCGATATGAATAGAGGACCTTAAAGAGCAAGTGCTTTGAAACAAGACTATCCCCCTAGTTAAGGTGATTTGGCAACATCACGAGATAGAGGGAGCTACATGGGAAAGTGAGGAAGCAATGAAGCAACAACACCCCCATCTTTTTGAGGATTTACCTGTAATTGCAAATTTCGAGGACGAAATTTTGTAGGGGGAAGAATTGTGACATCCTGAAATTCGAGCCATTTGAGGGATGAATGAATGTGAATTTCATCAATGCATTGTTGGTTGATCTCACTCGAAATTGATCACTCCCGAGATACTGACCTTGAGAGGAAAGGCTAATGAGGATAGAACTCGTGTGTCGCGACCAAATTTTTCGGGTGTGAACCACCTAGGATTTGGCTAATGGATTGTTAAGCCTAGACTTAACTCGGGCTCTCCCAAGCCCATACCAATTTGCAACTTAAGTTCAAGTTCTTAACATACAAATGATTTTCAATCAAGAGTCGCCACTAATCTATTTTTCGTGGGTTGATTAGAAACCCAAGTAAAGTAATGGGAGTTTTACTTTACTCCTACGAACTAGAGATTTGTGAGTTCGGGGACTTGATTACGTTAGATTTCTCTAACGCCCTTTCGGTACCTTTTTCTTTTATTTTGAAAAATGTTTGGCAAGCAGTTTGAATCAATTTTAATTTACTTTCCTAACATGTGAGGTGATCATGCAGGTGCGCATACCACCAATTTAACACTCAGGAAAGCAATTAAATAATGCATAACTTACCTCAAAGCAACGAAAGCATCTACGGTGTTAGATTAGATTCACATCAGCAATCCTAGATATGATTTCTAATTAACAAGCAATCACTCAATTTTTGCTTTCACTTTTTAACAAGAATATAGTCCATATGCAATGCAATGCTTCTAACCTAACATGAAATAATGTGGCATGGCAAAATGTCTTAAACTATATGAATGAGTAAAAAATTTTGTGATTTTCTAATAAACATGCAATAATTAAATATGCAATCTAAATTAGCAAAAATGACCTAATTCTAATGACGGGCAATTTTTAATTAAATGACCTCTAGCAATAATCCCTAGATGACGTGCATTTCATGAACCTATTTCTATATGACGTGCTTTTCATGAATCTAATTTTACATGACGTGCATATGATTTTTTTTAATAACGAAAATTCGTAATTTAAATCACTAAAAATGAAAATCAAACTAAGGTGAAATACCATCTATTCTAAATGCTTTCTAAACATGCATTTAAAAAAAAAACTAACTTATCATGCAATTCATCTAAAGATCTATCTAGACCTAAAATTAAACGTGCAATTTTATCTAATATGCAATGACGTGCACATAATGCCATGATTCTAATTTTTTTTTTTTTTTTTTGTTTTTGAAATTCGAAATTATAATTAAACATGCAATTCAGATAATAATAGAATAACAATAAAAACTAACATCCTAAATTAATGCACTTTTTCTTTTTCTTTTTCATGATTCAAAATAAAATCCATATTCTAAACATGCAAGATAAAAAAAATCTAATCCTAATTCAAAATTTTTATTTTTATTTTTTTACGAAAATAAAATTGAACCAAACACCACGACAGCAAATCAAACAAAATAAGATTGATATCCAAAAATTGACGAACCATATCTCGCGCATGAGATCGGGTTGGCCAATTTTAAATTAAATCGCGAATCAAATCTCGGGCATGAGATCGGATTGACGATTTTGCAAGGAATTAGGAGTCGAATTTCGGGCGCGAAAATCGGACTGTCAATCCCTAATTTGAGGGGCACTTTAATGTTGGAATCTCAATCAAACATTTAAGAGGAACAATTCCACTAAACAAAACCAGAAATAAAGGAAAAAAAAAACTATAACTGGAGAAGCAATAATAATAAAATAAAAAAATCTACCTAATTTCCTTTTCTTGTTTTTTTTTTTGTTTTTCTTTTTTCTCCCTTCCTTCCTTTCCAATCACGTTCATGGGTCTCCAAGGGCAGCGGCTAATCGGCTCGGCAAAAGGGGCTCCGGCCAAGGTGAACCGGTGGCGGCAGCAACACAGGAGCGGAGCTAGGGAGGCTCGGGTCCGGATGGGCAGGGCCGGTGTTGGGCGGATCGGCGTCGGTGCTCGGCGGTGTGGGCGCGGCAAGCTTGGGCGTCGCGGATTGTTGGTGCGCGGACGAGCAGAGCAGCGGCGAGTCGTATTGAGCGGCGCGGGTCCGCCTGGCTTGCGACCTGGGTCGCTGATCGGAGGTCACGGCGGTTGGATGGGCGGTGGCGGTGAACGGGGCGTCGCGGGTTCGCTTGGCTCCGATCTGGGTCACCGATCGGAGGCGGAGCAGCTGCTGGGCGAAAGGCAATACTCTGCCTTAGCGGCAGATGGCTTCTGGCGTCGGCGAGTCTAACGGAACGGCGGTGGTCAGTGACGCGGCTTCCAGTGCTGGGCCGAGCAGGGGTTGCGGAGCAAAAGCGGGTCGGAGGTCGCAGCCGAGGCGGGTCGCGGCTTAGAGCAACGTCGCGTTGTCGGCTCGGGCAGCAGGATGGTAGTGGTGCGCGGTAGGGCGGTGCAGCAAGCGGTGCTCAGACGCGGTGCGCGCGGGTGATCGACCAGACACAGGCAAGGAGGCGAGCCGGTCAAGGGACTTGACACCAAGGAAGCGTCGCTGAAGAAGATGAACAGGGAAAATTTTTCCCTTTTTTTACTTTTCCCTTTTCCTCTCTCCTCTGCAGCCGCACACTTTTCACTCTCTCACGTCTGTCTTCTCTTTTGCTTTTTCCTCTTTCGTGCCTTCTCTTTCACCAAAAAGAAGCCCCCCCTCATCGACCTCCGTGCACCCCTTATATAGGGGAAGTAATTTGGATTTCAACTTTTCTTCGAATCAGTATCCACAATATTTTTCATGAAAATCATCCCATACTGATAAGGATTCGAGATTAAGATGAAATTTTTCTCTAAATCTAAATCTTTCAAAGCTAAATCGCAATATTCTTTTACCCATCTGCCCTATCCAAAAAAAATTCATATCTCGGAAATTTTTTAAAATTTTATATTCCCATGAGATAATTTTTAATTATTAAAAAAAACACGGGCTTGGGCTAACCTGCTCGCTTCATGGGCTTAGTCCGGCCTGTCAATTTAAAACTCAGAACCACTAATTCAAATCCACCCGTCACCGGTCCAATAAATAAATGCAAAACATGTAAATTAAAAATAAATGCATCTACATCTATATGTTATGCAATTAATTTTTTTTAGGGATAAAATTAACCCCTAATTTTCTATGCAACAAATAGACAACAAAATCGCCAAAATTTAGGTGTCAACATCATGCAACTAAAGAACTTGACCTGGGAAAACAACTTGATTGTGAGACTTGCATGAGAACAATCATGTAGATAGGCAAACCAATTTCAGGGAACGACTAGAAGTCGATTCGCGGACAGAACATAATAGGACGACGGGTGATTCTGTTTACTGTTATCGAGCCCGCGAACAACCCTATGTCGATTATCAGTAATTGTGTACTTTGAAATAAGAATCTATCCTCCGCAATTTCATGTAGTCAATGACGTCCATGTGTTGAGATGTCTTGAACGTGGTTTGGCATGAGTCGGTTACGCGTGAATCCTCAAAGTCGCCTATCAGTCTGAGTTGTACCAAAATGGCATCCGAGCGAAATTGACATGGCATGAGAACCCAAGATTGGACTTCGAATTTTCGGGAACGTCCGAGATAGGCTTTTGGAAGATGCTACTTCGACAGTCAACGGTGCTAGTTAAGCCAAGTATTTGGGAAAAAGGGATTTACGGACCGATGAAGTGAGCCTATGAGGATGTGGGCCGGGCCAGGCCAGTGTGGGCCTCGTGGCCAAGGTGGGACAGCCACCATGGTAGCCCGAGACGAGCAAGTGAGCCCGTTGGACCCAACCAATCAGTTTACCCTTCCGAGCCCATTGTCTAGCCTTGAGCCATTTCGAGCCCAACCAATTTATTGTAATTGTTTCTTAATGGCTCTCTTTTTCTTTTACCTATAAATTGCTTCTTCAAATATAATTAGAAAGTGATATCGATATTTCAAAACCAAAAGATCTATATTTCTTTATTCTTATTTTCCTTATGTATTTTTCTTTTCATTGCTAGGTTATACACATAATGTTATTTATGTTTCCTTCTAATATTTAATGTGGAGTATACAAAAAGATCTATTGTATTTTGAGAGTGATGCAAGCCTAGGGTAGGTTTTCACAAACAACAGGATCGGGAGAGTGACTCGCGCACGGGAAACAGGACCGACAGAAATTTCAGCACTGCACAAGCTCAGAAGAACAGTCGTATCTTTGTCGATACAGATCGGATCAACCTGATTCCAAAGCCAAATGAACAAAGACTTCTGGATCTACAATTTCTCTGTTTTGGGTTTTCTGAAATAAGCACTGTAGGATGGTCGAATTTGGGTTGGAAGTGGGTGAAAAATAACGAACAGAACAGGAAAAGATAGAAACTTCATTGGTTGCCCTTCTAGGCCTCCAAGGAAGTTGAGAGGGCACCGATTCTTCTAGATCGATGACTGCAACTCTTCAAGGATGCAGATTTCGAAAGCTTCGACTCTTCAAGGATGGAGTGAAAACTCTTCTAGGTTTTCAAAGGTATGAACTCTACAAGGTTCACGATACTTGCTTCAAACCAAAGTTTTCATTCATCAAAAGTCATATGTCTTGTACCAGGGATTGGATGGCTTATATCGTCAAAGAAAATAAAGACAGAGCGTTGAAACTAGGAGAAATAAAGGCAGAGCGTTGAAACTAGGAGAAATAATAAAGAGGATGGAAACTATAAGCTAGCAAAAGCGTCATGCGAGCTCCCAAGGTGTCTTTCAAGCTTCCGGAATGGACTCAAGATGTCGATACGGCTTCACGGTTTTGTCGAGCTTGAATGCGGGCCGATCTTCTTGGTCGAGAGAGCTGGTCTTCAATGCGGGCTGCATCAGAGAGGCTAGCTGTTAGAACCTTATCCACCGAGTTTCGTACTTTGAGAGGCGGAATTATCTTTAAGAACAGTGTTTGCATGCCTCAGATAATTCATTTTATTTTCTAATCTTTTTCAATGTATTTTCAATAATTATTAATATTGTTTTCATGTATTCTAATATTTTTCCAACAATCTTTCCCTCTCCTCTCCTTTTCTTTTTCTTTGGCCGATTTGATTTTCATTTCTACTTCAATCTAGTATAGATTTGGGGATTTTTGCGTGTGTGATTTTGGGGTTTTTCTTTCCTTGGATTTCATTGATATACAAGTCTAATTTCAAAAGAGACTGAATCAGTTTCGTGAAGGTTTTGCTCTCACAAGTGTTGGATTTATGTTCGTTGAACCTTGTTACTTTGAATAGTGATGGTGTTGGGTTACTGAACCTATGTGTCGGACAGCTTAAAGGAAAAACTATAGCGATAGTTGAAGATCTCGATGTGTGCTTATTACTAAAGATATATTCGGTGATTGTTTGTCAATTTTGATTTAAAAATAAAAAAAAATCATTGATCTACTTTTTGAACGTGTGACCTCTGATTTTGTTTTGATGATTCATCTTGTTATTTGGAGTTTTTTTATTTATTTATTTTGAAGTTGTTCTGGATTTGTTTTAGTTTATAATTGGACTGCAATATTTCTCTTTTGTATTTTTGTGAAAATAAATGAAATATTACTTTGAAAAAATAAAAATCCCCCTTTTAGTAAGTAAGTCTATTTCGATAAGAGCGACTACACATTCACTAGGTGGTCCATCTTGAAAGCTAACGTTCAAAGAAAATTGTTGCCGCGATCTTCTCGCTGGCCATTGAATATATATATATATATATATAAGCGATGATGGGCAGCATTTTTTGAAAATTTTGCTCAACAACCAATCGGTCCCAACAAATTGAAGAATTTGACCATACATATACACCCTCTTTGGAAAAACCCTAGAAGCAGGCCTTAGCATACCCGTGCGATTCCAAAGCTAAATGCAGCCTTGACAGAGCAGTGAATGCTTAACGCGTATTAGATGAAGGAATCTACGTTTCTCTGACCAGCTTTTTCCCTCCAATTCCCTCGATTTTTTCCTCCAAATATTGATTCTCTCTCTCTCTCTCTCTGCACTTGGAGCTCGCACGAAGAAGACGAGTTGGACGTCCAACTTGGAGAAGTAATTACAAGATTTGCAGGGTTAAGGGGGAAGAAACGACTCAGATAAGTAGAGGTGTTAAAATGGGTCATAGACCCATTTAAATCTTAAATGAGTCATAAATGGGTCACTTGTTTATAACAAAAGATTGTTAAATGGGTTTCATAATTAAAGGTTTAAGATAGATGGGTCTTAAGTGGGTTTTTAAATGGGTTGGGTTGAAAACTCATTTTCAACAAAAACATTATAATCTTCCATTCCCTTTTTAACTTTATAAAAATATTTTTTTATAAAAATCGAAATTATAATTTTTTTATTTTTATTTTCTCTTTTCTGTTTCTTCCTTTTTTTCTTTCTTCTTTTTTTTTCTCCTCCCTCCTTCCGGTCGCCGGCACGGCGATGGCCAGCGACCGGCCAGGCAAGCCTCGAGCTCGCTGGATCCGGCGAGGCGAAGGCCTCGCCGACGCCCGGCGAGGCTCGAGCCTCGCCGGCGTCTGGCGAGACTCGAGCTCGCCGGTGTAGGGCAAGCCTCAAGCTCGCCGGCGTCGGGCGAGCTCGAGCTCACCAGATCTAGCGAGCCTCGAGCTCGCCGACGCCGGGGAGCTCGAGGCTCGCCTATGGCCGGTCGCCGGCCGTCGTCATGGCCGGCAGCCGACCAAAGAAGAAGAAGAAGGAGAAGAAAAAAGAGAAAAAGAAAAAAGAAAAAATAAAAAATAAAAAATAAAAAAGAAAAGAGAAAAATAAAAATAAAAATATATTTTAAAAATAAAATAAAAATAACTAAAAATTTAATTTTTTTAAAAATAATTAAATTTCGATTTTTTTAAATAATTATTTTAAAATTTATAAAAATTGTCCATTAAATTTGTGTCGTATAAAACTATTTTAGAAATACAATTTTAAAAAAAATAATATATATAAAAGCTTGGAAGTATTTTAATAATATAATCTTTAAAAAAAACATAGGAATAAGTTTTTCTAAATTTGGTTAAATATGAAAATATTTTATTAATATGAGTTGGGTCGGGTCGGGTATGGGTTGGGTATGGGTCGGGTCGGGTTTGGGTCACAAAATTTACATTAAGTATAAATGGGTCATAAATGGGTTAATGGATCAATTTGGGTCGGACCATTAATGACCCGACCCAAACCCGACCCGACCCGACCCACCCGTTTAACGGCTCTACAAATAAGCAAACAGCCACGTGGGATAGAAACAAAAAAATTACTAAATGAAGCCATCCCATCATTTTCTTTCCATTATTTAGTCGGAGCTTATTATTTATAAAATTTGATTGCACCATTTAAAAGTTTTAAAATTCATATTGTACTATCGCGACAAGCTTTAAAACTTTGGAGACATATACCTCTATTTTGTTTAATTTCATGTGTCTACTTGGTCGATTCGATATTACCATATTTGACTGAATGTTAATAATCTCCAAGTCAAGCTAGTTGGGCAGTTAATACCGGTTCATCATAAGATAAATCATATTGCTAGATTCCCAAAAAAAAAAAAAATAGTGCGTTTAGGGATTTCAAAATTTAACTAGATACAATTATCAACAGCTTGAGCTTACTCTTTGATCTTAAGACCCGTGGATACATGAAGGCTGCGTTTTTCTTAAAATTGTTCCGGTGCGCGGCACTATTTGACAACCGGTTGATTCTCGGGTCATTCATGCTGGATAATTATAGAGTCGCTCGGATGGGTGACTTTAGGGTGGCAATGGCATCAAGGGATCGTTGACGGTAGGATTCGAAAACTTATCACTTTTTGAAACGGGAGGCCAAGCGCGTAGCCATTTATAGCCGATTTTTATGAAGTTGACAAATTAGAAGGTCATGTCCTAGAAACTCTCTATATAATATAGGTGCTTAGGAAGCAAATCCACGTTCTTCATCCTTTGGTCAAACCTGCTATAATCCATGAGGCAATTTGAATGGAGGGAAAAGAATGATTTATTAACTATATCTCTTCTGGAAGCCCACCAAAGTAGATATACTAGATGGTCTAAGAAATCAATGTTGACACCTAAAATTTCCCATTTTCATTTAGGATTTAATTGTGTACGGAATTAGGAATTAGTCACTAAAAAAAAGAAAAAAAAAAAAAAAAAACAAAAACAAAAAACAAAAACAAAGAAACAAAAGACGCAAGAGGAGCCGGGTCGGGCCGAATCTGGCCTTCGCCTAACCCGGCCCTCCTCCTTTCCTCTCTCCCCTCGGCCTGGCCTGCGCCAAGCTTCTTCCTCCTCAGCCGATCTTCACACAAAAAAAAAAACCTAGAGAGAACAGCAACCCAGAGAGGAGAACACACCAAGCATAGAAAGAACTCGGCAGAGGGAGAGGGAGAGAGAAAGGAAGGAAGAGCAACAACAAAGGGCAGCGGCAGCACTGCCCGGCGCCGTCGGAGCCGTTGCCCTCCGAACGCCGTCCCCAGCAGCCCGAAGATGCAATGCCGTCGACCCATCTCCTACAACCCAACACCGCAGCCGAGCCAGCCGAGCCTCACCGCCGCTTCGTGCCCCCCCCCCGGAAGTCGCGACATCGCCTCGCCGACCCCGCTCCGCCCGGCTCTGCCACATCAACGCTGCTACCGCGACTTGCAGCAACCCACGAGCACCGCCGCACCCCCCGCGATGCCGTAGCAACCCGCGAGCTCGCTTGCAGCGCCTCCGCCATGCCTCCACCTGCAGAACCCGACGCCCGCACCGTTGCTGCCGAAGTGTCGAATATCTGCAAGCACCGCGAGCTCGCCGCCGGTCCGAGCCCCTCCGCCCACGACGAACCGCCGCGCCCGCCCGCAGCCCGACATTGCTCCCTCGCGACACTGTAGATTCCCGAGCCGGCCGCCGCATCTCCGCCTCTACTCCGTCGTCGCGGCACTAGTTTGGGCTTGTCGCAAAGACCGCACCACACCGTCGCTGCTCGAGCTGCCGCCACCCGCCGCGTCGTCGTGCCTCGCCGCGTCGCCACCGCCGTCAAGCTTGTCACCGCCGCCAAGAAACCCTAGGGAGTGGAGGTACGAGTCAGGACGCAGCCACCGAACCGGGTAGGGTTTTGATCCGTCTGGCTGGGCCTGCGCGAATGGGTTGACACATCCTTGGGCCGAGCCCATCCTTTTTAAGGAAATAGGGCTCCAGTCATAATGGGCCAGTTTATTTATTTGTTTGTTTTTTTTTTTAAAAAAAGGAAAAGATCCCGGGCCGGGCCTTTTTAAATATATATATTAATGTAATAATAAAAAAACATTTTAATCCTTACAAAAAAAATTTAAAAATAAAAATATAAGATATTTTAAAAAAAATAATAAAAATTTAAAAAATCTAAAAATTGCAGGGTTTGTTTAGAAATTGCAATTTCTTGCTTTCTTAGTATAATTAGCCATTTATTTGCTCGTATATTGACTATATTGCATGATTAATTTACATGTTTAACTATGTTTGCAATTGTTTAGTGGCATGTGTTAATTTCACTGCAATTAGGATCTTAATAGCTGTGATTGTTACTTTAATGATTGCGCACCCGCATGATCACGTCACATGTTAGTAGATAGGTATAAAAATCAATCCAAACTGCCTGTCAAAAATCATTTCGTTAAAATGAACAAGATTATGTACCGAAAGGGCACTAATTGGTCAATTAGTGTAATCAAGTCCCCGACCCTAGATTCTCTGGTTGTGTAGGAAGTGAGGTACACTCCCATGTCTCACTTGGTTTCTAACCGACCCCAATAGGCTAGCGGTGACTCCTTTTGAGCAAAAATTCCTAAAGAATATCCCAATCTCACATGGGATGTGGGCTTGGGAGAGCCCACGCCTAATCATGGGCCTTAGGTCTGTCCTTTAGGCAATACCCTTAAACTTGTTCCCTCCCCCGAGGGTAGGTCGCGACAGCTTGGCGACTCCACTGGGGATTTGGTTTTAGACCTTAGAGGACTTAGGTCAAAATTAATCTTGTTCAAAAATATTTTTGTTTGGCAGTGATGATTCCAGGTACGCTCCTAACATTAAAGGTGTTAAATGTTCTTGCAGAACGGGAGGTATAAGGGAAAGTGTTTGCTCACCTTTGTCTTGCAAGAAGGTGTAGGAATGTATAGTTTATTTTTTTATGTACGGAGTGTTGTTTGCCTATAAATTGTTGTGCATGTATCATTTGTATTGTACTACATCATAGCACACACAACCTGCTGTCGGACCTGGGCTGCATAGGATAATTTAGAATGGTGTTGAGGTGGATACCACTCCGACTACAAGCATGTAGAACGAGTCACCCATCTCAACCCCGAAATTTCTTTCTTGATGTCAGAGGTCCCCACCCTAGTCTGTGAGCATGCGACACGGGTCAGTTTTTTGATGAAGCCGGAGTCATGGGTAACACGACCTAGCCACGAGCTTGTTGGTTCAGTCCTGTGATCCCATGGCTCCATTTTGAGCCGAATAGAGTAGAAATCAAACCACATCCCATGTGCATGTCTATGTATTTTATTTTAGTTTTTTTTTTTAAAAAAACAGAGACAAAGGTCGGCACCCATTGTGAGTATCATTTTCATTTTTATTTGCTTATTTCGTATTGCATTTTCATCTTGAAATTCACGGAAAACAATCAAATGGTCTCGGTGTTGTAGGCTTTTGATTTTTAAAAAGAAAAATTGGCAATCACTCTTGATAAATGAATATTGAATGCAAGTTCTAAACACTTTGATTTGGCTCTGTTGAACACATGATTTTGTTAAATTTCTAGTTATGACCTCGAAATCATTTTGATAAAAAAAACTTGCAAGTTGTGATTTTATATTTGGGGCATGAAAATTGAAATTGCATTTTTTTATCAAATTCTCTCATTCCCACATTTTAGGACTGAAATGCAAATCATTTTGTGTACAAATTTCTCAAAATAGAGGTTACTTCATTTTTTTGCAAGAGTAAAATCATAAAATCAATCTCTTCAAAAAAAAAAAGAAAAAAAAAATCAATACCACTTTTGCATATGAAACTCTTAGAATAAGAGTGGACTTTCGATTGATAGTCGTTGATCAATATTTTAATGATGCCCCTTCTCTCTTGATAAAATCTTGGCGAAATACTAAAACCCCATAATAAGGACTATGGGGCATGTACCGTCGCCTCGATTTTGCTGTAAGAAGCGACCTCATTGATAGATCATTTTCTCGTTCACATACTTCACACACTGACATTGTCGTGTTTTTGCAGGTTATGCGTGATGCTCCATGACATTCTCGTGTTTGATCACATAGAGAAGTGAATTCTAGGGCGAGAGTTGATTTTTATTCTTATCTATACAAGAGTTTCTTGTATTTTATCATTGTATTTATTCTTGTTAAGAATCTTGTTTTCCATTCTGGGTTTTGATTGCAAATCCAATTGATGCTTTCGTAAATCATGCGAATTTTTTTTTTTTTTTTTTATGATGGAATTCAATTTCATGAAAATCATCCCTTAAAAAAAAAGCAAAAAAACGAATTCAGAAGTGTTTCAAGTAAATCTTTACGTCTACCTTCCAAAATGAATTTCAAGAAAGCTTTACTTAAGGCCCTCTCTTCACGAAATTGCTTTTTCCGATACGACGAGGAGGTTATCTAAGATTGACATTTGTCCATTTTAAAAGATAAAAATGTAGGCTCATGGAACCCGAGAAGCAAGCTTGCGTCAAATGTCAGCGCCAATCTTCCAATAAAGGTAGAATGAAATTGAATTCCGTTATGGGAAGTTCCTTTATTTGGAGATGCCTTACGTGCCAAAATAGCCCATAAATCTCGCTCACTTTGCATGATGAGACAAATGAAGCGAGTTGCCAAGCATCCAAAAGGGCGAATTCGAAAGAAGAGTAAACTGTATCGATTCCAATTATCCATTTCCGATACCATTTCTGACATGACTTTCTTTTCATTGTCAATGAGACATCAAGAGTACCATTTTTGTAACACTCCAACAAATGCGATGGAGCAAAGTCATGTTCATCTATAAAAAAAAAAAAAGATTCAAACGAAACAGATGGGCAATATTATCCATTTCTCCATGAGAGATACCTTGGGATGTTGATCGCTCGACTTTGAAAAGAATGTATCTCGTTCCTAAACTTGATTCTCTTCAACATAAAAAATGACATGTCCTTTTCTTTGGTGCAGGACAAACTCGAACATAATAAATGTTTGTCAAATAAAAAGTGGGAGAACAACATTTGATTTAGAGAAAAATTGGAAGAAGTACACTATTGGTGCCATGAGTTGTGTACGGCGCTCACTTTGGTGCCAAAAGTTTTCGTCGGATCACTTAAGTGCCAAACTGGCGAAAAAACGATCACTTAAATGCCTCCGGCGAAAAATTTAGGCCAAAAAATGACGTGGCTTTTTTAATTAAAAATTTAATATGATTGGCATTTTTTTTTTTAGAAAATCAGTCCATGTGGACTTTCTTGGCTGCTGTCGAATGAAGACGAAAGAAAATCAATCCATCCTCCTCTTCTTCTTCTTCAATGTTCACACCTATCGTTCTTCCGTGCTTTTTTTTTCTTCTCGGCGTGAAACGCCGAGGAGAAGGACAAGGTCGCTGTTGCTCCCTTCTACTAGAGCTCCTCCACAAAGCTTAGGTTCGTCTACAGAGGATGGCCCCACATCATTGACGATCCACCCTCCGCCACCATGCATGTGCGGTGAGCGGCGTCCGAAGTCCCCGGCTCAGACCTGAGCCACAGCTCGGAGCCCTGTCCCCCAACTTGGCTGGTAGGTCGTGGCTCCACGGAGCTGGAGCTTCGAGTCACGGGCCGCGTTGCTTCTAGGACCTCTACGGCGTGACCTATCTCCTCAACCCTCTGACCCGAGACATCTTCTCGCTGTCGAGCGTCGAGCCATCGCACAAGTGGTGGCGCCGGGCATAGAATCGGAATTGAGTCAACCGCCTGACCTACCGTAGAAGATTGTGCGATAAGGGAAGAGGTCCTCGATCGGGGCTCGAGGTCATGGGGAGACATCGCGAGCATCCCCCCAGGCTCCTCAGCCCCATGTTCACCACTGGATTTGTCCATTGGAAAGCCTCCGGCAAAGGCGGCATCATCATCTCGTCCTTCGATTACGGAGGAGGTCGAGACATCCACTTGGCGCAAGTCTGGGGAGTTTTGGGTTTCGTCGACAAAAATTAGGGTTTGAAATTGGGGATTTCTTTCAATTTGGCAAATTAGGGTTCTTATTTGGGGGGAAATGCAACTAGACGACGTCATTTCTTGCTTTAGATGCTAACTGGACTTTCTAGCGAGCCACATCATCATAAGAAATTAATAAAGAAAGGCCACGTCAGATTTCCGGCCGATCAGATTGGAGTTGGCACCAAAGCGAGCGTTTTTCAAATTTTTTGACACTTAAGTGATCCGACGAAAACTTTTGGCACTAAAGTGAGCGCCGTACACAACTTATGGCACCAATAGTGTACTTCTCCTGAGAAAAATCTCTCATTCCCCCACCAATGAAGTGTGCTGAAACAATATTGTCAAATTCATCAAGAAATGATATATCGTTCCTCAATTAAACCTAATTAAGTATGGAGATAACTCGTTTCATCTCCTCTTCTTATAGGGTGATAAATCAAAAAAAAAAAATTGCACTTTGATTGTAGAAGCAGCGCCTTCCACCAAGGAATCAGGAAAATATCAAATACTTAAAGGCGAATGCAAGTGTAGGGTAATGCCAAGTTAGCAAATATCCATGAGGGTGAATCCAAGAGATTTTAGCCCTTAAAGGATAAAAGCGAGTGAAAGGTAAATAATGTATCGTTTCCAACATTTCAACCCCTGAGGATTTTTGCACTAACATATTTTTTTACATTCTCTACAGGGTTACTGGGTCACCATGACGCAGGTAAGTACCCTTCTTCTCAATTTTTTTTTAAGTGAAAAAAAAAGTAAAAAAAAAAAAAGAAAGGGAATTTCCATTACAAAAAGATCATTTTGCACTTTCCTAGAGACAAGCACAAAAATGATAAATTGAGAAAAAATTTCTTCAAACTTTTTGAGCATCATTTTTATCTCAAAATTGTTTTCTCGTTTTGTGGGTTATTCATTTAAAATCAAATTTTCCTATGGAGATTGATCTACTCAGATGATCTCGACAGAGTGAGAGTGAGACGTTAACCATGCCAAACAAGAAGTGCTTAGGATGAAGAAAGGCAAGCTATTTCCAAATACGTCCTTTAAACACTTTTGAGAGTTGAGTGAAAATGCAACCTTCTCTTAGAATGAATGATCCATTCGCATTGAGCACAAAGATTGAAATGATAAAGGCATCTCCTTCATCAATCCCAAGTATTGCACTAATCTCTTGCTATCCCTTTGGGCAAAAAAAAAAAAAACGATGATCTTTCAAAGTACCTTAGTCGAGAATGACCTTACATTGGTGCAGCATAGGGGGTTACGATCGTGTTGTAGAGCGAAAGATTGAGAAAGATTCTATTACTTTCACTTGCATTAATTTTCTGGTGATAGCTTCAGAGGAATTCTCATTAGAGCTTGACTCATCCCAAGGTGAAAAAGAGCATTTACCCATTGCTTTAACCAATTTGGACCTGATTATTCATTTATAAACCCCGAGCGGTGATCATCTCCCTTCACTGGGGCAAGGCATAAGAATTGACCAAATACAATTGACGGTCACGAGAAAATGTGAAAAGCATCTCGAAAGTCATAAGAGCTACAAAAGTTCAAAGAGCAAAAAGTTCGACAAACTAGGGGGCATGAAAAAGTAGTGTGCCTGGTAAAAGCAAGACCAATCCCCGTCAAGAACAAGAGCCAAAAGGCTGCATCTTATGTGAAAAAAAATTATCAAAGTCCAAGTGCTTGCATAAAAGAATCATCGCAAGTACAAAAGAAATTAGAGAAATGAGCAAAGCTCCAATGCAGAAATGATTAGTCAAGGGACTTTCGAGATGTGCTATGTTTCAAAAGCCAAATGCTTTCGAAAGGTTGAGTGACGTGGTCACGATGCCATGATGATCACCGACTCTTAAAAACCCTCTTGAAAATTTTAAGCCTTTTGAGCCTTTCCCGAGCCAACATTACAACCTTCTTCCGAAGTCTCTTTTGATTGGGATGGTTTGAGTAAAAATGAGAATGCCACAAAGAAGTTATCGCTTGAAGTGGTGGAAGTAATTCTATCTTGTCTTATCTTCCAAGTTCTCGACTTGTAAACCCGATGAAGATAGCGACAAATGTCCCTTTATTGGCCTCAAAGCTATGATCCCTTAGTGTAAGCCCATGACCAAATCTATATTGCGGTTCTTTCAAAAGACCTTTTTGATTGATCAGATTGTGCTCATCGCGAATGTTTCTAAAAACCTTTGACATGGGTTATGTGAAATACCATAAGCAATCAGTTACTTCCCATGCGAATAGATGGGATCAAACAGCCATTTTATCAAGAGTGTGTGAGAAACCCTTTCTGACTAAGGAGCTTTAGTTTGGCATGCTTAATGAGCATTTTTCACGAGTCGTAGTCGTTCTGATAAGAACTTGACTCCCAGAGAATTTGATGATTAATGATACATCCCTGAACAAAATGACAGTTTTACACCACATGATGCTGATTGACATTGAATGTTTAAAAAAAAAAAAAAAAAAAAGCAGTCAACTTAGCTTGATTAGCTTGTTCAGTTAATATTGCAATATTGCCAATATGTCTCTTGATGACTTCTTTAATGACATTTGCTCAAGTTGAGTTTGACAGGATTCCTTAGTGAAGCCATGCAGTTTTTAAGGGGTTAGCGGATGCTTCCCTAAAAACTAAAGGTTCATGGTCAACCTTAAATCATGTCATCTACAAAGGTTCATGGGTTTTCTTCAAAACCATGTATTTTAAGCCTGGTCGAAACTCGTTCGTACACGATGAGACCTTCCTCCTAGTCGAAACATGTTCGTACACGGTGAGATTATTCATCTCAGTCGAAACCCGTTCATACACGGTGAGATTATCATACCCGGTCGAAACCCGTTCGTACATGGTGAGACCTTCATCTCAGTCGAAACTCGTTCGTACACGGTGAGACTATCATATCCGGTCGAAACCCGTTCATACACGGTGAGACTTTCATCTCAGTCGAAACCCGTTTGTACACGGTGAGACCTTCATCCTAGTCGAAACTCGTTCGTACACGGTGAGACTATCATATCCAGTCGAAACCCATTCGTACACGGTGAGACTATCATATCCAGTCGAAACCCATTCGTACACGGTGAGACTATCATACCCGGTCGAAACCCGTTTGTACATGGTGAGACTTTCATCCCAGTCGAAACTCGTTCGTACACGGTGAGACTATCATACCCGGTCAAAACCCGTTGTTACACGGTGAGACCTCATTCCTCCCTTCTCATGACCCGGAGAGCTTTGTATCCCGGAGTTTTCCTCACGACCCGGAGAGCTTTGTATCCCGGGGTCTTCCTCCATTCTCACGACCCGGAGAGCTTTGTATCCCGGAGTCTTCCTCCCTTCTCATGACCCGGAGAGTTTTGTATCCCGGAGTCTTCTTTCATTCTTATGACCCAGAGAGCTTTGTATCCTGGAGTCTTCCCTTCTTCTCATGACCCGGAGAGCTTTGTATCCTGGAGTCTTCCTTTCTTCTCATGACTCGGAGAGCTTTGTATATCGGAGTCTTCCTCTCTTCTCATGACCCAGAGAGCTTTGTATCCCGGAGTCTTCCTCTCTTCTCATGACTCGGAGAGCTTTGTATCCCAGAGTCTTCCCTTCTTCTCATGACCCGGAGAGCTTTGTATCCCGAAGTCTTCCTCTCTTCTCATGACCCGAAGAGTTTTGTATCCCGGACTCTTCCCTTCTTATCATGACCTGGAGAGTTTTGTATCTCGGAGTCTTCTTCTTATTGACAAGACACGCTTCCATAGTTATGAGTTCTTTCTATCGACCTGACGTGTGCCTATGCACCTAGGGTCTCTCTACCGTCGAAATAATTTAGGTGTCTTCTGTCTTTGAACGCAACCTTTTTGAGCTCCCATTCAAAGAGGGGCAGCTGTTGACACCTAAATTTTCCCATTTTCATTTAGAATTTAATTGTGTACGGAATTAGGAATTAGTCGCTAAAAAAATGAAAAAAACAAAAAAACAAAACCAACAAAAAAAAAACTAAAACAAAGAGACAAAAGACACAAGAGGAGCCGGGTTGGGCCGAATCTGGCCTTGGCCTAACTCGGCCCTCCTCCTTTCCTCTCTCCCCTTGGCCCAACCCGCACCGAGCTTCTTCCTCCTCAGCTGATCTTCACACAAAGAAACCCTAGAGAGAACAGCAACCCATAGAGGAGAACACACCAAGCACAGAGAAAGCTCGGCAAAGGGAGAGAGAGAGAGAAAGGAAGGAAGAGCAACAACAGAGGGCAGCAGTAGCGCTGCCCGGCGTCGTCCGAGCCGCTGCACCCGAACGTTGTCCCCGCAGCCCAAAGATGCAACGCCGTTCGACCCACCGCCCGCAACCCAACGCCGCGGGCGAGCCAACGAGCATCCGCCGCCGCCCCCCGCGCGCGAGCGCGCGAAGTAGCAACGTCGCCTCTGCCGGCCCCGCTTCGCCCAACTTTGCCATATCGACGATCTTTGCCACGACTTGCAGCAACCCATGAGCACCGCCGCACCTCCCGCGACGCCATAGCAACCCGCGAGCTAGCTTGCGGTGCCTCTGCCATGCCTCTACCTGCAAAACCTGACGCTCGCACCTTCGCACCGTTGCTGCCGAAGCGCCGAATATCTACAAGCACCGCCAGCAGCTCGCCGCCGGTTTGAGCGCCTCCGCCCGCAACGACCCGCCGCGCTCTACCTGCAGCCAGACATTGCTGCCCCCGACGCCAGCAGATTCCAGGCCGGCCGCCGCGTCTTTGCCTCTGCTCCGCCATCGCAGCGCTAGTCCGACCCTGTCACAGCACCAGCACTGCACCGTCGTCGTCCGAGCCGCCGCCACCCGCCGCGTCGTCGTGCCTCGTCGCGTCGTCATCGCCATCAAGCCCATCGCCGCTGCCAAGAAACCCTAGGGAGTGGAGGTACAAGTCGGGTCGCGGCCACCAAACCGGGTAGGGTTTTGATCCGTCCGACTGGGCATGCGCGAATGGGTTGACACATCCCTAGGCCGGGCCCATCCTTTTTAAGAAAATAGGGCTCCAGTTATAATGGGCCAAGTGGGTGGGCTCAGTTTATTTATTTATTTGTTTTTGAAAAAAAAAAAAAAAGGAAAAGAATCCCAGGCCAGGCCTGCATTGCAGGCCCGTCTGGGTCTTTGGCGGATGACCCGGGTCGGTCCCACTAGGGAACTCGACCCGGGTCCTTTTTAAATATATTATATTAATGTAATAATAAAAAAAAATTAATCCTTACCAAAAAAACATTTTAAAAAATAAAAATATAATATATTTAAAAAAATAAAAATATTATAAAAATAATAAAAAATTAAAAAATCTAAAAATTGCAGGTTTTGTTTAGAAATTGCAGTGTCTTCCTTTCTTAGTATAATTAGCTATTTATTTGTTCGTATATTGACTATATTGCATGATTAATTTACCTGTTTAACTATGTTTGCAATTGTTTAGTGGCATGTGTTAATTTCACTGCAATTAGGATCTTAATAACTATGATTGTTACTTTAATGATTGCGCACCCGCATGATCACCTCACATGTTAGTGGATAGGTATAAAAATCAATTCAAACTGCCTGTCAAAAATCATTCTGTTAAAATGAACAAGATTAGGTATCGAAAGGGCACTAATTAGTCAATTAGTGTAATCAAGTCCCCGACCCTAAATTCTCCGGTTGCGTAGGAAGTGAGGTACACTCCCATGTCTCACTTGGTTTCTAGCCGACCCCAATAGGTTAGTGGCGACTCCTTTTGAGCAAAAATTCCTAAAGAATATCCCAATGTCATGCGGGGTATGGGCTTGGGAGAGCCCACACATAATCATGGGCCTTAGGTCCGTCCTTTATGCAATACCCCTAAACCTGTTCCCTCCCCCCGAGGGAGAGGTTGCGACAGTCATGTCCTAGAAACTCTCTATATAATATAGGTGCTTAGGAAGCAAATCCACGTTCTTCATCCTTTGGTCAAACCTGCTATAATCCATGAGGCAATTTGAATGGAGGGAAAATAATGATTTATTAACAATATCTCTTCTGGAAGCCCACCAAAGTAGATATACTAGATGGTCTAAGAAATCAATATTTGTTTGTCCAAGGTACGGCACAATGACCTTTTGAACCAGCTAGTGTACTTATTATAATCGTGATAGGATGAGGCACCGTGTAAAAGTCACTGTTTTTTTTCTCATCATCCCCAAATCTGCACCGCCCCGGAAAGTAACTCGATTTCAAAGGCAAAAATGCAGGTCATGTTTGAATAAATATTCTGTTTTCTAATGCAAGAAACCTGTCACTGAGCTGACTGGAATGTTCTGATTTGAACATTATTGTCATACGAACAGTATTTGTTTATCAATTGCAGAGGACAATGGCAGTTGAAATCTAGGCAATTATGAGGTGTTTCTTTCACACTAACCTGTTTTAAGTTGGTATTTCAATATTAAGAGACTATATTATTCCTTTGGCCAGTCGAGCAATCTTGAGTTCCTCCTAGATTCATGACTCCGCCTTTAGCCATGTCGTGCTTCATTTTCATGGTGTTCTTGCTTCTAAAGGTGGCACATTCAGACGCCATTCAGGCGAATTTCAGCTCCTATGGGCTATTAAAGCTTGAAGGCGTCCTCGAGGTAGATTCCAATGGTGTAATCGTCATCACGAACTCGACCACACAAGATGCGAGCTACATGTATTGCAGCAGTCCCCTCCAGTTCAAGAATTCCTCGACTGGTAATGTTTTCTCTTTCTCTACGACTTTTGTCTTCGCTGTTCCTTCTGCAGACCTTTCAGATGGGAGCGGATTTTCCTTCATCATTTCGCCCTCTAAGGGGATTCCTGGAATCTGGCCGCACAACAGTGCCTGGTCAGTGAACAGTTCCAATTACTGGAACAGTTCGAGCAACATGATTGTACTTGAACTCGACCGGATCGTCACTAACAATCAATATGGGAGTTCGAATCTCATGCTCAAAACAGGAGACCCGATCCAAACTTGGGTGGAATACAACAGCGCCAACAACCAAGTGAAGGTCACCTTATATCCGGTTAATACGCCGAGACCTAGTGTCCCTCTCGTGACCTTGACGCAAGATTTTTCTTCTAACATGGACGAGTACATGTATGTCGGCTTCTCATCGTTCACAGAAACATCTTCAACATCCCATTACATATTGGCCTGGAACTTCAAAATGAATGGCGAAGCTGAAGACATCGAAGCGTCTTGGCTTCCCAAACTTCCTATAGGCGCTGGGGGAAATGGAGGATACAGAAATATAAAGAAGATCTCAGCAGTAGTTCTGTCCCTATCCGCGGCTACTTTTGTCCTAGTTTTAATTTTCGGGGCGATCTTGGTTTCAAGGAAGAGGAGGTCTAGGGAAGTGTTGGAAGATTGGGAAGTCCAGTATGGACCGCATAAGTTCACCTACAAGGAACTCTTCGCCGCCACAAAGGGCTTCAAGGACAGAGAGCTTCTTGGGAAAGGAGGGTTCGGCCGAGTCTACAGAGGACTCTTGCTGGCGTCGAACATGCAGATCGCGGTGAAGAGGGTCGCCCATGATTCCAACCAAGGGATGAGAGAATTCGTCGCAGAAATTGCCACCATTGGCCGCCTTCGGCACCCAAACCTCGTCAGGCTCCTCGGTTATTGCAGGCACAAGCAAGAACTTTTCCTAGTCTATGATTACATGCCCAACAGAAGCCTAGACAAGTACCTATACGGGAAACCGAAATTGACGCTTGATTGGGGAATGCGATACAAGATCCTGAAAGACGTGGCGGCGGCGCTCTTCTATTTGCACCAGCAATGGGCACAAGTGGTCATACACCGGGATATCAAAGCCAGCAATGTCCTGATAGACGGCGAAATGAATAGGAGATTAGGAGATTTCGGCCTGGCCAAGTTAGTCGACCACGGTACCGACCCGCAAACATCAGTCTTGGCAGGTACGCTGGGCTATATTGCACCTGAACTTGCCCGGACCGGCAAAGCGAGCACGAGCACTGACTTGTTCGCATTTGGGGTTTTCATGCTGGAGGTCGTTTGTGGCAGGAGGCCGCTGGCTCCAAGAGCGCCAGCAGATCAAATTCTTCTGGCCGAGTGGGTGCTAAACTGCTGGGAAAGGGGAGATCTTCTGGAGGTCGTGGATGGTAGGCTCCGGAACGACTACGCAGCCGAAGAAGCTGAACTGGCATTGAAGCTCGGCCTCTACTGCTCGCACGCGGTGGCAGCCGCTAGGCCCAGCATGTCTAGTGTGGTTCAGTACTTGAACGGCGTCTCGAGACTGCCCGGCAACCTGAGCGACATAATTGAAGCTCGGGACTTCCCCGGAAGCACTAGTGCGACGAGCTCGGTTGTGCCACGGAGCATGTCGATCTCTTCGCTGACGTTTTTGGCATCTCTGGTCGCCGAAGGGCGCTAAAGATTGCCGGGTTTTGTTTCGAGTTCTCTTTCTCTAAGCTTAGCATAAATAGTTAGTTACCTTCTTAATCACCTCTCATTTGAATTGCTTATTTATCAAGACTTCTATCGAGTCACAAATTTATATATTTGCTTTTGGTTAGCAGCCTTACATTTACTGACATTTTGTTTGTATGTAGATGACCAATGTTAAATGGTATAACTAGCAACTTTTCTCCTGTAAATTGTCACCTAATATTGAGTTACCAGCACTTATTTGAGTTGTTTGCAGACATTTTCTAAAAAAAGATTTACTAAATTGTTTATAATTTACAAACACTTATTTGCATGTCCTAGTAACTCTTAAAAATTTACGAATTCTTTCTATAATTTACCAACTTTTATTGGAGTGAAATACCAACTTTTCTCGAATTAAGTTACCAATTAGTTTTTTTTTTTTTTTTTGGTAACCCAGGGAACCCTGTTCGCCGCTTCGCGGCGGAGTAAACCCTGGGGGCAGGTAGAGTCACCACCACCCTTGCTTGCCGGGTAAGTCGCTTGACGACGCCGAGAATCAAACACTGAACCTCTCGTGAAAGGAACCAGTGCCGAACCAACTACGCTGCCACCACGGGTGGTGTTACCAATTAGTTTTTCATTACCAGCTTTCTTTTAATAATTGTCTTTTCTTATATTTACCAATTTTTTTAATTAATCTTCATTAAGTGCACCTTAAATTCACCCACTCCTACATGAAATTATTAAAATTAATTTAAGTGATCCACGCCAGTATCTATTTGTTTTTTTCCTGATTTACCAACTTTTCTATTCAGTAACTTGATTAGCAAAAGGGTTGGTAATTACTCAAATAAAATTAGTTAATTCAATATAATGATTGGTAAATTTAAGGTGTTGGCAAAAAAGATAAATAATATTTAATAAATATTAAAGAAGTTGAAAGCTATCTAAGAAAGTTGATAAATTTATAAAGGTGTTGGTATGTTGCCAACAATTCAACCGGAAATCAGGCGGTCAATAATCTTTTTTGGCCGATATTTTTTCACATGTGACAACTCTTTCCGAAATTTACCTGTATGGAACAAAGAATCTGAATTTTTAAGGAACGGATAAGTAGAACTGTCCCTCTTTTCATGGAATAGTTTTACGAATCAGGAAATTTCCAAACGAAATATCTCAATGAAATCTTTCAAATCTCGTACTTTACGTCTTACGGACTCAATGGCTCCCATCGCATCAATTACTGTGGATCTACGACTAAGGACTACGGAAGTCCATTGTCTTTATCCCATTGTATTTCAGTCCTTCGTAGATTTTGGAATGTCCAGACCACATTCATCGGAATTTTCCCGCGGAAGGATAGAAATTTGGGACTCTGTTTTGACGAATTGATTTTGGTAACGAAAGTACAAGTTTATCTTGAAAAATAAGTTACGAAATCTTTTTCTTGGGGCCGTGCGGACGAGAAAATCTTGGCACTATTGAAAGGAATGGCCTAGCTGCCGGCCGCAGGGGTCTCTGGTCCAGCCGCCGCCGGGGTTTCAGCCGTGAAAATATAATCGGACGATAAAGGCCGGATTTAGGTAGCTCAAGCCCAGTGACCTTGTGAAAAGACTGTTGATCACGTTACCCACTGGACTTAAAAGGCTGATCTGACGGCTCATGCTTTAATTGCAATTGATTCACGATCTTGCATCAATTTTCCTTCTCTTGTCAAATATAGTCTCCCGCATTCTTCCATTTTGAGTCACATCAAGAAGCAAATTAGATGATTTGAATGCGTCACAATCGAGATATCCTCGGCATTGAAGAGATGAAAATCACAGCAAACAATTCCTAGGAAGGCGCAATTGGCAACGTTGCATCTATACTTCCACAATTTGTCATGACAAAATAGTTAACCAAAATTAGAACCTTCGACAATGGATTAGGATGCCATGAGAACTCTGATTTGGTTGGAGAAAGCAAAAGTCTCTGCAACTAATGATATTTCATCATCTAGGTTGAGGGGAAAGA
The DNA here is from genome assembly GCA_017140595.1 of Eucalyptus curtisii. NCBI lineage: Eukaryota > Viridiplantae > Streptophyta > Magnoliopsida > Myrtales > Myrtaceae > Eucalyptus > Eucalyptus curtisii. The sequence continues at coordinate 34,102,692 of CM029498.1, forward strand.
GATAAACATTAAAAAAAAAAAAAGAAGAGAGAGAGAGAATAAGAAAATTGTAGCAATCCTGACATGGGATATGAGAAAATTTCTATGTGAAAAATTCATCACGTCACAATGGTGATGCGGTGTAACTAATCAATTACTATTATCTACTTGACATCTTATGTATATGTGCCTCACTTAATCGGCAATGCCCACCAAGAATAATGACTCGATAAAACCCTAGAAGAAAAAAGGGGCAAAAAGAAAAAGCTCCTCCCTTTATAAAGTCTCCTTTGTTCTGTGTAGCCAATCTTTTACCCCAGAAAAGAGAGATAAAATGCCACAAACATCTTTATTCAAAATGGCAAAATTAACTGGACTTTGTCTTTTGACCTTTGATCTGTTGGATGATGAAAGGGATCTAATTGCAATCATGTAGCTGTTTTGAGGCCTTTTGGTTGAGCCTTTGAGACGGCGGGTTTGGAAGTCAAATTGTCTTTGCCTTGGTACGTGTGAAGCTTTATGTGATGGTTGTATTTGAATATTTATGCACATAAAACCATGTTGGGAAAAGGTTAACTAAAAGAGGAAATAGACCTAGGGGACATTTAGTCAACGGCCTCCTCATTCCCGTTGGCCTTGCAAAACCTTTCTTTTTTTTTTTCTTTTTCTTTTTGTAAAAAAAAATTAGGCGTATTTATCATTATTTATATAAATATAATTAACCCCTTGCAAGAAAAGTAAAGCATTAGCCCCTTTTTAGGCTAGAATTAGCTCAATGTGAGTATTAAAAAATTTTGTTTCCTTTTTTTAAGCAAAAGAAATCGACGAACAAGGTATATATGTATAGTGGGTGAATTTAAAAACTTTTTTTATTGGGTGATGTTAAAAACACTTTAGTACTACCAAAAAAGATTACTATTTATTGAATGAGACCACCTTTAATTTGTGGTATATCTAGCAAAAAGAACTCTCTTGAAGGCCTTTTTTTACCAATAATAGCAGGAAACATTTCGAGGAGTTTATGCGGCTAGTTATGTTTCCATTTTCAATTGGGTCTCTCAATAAAAAAAAAAATGTAATCAACTTGGTTGTGGCTCACTTTGGTATGGACCTATTGGTTTTGTCCAACCTACTATAGACCTCTCCCCAAGGGCTGGTTTAGGTTGGAAAGTGTGATTTTAATATTGCCAAAAGAGAACTCCGGCCAAAATAAAAAAAAGTTAATAAACGTAAAAAAACTACTTATTCGAAAGTATATACTGTATGATGTAAACCCCATGATTAATTGCCCGACCTTTTGAACAAAAATAACTCTGAGTTTCTTTTATGGGTAAACCCCTTCTTTCTTTTCGTTGTTTAGTAGTCGAGTGATGATCGGGTGGGCTCTCAAGCACCTTTGACTGACTCATTGTAAACTTTTTCTTTCCTTGCATTTTAAGTTAGCATGTAAGATTCTTGAACTTAATTTCCAGCTTACGAAAGCTTGGGAAAAAAGGAAATGAAAAATAGAAAAGACATAGAAAGAGGGCAAGGTCTCTTTCCACAACATTGTTCAAATCTCTCCCTGCAAGTTGCAATTTTCTATTAGATCCACAATAATCGCCTAGGTAAGCCATGGCTGTTGGGTTGTATTAAATACAAAGACGGATCCTTCATTGTAATTAAAGTATATTATCAAGAAGATCTCATTGTTCCCAGCATATCTCTTAAAATTAAATGAGCCAGGTCGGCTGTAGGGTTCACTGCATCAAGCCATCAGCTTTAATATTACTATATTTTCCATAATTATGATAATCGAGGCATTTTCCAGCTCCATAAACAATTAAGATTTGATTTCTTTTCCCAAAGCTTCATTTCTTATTCCTCATCTAAAAAATTTCGTGTCTTCGCATGTACAACTTGACTAGACCTAGATTTAATATCCCTAAGTATAATTGCTACATGATTCTGACATTTGGTCCGTTGACCGTATGCCAGAAATTTTCTATTTGTCACCTTCTTCTGCGGTGCATTACCGAAGATCTACATATCTAACCACCTGTTGGACTTTATTTATTATTTACTTATTTATTATTATTTAGACAATGTCAAATTTCATTGACATTGGCCAATTATACAATAAATATTCTTGTTAAAAGTCAAATAATAATTTTTACAATCGGTTCCACACTCTCATTCGCGCGGTACGCTGAATTGGGAAACTTTTTTTTTTCTTTTTTCTCTTAATAAACATGAACCACACCAAGGGAAATCATGAAATAAGCATATGACTTGATTTGACTTCAGATCTAATTAAATGAGAGAGAATATATTAGCATAACAAAGATGGTATTATTTAGGCTGTCCATACCCCCCCCCCAAAAGTTAAGGCTGTCCATTATGTGGAAAAATGAATTATTTAAAAAATATTTTTCTAAAAACAATCGCTCTTATTGCTTATGAAAATGAATAAATAAATAAAAATATTTTCATCGACCACAAAAATATTAGATATATAATGTTGTCGATAATGAAAACATTTCAACCGATTGATTATTTCAAGCGATACATGATTATTTTCAGAAAAATAATTTTCGAATCGTTTATTTTTCATGAAATAAACAGAATTTAAATTTGGTATTTCCTAAGTGCTCAAACTTCAAACTAGTGGGCATTATATTTTCGTACGTTGCTTAAGCTCTACCATTCTTGATGGGACGAGATGAATGTATAGATTCAAGAAACTAAAGTACATAAATGTCACTGCTTTATTTGCACATATCTAATATTTTCCAATTGATCAAGTTAATCGTCCAACAAAAATCCTAACTTCTCTCTTCCGGTTGCCATCGCTCTAGCGCCACCGCCGATTCGTAGATGAAGACGAAGTTGTGCTATTACAAGAGTCGCCTCTTTTTAACTTGTTTCAGATGAAGTGGTACGAGAACTAAGCCACCTCTTGACTTGCGAGAGCCATCTCTAGAATTCTACTTGTTCGATATGATTATTTGATAAATAGGCCGACGTTTGCGAAGCTGTCGGGGTTATGGGTGTGGGAGTTTGTTATACCCAAAACCCAAGAACCACAAGAGGCTAAGGATTTTGGAGGTCGCCTCTTTATATTCAAGAGGTGGCTCCGCCGTGTAGCATTTCCCTAATAGGGTTAAGAGGTAATACTCATAACGTAGCACTTCATCTCATGTGATACTTAATTCCCACACTTCTGATCAATACATTGCTCTATACTGTAACTAGTGCCCCAAGTCCCACATCAAATGGGAGAAACTATGCGAAGTAATTCATAGGTTGGATTAACATTAAAAGGGCGTCACCTTGGTGGTCACCTTGACTAGTCTTTATAGAGGCTCAAACTACATGAATCGAGCCAAGTCTTTGAATTGGTATGAAATGAGGACCCCACCAATAGACATGTGATTCAAGGATGAGTTAGGCTCAACTTGCTCCAATGATGGGAAGAAGTGATCATCTACATAAGAAGCACCTGAACAAGGCGTTGTTCCTAGCAAGTTCCTAATTAGATGACGAAGGGGAAGGAACAGCTCTTACTATATAGAATGAGGGAGGTAGTGAGTTTTGTGATATGTCAAGTCTGTCGGATGAGAGACTTTGTGAAATGATTCGTAAGTAATGACGAAACATATTTTACGTGGGTTAAGTCTCAAAAAGAGGACTTAATTGTAACTACTCACCATTCAAGGCAATGACTATTTGAGTGTGAATCATAGTTATGAATTAAGTCACAGAGCATCTTTTATCTTATGTGAAACTTGAGGTCTTAAAATGTCAAAGATATTGTTAGAGCAACATACTAGCCAAAAGTATGAAACCGGGTGTCATGCGAGATAAAGTGCTTATTGTGTGATCCACCTAAAATATTCCGAGTCCCACATTAGATGGGGAAAGGGCTTGCGACTGGTAAGTTGATTCTAAGTATTATGCGACCCACCCGCTGCGAAGGCCCATGTGAAACAGGTTGGATCAAATACTTGTGATAAAAAAAAATAATAATAATAATAAAATAAAATTTCTATTTCCACGCGATGCATCTTAAATATGTCTACGAGATTAGGTCACAAATCTCCTTTTTTGTCTCGATAGATAGTGCTCCATCTCGTATAATCTAGTTGAGTGCTCTTATTCCACAAAATCTAAGTGCATGATGTAACTTTTGACATTTCATTATGGTATAAGCAAATGATTCTCCTTTAAAGTGTTGAATACGAAAAGGGGATTTGTGAATGGGGGAGGGGACCATGGAACAAGATGGCCTTACTAGGAGAAAATTATCAACTATCGCTCGATGCATACAAGCCTGGTGCATATGATCCGTCCGATGACGTGGATCCTACATAGAACTCACTTAATTTAATAGATCACATGAATCGGGGTCCATCGATCCCGGGAAGAGAAATATGCCTCTTAATCAAGGGGAGGAGGAGAAGGGGGGACCATGCCAAAAGCCAACCGGTCATTATTAATGGTCAAGTTTCAGCGTGACACGCCATGTTAGTCATGATCAGAGATGCCCTCCCCCTCTGCTTTCTTCCAAGCTTTATAGTACATCGAAATCCAACACCATATCTTTCCATCTCTTCCTTTTATCTTCTTCTCCTCCTCCTCCTCAATCTCTTTCCACCTTTCTGGTAAATTGCCTGGTAATTGTCTGGATACATACATAAACCGAATGATGAGGGAAGCACCCAACTTTCAAAAGCCGTGTCCGGTGGTCTTGCCGCGTCGTGCGTGCTCAAACGGGCAAATCAAGCAGGAGATGTAGGGCAAGAAGGATGTACCCAAAAGGGACCATTAATCCCGCGGTTAACAGCTAATTTGTCGACAGCAATGACTATTACATTACAATTTTATTGGTCTTAAACTCGTAAAAATACATACCCTTTACGTCACTTTCCATCACTCTCATAGATATTACAGCAAAAACTAAAATAGCTATTTACGAAATGTCCTTATCTCGTATGTTCATCTCGTAATATAAGTATTAAAGATTTTAATTATAATCGTTACGTAATTAAGATCAATTTAAAAGCATGTTGATGATTGATATTACGACAATATATGAAGGATCAAATAATATAATGGATAACTACGATTAATATGATACTCATATACCGAATCATAATTACACAAGTTATATTAACCAATAAAGAACCCATATTTCATCTTATGAATAATTAATAATATAATTGTTCAATTGATATCATATATGTTTGTCAAAAGTTTCATGATTAAGTACAGTACGATTCATGGGTATCCTAACATTAATTGTCTAGCTGATATCATGTGTGCCTAAATTAAAAAATTCAGCAATTCCATATGTAGTAATGATTGTCCAGTGTAAATTCACAGTATTATTTTGACCGGAGGAAGCGATGAGAATGAGATAAAAAAAAACAAAATAAAAATTAGAAATAATGGGCAAGATCCCGAGATAGATTCGATTGGGTGAGGGAAGGAAGCAGACTCCAAAGAGGAAAAGGCGTTCTTGGTGGGGTTCAAAAGCGATGATGGAGGAAAATTCTGGTGGGGGGTTGGGGGGAGGAGGAAAGAGGAGAACATGTGAGAGGTCGAGCCATGGCCAATTGGCCATGACAGAAAGCACTGTGTGGGTTATGCCCTTGTCTGAGATGTGGGGAACCTCATTGGCTACTAACTGTCCAAGCCCTTCTTTCCTCTCCCGATTGAGAATTGACTAGTCTGCATCTCCTAGGGCCAACCAGATCATGTTGCATTTCCATTGGCTGTCTCTAGCTAACCCTAAATACTTTTGTGTGGTTTTACTTTGCTTCCTCTTCTTTCTTTTTGAAAAAAAGAGTTGGGCTTTTTCCCTTTTTCTCAAATTACAATCTGGCATCGTACTTTTCCTGATGCTCAACTGATCTCGCCAAATCTTAACAGTGTCGTGTTTTGGCGGTAACTCGACAATTACTCAAGTTGGGGGGTCCCGATAAGGATGACTCCAAGAAAGCCGTCTTTGTCGAGGCTCGACGGTATGGAGACAAAGCGTGTTTAACTCTGTCATTCGTGATTTCGTTGAGGATGACAATGCTGTTTGTCAATGTTCAAGTTGCATGCTGAACATGTAGAGAATGATTCGAAGCCGAATTTCAATTTTTGAATTGTTAGGAATTATGCAGATTGCTTAGGAAAAAAACAAGAGCAACTGATATTCCAATGAGAAAGGGAAACATAAATGGGAGAAATATTTTACATTATTGGACGACATAGGTCTACTCCACAATACAAAGCAACATGTTGAATGCCCTAAATTAGTCAAAAGGTTACCACAAGGTGTGTCATGAGCACTAATCACACGATTGATTTGAACCTAAAGGCTAAGGGGCACACATATGATTGTAGTCAACTCATCTAGAATCACTTACCAATCGATCTACACACAAGATCTATCTTTAACTTGGTCATACAGCGAATTTCAAACCGGCCCACAAAGAATCCGAACCACAGCCACCACCGATAGGAAATGAACCTATAGACCCACGCAAGATCTAAATAACAAGTCCACACAAGGTCAAGAACGTCAACCCGCTCATTATTGATCACAGCCGGCCACGGAGACCCCATTTGTGCCACACCCAGCAACAAACACATCGAATGTGCTTCTTTTGCTAGATTATCCACATTGATTGTCGGTATGTTTGCCATGGTCATGTCGTTGGATCCCACATTTAGAGCCTAGCTATGGTAGTAGTTTATTTGGAAACTCAATAATGGTGCGGGTGAAAAAGAGCACATAACATAACAAGAAAAAGGATTAGGCTACTTATGTCTCGATCTAGTGCCTAGTCTTGCTATTACAAACTCACAAAGATTTAACTTGATCTCAGCTACAGATCTACCGATGCCTTGGACTCCCAGAAGCTAGTTAAGCAAATCATGTATTCAAACTTGAAAGGGATGATATGCTGAGAACAGCTTCCAAACAAGTGGGTTACAAATTTCTTTTTGTCTATTCTAGCAGATGGTGTTCAATTCTATAAGTCATGAATTTCTCGTCATGCCTTTTGGGATTTCCAGGTGCGCTAGATGCTTTCATGTTTTCAATAACATGTTATTCAAAGAGTATCGACCTATATCGATTCTTATAAGGTTTATCGATGATATCTTAGTCTATGGAAAGAGTTCGAAGGAACATCAATCGACAAATTGTTTTACCTACTCTATTCATTAAACAAAATAGACAAGTAGATTAAATGCAAATTCCAACTTGATCATCAAAATTTCTATTTGGACATATGATTCGATTGAACATCTATATTTCCTTCTTCAACATCAAAAAGTTAATTGGCAAAATCACTATTTCTCAGCAACGTGACACTAAACATATTGCTGTGCACGTAACTCTTTCATCGGCATTATCCAATCATCTCCTACTATGATTAAGCTGTGAAGATCATAATCTACTTTAACCATCCCCAATTCACATCACATAGCGAAAGAATTCAAAAACCTCGTCATCCCGGTGAGATAATTTGATTCTGCCCGAACCCAATTGGACCCATTTTCGCACCTTACAATATTTCATAGATATCAAACTTTCAACCACATGATTTTTGGACTAAGATCACTCCAAATTTTCCCCATTAAAAAGGAATTATGCAGATTGCTTAGGAAAAAAAAAAGAGCAATTAATATTTCAATGAGAAAGGAAACGTAAGTGGGAGAAATATTTTACATTGTTGGACGACATGGGTCTACTCCACTATACAAAGTAACACATTGAATCCCCTAAAAATTAGTCAAAAGGTTACTACATGATGAGCCAAGAGCACTAATCACGCGATTGATTTGAACCTAAAGGCTAGGAGGGTTTACGGTTATAGTCAACTCATCTAGAGTCACCGACCAATCGATCTACACACTAGAGCTATCCTCGACCTAGTCACACTGCAAATTTCAAACTGACCCCTAAAGAACCCGAACCACAATCACAACCGATAGGAAATGAACTGATAGACCTGCGCAAGATCTAAACAACCGGTCCGCACAAGGTCAAGAACATCAACCGGCTCATTATTGATCACAGCCGGCCATGGAGATTATCCTAGTAACAAACACATCGAATGTGCTTCTCCTAGTAGATTATCCACATTGATTGTCAGTATGTTTGCCATGGCTATGTCGTTGGATCCCGCAATTAGAACCTAGCTCTGTACTAGTTTATTAGGAAACTCGACGATGGATGGTGCAAGTAAAAAAGAGGACATAAGATGACAAAAAAAAGGATGTCTTAATATTTGAAAATTGAAACAAGTGAGTTACAAATCCCCTTTTGTCTATTTCAGTAGATTGCGTTCAATTCTATAAAATCTATAATGAATTTCTCATTATGTCTTTCGGGTTTCTTGAGTGTGCCAAATGCTTTTGCGAGTTTGATCACATGTTCAAAGAGTGTCAATTTGTATTGATTCTTTTAAGATTTATTGATGATCTTAGTCTATTGAAAGAATTGGAAAAAAACATCAATCAACAAATCGTTTTACTTACTTTGTCTATTAAATAAATAGATCAATAGATTTGGTAAATAGCAAGTTCTAACTTGATCATCAAAATTTCTATTCAGATATCTGACTCAATTGAGCATCCATATTCTCTTCAATGTCGATAAGTTAATTGGAAAAATCACTCTTCCTCACGTCTCTTTCTCTCCCTCTCAATGACGCAAAACCAAACACATCACCGTGCATGTCACTGTTCCCCCTCGAATCATCCAATCATCTCTCAACTATGATTAAGCCACGCAAATTCTAATCTACTTTAACCTCCCCAAAATCACATTATGTAGCGTGAGATATATTGATTCAACTGAGCATCCATATCTCCTCTCTCAATGTCCATAAGTTAGTTGGCAAGATCACTCTTTCTTCTGTCCTTTCTCTCCCTTTCAACGACGCAATGCCAAGCACATTGCTGCGAACGTCACTCTCCCCCTTTGCATCGTCCAATCATCTCCTACTATGATTAAGCTGCGAAGATTCTATTCTACTTAACCACCCCGAAATCACATTATGTAGTGCAAGATATATTGATTCAATTGAGGATCATATCTCCTTCCTCAATGTCCATAAGTCAATTGGCGAAATCCCTCTTCCCATGTCCCTTTCTCTCCCTCTCAGTGACGCAGCACCAAGCGCATCACCGTACATGTCACTCTTCCCCCCGACATTATCGAATATTCTTCTACTATGATTAAGCCGTGAAGATTCTAATCTATTTTAACCACCCTGGAATCACGTCACGGAACGCGAGAATTCAATAACCTCGCCATCCCAGCTCAACTATTCCATTTCATCCGTACCCGATCCATTTTCGCACCCCACAAGATTTCCATTGACACCAAACTTCCAACCACATGATTTTTTGGACTAAGATAACTCCAAATCTTCCCCGTTGAAAAGAAACTTATAATAATAATAATTATTAACCTGACGTGGCATGCGCTCCAAGATCAGGGATTGGTCTGGTTGAACATCCCAATCGAAGCCCCTCCTCCTTCCTCGTGCCCACCCATCGGACCATTCGGATCGTGTCGAGCTGGGGGTCGGGTCGGGCGGGCCCCGCTAGATAAGATATGAAAATCTTGGAAAGCGTTGGATTTACATGTTGACATATAATCTGTCGGGGAATCTTTGCCAAGAAAAGAAACCCATCGTACCACTACCCCCGATTCCCTGTTTCATGTCACATTCTTTTGCTCCTCCCCTTTTTTTCAATCCGTTTACCAATTTCTTTTCCTCTCTTTTCCGTTGCGAATATATAATGAATATATTTCTATTTATTCACCCTGAACCCATCATATAAAAATCTCGAACGGGAACCTCACAACACACTAGCCTCAAACAAATTTTTCGTCTCATGAAAATGTCTAAGTGGTACCCGATCCTAATCTACTCTCCGTTGAATTACACAAGCGACCACATGCATGAATTTTCTGAATTAGATCTGTCATTCTCCATATCATATCGGTCTTGCAGCCATGTGCCACGTGTATTGACATATACGCATTTTAATAAAGTATTGATTGGAAATCTGATGGAGGGTGGATTGGGATCAACATTACTGACTCGAGGTTTTTCTTTTTTTGAAGACGAAAATCGGTTTTTAGTAAAGGTGTCTTGAGGTACCAGCTTGGGAATTCCAATGGCATCAACCTTTGTATAAGTAAAATAGCTGATTAGGTGCATCACAAAAAATTTGCAATAGCATGCTCGGCACGGACGAAATAAAAATGAAATGGAATTCGCTAGCGAGCAAATTGGATTAGAACCGTGGAATATTACTGTCCTGATAAATTAAAATCCAATAAAATGTGTTGTAATTTCGGGATGATATGTGAAGTGATTTGTCACTACTTTATTATCAAGAAATCAATCTCAACTTCTTTCTTCCTTAACCTTGAAGTTCTTACTGTGGAGATTCTCGAAATAATGACAACAAGAGGCAATAGATTTGCATGTCGCTTTGAAGCTAATCAATCAAACCGAAAGTGTGCAAAATTGAAGAACCGCCGTCTGCTTTTCAAAGCAATCGATGATTGATTCAATTGAGCTTTGCACAGGTTCACTCACGTGAAAGAGGAAAAAATTTACCCAATCAATCCTAAACTTATAGCACGGATGTCTATTCAATCCTTAACTTTTCTAATTTTGCCAATTTAGTTCTAAATCTTTATGTAAAATTTCAAAGCGGTCCTTCCGGCCTATTTTTAGTGGAGAACCCTAACGTGACAGTGTATTACATAGGATGGTTGGCGATAACTGAACTATTACGTCAATTATTTCCGATGAAAATTGATTGAAATAATTATATTGAAATTTTGTGCAAAAGTTCAAGATGAAATTGACAAAATTGGAAAGTTTAAGACAAAATTGACATTTGTATAATAGCTTTAAGGTTGATTGGACAATCATAAAGGAGAATTGCGGTCCTGGGGGGGATTAAATCCATTTTCTTCCTAAATTCTTAAATATGTACGTTAATCATGTGCTGCTCTTGTCTGACGACAAGAGCATCATTTTCAGCCGACCATTGACTCCACATGAACATCAGTATATACAAAAACATTAGGGTTTCATTCAACATTAAGCTCTGATTGCGGGACTGCGATTGTCTTTTGGAATGAATGGACATAATTTCTTCGTTAAAGTTCCGCGGTCGACTTTTGCGTTGACCAAGACTAAGACTCAGGTCAACCCTTTTTTTGCATGAAGTTTTAGGCATTTTTCATGGAATGTTCTCCTAAATGCCTCAGATCAACCCTTCTTCGCATGAAGTTTTAGGTATTTTTCATGGAATGTTCTCCTAAATGCCGCTAAGTTTGTTGATAAATGAGAAAATGAAAAGTGTATCAGAAATTTTGAAACTCGCATACCCAATGTTATCAAATTCTAAACATTTTAATATGTTCCATTAAGCCCTTGACCATTTTTAAAACGTGTAATCAAGTCTTTTGAATAAATGTACTTAAAATTTCCTAAATGGAATTCTTGAATCGCGCTCAATTTTCAATAAAGATTTGGATCTTACTTTAATCATTTGAGAAATTTAGGACTTGATTGTGTTATTGGTAAAGTTTTATAATTTGATTGAACCAATTAAGAATTTTAGGATTCAATTGCGTTCCCAAACAACGTCATACTCTTTCACACTTGACATGCATCCTCAATAAGATTGGTTGAAATAATGGTACGTTGCCTTATGGTTTTTATTTATGAGGGTGAGTCTAGGAGTAATATGGATTTAATCCTAAGATATGTATAGGTGCAATTTTCCTATTCTCCACAAATATGGTAATTATAAAGGTTTACAAAATCAGATAGAAGCCAAAGAGAAGAATTCTTGACAATTTTGTTTTATGTAATTTTCTCCTTGTACCTGAGCTCACTTATACCAAATTAATCTACAATAGTCCGGTGCACAAGCACGATGATATCCTCCTATTCCTAGTACGAAACAGAGATGGAAAAGATTCGGAATCAAAAGTCAAATCGAATGGACAAAAGGTAAACTTCCAATTAATATTGGAATTCATCGGTTTGATTTGATCTACTTTGGTCTTGAGCTCAGTATAAATGCTTCAGAGCTCAATTAGTCTTGTGTGTTCAAATTGTGAGAATTTTTCAAGACTTTTCATTTCGAGATGCATATAGACTCACATGTATCAATATGATAATATCTCGATTATTTACAATGGAGACACCACTACACCCCAATGGAATTTCACTTGCAAATAAATTACTTATTGCACAAATAAGTATAAATGAGCAAGATAAACAAGTATAAACACTCATCTATTTATCTACATGATTGGTTTGTAAAAATAATAGATTTTCCCTTCGATTAGATACATAATTAAAAATTCGAATCGGGCACAATGTAATATGTCATTTTCCACCAATAAATCAAGGAGTCAGGATGTCGACTCAATTTTACTCTACTTTTTTGTTTCCCTTTTTCATATCAAATCTTATTCTTATCCATAACATTGGGTGTTCATGCCATTCCAGTACCTAACTAATTAGATCTTCATTCCACGATATGATCAGTTTCAGAGCATATTCGTAACAACATGTTCTCGAATATGAATATATCCCTTCTGTCACATATTTTCTGGCAAATGTAGGCTTTGGAGGACATAGAATATGCGTGCCACACTAAGCCAAAGAAAAGGATTATAAAATTCATAAGAAGGAGCCAAACAAGGCAAGTCAAGGACCGGCCAAAATATGTGATGGGGGGTCATGAGAGTGAATAAAATGAAAGAAGCAACAAAGTCACGCATACATGTGAGTGCTTGTTGAATAACAAATAAAAAAATAAAAAATAATAATAAAGAAAAGGTATGGCCATGGGAAGCAAATCTTACAAGGGAATCAAGAGAAATTGCCGTCTCTTTGCGCACTGCCCCACCTGCCCCCAAAGATATTCTAAGCTCCACATGATCTCAATTTTTCTTCCAACTCCTTTTGACAAAAAAACAAAAACAAAAGAAGAAGAAGGAGGAGGAGAGAAATTGAAAAAAAGAGAAAGTGGCACCAACTGCTGACATCACCTGTATCTCTTGGGAGGATTTTGTGTGGGCCCACCCCCCCACCTCCCTCATGATCTCCTTTGGCCTTTGCTTTCCTCCAAATCCATGGAAGGAAAACAACTCCCAAACTCCTCCCCAATTTCACGTTCTCCAAACTTCATTTTCTCTCCCTCTTTTTTTTTTTTTTTTTTTTTTTTTTCCCCCTTTCCTTCATTGTTCTTTAGTGGCCAAAAATCTCATGTCTCATGCTCCATATTGCAACCCCCCATATTCCAATATATAAAATCACGGTCCACCCCTCCCCCTCACCTTTCTTTAAAAAATAGCCCCTTGAAATTTACTCCCTCAAATGCCCCTTCTTTTTCTTTTTTGTTTTTTTGTTTGATTTTGCATTGCTTGTCCTGTAATCGAAAATCAAGTTGGAAGATTTGGGATGAAATCTGGTCAGATCTTGCTTTGTGGGGGGTGTGGATTTTGGTGGGTCTTGTTTTTTTTCAATACAAAGCCTCTTCCCTCCTCCTTCCTCCTCCTTCCCTATTAAGTACACAAAAGAACCAAACCAAACCACCAAACAACCACCGAAGGCAAAATAAACCACTTCTCTCCTCTCTCACATCCTCCTCCTCCTCCTCTTCCTCCTTTCTTCTTCTGAATCTCATCTCATTCAGATCTTACATTGGTCCCGAATGGGCATGGCAGCAGCAGAGTCGCGGTTTCATGTTTTAGCTGTGGATGACAACATCATAGACAGGAAGCTGATTGAGAGGCTCCTTAAGACCTCCTCATATCAAGGTAACTTCGTTTTCATTTTTCCCCTTTTTCCAGACATCCACCTGGAAAAGGGGAAATTCGGTGATGGTGATTGGTCTCTGAAGTTTCCTCCTGTTACTTCTGGATGTTCCGGTTCTTTGGTCTCAAATATTTGCTATCTCTCAATGGCAGTTACTACAGTTGATTCCGGTAGCAAAGCTCTAGAATTTCTGGGCTTGCACGAGGATGATCGAAGCGACTCCGGTTCGCCAACCATTTCGACAAACAATCATCATCAGGCATGTGTTGTTCTCTTTTGGAGATCCTCTGTTGCTCCTGAGCTTCGTCCTGCTCTCCACCTTTTTCTTTCGTGGGTTGTGATTCTGACCTCCTCCTTGTTTCTTTGTTCTTGCAGGAATTGGAAGTGAATCTCATCATAACGGACTACTGCATGCCTGGAATGACGGGCTACGACTTGCTCAAGAAAATCAAGGTACAAAATCCTTTTTTTTCCCACCACCCATCTGAATCACTTTCTTTTCCTGGAAAGTTTTGGTCTGCCAGCAGTTGGTAGGACTGTCAGATTGATTTTCCATACGGATTCCACGTTCCAAAATTGATAATGTTTTGAGAAAAACTTGTGTACTTTTGCCTGCCACTTGCTTGGGAATATCAATGATTAAAATCTCCAGAGAGAGAATATTTGTGCAATCCGTTGTCGGTCCTGTAAAATTCCACTGATGCATATGAGTTTCAAGATCTGCACTTTCCTTTCTTGGGTTAACTTCACCTGCACTTTTTGTGGCCGATTCCCATTCATGCTCAGTACCCTCCAGGACAATTTTGTAGAATTTTGATTCTAAATATGAAGAAAAGAGAAAATATTCATACGACTTTCTTGACTGTGCAGGAATCATCGTCTTTGAGGAACATCCCGGTGGTCATCATGTCATCTGAAAATGTCCCTTCAAGGATCAGCAGGTAGAAAACAAAGAACCCGTTTCTCTCAATATTCTCAAGAAAGTATTGGGAATCTGACTAGTTCGAATAATATCTACGGGGGTAGCTAATCTTCTTTATTTGGTGTGATTGCTGTTTAAATCCAGATGCTTAGAAGAAGGAGCAGAAGAATTTTTCTTGAAGCCAGTGAGGCAATCAGATCTGAACAGGCTCAGACCCCATATGATGAAAGCCGTATCTGAGGATCAGAAACAAGAGAAACACGAAGAAGAAGAAGAAGAACAGGAAGAAAAAGTGATTAAGTCGCAAAAGCATCAAGAACAGCAACAACAACAACAACATCAACAGCAATTATCGCCAAGACCATCAGGCAATAGCAAGAGAAAGGCCATGGAAGAGAATCTTTCGCCCGATAGAACAAGGCCCAGATACAGCGACATTGCTGCTGTCGTCTGATCAAGCCCTCCCCAGGAATTTCTTTCTTTTTTCCCCAACGAAAACCGTATATACAGAGGGAAGGGCTTTCAATGCTGGATCATACACACACACGGTTAAACAGAAGATGGAGAGAGTTCCTTTCGTGTACACATATTCTGCATGGAGATAAAGAGGTTCCTGCCCAATTTTGCTTTTGACCATATGGAGGATGGATCATCACTCATCCGAAAAAAGAGGAAAACATAAGAGAGCGAGAGAGCAAAAGAGAACAAAGAGATGAGACGTGACGAGATGAGATGAGATACTGTACTCTGAAAGAAACTTGACTGATAGCTTGTAGAAAAGATTAGAATCACGAATCATAAAGCATTATGTTGTCAATCCAATGGTTTCAAATCTCGGGCCTCTGATTAGATCTGCTCTATTGCTTGATAGAGCGGCTCGAAAGAAAGGTGGTAGGGGGTAGCAGCAGCAGCATCCAACCCTTGAAGACAAATATTTTCTGCTGACATTGGTGGCGGTATAATCTGCACATTCATCAGCATTTTCTGATAAATCTTTTTCAAACTAATTCTGTAAAAAAAAAAAAAAAAAAAAAAAAGAGAGAGAGAAATTACTGTTTGAGCTAAATCTACCTACCTGTACATGTAAATTTACAGAGTTTTTTTTCAAATCGCTCATTGAGAAGTACATATTAACTGGTTGATTCGGGGGCCTCTTCAGGTTTTGAGAGTATAGACCATTGAGTGTACCTTTCTTAGGCCGAAGATAGCATAGTGATTGGGCCGCCGTAATAGTCCTTAACCCATACTTTCATCTCTTGACCATGTGTGAAAGGAGCCCAATATGGACCATAGCTTCCATGCATGTGCACTAATACCAATCGACCAATACCGATAACTGACGATGATGTGTAATTACAGCAGCCACTCCTAAGATTTTAAGCCCCACTACATGAATATGCAATTTGATATTTATCTATTCCCTCGCTATCCTTCGCATATGGATGAGATTTTGGTCTAAGAATGCAGCGTGGAAACATCTAATTGGAGAGGCAAATAACAAATCTGTAGAGATTTGAGTTTTTAGAAAAAGAAATGAATGAACTAGTCAAATTTTAACATACGCATCCCTAAAATCACTAGAAAGGTCGAGAAACTCATAATCTTATCATGGGAACGCGAGGGGCGACTTGGTTCTGAGAGGGGGTCCATTCCCGATCTGAAATTAGGAACACACCTAATAAGGGCCAGTTCTTGAAACTGAGTATTGTACCGATTTTTTTTTTGGCACTGGGCCTGGAATTGATTGGGCCGGTTCGACAATGGACCCAAGAACAGGGTTTGTCCCTCCTCGTTTTTTATTTTGCGGTTTTATACTTACACACCATGGTGGAGACTACAAGAATCGGGTTTTACATCAACACACACGGAGTCGCGGATGAAGCTCAAGGGGGGAACGACGATTGGCAAGGCTTTTAACATTTATACCTTTCAATTTTTTTTAATAATATAGGTTGAATAAATTAAGAGGAAACTTAAGTACCATTTATTTGCAGAAAATGTGTCATTTCTATAAAACATTTTTCTAGAAGCCATCAGAAAAATAATAATATTTTATGGTGTTCGGCTAAAACTTGAAAATGAAATTGAAAATTATCTTTGCTATTCAATATGGAAAATTCAATTTAATATTTTTTTCGCGCATTCCTTTTAATTTTTTATTTTAAAAAATCAAAATTCTAATTATTTTTAAAATTTTAAAATTTTCTTTTTAATTTTTTTTTTTCACCTTCTTCTTCTTCCATCGGTCATCGGCAATCGGCCGAATGAGAGCTCATGTCTCGCCAAACTTGTTGACATCATAAAGGCTCTCTGATCTAACGAGGTTAGTGAGACTCGAGTCGTGCTTGAGGCTAGCGAGCCTGTCCATCACTTGTGGTCGATTGCTCCAACTAGCAGCTGAGGATGAAGAAAAAAATAATAAAAATTGGAATTTCTAAAAATAAAAATAGTTGAAAATTCAATTTTAGAATAAGAAATAAGTGAAGGTGAGATGAGAGTGTGAGTGAGGAAAAAATTTTCTCTTATTTGAAAAGCAGAAAACATTTTCCCTATTTTAGAAAACTTTTCTTCATTAATGAAAAATGTTTTCCTTTATTAATTGATTTTCTGTAAAATAAACGCCGAAAAATGTGAAAAACGCTTTCTAGAGGTTATTTACTGTGAAATGAAATGAAGTGCCTTATTTTTTTGCTCCCGGTCGAAATGGGAGCTAAGTAGCACAAGACGAACAATTAATAAGGAAAAAACTAAGGTCCCATAGGGTTAAAGGAAGGTAATAAACCTGATCACAAATGAGAAATTTAGATGTAAGGGCTTTAACTATCCAATTCACAGTCATAAGAAAATTTGAGTCTAATTATTTTGTAAAAATTTGACAATTTAAAAAAAAAAATTATTCATAAGTGATCAACTGCATTGATCACAAAAATGAATAAAAAGAAACTATTTTTATCATCTTAAAAAAATATATAGACATAAATTTTGTTGATAATAAAAATAATTTTTCTGTGGATTGATTTTTCCTAATAGATACAAATATATTTTTTTTAAGACTCAAACTCTTTCTCGAAATATTATCGCTTGCAATAATTAATTTTATGAAAGATATTTTTAGTATTGATAACAATTTATATTTAAATATTTGTATGAATAATTATAAAAAAAAAAATCTTTAGGGAAATGTTCCAAATCATTCCTGGAGCATTAAACGGAGCATAAAATGACAATCTTTTCAATTTTCGAAGTCGTTGGAGGAGGAGTTCAAATCGAGCGTTCTCGATTTCCTTTTTCTGGGTCGATCCCGCAGCAGGAGCAGAGCAGAGCAACGCCCGACGATGGCAAGCCGCCTCCAGCAGCTCCCGGGGGACGAAGAGGCCGTGCTCCTCCGCCTCTCCCACTCCAACCTCAAGACCTTCTCTTCCGAAATCCGCCTCTCGCTCCAGGTAAAGCCGTTTCCCATCGGGGTTTTAGCTTCTGGGTCTGATCCGCAGTTGGGTCCCAGTTGGATCTTGATGTTGAGGCTGATGATTGTTGGATCTGATGAAGCTGGGTGTTTTGTTTGATGGGCAGACGACGGTGGAGTCCGTGAAGGAGAAGCTCTGGAGGAAATGCGGGACGTCTGTGGATTCGATGTGCCTCGAGCTCTACGATGACGCTGGCTCCAAGGTTTCCGGCTTGGACGATGGCTCCAGGCCGCTCGGTTTCTACTCTCCGCTTGATGGGTCGGTTCCCATTTCTGTGCTTTGACGTATGTTGGTTGCGCAATTTGGAATGCTTGAGGTTTTCTGGACTTCCCGTTTGATTGTGGCCCGTGGCATGCAAAAACCAAGAAAAGATGATACTTGTCCGCCCCTCTGTTGACATGGTTAACCAGATCATCTTTGGGCAAGGAATAAAGCTGCGTTGGTTGCTTGTGACTCGTGATTTTGTTATCTGTATGAAAACTGTTGGTTCATTTTCTCCTAATTTATTGACTACGAACTGGCAATATCTGGCGCGAAATTCTTTTTGCTTTGGACCCCTGTCGTGTCTGTTTATTAATTAATGTATGGCTTGGTGTTCTTTTTTTCTTAAAAGGTATCGGTTGCATATTATTGATCTTGATCCATCATCTGTCACCTCTGGTGGCTGGCTAGAAGATACTTCGCTGGTGGAGAAATATAAAATTTCAGACGAAGCTTATGATAAACGCGATGGTGAGTTCTTAGCATGAAGATTTCCCATCTGTTTGTTGAAGTATATTTATCAGAAAGCTCATCTAGTCATTTTGCTTTCACTCTACTTGAATCATACTTTTAATCACGGAGACCGTAAAAGAACTTCTAATCAGCTTCTGATGTACAACAGTGATCAATAACAAGTTGGTGCAACTGCATAATGAGAGATTTACTTGTTTTGGAATCGTATGAGCTCTTGCTACTAAATAAAAATGGATATTCTATTGGCCCATACCATCCTGCCAGGTAAAGTGGATGATAAGATTAAGAGTGCATATGATGAAGAAGTTGATCATGACTGATGTCGAAGGATTAATCACGATGGTGCTTGTTTGGGCGACATCTGTATCCTACAATTCCTACCTTATTGTGCAATTTTGTGTTTTCTGATTTTACTGCTTCAACTTCTCATTGAATGGTTGCATTTTTCCTTTTCCAGGAACTTTCAAGAAATTTAAGGAAAAAATCACATCCCAAAATCCATCAGCTTTTGAACCAAAGGTAACCTTTTGAGTTTGACTTAGCTGGAAGGTACTACCTCCAAAGTCGTGTTTCTGAAGAACATTCATTTTTCTCCTCAGCAAATGTACTTTGCGTGTCAGTCATGGAAGGTGTTTTTTTTTCCTGTTTCCGCATCATGCTTGTCCCATCAATGATCCCTTGTCCTTATTCAACAATATTTCTTGATCAATCAATTGAGGTTTTCTACTACTATTTTCTACAGATAACAGACAACTACATGGAAGATCTCTGCACCAATGTCAAGGTCAGTTAGTTTGGTAACGTTTTAGTTTGGTGATCAACTGTTTCTTATATGGTGCCATTTGTAAATCTCAGGAAAGTATGGCTACGAGTAGGGGAAGTTTTCTTGGTAGAAAGGAGGTGTAAGAGTGAATGCTCTGACAGTAGTATATTAAAAAAACATACTAGCATCTTATTTTACATCGCTGAAGAGATCAATGAATCTAGGTTCCTTTCTGAAGGATTCCTTCATCATACGAAATATCGCATGCAATAGTTATCATCTGCTTTGGTTAGGGTAATTTAATATCCAAGAGAAACTAAAGCTAGAGAATTTTTGACAGTCTTAACTGTTAGACAACGGTTGCTATCCGCTTTTCTTTTTGTTAGCATGGTTAATGCCAAATTACCGTAATAGGATTGATTGCTGTAGAGGTCTTTTTGAGTATAAGTTCTGTATTATGACCTGTTATTTGAAAGTGAAATGGAACACATACATTTGCACTGAAGATTTCTTATTATACTTGCAGAGGCATTTCTTGACTTGTTCTATTTCTCTTCCTTGTCTTGTTTCGTGCTGTCTTTTGTACTGTTTCTGCGCCTTGCTAACAGGATGTGCATAATTTTTAATTTGTCTTCTTTGATTGTTAAGGTGGGAGATAGATGTGAAGTTGAGCCAGGGGCTAAAAGAGGAGTAATAAAATTCGTGGGTAAAGCAGAATCTCTTGCACCTGGTTTCTGGATTGGAGTTCAATATGATGAACCATTGGGAAAGCATGATGGCATGTATGTCCCTGTTAACAATTTTTTCTGTTGGCATTTACTTGAGTTGTTATAGATACTTGTCACTGTCAATGACACTGTCGGTCCGTATGGCTTGACTCTGGATCAAAACTTTAGCGTTCATTAGTGGAGAGGAGTTATTATAGTAATGACATTGCTAACAGAGATAAAACTGTGCTTGTATTGATTGATAGATGAAAGGATCAATGAACACTAGTAAACAACCTAACATATTTTAAAGCTTGTTCCATTATGCCAAAATCTTTGTCCCAAATTGGAAAATATATGATATACTTCTATTTTTGCTCTGTTTTCCACCGAACAAAGCTTTCATAAAGAGCAAGGCCTGGCTCAATTCACTGGCCGCACCTCTGCCCTGCTTGCTTTCTTCTGGAAAAATGGTTAAATTCCACAATAAGCTGAAAACACATGTTAGAAACAGGAGGAAAAATAAAGGCTCAAGGGTATAATTTGACCCTTGAGGTGTGCCAACTCTCTTTTCTTAGATCTCTGATGCTCGGGGTTCTCAGGAGCACAATGAATGATAGGCTGAAAGGCATTTAAATAATGTTACTGCAAAGATTCTCAAGAATAACATGCTGTATTCTGCTCTTTCCACGTGTCCTTGTTGCCATCTGCTTGTGCTAGCATGAGTAAGCTCATGGCTGTCCCTGTGCATTTGAATACTTACCAGACATTTTGATGTTGCAGGGTAAAAGGGACACGATACTTCGAGTGTCCTCCACTTCACGGTGCAATGGTCAGACCAGACAAAGTAAAGGTGAGGAGACTACTATAGTTTATTAATATTATTTTGTCTGATACTTAAACTACTACTACTAGATGTGTGAATTATGAGCCGATTGCTGACCTGGAAAAATTTTGCTGAAAGTGATGCATCGTTTCGTATGGATGTGTGCGCATCTCTATTGAAACATGGCTCTTGCAAATTTATTGTTCACACTTTTGAGATATGTTTTTAGAATGCGAGATGCAACTGTCAAGTGTTGAATTTTTCTTTGTTTAGTGATTGATAGAAATGCTTGCGAAAATTCGAAAAGGCAGTGTCCTTGTTAAACAGAGTTGGGTTCTGCTGCCTTTGCATGGTGAACTGCAACTGTCTTTAACTTGAATTTTCTCATCATTATGTGGTTTTCCAGGTTGGGGACTACCCTGAACGGGATATTTTTGAGGAAGATGAGATATAAGCACCCAAATGCAGTGGGTTTATCTGTTTCTACATAATTCTTTGCAGTTTGCATTGTGTAAGTTTTCTTTCTGTTTTTGCTGTCGCTGGTTCCCAACTTATTTTCCTTGTGGACGTGCTCTAAAGTACACAAACATTTTGTTTGTGATTTACAAACTTATATCCATCACTTAAAGCAATTGTGCTCTCATTTTGCAGCGTGTGGAGTACCTGCAAACAAGGGTTGTACTGTAGATGTCGACCTGCATTGTACCCTGGAAAGAAGAGGGAAAGTTGTTATGTTGAAGGCAGTCAATTCAAAAATAGGAGCTATTGGGCATTTTGATTTACTTTATGAATCACAAGCCTATTATGTAAAACGTCGTTTCTAATGTGCTGCAAAGATCCCAGATTTGCAGCTTGAAATAGCTTCAAGATCCTCCATATGTTTGAATACCCTTGATCTCCCCTGTTTGGGGGCCTTAGTTCACAGCGAAAGCTCTACCTATTCTGGAATGAATTTGCTCAAACTATGATTCTTTACATTTAGGGCTATGTTCTGGTATTGACTAGTTAAAGATAAAAAGGAAACGGAGGAATAGACGCTTTTGGGTTCGTGTTGAACTGTTTCCTTCAGCAGGCAAAGCCTTAGTACTCACTGAGCAGACTCTTGGTAGCCTCACGAATGTCATTATTGGTGAAAACGACTAAAGGCAGATTCGATACGAGTAGCGTCACTTTGGAAACATGGAATTGATACTGTAGCTGCTGGACCTAATCATGCAGGTTCGACCTTATGCGTGGGATATAAGTTCTAAATTATTAGATTGAATATGGACAAACGTTTCTTCAAGCAGAGTCTTCTTTCCATCTTGCTGCGTAGAGTCAGCTTGTGAATAGCATTTATTGTTTTGCTAAGACATCTTGGCTGACAAACATCAGGAGCTTGAAAATTTTTGCTTACTTAGCCAGCACCAGCAGGCGAGTGATGTAGTCAGCGAAATATACCTTGGCATCCATCAAATTCATAGCTAAGTAAATGAGTGGCAACCGGGAAAAATTAAGAGGGGAATATGAGTGAAATGGCGAGGACATTGCTAGAGAGATGCAGAGCATGAAGACTGATAAAATTGGAGTGAGACCCCGGTTGTGGTCTCGATGTGTCTTATACCAAAAGCTGGCCTTGAACCTCAACGATCTTCACCACTGCTGAGTCTCCAATCTTCTGGAAGACAACGATGCGGTCATCAGATTTGAGCAGTCCGACTGATCTACCATGCTTAATAGCTAGTCTCAGTCCAGGTTCTTCACTGGAACTGCTTGACGCCGCCTGCATTGATGTGCAATCAAGAAAATGACTGAACGGCTGCAATTGTTGCTAATTATTTGCCAATGCACCAGAAGATGCAATTGTTGCTAATTATGTGCCAATGCACCAGAAGATCGACCGCACAAACTAATCAAGTAAGAAGAAAGAAAAGCCCTTACATCATCTGGACTACCCAGAATAGGGTAAACACCTCTCACTCCAAGCAACTGCCTAGCCTGTTTCATGAAAGCTCATCGGATAGGAGATTTTTCGATAACTGAACACAGGATCAAACCCACTAAGGCTGAGAGAACTTTTCCATTACCTGCGCAGCGCCAGAGAAAGTCCATTTCAGTGAATTCGCCTGGAGACGAGGGGTCACGATCGCGACAACAGGCACATGTGGCCTGTATTTTGCAATTAGCCTACAAATAATATAACGCCGCATTTAATCGTCAGATCACTCTCTATACTTGAAGTCTTGATTTAAGTGAAATATGAAAGCTAAAACATAAGCATTTGTTAAAACACCTTGCTGCTCTGCCGGAAGATGTGAAAACAACAATTATTGCAGCATTGACCTTAACAGCAGAACGTACCTTCAGATATATCAAACAGGACATTAGAGCGGCTTTTATGGGTAATCGACAGGAAAAATTATCTTTAGACAGCTAGGTTATTAAGAAATTTAGTACCGCTGATGAGGCCACGGACTCTGCATAGGACATGGGCTCTTCAACATGTTTGATGATTCTCTTGAAATTGAGGGTGTAGTTGTACACATTCTCAGCCTGCAATATCAACTAAGCCCTGTCAAGTAGCATTCATTGGCATGAGAAAACATAGACCTACAGGCATAATACCATCCTGGGGACTGCTACCGTTTTCAAATGAATTATTCCTCCTATCACTTAGTCACTTACTTCAGCGCAAATCTTGCCCACAATTTTTATGGACTCCACGGGATAGAGACCCCGCAGGGTCTCTGCACCTAGCATTATTCCGTCGGCACCTGTTTAATTACACAAAGAAAATGACTGAAGTTTGCAGGGGAGTCTCTACATGTGAAAAAAACGTAGTACTGTCAGAGTTCATTGTGACACAAACCATCAAGAACAGCATTGGCAACATCAGTTGCTTCTGCGCGAGTTGGACGCAGGTTTCCAGTCATGCTATCAACCACTCGAGTAATTACAACAGGTTTACCCACAATGTTGCATTTATTCACAGCATATTTCTGAAACAAGAAGACCTGAAAACGAGGAGAAAACATTAATCACCTAGGATAATCGTATTATGAAAGTAAAGTGCATGCATAGATTCGTTATTTGGTATTGGCAAGTATATCCTTATGGTCGTATTAATGACCATACTAATAACTTCATCATGGACCCCTTGCTATTAATTTTTTTTTTTTTTTGCATCATAAAGAGATTCAGTGACTCCTGTATCAAAATCTAGATAGTCATGAGAAAGAATGTATTTGGTGCTGATTACAAGTATCTACAAACAACAGCCCTGACCTTTTCTGGGGGTAAGTCGATTCCTAAGTTTCCTCGACCAAAGATTATGCCATCTGCTTCCTGCAGGATCTCATCGAAATGTTTCAAGCCCTGGCATGATTGCAGACAAGTGACTGACATTAGAGGAAAGGACTGAATTGAAATGAAGTCACGGTTAATACGAGAACTATTCTTCAAACCCCCCGCTAAAAGGAAATAGGAATGCTAAAACTGAATTATGGAGACCACAAGAATCATGCTTATGGTCTTTACCAAAAAAAAAAAGAATCATGCTTATGGGAAAAACCGAAATTGTAATTGTTTTATCCTGTCAAAACGTCAGCTTACCTCCACAGTTTCAACTTTTGCATATATTTGAGTCTCACTAAGATTCTGCTTCTTAAGGAAATCCCTGAGCTGTAGAAAAGAACTCATTTAAGGCCAATGCCTAACATAAACAATTCTACAAGATGCTGTCTGCTTGTAAATCCTTCCTGCATCTGGTTTCCTACTTCAATAAAAACCAAGTTTTACAAAGGACTGACTCCAATATGATAATGGGACAGTAAAAGAAACAGCAAGGACATGTGATCCTAACTGACCTCCTTTACATCTTCCGCATGACAGGTGTATGAAAGAGAGATAAAATCAACATTGTTGCGTGATCCCCACTTTGATATAACCTGTCAAGCATG
This sequence comes from Eucalyptus curtisii, assembly GCA_017140595.1. NCBI lineage: Eukaryota > Viridiplantae > Streptophyta > Magnoliopsida > Myrtales > Myrtaceae > Eucalyptus > Eucalyptus curtisii. The sequence goes on from CM029498.1 coordinate 34,127,879, forward strand.
GAGCAGAAGTGAGATCACTTCAAGTGATTTTGGCAGATTTGCAGTAGATAGAAAAGTTTGAATTGGTAAATACAGCGACAAACAGTAAAGTTTATAAGTGAGCCTGAGGTTATTAAAGTTGCACTCATCTACTGTGATGTGGATGTGTTTTATTGTATCTGAAGCCTTGAAGGGAAGGGAACTCCATAACCCACTATAAATCCAGCAAAAACTGAACTGAGACAGAGAGATTTTGCATGGCCGATGTCATCCAACCAGAGGACATAATTAAACAATTTATGGAAAAGAAACTATGTTTATGGCGGCAAAATTAGCTGCTTTCCAGTATAAAAATATTTGCAAATGGCCTGTGCAATACAACTTTTGATAGGAGTGACTAGGCATTTGCGTAACTTACTCTTACAAACTGCTAGTTATTTTTATAATTATATGAAGCAAAAATTAAGCAGCATGGATTAACTGGTAGACCGCCTTGTTCCCATCTATTACTGTTCCTCATGTAAAAAGTATTAATGGGCTTTCTAGTTGTCGAGAAAGAAGATAAGCAGTACCTGCTTGTCATGTTCAGTTAATGTGGGCAAGTTGATCGGGACATTGGATACGTAGACAGTGAACATGGAGCCTGCGAGAGTGGCACTGTTTTTCACAAGACAAATGACATCTTGACCTTTTGTCTCTAGGACCTGCGAAATTCGTCAACAGAACTAGCAAATGAGATTAAGCTACACAATCACTCTGCAATTCAGAGGGCTGGTGAAGAAAGCTCCACAGTTACTAAGCTACCTCGAGCCAGACAGATGTAGTCTCATGTCCTGTGAAGAGATGCTGTCCAAGATAAACCGTGTCACCCTTTCGAACCATCTGCATTGAAGAAGTAAATAGAAGATATTGTTAGCCTAGGCATATCCAGGAGAATTACTCTAGCATTTGCAATTTTACACACGGGCTAATCCTGTTTCGTGTTTGCCTTTTGTCAGTTTATTTCATGATTATATTCGGATGAGCGAGAAAATGACAATCCTCATGTTTAACATATGTTAACATAGTGCAGAAGAAAAATTTTACCTTAGCTAAGTCTGCATAGTCAACTGGTAAGACTTCAGCACAAAATTCTTTAGAAAGGTCTGAAGTTACGGTTACGTGACTATCGGCCTTAAAATCAATTGGATTCCCAGTTTTGTTGCATACTTGTAGCTCTGGACCCGTTGTGTCCAGCATTATCTGACAATAAACCAATACTCGCAATTTTTCAGACAAGGTACCTTCAAACACCTCAGATGTTTAATCAAATATGACAGACTATGCCTTCATCTTTTGAGACAAGAAAACAAACATTAGAGATAACTTATAAGCTTTAATAAGGCGTTGAAACTTGAGAGTGGACAGGCACTTGAAGCGTCATAATGCTTGGTGCGAGAGGAAACAAGATAGATAACCACTGCAGCGAGCACTTGTTAGTGAACACTTGAAAAGGTTACATAGTAAGATGACGAAGTCTCTATTCCGGGGATGACTATAGGAGGAACACAAACGCAGAACAGATTACTCACTGCACAAAGCTTCCTAGTGTTTTTCATAGCCATCCTCAAATTCTCAAGAGTTTCCTGATGGTAGTCTCCATCTAGCCAAGAAAAATCGAAACGCGCAACTAACCAAAGGAAAAGCTAAAATTAGTAATTGTGGACAGATCAGGGACTGTCTTTAGGTAGATCAAATTCGCTGAAGGAGCAGTGGTTCGATTGCACCTGACATTCCCGCCTTGAGGCATGCCTCGATAACTTCAACGGAGCGTGAATTAGGTCCAAGAGTGCCGACTATTTTGGTGAGTGATTGTATATAGCTCTGCAAGGTGAGAAACCAACAAAGTGAATCATAATAATATTTGGATGAGATAATTAATAATATCGGAACTTATGATTTGCCTAACGTGTATGTTCATTTCCTCATCAAATCTATTTCTCAAGACTCCGAAGCACATGATTCAGGAAGAACCAACCTGACTATAAGCACACAACTCACAGAAATCAAGTAACATAAAGCACATTCACCATAGAAAGGACTTGAAAAGGAGAGAAGAGAGAGAGAGAGAGAGAGAGAGAGAGAGAGAGAAGATGTACAGGTTTAGAAGGAGTTAGAACTGATAAGAGCTTCGTATTCTCTTCAACTATCATTTGGCCTCCCTGCATTTTTCCCTGTTTGGGAGACTCTTTGCCTGTGAAAGTCTTGAATGTCACAATGTCACAGAGAGAGAGAGAGAGAGAGAGAGAGAGAGAGAGGGAGGGAGGGAGGGAGGGATCTGTTAATGTGGAGTTAGTTTGTGACTTCAGCCAGAAAAGGAAAATGCAAGTTTGTGACAGGATTTTGGCAAGTGAGACTGAGAGAGAGAGAGAGGGAGAGGGGAAAGGTAGCAACTTGGCGCCTACTTGGTAGGTAGGAATTATACATGAGTTTTACCAAATATTCAATGCTCTGTCCTTCCTTTCCATAGCCACTCCATAAAGGACCTTGTAAATAAAATTTCCAAATTTCTCGTATCACGTGTAACCAATATCCGAAATGCTCTTAACAATGTATCTCACTAAATACTGATGACAAATATTTGCATTTTCTGCTACTTCTCTTGTTCTACATCTCCTTTTCCTCCCTCAAATACTCCGTATTAAGTTTCTTTATTTACCAAAAAGTAGACAGATTCTTTCTAGAATGATGACATAATCTAAGGTAACATCGTAAAGTCTTTAAAAGTTGCATTTTTTTTTTCCCAAAAACCGAAATTTTAGGACATAAATCTAAAGCATGGGACCTGTTGTTAACAAGGAGAATTTCTTGTACCACCAACGTGGTTTGGTCCAACGATGAAAAGGGCCACGTGAGGACACTTTTCTCCATTTCCGCAAGCCAACTGCTTCCTACCACCAACCAACCCTACCACAGTTCAGGGTTTCCTAATCGAAGGGAGACGGAACCTTATCTGATATCTCCACGTACTCGAAAAACGACATCTCTTTGCCCTGCTCGTGCGCCCCCACAAATGACCATTGATTACAACGTGACATTGCAGTTGGTGGCTTCACTTCATTCGCTCATGTCACGTTGAATCCCCTCTGAAAAGGCTCTTGAAAACTCGCCATTTTCAGTACCCAACTAAGAGATCTAACAGAAACACTCGAAGACCCTTTCTCGGGTTTGCTTCGGCAGTTTTGAGTTACCGGGGAATGAGAGAAGTTGGATGGAATCAAAGGAAAGACTGCTGAACGGGAAAAGAACAGAGTAAAAGTGACGAATGTGAAGATTGAACTTTGAGTCTTTGTCGTGTAACCTGAGCAGTCACGAGATGAGCCAAAACAGAGATGGTGGCCAAAGACCATGAAGACAGAGCCAAATCTGCTCAGATGAAGGCGTCTCTGCTGCGAGTGGCCAAAACAAGAGGAGAGAAAACTGCAAAAAACAGAGGCTTCTTGATGAAAATGTCTTTTGCTTTTGATATTTAAAGTTTGTTCTTCTTCTTTTTTCCTTTTTAACAAATTTTACTGTTAACACCTTGAATTTTTAGAATACGGAGAAATTTCCATGTAGAGTCATTTGAAGTCTTACAAAAAAAAAAAATTGCCATATGTAATTTATGTTTAAGCAAAACTTAAAAAGCAACTTTTTTCTGATCAAAATTTGTTATATCATTCAAAATTCAATAAATGATGAAAAAGTCAAAACTCGTATATACTATGAAAGTTTCGAGGTTAAAAAAAAAGTAAAAATGCGTTTGTCTTGAAATTTTAATAAATCTTTTATGTTTCGGTGGAAGTAGCCAAAATTACTATTGTGTCTTTTGACTTATTGTTAACTCGAAGCAAACTCAACTCTTTCAATTTAGGCATGTTTACATTGTTTTTTACCTTTTTGCTTGTTTCTTTCTACTTAATATAAATTTTACTATAGATGCATTTTGACTTTTTCTTAATCTGAAACGCTAGAAACTTTCATAAAATGCAGATGTTAACTCGTAGATTAAGATATAATCTTCTTATTTTATCGTGAAATTTGAAAGACATTTTGAATTTTGATGAGAGAAAAAACCCTTTTATGATCCTTCCTCAAGTTTCACTCTCTAGATGGATCTCTCTCTCTCTCTCTCGCGGGACTTCGGCAATGATTTCTTTCTTTTGGTGACGCTGCTTAGCTAATAAGTAATTTTAATTTTAGCGAAGTCCATTCTGGCAGGCCCTCATTTATTCTATAGAGGATGACAGGTGATGTACTCACATCCACAAGTTATTCAGAGAACTGCTCTTCATCGGAAGCCACAAACCTTCCTTTAGAGCAAAGGTTTCGGCGCCCATGGCCTACATTAATTCATTAAGAATCTTTGGTAGTACAAAAGCACCACCTTGATCACCAAGTCATGAACACACATCGCTCTCCGGAGGGTACTCGAGGCAATCGTGATTCATGTCCACATTTGAAGCAAAATTCAATGATCAATCGGCGCACACGGTACCTTCTCTACAAATGAGGATGAAGCATACATTAATAAAGGTCCTCAGTAATAGGGGCCGTCGATGGTTCATATTCAGCCGAGTTCTTGCTAACACCCAACCCGACTTGTACATGAATTTTTTCTTTTTGGTAAATCATTTTTATTTTATTTTTTTATAATTAAAACGGTCACAGGATGTGAACCCTATTGGGCTAATTCTTTCGGCCCGGTCAATGTCCGGGCCCTGCCTGGTTAACACCGCGAACCGGCCCATCTCGGTCCGGTTCGGCCCGCCAATCAGTAAAGGTAGCCAGCGGAGCAGGGGAGGGGACGCTTCCGCCTACATGGTCGAGCGTAGAGCATGGCCGCCGCGACCGCGATGGACGTCGACGACCCGGGAATGGCGACGGCGGCGGTGGCGAACGGGCAGGCGCGGCCGCGGTGCATGAGCAGCTATGTCGACGAGGGCAGCGTCCAGAGCCACCGCTACTACCTGGCGCGGCGGACCCTCCTGGAGATGCTCCGGGACAGGGGCTACGCCATCCCCTCCTCCGACATCGATGTTTCCCTCGCCGATTTCCGCGCCACCCATGGCCAGAGCCCCGACATCGACCGCCTCCGCATCTCCAACTCCCTCCGCTCCGACCCTTCCAAGCGAGTAAGCCCTTCGATCGCGCTCCCCATTTCCTTTGATGTTAAAGTGGTCGATGGTCTTCCATGTGGTTGTGCCCTTAAAGTGCTCGTCAATGGACTGAAGTGAAATGCTGCTTTGTCAACTGTAAAAGTAGAGAATTTGTGTTGCTTCTGAGATAGGGTTCGATCATTCATCTTGATTATCAAATTTGAAAAATTCTCTGTGAAGTGATGAAATTTTTTGCTTGCATGCCTTGTCAAGTTAGTAGAAAATCGAGACACTTGATTTTTGGTTTTGAATCCTTTACCCGTGTTGTGAGTAATTAATTTCCACTAAGAGGAACCTTTGCTCTAGCATCTTTGTTTTTGCTCTAGCATGTCAAAAGCGTTGTCTCTTGAGTGTTTCTACCTCAGTCTTGGGTACCATGAGAAATCGACAGATCTCATCGGAAGTAGAAATGCGTCCTGTAGTACGTTTTTTTTCTTTATATGATACTGAAATCATATCTCATGGCTTATGGTATCTTCTTTCGTTCTTTTCGTTGACATTCTTGATTTCTTCTACTTTGCATAAACTTATTTGCCAGCGAATTGTCATTTTGCTGGATTGAAAATTGCCCTGACTGCAGGTGTTGGCGTATTTTTGCAATCCTGGCCCTGTGAAAGTCAATAGTATCCGATATATAAGTGGGCAAATTGCTAACAAAGATGGCTTGAGCGGATTGATATTGGTCTTGCAAGGGGAAATGACCAATCAAGCTCTTAAATCACTGGATCTTTTTCCTTTTAAAGTCCAAGTGTTCCAGGTATTGCATTGTTCTATTCACTTCTTTTGCCCCCTCGTTACTGTGCATTAGACTGCAGATCATATGTTGGCTATAGCTAGGAGTTTCACTTAATTGGAACTGAGGCCTTTTGTTCTTTTTCTGAAGTTTGACTAAAATGTAAGCGTTAGTCCTTTTTAGAGGTAAAGGTGCAATGCAAATCAATTAATTTCCTTAGTGCTTGAGGTGGTTATTGCGAAAAGAATGCTCGTTCCTGGTTGAGGTAAATTTAGGAAATCCAATTTTAGCCCTAATGTACCCGACGCCTCTTTATGTTACTTGTTGGAGTAAAGATGCGAAGGCTTTGAGTAACCAAAGCGTAAATAATGTGGCAAGACATATTCATCTTCTTCTCTACTCAAATAACTTTTGGGCTGCTCATGCTTGCATGCTTTTAGAGCCTGGCTATTCCCTCCCCTTTCTGTGGAGTCACTTGTGTTGCCTATGTTTGATTTCTCTCACGCTCACTTCAAGCATTTTCCTACCAATTCCTGATGCTGGGTGACTTCAAGATTTATTTCATGAACCTCTTCTCCTTTTGATCCAGTATTCTGTGGATTTCATGCTGTCCGTTATGAATGCATGCCCTTTGGGGACATTAGTATCTAATCTCAATCTTAAAAAAATGTTTTACAATCAACAGCTCTGTCATCTGGTGCTGTCTATTATTTTGTAATCCAGAGACTCGTGTTTCATCTTTATGTGTATTTTAACTAGTTTGTCATCTGATGCTCACATCATTCATTATTTTCCGGTACCATGTCAGATAACAGACTTGCTTGTCAATATAACTAAGCATGTCCTCAAGCCTAAACATCGTGTTCTGACTGACCAAGAGAAGCAAAGGCTTTTAAAGAAGTACAGCATACAGGAGAAGCAGGTTAGTGGACTATTATCTCTACCAATTTTGCATATTAGAAATCTTGTTTCATGCTGAATTTTTAGCAGTAATATTTGGTTCCATTGCATGAAGTTTCTTTCTTGAAGACAATACTCTTATGGTAATCATTCACACACCAAATGATCATAGTTTGAAACATTAAGTTACTTCAGATAAACTAATTATATACATGTGAATGTGGTGATGTGCGAATTTAGGTAAGTTCATTCAGTTGTACAGGGAGGGAAAGTCTGTCATCACTTTCTAGAAGTTAGCCAGTACACAGCGTTGTCCTATGAATTGTGTGCTTTAGTTAGATTACATAGTTTGTGCATCCATTACTTGCATTGACAGTTACATGATCCAAGCTTGTCCAGATGGAGTTACAAGCTTGGACTGTGGCAAGTAGTAGCACCAATTGTAGAATGAATTTTCTTATCTGGAATCAGCAGCATGTGTGCTTTTATATCCATGTGGTGATACATGAAAGCTTGTGTACTCTCTTTAGTTTGGTGATTGGGGATGGTGCTGATGGTGTGTGGTTATTTTGTTTCTCACCAGCTTCCGAGGATGCTGAAGACTGATGCAATCGCAAGATACTATGGACTTGAGAAGGGTCAGGTAGTGAAAGTAACCTACAGTGGTGACATAACAGGCACGCATGTTACGTACCGCTGTGTCTGGTGATTCTGTGTTCTTTAGAGATTGTTCTTTTGTGGTGTCAATATGTAATAGAAGTGTCCTAGCACAATCACCGGTGGGCAGAATCAGTGAGCTTGTTGACTGTTCTGTAATCATGGTTTCATCCTGTTTTGAACGACGGTTGGCTCATGGTACCATCCACTTGTTAAGAGTTTTGGATGGTGAAGCTGGTTCCATTGTCTCTGGCTAGGAGTTGAATCTCAGTTTTATGCAGTAGGTTTCACTGTGAGTCGTGGCAGTGTTTAAAGAATGGCCTATTGATCCCGTTTTGTTGTTAATTGATGGAAAGCATGTCCAAGGAAGTTTTACCGATTGCTCGGTGGTGTTCTTATTTCAGTCGCATTGCTGGCTGACATAGGTGTCACTAATGGGCAAATGCACCATAGCATTCTTCTTTCTTTCATTAAGACATTATCTATTGCCAATCGAGTCAAATTTGAAAATGTTCGAAAGATACTATGGGGCAACATTGATGTTAATGGCACCTTCTGAAATTTCGGATCAAGATGTTGCGTGTATTACAATCTATTATCCTCCCCTCAAGGTAATTGAGTTCTTATGCCAGATGAAGAAAAATGAGGTTGATAAGGGCTTTCTTAAAGAACGTGGGTTATGCTTTTGAAAATTATTAGAATTCTCGAGTTTTATTATCTCATTTTATATGAGCTATTAGATTATGTAAACCGTTAGATTATGTGGGGGCCAAGTTGATCTAACCGCTCATGTGGAATGGACTAATGTAGGTTGAGAGTAGCCAAATAAAAGCTCCTCTTTTATCCCTCTTCAATAAGTCATAAATTAAACCGTTAAGGATCTTTCATTAAACGTTGAATCACTAGACTGTCCAGCATTAAACGATTGTAGACCGACTTCCCCAAAATGAGTGCGTCATTCCCTGTTGTCCTCCAAAATATGAAGCCGGTAGAACTTTGCTACTTGAATGGTACTTCTGCATTTATTTGCGGTAAAGGAGTCGATATCTTCTGATATGATAAGAGGAAACTTTCTGATTAGGCTTTAATTAGTCGGTTATCATGAAGTCGCTATACCTAAGTGTTTTCCTCACAAAGCACTAACCCAATTAAAAACCATCTCTCTCTCTCTCTCTCTCTCTCTCTTGGTGAGTACACAGAGCGTGTTCCCCACCGCCCTGACCGCACCGCCACCATCAACCCCATTGTCGCCGTCGGTTTTGCAGAGTTACCTACTTGTTCCCTCGTTTCCTCCATCTTCGGATTTGTTCCTCTCTATCTATCTCTATCTTGTCATGTGAAATCTGAAGTCGATACCCATAAACGTTGGATTTGACAATCAACCATCCCAAATCTTATTAATCGAATGTGGGCCGTATGATAAAATTATACCATGTAAACTGCCGGATGGCAAAGTATCACGAATTCGCCTACCCATAATCTGGTTGGAGAATCAAAGCTTAGTTAATATCACTCCCGGCCTCTTCTAAATCAGAACTTCTAACGGGTGCTTTGTGATCTCCTGCACAAAGCCTTGATGTTGCAAGGAATTATCCATTTTCTATGCGAAAGACGAGGTTACAAAACGAACTTATCTATATCTATATGTCAAACGAAATTAGATGCAATTCTAGAGATTTATCACTCTTTTTGGTCATTTTGCTTAGTTGGCAACAATAGAATTATTCTACCTCACACAAGGCTATCTATTACTCCTCTCCTCCTTTTCACACTGTTTCTCCCTCCTTTATATACGTTGAAAAGGGCATCTATTGATAAGGGTTCGATTGTTTATACTTAATCTCTTTGAGAGATAAGCTATTAGTCACTAGTAACTTAAATTCAAATATATTGGCATCTTTTAATTTGAAGAATGCAAGTCATAGAATCTTTAAATTTGATTTTTCAATTGTCCTTCACACATTGTGATATAAGAATGGCGTACTATAACAATTAACACTACATTACAATAGCATATTAAAACTATTGTTATTCCTGATGATATTATCTCATTGTTTAGTTCTCTCTCTCGCCCCCGATGTGTGCGAATACTTCCCTTCTCGCACATTCAAAGTTTTTTTCCGTGAATAACAAATGAATAAAATCATCAAAAGTTGCTTTGCAATGCAGTCCAAATTGTAACAAAGAAGAACATTTCTAATGGGAAGAAAGATGTGCAGTTGGATGCTTGGAACTGCTGCTTTTGCTTTGTTTTAGGCCATCCTCGAGAGCATTGTCCGACGTATCTCCTCCTGAAGGGAAGAAAGATATATCAGCTTGATATAACCTCATATTCCTTTTGCCCGTCTTTTAGCTCCTTGGACTCAAGTTTCACATCTCTGCAACTCATTAAATGCAAGAGGATATTTGATTAAGCAAAACACGAATCTTCAATCCTAGCTGAATGAATAGCACCATCCAATCTTGTTGCCTGTGAGGTCACATGGCGAATTCGCACAACTATTATCTTGTTGGAGAATCAAAGCTTAGTTAATGTTTCGCTCAGATCACTCTATCTATCAGAGAAGTCGTGTGATAGTTGGAGGAACTCATGGTTTATGTTGCAACTCGAGGTTGGCTTATGAGGATATCAGGTGCATTGTGGATTTAGATTGTTCCATTTGAGCCTTCGCTAGTTGATTTGAATTGGTCGTGACCAGTGATGTGAATGTTGTCACTCCTAAATGCGTCCAAGATTTACAAGGATGTGTGAAAAATCGTGATAACCAAATGGAATTCCCTTGGTGTTGGTCGAGTTGCTGTTGTGACCTCAATGAGCAGTTTCTAAATTGGGCCGATCCAACTTTGGAATTTGGAATAAGTCAATTCTCAAATTTTGAAACTCAGAATTGACCCCTTCCAGAACCTGGACCAACCCTGTGGGTCCGATTTGGTTACTAGGTTGATTTGGGAAGTCTTGACGAGCTAAGAGATACTTTTGCCTCGAAGTGGAAAGAGTGAGGAATAAATCTTTCCGGACTATTGCATGATCATCCATCCAATTAAGCCAATCAAATATCTTAAAATATTTTCTTTATGGAAAAATGAAAAAGCTCGTGATAATGGTTGCTTCGTATTTATTTATTTGGGTGGATAAACAGAGCGACGGATTGATATTGTTTTTTTTTATTGCAAAAGACAAGGTTAAAAAACGAACTTAACCTAATGAAGCGACTCGTGAGCTGTGTCGCTCTTCTTGGTCATTTTGCTTAGTTGGCAACATTAGCATTCTTCTCCCTCACACAGTAGTATTTATTACTCATCTCTCCTTTTTTCACTTAATTGTTTCTCTGTCCATCTTATAAGTTGACAAGGCATCTTTATCTTTACTTTCGCAATATCATATTATCAAATTATTTATTAAAATTGCTCCAAGTTCTTCGTATTGAGTTTAGATAATTATTCTTATAATATAATTATATGTTAATATTTAAGTTGTGTTTATCCTTAAGTGTATCTATACTTCCTGTTTTATCATAGATTTATTGAATAATCCGCAAAATGTGAGGTACATTCAAATATATAATGATTATAATATAAATGCCGATGAAATAGGGCCGTGAGATTCGACTAAGTGGTTTGGGAGGGCCTTGTTGGCAGGAATTGGGGGGCCAAAAAGGCATTGAGGAAAAGTCATATGAGGTTAGGTCATTTATATTAAAATGAATGATGAGAAAATATTTAGGACCAAACGAAGTATATCATGAAATACCCTTCTTTTTCCACAAATTAAGTTACAAAGCCCTATTGATAAGGTTCAATTTCAATATAAATTGGTTATACTTAATCTCTTTGAGAGATAATGATAAATCACTGATAACTTAAATTCAGAAATATTGACATCTTTCAATTTAAAGAAAGCAAAATTAATAGAATCTTTAAATTTGATTTGTCAAGTATTGTTCACACATTGCGATATAATGAATGGAGTATTATAACTATTAAGACTACACTACATTAGGTTATTAAAATTGTTGTTATCTCTAATGATATTGTTAAATTGTTTAGTTCTCTCTCTCCAATGTGTGCGAATACTCTTGTCTTCGGTTTCTTTTGTTTTTTGTTTTTTAAACTATTTTCTTTAGTTTCTTTCCACATCCAAGATATCCGATTTAATATAAAACATAATGGTCAGTACATAAATTGATGTTAAATCAAATAGTATTGTAATAGTACTACTCAGTTTACAAATGAATCCAGTAGTTTTTCGTTTGCAGATATCTAGTTATCAGTTTGGCTCAATCAAATTTATTGATTTTTGCTTTGTAAAACGAATAAGCCAAATAGCTTTCTTTTTTGGCAAATTAAGTTACAAAGCCCTATTAATAAGGTTCAAATTCAATATAAATTGGTTATATTTAATCTCTTTGAGAGATGACAATAAGTCACCAATGACTTTAATTCAAAAATATTGACATCTTTTAATTTGAAGAATGCAAAAAGTAATAGAATCTTTCAATTTGATTTGTCGTGTATCCTTCTCACGCTGCGATGCAATGAATGGAGTATTATCTGATTGTTTCTCTCTCTCGCTCCCCCCAATGTGTGCCCTTTTCTTTGGTTTCTTTATTTTTCTTTCCAAATTCTTTTCTTTAGTTTCTTTCCACGTCCAACATATCGAATTTCATAGAAAAAATAAATTGATGTTGAAGCAGATAGTTTTGTAATAGAACTAATTAGTTTATAGATGAATCTATTTTCGTTTGTGGATATCGAGTTGTTATCAGTTTGGTTCCGTCAAAATTATTGATTTACTTCATAAAATAATTAAAGCCAAATCAATAAATTAAAAGATAAAAAAGTTTTCATTTTCCTAAAGCTATCTTGGTTTAGTTTAATCTAGAGATTTTGATCTCTCTGAGAACACCTACTTCTTTCTACATTGGTAGAAATTATTAGATAGGCCAAAACATAAACATGTTTGTAATCAAGAAAAGTTATTTCTTTGCATAAATAGTTTTCAATTTAAGGCTGAAAACATATCTATGCGAATTCTTCTCTTTAAACAATACCTGAGGGTGTGCCTAGAAGTACAACTTCCGCCTTATCTTTTTTACGTTTTTTAAATTTTACAGCTTAGGCATCTTTTGACTTTTTAAATAATTTGAACCATCTAAAGCTTTTACAAGATATTGACAATAGATTGGCAAAGAATTGTTTGATATTTATAGAAATTTGGGTAACCTTTTAAATCTGGACCGAGAAAATTACAAAAATTAAAAGAGGAAATATTTGCACGCATAAAACCAAAACAAACCTGGCAAGTTTCCCTCTCCTACTCAACGTTTGTATCGCATAAGAACCTTAGATAGAGAGACCACATCAGTGACATGAAGACGACCCCTGTTCCACCATAGCTGAAGTGAGGATTTCTCGGGTTAGTCTTCTTCTATTTCTCGCCGACGTTCCATCAGCATTCCGGACTGAGTTTCTAAACGGGTAAGTCTTGTTGCATGATATCTGTTCCAAAAGCCAGAGAGATCGTTGCAGTTTCTTGATAGCTTCTTACGCACCAAGCACTCTGGTCGAAGTCACTGCGACAATGGGGGAGCCACTGGATGATTGGAGGGATTTCTTCAGAACGATGGATACGGAAATTTTTGAATTCATCGACACCGCGATCACAATAGCCGCCTCGGATCGCCCGAGATATTTTCGGCTACAAAGGGGACGCATCGCAAAGCGGCTGTTCTCGGCCCCGACGACTCAGAGTCGGCGCCCAGGGTGCAATGATCCGCCTGCGTCGCATGATGGTAGAGATGATTGCGTACACGCGGGTAAAGGAAGCAACACGATCGAGGACTACAGTAGGGGTGACGTCGAGCGCGATAGGGTGGACATGAACCCGGAAAGCTATCTTGATTGCGGAGGTACTAAGGCATTCAGTGATGAGTTTGACAGACAGTCTCTAGTTGTTCGTGAAGTTCTAAGGATCAAGAAGGTCTTGGACAACAGTCAATGCGAGGTGAATATCCTAGCATGAATTCCGTACATCGATTCTCCTGCTTTTCTGCTTCTTATACATCCTAAGTCCATTGATTTCGAGTTTCTGTAGCTTTTGGAGATAATGCCTTGAAAAGTCGCTTTGTGTTTTGTTCCTTATCCAAATATAACCTGGCTCTGTTTTTGGGTATGGCAGTCTGATTCCGCACTGTACGAATCATTGAGAAAACTCCAGTTGATGACTATCTCGATGGATATATTGGAGGTTCGATTAAATTGCATATCTTTTGTTTAAGTTCTAGAAAGACAATGCCAATAGGCTTCTTTTAATTCATCTAATTTCACTGGCTACTTGCAGAAAACAAAGATTGGGATTACTCTCAATAGTCTCAGGAGGAAAGATGTGTCGACACATATTGCTCGGCTCGCACATGACATCACTATGTATGGGGTGATATATTTCAGTTCTATCAATTCTCATTCAGTTCGTTGCTTCTTAAAAATCAGACGCTTGCACTTAATGTGTCTGTGTGTGCGCGCTGCTACATGAAGCAATCAAACATGTTTTTCTCAGTAACTGCTTATTGCAACTTTTCAACCACTTCAAACTTGATTAGATGTAACTTTGTAGAGGCACTGGGTCTTCTGATTAAAGTAGAAACTCCTTCAACCTGCAATGCCTGCTTCTTGCATAATCGAAGCAATGACGCCCTTTTTGCATATCTCTTGTTTGTAGCATAGGATTGGGTGCCTTAGCAACTTCACTTAATTGGAAGCGCAACAGCATGATTATTTTGTGAGGATTTTCTGTCCTTCTCACAAATTGGTACTTTATATTAATGCAGGAGATGGAAGGCTATGGTCGAAGAAATCTGCCGCAGCACAGAGGGTAATGCTGGTAATAGCACTGCTAGGCAAACTTTCTTGTAACTTGATTGTTCTTTAACTGGGACCCTATTCTTAGTTTGGTAAACTTGTCAGTTGGAAATTCTTATGTGGATCCGTGCAAACTCGGAGAAATGGATCGTGCCGATAGACCGACATCCTCAGTGAAGAACCAGAACATCACACAACCGTACCAACAGAAACGCCACGAGGAGGCCGGTTCAATTGCCAACACGAACCAGAGGCCAAATATGGACAAGCACCAAGCCACTGTGAAGCCCAACACGTCCTCAAGCATCAACTCGATGAAGAATCCAGCAAGTGAGATTGGGACATGGAAGTTCGAGAAAGAAAGAATGCTTCAAAACTCAAAGGGAATCACGGGATGCAAAAGACTTTTCACCAGTCGACAGGATGTAAGTGCGAAAGCTATTTAATTTCAGATTATCATTCTAACCAGAAGCTGACTTGGTCATGTGGTTCTATCAGAAGATCGACGGCTTGGATGAGGTCGCAGTGGAAAAGAAACTCAGAGCCTCCGACGGGAAATTACAAGAACATCATCGACAAACACAAACACGTTAGTAGATTTAGCAAGAAGTTCGGATGTTTCTTAGATCCAGCACATTGTAAATAATCACTCTGTCCGTTCTTTTCGACAGCCAAGAGGCAGCCGACGGTGTTGGCTTCTCTCCCAAAGCGACAGCCAAGGTATAGGGGTCTGTGCTCTCGTGAAAGAATCGAAAAAACTCTTAGGCAGATGGCGAAGTCACGCAAAGAGTCGAAAAGAATCTTAGGCGGATGGCGCAGTCACGGAGCTGGATCTTATTGTTTTGAACACCAAAGTTCCGAAGCCGAATGCAGCTGCTGTTCGATTCTCCATGTGTGAAAATCTGTGTTTATTCCTTCTGGACATGTATCCTATTATTAGGGATGACACTGTGATAGGAGTTTTTGTTCATGAAACTTGTGCTTAGCTCGTATTATAGCTATGACATGTTGGTTATATAGGTCAATGATGGATAGATATACTACAGAAGGGCTTGTAGTGGGCATTAGTCCTCCCACATTCAAAGTTCTTTCTCCATGAATAACAAATGAATTTTACTCATCAAAAGTTGCTTCTCAATTCACTCATCCAGCCTAAATTGTAGAGAGAACAGTTATTTAGCCTCGATAGTGAGGCCTCCACTGTTTATGATGAATAAAAAACCATATCGCATGAGGCCACCTTGGTAACCTTGGTCCTTGCCGTTAACATCGTAATCTACGATTTCTTGCTTCGATAGGGAGGTTAGCTTGCCCCCTTTTCAGCTGGCGGATGCCCTTGGGGCTGCCACGGTTGAGAAAGGCCAACAAGTTCCTATTTGATTAATAGAGAGAGCATAATCACACGTGGCATAAAAGTCAAATAATCTGAGATTCATTTTGTTTAGCAAAAAATAAATGATTTATAAAATATTTTCTTAAAAATGATCGTTTGTAATGCTTATATAAATGAAGTAAGAAAGAAAATTTCACCATTCATAAATATGTTTAGACATAAATTATTGTGCATTATGAATACTTTCCATTAACTCATTATTTCAACCAATAATTAAAAAAAAATAATATATTTTCCTAATTATTTATGTTTCGTAAAATAAATAGAGCCTAAATGTTATTGGAAAATTCAGAATGTACTAACTGCATATAGCTACAATCGTTCGATCATGTGTGTTGGACCTAGTAGTAATATGGATCGATTACACACCTAAACGTGAATATCTGCATCAATAAGAAGATTTACCGCTTGGATAGAGTTGCAGTGGGAACGAAATCCAAAGCCTCCAAGTGGAATGTACAAGAATGTGATCGACAAGAAGAAACAGGTTAATTGATTTTGTAGGAGGTCCAGTTGTTTCTTGAACCTAATACATAGCAAACAATCACACTGTTCATTCTTTTGCCCAGCCAAGAGGCAGCGAATAGTGCTGGCTTTACCTGCTCTCTCAAAGCAAGTGGCAAGTCATAAGGGTCCGGAGCCATGCGCAAGAATCAGAAAAAACTCTTAACCAGATGGCGAAGTCACGGAACCAGATCTCATTGTTTTGAAGAGCAAAGTTCCAAAGCCGAATGCAGCTGTTACTTGATTCTTTACATGTGAAAATCCGTGTTTATTACCTCTGGACATGTTGCGTATATTAGCATTGACTTTGTGATAGGAGTTGTCGTTATGAAGCTTGTGCTTAGCTCGCATTATGGTTATGACATGTTGGTTATACAGGTGATGGATATATTACAGAAGGGCTTGTAGTGGGCATTAGTCCTCGCACATTCAAAGTTTTTTTCCGTGAATAACAAATGAATTAAATCATCAAAAGTTGCTTTGCAATGCAGTCCAAATTGTAACAAAGAAGAACAGTTCTAATGGGAAGAAAGATGTGCAGTTAGATGCTTGGAACTGCTGTTTTTGCTCTGTTTTAGGCCATCCTCGAGAGCATTCTGACATATCTCCCCCTGATGGGAAGAAAGATATATCGGCTTGATATAACCTCATATTCCTTATGCCCGTCTTTTAGCTCCTTGGACTTGAGTTTCACATCTCTGCAACTCATTAAACGCAAGAGGATATTCGATTAAGCAAAAAACGAATCTTCAATCCTAAACTGAATGAATAGCACCATCCAATCTTGTTGCCTGTGAGGTCACATGGCGAATTTGCACAACTACTATCTTGTTGGAGAGTCAAAGCTTAGTTAATATCACCCCGTTTCGCTCACGTATTATGGATCACTCTAACCGTTAGTGAAGTCGTGTGATAGTTGGAGGAACCCATGGTTTATGTTGCAACTCGAGGTTGGCTTCTGAGGATATCAGGTGCATTGGGGATGTAGATTGTTCCATTTGAGCCTTCGCTAGTTGATTTGAATTGGTCGTGACCAGTGATGTGAATGCTGTCACTCCTAAATGCGTCGAAGATTTACAAGGATGTGTGAAAAAATTGTGATAGCCAAATGGAATTCCCTTGGTGTTGGTTGAGTTGTTGTTGTGACCTCGATGAGCAGTTTCTAGGTTGGGCCGATCCAACTTTGGAATTTGAAATAAGTCAATTCTCAATTTTTGAAACTCAGAACTGACCCCCTCTAGAACTTGGACCAACCCTATGGGTCTGGTTTGGTTCCTAGGTTCATTTGGGAAGTCATTTTGATGAGCTAAGATATACTTTTGCCTCGGGAGAAGTACACTATTGGTGCCATAAGTTGTGTACGGCGCTCACTTTGGTGCCAAAAGTTTCCATTGGATCACTTAAGTGCCAAATCGGAAGAAAAACGATCATTTTGGTGCCACCGGCGAGAAATTCCTGCCAAAAAAATCGACGTGGCTTAAGATTGTCCACGGTGGATGGCATAAAACGACGCCGTTTTCCTTTCTTCATAAGAAACGACGTCGTTTCTTGCCATCCACCGTGGATTCACATAAGAAACGATGCCGTGTTGCTCCATAGCAAAAAATGATGTCGCTGAAGAGGGAGAAAAATAAGGTTCGTATACGGTTCTTGACGCCGGCCGTAGATCGCTCACCCACTGTCGATCACCCACCGTCATTCGCTCGCCTGCCATCGCTCGCCTGCCATCGCTCGCCCGTCGTTATAGTTGTGCCGTCGTTCACGATCGTTCGCTGGCTACGTCCCCAACTCTTGCTCACTCAGGTTTGTCATGTTCTGGTCAATTTAGTGAAAAATTTAGGGTTCCGACGGGTAAGTTAGGGCGCGGAGGGAAAATTGAGGGCTCGGCTCAAGGGGAAAGTAGTGGGGAAAGTGGTGGGGATGTCACTTTTATGTGGACGGAATAGAAAAATTGAGGGTTCATTCGCTTTTTGTTGTGGGGACCGAATGAAAAATAGGGCAAGGAGGGGCTTGACTCGAAGGGAAACAGTGGTGGAACCGAATTTGTTTGTTTAATTAATTGGACTGCTTTTGTGGGGGACCGAATGTGATTGAATTGAAAAATGGGTGGTGGGGACCTCATTATGTTTATTCAATTCGGTTTCTTTTGTTTCAGTAAACGCACTGAATTGGGGAGATTTTAGTCGCATTTGTTTCTTGACAACAAAATGACAATGACCTGCATGTGAAGTTGCTAATTCTGCCATGTGGTTCCAACAAAACGGCAATGACTCTTTTTTTTTTTTTTCATTGGGTGCAGCATCAACATGGACGCGAATCAGGTAGGCGTCATTGTTTGCTATAGTGGAGAGTTTGTTATTGGCACTGAAGATTGGGAATATAGTGGTGGAAGTGAAGGTACTATCTATGTCAATGTTTGGAAGCCATCCTATATTGATTTTCTGAGGGATTTGGTGTATTTTTTACGATGCAAAGTGTAAAAACTACATTATTGTGTTCCTGGGAAGGAATTGAAGGATGGGTTGAGATTTTTTAATGACGATAATGGTATTAAGGATATCATTTACCATTATCTTCACGGTGAAGAAGCTAAGGTATATGTTAAGTATTATAGTGAGGATGAGGATAAGGATGAGGATGGTGGGGATGAAGATGAGGATGGGGATGAGCAGACCACTGAAGGAGGAGAAGTGAGGGATCCTGTTCAAGCGAGTAATCAAGTCGGGGATGAGTTTAGGTTAGATGAAGGGCAAAATGAGAGGGAGAGAAGTCATATTGATAGAGATGAACAAACAGGGAGATGTCTTGAAATCTTGGGTGAAGATTTGGGTGAAGATGTGGGTGATGAAGAGTTCATTGGATTAGAATGAGAAATTGCTTTATCCAGTGAATCGGAAGATGAATGTTTGGCTTTAGTAAATTTGCCAAGTGACGAAGATGATAATGAACTCGCACAGTCAAGACAAAAGCAAAGGGAATTTCTAAGGAAAAAACTTGCAGCTTCAGCAAAGAGGCCCGAGCCAGTATATAGGGATGGAGATCCAGCTAAAGGTAATAGAAATGAAGATGAAGAAAGCTGCGGCGATGAAGTTGCTGGTTTGGAAAATGAGCTTGACAATGATGATGAAGAACCTACTCGTCGAAGAAAAAGTAAGTACCCTTGCTATGATCCGACTGTTGATAAACCTGTTTTGTCGGTGGGCATGAGATTTGACGATGCCAAACAGTTCAAGGAAGCTCTTGTGAAGAACTCCATTGGTGAACAGAGGAGCGTTCAATTCATTAGAAACACGAAGGAATTTATGAGAGCTAAGTGCTCACAACCCAATTGTTCGTGGAAGCTTTATGGCGCGCTGAGTAAAAATGGGTCATTCCAGATTAGGTCCTTCTAGGAGGAGCATACTTGTCCAATTATCTTTAACAATAAAAGGGTAACAAGTGTGTGGTTATCAAAGCATTTTTTCAATACTATCAAAGTAATGCCCGAGATCAAGAGTCCTCAATTTCAACATTTAGTGAAGGAGCAAGTGGGGGTTAATGTGTCGAGAAATCAATGTAAGAGAGCTAAGATGAGGGTGATGAAGATATTGACGGGTGGGTATAAGGAAGAATATGCGCAGGTATGGGATTATGCTGGCGAATGCATGTTTCAAAACCTATCTAGTAGGGTATATGTAGAGGTTGTGGAGAGGCCACTCCCTGATCTTGGGCCTCGATTTGATAGATTTTATGTCTGTTTTGATGCATGCAAACGGGGCTTCTTGGCTGATTGTAGAAGAGTTATAGGATTGGATGGATGCTTTCTAAAGGGTTTATGTAAGGGAGAGTTGTTGGCTACTGTGGGGAGAGATGCCAATAATCAAATGTTCCCGATAGCTTGGGCGATGGTGAAGATAGAGAACAGGGATATTTGGTCTTGGTTCCTAAAAAATTTAATGGCTGACCTTGAGATAACCGATGAGGGAGGATGGGCATTCATCAGCGACCAACATATTGTAATTTCATTGTCAATTAATTTACTCCCTTTTAATACTAATCACTTGCATATTTTTCCTGACTTGTATTTATTAGTTTGAATTTTTGAATGGACTTATTCCTGCATTAGTTGAGTTGATGTCACATGCTGAGCATAGAATGTGCGCGAGGCACATATATGCAAACTGGTCAAGGAACCTCAAAGGAGATAGGCTGCAGAAGCAGTTCTGGCAATAGCAAAGAGTACGAACATGGGTGATTTCAGATTAGCCAAACAAGGATTGTTGCAGCTGATAAAGGAAGGTTTTGATGCACTCTTCCAGACAGAAGCTAAGCACTGGTGTCGGGCCTTCTTCAGCGAAGAGTTCAAATGCGATATCATTGATAACAACCTCAGTGAAGCTTTCAATGGCAGAATTTTAGAGGCCAGGTGCAAACCAATTATCAGCATGCTTGATGATATTCGAGTTATGGTTATGACTAGACTACATAGGCAAAGAGATGAGGCTACGAAATGGAGTAGAGACTGTGGCCCTAGGATTGTGAAGAGATTGGATGCAAACATTGATGCTAGTAGGTTATGCCATCTAGTTTGGAATGGAGATAATGGATGTGAGATTATTCAAAATCAGGATAAGTATGTTGTCAACCTGGATAGAAGAAAGTGTTCATGCCGAGCCTGACAACTAAATGGAATTCCTTGTGCCCATGCCATTTGTGCTATTCAGATGAAGCAAGAAAACCCAAATGATTACCTATATGATTGGTACAAAAAAAGCTCATACATTGCTTCATACCAATTCATGATGCAGCCTATCAGAAGCAGCAAATTTTGGGAGCCAACAAATCATGAAAGCCCTCTACCTTTACCGCTGAAGAAGCAAATAGGAAGGCCAAAAAAGAGACGAAGAATAGCAGGAAGAAGCATCAAGTCAGAGGATGAGTAGGACTGGGTCAAAGATAAAATGCTCCTATTGCCGCAAGGAAGGGCACAATAAGAAAGGTTGTGAGCTGAAAAATCAGCATCAACAGCAAGATGTAATGGCTGATTCAGTGCTAGGGACAGGACCTACTGAAGAGCTTCTTGTTGGGCCTATTGAAGGGAGGACAGAAGGCCCTACTATAATGCCTACTGAAGGGCAAACAGAATGCCATGCTGTAAGGTAAGTATCCTCTTTGCCTCAGTAGCTTTACAGTTCTTATTCGATAGCGTTTGATGGTTGACCATGTGTACTGGCTTCTCTTGAGCTTTTCCTCTATCATGCACTTGTAATTTGAGAAGTTTTCTCCATTTGTTTCCACCATGAAAATGAGTAGATGTCTAATTATTCGTTGTAGTTGGTCATAATCCTAATACAGTACATTGTTGTAAGGCCTACTAAAGGGCTAGAAAAAGGCCCTGTTGTAGGCTCAAGTGCAGGGACAGGGACTGGAATGGGCAGGACAGCAACAACAACAACTGAATCCATTATTGAGCAAACAAGAAAAAAATATCCTGTAAGTTGTACATCGCTATGTTTGGTCTTTTATGGGCTGAAATTTACATTTGTTATGTGTTTCTCAGGTGAGAAGACAAGCAACTGCACAAGTTGCAAAGGTTGCTACAAGGATTGTTGCTGCTGAAAATGTTGTACCACAGCGAACAACAGGGGCTCTTGGAAAAAGATTAAGGTAATATGGTTATGGGATTTACACAGATGAACGTACTGGAATGACTATTTTGTATGTAAGATTTGGAGGCCTCGTGCATTTAATTTGTTGTACTTTAATTCATTTGGTTGACAATATAACTATGTTCTTATAGCTTGGGAGAACTTCGGAAATACTTCTCTCTCAAGGTGGGCCAACTCAAGAATCAAGGACGCAACCAAAGAAGAGTGCTCCAAAGAAGAAGAAGACAGCGGGTATAGTTGCGAAACAGCCATCCAAAAAGAACCCAGCACCAGTTCCATCTCAACTAACGATTGGGAGTAGTAGTGATGATATGGACCAACACATGACACGTGCTAGAACAAAAATAGCCGCCGTAAAAAACAAGGAAAAGGAAAATGAGGTGACGGAAAGCCCAGTTAAAGAACTTGCACATCCAGTTCGAAAGAGTGCTCGGATTATGAATCAATTCAAAGCTCCAAGAGGAAAAGGAGATCAGGGTGTTGTCAATATTGACTGATGGGAGGGTGTTGGACATGGTCTCTTTTTATGTGGTGCTAGACATGGTCTCTTTTCATGTTTTCTTTTTTTAGGAGGGTGCTGGATATTATATCATTGATGGTAGTTGCTGCCTGCATATTGCCATTGTTTTTTTTTTAAGAGGGTGCTGAACTTTCGGTGATTAGGGAATGAAGTTAGACATGTTTTTCTTTTCTTTTGTAAACAATCAATTAATGTTAATGGCAAGTATTGGATTGACTATTTTCTCTTGTGTTGGTTCGGCTAGAGTGCTAGCAAGTCAGTTATGCTGTATATTTTATATTTGCTGTTGCTGCAATGTTGCTGTTGCTGGTTGAAGTTGTGGATTATAATGAATTTGTGGGGTTCTGATTATATGTGCTGCTGCAAGAACATTTTGGATGCTGGTACATCTTGTTGCATCAACATTTGTAGGGGCTGGTATAAGAAGATGCACCAGCAACCCAACTGGTGCAAGAACAAGGTGCAAGTCAAGTGACGTTTGGCATTAACATGTTCTTTTTTTAAAAACTTGTGCAACATAAGTGATCACTTTATAATCGCGATTGGCACTTAAATGATCACTTTTATAAAAACTTGGCACTCAAGCGATCACTATTTACAACTTATGGCACTGAAATGGTCAATCGTGAATTTGCCACCATCCTTTAATTTCGCCATGGTTTGTAGTTGCAGCAAACCAGCAAACCATTACCAAATAAAAAATGCAGCAAACCATTACCAAATAACAAATGCAGCAAACCATTACCAAATAACAAATGCAACAAACTATTACCAAATAAAAAAATGCAGCAAACCATTACCAAATAAAAAAATGCAGCAAACCATTACCAAATAAAAAATGCAGCAAACCATTATATTTGAAGCAAAAAACTAACCAAAACAAACATTGACAATACACAACTAAACAACAAAACTTTTAAATGTTCACAACTAATGCTTTCCAAGTCCAACCTTGCATTTCTACCCATAGATTACAACAACAAAACCTTCTGCTCTATACAAAATTTGCAGCAAATCAAAAACACATTTTACTTATAAATAATCCAATACAGGTGCATATTCCACGTCTTCGACTATGGTAGACATACAAACTTATTCTCATTACTCACTTTACATTTGAAGAAACTACCCAAGAGAATAAGAACGCAATCAACGCTCGATAAAAGTTTCTTTCAATTTTCAGCCTTGAAACCTCCCTCTTCAAATGGTCCAAGAGATGTTAAACCCTTCATTTGAGCTTGCATTGAGTCGACATCCTCCAACTCATCCATTAATGTAGGTGGAGGTTGATTTCGGCCTTCAAGTAACTCCAATATCACCTCTGTCGCTCGATTAGAGAATTTCCTATCAACCCATTTGAAATATTGGCACTTCGAGCCTTCTCTATATCTACCGCACCCATGGAATCTTCTCCCAGGATTCAACCGAGTCCAAGATGTTCTTTTCGGACTCGGTAACCCACAATAACAATAACACTTACCATCTAATTCACTTTTCTTATAGGAATGTGAGTCGCTGCTGAAGCTTCTGTCCTCCATTTGCAAGAGCGAGCTGATAACTTTGGGAGAAAATCAAAGTATGCACTCGAAATGGTCGAATTGGGGATTTAGGGTTTTCAACTTCCGGTTCTAGTCGAAATTGGGGAATTAGGGTTTCTTATTTGGGAGAAAACGATAAACGGCGTCGTTTTGTTCTTTGTATGCTGATTGTATTCTCCGGCAATCCACGTCGACGTCAAAAATTAATAAAAAAACTGTCACGTCGGATTTCCGGCCAACCAAATCGGCGATGGCATCAAAGTGATCGTTTTTCAAAATTTTTGGCACTTAAGTGATCCGACGGAAACTTTTGGCACCAAAGTGAGCGTCGTACACAACTTATGGCACCAATAGTGTACTTCTCCCCTTTTGCCTCTAAGTGGAAAGAGTGACAAATAAATCTTTCCGGAGTATTGCATGATCGTCCATCCAATTAAGCCAATCAAATATCTTAAAATTTATTCTTTATGGAAAAATGAAAAGGCTCATGATAATGGTTGCTTCATATTTATTTATTTGGGTTGGAAAAGAGAGCGATGGATTGATATTGTTTTTTTATTACAAAAGACGAGGTTAAAAAACGAACTTAACCTAATGAAGCGATTCGTGAGCTTTGTCGCTCTTTTTGGTCATTTTGCTTAGTTGGCAACGTTAGCATTCTTCTCCCTCACACACGGTGGTATTTATTACTTATCTCTCTTCTCTTTTTCACTTAATTGTTTCTCTGTCCATCTTATACGTTGACAAGGCATATTTATCTTTACTTTCGCAATATCATATTATCAAATTATTTATTAAAATTGCTCCAAGTCCTTCGTATTGAGTTTAGATAATTATTCTTATAATATAATTATATATTAATATTTAAGTTGTGTTTATCCTTAAGTGTATCTCTACTTCCTGTTTTATCATAGATTTATTGAATAATCCGCGCAAAATGTGAGGTACATTCAAATATATAATGATTATAATATAACTACCGATG
Source organism: Eucalyptus curtisii (assembly GCA_017140595.1). Classification (NCBI taxonomy): domain Eukaryota; kingdom Viridiplantae; phylum Streptophyta; class Magnoliopsida; order Myrtales; family Myrtaceae; genus Eucalyptus; species Eucalyptus curtisii. The sequence goes on from CM029498.1 coordinate 34,152,771, forward strand.
AAATAGGGGCATGAGATTCGACTAAGTGGTTCGGGAGGGCCTTGTTGGCAGGGATAGAAAAACATATTGGGGGGCCAAAAACGCATTGAGGAAAAGTCATATGAAGGGAGTTTCTTTAGGTCATTTATATTAAAATGAATGATGAGGACATGTTTAGGACCAAACCAAGTATATCACGAAATACCTTTCTTTTTCGACAAATTAAGTTACAAAGCCCTATTGATAAGGTTTAATATCAATATAAATTGGTTATACTTAATCTCTTTGAGAGATAATGATAAATCACTGATAACTCAAATTTAGAAATATTGGTATCTTTTAATTTAAAGAACGCAAAATTAATAGAATTTTTAAATTTTATTTGTCATGTATTCTTCACATATCGCGATATAATGAATGGAGTATTATAACTATTAAGACTACACTACTGTTGAAACCTAAATTTTGGCGACCGAGTTATTTATTTATTGCATTAAAAATTAGGGTTAAATATATATAGCATATAGTTTTTGGAGCATTTTTTTTATTTATTTGCAATTGGCGATGGATGGGTTCAACTTGATGATTCAGAACTTTAATTTGATAAGTTGGGCTAAGCTCGCGAAGAGAGCAAATTGGTTCAAGCCCGAATCCTCGAGGAGATTTTACGGACTCATCTTTGCGAGATTTCAAATTTGAAGAAATCCTATTGCAATTTTGAAAGATGGGTGGAGAATATTCATTTTTGCAAAGGAATGTTATAGACGATTTTCGTGCATATTGAAAAAGAGATAAAATATTCCACAAAGATTACGTTTTTTTTTTTTTTTTGCCTATAAAAGGGGTTTTTAATCACGCCGAAGGGGGGCCAGACATTGACACATACGGCCACATTGAGGGGAACGCATAATATAGATACACGTGAGAGAAAAAGAGGGAGACGTTGCCTTCTCGTTCTTGCATCGGTGCCCTCGTTGCCGACGCCCTGCTGCTGCCATTGCTGATTGCGTCCACAAATTTAAATTCAGCAAATTCCCGACACAATTGTTGCTCTCCCAACGTTGTAGTTTCTTTGTGACGTTGATCATACGACGCAGTCATCCAAAACCCCATTGTGAATAGCATGTTAGAATATACATATCATACTTTGATGCGGAAATTCAAATAAAACAGCGATCTTTGATCTTCATGATTTTCACAAATGGATGAAGACATACCTTTCTCCATAGCGTTGCACTTGTAATGATCGTTGTAGAAAACCGAAGAACTCGAACCAAAAGATGAAATCCGATTTCTCTCCCTTAACCCACTAAACCTTAATGTATTCAATTGATGGAGGAGAGAATACTAAGTGCTTTTCTGTTATTGTTGTTCATTGTGGGTGGAGAGAGGACCGGACTCTATTTGTACGTTCGTTGAAAAGGTGTCTTCCATCAAAGCGATATACCCTTTCGTTTTATTGGAGTCGCAACTTCTCATAACCAATAATTATTTTATAGCATTTCAATAATTATTAAACCATATAATAAATCATATCATGTGGGCCACAATAATTCTTACATTCTCCCACTTGGCCCATATGATTTTCCTTTCATGGTTTAATAAAGACTGTAATGTGCACAATAATATCATGCTATAAAATTTCATTAAATTGGCAATCACATAATAATCACAATTAAGTAAAGAAAACTAATGTGAGTCATAGCGGTTGTATGTCATTAATCGACATAGTCTCTTCTATGTACTACAACTATAGCACTTTACTTAACATGATCCATAAATGAGAAGTACAATAATAGTCCAACCATAATGTTTCTTTAGAAACTATCCTGTTTAACATTAATCTATTTCCATAATGTATACTAAATAGAAAACAGGAAATATCAGAAACACGTAAGTGAGCTCAAAGTGTCAAATACATAAACTTAATACAATCATAATACAAACATTAACGACGTCCAATAATGCCCATCTTTTCAACATGCTCATTAAATGTTTTGGGCGGCAGTCCTTTTGTTAAGGGATCTGCTATCATAAGATTGGTGCTAATGTGCTCAATTGACACTCTTTGTTTCTGAACTTCTTCCTTGACAGACAAGTATTTGATCTCCATATGCTTAGCACCCTTAGAATACTTGTCGTTCTTAGAGAAGAAAACTGCTGCAGAGTTATCACAATAAATTTTCAGCGGCTTGGCAATACGTCGACAATCACAAGCCCTGAAATAAAATTCCGCAGCCATAATCCATGAATAGTGGCCTCAAAGCATGCCACAAATTCAGCTTCCATAGTAGATGCAGCAATAACGGACTGCTTCGCACTCTTCCATGAAATTGCCCCTCCAGCCAGAAGAAACAAGTAACCAAACGTTGATTTTCTTGTATCAACACATCCGGCTAAGTCTGAATCTGAATATCCAATCACCTCGAGATGATCGGATCTTTTATAAGTGAGCATATGATTCTTCGTTCCTTGCAAGTATCTAAGAACTTTCTTTGCAGCTTTCCAATGATCTATTCCAGGATTACTTTGATACCTGCCCAGCATTCCGACAACAAAACTGATGTCTGGTCTGGTACAAGTTTGTGCATACATTAAGCTCCCCACAACAGATGCATAAGGAATATTTTTCATTTCTTCTCGTTCCAATTCACTTTTCGGACATTGCATAAGGCTAAATTTATCACCTTTCGGACATTGCTAAATTTATTCACTCATATTGAATCTCTCTAAAATTTTCTCAATGTAGGCTTTCTGAGACAATCCTAATAATCCTTGTGATCTATCACGGAATATTTTTATTCCTATCACATATGTTGCCTCTCCCATATCCTTCATTTCAAAATTCTTAGAGAGAAACTTCTTGGTTTCATGTAACAAACCAAGATCATTAGCAGCAAGCAAAATATCATCAACATATAGAACTAGAAAAATAAACTTGCTCCCACTAATCTTCATATATATACACCGATCAACGGTGTTTTCCTTAAATCCAAATGAAGTTATGGTATCGTTAAACTTAAGATACCATTGTCGGGAAGCTTGTTTAAGTCCATATATTGATTTCTTTAATTTACATACCATGTGTTCCTTTCCTTTAACTGAAAAGCCTTCGGGTTGGTCCATATAAACCTCTTCTTCTAAATTCCCATTAAGAAAGGCGGTTTTTACATCCATTTGGTGTAACTCCAAGTCATAATGAGCTACCAAAGCCATAATGATTCTAAGTGAGTCCTTCTTAGAGACTGGTGAAAATGTCTCTTTATAGTCAATGCCTTCCTTTTGTGTAAAACCCTTTGCAACAAGTCTGGCTTTATGTCGTTCACTATTGCCTTTTGAGTCGCGCTTGGTCTTAAAGACCCATTTACTCCCGACCTTTTTACATCCTTTAGGCAATTCAACAATATCCCAAACTTGATTTTGATGCATGGATTTTAACTCTTCTTCCATGGCATTAAACCATTCATTAGAATCTTCACATTCCATGGCTTGGGAAAATGAATCTGGATCATTTCCAATTCCTAAGTCAATTTCGACTCTTGTAGATAAACCATATAGTCATCGAAATAGCCGACCTCCTTTCTCTTTGAGATCTTCTTAATGCTATTTCTTGTGACTCAGCTATTGGAGGTTCAATATTGACATCTTCATTATGGAGTGTTTGTTCATTAATTTGTTGTTCTTGATTATTGTTAGGTTGTACTATAATATCGGGAACAACAACTTTAGAAGCTTCGGGTATAGGAACTTCTACCCTTACTTCTTGAATGCAAGCATCACGCATTCTTTCACTCCCACTGATGTCACCATTCTCAATGAACCTAGCATTTCCAGATTCAACAATTCTTGTACTATGATTAGGACAATAAAATTTATACCCTTTGGATTTCTCTGCATAACCAATGAAATAACCACTGGTCGTTCTTGAATCCAATTTCCTTTCATGTGGATTGTAAATTCTTACTTCTGCTTGACAACCCCAAACATGCAGGTGTCGTAAACTAGGTTTCCTTCCCGTCCACAGTTCAAAGGGAGTCTTTGGAACTGCCTTACTAGGAACCCTGTTTAATAAATACATAGAAGTCTTTAAAGCATACATCCACAAAGATAAGGGTAAAGATGAATGACTCATCATACTCCTAACCATTTCCATTAAAGTACGATTACGCCTTCTCGCTACACCATTTTGTTGTGGTGTACCTGGCATTGTGTATTGAGCACAAATGCCATGTGTTTCGAGGAATTTAGCAAATGGACCTGGACATTGTCCCGATTCATTATACTTTCCATAATATTCACCGCCTCTATCTGATCTTATTATTTTCACCTTTTTATCTAATTGCCTCTCAACCTCTTTAATATACACTTCAAGTGCATTCACGATTGAGACTTATCATGCAATAGATAAATGTAACCATAACGTGAAAAATCATCAATAAAGGTTATGAAATAGCTTTCCTTACCAAAAGATGGAACATCAAAAGGACCACATATGTCGGTATGTATAATTTCAAGAAGTTCTTTGCTTCTTGTGGCACCTTTCTTAGTATGCTTTGTTTGTTTACCTTTAATACAATCAATACACACTCCAAGGTCAGTAAAATCCAAATTTGGAAGAATTTCATTCTTCACTAATCTTTGCATTCTTTCCTTGGATATATGACCCAAACGTTTATACCACAAGTAAGCAGAATTTTCATCCACCAAACTTCGTTTAGTGCCAACATTATGATGCAAGGTCATTAATGTCTCAACAAAAGTATTATCAAGTCTAAATTTGTAGAGACCATCACATAAAATTCCAGTTCCAATAAGAGTATCACTCTTAAATAAACTGAAAGATTCAGATCCAAACTTACAATAAAATCCCGCTACATCAAGTCTTGGCAAAGAAACTAAATTGCGAGAAAATGTAGGTACATAAAGGGTTCGAAACAAATCCAAATAATGCCCAAGTATCTAAGATCAAACGATAAGTGCCAATGCCTTCAACTGGAGCTTTGTTTTGTTCCCGTAATCACATAACTTTCATTTGGCTTTATAGTTTGGATCGTAAGAAATCCCTGCATCGTATTTGACACATGAGTGGTGGCACCAGAATCAATCCACCAAGTATTATGAGGAACTTTAGTAAAGTTTGATTCAAAACATACTAAAGCACAAGGCTTACCTTTCTTTTCGAACCAAGCCTTACATTTCAGACAATCTTTCTTCAAGTGTCCAATTTTGTTGCAAAAATGACACTTAATAAGATTGTGTTCCTTCTTGTGGATTTGAGAAGCCTTTGAAGAATCATTCAGGACGTGTAGTCCTTTCTTCTTGCTCCTTCCACCTTTCCTCTTGAAATTCTTTCGAACTTCTTGATGACTTGAGAGATGAACATAATGAGCTTTTTGATTCTTTATCCTTGTTTCCTCTTGAACTAGCATACTGGCCAATTCATTTACATTCCACTTATCCTTTATAGTGTTGTAATTCATTTGAAATGACCCATATTGCTCATGAGGCAAGGAATTAAGTATAAACTGTACTAAAAAGTACTCATCCACATTCATTCCCAAAGTCCTTAACTTTGCTGCTAAATTCGTCATCTCAAGTATATGCTCATGCATGGTACGCGAACCATCATATTTCATGGTGGTTAGTGTGCTCATCAATGTACCAGCAAGTGACTTATCAGTAGTTTGAGAACGCTCTTCCACAAATTTTATAAATTCCTTAGCATTGTTAGTCTTGGGAAGAGAAGTCTTTAAGTTGTTTGCAACTGTCATTCGCATGAACATTAAGCTTAATCTGTTCGATCTTTCCCAAGCTTTATGGAAAGACTTTTCATAATCTCTACTTTCATCAGTAATAGCAGCTGGTTTCTCAGCTTGAAGTGCTAAATCAAGATCCAGGACACCTAAGTGAAATTGGACTTGTTCACTCCAATCAGGAAAATTTATCCCATTGAATAAGGGAACAGACGAAGCATGCGAATGGAGTGAAACAGGTACAGATACTGCAAATGTGCAAGAAAATACTCATACATTAATGCTTTGAGAATATCACCTAATCAGATTCAAACTAAACTACACATGTACATCATAGTTCTCCTTTGGGCGATCCTATGATATACAAATATATATAAACCATAATGATGCTAATAACTTTTATTTGGTAATTGTAAATATTTCTTATTAAAATTTATTTGCTATCTTTGGATATACAAAAAAATTTAACAAGTCATATTAATTACCAACTATCATGTTCATGAATTATAAGAAAATAATTAACCTTTGGGTTAATCCCTAAGTTCTTATAATAAATGAACTTCAATATACCCATAACTCCAATAATGATATGCAACATATCAATTTCATATATATAGCATCAATTAATTATGGGTAATTGAATAAAACAATTTACAATATTAAAAAATTCAAAAGACTTCAAGGTTTGGCCACTTTGGTGACTAACAAACCATTCATAATATGAATTTTTAATATTGTCAAATATAAATATTTACCAAATTGCACACAAGGACAAAACCGTAATCAAAGCATAAGGGTAAAATCGTAAAATCATAATTCCATAAGGGCAGAATCATAAATTTATAATCCAGGGCCAAAATGGTAAATAATCAGTAATGGCAGAATCGTAATTATAAATTAAACAGGGGCATAATTGTAAATAACCATCAAAAGAAGGGCAAAACGGTAATTAGGAGCCGCGGGAGGGGCAAAAGCGTAAAAATGCCACGCGGGACGTCGAGGCACGTGCCGAGCACGTGCCTGCGTCCTCGGCGGCGCGTGCCCACGCGCGCGTTCGGGCGCCCGAGGCGTGTGCTTGGCACGTGCACGGGCGCCCGGCGGGCGCGTGCCTCGCACGCGCCTGCCAACCGCCGCGTAGTTCCGCGCGCTTGACGGCGCGGGCGCGTGGGATCCACGCGCCTGCAACCGCAGCGTGCGCGTGGACCCACGCGCCTTCTTCCCCCGCGACAGAGGCGATTTTCTTCGCCATTTTTCGTCCTTTCATCCCTGTTTCGCCCTAATTCTTCCATTTTCGACATTTTTTTCTCCATGAAAACTTCCATCATTCGGATTTTCTTCGAGAGAACCATCCGAAAACATTTTGACAACAACAAATAGTACGAACAGGATCGTTCAACGAATCATCAAACATAAATCATAATATTTCTATAAATGGAAAAATCATGAGATCATAAACCATGCTCGATACCAATTTGTTAGAATATACATATCATACTTTGATGCGGAAATTCAAAGTAAAACAGCGATCTTTGATCTTCATGATTTTCACAAATGGATGAAGACATACCTTTCTCCATAGCGTTGCACTTGTAATGATCGTTGTAGAAAACCGAAGAACTCGAACCAAAAGATGAAATCCGATTTCTCTCCCTTAACCCACTAAACCTTAATGTATTCAATTGATGGAGGAGAGAATACTAAGTGCTTTTCTGTTATTGTTGTTCATTGTGGGTGGAGAGAGGACCGAACTCTATTTGTACGTTCGTTGAAAAGGTGCCTTCCATCAAAGCGATATACCCTTTCGTTTTATTGGAGTCGCAACTTCTCATAACCAATAATTATTTTATAGCATTTCAATAATTATTAAACCATATAATAAATCATATCATGTGGGCCACAATAATTCTTACATAGCAAAGCCGCCGCACCCATGGAAACAATTTCCACAAGCTAAAAAAAAGGCCAAAAGAGAAGACGGCCACGACGACTCCTTCGCCTAACGCTAGTAGCAAACTTCCGGAAGGTTTCCTTGGTGAGGTTCGCTACCGTGACAACAAATTGTTGTGTTGACCCCCCTGGCGAGCAGCTACACCTACACCGCGAGTCTCGCCAAAGCACCACCACGTGGAAGCCAATATTCGAATTATGTGAAAATCTTATTTATTTCGATTTTCGAATATTACGTTTCCTTATTTGAAATATCGTCGATGCATATGATTGAAATTTCCAATATGCTATCACGTCTATAATAGCCTTTTAATTTCACAACGTGCATACGATTGACAGTCCGATTTTCGCGCTCGAAATCTAACTTGCAATCGTAAGGAAAAATCGCCAATCTAATCACGCTCGAGATTCGATTCGCGATTATGTTTAAAATTGGCAAATCCAATCTTATACGCGAGATATGATTTGTCAATTTATGGATATCAATCTTATCTTGTCTGATTTGCTATCGCGTTGTTTGAATCGATTTTACTTTTGTAAAAGAAAATCCAAAATTTTTGAGTTAGGTTAGGTTCATGTTAGAATATTTTTTGTTTTAGGGTTATTTTGTATATTTAGAATAGGAAATTTATTTATTTCGAATTTTTGAAAAAATAAAAATCCAAAAAAAAAAATGCATTCATTTAGGATGTTAGTTTTTTTTTTAAATTAAATTGCACGTTTAATTATGTGATAGTTTTATTTCGAATTTTATAGAAAAGAAAAAGAAAAACTAGAATTAGGGCATTCTTTGCAGGTCATTGCATATTAGGATAAGATTGCATGTTTAATTTTTATTTTCTAATTAATTATAAGTTTAGATAAGTTTTTTTAGATAGATTGCATTTTAGGTTAGGGATAACAATCTAGTTTAAATTAAGATTTAGCTCAACCTCATTCTTGATATAAGTTGGATGATATCTCGATCTGAATAGATAATTTTCGCAAGTTTCTAATTTCGAATTTCATGAAAAATACAAAAAAAAAATTGTCTTAGAATAAATCAATTTCATTCTTTAGGATAGATTATATGCTCATTAAGAAAACACAAAATATTTCACTTATGTCATATAATTTGGGTCATATTGCAAAAAAAGTAATCGTGTGTTAATTAGAAATCATATCTAGGACTGTTAAGGTGAATTCTGATCTAACACTGCAGATGCTTTCGATGCCATAAGGTAAGTCCTGCAATTTATTCACTGCTTTATCTTGGTGTTAAATTGGTGGTTTGCACGCCCGTATGATAACCTCACATGTTAGGTTAATAGATTAAAATCAATTCAAGCTGCTTACCAAATATTTTTTTTCAAAATAAAATAGAAAGGTAATCGAAATGGTGTTAGAGAAATCTAGCGTAATCAAGTCCCCGAACTTATAAATTTCTGGTTTTTAGGAGTAAATAAATCTCCTGTTACTTTACTTGGTTTCTAATCGACTCACTAAAAATATATTAGTAGCGACTCCTAATTAAAAATTTGCATTTTAAGAACTTAAACCTAAGTCCCGAATCAGTATAGGCTTGGGAGAGCTCAAGCTAAGTTTAAGCTTAATAATCCATTAGCCAAACCCTAGGTGGTACACCCGAAGATTTGGTCGCGACAGCTACTTTAAGATATTAAAATTGTTGTTATCTCTAATGATATTATCTAATTGTTTAGTTCTCTGTCTCCAATGCGTGTGAATACTCTTTTTTTCGATTTCTTTTGCTTTCTTTTTTTTTTTTTCAAAACTATTTTCTTTAGTTTCTTTCCACATCCAAGATATCCGATTTCATATAAAACATAATGACCAGTACATAAATTGATGCTAAATCAAATAGTATCGTAATAGTATTACTCAGTTTACAAATGAATCCAGTAGTTTTTCATTTGCAGATATCTAGTTATCGGTTTGGCTCAATCAAATTTATTGATTTTTGCTTTGTAAAACAAATAAGCCAAATAACTTTCTTTTTTGGCAAATTAAGTTACAAAGCCCTATTAATAAGGTTCAAATTCAATATAAATTGGTTATATTTAATGTCTTTGAGAGATGACAATAAGTCACCAATGACTTTAATTCAAAAATATTGACATCTTTTAATTTGAAGAATGCAAAAAGTAATAGAATCTTTCGATTTGATTTGTCGTGTATCCTTCTCACACTACGATACAATGAATGGAGTATTATTTGATTGTTTCTCTCTCTCGCTCCCCCCAATGTGTGCCCTTTTCTTTGGTTTCTTTATTTTTCTTTCCAAATTCTTTTCTTTAGTTTCTTTCCATGTCCAACATATCGAATTTCATATAAAACATAAATTGATGTTGAAGCAGATAGTTTTGTAATAGAACTAATTAGTTTATACATGAATCTATTTTCGTTTGTGGATATCAAGTTGTTATCAGTTTGGTTCCGTCAAAATTATTGATTTTACTTCATAAAATAATTAAAGCCAAATCAATAAATTAAAAGATCAAAAAGTTTTCATTTTCCTAAAGCTATCTTGGTTTAGTTTAATCTAGAGATTTTGATCTCTCTGAGAACACATACTTCTTTGTACATTGGTAGAAATTATTAGATAGGCCAAAACATAAACATGTTTGTAATCAAGAAAAGTTATTTCTTTGTATAAATAGTTTTCAATTTAAGGCTGAAAACATATCTATGCGAATTCTTCTCTTTAAACAATACCTGAGGGTGTGCCTAGAAGTACAACTTCCGCCTTATCTTTTTTACGTTTTTTAAATTTTACAGCTTAGGCATCTTTTGACTTTTTAAATAATTTGAACCATCTAAAGCTTTTACAAGATATTGACAATAGATTGGCGAAGAATTGTTTGATATTTATAGAAATTTGGGTAACCTTTTAAATCTGGACCGAGAAAATTACAAAAATTAAAAGAGGAAATATTTGCACGCGTAAAACCAAAACAAACCTAGTAAGTTTCCCTCTCCTACTCAACGTTTGTATCGCATAAGAACCTTAGATAGAGAGACCACATCAGTGACATGAAGACGATCCCTGTTCCACCATAGCTGAAGTGAGGATTTCTCGGGTTAGTCTTCTTCTACTTCTCGCCAACGTTCCACAAGCATTCCGGACTGAGTTCCTGAACGGGTAAGTCTTGTCGCATGATATCTGTTCCAAAAACCAGAGAGATCGTTGCAGTTTCTTGATAGCTTCTTACGCACCAAGCACTCTGGTCGAAGTCACTGCTACAATGGGGGAGTCACTGGATGATTGGAGGGATTTCTTCAGAACGATGGATACGGAAAATTTTGAATTCATCGACACCGCGATCACAATAGCCGCCTCGGATCGCCCGAGATATTTTCGGCTACAAAGGGGACGCATCGCGAAGCGGCTGTTCTCGGCCCCGACGACTCAGAGTCGGCGCCCAGGGTGCGATGATCCGCCTGCGTCGCATGATGGTAGAGATGATTGCGTACAAGCGGGTAAAGGAAGCAACACGATCGAGGACTGCAGTAGGGGTGACGTCGAGCGCGATAGGGTGGACATGAACCCGGAAAGCTATCTTGATTGCGGAGGTACTAAGGCATTCAGTGATGAGTTTGACAGACAGTCTCTAGTTGTTCGTGAAGTTCTAAGGATCAAGAAGGTCTTGGACAACAGTCAATGCGAGGTGAATATCCTAGCATGAATTCCATACATCGTTTCTTCTGCTTTTCTGCTTCTTGTACATCCTAAGTCCATTGATTTTGAGTTTCTGTAGCTTTTGGAGATAATGCCTTGAAAAGTCGCTTTTTGTTTTGTTCCTTTTCCAAATATAACCTGGCTCTGTTTTTGGGTATGGCAGTCTGATTCCGCACTGTACGAATCATTGAGAAAACTCCAGTTGATGACTATCTCGATGGATATATTGGAGGTTCGATTAAATTGCATATCTTTTGTTTAAGTTCTAGAAAGACAATGCCAATAGGCTTCTTTTAATTCATCTAATTTCACCGGCTACTTGCAGAAAACAAAGATTGGGATTACTCTCAATAGTCTCAGGAGGAAAGATGTGTCGACACATATTGCTCGGCTCGCACATGACATCACTATGTATGGGGTGAAATATTTCAGTTCTATCAATTCTCATTCAGTTCGTTGCTTCTTAAAAATCAGACGCTTGCACTTTATGTGTGTGTGTGTGTGCGCTGCTACATGAAGCAATCAAACATGTTTTTCTCAGTAACTGCTTATTGCAACTTTTCAACCACTTCAAACTTGATTAGATGTAACTTTGTAGAGGCACTGGGTCTTCTGATTAAAGTAGAAACTCCTTCAACCTGCAATGCCTGCTTCTTGCATAATCGAAGCAATGACGCCCTTTTTGCATTTAGCGACTTCACTTAATTGGAAGCGCAACAGCATGATTATTTTGTGAGGATTTTCTGTCCTTCTCACAAATTGGTACTTTATATTAATGCAGGAGATGGAAGGCTATGGTCGAAGAAATCTGCCGCAGCACAGAGGGTAATGCTGGTAATAGCACTGCTAGGCAAACTTTCTTGTAACTTGATTGTTCTTTAACTGGGACCCTATTCTTAGTTTGGTAAACTTGTCAGTTAGAAATTCTTATGTGGATCCGTGCAAACTCGGAGAAATGGATCGTGCCGATAGACCGACATCCTCAGTGAAGAACCAGAACATCACACAACGGTACCAACAGAAACGCCACGAGGAGGCCGGTTCAATTGCTAACACGAACCAGAGGCCAAATATGGACAAGCACCAAGCCACTGTGAAGCCCAACACGTCCTCAAGCATCAACTCGATGAAGAATCCAGCAAGTGAGATTGGGACATGGAAGTTCGAGAAAGAAAGAATGCTTCAAAACTCAAAGGGAATCACAGGGTGCAAAAGACTTTTCACCAGTCGACAGGATGTAAGTGCGAAAGCTATTTAATTTCAGATTATCATTCTAACCAGAAGCTGACTTGGTCATGTGGTTCTATCAGAAGATCAACGGCTCGGATGAGGTTGCAGTGGAAAAGAAACTCAGAGCCTCCGACAGGAAATTACAAGAACATCATCGACAAACACAAACACGTTAGTAGATTTAGCAAGAAGTTCGGATGTTTCTTAGATCCAGCACATTGTAAATAACCACTCTGTCCGTTCTGTTCGACAGCCAAGAGGCAGCGGACGATGTTGGCTTCTCTCCCAAAGCGACGGCCAAGGTATAGGGGTCTGTGCTCTCGTGAAAGAATCGAAAAAAATCTTAGGCAGATGGCGAAGTCACGCAAAGAGTCGAAAAGAATCTTAGGCGGATGGCGCAGTCACGGAGCTGCATCTCATTGTTTTGAACACCAAAGTTCCCAAGCCGAATGCAGCTGCTGTTCGATTCTCCATGTGTGAAAATCTGTGTTTTTTTTTTTCTTCTGGACATGTTGCGTATTATTAGGGATGACACTGTGATAGAAGTTTTTGTTCATGAAACTTGTGCTTAGCTCGGATTATAGCTATGACGTGTTGGTTACATAGGTCATGATGGATAGACATACAATATAAAAGGGCTTGTAGTGGGCATTAGTCCTCCCACATTTGAAGTTCTTTTTCTGTGAATAACAAATGAATTTTACTCATCAAAAGTTTGCTTCTCAATTCACTCATCAAGTCTAAATTGTAGAGAGAAGAACAGTTATTAACGGGAAGAAAGATGTGCAGTTGGATGCAGGGGAACTGCTGTTTTTGCTCTGTTTTAGGCCATGCTCGAGAGCATTGTCCGACATACCTCGTATTCGTTTTGCCTGTCCTATAGCTCCTGGAACAGAAATTTCCACATCTCTGCAACCCATCAAACACAAAAGAGGATTTCGATGAGGCAAAGCATGAATTGTTGTAGTTATGACTGAATGAAAGAGATGCATCTAATCTAGTTGCCACGCTCGCGAAGCCGTCGCAATGGTTGAAGGGACCCCATGGTTAGCTTCTCGGGGAGATCAGCTTCGTAGCAGATGGAGATTGCTCCATTTGAGCTTTCGCGAGTTAATTTGATCCCCTTGGTGTTGGTCGACCTGGTGCCGTGACCTTGGAAGGGCTTGGACATGTTGGGGTTGTGGAGATCGTCGCTCAGCTCGGCCAAGGCCGCTAGGAGAATCGCCCCTGCTCTGGGCGTTTCCAGGGCTTATCACTCCACAAGCGATTCCGTGGGTTTCAGAGTTCGCTTGCCGAGCAGTGGTGCGAAATCGGACATTGCTCGGTCTACTTGGCTGATGACGAAGCTCGGTAAGGAAGGGAGGATAGCGGAAGCGCGCAAGGTGTTCGATGAAATGGATGGGAGAGATGAGATAGCGTGGACCACTCTGATATCCGCTTATATCAAGTGTGGGTTGATCGAAGAGGCGCGCAAGCTGTTTGATAGGGTAGATGCCAAGAAAAATGTGGTGACTTGGACTGCCATGCTCGGGGGATATGTGAAGTTGGGTAGGATACGTGAAGCAGAGACTTTGTTTGACGAAATGCCCTATAGAAATGCTGTCTCGTGGAACACCATGATTGACGGGTATGCACAAAATGATCGAGTTGATGCGGCGTTGAAGTTGTTTGAGAGCATGCCGGGGAGGAATGTGGTTTCATGGAATACGATTATCACTGCTTTGGCACAGCGTGGGAGAATTGAGGAAGCAAGGGCGCTTTTTAATCAGATGCCGAGAAGGGATGTAATTTCCTGGACGGCGATGGTGGCAGGTTTGTCTAAACATGGGATGATCGATGAGGCAAGAGAGTTGTTTGATAAAATGCCAGAACGCAATGTTGTCTCATGGAACGCAATGATCACTGGTTATGCACAGAATAAAAGGTCAAGGGAGGCTCTTAATTTATTTGAGAGAATGCCAGAGAGGGACGTGCCGTCATGGAATACGATGATCACAGGGCTCATTCACAATGGAGACATACAGGGGGCCAGGGATTTGTTCAATAAGATGCCCCAGAGGAATGTTGTCTCTTGGACTACCATGATCACTGGGCATGTTCAGGATGGGCAAAATGAAGAAGCACTAAAAATCTTTTTGAAAATGATGGGTGATGATGAGATAAAGCCTAATCAAGCAACCTTCGTGAGCGTTTTGGGCGCTTGCAGTGATTCGGCAGGTCTTGGGGAAGGAAAGCAAGTTCACCAGGTAATTTGCAAAACACCATACCATGATGATACATTTGTGGCGTCGGCTCTCATAAACATGTACTCAAAATGTGGGGAGTTAGTCACTGCAAGGAAGATGTTTAACGATGGTTTGTGGAGCCAAAGAGATTTAATATCATGGAATTGTATGATCGCAGCTTACGCTCATCATGGATGTGGAAGAGAGGCGATCACTTTGTTCAACCAAATGATAGAATTAGGTTTTAAACCCGATGACTCCACTTATGTGGGGTTACTCTCCGCATGTAGCCATGCTGGTTTAGTGGAGGAGGGCCTAGAGTGCTTCAGCAGACTTGTGCAGGACAAATCCGTGCAGCTGAAAGATGATCACTTTGCATGTTTAATTGATCTGTGCGGTCGAGCTGGTAGGCTGGAGGAAGCTTTTAATTGGATCGAGCAGGTTGTGGACAAGCCATCTGCATGTCTTTGGGGAGCCCTTCTAGCAGGATGCAACTATCATGGGAACACCGAAATCGGCAAGGTGGCTGCGGAGAAGCTTTTCGAGTTGGAACCAGAAAATGCCGGCACATATTTGTTATTGTCTAACATATATGCATCGATGGGGAGATGGAGAGACGCTGCAAGAGTGAGGTTGGAAATGAGGGAGGAGGGTTTAAAGAAGCAGCCAGGTTGTAGCTGGATTGAGGTGGGAAATATGTTTCATGTGTTTGTCGTTGCCGACAAGTCTCATGGTCAAAAGGAGCTTATCTATTCTCTGCTCCGCGATCTTCACTTGAAAATGAGAATGAAGAGGTCTAATTCTGTACAAAACGATATTGATGTAGCAGATGAGGACTTTTTGGAAGCATGAAAGTCTAGATATTTGCCCTCTCTGTCCAATTGCAACTCTTTACTTTGTTTGCTCAGGTTTGAAAAATGGATGGCATTCCTGTGGTCATGCGGTAACACGCCCTCCTCAGCCAAGCCAACCGTTAGATTTAGATAATTCAAAACAAAGCATAATGAAATCGTAACACATGTAGGTTGCAAAGCTGCTCATCCATTCAATGTTACTTCTCTTTCGTGTTTCTTATCTCTTCTCGTCCGCTTGACCGACTTTCCTTCCCTAGAGAATATGCTAAGATGAACGCACAAATTTTGGTAATGCATTGGTCATTGCACGTGTCTTTAGCAGAGTCAGCTGTGTCCGAGCTAAGCTTGATTGCTATTAGAGTACTTTGGAAACCAATGCGTCCGCTCCCGCAAAACATAAAACATTCCGATTTCTGCTCTATCTTTTCAGTGTTCATGGGACACAGTTTACCAGCAGAAGAGTTAGCACAATTAAGTAGAAGGTAAAAGGTTTCCAGTGTGATTTTAGTCAATTTCTACCTAAGCTGCTTTTTAAGATGCCTGAAGGATCATGCTAGGAATCTCCTTGGGATCGATAGATCTTGGAGCAGACATACAAACTGTTTCCATTAAGAGACTCCTTTCAAGCGCTACCTGTCTGAAAATCTAAAAAAAATATGGTAGTTGCTTATACATACAGGCGTACGGAGACCCCCTACTTCTCTTGCATCTGCAACAAGTGCCGACTCTTCTCAAATTTTCTACTTGATTAAGGCTTTGCATAAAAGCAGTTTTTAATTACTTCAAGTAACTCTTAACGATGGAGACTGAGACCCTCTTGCAAAAGGTTTTGGAGCATATACACAAGCTCTGGAGCATTTAAATCTCGTTTCAAAATGCTTCAGTAAAAAACTTAACAAGAGCAACAATAACCCAGTTTCAGTATCCAGGTAACACAGAGACTATTTTCCCAGCCGAAAATTCCACAGATACATTGGATTTATCATTTCTTGCGAGCCAATGCTGCTGCGACACCGCCTGCTAGAAGTCCGACAGCAGTTGCCGTGATGCCTATTCCGATTACACCATCTGTATTCCAATAGGAGTTATCAGCAAACCTTCAGATATTTTGATGCATTAGAACAATTATCAGGACTAGGTAAATTTTTAATTCATACCCTTAGTGATTCGACTTTCAACAGTCTTTTTGAGTGTCAAAGCTTGCCTCCAATCAGGTGCAATCTACATACTCAAAGATATAAAGGAATCAAGACATGAAAAGAAGCATGTGAATATAACTTCATCAAAGAAGAGGGAGCATTTGACAGCTGATCGTCTGATGGAGAAGTACAGTCACCATCCCATATCAATATGAAACTAAAAAAATCCCTTGACTTATAAGCACCGGTAACACTTAAACAACTCACATAAAAAATTCTCCAAGAAAAAGCAAAAAGGGGAAGGTCACGTATCAGGTAATAGAAATTTTGAGTCAACAAGTTTGCTGTTTAAGTGAGTCAAATCACAATATCGAGGAAAAGCCCAACAGTGAAATCCTTTCAAAGAGGATATTGTTAATAATTATTGACAAAATGATAATGAGTACTAGATAGTAATCGACAGATTGATAATGATAATTTAACTCATCCATATCTCACAATCTCTTATCTCAGAAGTGTTTAAAACTCCCATAGTAAAATGTGATCATAATTGTAAGTTTCCATAAACCACAATAAACAGCTTATTTCAAGCAAAAAAACATAAAGCATACTTGGTACAGAAGACAAGAAACGCAAGTAACTGGAGCAAATGGTTAACTTACCTCCAAACATTGCTGTACAAGCTGCAAGCTTTTGGAATACTGACCACTTCTGTAATATCCAACAGCCAGAAGATACAGCTTCTCCCTCTGTTGTAAAGGGGTATTCGTGTTGGCTAAGGAAGCTGAAAACAGATGTCACACAATTCAAAATTCAATTGTGCAAGCATTTTATATAAGGTTAGTTTAATTTCTAACATCTTCCCAAGTTTGAAGTAGCCTACAAATAATAGCCAGATTCAACCAACATCAAGGTTACAGGTCATAGGAATAACCAAAATATACATCTGCCCCACAAGCCAAGGTTTCCTTTTTCAAGGAATTGTCACTTTTTATTTCTTATATAAACGAAATTCATGAGGAAAACGTACATTTAAATTGGTGCAGATCTCGAGAAATCAACCATCAGGATGGCTTATAAAATGCAACCTAAGAAACATGACACGGTCCTACTGGGAGGAAACGGTCAGACCGACAGAGTAAAAATTCTGATAAAGAGAAATGACTGGAAGTTTCTTTGCCAATTTCATCCAGAGATCATGCAAACAACCTGGTAAAAGAAGACATTTTTCTTGGGCTGATCTAATCCTGTTAAATAATCTAGAAAGATGATTTTTTTTGCACAATTTGCAGTGACTTCAACAAATTATGATAACAAGATAAAACAGAAAAGACAATCACGGTGCACGTGATTAGATAAATTTTGCATTAAGAGTCATGAATGATCTTAATTACCGGGGGTGCTTCACTGTGTGCTGATTATTTCTATACCGAAAAACCAAAAGGAACAAAATAAATCGTAAAATGCCATGTGCCATAAGTGAGCTAACAAATAAAAGATATTACTGAGCAACAAGTCAAAGAAACAGAAGTTAGAACAGATAATCTATTCACTTGAATATCACGCTAAACGGCTACTGCTGCATTAAAAATATAAATGTTGAGAACATTGAGCTAGGAAAAAAAAAGTGAAACAGCGAAGACAGATAACTACCTTCAAGCATGGCTATCCCTCGCTGCACATCTTCTGTTTGTCTAGAATGAACGAGGGCCCATGATAACCTCATTATGCTTTCGCTTTTGAGCTCATCAGAACCACCATTGGCAGCTTCTGCAACATCTCTCTCACAGCCCTGCCAATGTATAATAACTTGACTCGGCAATAGAAAAGCTGAGATACGTAATAAGATCAATCAAACAATCGAGAAGTATGGAAGCAAAGAGAGTTTTGGGTTTGCCTTTAAAAGGTAGGTATAATGATGAACCAAACCACACAGAAAAATAGAATATCCAGATTCACTATAACAGGCCATGATAATTAATTCGGTGACAAAAAAAATTGCTCAGGGGCAAAAGTAAAGACAAGCGGTAGATCTCAATGACAATTCTTACAACATGAAAGGAAACTCGAATAAGGAAAACCATCCCCAATATCCGTGGACCCAAGAGATGGCAGGCAAATCCACAATCATTTATACAAGCTACTTGGCTCCTTGAAGCCCAAAACAAAACCAAGGAAGCTTTCTTGCGGAAAATAATCCGAAGAACTTGTTCCCCTGTTCAAGACCGCCACTGGTACACCAATGATATTGTGTGCATTTGTTTAACAAGATACTCAGGCAAAATAGTAAACCACGAAAGCTTGGGATATCATCAATCAAATGCTGAATTCCAACTTCCATCATTAATTTCGAATTAGTTTGCAGAGAAGGAACCTCTATGTAATAGCATAATACAGGTTCCAATGAGGTTCACTCAAAAAAATCTTCCAAGAGCTATATCATAAGTTGTGTATCATCCAGCTAGCCAAGTATTTGAATGAATAGATTTCTATGTTGCAGTCAGTGGACAGTAATTTTCAGCATGAGATAGTTATTCTCCTTATTTCTAAGACTAGCTGGAAAGTCACCACAAAGACCAAGAGAATCACCAACTTATGCGAATATTACCATCCAAGAACCTTCACTGGATAAGATAGTAGAACGCTTCACCCAATTGAGCACTTACAACAAAATAAGTGCCAGTAATAGTAA
This sequence comes from Eucalyptus curtisii, assembly GCA_017140595.1. Classification (NCBI taxonomy): domain Eukaryota; kingdom Viridiplantae; phylum Streptophyta; class Magnoliopsida; order Myrtales; family Myrtaceae; genus Eucalyptus; species Eucalyptus curtisii. Next base: position 34,172,266 of record CM029498.1, read on the forward strand.
ATACTAAATTTCTGGACAAAAGAAAGGCACATGCACTAATTTCCCATGACTAGTTTACCAACAATGAACAAATGAATTGTTACGATTTCTATCTTCTTCCGGGATAAACAACCATCAATTAGAAAATCGATTTCCAGAATAGGGACTGGCTTCACTTTTTACTTTTCCCTTCTTCCTTTTCTTGTAGAGTTTGAAACTGGACTTTGATTCACAGTCAAATACCTGAAACCCTTTAAATATACAAGTATTGAGACGTATAGTCATCTAGAATCTTTCCGTAATGTCTTAACGATAAGAACAGACTTTTCCCCATGGCCGGAATAGGCCTGACAAGGCATTGAAGCTCCTTTCCTATTTAAGGTACTATAAAGCAAAATTAAGAAAAACCACAACTTTGGCACAGTGCCAGATATTGATCCTCTCCCGTAGAACCTGTTTCGCTGCCTCCAGTCAATCCAACAACTAGGGTTCACCCTGAACCATGAATTCCAGTTAAAAGGTGTTGCTTTGGTCTTATGATTAAAGGCACTATGAATTCATGAAGCATCAGATCATGGATTACCCAAGATTTTTTTTTTGTTTTTTTTGGGTCAGATGGATTACCCGAGTTGACTTTCCTAATTCCCATCAACACCCATTTGCTACACCCGGAATCAACCAGTCCCAAGTCGACACGAATCCGCGGAAACACCATTCCCCGCGGAGACGCCGTCAAACAGAAATGAAATCGACGGTCGGAATGGGGGGCGGAGGGAGGATGGCTTACGACGATGATGTCGCGGTCGCACCAGGGGATCTGGTCCTCGCCCTTGAAGAAGCCGCCCACCGAATCGAAGAACCGCCCGATCGTCGCTTCCATTTCCGAATTTCGCAGCGAAAACGCGATCCAGAATGCACGGCAAAACGCGCGACGATGCAAAACAGAGAGAGAGAGAGAGAGAGAGAGAGAGGAGAGGGTTTTAGCTTCTGATTTTTACGTGGAGAGAAAGGGAGGGTGACGTGGCGTTCCGTCGTTTAGCGGGCCAGGCTGAGCCCGAGCGTTCGTTCAGTTTTAGGGCGGGCGGGCCGGGCCGGGCCGGCTCGAGATCGAGACGTGCTGGGTTTGTCAGGGGTGAATGACTGAGCCGGTTCGACTTGACAACCAGACCGATCCAACATTAGCCGACCGGTCGGTTTCCATTTTCAAGGTAAAAGATTTGGGAATTGGGCTTATTCTATCCCGGGAATCGTCAATTCTACGAAGTCAGTTTCCGGGTATAACTGGTTTTGAGTCGATTTCCAAACTAGTTCTTGGGTGAAATCGATTTTGAACCGATTCAAAACCGAGCTTAAGTCTCTTATAGTTAAGTGGTTTCTACTTTCTTATGTTGGAGTACTTTATTTTGTCTTTTATTTATTTTTTATATAGGAAATTTTTACATTGCAGGTACAAAATGATATGCTTGATTAAAAAAAGATTGAAAACAAGAATGAAAAAAAAAAATGTAGGCCGATTCCTGGGTGGATCCTAAAATTGGGTCGATTGATTCCAAAGTCAACCAACCAGTTCAATTCTTTATTTCAAAAAATCAAACCAACTGAACTATAAGAGATTAGATTTCAAGTTTTTAATCTGAAATCTACTTACTTCTAGGATGATTAGTTTTTAGGTGATCTTCCCACCTTGATACTTACCATCCGTAGTGCTTAACCACTTGCCAGCTGTGTAGAACAGTAGAAATGATTATCGAATAGGTTCATTCTAAGCCGAGTTAGAATCAAGGAGAAGTAATTTAGAAAGAAGAAATGGCAATTTTGTGAATAGATGCAATATGTAAACTAATGTCAGGTTCAATATATTTTCGTCATGTGCAATTGAACATTTGGTATTAATACGATACCGTATCCGCTTCCAAGTATTGGGATTTTATGTATAGATTATGTGAAAAAGACCCCCCCCCCAAAAAAAAAAAAAAAAAAAAAAAAAAAAAAGAGCACTGGCTTTCATCCATAAAATATATGGAGGTAAAAAGTCAGGGGAGGTAACGTGGCTCCACTCAAGAATCCATTCTACCTCGCTTTTTAGATATTTACTCAAAAATTTGAACACGAACTCGAAATTATCGCTTTTTATTTTATTTATTAATTAAAAATTATCAAAGGTCAATATGAAATCAAAGATAAATTTGAAATTCTAGCTATTTTCACATAACAATATTCATATCCAAGCTAATATTGTGTCTCAAGTGCCATAAGCCTTTAATTTCTTTCCCTTTAGAATATGAAAATTGACTTAGACGAATGTTAATAATCAATGCGCTCCGAACATAATCTAAATTTTTTTCTACTTTTTTTAGATGAAAAACCCCCAATTGGTATATATGTGACAAATTTAATCTAAATTAATCCCAAACTAATACATTGGCAATAAATATACCTCAAACTAATTTTTTGATTATTAAAAAATCTAAACTTTTATCCTCTATTTATTTTTGTTAAATTTGATTAATATTACAAAAAATCACAAATTAGTACACATAGAACCTCAACTTGTATACTTGTGTATCATCTAATTCAGTAACTTGATTGTAAAATTTAACGAAAACTAACGAAGGATATTGTAATTAAAAAATTAGTTAGAGATAAATTTATCAACGATATACCATGGATTCATCTTATAAAAGCGCGACATTAAATGAGGAAACGCGTTTCCACATAGAATCAACATAAGGCCGTTGGATACGGGCGATCCGGTGATGTTTCCTTTCGCAAGATTTCGAAACTGAAAAAGATGGATATGGCTTTGGACTGGAAATCCATATCTGCAACGAACCCAACTAAGGAAGTGACCCAAAGTCTCTCCTCCAACACTTCTGTACCGTCAACTTTCCTTCTTGATCGCTTCTTGCTCCCAGCACGCTCATCCGAAGTCCGTCCCCGCCATGCCGAAGTCGCTGGACTACTGGAGAGCGTTCTTCCGAGGGACGAACGCTGACGTCTTCGAATTCATCAACAATGCGATCGCAGTGGCCGCCCACGATCGTCCGGATGATTTTCGGTCGCGGAGGGGACGGATCATGGAACGCTTGTACTCGTGCGAGACTGGCCGGCATGCCCCGAGTGACGAAAGCGAGGCGAACGGCGACAGTGGGGTTGACGTCGAGCAAGAAGCGGTGAACATGGACAAGGAGAGCTGTTGCAGTTGTGGAGAGGCCGAGGCGTTCGCCGATGAGACTGACGAGCGGTCTCGAGTCTTCGGTGAAGTCCTGAGGATCAAGCAGGTCTTGGACAAGAGTCGACTCGAGGTCAGTAGTCTAATATATAACTCTGAATCAGTACCGCCTTTTCGCATGGCGATCCGTTCTTGCCGATGTCTTGTTCGTTCTCCATCATCGATTTCGAATATACATAAATTTTCGGCGACAGACATGCGCATAGACCATTAGCTGCTGTATTGATCATTGAGAATCTTGAAGCACACGCAATCTTTTACTTGTTTTGTTTCTTGTTTCAGCAGTCCGCTTCGGCGCTGCACGAATCACTGCGAAGACTCCAGTTGATGGCCATTACTCTGGATATCTTGGAGGTTTGAGTGCATACCCTTTCGTATGAAGTTCCTGAAACACAATGCCAGATAGGCTTTGGAGCATCTTGTTTGTCATTTTTTGCCCAATTGCACTTGTCGACCGTGAGTACCTAAAATTTGACCATCTGCAGACGACGAAGATCGGCATAAATGTCAACAGTCTCCGGAGAAACTGCAGATCGAAGCAGATTGCTCAGCTCGCGCACGGCATCATAGGGTATGGTGTTCCTTACCATTCTCATCAAGCATGCAAGAATGAATTAGCTTCTGAAAAACATTACATTTACAGTGCTATCACAGGAAGAAATAGAACAAATCTCACACTGACTGCTAATCAAGCAAATCTTTTCCTTGTCGAAAGTCAGAATCTTTAGAACCAGTTTGTACTCATAATTGATGATTATTTCTCGGCAACTGCAAATAATTCGATCTGGTTCTTGTATAATCCAAGTCAGAAACACCCTTGTTTTGCTACCAAATGCTTGGTTGATGGTGTAGGCATAGATGCTTCAGCAACTTGGTTTTATTCGGTGTCTAAAAGCTTGGATTCTTTTACACTTCGATCCGGTTCTTGTATAATCACTTCTTGATCCTTTTCGCTGCAGACAATGGAAAGCTATGGTGGATCCTGACGGAAGTAAGCAGTCTTTTAGAGCGCATGGCTTTTTCAATCTGCTGTTGCTTGCTATGCCTTTTAATGCAACTGAACTTTTTTTGTGCAGATCCTTGCAACATTAGGGAGAAGAACTCTGCAATCCAGAAACCGAAGCAGCAGCTATGGGTTGTGAAGCCCAATGGGTCCTCACAAAGTGACTCGAGGACTACCCCTCCTGATGAGATCACGTTGGAGAAGTTCGATAAGGAAAGAAAGGCTCGACTGGAAAAGCCGAACAAAGTCGCTGTGTGTAGCAAAAGACAACTCGCCGGTCAAAAGGATGTAAGTAGGAACGGAAGTCTCTTGAGTTTCGGGTTTATCATTGCCGCGAAAAATTAAGGATGGATCTCTGTTCACTCAGAAGCTCAAGTTCTTGCAGGAGGTTGCAATGGAAATCAAATTTGAAGCCACCAAGAGGAGAATCCAAGAGCGATATCAGCGAGAAGCAAACGGTAAGTGATTACAGCAAATAAATCTGGCGATTACACTGCTTATTTAGCAGTTGTTACTTTACCATTATCCTCCAGCAAGGATTAGTTTCAGTCTTCATTAGCCAGAAAAGAAAAGTCAAGTCCTAGCCCGCGCCGGTTTGGTCACGAACAAAAAAGATTTGCTTAGAAAAGTTTTATTGTCTTGGCAAATGATTGAACACTGCTCTGCAGAATCTTGTCTAGGAATTAATGGTTACTCCAAGTGGAGGAAATTAAGTTTTTCCATGTACTCTCGAATCTTCGGAATCATGCAATTACTGTTTTTTTTTCCTGGACAGCCAAGAAGCAGCGGGCTATACAAGATTTGAATTTACCCCATCTCCCAAAGCAAGCGGCAAGCGATATGACTCAACACTCAACCACCGAAAGATCTCATAAGCAGCAGACGAATGGACAGCGCTAAATCCCGTAGTTGTGAAGAACATTCTTCAGAGAGCTTCTCCATTCTGTTTTCAATAGGCGGAAATTTTTGCAAAATCTGCAGGGACATCGATCTTGTTCCACACAGTGTAGACACTACATTCTGAATTTCCGATAACAGATGACAGTTGCATGTCTGTCCTCTTTATCAGCTGAAAACATAGTTGGATATGCAACAGTTAACTCATTAGTCATTGTCCCCTTGTAGGAAATCAAAACTCGCGATCAGTCATCGTTAATTCATTTCCTACAGCCTAATTAATGTTGCTACAGGATACATACACGCTAACGAGGAAGCGTCGTCCACAAATCCTGCAAATGCATACAGAGACCACATTTTGGATTTAAAATCGACTCTGGGATGAGACCGTCTCTGCTTGCTCCATAATCTACTCACTTGGGAGTCATCAGTATCTAGGAACATTAAACATTGTCACTTGATTACCACGGCATGAAAATTGCACAGATTCAATCACATGCATTTGCCACCCACAAAAATAAGCGATGAAAGTTCAAAGTTATCATCTGTCGGATATACACAGCTAAGACCAAAACACTCCATGCGCCTACACCGAGACAATGTGAAGTCTGTTACCCTGTAGATGAGGGTGATCAATAGCCATTGGCAATCCTATACATATAGTCAATGGGTTAACGTTTTCATCACAGGGATTTGGTGCTAAAAGGAGAATCTCCCAACTTCTTCATCGTCCTCATCTATTATATCTTCATCCTCCTCAGAGAATCTCTCAAAACCATCTACATCTTCCTCCTCTTCGTCTTCGTTTTCCTCATCCATCAAATCCTTGTTCTTTCCTTCTTTATCCTTCAACCCCGTGCTCAAAACCACAGTTTCTCCCCCAGTTTTCTCCATATCCTTCCGCAGCTTTTCCATGTTCTGTCTCCGACGTTCTTCTTCCAAGCGCTGTTTCTCTGCTCGTCTCTTGTCAAGTTCAGCCCTACACAAATAGATAATAAACAGTCAAACGGGCAAGCATATTAAGGTAAAGCTACAAAAACTGAAAATTAGTACTAAAGACCGTACTTGTAGTTCTCCATGTACTCCTCAGCACTAGCCTCAATGGTCTTAAAGAATTCAGCCATACCAGCACCAGAAATAGCAGAAACTCCAACTGATTTCAAGTTCTTATAGAACTCATCCAGCACAAGTGAAAGACTTCGGGTTAATGTTGATGTATAAGAGTGATCTGAGTCAAGCGCTGTTTGAAATACCTCAAAATCTTCCATCCACTGCAACACCAAGAAAGATTTGCATTCTTTACTACAGCGACGTATCCTCATTGGAAAGGGAACAGAAGCTTTTACTCGTACACTGTATCTTATTCCAACTTCTTCACAATTAAAATCAAGAATCTTATGAACTATAAGATATGCAGCGTACTCTACAGTGGACATCTACGCCACACGTACAAAGAAGGGCACCCAATACAGAAGACGACAAAATTGGCACAACCATGTAAGTCAAAACTTCACAAGTATGAAGAGGTTGGAAAAGAGGGGTGACATTAATTGTTCCTACCTCTTCCAAAAAAATTTTTGTCCTAGTAAATACATTGTCTACAGATGTAACTTGGCTTCTTTCATGTGTTGTGATTTCAATTCCCTACTAATCAGGGGACCAAGTTTCTCTACTCTGGATCATTTCACAGCTTAAGTAAAATATAGTCGGAGATTCCAATCTGATGCACATGACCCACTATTCGGGGTAAGATGTGAACAGCGTCATTCAAGCAATCAAGCAAATGAACAACACATAAACCTTATTAAAGCGTTTATGCAAGTAAGGCAGTTTCCAGTTCAGCGTCTAACATATCAGAGGAAAGAAGCAAAAGAGAACTTACCTCCAAAGCAAATTGGTGTTGAGCCACATCAGTCTTATTAAATGCCAACACCAAAGGCAACCTGGTTTTGTAGAGGATACTACAAGCATAGAGCATATTGCTCATAAAAGTAACGGGACTTTCTGATCGAGGTGTGTCAACTACATAAGCAATAACAGTAGGAAAGGTGGAAGCAAATGCTTCTGTTATAATGGCTCCTGAAGCAGACCACGTGAAAATCTCAATTTGACCTGGAGTGTCCACCAGAACATAATCAAGCTGATCTGCTCGCTTCTCAATAACCGAAACGACCTGGTATTTGGATAAAGAAGACACGAGATCATTATTATCATAAAGAAAAACTGGAAAAAAAGAAAAGAAAAGAAGAAGCAGCTCGTGACAATGGCAAACCGATATAATACAACTAATGGAAAGTTGTACAAGGCAAACACGGTCTACATTTACTTATTTTCCTAAGTTTTACCTCATCAAACTTTGTGGCAAAAAGGTTAAGTGATGTGAGAATGCCGCCATTAGGCCCGAGATTGAACTGCTTCATCACTTCTTTATACTTAACGGTGTCTCTTATATCGATATTGGCACCAAATGGAAGGGTCATAATTGCAGGATCAAGGTTAATGACATAACCCCGGATATTCGAGGCTTGCGTGTGGCAAACAAGCCTGTGCAGAAAAGTCGTTTTTCCGCTGCCTACACGATTTAAATCATCGATAAGGTACTGGCTAGAAACAAGAGAACAAAATTTACAATTTCACCAACTTCAGGCAGCCGACTTTAAACAAATTTACCTGCCATGCCGATAACAATGATGATGACGGGCTTTCTCTTGAATGGCATCCCCACCTGCCCAGACGACGACTCTGCAATGTTCAACTTATCCATGGACTGATTAAGTTCCTCCTTTTCTTTTCCCTTCATCTTCAAACAGCATCAAAAGCAACATGAGGACACATCAAGCCAAAGAAAAATCGCATAAGCTTAACAATCGAGACGGAGAAGAATCGCCCACCTCCACGCCCGAAGAGTCTAGGGTGTCCATCGGCACCGACGCACCTTCATCAGCGGACTTGATGTCCATACCCTGAGCACCGGAATCAACATCCATTATCCAAAACCTGGCGCCGACCTAGCTCCGGAGAAAAAGCCGCTCCACTCTGCTCCCCAGTCAACTGATCAAAAACAAAAACGAAACCGAACACTCGGTCATTGGAAGCAGCTCGAGAACCTACCAAAGCGTCGCTGACGCTAATAAGAAACCTAGACACATCGTCCCTCCTACTACTAAACTCCGCGATTCCAGAAACAACCCCATTACAAGCTTCGCCCCCGTACAGGAACTCAAGAAAAAGACGACCGTCGCAGGGATTAGGTTTCCGTCAAACCACCCGCTCCTATCAGCGGACGGAACACCGAGAGCCGAGGACCGAACAACGGAAGCGACTCCTCAGCCTCGCTCCGGGCGCGGCGGAATCAAACCGCCGCGGCCGCAGCAGCCTTGGCGGCGGCGGCGGCGGAGGGGGAAGGCGAAGCGCGCGAGGAGAGAAGGAGGGAGGGGGGAAGCTTACTCGGACCGTTCGTCGCCGGAATCGCAGCTCCACCTCCTTCGAGCGAGCGAGCGAGCGGGCGGGACGGTTTTGGGAAAACGTTTGTTTCAGGGAGGGTTCGACTGACCGAGCATCCGCGACTGGAAAAGCCTTTATGATGCCCCGGCAGTGCCCGCATAGCCCGAAAAGCCCGCCCGACCGGCCCGCAAATTTTTGGCCGAAATGACAACCTATTCATTTCACGAAAAATAAATAATATAAAAAACATTTTTAAAAAAACTGATTATATCTTTAACAGATATAAAGAAATAACACTTTTATCATCTATGAAATTATTTGAAGTGCGTTTATTTCGTAGAAAATAAATAAATGACTATCATGAATTGTTGTAAAGGAGCAAAATAAATTATTATAGATCGTTTTAACATTTCTCTTTCAAAATTTTTCGATTCTCTAGTATGATTTGCTTCTTCTTTTTAATGTTTCGCATGTACTTTACCTTGCATGAGTAGTCCTTATTGATGTGTCAATGCTTGTGTGGTTGAAAGCTATTAAAAACTATTATTTTCCAATTTATTTATGTAATCATATTTCGCGTGTAAAAAAACTCCGAATTAACCATGTGACACAAGACGATTACATATTAGCTAATAAACCGACAAAAACACAATCCCATCTTGAGAATTACGTATCTCTCGTCGGAATAGGCTTGTCCCTAGAAATCACTTCGGATTTTGAGAAAAATCTGAATTTTTGGCATTGCAAATGAGTAGTTTATTTTGTCTATTTTTCAGTTTCTCTTGCGGCCGACCCTCTTGAAAAAGCTGACCTCACCTCATTGAACTCGAGTACAATTGAGGAGGTAAAAATATTTCAAATAAGGACCTATACCACCATGTGTACCGATTATTCACTCAAAACCGAACAGATTTGTCTAGAAACACAGCATAAAATTTGCTCCAGAAATGAGCACAAGAATGGCCTTTTCATCCTAATCCGTGGAGTACGCATTTCCCACCTTGCCGATCCTGAGAAAAACAGGGAACTTGACGACCTTCTCGTCCTCGCCGTCCTCGTTCCAAGCCCGCTCGTACCTGTCGACGACCTCGCGGCCCAGAAGCTCCACGCCCTCCTCCTTCGCCTTCAGATACGGCGACGTCGACCTCACGAACGTGAGGAACTCATCCAACCCCATCGCCCTCTCCGCCACGAACCGGACCCGTCCCGTGTCCTCCATCCCCTCCACCGGCTCGAACGGGAAATCCATGTCCCGGTACTCGTCGATCACCATCCTATGGGTCGGGCTCCAGTACGGGTTCGAGTCCATCGAGTAGAACTCCTCGTAGATGGAGTCGACCGGGCCGTGACCCTCGGCATCGTGTAGCCCCACGCTGCGATCACGCCGTCCGGCTTCTTGAGCAGGCGCTTCGCCTGCCGGTAGAAATTGGGCCGGTCGAACCAGTGGAGGGCCATCGCGATGGTCACCAAGTCGACGGTCGACTCCGCGGCGACCTTCTGCTGGAGCTCGGCCCTCGACACGACCGGAGAAGTGAGCTCGTAGCGGACGTTGGGGAGCTTCTGCGCGAGCTCGAGCTGCTCCGGGCTCACGTCCGTGGCCACCACGTTCTTGTAGATTTCTGCAAGCTGAGATCAACACGACTTACTATGGCCCCGCAAATTAAAAGTCCGGAGCTAGCGAAACAGACGGCAATCGACGGCCAGGAAACTCACGGATCGGGCGGCTTGGCCGCTTCCCGTGCCGACGTCCCAGGCGAGGTCGTGAGACGGCGTCTTGGATGCAATGAATTGGAAGAGCTGCGGCGGGTAGCTCGGCCGACCGTCCGCGTATCGCCGGGCTTGTTTCCCGAACAGCTCGGCCATGTCTCTCTCTCTCTCGTGCAGGCAGATGCGAGGAAACGAGGTGGGAGTTCAACCATTTCAACTGCGCATGCTCACGCCATCTTCATTATGGAAGCGGAGTGGTCCATCTGGGAAAGCGACAGCACCGTGTTGGATCCGCCCTCTTCGTCGCTTGTCACATGTTCCTTGTCTCGACCTTAAAGCTGCAAAAGAGAAATTGGGAAGGTATTTGTTCCAGATTGCTTTGAATGATGGTCATTGCTCAAAATAATAGATGATGATAATTTTCGAGAGTTATGTCGGAAAAAACTCAAAATTGATATATTTATAATAAATTTATTTTAAATTAATTTATTAATTATAAAATTCTCTTAATTGATATATTTATAACAAATTTACCATAAACTAAATATTTATTTCGCAAAAAATATGGCGTTATTGAAAAATGTTTTTTATAAAGCTATTTTTAGGAAAAAGACAATATTTTCCATGTTCGGCTAAAACTTGAAAAAAACTAGAAAATATTGTCCACCATTTCGTATGGAAAATTTCATTTAATTTTCCTCCGTGCACTACTTTATATAATTATTTTATTTTTTCCTTTACCTCTTCCTTCTTCTTTGGTGGGTCACTATCCGGCAAGTGGATAGGTAGAAGGAATAAATAAATAAATAAATAAAAGAACAAAAAAGAAAAAGAATTAAAAATTGTAAAAAAGAAAACAAAAGAAAGAAGAGGGGCTAGCTGAGATAAGAGAGAGTGGTTGAGGAAAATATTTTCCCTAATTGAAAAACGAATTTTCCTTACTTTAGAATACTTTTTCTATTGATGGAAAAAAAATTTCTCTAACCAATTAATTTTCCATGAAATAAACACCAGAAATTCGGAAAAAATATTCTCGAAAGTTGTTTTCCGCAAAACGAATGGAACCTAATTTTTAGACTACAAAAAACCTTAAACTGATATATTTGTGATAAATTTATCATCTATTGATTTCCGTTAAATTAGATTAATATCACAAAAAATCATAAATTGGTACACATATGACAAACGGAGGGTAAAACCTTCAAATAAGTACTGTTTCGTCGGCTAACTACGTGTCATTCAATTTAATAAAATTCAATAAAAGTTAATAGAATGTAAATTTATCATAGATGTACTCACTAAGGATAGTAGATGTATCAATTTAGGATTTTTCATCATAGTAATCTTACCGTAGATTAAAGTCAGCTGACATGGGCGTTTAAGGTCAAATGGGTAGAGGTATCGCCATTGCAAACAACGTGTTACAGCAGTCAAATGAAGGTTCCTAGCCCTACATTATTTTATTCGCACGCCAGAATTGTAAGCGCGATTCTCACGCGCTGCCCACCCTTCCGATCTTGAGAAAAACCGGGAACTTGACGACCTTCTCGTCCTCGCCGCCATCCGCCCAGGCCTGCCGGAACCTCTCGACCGTGTCGCCGCTCAGGAGCTCCACGCCCTTCTCCTTCGCCGTCTGGTACCCCGACCACGACCTTATGTACGTGAGGAAATCCTCCACCCCCATGGTCCTCTCCGTCACGAACCGGACCGGCCCCGTGTCCTCCATCCCCTCGACCGGCTCGAACGGGAAATCGATGCCCCTGTACTCGCCGTCCACCAGCTTCCGGGCCGGGTCCCAGTACGGATTCGAGTCCACGGAGTAGAACCGGCGGAACACGGAGTTGACTGGGCCGTCGACCTCCGGGATCGTGTAGCACCACGCGGCCATCACGCCGTGGGGCTTCTTGAGGACGTGCTTCACCTGCCGGTAGAAAGTGGGGAGGTCGAACCAGTGGAGGGCTTGCGCGACCGTCACGAGGTCGACGCTCGATGCGGCCGAGACCTTCCGGTCCAGCTCCGCCGTCGACATGACCGGGGAAGTGAGCTCGTACCGGACGTTGGGGAGCCTCGGGGCGAACTCGAGCTGCTTCGGGCTCGTGTCCGTGGCCACGACATTGCCGTAGATCTCCGCGAGCTGAAAGAAAATCGACACGACTCGTTTACGGTCTGACCCGGCGGATCGAAAGCAATAGAACGGATGCCAAAGAAATGGAAATTGCGGGCCGACAAGCCTATGTTACTCACGGATTGGGCGGCCTGGCCGCTGCCGGTGCCGACGTCCCAGGCGAGGTCGCGGGCGGGCGTCTTGGAGGCGATGAAACGGAAGAGCTGCGGCGGATAGCTCGGCCGAGCCGCCGCGTATTGCTGGGCTTGCTTCACGAACAGCTCCGCCATCTCTCTCTCTCTCGCTAAGTGATTTTTGCTGAGCAGATTTTGGAATGAGAAGCTGTTCAACCGCTCCGCATCGCAAATATAGGAGGGAGAGACCGTCCGTTGAGAAGCATCCGGCGGGCTTCCTTTTGCCGGGTCGTTTTTTGCATCCTTTCTAGTCCACAACTAGGAAGCCAAGTAGGATTTGATGGATGTTTTTTTATCTAGTGCTATACGCATTACTGATTTAATTTTTTTTTTAGGAATTTACCTTTTTTGTTAATTTAATCTTGAAAAACTTTCATGGAATTTTAATATCGACATGTTGGGTGTTTAAATAAGCCAATTACGAATAGTAATCCTTTAAATGTTTGATGTTATGGCTGTTGCATTATACAATGAACAAATTATTGTAAGAAGCTTGAAAGTCGATCTACGAAATTTTTGTATTGTGGATTTATTGTAAGTGTTAGAATCCATCATATGTTTAGTGTACTTAATAGGAAGTAAGAAACTTTGCATTTTCTGATTCATTAACTATCTCGTGTTATTATGTACTCGGTGCTTCGAAAGTTTGGGTTTTTTTCTTATGTAACTTAATTTGTATTCTAGAGAGATCGGTGACAGGACTCTACTTAATCTCGTTCATTTAGTGTGATTTATTAATGTCCGAGGACCTTGAGAAAGGTAGATCTTCGGTCAACGTGGTCAACTAATCACCAGGATGGTTGGCTTCAACTTACGTCATGAGGCGTACCTTTAAATGGCACGTGCTGTATTATCTTCTTTTTTTTTATAAAAGGTAAGAAATTATATAGAGCTTTGGAACAATATACAAAACTGGCATCAAAACTTCCACTCTAACTGCAACAGCAGAAAGATTGAAAGGGAGCCAAGTAACAAGCCAAATAGGCAAAGAGCAAGAGAACCAAAGCTAAACAGCCCAGTCCAAAGGCCAAGCGCCAAACAACAAACCCAGCAACCCTCAAAAATACAAAAGGGAAAGGGTCGAAGAACAGAGAGCCTAAGAGAAGGCTAGAAAGCAAAACAAGGCACAGACTAGACGCTTAGGACGAACCAGGCGACTAAGCAAAAACCGAGGGTCAAAACCCCAACCTTTCTGGAGTCTCTTATTCTTTGGAGACGCGGAAACATTTATGAAGGTAAGAGCTCGGTCCTTGACCGCCTTAATAAGGTGATTCCTCAAATCCGAGATCGCGAAGGATTCTCCACGGAAAATGATGCAATTCCTCTTTTTCCATATCACATAGCACATAGTTGCAAAAGAGAACCGTGCAATACTGTGATAAAAGTCCTTCCGGCTAAGAACTTAAGCGCCCAAGAGATGGTATCCATCCAAGTTCTACTTCTCCAAGGAAGGTTACACCGGAAGTCCAGAAGTATGCAAGCGTAGCGGAGTTGTGACATTCAAAGAAAAGGTGGTCAATTGAATCTAGTTGGGCATTGCAAAAAGCACAAACCGTGTAATCAATTCTACCATAAGAGAGGAGGAGCATTTGAGTGGGTAGGCGATTTTTAGTAATAAGCCAAAGAAGGAATTGGTACCGAGGAGCTATGGCACTATCCCAGACTAGAGAAGCCCACGGAACACAGTCTCTTTTCGCTCTAATGGTGCTCCAAGCAGAAGTAACCGAGAACGAACCAGTTGGATCACACCGCCAAGAGAATTGATCAGGAGCCAAGGATAAATTTGGGAGGACAATGCCCCAACTATGGAGAAGAGATTTTAGCGTGTATCCTGCAGGAGAAAACAGGTCCGCCACATCCGCATTGTTAGGGAGATTTATACTGTCCATAATAGAGGCCGGGATAAAAGTGTCCAAGGGGCCACAAGGAAGCCAATGGTCATGCCAAAGAGAAACCGAAAGCCCATTACCGATTTTCCAAAAGAAGGAGAGCCGAAAAAACCTTCTGAGTTGTAGTATTTTCTTCCACGCCCAAGAACAAAGAGAGGGGTAGGAAGAAATCCAGAAATTCCCTTTCTTTAAGAAATTTGAATGCACCCAGCGGCACCACAAGGATTCTTTATCGGTAAAGAGTATCCAAATATACTTAAGCATTGAAGCTTTGTTGCAATCCTTCAGTTTCCAAATGGCTAAACCACCTTCTTCTTTGGGAAGACAAACGTCATCCCAAGATACCTTAGCACCCCCCCGGCCCAGGGTAGTGCCCTTCCATAGGAATTGTCTCAAGATACGCTCAATGGTCATTAGAACCGAGGAAGGCAAGGAGAAGACACTAGCCCAAAAAGCTTGTATGGAGTGTAGAACTGACCTTATGAGCTGAAGCCTACCTGCAAAGGATAGAAAACGTTGAGCCCAAGATTGGACCTTGGCGGTTATGCGATCTATCAAGACGATGCAGTCTGCTTTGCACAGTCTAGAAGAAATTATAGGCACACCCAGATAGCGGACCGGGAGTTTCCCTTCTTGAAAGCCAAATGTCGTCAGAATTGTGTTCAGCAAGGATGAAGGCCCGCCCGAGAGAAATATCTCGCTCTTGTTCTTGTTCGGAAGAAGCCCACTCCAGGAGGAGAAAGTATCCAGACCCCTTTTAAGCATTACCACAGAAGGTCAGTCTGCCTGACAAAAAAGGAACACATCATCTGCAAAAAAGAGGTGAGATAGCTTCACAGCTTTACACCTCCAGAAATACTTATAATCTTTGGCAGCTGTTTGCGAATTCAAAATTCCCGAAAATACCTCCATAACTAAAGTAAACAAGTAAGGAGACATAGGATCTCCTTGGCGGATGCCACGGCCGCCTTGGAAAAACCCATGCAATTCACCATTAATAGAGATGGAGTACTTAGGAGTGCGAACACAGACCATGATCAGACGAATAATCCAATCCGGAAAGCGAAAAGCCGAGAGAGTGAGCTCCAAGAAGTCCCAGTCAACCGTGTCGTACGCCTTTTGGAAATCAACCTTAATGGCACATTTTGGAAGATAAGGTTCTAAGTGGAAACCTGCAAACAGCACTTGAGCCAAGAGAATGTTATCTTTGATTCTTCTACCCTTCATAAATGCATTCTGCAACGGGCTTATGAAACTTCCTAACCGCTAGCATCTTAGTAGAGTTCCAGTATGGGCTTACCAAGCTCGGACATTCTGTAATAGTGCAACATCCTTATAGAACCACTCAGAGAAGATCACTAGCGCTGGTCGTCCTCTCCAACCTGCTCTCTAATGATGAAAAAATGCAGCGGTTGACTAAAGAAGTTGAGGCAGACCTTCCCTACAAAAAGACACTGAGTTGAGGAGAACGTGCACGCCAAGCTGCTGCTCAACTTTTATGGGTTTTTTTACTCCAATTTTTTCGCTTGTGATGTCTTGCACGATGAGAAATAACATCAGAGGTGGGACGTGGTATGAAAAGTCACCGATGCTTGCACAAATTGAGTTTGTCGTCTGACATGCTTATTCCTATCTTTTAGGGGTTAGGTATCGCACGCACGATTGACGCTAATACATCATTATAATCCTTAAAAAGCGACCTTTCGACTCTTATGTACTTAGTATTGGAAATTTAAAATGAAAGTCACTAGTAAATTTGATACGTGGATGTGTTCTCATGAGAAAGAAAACGAATGATTTCTATATATGTCCGTGATTTTGTATGTGTTTGATCAAATTAGATCAATAAAATTAAAGAAATGTTGTCGATAACATTGATTTCGCACGAGAGCCTAGAAGCAATAAGAAAGAAGCGCTTGATGGGGCTCATTCAAAGTAACGGAGATTAGGAAGGCCGATTCCGACGTCAAGAGGCTTGGAAGAGGAAAGAGACGGTGAATCTGGAAAGGGGGCAATGGAGAATCATAAATTTTTGAACGATGATACGTGCAAATTCATCAATAAATGGTACATTTGTGTCATGGAAAATTTCATGATAAAAGAATTTTTTCTTCCTGAGAATCATTTCAAGGAAGTTAGTTTTCATTTGGTTTATGGTTTAGGGAATATGTTTCATTCTTACTAGAAAGAGAAGTTTCCTCCTGATGTAAACTTGTTATTTTCAGTTCATGAATTTTTTTTTCGTAAATCAATTACTTTTTCGTTATCTAAACACTGGAAAAAGTCAAAAAGTTAATTTTAGTGAAAACAGTTTTCTTTTGAACAAACGGACTGATAATTTGACGACAACCACCGTCTTCTTTCTCCTTGATATGAAGGAAAGGTAATGCTTTGGGCCCAGAACAGGAAGCCCAGATTCAGTCTGGCCCATTAAAGCTGGAGCCCAATATCCATAAAAGCCCGGCCCGGTGGAATCTGCTTCGGAGCCCCGAAGCCCGAGAAGTTCTTCCCCCCGCCCTCCGGGGTCGTCCTCTTATCGAACAAACGACCGCTCCATCGACGGTGGCCGCTCGCAGTGATCGGCGCTCGCAGTTTCGATCCGGCGAGCCCCCATCTGTTTCGGGAGCGCAAAAGCCGCGGGAGACGATGGAGTTGGTGGCGCCGCCGATACTGGCCGAGACGTACAAGCTCGGGTTCATCGGGGCGGGCAAGATGGCGGAGTCCATCGCGAGGGGGGTCGTCAAGTCCGGCGTCCTGCCGGCGTCCAGGATTCGCACCGCCGCGCACACCAACCAGAGCCGACGCGCCGCCTTCGAATCCTTCGGCGTCCAAGTCCTCCCCGACAATCAAGCCGTTGCGTATCCTCTCTCTCTCTCTCTCTCTCTCTCTGTTTGTGGAAGCGGTGAAGGAATGCGAATGATCGGATCTTCGGACCGCCTGATGAAAATGCAGTCGATGTGATTAGCGTCAAGTTTCGGTTTTTATGGAATAGGCGTGAAAAAGGTGTGAGCTTTGCCTTTGCCATGACGTATATTTGCTGCCCCGGCTCTGCGTCGGCGTGCGATTACGGGGTTTGGTTGTTATTGGAACGACATTGCTATTCAATATTGAAACAGCTCGAAATCTGTAATAAGTGTATGAGAATTCGGTGTCCTAGCTCTGCCTCGGGGTTTTGTATTTTTGCTCACGGCGAAAAAATTCAGGCTGTTGCTTCATCCTTTTAGTTGCTGGCATTGGTTGGTGTAAGTTAATTGGATGGAAAATGACAATTTGTGTGTCTTGTCGGCTGAGCAAGTTCTTGAGCAAATCCGATATCTTGCCCGGGTCTTTTGGACGGTGAAATCTCTTCTTAGATTTTATGTTGCTCTTCTTCTCCATAGAAAGAGAGCGAGCAAGTTGGTTTAGCGATTGTATAGCTTGCGGTTCAGTAGACCTACTACTTTTCTTTTTCTTCTTGTTTGTGGATGTGAGAAATGAGTGGATGAACAATTGCGAGTTATTCTACCTCCTGGGGTTTCTTGACGGGTTTAATCTTGAGTAGCTTGTTCCCTTTTTTCCCCTCTCATTCTAGATAAAGAAACTTAAATTTTGTGAAAGCAGGTAGTTGAAGACAGTGATGTGGTCATCTTCTCAGTGAAACCCCAAGTCGGTATATAGCACTTGTACTCTGTTGCTCAGTTTGTTGCGTTTCTTGTCCTTTCTTTTTCTCAAATTTCAATAATGGGATAGAAGCACATATATGGTCGATATGACCACAAGCCACCAATGTTCTTCAGCTTTGAGTTGGTAGCAGCCAAACATGTGACATGTGATTTCACAACATGCTAGTGCATCTCAGTTATTACCAGATTTTGGATGAATACCTTCACTATTCTTTATCATAACTTTTGCAGTGATGATCACATGCTTCTACAACATATTCTCACCATAAAGGGATAATTTAATTCTGTTGACGACCGTCAATGGTCCACAGAAATTAAAGAATTATGATATTATTCTGTAGTTTTACTAAGTGATGATACAATCTGGAGAAGGATGTTTCCATTGATATTTGATTTCAAAGGTAGAATGGATATTGGTTCTAGAGGTCATGCATCTTCCTCATTGCCGAAAATGTTACTTATAGTAGAAATTATTTGGAATATTTTTTAATTTACTTTTGTTGTTCTTTCTCTAGTTAAAGGTGTGGTCTCCCAGTTGAGGCCACTACTATCAAAAAACCAGCTTTTGGTCTCAGTAGTTGCCGGAGTAAAATTGAAGGATTTGCAGGTATTTTGCCCCCACTGTCTTTTTTATCGGCATGAAGTTTTTGGTTCATGTCTCAAGTTTCATGGTATGGGAATATCTTATACAATGCTATTGAGGATTAGAGGCTCTTACACAATTCACATCATCAAATCCCTGAAAACTGCATCTCTGCCGTCCTTAATTTCCCCCACTTCCATTTTTTTCATGCTATAATATATATCACTTTCTTGGTTTGAATAGAATAAACTGGAATGACGTTTCTACAATTTGTTATCTTCATTCGATATGTTGTGCAGGGGTCAATTTCTCATTTGAGCAACCTAATTTACGTCCTGTGGAATTATTTTTGTGAATTTAGGAGGTGCAACATGAACAATGGATTAACATTATATTTTAATGGTAATCATGATTTAGATTTAACAATGCTTAGGAATACCCTCAATAATGGGATGGGATTTTCAGTGTAAAATTCTGTGCTGCTTCTTAAGGAGAGTATAAAAATGATGCTAGGTAAAGAAACAAAATGTTCAGGTATGTTATGTTAATGTATAGTAGTTGTCCAGATGGACAGCTGATAGTTGTGATAGTAAACTTTTTCTAATGAAACTTTGATTCTTTGAAGTTTTCTTATCTATGGGCCTTTTTCTATTAATTGTTATTTAGAATTGAATACCATAATCTGGGTGTTCACTGTCGGTTCCTATTTCATCTAATCTTAAGAATTGTCTGTTTTTGAACTGCCTAGAGTGAGTATGCTTTCCTTTTTTCTAGGATTGGGCTGGCCATGATCGATTTATCCGTGTGATGCCAAATACTCCTGCTGCTGTTGGCGAGGCTGCATCTGGTAATGTATATACTAGGTCTTTGCTGATCTTCCTTGTATACATGGAAAAGCAAATATTGTTTTGGCCTTAAATCGTCTTATGTAGAAACTGACTTTTTTTACCATATACGTCTCCTTGGATGATACATAATTTCTGTTCACAGACTGTGTTGCCTCATCAGAATCTGAAAATGCTTTTATATTGAAAATTGTTGATTTTCTTCCATCATCTTCTTATGCAGTCCAAGACTTGGTCATGTCTGTTAGCTGCAGGGAGTTAAATGAAGCATCGAACCCTCTTGATTTGATGTGTTTAGTTGTTAAGTTCCACAAGCTTGATTTTAGAATATTGAGTTCTTATCCTGAGTATCTGCAATCAATTGTAATGATGAAAAGTGAAGGGCTTCCTTTAGTTGAGTTAATGTTGCTTGTCTAAGTCATTTTCAAATTACCATAGTTTTGTATCATGAAAATGTGCAAAATAGAAATTTTTGTTTGGATGTTGAGGTTTCAACTGTTGTGAGAATTATTTGGAATCTATCTTCTCATTAATCATCAGGAAAGAAGATCTAGTCATCAGGTTTCCATGACACTTGCAGTGTAGATATAGCCAATGGCACTGTCGTGATGTGGTCAGGATGGATTACTCTTTCTGTTGTCTGTTCTTGTGATACTATGGCAGTATAGTTAATGCAAGTGTTCTGTCCTTTCATTGTATCACTTTATTATAAAGTGGATTGCTCTGATACCATGTGCAATTACAATTACTTATTTTGTGAGATAAATTTCCAAAGTGATCTGTCAGATTCAACTATGTTATTATCTGATTTCATAAGATTGAAGTACAATGGGATTCTCTAATAACCTTAATGTTGAATAGTTATGAGTCTGGGAGGAGCAGTGAAAGAAGAGGATGCAAAACTCATTGCTACTTTATTCGGATCTATAGGCAAGATTTGGAAAGCTGATGAAAAATATTTCGATGCAATTACTGGCCTGAGGTATTTGGAATAGCTTTTAAAGCATCAGTTCCCTTATACTTCTGTGAAGGTTTTGAATAAAAGTGTGGTGAGATTTCGGTTTGACTTAGAGTTTTCCTTTTTGTGTATTTATGCAGTGGCAGTGGTCCAGCATATATCTTTCTGGCAATAGAAGCTCTGGCTGATGGAGGAGTTGCTGCAGGTCTTCCAAGAGATCTTGCATTAGGTCTAGCTTCTCAGACGGTAGGTTGTCATGCATAAAATCACATTATTGTTTTGCTAATGAGAGATTGTGACACCTCCAGAGTTATAGTCAGATGCTCCAATGCAGCCTGTGCTTAGGCTATGAGGAAGTCCTCGAGAAATCCTCTCTTGACCTTCTTTTGAAATGGCATCATCATCCTAATAGATCTTATTTTGTTATATGCCATGAAAATGAGGATTGACTAATAGAGTTGCTTTCTCATGGGCTTGTGCCTTTTTTTCCTGGCAGGGTGGCTTTTTTCTGTTGCATGATGTGATTACATATTAAATCTTCTTTGCTTTCTTTAAATAATAGTTATGAAGGGAAACAAATAGAAGAACTTATGTTTGTGAGTTACGCACATAAAATGCTCTGGCTACTCCGATAATTATAGGTTGAGAAAGTGTTGATCTAAATCCACACCGAGAATAACTTAGTGCACAGTCTTTTGAACTTAGCTTACCAAAAGGCCCAGAAAAAAGAGATTCCCCTTTTCAAACACACGTATCTTTCTCCCATTCTAGTCCCTCTCTCTCTCTCCACCCTCGCTTGCTTAAGTTTAAAATCATTTGCAAGTAGTATTCAGTCTAAAAGTGCCACTGCCTCTTTTATCTTCATAGACTTGTCATCTTCCATGGACAGCCTCAACAAAGATGGATGTTTGAGTGAGCTAAAAAATAAGAAAAAAGAAGAAGAAGATAGATGTCGCTTTTTGGAATGCAAAAATTGTGGAATGGTACATAATATAGGTGACTATCCAATAACGAATTTGGATGAACACAGTGGACATCTAATGGTCCATTATGCAAACAAATATAAAAAAGAAATTAAGCTCTGTAAGACTATATTAACAAAGTGAAGTACGGGTCGTGTATTTTAAGGGATTGAAACATTCTTCTATTACATTTTCATTTTGGTAATTTGATTCTTATTGCACAACAGTCCATCACATTCTACTTCCTCTCTCTTCAGTCTTCATCGCTCTTGGCTCTTAACATATTCCACAGAAAATTCTTACCCTTGCCATTTACTCATTTTATTTCCACGAAACCCATTTGCAAAGGGTTTCCACATCATATGACTGCATAATTGATCTTCCTCTAGCAATTGAGCATGGCCAATGGTGATTGGCAACTATTTGATCAATTTCTTACTCGGTTCATAGATGTGCTTGTGATTGCCATTGGTAGAAATCCGGTGTGGTGATGGGCTTGTTTAAATTCAAGGATATTGTGGTTCATTCAACAAAAATGTTGTGTTTTAAGCTATTTTGGATGTCGAAATGGCACCATCCTTACAAAAGCCATAGTGTAGATAGGTATGTCTGTTCTTTATGCCTTTGCCCCTATACTTATCTAGAATTCAGTAGCAGTTCATACACTCTGGCGGAAGAGTTGACAGAAGTAACATTAATGCTGGATTATGGACTGCACTAGTTTTATTCCTAACTTAAGTACTTTTGCTAGGTTAGATACCTTAATCATTTTAACAAAACTTCAGAAACTTGGCATGGAGAGATTGCTGTGGTTCCTGTATGAATGCTGCTTGGATTATTAATGGCTTGCACTGGCTTTCATTCATTTTGAAGGTTCATTGTTTTGCTGCTACATTTGCAGGTGTTGGGTGCAGCATCTATGGCCTCTACAATGGGCAAGCATCCCGGTCAGCTGAAGGATGATGTTGCATCACCTGGGGGTACTACAATTGCTGGTATTCATGAACTGGAAAAGGGTGGATTTCGGGGAATTTTGATGAATGCAGTCATTGCTGCTGCTAAGCGTGGCAGTGAACTTTCCCCTTCCTAATTCCGACTTCAACTTTTCCGCCTACATCGTATTCATCATTTTAGAGAAAATAGCTCGCAAGTGGGAGGATGGTTCTCTGATTTTGACTTGAATACCAGTTTTATCTTAGGCTAGGCTTCTCTAAAGGTTCGTTTTTCAGCTGTCAGAATCTATTTAGTTCCATTGCAATCCTTCTGCTTGGTTTTTGTCTTTAAGAAAGGAAGATTACTTATAGGTGCAGTTTGAGGTTCAAGTTGCTTGCAGTCTTTTAAGTTCCCTTTCTTTCAAGTTCTATACTATCAAGAGTTTGTAGATCCAACGACCTAATTTTGGGATTATATCTTTTCCCACGTCGGCAGGGATTTTCTTCTTTCGGAATGGAGGCGTCCCTGTAGCACATTTTCTTTAGATTAGGTTGAGCAGATTGATTGTGGATGAATGATAGTCGTCGCACCCCAACTCTCCAAGCATAGGGGAAACGACACGACCTTCCTCCTATTCAAACGATGCGGCCAACTCACACATAATCAACATAGACCTGTCCTCAAAATATATGATACGTGATAAAAAATGCAAGCTGATTAAAAGGACTGGACTATATAGTGTGCCGAAAAGGACATGCATCTCATCAGCTAAGCAAAAACTCAAAAGATCAAAATGTACTGCATTTGTCCAATGAATGACAGAGCTAGAGTCGAAAAGTACATCTCATTCCCAATAATCTCAAATTACCTCAAAAGTAAAACTGAAAATATTTGCCCGTCGAAATCTTCTTATCCTACTTGCTGGTGCCTGTAGAACTTGGAAAAAAATTGGAAAAAAGAATTGAAATGAATGGTATGAGTAAATGAATCAATGAGTAAAAATCTTTTCTAAACAGATTGAGCATTTACTATGCATATGTATAAACATTTGGAACAAAGAATTCAGATTTGTGAACCAAGATATCATTTATATAAAAGACATGTTTTTATATGGTTTCACACAAGTTCATATAATCAGGAACATCCAAAAAACACCAAATATTTGTGTTCAATGTCAAACTATGGCCATCTTAAAACGAGGCACATCAAGATTTTCTCTAACATAAATCTTCACCTATATCAGCTAGTGGCTTGATCCAAACAAGACATCCTGAGAACAATGGTTCAGATCATAGCAATAAGAGCATCAAACTATCATCACATCCTCCAACTAATCATAAAAACACATCAGAATGAATTTCAACCAAATTGGCAAATCAATACGAGTAGCCTTTCCCAAGCCCTTGCATCAAGTAGAGGGTCGGAAGTAGAGTATATTTTGCATAGCAATTTTTGAATTATTTCAAAAATAATTTTGACAAGTGCTTTACTATGCAATTTCATGTAATCAAAATGTTAGTAAATGCTTAATCCATCTTTATGCAACAAATAATTTTGACAAGTGCCACTTTTCCTTTTTACTAAGCAACTTGCCATGCGATGATTCTTTCATATCTTACAACACATTTAATTCCTATCATTTTCAAGACATGGGTTTCCAAATAATAAAAGACATGTTATACTAAATTGAAAGAAAAATATTTTGAACAGCAAACTCAGAATTCTATCAATGAAGCGAGAAATGAACATCAAAATCAATTAAGACGTGACCAAACAAAGCTTATTTGGTAACAAAAAATAGAAAAACTCTTGATATGCATTCAAAAACTTGCTCAAAATAGACAGATGCTTCTATATATTTAACTGTTATACGAATTTTAAATATATTTAACAATTAACTTATTGAATTTGACCCAAAAGATGAAACTGGTTCAAGATTTAAACGGGATGCTGAACTTCAAAATTTTGTCTTGATCTGACACAAAATCTCTAAAATCCTAGAGGTCCACGACATCTGAAAAGTTTCTTTACAACATGATTGTTCAGCGCAAATACCTCTAATGTCTACCAAGCAACTAAGAATTCAAAATAATCCTAAATTGCAACTTTACTAAGAAATTCCCTCTGATTAAAGGGATCAAGGCTTGGAATTCCTACCGAGTGCTTTGGACAGATTTTCGAGATGTCTGTGCTTGCATGAACTGAATCCTTTCCTTTCTATTTTACGGTTTTTCCTCTTCCTTTCTTATTCCTTTCTTTGCAGTCTTCTATTTTTCTTGACGCCACCTGCAGCAAAAATGAGTAATGGGCTGGAGTCGTAGCTTCATGGGCATTAAAATGGGTTTGCATAATAATTGCTCTGAATTTTATTTCATTTTGGCCCCTTGTCTCAGTGTCTCTCAGCCAAAATGATTGTAATTTTTTTGGCATTGTAATTGCTAGTCACTGATGGTATTAGGTGCAGCAATGCACTCATAGAAGATTATCAAGGTCATTGACTAGGTGTGCGTGTTTCTGATTGGTCGTGAGTGAGGATGACAAAGCCTCATTGATTACCAGCGTCTAATGCATACTGCTAGCACTTTTATGCATGCTATGTACATGCCAACCCATGAGAAAATGATCTTTTCTTAGCAGAAGTACGTAAAGTAAAAAATAAAATAATAATAATGCGAGCGCATTGTTTTCTATCGATTCTTCAAGCTCATGCAGTTGGTAAGTACTCTATTGTGTTCTTGATACTCTTTGAGATTAGAAACCAAACTTCATGCTTTAAAAGATTTTTTTTTTTTTTTTTTTTTGGTGTTACCAAGTGAATTGAGTTTGAGATCATAGAAAACGTTGATGTGAATATTTTCTAGCTCTTTCCATCTATGGCCACACGTGATAAGATTCTCAAAGGATATCATCTAAATCTGATGCCGATGGCTGATGAAGAGGAGTAAAAGCAGAAGAATAGGTTTCTTGTTCGGTTCGATTTCCATCTAATCTTTTTCACTATTTGCTTTAGTTTCTGTTTTCCTCTCAAGAGTCATTCTAGTCATGAGAATCCTTGACCTGCTGTCTCTTACCTCTTCTTGCCTGTTGTTTACTAGTTTTCGATTACTAAATGTGCACGGAACACTCAGATTTGGATGAAAAAACAGAGTATCCAAATTAGATACAGATGGCAATTCAAGAGGGACCTGCTTGTGCCAATGAACATATGGCAGTGATATACTATATGTGCAGAAGATGTATGTTATGCAGACCATAGCAAACTATTACACTATGATTCACACACCCCAAGTAGAAGATTGGTGAATTCTCCTGCAAAGCTATCAAATCACAGGTAGGAACATACCAGACAGAGGCTGTAATATATGGGCCTTAAAACAAGAAAAGAAAATAAAATAAAAGGAAAAGAAAGGGTTGAAAAGTCAAAAAAGGAAGCTGAAGGAAAGTGGAGGAAGCTTCAGCTGGGTTTTAAAAAGAGAGAGAGAGTGAGAGAGAGGGAAGAGCACGGGCAGAAACGAAAAAAAAAACAGGGGAAAACGCGAAACAGGGGAGAAGAGAGAAAGAAGAGAAAGGAAAAAGGGAAAAAGGGAAAAATTTCGGCGCGCTCGTGGTCCAGACGCTTCATCAAGCCGACTCAAGTGTGTTTTGCAACGCCGGTAAGGAATCGAAGCTTTTAATCACCTACTTCAAGCAATCGCCGCAATTAGGGCTCGAAATTCGGATTTCTTGGATATTTGTGTGGCGAAGCCCCATTTTTGAGTTGTTGAGCTGTATATTTTTATAGAAATGGTACTTTGGGACGTTGTGAAGCTATAGCATCTTACGGATCGTGATTTGAGCTACCGGTTTGTCCGGAACGGAATTTTGAAGTTGGGGACGCATTCTGGTACTGTAGCGAACAGTATCTTCGAGCTTGTTTTTACTTTTTTGGGGTGGCTGAGTTGGGGTTGTTGTTGTACTTTAAAAGAGCTTTCTAAAGACTGTAAGATGGCTTGAAACGGAAATTTGTGGAGGGAGTTATGGCGTGACGAAGTTGGCGCATGGACCGCGCCTAGCTGAAAATAATGGGTTTCCGCTAAATTGTGAGCTTTCGTGGCACATAGGTGTCGTTTATCGACTAATAGGCCTAGTATAGGCGAGTCGTTGTAAGAATATCCTTTTTTTACTCGGCCTTTTGATATTGTTTTTCCGTTAATTGTTAGGGATCCAAGTGCGTGGTCCGAGTGAGCGTCGTAATTGATTTTTGACTTTTCCGGTGAGTGACACTATTTCTTCTTTGTCTTTTAAACTCATATTTTGAGAAACGTGGTGGATTATATAATCCATGAGTTGATAAAAAAAGCATATCTTGTTGCATAAAACAGGATCGAGCTATTTTGCCATTTTTGTTGTTTGAAAGGAGTTATATTTTGATTTCGATTGGAATGGTTGTTTGAAAATAGTTTGTGAAATTCTTTATGAAAGAATCGAAGAATGCTTTGATATTTATTTATCAAATTTTGAGTTGTGACATCGCTTCCTTTCTGATGTTGGATTACTGGATATTGTGATTGGTGGTTGATGCTCAATGTCTCTATAGACCCTGAGGGGTGTGGGTATGCGCATACTTAGTCTAGGATATCCTTGTGGGCCGAGCCACCGGCTAATAATAGGTGGAGACTTTGCTAAGGGGGGAATCTTGGTCGTCTTGTCACGGGCGTTACGCGTGACCATGGTTAGACATTTGAGCATGAATTGGTCAATGGAGTGAACCATTGACGTGTGATTTGAGTTTGGTCGATGGAATGGACCATCGATGTGATTTGATGAGATTAATTAATGGAATAGACCATTGATGCATGTTTTACGAGATTGACTGATGGACTCGACCATTGATACTTTCGGTATTTGAGTTATGATTTGGTATTATGATAAAGTGAGTTATGTTTGTGTTTTAAAATGTGCATAGTGATTTCTCGATCCGCTTAGAAGAAATGTGTTACTCACTAAGCCGTGGTAGCTCACTCCTCTCATCTACTTGTTTTTCAGGTTCTTCAACGAGTCGCGAATAGGCGTGAGCATTCGTTCGGGAGGACTTTTTGTGGAAATTTTTGGGTATGACTTGTGCATAGTTGATAAGTTTTATAAGTTAGTCTTTGTAGTAGGTGTATGTTTTGGTTTGGTGGATTGTAGAGATACTCTGATATTGTAACCAAATACCCTTTTTGTCATGTATATATATATATGTTGATATCGGGTTAAATTTTGGTTATGTTGAGGCTGTGTCCTTTGGTGAAAGGACGGCTGTGTCATGCCTTTGTTCTAGTGGATTGGGGTGTGACAGAGGCAGCAGCACAACGGGGCACACACGCTGGATTGTTGGGGAACCACGAAAACAAGTCATCAAGGAACTGTCAGAAAATTTCGAATAATAGCAGAGAAAGGAGTGATTGTGAATTTCAATTGCCTTCGAACTCTCATGAGATCGAACTTTTTGCTCACTGATGCATTTGATGCAAATCTTCAGTCGAAGCTAAAAAAGAAGGCAATTCTTGTCGACTTACAATCCTTGCATGAAAAAGTCCTTTCCTTTCTTCTTCTTGTTCTTGTTGCTGCACAAAAATTTCCATTTCCTTGGGTTTGGCGGGCTTTCTGTCGGGGACCCTTAAACAAAAAAAGAGGACGTTAAAAGCTTAAGCTTTCAAATGCGCCTTAACTTTCGCTACTCCGATGAATCAATCCTTCCATCAAGGTTATCAAGAATAGGGTGGGAAATACCCGGAAGAGGTGGGTTTTGTTGTGCTCCTGATTCGGCCATTTGGGAAGAAGAGAGAGCAGGAACAATGTAACTAGAGCCTTTCACTGCCCTTTGTGTTTGCTAAATGTAGCTGATGCTGTGATGTTTTTCTTGCTTGTCCATATATAGTCGCACTAGACATCTCTACAGAATTTATGTTGTTTCAAAAGGTGCACGTGGGGGCTCTTTCAAGACCCAATTAAAAGGAGTAAGAGTCGGAGTAGAAAACAGAATCAATTTATCGAATGGTTTTCAATGAAAGGAGAGATTATTAGAACCACAAGCATATTTTAAAAAGAATTGGGTTCTCTAATTGTCCGTAGCAGTCGCGGAGGAATCAAGTTGGGAGCTCAATCTATTCCAAGTTTGACACTAACTATGTATAAATTCTTCACTTGTAGGCCAAAGCCAAAAAAGCATGGCTTGCGGAAGCTATGAGGAGTGAGAACAATGGAACTACTTGGGGAATTGTCGACGTGCAGAGACGTAGGATTTGATAGATAATTAAGTTCTCCATCGGATGCTCCGAATTCACTTCTTTGAACACCCAATCAGATCATGACACGGCATCTAGCATATTAGCTTTAGGACGTCTTTTCGACCTACCTTATCTTACTTTTATCCACATTCGAAGTGGATCATTAATCAACCATCAACTCTAATAATATTTGTTAGAAGTGCAAAATGTAGGAGAGAAGGACTTAGAGAGGAAAAGCTTAAATTTTTATGTGAGAAAAACCCTTTCAAAATTAGAAAGTGAAAAAACATGGTGTCGTAATAAGACAATTGGGTGTAAAGATGAGGGAAGACAATGAAAGACTATTGTTGATTTCATGATTAGCCTCCAAGTCGGACATTGATGGAGTCTTGGATTATGAAATAGAAAAATACTGTTGCTAAGGGTATACATATAACTTCTACCATAACTTTCTATGCCATAGACTTCTATTATATATTGAGGTGATATCTCTTGTAATTGTAACTTGAAACTCGATCCATATAGTAAAAAGATTGGCTTATATGGCACAGTACTTTTTCTCTTTATATTTCAAAAGGGTTTTCCATGTAAATTTCACCTGTCCTCTTTTTGGTCATCTTCTCTTTTACGTTTCATTTTCGTAACACAATCTTATGGGAAAGTCCGTGTCGTAACTTTGTTTCATGCTTTGTCCGTAAAACATTGGTCCTCCTATGTATATTATATGCAAGTACGTGATATGACAAAATAAAAAAATAAAAAAATAAAAGGCATTTGCCTTCCTCAGGTACATTTACTGAGCTTCCATACTCATTCTTGGCCTAATACTTGAAAAATAATCCAACCTTAGTTCTAGTCCCAATTTTACATTTTATCTCATAAAGAACCTCCAACTTTGCATCATGTCCCAATTATACCCTACACGTTTATTTTATTTTATTTTTGTCTCATGAAAAACTCCAAACTTTGGTCTAGTCCTAATTCTACCTTAATTTTTTTTTTGTATCATAAAAAACCTTAACTTTAAGTCCAATACTAATTCTAATATAATTTTTTTTGTCTCATAAAAAATCTTAGTTTTAGGTTCAGTTTCAATTTCATATTATATATTTTTTTTTCTCACAAAATGCCACCAACTTTTAATTGAGTCACAAATCTATTCTCCATTAGTCCTCCATCAAAATCGCCCCTAGTGATTTTGCACTCATCAATCTATCATGCTTGGGAATGTTCCATCTCTCACGGTCGGAGAGCTCGCATTGGGGAAGCTCGAACAACTTGTGTTTGGGAATTTTTCATCTTTTGGTTGTCAATGAGAAATTTTGGACGGAGGGTTTATATGGTCAAATTTGTAACTTAAGTAAAAATTTGTGGTTTTTATAAGACTGTAAAAATTTTTGGATAAAATTGAAACTTTATGGTAAAATTAGGATGACCTAAAGTAAGGAGTTTTTCATAGGAAAAAAAAAGTTTATGATAAAATTGGGACAAGACCTAAAGTTGATGGTTTTTTTTATAAGACAATATGAATTTTATGATAAATTTGGAACTGGACATAAATTTAGAGGTTTTTTAAGAGACAAAAAGTAAAATTGGAATAAAAGTCAAATTGGAGGTTTTTTAAGGTATTAGATCCTCATTCTTTGGGAGTAAGACCAATTATACATGTATAAAGCCTATGTCGTGTAATGCTCAAGTGAAAATACTTACTAGTCTCAACTTATTAATTAGTCAATTAAGGATGTAAGATTTCAATTATCATTTACATATAAAAAAAATGATATTATCATATCACATGCATAGAAGTGAAAATAATATCTTTCAACTTGTAATTAGATACCAAAAAATAATAGTAAAATTTAGGATTACCATGAAAAATCTCAAATCGGTATTCATGTCACAAATTTATTAAAAATTAATTTTTTGACTACCGAAAACCCTAAACTGGTATATCTATGATAAATTTACCATCCATTAGTTTTTATTAAATTTTAATGTCAAATTTCTGAGTTGCATGGCAAGTGCTAGTTTAAGGGTATATTGGTTTGAGATTTTACCATCTATTTGTCACATGTATATCAGTTTGTGATATTAATCTAATTTAACGAAAATTAATGGAATGTAAATTTGTCACAAACATACTAGTTTGAGGTTTTTGGTGCTTTAAAAATTAGTTTAGAATGAATTTGTCACAGGCGCATCGGTTTGGGGTTTTTTTATGGTCAAAATATTAGTTTAGGTAAATTTGTGGTAGGTATATCAATTTGAGATTTTTCGTGATATTAACTCTAAAATTTGACAATGAGATGAGAGATTTGTAATATTGTTGACGTAAAACCATGATAATATCATTTCTAGACTTCATTATGATGATGCCAAATTCTTTCGTTCTGAACTGAGATTGCAGAAAACCTAATAAGAATATTTTGTAGCTGATACTATTGAAATATGTCTTGAATTTGAGTCCATGAATGAAACCCAACTCAAAATATATTATTATCTGTGGACATCCGAATTTGTGGCATGAAATTATGTATATTTCGGTGTTAAAGTCCAAGTTGGATATTTGCTGATATCAAATTCGAATCCACCACGAAAAATAGAGCAGGAAATACAATCGTCGACTTTAGTCGGATTGTTGAAGCCTTTCAATTACTATTGGCAATCCAACGTGGACTTGAATTGCAAATTATTCGGTCAACTGGTTTCCTTTTGTTGACCAAGACATGACCGAATTGGACTTCTTCTCTGTGGCTGTGGTATTAAAATTTAATGGCTTATTTTTGTGGGTCTTGCTTCAAGGTATAGAAACCAAGTCTTGCCGTGCCCATGAGGTCTTTCTTGAAGCGTCGTGTGTGCAGGTACTTGGTGGGCGAAGACGTCCAGAGGGAATTCGTGAATTATGTTAGTGTTCGAGCCATTAAATTTTGTATTATATTTTGTTTATAATTCTTTCTCAAGATTAAAAGATTATTTCGTGAAAGAAATTTCCGGGCTAAACATTGTGTGAATTATTGGATGGATGTACTCGTCCGGGAGGGAAGGGGTTCGAAACTTCATGCCCCCATTGCGCGACTAAAGTGGAGTGCCGTGGGAGGTGGGCCCCCACGCTAGTGCTCCCCTTAGTTTAAGCCGCCGGCTGCCGGCTGTACGGTGTTTCAGGACATAAAAAAAATAAATAAAAATTATTGGATGTAATTGGAGCCTAGAAAATACTAAGAATGTTTGAGTGATTTGAGTGTGTAATCTCCACGCTCGATCGATAATACAATTTGTTGCTATACTAAGATTGAACCACGTAAATTTAATATCCGATTTATTTTCTTGCTTTGTTTATTATATCGTTCGATTGCTCGCATTCTGCAATAGATATCATCTTCAGCCATAGACGATAAGATTCTGAAAGGATATCATCTGAACCCGATGCCGATGGCTGATGAAGTGGAGCAAAAGCAGAAGAATATGTTCCTTATTCGGTTTGATTTCCGTCTAATCTCTCTCGCTATTTGCTTTAGTTTCTGTCGTCTCAAGAATCACTCTAATTACGATAGTCCATGACCAGTTTGTCTCTACCTCTTTCTCGCCTGTTTTGTTTACTGGTTTCCGTTTGCTACAATGTGCAGGAAACAGTCGAATTTGGAAAACAAAGGCGTAATATGAATAAGATACGGATGGCAAATCAAGAATGACCTGCTCGTGCCGGGGGAAAATATTGTAATGATCCCCTTTATCTAAGGAAGAATTACATCATACTGACCATAGCGAACTTCTACACTCTGTGATTTGCGCACACGCGCTCCAAGTGGAAGATTGATGAATTCTCCGGCAAAGCTATCGCTTACTCTCAATAGGCGCAACATTCCTGGCAGAGCCAGCAGCAGCATAGAGCAAACATGCTGAATTTGTCAAGAACAACAAAAGCAAGTCATCAGAGAACAGTTTGAAAACTTAGAATAATAGCGGAGAGACGAGCAATGTTGAATGGCGATGCGGTTGCTGTCAAACTCTCTAGAGATTGGACTTTTTGGCTCATTGATGCGTATTTGATTCATATCTTCAGTCGAAGCTAACAAAGAAGGCGATTTCCGTTGGCTTACCATCCATCTATGAAGCTCCTCTCTCGAATGGCCTTCTCTCGAGAGTCCCTCTCTCGATAGTCTCCTTTCATCTTCGTGCGGCTGCAGCAAAAGAACTTTCTTTTCCTGGGGTGTAGCGGGTTGTCTGTCGGGTACCCTTAAACCAAAAAAAAAAAAAAAAAAAAAAGGAGGTGGAAAGCTTGAGCTTTCAAATACGTTTTAACATTTTTTACTCCGATAAATCAATCCTTCGATCAAGGTAGACAAGGACAGGGTGGGAAAATACCCGGAGGGGGTCGGTTCTGTTGTGCTTCTGATTTGGGCATCTGGTAAGAAGAGAGAGCAGGAACAAAGAAACTAGTGCCTTTCGCCGCCCTTTGTGTTTACTTACTGAAGCTGAGAGTGTGATGTTTTGCTTGCTCGTATATATATATATACTCGCAATATTCCCACGTCTTCAACTTTATCTTGTTTCAAAAGGTGCACATTGATGCTCTTCGAAGGCGCGATCAATATGAACACGTCGACTTTTGTGGAGGCCGATTAGAATTTTGCACCTTGCTTTACACTTCGCCGTGCCGATAAAAAGAGCGAAAGCATCGCCTTTCGGCAATAAACAGAATCAGTCCATCAATAGTTGCCGTAAAAAGAGAATGGAAGTGTAAATCTGAATGTATCCGAAAAGCATATTTTTAGGACAAATCCTCCAACTGTCAAAAGCATTTGAAAGAGGAATATAGTGGGAGCTCGACCTACTCAAAATTTGACATTAACTTTGTATGGATTCACTCACTCATAGATCATGCAAAACTAGTTGCCAAAATTGAAAGGAATGGCTTGTGAAAGTTGTAAGAAGTGAGAGCAATGATAATTTATGTCCATCAGGAAAGGTTAACTTGCACGTAGCGTGAGATTCAATAGATATCTAAGTTTGTTGTCGGACTATCCTAACTCACTTCTTCAAACACCCAATAAAATCATAACATGGCATTTAGCATATTAACTTTAGCACGTCTTCTCAACACACCGAATATTACTTTACCCCCACTAAATTTCGAATCGATTAGAGCTTAATGCAGCAGAAGTGCCATTCCACAGTGTCACTTTCTAAAGGATATGTGAACATGTTTGAGTATTCATTCGTTCATAAAACAACTATGATATTCCTGCCAAAAAAGAATGACCAAGGACAATTTGTTATGTGTCTTTTCCTCTTGTTTGATTTTTTTTTTTTTTTTGCATGATTTGTAATTTTGATGGTCATATATCAAAATGCAGGCATTTTGTTGATTAGTAATCTTTGTAAAATCATGATGATATTATTTCTCGACTTTATTATGACCACGTCAAATGTTTTCACATATTTTCAAGAAAAAATGATGATATTTAGCATTTGGAAAGGTGATTTTCGATCAAAATTTTTCAGGAATAACAGAACTGGGACATATAACCTCAGCACCATGTAATTTCGATCCACGTATCGTCGCTAACAGAACATGCACGTTTACCCAATTATTTCTGGAGCACATAGCCAATGCCAGTGTTTCTATAGGTGCCCCCAAAGATATTGCATAAGTGCTATTGTTTGAATCAAGGCCTAGGGATTAAAAAAAGAAAAGGAAAGAAATTAAGCACAAACTTTAATCGAGAACTACAAATACGCTTATCTCTTGAACAACCTTTGGAGTTCAAATTATTTTAATTCTTTATTTACTCTTTGAGGTTATCATTTATCCCAAAATTGAAAACTATCTAGAAACGATTTCGTTATGTAAGTTGAGCATATTAGGACTCACCCGCACATATAAGCTGTTCTTTTACATATCGAAACAAATAATATGCGGATATTTTGATCATTTCTAGATCTGAGCTCTCAAGCTCTAACAAGTTTGGAGCGTGTGGATAACTAGATCTAAATTCTGCAATAGATGCACATTAACTTTTTCTTAAATTGAGAACACTCAGAAATTTAATAATATACTCATATTGACCTATAGATTCACATATAACTTTTTCATAGTTTTCGTGAAATTTTTTATTTTAAATTTTGGTGGGAAAAAAGAGTTGCTGTTTATTTTTTAAAAGATTTAGCCAAATGCTATCACAAAAGCACACAGATAAGAGCCATCCAAAGCATATTGCTTTCTAAGTCTCAACCGTATGTTCATATTTACACAAGCAGGGAACATTCGCAAAGTGCTTGTCACCATGAAGTGATCTTCTACTCATCTTCACCCTCAATATATATGTAGTTTAGTTAATAAATCATCGTTTATGTTAAGATTTTCTTACATGTGTTAGGAACATGCATTACAATACCTGTAAATTTGAAATATTAAGGATGTTACGAACATGGTCAAGTTATTGTCTAGATTCGTGATATTGTATATAGGATCTTTTATGTCTATATTTGGCTGTAAACAATTTTTTTTTCACTATCTTTTTTAACTATTTAATTAACTTTTATTCAAGCAAATGATGTTGCATTGGGTTCTTCAATTTTTTCTCCACATACTTGTTAGTTTCTTCACATAATCTAACCTTTCTTTGTGTGTGCATGTGAGACTTGTATCAACTTCTCAGACATAAATAAAGTGAGGAAGCTTTGGCACATGAAGAGAATTGTTTGGTTCGCAGAGGAGAATTGTCCAAGAGACACTTAAGGACATGAACTAAATATTTCATTAAAATATGTAATAAACTAATAAACTATAGATGCCCTATCAACTCTAGTCAGTCTTTCCTTTTGAAAGGGAAGTGCAAACACTGCAACAGAGATGAAGTTCATATCTCTAGGTTCATATAGTGAAAAATAGGAAGTAATAGTCACCAGAGCTTCGGAGATTATTCAACTAATTCCTTTTTTTAAGCATCATTTATTTGAAGACAATTGGCTTTTCCCAAGAATTGCCTCCTCCTGAATAGGAAAATCGCCGTTGCATCTTCGAACTAGACATAAGGGTTTTGTTGAAGAGAACGCCAAGTCACATAATACAAGCACTAAGAAACTCTAGAAATTCTGTGTACATTCGGACATTAACCTTGACATCTTTCTTTTGGTAATGACAGAAGCTCTTAGCAGCAAACATAGCACCTAAACAGCTAAATGCATGCAACTTTGATGTGGGTTTTGCTTTAGGGCATAGATTTTTGTGAAGGATGCATGAGAAACACGAAAATGACAATAAGACGTAGTTTCTCAAGATTGAACATTTGCTTTTCTGGAAAAAATGAAAAAGGACGGAAAATAATTATCATATAATAAGGAGAATGCATGCATCCATTAACTATATTCTAGCTACAAACAAATGAGATAAATCCCTCTTTTTCTAGGGTAAAACTATATCCAAGCACCTAGGTTAGGATTGTAAGCATATATATAGAAGAAAATATAATGTCGCACGCATGAAAGTTTATGATTTTTGACGTCACAAAAAATAATGTGGAGTAAATATGTGACAATGAATAAAATTTGAATTTTAGGTTTGTGACCCAAAAAATAAAGGTTTTCCTTTTCTTTTAGATAAACGGACCAATAATTTAACATCAACCACCATGTCCTTTCTTATCGATATGAAGGAAGGGTGACGATTTGGGCCGAGAACAGGAAGGCCGGCTTCAGTCCGGCCCATAAAAGCTCGGCCCACTAGAATCTGCCCCGGGGCACCGAAGCCCGATAATTCCCGCCCGCCTCCCCCGGCGTCGTCTTCTCGAACAAAAGACCGCTCCGGCGACGGCGGCCACTCGCGGCGGTCAGCACTCTCACGGTTCGACCCGGCGGGAGCCCCCTCTGTTCCGGGAGAGCAAACTCGCAGGAGACAATGGAGGTGGTGGCGCCGCCGACACCGGCGGAGACGTACACGAGCTCGGGTTCATCGGAGCCGGCAAGATGGCGGAGTCCATCGCGAGGGGGTGGTCAAGTCCGGCGTCTTGCCGGCATCCAGGATTCGCGCCGCCGCTCACACCAACCCGAGCCGGGGCGCCGCATTCGAATTCCGTGGCGTCCAAGTCCTCTCCGACTGTCAAGCTGTTGCGTATCCTCTCTCTCTCTCTCTCTCTCTCTCTCTCATGGGAAGCGGTAAAGGAATGTGAAATAATCGGATCTTCGGACCGCCTGGGGAGAATGCAGTCGATGTAATTAGCGTCAAGTTTCAGTTTTTATGGAATAGGCGTGAAAAAGGTGCGTGCTTTGCCTTTGCCATGACGTATATTTGCTGCCCCGGGCTCTGCCTCGGTGTTTTACGATTACAGGGTTTTAGTTTCGTTATTGGAACGACATTGATATTCAATGCTGAACAGCTCAAAATCTTTATTATGGGAATTCGATGTCCTAGCTCTGCCTCTGGGTTTTTGTATTTTTGCTCACGGCGAAAAAATTCAGGCTGTTGCTTCATACTTTAGTTGCCGGCATTGGTTTGTGTAAGTTAATTGGTTGGAAAATGACAATTTGTGTGTCTTGTCGGCTCGACAAGTTCTTGAGCAAATCCAATATCTTGCCCGGGTCTTTCGGACGGCGAAATCTCTTCTTATATTTTATGTTAAATTCTTCTCCATAGAAAGAGAGCAAGCAAGTTGGTTTAGCGGTTGTACAGTTTGCGGTTCAGTAGACCTACTACTTTTCTTTTTCTTCTTGTTTGTGGATGTGAGAAATGAGTGGATGAACGATTGTTAGTTATTCTACCTCCTGGGGTTTCTTGACGAGTTTAATCTTGAGTCGCTTGTTCCCCTTATCCCTCTCTTTCTAGATAAAGAAACTCAAATTTTATGAAAGCAGGTAGTTGAAGATGGTGATGTGGTCATCTTCTCAGCGAAACTCCAAGTTGGTATATAACACTTAAACTTGTACTCTATTGCTCAGTTTGCCACTTTGCTTGTCTTTCATTTTCCCAAATTTCAATAATGGGATGAAAGCATGTGTTTGGTCAATACCACTTTAAGCCACCAGTGTTCTTCAGCTTTGAGGTAGTAGCAGCAGAACATTTCACAACATGCTAGTTCATCTCAGTTATCACCAAATTTTGGATGAATTGGCCTTAACCTTTGTTTATCATAACTTTTGCAGTGATGATTGCATGCTTTTCTACAATGCATTCTCACCATAGGGATAATATAATTCTGTCGATGACCGTCAATGGTCTATAGAAATTAAAAATTACGATATTCTTCTTTACTTTTACTAAGTGATGATAAAATCTGGAGGAAGATGTTTCAATAGATATTTGATTTCAAAGGTAGTATGGATTTTGGTTCTAGAGGTCGTGCGTCTTCCTCATTGCCGAAAATGTTACTTCTAGTAGAAATTATTTGGAATATTTTTTTATTAACTTTTTTGTTCTTTCTCTAGTTAAAGGTGTTGTCTCTCAGTTGAGGCCACTACTATCAAAGAAGCAGCTTTTGGTCTCAGTATTTTCCCTCAGTATTTTCCCGAGTAAAATTGAAGGATTTGCTGGTATTTGCCCCCAGTGTCTTTTTTTATCGGCATCAAGTTTTTGGTTCTTGTCTCAAGTTTCATGGTATGGGAATATCTTATACGATGCTATTGAGGATTAGAGGCTCTTTCAATTCACATCATTGAATCCCTGAAGACTGCATCTCCACCGTCCTTATTTCCTCCTCTACCATTTTTTTGATGCTATAATAATATATATGACTTTCTTGGTTTGACCAGAAGAAATTGGAATGACGTTTCTACAATTTGTTATCTTCATTCAATATGTCGTCCAGGGGTCAATTTCTCATTTGAGCAATCTATTAAATGTCCTGTGGAGCCATTTTTTGTGAATTTAGGGGGTGCAACATGAACCATGGATTAACATTATCTTTTATCAGTAATCATGACTTGGATTTAACAACACTTAGGAATACCTCAATAATGGGATGTGATTTTCAGTGTAAAATTCTGTGTGGCTTTTTAAGTAGAGTATAAAAATGATGCTAGGTAAAGAAACAAAACGTTCAGGTGTGTTATGTCAATGTATAGTAGTTTTCCAGATGGACAGTTTATAGTTGTGATAGTAAACTTTTTCTAATGAAAATTTTGACTCTTTGAAGAATCCTTATCCATGGACCCTTTTCTATTAATTCATTTTGAATTGAATACCATAATCAGGGTGTTTGCTGTTGGTTCCTATTTCATCTAATTTTAAGAATTATCTGTTTTTAAACTGCCTGGAGTGAGTATGCTTTCCTTTTTCCTAGGATTGGGTTGGCCATGATTGATTTATCCTTGTGATGCTGAATACTCCTGCTGCTGTTGGCGAGGCTGCATCTGGTAATGTATATACTAGTTGTTTGCTGGTCTTCCTTGTATGCATGGAAAGCCAATGTTGTTTTGGCCTTTAATTGTCTCATGTAGAAATTGACCTTTTTAACCATACAAGTCTCTCTGGATGATACATAATTTCTGTTCACAGATTGTGTTGCTTCATCAGAAAAACGAAGTTGCTTTCACATTGGAAATTGTTGATTTTCTTCCATCATCTTCTTATCCAGTCCAAGACTTGGTCACGTCCATTAGCTGCAGGGAGTTAAATGAAGCATCGAACCCTCTTGATTTGATGTTTTTAGTTGTTAAGTTCCACAAGCTGGATTCAGAATATTGAGTTCTTGTCTTGAGTATCTGCAATCAATTGTGATGATGAAAAGTGAAGGGCTTCCTTTAGTTGCCTTAACTTTGTTTGGCTAAGTTACATTCAAATTACCATAGTTTAATAATATGAAAATGTGCAAAATAG
Organism: Eucalyptus curtisii; assembly: GCA_017140595.1. Lineage (NCBI taxonomy): Eukaryota > Viridiplantae > Streptophyta > Magnoliopsida > Myrtales > Myrtaceae > Eucalyptus > Eucalyptus curtisii. The sequence goes on from CM029498.1 coordinate 34,211,719, forward strand.
AAATTTTTCTTTGGATGTTGAGGTTTCAAGTGTTGTGAGAATTATTTGTGAATATCTTCTCATTAATCATCAGGAAAGAAGAAAATCTAGTCATCAGGTTTCCATGATACTTGCAGAGTAGATATAATCCATGGCACTGTCATGATGTGGTCAGGATGGATTACTTCTGTTATCTGTTCTAGTGATACTATGGCAGCATAGTTAATGCAAGTGGCGTTCTGCCCTTTCATTGTATTTTTATTTTAAACTCGAGGTTGCCCCAATACCATGTGGAATTACAATTAATTATTTTGTAAGATAAATTTCCAAAGTGATCTGTCAGATTCAACTATGTTATTATCTAATTTCGTAAGATAGAATTACAATGAGATTCTCTAATGTCCTTAATGTTGAATAGTTATGAGTCTGGGAGGAGCAGTGAAAGAAGAGGATGCAGAACTCATTGCTACTTTATTCGGATCTATAGGCAAGATGTGGAAAGCTGATGAAAAATATTTCAATGCAATTAGTGGCCTGAGGTATTTGGAATAGCTTTTAAAGCATCAGTTCCCTTGTACTTCCATGAAGGTTTTGTATACAAGTGTGGTGAGATTTCAGTTTGACTAAAGAGTTTTCCTTTTTGTGTATATATGCAATGGCAGTGGCCCAGTGTATATCTTTCTATCAATAGAAGCTCTGGCTGATGGAGGAGTTGCTGCAGGTCTTCCAAGAGATCTTGCATTAGGTCTAGCTTCTCAAATGGTAGGTTATCATGCATAAAATCACATTACTGTTTTGCTAACAAGAGATTGTGACACTTCCAGAGTTGTAGTCAGATGCTCCGATGCAGCCTGTGCTTAGGCTATGAGGTAGTCCTTGAGAAATCCTCACTTGACCTTCTTTTGAGATGGAATCGTCATCCTAATAGATTTTATTTTGTTATATGCCATGAAATTGAGGATTTACTAATGGAGTTGCTTTCTCATAGGCCTGTGCCTTTTTCCTTGGTAGGAAAACTTTTTTGTGTTGCACAATGTGATTACATATTTAATCTTCTTTGCTTTCTTTAAATAATATTTATGAAGGAAAACAATTAGAAGAACTTATGTTTTTGAGTTACATTCATAGAATGCTCTGGCTACTCCAATAATTATAGTTCGAGAAAGTTTGGGTCTAAATTCACACCAAGAATAGCTTAGTACAGTCTCTTGAACTTGATTTACCAAAAGGCCCACAAGAAAGAGATTTTCCTTTTCAAACACAGGTATCCATCTTCCATTCCAGTTCCTCTCTCTCTCCACTCTCGCTCGCTTAAGCTTAAAATCATTTGCAAGTAGTATTCAGTCTAAAAGTGCCACTGCCTCTTTATTTTCATATATTTCTCGCTTGTCATCTTCCATTGATAGCTTAAATGGACAACCTCGACAGAGATGGATGTTCTAGTGAGCTAAAAAACAAGAAAAATGAGAAGATGGATGTCACTTTTTGGAATGCAAAGTTTGTGAAATAGTACATAAAATAGGTCATCCAATAATGAATTTGGACGAACACAGTGGACATCTAATAGTCCATTATGCAAACCCCAATAAAAGGAAATTAAGCTCTTTACTCTTCTATATTGATAAGTGAAGTACGGGTGGTGCATTTAGGGTTTTGAAACATAGTTCTACTTCCCATTTTCATTTTGGTAATTTGATTCATATTGCACAACTGTCCATTACATTCTACTGACCTCTACTCTCTCTTCAGCCTTCATCGCTCTTGGCTCTTAACGTATTCTATAGAATATTCCTAACCTTACCATTTACTCATTTTATTTCCACAAAACCCATATGCAAAGGGTTTCTGCATCATATGTCTAGATAATTGATCTTCCTCGAGCAACTGGAGCTCAGCCAATAATGATTGGCAACTATCTAATCAATTTCTTACTCAGTTCATGGATGTGCTTGTGATTGCCATTGGTAGAAATTCGGTATGGTGATGGGCTTGTTTAGATTCAAGGATATTTTGGTTCAATCAACAAAAAAGGTTGTGTTTTTAGCTGTTTTTGGATGTTGAAATGGCACCATCCTTACAAAAGCCATAATGCAGATAGGTTATCTTGTCTGTCCTTTATGCCTTTGCCTCTATACTTATCTAGAGTTCAGTAGCATTTTGTACACTGTGGCAGAAGAGTTGACAGAAGTCACATTAATACTGGATTATGGACCGCACTAGTTTTATTCCTAACTTAACAACTTTTGCTTGGTTAATACCTTAAATCATTTTAACAGGTATGCACAATTTCAACTTCAGAAACTTAGCATGGAGAGACTGCTTTGGTTCCTGTATGAATGTCTGCATGGATTATCAGTTGCTTGCACTGGCTTTCATTCATTTTGAAGGCTGAATGTTTTGCTGCTACATTTTCAGGTGTCGGGTGCAGCATCTATGGCCTCTAAAATGGGCAAGCATCCCGGTCAGCTCAAGGACGATGTTGCATCACCCAGGGGTACTACAATTGCTGGTATTCATGAACTGGAAAAGGGTGTGGATTTCGGGGGATTTTGATGAATGCAGTCATTGCTGCTGCTAAGCGTGGCCGTGAACTTTCCCCTTGCTAATTCCGACTTCAACTTTTCAGCCCACATCGTATTCATCATTTTAGAGAAAATAGCTCGAAAGGGTGAGCTTGGTTGTTCCTCTGATTTTGACTTGAATAGCCATTTTACCTTGGGCTGGGCTGCTCTAACGGTTCATTTTTCAGTGTTAGAATCTATTTAGTCGCATTGCAATCCTTCTGCTTGGTTTTTGTCTATAAGAAAGGAAGATTACACTTTTTGGTGCAGCTTGAGGTTCAACCTGCCTCTTGTCTTCAAGTTCCCTTTCTTTCTAGTTCTGTACTATCAAGAACTTGCGAGATCCAACGACCTAATCTTGGGATATCTTTTTGCAAGTCGGCAGGCATTTTCTTCTTTCGGAATGCAGGGGTCCCTGGAGCTCATTTTCTTTAGATTAGGTTGAGCAGATTGATTGTGGATGAATGATACTTGCCGCACCCCAACTCTCCAAGCATAGGGGAAATGACACGTCTTTCCTCCTATTCAAATGATGCGGCCAACTCACCCATAATCAACATAAACCTGTTCTCAAAATATATAGATACATATAAATACTGCAAGCGGGTTAAAAGGACTGGACTATGCATCTCATCAGCTAAGCATGAAACTCAAAAGATTAAACTGTACTGCATATCTCCAATGAATCAGAGAAATAGACTCGAAAAGTACATGTACATCCAATTACAAAAAAAAAAAAAAAAAAAAAAAAAAAGTATATGTACATCCCATTCCCAATAATATCAAATTATATCAAAAGTCAAACTGAAAATATTCACCCACCGAAATCTTCTTATCCTACTTGCTGGTGCATGTAGAACTGGAAAAAAAAAATTGGAAAAGAATTGAAATGAATGGCATGAGTAAGCCATAGCTCAATGAGTAAAAATCTTTTCTAAATAGATTCAGCATCTACTATGATTTGTATAAACATTTCAAACAAAGAACACCAATTTGTGAAACATGATATCATGTATATTAAAGACCAAAGATTTTTTCATATGGTTTCGCATAAGTTCGTATAATCAGGAACATCCAAAAATCCCTGATTTTAAAACAATATTAGTGTTCAATGTCAAACTATGGCCATCTTAACACCTTATAACAAGGCACATCAACATTTTCCCTGACATAGATCTTCACCAATATCAGCTAGTGGCTTCATCCAAACAAGATGTCCTGGGAACAATGTACGTACTCACAACTAGAGGTGGCAAAATGGGTCTTAGACCCATATATGACCCATTTAAATCATAAATGGGTCACTTGTTTTTTAAAAAAACTAATTAAATGTGTTTAACAATTAAAGACTTAAGATAGGTGGGTTTTAAGTGGGTCTTAAATGGGTAAGATTTAGAACCCATTTTCAACCAAAACCACATCTCCCTCTTCCCTCTTTAACTTTACAATTTTTTTTTTAATAAAAATCGAAATTATAATTATTTTTTTATTTTAAATTTATTTTAATTTTCTTTCTTCTTCCTTCTTCCCGTGGCTGGCACGGCGATGGCCGGCGATTGGCCAGGCGAGCCTCGAGCTCGCCGATCTGGCGAGACTCGAACTCGCCAGCGTTGGGCGAGGCTCAAGCCTCGCCGAACTGGCGAGCCTCGAGCTCGCCGGATTTGGTGAGGCGGAGGCCTTGCCGACGTCCGGCGAGGCTCGAGCCTCACCAATCTAGCGAGCCTTGAGCTCGCCGGCGTTGGCGAGCTGGGTGAGCTCAAGGCTTGCCCGTGGCCAATTGCCGGCTGTCGTCGTGGCCGGTGGCCGGCGGCCGGCCAAAGAATAAGAAGAAGAAAAAATAAAAAAGAAAAGAGACAAAAATTCTGATTTGCGTTCGTAAACTTGCTCAAATAGACGAATGCTTGCTATCTACTATATAGTTAACAGCTCGCTTGTCGAATTTTAATCGGTTTATTCGAACTCTACCCAAGCCTCTGACCAAAAAAAAAAAAAAACAACTACCCAATTTTTTTTTTTTCAAGGAGGTCCAGAGTCATTGGAAATCTAACTTGATGTACTTCAAATTGCGCCTCTGACCCAAAAGACGACCGGAGATAGGCAAAAACGGACGCCCAAGACAGAGATGGAAATTATTTCAACGGTATGCAGTAAACTTCAAAATTTCGTCTTGGTCACGCTGTGACACAAATCGACTTCTCTAAAATCCTAGACAACATCTTAAAAGTTTCTTTACAGCTTGATTTTACAGCGCAAATACATCTAATGTCTACCTAGCAACTCAGAATTCAAAATAATTGTAAATTGCAACTTTAGTAAGAAATTCCCTCTGATTAAAGGAACGATGTTCAAATAGTCTGCTGCTTGCATGAACTGAATCCTTTCCTTTCTATCTTACGGTTTTTCCTCTTCCTTTCTTTTTCTCATTCCATTTTGTTTTACACTCTTCTATTTTATTTGACGCTAGGTGCAGCAAAAATGAGAAATGGGCCGAGTTGTAGCTTCGGGGGCATTAAAATGGGTTTGGATAATTGCTCTGGAACTTATTTCTTTTTGGCCCCCTTTATTCAATATCTCTCAGCCGGAACAATTGTAATCTCTTGAGCACAGAAATCGCTAGTCACTGATGGGATTAGGTGCTGCAATGCGCTTACAGAAGATTAGCAAGGTCATTAACTAGGTGTACATGTTTCTGATTGGTCGTGTTTTGAACACCGAAGAAATGACATGACGTGAGCAAGGATGGCAAAGCTTCATTGATTTCCAGCATCTGATGCATACTGCTAGCACTTTTATGCATGCTGTATACATGCCAACCCATGAGAAAATGATATTTTCTTTGCAGAAACACGTAAAGTGAAAAAAATAATGTGAGTGCACCGTTTTCTATCGAATCTTTAAGTTCATGCAGTTGGTAAATTCTCTATTGTGTTCTTGATACTCTTTGGCATTTGAAACCAAACTTCATGCTTAAAAAGATCTCTGTTGGTGCTAGCAAGCGAATTGCCTTTGAGATCACGGATAACCTCAATGTGAATATTTTGTAGCTAATACCTTCTTTGGCCACATGTGATAAGATTCTCAAAGAATATCATCTGAACCTGATGCCAATGGTCGATGAAGAGGAGTAAAAGCAGAAGAATAATAGCAACATACCAGACAAGGACAGCAGAGCCGGCAGCAACGTTGAACAAGCTGGCTGAATTGTCAGGGAACCACAAAAACAAGTCATCTAAGGACAGTCAGAAGAAATAGAATAATAGCAGGCAGAGGAGTGATGGTGAATGGTGATTTAATTGCTTTTGACCCGTCTTGTGATTGGACATTTTGCTCATTGATGCAGATGATGCGTGTATTCATTCTAGGAGGGTGATTCCGTCGCCCCCTTTCGTCTTCGGGCCCTTCCTTTTCCTGGTGTGTGGCAAGTTGTCTGTCGGGTACCATAAACAAAAATAATAATAAAAAAAGGAGGTAAAATGCTTAAGCTTTCGAAAGCGCCTTAACTTTTGCTACTCCGATGAATCCATCCTTCGATCGAGGTTATCAAGAACAGGGTGGGAAGATATCCGGGGTGGTGGGTTCTGTTGTGCTTCTGATTTGGGCATTTGGGAAAAAGAGAGCAGGAACAAAGTAACTAGTGCCTTTCCCTGTCCTTTGTGTTTGCTAAATGCAGCTAAAAATTTGATGTTTTTCTTGCTTGTATAAATAGTCGCAATAGATATATGTCTACTGAATTTGTATTGTTTCAAAAGGGGCACGGGGATGCTCTTTTGAAGACCCATTTAAAAAGAGCAAGAGTCGGCGTGGAAAACGGAATCAGTCCATAAAAAAAAGAGAGATTTGGAAGACTTGGGTTCTCCAATTGTCTATAGCATTCGCAGAGGAATAAACTGGGTGCTCAATCTATTCCAAGTTTGAGATTTACTTTATATGGATTCTTCACTTGTAGGCCAAACCCAAAAGGAATGGCTTGTGGAAGCTCTGAGGAGTGAGAAGAATGGTACTTTTTGGGGAACTGTCGACATGTAGAGAACGCGGGATTTGATAGATAATTACGTTCGCCATCGGATGGTTCTAATTCACTTCTTTAAACACCCAATTGAATCATGACATGTCATCTAGCGTATTAGCTTTACTACGTTTTCTCGACATGCCCTATCTTACTTTTATCCATATTGGAAGTGGATCACCAATCAACGATGCAACGCGAAATGCAAGAGAGAATTCAAAGAAGAAGAGAGCAAATTTTTATGTGGGAAAAACTATTTCAAATTCAAAAAGTGAAAAACCATGGTGTCGCACTGAGACAACTGGGTACAAAGACAAGGGAAGACTATAAGAGATTATTGTTGTTTTGATGATTAGCCTTTAAGTGGGAGATTGATGGAGTCGTGGAGTATGATAGAGCAAAACACTGTCATTAATGATGTACATGTAATTTCCACTATAATTATGTATGCCATGGACTCCAATCATATATTGAAGGGATCTCTTATAATTGTAACTAGAAACTTCATCATTATAATAAAGAGATCGCTGTGTATGGCGCCGTATTTTTTCCCTTTCTATTCTGAAAGGGTTTTCCATGTAAAATTTTGCTTGTCCTCTTCTTTGATATTCTCTTTTAAGTTTCATGTTCTTAACACGATCTAATGGGAAAGTCCGTGTTGTAACTTTGTTGCACGCTTTGTCCGTAAAACGTTGGTACTCCAGCATATATTGATGTAAGTACATGATATGACAAAAGGAAAAAAATGACATTTGCCATCCTCACAAACATTTATTGAACTTCTATACTCATTCTTGGCCTGATACTCTTAAAAAATTTCAACTTTAGTTCTTATCCCAATTTACTTTTGGACTTTGCGAGTATAACAATCCTTAGAATACCGTGAGTTGTAAAATATTAATTTTTGAAGAAATGGGTCTCATAACAATTATAATTATTTGTGATTTAATTTTTTGTGGTTCAAAATTGACCATTATTCTCACAGTACATTAAAAACTGTCATACAATTATTTATCTTAACTTTGTGTCTCGTAAGAAATTTCAAACTTTAGGTAATGTCTCAATTCTACCCTAGACTTTTCTTTTCTCATAGAAAACCCCAAACTTTGGTACAATCCCAATTTTACCTTAAACTTTTATTTTGTATTATAAAAAATCTAGGTCCAATATCAATTCTATTGTGAATTTTTTTGTCTCATAAAAAAATCATAGTTTTAGGTCCAGTTTCAATTTCATTCCAATTTTTTTTTTGTCTCACAAAATGCCCCAGCTTACACTTGAGTCTCAAATATGTTTTCCATTAATCCTCTATCAAAATCGCCCTTCATGATTTGCACTTGTCAATCTGTTATGGTTGGGAATTTTCCATCTCTCCCGGTCAAAGAGCTCGTGTCAGGGATGCTTGAACAACTCGTGCTTAGGAATTTCCCATCTCTCAATTATCAACAAGAAATTTTAGATAGAGTGTTAAGGTCAAATTCGTAATTCAAGTAAAAATTTGTGGTTTTTTATAAGACAGTAAAAATTTTAGGATAAAATTCGAACCATACGATAAAATTAAAATGACCTAAAGTTAGGGTTTCTCATAGGAAAAAAATTTTAGGATAAAATTGGGATGGGGCCTAAAGTTGAGGATTTTTTATAAAATGATAAAAAGTTTATGATAGATTTGGAATTAGACCTAAAGTTGGAAGTTTTTTATGAGACAAAAAATAAAATTGGATAAAGGTTAAGTTTAGAGATTTTTAGGGGTAACAGACCCTTATTCTTTGGGAGTAAGAGAAATTATACACGTATGAAACCTATGTCGTGTATTGCTCAAGTGAAAATACTTGCAAGTCTCAACTAGTTAATTAGTCAATCAACGATGTAAGATTTCAATTATCATTTACATATAAAAAAAATTATATTATTATATCACATTCACAAAAGTGAAAATAATATCTTTCAACTTGCAATAAGATACCAAAAAAGTAATAAATTTTAGGGTTACCATGAAAAATCTCAAATAGGTGCACGTGTGACAAGTTTACCGAAAACTAATTTTGTGACCATAAAAAACTCCAAGAAAAATCTCAAATAGGTGCACGTGTGACAAATTTACTGAAAACTAATTTTGTGACCACAAAAAACTTCACGAAAAATCTCAAACAGGTGCACATGTGACAAGTTTACCAAAAATTAATTTTTTGACGACAAAAAACTCCAAAAACTTATGACAATTACCTTTTGTTAGTTTCCGTTAAATTTTACTGTCAAATTATTGAGTTGGATGACACATGGTAGTTTACGGGTGTACCGGTTTAAGATTTTGTCATCCATTTGTCACATGTATATCAGTTTGTGGTATTAATCTAATTTAACCAAAACTAATGGAAGATAAATTTATCACAAACCTACCAGTTTGAGGTCCTTGTTTGCGACGCATGCGCCTGCACCTCGAGCATGGTCAAGGCTCGCCGGCTTGTGCCTGTGCTTGGAGCTTGGGGACGGAATCGTTGCAAAGGGAGGTGAGGTCGTCGAAGATGGTGGTGATGGCGCTGGACAGAAGGAAGGGGCGATGGGTTAGGTGGAGAGGCCGCTGGGAGAGAAGGGAAAAAAGGGAAAAAAAAAATTAAAAATTTGATTTTTTTATTTGAGAGAAATCATTTTCCAATGAGATCCAAACAACAAAGAACGTTTTCAATGATATATACCAAACAAAAGAAAACTAATTGTATTCCCAGAAAGTATTTTTCAAGAAAATATTTTCATTAATCATTGAGTTTTCCATGAAACAAACGCATCCTAAATTTGTCGCATACATACCGATTTTGGGTTTTTGATGATCAAAAAATTATTTTGGATATATTTGTTGTAGATATACCGCTTTAGGGTTTTTCATGGTATTAACCCTAAAATTTGACAATCAAATGAGAGATTTGTAATATTGTAAGCATTTTCTGATTTGTAATATTGTTGATGTAAAACCATGGCGATATCGTTCCCAGCTTCATTATGATGGCGTCAAATTCTTGCATCCCCAACTAAGATCATAGAAAAGCCAATAAGAATATTTTGTAGCTGATCCCATCTTCGGCCACACGCGATAAGATTCTGATAAGATATCATCCGAACCCGATGCCGATGGCGGATGAAGAGGAGCAAAAGCAGAAGAATATGTTCCTTATTCGGTTTGATTACCATCTAATCTCTTTCGCTATTTGCTTTAGTTTCTGTCTTCCTCTCAAGAATCGCTCCAATCACGATAGTCCATGACCTGTTTGTCGCCTACCTCTTTCTTGCCTGTTGTTTACCAGTTTTCGTTTGCTAAAACGTGCATGAAACACTCGGATTCGGAAAGCAAAAGGATTAAAATAAATCAGATACAGATGGCAAATCAAGAGTGACCAGCTCGCGTCGAGGGAAAATATGGTAGTGAGGTACTATATCTGCAGAAGATTACATCATACCGACCATAGCGAACTTTTACACTCTGTCATGCGCGCGCGCGCACTCTAAGTTGAAGATTGATGAATTCTCCAGTAAAGCTATCGCTCACACTCACTAGTTGCAGCATTCCTCACAGAGCCAGCAGCAGCATAGAGCAAACAGGCTGATATTGTCAAGAACCACAAAAACAAGTTATCAGAGAGCAGTCTGAAAACTTAGAATAATAGCAGAGAGATGAGCGACGGTGAATGGTGATGCAGTTGCTTTCGAACTCTCTGGAGATTGGACTTTTTTGCTTATTGATGCATATTTGATTCATATCCTCAGTCGAAGCTTAAAAAGAAGGCGATTTTCATTGGCATACCATCCTTCTATGAAGCCCCTCTCTCTCGAGTCTCCTTTCATCTTCGTGCGGCTGCAGCACAATAACTTCCTTTTTCTGATGTGTGGCGGGTTGTCTGTCGGGTAACCTTAAACAAGGAAAAAAAAAAGGAGATAGAAAGCTTGAGCTTTCAAATACGCCTTAACATTTGTTACTCCGATAAATCAATCCTTCGATCAAGGTTAACAAGAACAGGGTGGGAAAATACCGGGAGGAGGTGGGTTCTGGTGTGCTCCTGATTTGGGCATTTGGGAAGAAGAGAGAGCAGGAACAAAGAAACTAGTGCCTTTCACTGCCCTTTTTGTTTGCTTAATTAAGCTTAAAGTGTGATGTTTTGCTTGCTTGTATGTACACTCGCACTATACCCATGTCTACAAATTTATATCGTTTCAAAAGGTGCACATCGATGCTCTTCGAAGGCCCGATTAATATGAACGCTTCGAGTTTTGTGGGCGCCACTTAGAATTGCGCACCTCGTTTGATGCTTCGTTGTGCCAATAGAAAGAGCAAAAGCATCGCCTTTCGGCAATGCACTCACAGAATCAGTCCATCTTATAGTTGTCGTGAAAAGAGAATGACCTGTAGACATGAATGCATCCAAAAGCATATTTTAGGAAGAATCCTCCAACAGTCAAAAAGCATTCGATGGAGGAATATGGTGAGAGCTCGATCTGCTCGAAGTTTGACATTAACTTCATGTAAATTCCTCACTTGTAGATCACACAAAACTAATGGCAAAAGTAAAATAGGCAGGTCTTGTGGAAGTTCTGAGAAGTGAGCAATGGTAATTTATGTCCATTGGAAAAGCTTCACTTGCACGAATCAACAAATAATTAAGTTTGCTATCGGGCGGTCCTAGTTCACTTCTTAACCTACCCAATTAAATCATAATATGTCATTTAGCATATTAACTTTAGTATGTCTTCTCCACACACAGAATATTACTCTTCCACCACCAAATGTTGAATCGATTAGAGTTTAATGTAGCAGAAATGCCATTTCACTATTTCACTTTCTAAAGGCTATGCGGACAAGTTTGAGTATTCAGTCGTTCATAAAACAACTACGATATTTCCGCCAAAAAGGATGACCAAAGGACAGGTTGCTATGTCTTTTCCTCTTGTTTGAATTTTTTTTTTTTTTTGCATGACTTGTAGTTTCAATGGTCATATATCAAAATGCAGGCATTTTCTTGATCATTAATCTAGGTGAACCATGATGATATTATTTCTAGACTTTATCATGATCACGCCAAATGTTTTCACATATCCTCAAGAACAAATGATGATATGTAGCATTTGGAAAGGTGTTTTCCAATCAAAATTTTTCATATACTTTTCAGGAATAACCGAATCAGGACTTACAACCTCGGCACCGTGTAATTTCGATCCATGAATCACGACTAACAGAGCATGCACGTTTACCCAAATATCTTTTAGAGCACAAAGCCAATGCCAATGTTTCTAGTGGTGCCCCCAAAGATATTGCATAGGTGCTATTGTTTGAATCAAGGCCTAGGTCTAAAAATAAAGAAAAGAAAAGAAATTAAGCACAAACCTTAATCGAGAACAACAAATACGCTCATCTCTTGAGTAACCTCTGGAGTTCAAGTTTTTTTAAATTCTTTATTTGCTCTTTTGATGTTATCATTCATCCTAAAATTGTAAACCATCTAGAAACGATTTCGTCATGTTTGTTGAACATATTAGGATTCTCCTGCGCATATAACCTGTCCTTTTGCATATCGAAACACATAATATGTGGAAATTTTTAATCATATCAAGATCTAAGCTTTCAAGCTATAAAAAGTTTGTAGTGTGTGGATAGATTTTTACATTTTAGTTTTTACTTTATCTAAATTTTGCGATAGATGCTTTTGACTTTTTCTTAACACTCGAAATTATCATGATATACTAACATTGCGTGCATTCGCATCTAATTTTTTCATTGTTTTTGTCGAATTTGGTTTTTTTTTTTTTTAATTGGCTAGATAAAAAATTTGCTTATTATCTTTTATAAGACTTAACCGAACGCTATCACAAAATCATACAGATAAGCGCCATCCAAAGCATTTTGCTTTCTAAGTCTCAATCGTATTTATATTTGCACAAGCAGTGAACATTTGCAAAGTGCTTGTTACCATGAACAAGTTATTGTCTAGATCTCTTACAAATGTTAGGAACATGCGTTGTAATACCTGCAAATTTGAACTATATAGGACGTTATGAACATGGTCAAGTTATTGTCTAGATTCGTGATATTGTATATAGGATCTTTATGACTTCGTTCGGCTATTAACAAAACCTTTTTCATTATCTTTTTTAACTATTTAATTGACTTTTACACAAGCAAATGATGTTGCATTGGGTTCTTCAATTTTTTCTCCAGATTCTTGTTAGCTTCTTCACATAATCTAAACTTTCTTTGTGTGTGCATGTGAGACTTGTATCAACTTCTCAGACATAAATAAAGTAGTGAAGATTTGGCACATGAAAAGAATTGTTTGGTTCTCAGAGAAGATTTAGGGACATGAACTAAATATTTCATTAAAATATGTAAAAAAACCTAATAAAGTATAGATACCCGATCAAGTCTAGTCAGTCGTTCCTTTCGAAAGGAAATTGCACACAGCAACGGAGATGAAGTTCACATCTCTAGGTTCATATAGTAATAGTGACTACCAGTCATGAAAATTAGGAAGTAATAGTCACTAGAGCTTTGGAGATTATTCAACTATTTCCTTATATTCAGCATTATTTATTTGAAGATAAATCGCTTTTCCCAAGAATTGCCTCCTGAATAGGAAAGTCGCCATTGCATCTTCGAATTACACATTAGGATCTTGTTGAAGAGAACGCCAAGACACATAATATAAGCACTAAGCAACTCTAGAATTCTGTGTTTTCCGACGGTGTACATTTGGACATTAGTCTTGACATCCTTTTTTTGTTAATGAAAGAAGCTCTTAACAGCAAACATAGCGCCTAGAGAGCTAAATGCATGCAACTTTGATATAGGTTTTGCTTTAGGGCATAGAGTTTTGTGAAGGATGCATGGGAAACACGAAAATGTGACAAAAGATGTAGTTTCTCAAGAATGAGCATATACTTTTCTGGAAAAAATGAAAAAGGACAGAAAAGAATTATCATATAATAAGGAGAATGCATGCATCCATTCTATAGTTTAGCTAGAAAACAAATGAGATAAATCCCACTTTTTCTAGGGTAAAATTATATCCAAGCACCTAAGGTTCAGCCCCTAAGACTACATATAGGACTAAAAGGAGGGAATTCTCATATTTATAGAAGTAATTTTAATGTCAGGACACAAACATTGGCTTTCAGCATTCTTTCATTCAAATAAGTCAGTACATGATGTACTATGCTATTTAAGCATGCCCAATAAATCTTTATCATATGATTTTATAAATCAATCTCCCATATTTATCTTTATATCAATGGTATTATTCTAGATATTGTCTTGTGGCGTGGGGTCACGATCAATTTGTCAATGGCCACATGATTTCTCCTAACATTTAGTTAAAAAATAATATCAATGGCCAATCAGCATTTCCCATAAAGCCCAGCGGGAGGCAAGAAAAGAAACGAGAATAGAGAAAGAGACAGCTCATTTACCTGATTATATTATAAAAGTCACCCATGTCCAAACAAGTCCAAATATGTCCATCATATTATAAAAATTAAGGGCAGACCCACCAATTTAAAAAAATAGAAGAAATGTCCAAGTCTCTTAAATGGGACTTTTGTTGCTTATTATGCATCTCCACTTAAAAAAATCCTTTTGTGTATATAATTGGTAGGTGAGGAGACAAGAAAATATAAAGGTCAAAATAGATATATAGGATATAATAAATATAATATATGTACCAATTATATGTGAACATTGAAAGTGATGTATTCAGTAAAAAACAAAAGATCTAGTTGACAGGCCTGGGATTGAAAAGATTGACCTGCGTCTCCTCCATCACTGCCAAAAGAGAGTAGCCAAAATACTCAGATTCCTCTTGTCTCAAACCGTGAGAGATCTCACATCATCTCCAACCAAAAAAAAGAAGAACTAAACTTCATCATGTGATGATGATTGAAAGATCTATGCAAGCAAAAATAACACAAGGCCGAAAAGAAGAACCACCCTAAAGAGACGGAGATCAAGAAATGGAGAGGAACAAGAGAAGAGAATTTACTTGACTCCTATCATATGTGTAGATAGTTGAGCTTGAGCTTGAGCCTGAGAGCCTAGCTAGAAGTCGTGCGAGTGACGATACAAACCTTGAGAACCGTACAAATTCATGGTTTCCCTCTGGTTATTTCGGCTACTTTGATCATCTTCATCCATTCTAGACCCCATTTGTGTACCGAGATTTAGGTACACTCTTGAATCAAGGTTGATATTGCCCATGTTGTTGCCACTACTGCCACTACTATGATCATCACCGCACATCGGTGGGTAGATAGTCGTGGTACTAGAAGAAACGTTTGTGTTCGCGTTGACATTCCCAGCTTCTTCTCGTGAGATCACGAGGGCTGCCGATTGGACAAGCTCGAGGCATAGCCTAAGCTTGTTTGGCTCGATGTGGGCTAAACCCGGAACCGCCCCTTTGAAGAGGAAATCAGAGGTTAGGGTTCGGAGCACGTCAAGAGGTGTGATGCCATCAGCTGTGCGGACCGTGGGATCTGCGTGGTGGTCGAGTAGGACTGCCACCATGTCCGGGGAGACCATCTCAGCAGCAAGGTGGAGTGGGGTCTTGCCACTGGGCCCTGCTGGGTGGTTAACGTCCGCCGCCCCAAGCTCAAGCAATGCCTTGACGACCTCCCGGCTACAATTCTCAACTGCATAATGTAGTGCTAGTGCTGCGTCTAGATTTAGGCCCTCGCCCATGACCATGAGTTTAACGAGCTCAACGTCAGAAGAGTCGAGGGCTCTTCTCATCCGCCGAATCTTTTGGTCCTCAAGCTCTGCGGCCGTGCTCAGGTCGTGGGGATGGTGGTGGTGCGGCATTATGGATCGCCTAGCCATCGACGACTTCAGCCTGAGCTCTTCAATCTTAGCCACGACGTCAATCGGGAGATGTTTGGCCAAGACTTCGGGCGGAAGGCCAGATTTCGCAACGAGGTGGGAGCAAGTAGTCCAAAGTTGATGCATCTCCTGCTTTCTTGAGGCAATTAGTACTTTCATCACATCTTCTATTGAGGCCTTCTCCACCATGCTTGCCAATTGCTTCTGCCAAATGACAAGCCATAACCAAAAGAAAATTGGTCATTGAAATGTGATTTTGGTCATTGAAATGTGACTTTGCATTGCATCATTGTAGTAAATTTCAACTTTTTTGAAGTGCAAATTGATAGGAATATGCTTTCACAAATATGGTGCTTAGAACAAGTCTTTCGGTGGCAATTGTCCTTTCTTTTTTTCCCTCATGAGGAAAACCTCTAAATGAGGAAAGTGAATGTCGGGAAAAATTTGGGAATTTTTGTGAAGTGGAAGACAAGACTGATCATCACCATAGCTAAATGTAGAAAGCTCTTGAGAGTTACCACTAAAAGGTAGATCTAACCATTTCAAGAAACCCCAAAGTTGTGCATAAAATCAACTCCATTACATCTCTCTAGTTTTTAGGTTTACAGTTGAATCAAATTGGTCAAGGAAGGTCTTGAACTGCTAGAGTAACAAAGTCAAATCACGAACAAAAGAGAAAGTGAATTGAGTTTGAGAAATCAGTGAGAGTAGAGTAGAAAGAATATCTGCAAGAAGATGCGCTCTGATATTCTGATATTCTGATATTTTGAGGGGAAAAGAATAGAATTTGATCAGCCTAAATTTGTTTTATAACACACCTAGCGTCACCCACTCCATGATGGATCCATAATTTATTTGAGTCATCTACGAAGAAAAGACTAATAGTAATGGCACTCAATAAACAATTCCACCTCCAAAGTCCCAAAAAAAAAAAAAAAAGAAGAAAAATCCCATCCCAACTATCCGAAACCCCAAATCAAGCAATGTTCCCAGTAAGCAAAAGCAAAAGAAATCCCATGAACACTATAGAGATGTTAGTTCTGGCAGTATAAAACGTATCGGAACCTGAGTGAGCAGTGCAAGCTGCTCGACACCGAAGGATCGCGCGGCGGCGAGGGTGTCGAGGGCGAGATCGACAGCGGAGGTGCAATGCGTGTGCCAGCACCCTCTGTTGCCGCAATTAGGCCTCGGCTCGTGCTTCTGTGGCACGATCGAGACCTGCCCGCTGTACAGGAACTGCAGCACCAGCAAGAAGACCTCGTACCCGACCGAGTTCACCGGGATCACCCCCGGCGGAGGCGGCGGCCTCGACGGGTGGTGCGCCGCCCCCTGAGGGTTGCCACGGGGGCAGCCTGCGGCGTCGAGGAGGCCGGAAGGCGGGTCGGGGCCGCAGAAGAACTTGCGGAAGAAGAGGCTGCGGGCGGCAAGGATGCAGCGGTGGGCGTGGACGAGGCGGCCCTCGACGGTGAAGGTGACATCGCTGAAGGCCTCACCGTTGATGAGGAGGTTCAGGTAGTCTAAGGAAAGAGATCTCAGGGAGTCTTCTGGGGTCATTATTGGGAGAAATGAAAAAAGAAGGGTCTGTGCTCATGAACAGTTGGGAAGTGGAGGGGGAAGAGAGAGAGAGATCAAGGGGGTGTGGTGGTGATGGTGGTGGAGTTGGAGTTGGAGTTGGAGTTGGAGTTGGATGATGAGGAGAGAGAGAGAAAGAGAGAGGAGCTGAGCTTTGTTGTGGATTGAAGCCCTTGAGGGTGAAGTGTGATATGGTGAGGAGGAAGATGGTGATGAGGTACTGTTAATTTTGCTTGGGTGGGGAGATTCTCACCTCTCTCCCCTCCTGTGGAATGGTGATGGTGATGGTGATGGTGATGGTGATGGGTGAGGTTTGTTCTGGGGCGAGAGAGAGAGAGAGAGAGGGGGAGGGAGAGATGTGGCTCCTCTGGGCGTCCGGAGCTATTTAAAACAGGAAATCCTGTGGAAACGAGGCATAATATATACATGTCCCTCCTCCAAGGGTGGTGTGACTTTCCGCCTGATTGAGCTCCGTTCAAAATTCGCCAAATAACAATCTTAACTATTAGACATGTCCCTTTGCTGTCCTTAGTGCCCAAGTCAATCTTTGGTCGCCTCAGATTCTCAACCTTATATCCCACCACCAATCTGTAATTGGAAAAGAAAAATGCTGGAAGGGGTGGGTGGTGGGGAGTGGAGGGACAGTGGTCGACGTGGGTGGTGGGTAACGGGATCGTGAACATAATATGATAGCGAATATCTAACCACATCAGGTCTAGCTAGCCCTTGTCTATGGTTGGATGAGAAATATCGGCCCTTATTAGTTTTGTAATTTTATCAAAAGGTTTATCTTTTATAATAATTCTTTTAAATGTGAGATTCACTGGATATTACGAATTTTCAAACAGTACCGAAAGAAATATCATGTTGGCTTTACGATACATCTCATATTATCTCGCCGGAAGAATCGAGTTAAATAAATTGCCGGAAGGGTAACATTACACCAGATACAAAGTGGACATGAGTCTTGACGTACTTGGCTCTGGTGGGGAGGGTGTGAGCCGCTGTTGTTTTGCCCATGAAAACTACCCCTGCTTTCTCATCGCTTTATAAAGGAGGGAAAAACAAATATCGCACTGATGGACAACACTACACATCAACCAAACACTGTCTCATGGCTTATGAATTCCGGCCCTCAGATTGGACTTTTGACTTGTCTTTTCACCATCAACACCCACTTTCCTCTCTCTCTCTCTCTCATCATGCTCATGCACGACAGGCTTTATGACTGGAATTGGAAATCAAATTGACTCAACTACAACAGGAGAGTGAAGCTTTCCGGACCTGAATCAGCCTCTTCTTTAACTTGGTTTCCTAAGAGAGTCGAAACTCTATGCAAAGCATTTAAAAGCAAAGAGAGAAAACTTGGACGATTTTCCAAATTTGAGGAAGACGTTGCATTTGTTGGGATGGATAAACATTAAGTACATCAATAGGGGTGTTAGCATTCATTTTCTGATCTTGTAAAACCGGACAAAAGAAAAGTGGTTTAAGCATATTTGATGACTAGAGAAGGCCATGGCACATCTTGATCTTGAGGGTCTAGATTGAGTTGATTACTTAAGATTCTATCTACGTTGAGCCCTATAAAATATCTTTTTTAAATCCATAGATGTTACTTGTGAGGTAGTTAATTGTTAGGGAGTAAAATCCTTTAGGACTCATTTGACTAGCTGGAATGAAAAATTTGGAATGAAAGTAAAAGAATTTAAATGAATAGAAGGTGATCAGAATGGCGAATAAATTTGAATTATCATGTTAGTATGCTATCCCTCACTTCTACTTTATGTTCTCTCGCTCCTCTCCATTGGTTGTCATTCTCTTTCCGTCGCACAACATCACCTTAGCCATTAAAGACTTGATATTGAGGTTGCCAACGCTATGGCGACCTCAATTTGAGGTCGAGTTGGCCAATGTGTAGACATCTAAAGTCTTGATGAAATGGTTAGGGGTCATCGATTGATTATAAGGTGAGTAGATTTCAAGCCAAGAAGCTAGCCTACCCTGTTAGAGTTGATTGGTCGTTTTTAGAATCATGAACCAAATAGGTTGCAGGGGTCAACCGGGGAATTAGAGAAAAAACTTTTTAAGTAATTTAATTATCATTTAAGGAAAACATACAATATGCACAACATGTGGCATAGTGGCTAAGTAAAAATGGAATTTTCTAACCTTCCTAGATTCAAAACCGATATCAAAATAGGAGAGAAAGAAAAACTAAATACAGGGAACTGAATCAATCAAGACAGGATCCCTAATTTTTACCTAGGCACGTATTTAGTTCGGCTTGGAACCGATCAAATAAGGCCAGTTCAATTTGGTTCTTGAGTTGAGCCAACCTGACCTAATGGTGGTGTGGTGGTGGGCCTGTGACAACGTGAGTGAACTTCAACTATAGATAGACGGTAGTGAAGTTGATGATTCATGGTTTGATATTCCCCCATGCGCACGAGAGAGAGAGAAGCGGCAAAACGATGCCGATGCCTGTTCTGGAGTGAGCAACGGCGGTCGTAGGCGGTGGGTGGGTGGTGGCATCCAGCGCTAGGTGAAGTGGCTGTTTCTATAGGGGTGATGTGCTGTTGACTCTTTTGTGAAGGAGGGTATTCTGGTCCTTCAATTTAGGATTTAAAATTTGAGACTCGTAAGTTTCAAAAAGCTGAGAATGCAAATCGATATCAAAGTAAAATTTGTAAAGGGTTTTTAAAAATTGTCCTTGTTAAAATTTTAGATTCCTTTAGGGTTGCCTTGCTAATATAGGATTCTGCGTCCATCATTGTAAAGCAGGATTGGCTCACACAGGTGTACGACTGTAATGGCTCATGTCTTTACCATTCGCAAACCTTGGAGCAGCAAAGCGCAGGAGAGGCACATGAAAAGCCACTTTTCCCACGATCGATGCCAGAATCCAGATAAAATTCTTGTAGAGGTAGTAGATAGACAATTCCTTACGTGAGACATGCCCACAGTGGTAAGGATGAACAAACCCAGGTAAGTAGATCTAATCTGGTTTCACATGTTACAAGAGGGAAAAGAAAATGATTTTGTTGCTGCAGGCAGCACCACTCAGGCCAGCTATCAGCAAGATATCCTCCGCTCAAATAGATTAGCCAGCTCGTGCGTTCGGACGATATTCAAACACGTCTGGTAAGTTTGAGGTCACGGGGGACTAACCTATCGGCATAACAGCATGAATATTTGATGGTATATGATTTGAGATGACTGCGATGTCCAGTAGTATATAACTCTGTTCCAATTTGCTTGCGCGATCTGGTCACGGTTCACTCACATGCCAACGCGGTCTTAAAATGCACTGTGATAATTTGAGGTGGTGTGAGACAGTTTGTCGATGCAATAGCCTAGACCACACATTGTTTAGCAATGAAAATAATCGCCAAACTAAACCTATCTTTGTGATCAATCGAGCAACAAGATAACTTAACCCTTTAGCAACAAGGTTTGAGATTTTTTGGTTTGAAATTTCAAGCCTAGGATTGCGAACTACTATTAGCAATGGAACATGATTGCATCACTAAAAGTGGCTTTATCTGAAGAATTCTTTCTTTACCTCTATCCATACAATAACTTTTGTGGAAGACTTCTACATACCATTCAAGTCGTCTTATATCTTTCATCTCAATCTTACATCGTCCATTAACTGTGAAGGCATATTTCGATTTACGACAAAATTGGCTTGTCATTGACGAGACACAACCTTATCGAGAATCGGCAATGAAATTTAGACCTCTGGCGATGAAAGTAACCCCATGTCATGACCCGCGTAACCAATCAAACTTTGTTTTGCGTGCATGATATTATGTCCAAGGGACACATAATAGTCTTACACAAACTATTCAAATGACAAAATATCCAAGTTGACCCTTTGGGAGAGAATTTCCTTAGTGGACGCGATGTTTCATCATTTGTAGGTCCCTTCCAGTGCCACCCGAATTAACTCCAGCAAAGGTCGAGATGGAGATACATGGAGTATGTCAATGGGGAAAGTGGATGAGAATCGAAATCATAGGCCTTTTGTGGGGGGTGCGTAGGGGTCAAACAACACGAAATCACTCAAATTCTTTTCCTCCTTTAGTCGCTTCGATGGAGATGGTGGTGTGTAGTTGGTGATGTCGTGGCTGGAATCACACCAAAAAAAATTTGGACATGTATTTCCCACAAAGGAAGGCTCTCGGGTTGCAATGCCTTGAGGACTAGAAGGTCGGCCACGAGCATTTTGACTTTGGTGATGCGATGGACTCAAAAGGCGACACGAGCATTAGTGAAGGAGAGCGACTTTTGCCATATGTACTGTGCCACCATTGCGTGCCGTATATGCCCATTTAGGTCTTGAGGTACTTGATTAGCTTTTGACTCGAGATGTGTGGCAAATGTTATATGTGCACACACAGGAAAATTTCGAGCCTTGTCGTGTTAAAGTTTGCTAGTTATATCGATCGATGTGAAACTGCGATCTTCAGTTCAATACTCGATTTACAAGCAAATCACCCGAACGTGCTAAGTGCTGGAATTTGACTCATTGCGATTACCCACCAATATCAACATTTGGGTGGTTGTGTGCAAGTGCTGGATTTTTTTAATTTTATTTAATTTGGGATGTTCTTTGGGATCGTTGACTGCGCCTCGAGTTGTTAGTAACTAAGCGACATTAGATATTAGTGTATGATGGAATTTATTATTTGCATGTTATTTTAGGCTAATTTCAGGACAATATTAATTAGGTCATAAACTTTGCATCGCATTTAATTTTCATGAAAGTCATTCATTACATGGTTATGTTATAGACATTCATTAAATTCTAGATTTGCATATTGCAGGATGTTTAATTAATACGCATGTTTGGATTACTTAGTCACTCTGCACTTAGAAAATTTCACTTGAGTAGTTGCCTATCCAACAAAATTCATATTTCCATATGCAGTTGTGTTCCTACTTGCATGTTTCGACATATATTGCGTATTTTTGCATATTAGGGCATGATTTCGCATCCTGTTTTAGAAACTTCTGGGAAAATTATAATTTTTCATTAATATGTCTCGGGAAAATTTAGACCAAAAGTTGATTCTATTTTATACTTGGGAAATTTAGACCGAAAGTGGAGTCTATTAGTACTTGGGAAAATTTAGACCCAAAGTTGAGTCTATTGTTCATCATATGTCAAGCCAAAGTATTCTTAAACAAATTACTCACCTACAATGAGCTACTAAACATGAGAATATATTTTAACATAATGCAATCTAAAATGAAATCCAATCCTAAGTCTAATATGCAAAAATGGCGTTTTTACGATTCTTACTAAATCTTTCCTAATATATGCTAAATAGAGAATAGAATAAATCTATCTATAATCTTTCCTAACTTATGCTAAATAAAGAAAATAATAAATCTATCTGATATGCATGTGAATCTAACTTCTTTTTTTTTTTTTAAATGCACCACTACAAATATTATTTGTGATTTTTTTTCATATTTATCCAACCTAAGGCAAATAGTATTATTTATCAATCTTATTCCTATAACATGCGTTTTAGGGGAAATTTCAAAAAAGGATTTGAAGTGGGGCCGTTTTCGCAAAAGAAGATTCAAGAGGGTCCCAAGTAGAATTTGCCCTAGATAAATATTTTGAAGTAGCCAATTTAGTCTTAAATAAGGTCCCAAGCTTATCAATTGACCATATCTTTGCAACCAACAAGCCCATCCATCTCACTTGCATGGCATTTTTTGTGAGATGCACATGAGACACTTACGAAACCCAAAACTTATAGGGAGGAGCACCCCAAAGAGGCATACCCAAGATCCAACCTATTTGACAAGCCGTACACATGCCGGGCCATCACCCCTTTGTCGTCCACCGGGCCACTAGGTGGTACACGGCCGCTACCGCGAAGAGCGTCGTGTAGTGCACCGATTAGGGAGGGATCACGAACAAGGCCGCCATGAAGATGACTAGGTAGTTGATGAGCTATATCCATTTCTTTCTCGGGAAGGCATGGGTCGCAAGCCACCCGGCCAAGGGCGCAGCCACCCCCACCAGGAAGAAGTGGTAGATGCATTAAGATGAATGGTTCTTCTCTATAGCATTCCTCTCATCGTGATTGCCGGAGGGGTTATTTCGTTGATCATGTCTAAAATGTCGAGTCAAGGACCAATTGCCTATGAAGCTGTTGGAAATGTTGTGGAACAGACAGCAAGGGCCTTAAAACGGTAAGCAATGGAGAATTATGAACCTGAAAAACTTCTATGTGATTACGCATTGCTAGGATATGTTTTTCGTCCCAGCTCTATTTTTCTTTCTTTTTCTTCGCAAGGTTGCATCCTTCATGAGTGAAAAGAGAGCAATAGAAAAATATGACAGCAAGCTGGAAGTTGCGTATAAATCTCCTGCAGTTACGGAGTTGCTGGGTGGTATGGATCCAAATTGATCATGGAGAAAGGGTATGATGGCGTGCACGTCATCAATGTCATAATGGCCCTTGTGGCTATTGGAAGGTAAACGCATCTTCTTCTTCTTCTCTCCCTTTTTTGATCAATTCAAGAATTTACAGAAGAAATTCTCATCTTTCTTGAGGGTGGAAATTTCAAATTACGATATGAAGAGGGACCTCTTTGCTTAAAAGAAGGTATAGAGTAGATATTGTCTCTTATGAGGTGACCCACTTAATTTCAAAGAAGTTCTCAGCTTCACTGGCTGGCAAAATCTTTGCTAGGCAGCAAGCGAGATGCAGTTGAGATGCATAAAAGATGCACATGATATGCACATGAGATGCCTGAGCACAAAGATATGGTTGGCCAATGAGTTCGAGATCTCATTTGAGACTAAATTGGTAACTTCATGACTTTATTTGAGACAAGTTTCACCTTGGACCTTCTTTTAAAAAAATCGCTCATCTTTTGATCCTTCTTTGAAATTTTCCCTACAATTTATAAAAATAAACATGAAAATATGGAAATTAATTAATAATGCAATCTTCATGGATTAATTGTGCACTAAAACACTTATTCAAGGACAATTCTATTATTACTAAAAATGCTATGATCATTATTTGATAATGCAAAATCCTATCTTAGTATGAAAGATAAGTGACGTCTTAGATGTGTCCAACTATGAAATTGTGAACCCAATTAGATATGCAAAAATGAACTTTTGTATATATGCAAATACTCAAGATAGAATTTCGAGTGGAAATCAACTAAATGATATCTAAACATATGACTTTATTAACATAATCCTGAGGTGCAAATCTGTAATACAACCAATATCTATAGCATAACATACCATGAATGAATTTTGTGGCAATTTAAAGCGATACTAAGTATATGGCCAAATTACTAATAATGCTGGGAAATTAGCCTAAGTTAACATGCAAATCCAAAATTCAAGCATACCAAAGTATTCATCATTGTCTCTTTGTAGCGATCAATTTGAGGTGCAATCAATGATTAAAGCTCATATTTGCATAAGGCTCAATTAGGATACAAAATTGAGCATTTAAATCAACAATTAGGGTTTGTTTCTTTGAAAGAAAATAGTTTTAGGGAAATTTTGGATAACATGGAAAACTTTACAAGTTTAGGTTGGGGAAAACCACTTTCCCTTTAAGAAAGAAAGAAATTACTTTTCCTAAACCATCAAACATATGAAAGCTAATCATTTTCAGATTTCCATGAAAACTACTTTTATCATGAAGTATTCGATGAAATAAACATATCCTTAGGCATACAATAACACTTCTTGAAAAATTCCGGCACGTATGTCAAATCATAGATGCGGTTAGGCAAAATCGAGCACTTAACATGTTAGGATTTTTCTTAATTCTGACCCCAAATGAATATAATCATAATTCATGCTAGTCTTAATGTCCTCCAAAAGCTGGACAATAATTATCACAGTTAAATATATAAAATAATATGCGAAAAATAGGAATATGGAATTTCTCTATACTTCAATACATTATAATGAAGATTACATTAGCCTATTTATAGGTTACATGAGATGGTTATATAAGGTAACAAGATAAACACAATATCAAATATAATCAATCAAGGTATACTATATCAAATAAGATAGATACATAATTCTAAGAGATATGCAGAATCTAATAGATATCCTAATATTGCTAACATCCTCTGAACGCAGGATGAGTTGGTGTAAATTAACTCGAGTCCAAGCTTCCGTTGACAAAAAGATTTCAATATGTTGCCCATTTGAATACTGTGAGTTTGGTGATGGTGCCGGTTTCTCGGAACGAGAAGTGAAAAGTCGAGAATCGAAGGTATTGGAGTCAAATAGCATGTATCAGTTGTGGTCGACTTTGCTGTCGGGATAGTAACTTAATAAACAGGACGGCTTGCGTTGCTATAGCAAGTAATGAGCCAGGCAATGCTAAGCAAATGTTACTATGCAAAGACGCGTCTTCCCGACATTGAAAAATACCTCCATGGAAAAGAAAAACTTGACTTCACCGACATCATAATACCACCATGATGACACTTGGTTAGACGCGAATGAGGCATTTGGGTGAACACTGTCAACGGCAAGAATGGATTTAGTTTACTAGAAGTGCATTGAGTGCGAAGCTGAGAATAATAAAGCGGAAAGATTGGGGAAATTTCTGGGATGCGTCACTAAGTTGTCTCGGGAAATGAGGCTCTGATATCAAGTTGAATAAATAAATTAATATGCGGAAGATAGGAACATGAAATTTTTCTGTACTTCTACGTATTATAACGAAGATTACATTAGCCTCTTTATAGGCTATATAAATGGTTATCTAAGGTAATAAGATAGACATAATATCAAATATAATCAATCAATGATACGTTATATTAAAGAAAATATATGCATTATCTGAGAACCATGCGGAGTAAAATCATAATGTTGCTAACAATGCCTAGGGTTTGAATCCGAGTTGAAAGGAGGGACAGGATGGCTCGTGGTGGTGGTGCTGCCAGGGGCCCAATTGAGTCGACTCTGGCCGTGAAAGTCAAAGCTCTTGGCAACGAGGGCGGCGGACATGACGCTCGGCGAGGGGGGCGGTCGTGAGTCAACGATCAATGGGGAGAAAGAGAATTACAGAAAATCAAAGAAGAGAATAATGAACTGACGACTCTCGTGCTCGTGAAGATTTTCCCGGAATGTGTAAAAGCGAGGTCCCTCTCGAATCTTGGAGAGAAAATTAGGTCTATATACACTTAAACTATTAGGGTTATAAAAAATAGGAATAAATGCGAGATGATATAAGAATTAAATGGGCAAAGTGAATCGTAACCTAAGCACAAATAGAGAATGCAATTCGTCGATCCAATAAACAAGCGGATCATGCACCGTATCCAAGTGGATCGCAAACAAATACTTTTTAATTTACTATTTGCTCTTTTTGTTTATTCTGTAAAGGTTATCTCTCCGTCGCAAAGCGAGCCTGGACGCCTAAATTCAGATTTTTATAAACTTGCAAAATCCAAACTAAATTAACTGACATTAAAGTGAAACGACTAAGGAAGTATCTTCGCCCATTTTCTTTATTTCGTGGGAAAATCGTGGAAAGCGTCCTCAGCATGCAATACCCAAATGACTAAACTCTCCCTAGACTCGGTTCTCTGTATGACAAGACATAAATGTCGGTAACACTATCAAACATGAAAAAGAAAAATTGTAAAAAAAAAGGTCCTAAAATTATGGTACAACAGCAATTTAGTTCTAAATTTTCTAATTTATTCATAAATATTTAAGCGAAATTTCAATATAATCCATCTAAATTGCTTACGTAGACCGTCAATATACAAAATGACGTCATTTTTGTTAATTTCGATAACTTTTTTATTTTTCTTTTCTTTTCTTCTAAATTGTTCCTTTTCCTCTCCCTCATTGTCCATTTTCCGAAAAGGCCAGCGACCTTGCGGAGCTTCATCCTCAACCTCTCATCACTCAGTCTCTACATCAATGCTTCTCTTCCCCATGTGAAGACCCTCTGCTTCAACGAGTTGCCATTGTTGTTAATGCTGCTACATTGCTTTCCCATTGTTGCTGCCATCACTGCTTCGCTTATGTGTGGCTGGTGAGGGGCCGCAACACCATCTGCTCATCTAGATCTAACAAGGGTGTGGCCCTCGCTAGATATGGGTCAAGTGAGGGCAGGTTGGGCGAGGGTGCCCGGCCATTGTCGTGGCGAGGTGACCCTCACCAGCCGGAAATTTTGGAAGATAAAAGATTAAAAAAATGAAAAAAAGAAAAGCTAAAATTCAAAAACAAATTACAAAAATCGTCCATATCAGTTGTGCTCGTCTGATTATACCATGTGGGATAATTAATACTGATTAGACGGCGCATGATGTGTGTTCGATGAGAGATTAGAGTGCATCAATTGTAAAAGAAAAAAGTTAAATTCAATGAGTAATTGAAATTGAAATTCGGCGGTTAGATTACAATAATAATAAAGTTCAATGACCGCGTGTTAAATTCAACCCATTTTATGCAATTTGATTGATGTCATTCACTTTAAAATATAAAATTTGGAGTGCTGAATAGGGAAAAAAATTCAAAAGATACATCTTTTAATATATGAAAGTGCGGTATCCACTGTCCAGAGAGAAAACACAGCTATTAGATTCACTATCTGTTAGTCAATGATTGGTTACTCAGTATGTATGTATATGTATATATAACCTTGTAAAAATTATAAAGCGATCCGGGCCCCATGGTAAAGCACCATTTTGCCGTGCAGGGGGCGCAAATTCGATTTCTAGGGGCTCCACCCGTTTTAGTTTTCACAATTCATTTATTCAATTTCTCACCCTTTTGATCTTTATTCTTTTAACATGAAATCCAATGATCAACCATCAATTTTATTTGACAGATCCGTTCTTGTGGAACAAATTTGTACTAACGTTGCTGGTACTCCGTTGAACTTTCTTATTCTTTGGATTTGATTTTGATTTTCAATATTTATGCTCCCTTTCGATTTACTTTATCATGAAAACTAAGTACTTCTGGATCTTTTTGAGTAATGAAAACAATTTTCTTTCGAAAAAAAAAATTCTTAATTCTTTTATTCATTCATCTTCTACTAACTTTAAATTCTAATTTATTTTAAAGAAAAAAGATACACTTTTCTTTATTTTAATTTTTAAGCTATCTTTTTATCGCAAAAAAGCTATCTATGTTATTTTTCTTTTCAATCCCTCTATGTCCACTTATTAACTTAAAATTTCTTTTTCACCTTAAATTTGTCTTAATTAATCCTCTTTTGATAAAATTCAAGTATAATCAAATTGTGAATGTTTCTCATGTCTAAGATAAATAGTATTGTTTTGACATTATTACTAGATGTTATTTTGTTTTTCCTTATCAATCCATTTGCAACCTTTATAAGGTTTAAATTTTCTTTCTCACTTTAATTTTATTTTAAAGTCAATCCTTAACAATTTACTTATAAGAATAATTATATTGTTGTACCTTCCGCTTCGATGTTATCAGCAGATGTTATACTGCGTTTTTTTTAGTAAATCATTAATCATAATTTAATGAGAACTGAGAATAACATAAAAAATGTTATTTTCTTATTGGTTAGCCGAAAGAAATGATAATCTAACCAATGTTGCTTGCTATAAAAAATGTCAAAACAATTCGACATATTAAAAGACGAGAAAGGTATTGTTTTGATTTATTTTTTCTGGTGCAGCATAGCGCAAATATGTTTTTCAGTAAGACAATATTACGACGATACATGGGAGAGAAAAAAAAAATCAACTTACTCCATTTTTATACTCTCTTAACTCTCCCTGCTATTTACGACCCAAAAAATAAAATAAAATAAAATAATAATAACTCCCCCTGCTACACAATCCGAGAACAGAAGGGAACTGATCATGCAACGGTTTTGAGATATAAAGAGCATTTGCACATAACTGTAGGCAATAAGTATTATCTAATTCGTTCCCAATAGAAGAAAGACATATAAATTGTTGCATTAATTTTTTCATTTTTATCCTCAAACTTTCTTTTATTTTCAACACTAATACTTTTGGTGCATTTGTTTCACAGAAAATAAATGATTT
Organism: Eucalyptus curtisii; assembly: GCA_017140595.1. Lineage (NCBI taxonomy): Eukaryota > Viridiplantae > Streptophyta > Magnoliopsida > Myrtales > Myrtaceae > Eucalyptus > Eucalyptus curtisii. The sequence continues at coordinate 34,240,757 of CM029498.1, forward strand.
GAAATATATTTTTACTTACAATAATCACTTATTATGCTTGAAATAGCCAGTCCATGAAAAATATTTTTTCATTATCGACAACAATTTACATCTAAATATTTTGTGTTGACTATGAAGATGTTTTATATTTATTTATTTTTATAAGCAATACAAGCGATCATTTTTAGGATAATATTTTTCAAATCATTCATTTTCCGCAAAACAAACTCACCATTAAACACAAATGGATAATGCTTTTTATGGTTCTTGCTTTTGGGTTTTGGGCTTTTAGTTTTTCACTTTTAACATTTGAATTTGATCTTTTGTATTATGTTGAATCCTTGAACTTTTGAACAAAACTACTTAATAACATCTTAATCAATCTTAATTTTTTTTTTCATAATTTTACAAAAAGTAAAACGTTTCTTTACCCAAAAAAAAATTGATAAAAGGAATTACCTTGTAAAAACGCATTCATCCTCATTTCATTTGGTTTACAGTTATATTGATTTTCAATATTCCTTATTATCTATTTTTAATTTTTTTGGAAGTCAGGTGGGATTCGACTTCGGCATTTAACATTAGCTCCACAGCCGAATCAGCAATTCCATCCCTAATTTTGACAAAAGGGACCAACCCAGATAAAATCTCATATATTCTAAGGGTTCGATGATGCAAAAGTACTGAAAAGAATAAATTAAATAACTTGTAATAGTATCGAGCCTCCAATGTGTTTACCCCTTTTCAATATTTGTAATTGGAAGCGCTTGGTAATCACGCGGAGATGTTTTAATGATTCAATTAGATCAATATGGATAACTTAATAAATAAAACAAGTTGTAGGGTGCGTTTATACCGCAGAAAATTAATGATTTTGAAAAATATTTTCTTATAATATTTTCACCTTTCATTAAAAAAATATTTAGTCATTTATTGCTGTTGATAACGAATATATTTTTGATTAATTAATTATTTCAACTTATTCAAATGATTATTTTTAAGAAAAAATTTGTCAAGTCGTTTATTTTTGTGGATTCCTCTCTAGGGGTGATCGGTTCTAGGTTTTATACAAGTCCACGTAGAACCTAACTGTTAAGACAGGTTCCTTATTTATTTGAATCTAGAATCAACCCTATCATAGGTTCCAAATTCAGTTTCAAATTCTACGAAGTTCCACTTGTATTATTAATTGAACTATTGCAATAAATCATCACTATTTCAATACATTGACCTCAACTTATATATAGACAAACGAAAAATATGAAATATTGATAAAGTAAAAGTCTCAGTCATAAAATAAAAGTTCAGACTACTTGTTCCAAATTATATACTCATCGTCGAATGCAAGGAAATACCATAGTATCGCGAAGGCATAGACCAAGAATAAAACAAAAATAGGTGGTGGATTCCACCTATTTAAAACCTAGAAGTTACCCATCGGAAAAGGTTCTGCAATTTTTAAAACCTAAAACTTAACTTGCATACCTTGAAATCTCAAATCGGACAAATTCTCGTCAATTTTGGGCGTGTATAACAAAATTTATGTTTCTTTATTTTATTTTTTTCTATTCCCCAAAGTAAGTTTAGAATAAAAATCTGTTTGGTAACGCAATTTCACTTTTCTATTTTTGAAACAAATTTCTATTCTAAAAATAGATCTAAAGCAAAAATCAAAATCTAAAATTTTTAGCTTCTATTTTTGAAACAAAAGTGAGAAATGAAACTTCTCATCGTTCACTTTTATCACCGCTAGTTGTTCACCCACTACCCGTGAGACATCGAATGCCCGCCACCAGATGCTTGCTGCCCGCCCCCGATTGCCAAACACCGGTCGCCTGTTGATGGATGCTAGCTGCCGTCTCCTTAAAAATAAAAATTTTATTCTGTTATAAAACGAATTTCTATTAGGAAATAAAAAATTTAAATCGTCATTAAACACATTTTTTTACTCAAAAACTTGTCCATAAAATAAAATTGAGAAATCATGCGCTCTTATACGTTTTCAAAATTTACTATGAAATGATGTTCATCCTTATTCCTTTTCGTTTCGCATTATAGGAGCCGCTGTCTCGCAAGTCCAAATTAACGTATGATTTGACGAGACAAGAAGCAACAGCGAGGATCGTGCAACGGTACGTGCCTCCTTTAAGACGCGACCCCTCCCGTCCCGACCCGACCCATCTCTTCGCCCAAACTGCCAAGAAAGAAAGAAAAAAATAATAGACGGTACGAAATAACCAGCCGATGTCTGAACCGGTCCCCCGCCCTCCCGTGGCTCGACACGTGTAGCGGCCGTGCCTAAGGGCGAGCTCTCCCTCGCATCGCATCGGTCACCGTCACCGTCACGTGCATGGGTTGGGCACTGATTCCCACGCCCTCTTTCGCCTGCCTCTCTCTTCTGTCTCGTTTCGTGAGAAATCTTTTCCATTAGATTCAATCTCTGTCATTCTTGACCTATGACATTTATTGCGAAAGGAGGAGGGGGCTAACAACGACAGAGAGGAGATACAAACGTGGAATAATAGAGATTGCCATCTTTGTGTAGGATACTTTAAAACGATTGGGGGACATGTTCTTTGGTTATTTTTTTTTTCTTTTTAACTTGATTATAATCTTATAATGCATCATGGGCTATTATTTTTCTTAACCCAAAATATTCGAAATTTTTAGAGTGTACATATATTGTCACTTATGTTTATTTATATCTTTTTTCTCATAATGTTTTTAAGATTCAAATGGTATTTCGGATTCTGACGAGAAGACAAAACATTTTGTTTTCTAAAGAATACAAACAAACAAGCTTTAACATGTCCTTACCCTTTTTCAAATCTTGTTCCATAGGAAATATCAGCTTAAACCCGATATTTCCCCTTCCTCTATTACGATGCCAAAGAGAGGTGGCGATGATCATAACCCTATGACCGCAAAGGTTATGACCGTAACAATGCTTGCCTACCCTTAGGCAACTCCAAATCTAGGTTGCTTTAGACCGAAAAATTTTGGATCAAAAATCTCGAGGATGAGAGAGAGAGAGAGAGAGAGAGGCTTAAGGAGGTCGAGCGACGCTTGTCATGGTAGGTTTGCAAAGATTTTGTCGCCGGGTGATTGTTTCAAGAGAACTTTTTAAGCAATCGTTTCAATAATAATTTTTGTATTTCCACCATAACAATTTGTGTTATGATATACGTAACTAATTAATGTCATCTTCTTTTCCAAGGATTAAGTAAGGTCTTATAAAATTTGTAAGAAACTGTTAAAAATACAGTTGATTCATCTTTGGAAAAAAAAATGTATTGCTTTCTTTTGAAAAAATAAAAAAAAATAAAAAATCTCTTTAATTAAGGAATTATAAAAACGGCCATTCAACTAAATTGGTTTTTTTTTTTTTTGATCGATAAATTGGTTCAGAATTATGCTTTTTGGATATTCCTCATATATTATCAACAAGATTAAATGCTTCCAATTTTTCTACGCTTTGCTAAAAATAGCTACTTTAATACGACTAAAGAGATGCTCTTCAAAGCTAAAGAAAATTATGTAAAGATGGAAGAGATGGCAACAACAAAATGTTCAAATGACAAAAATTGAACACTGCTTATATATTTTTAAATTTGTGAATTAATGTAAAAAAATATGTAACTAATAATAGTAATTTTTAGAATAAATAGAAAATGAAGAAAGGTAATTGAAATTTCACATTTATTATTTAAATTTTTTCCAATATAAATTAACCTTAGTATATATTGTTTCCTTAATATTCTTAGTTATTAATAATCCTTTAACATTAATTAATAATTTGGGTTAGTACCCTAAAAAACTTCAAATTAGTACACATGTGATAAATTTATCAAAAACTATTATTTTTGATAATAAAAAATCCCAAACTGGTACACTTTTGGTAATTTTATCCCAAATTGGTACACTTATGATAAATTTACTATTTGTTAGTTTTCGTTAAATTTTACTGTCAAATTACTAAATTAGATGACATGAAATAGTTGACTGGTGTACAAGTTTGGGATTTTACACTCTATTTATTACGATTGTATAATTTTTGTGATTTTTTGTGGTATTAAATCTAATTTAACGAATGGTATATTTGTTACAAATGAACCGGTTTGGGTTTTTCAATAGTCGAACAAACTAGTTTGGGATAAATTTGTAACAAGTGTACAAGTTTAATATTTTTTGTGGTCATTTGGATAAATTTGTTACGCGTATATCAGTTCGGAATTTTTTCTGATCAAAAAATTACTTTAAAGTAAATTTGTCACACATGTACTACTTTGAAGTTTTTCAAAGTATTAATCTTAATAATTTAAACAAATACAATGTGTAATAAATATTTGTTCATTTGACCTTTTGTTATTAAGATCTATCTTTTTTTATAATCTTTCTTTCTTTTTCTTAAAATGTCTAATTTAATTTTAAGTGGCTACATTAGTTAAATTCAAATAATTTCTTATTTAATTGTTTTTACGATATTTATTTTCTTATCAATTAATAGTATTGTGTTTTTTTTTTTTTTTTTTTTTCAAGTTCAGTGGGTAGGTGGCCTAGACTTGTCTACCTCCTTAAGGGATCTCTAAGGATGGTGCATTCAAGACTTTTATTTCAAAAGTGCTTCCATATAAAACTTGAACTCACAAGCACGTGGAGAGGAGAAAACTCCATTACCATCTACACCAACATGTTGGTTTTAGTTAATTTAGTTCTCTCTATTTATGCATGTTTTTTTTTTCCTACCAAAATTGAGAATGAAAAGTGAGTATCTTAAAAAAGCAGCGAAAGTCTATTTTACTCATTAAAATCAGATGTGTTGCGCATAATAAACTATAGCAGATGATCCATAGATATGTAACAAAATGAAAGTCTAGAGGATTACGCGTAATTTTCTAAAGCCGAAGGCAAATGAGTACGGCTTCAAAGGTAAATGGGATTTTTAAAGTGAATTTCTAAGTGGATTTTCCGTTTTAAGCAAAAGATTAATTTCGTTAGACCAACAGTTAACGACTGCAAGGATCTGAGGTCTCTTCCATCACGTCTCTCTCATTCCTTTTGTCCTCTCTCATCTGCTTGTCATTGATCGATCGATCGATCCATCAATCAATCAATCTCTCTCTCTCTCTGTCCTTGGGGTCTTCCTTGCTTAACTGCAGTTTTACCTTGGTGAACTGTCACTGTTGTCGAAACAGAGGTAGAAAAAGAAAAGAACAAAATGGAGTTTTGTATTCTTGCTCCCACCCAATGCCACGACGTCGAAATCATCACTTTCTGGCCTGCTCGGCAAAGACCAAAAACCCATTGGGGAGATGCTGTTGCGTGGAGCAAATTAAAGTCGGAAACGATTCCCCTCGAATTGCTTAAAGCAATTGGGACGAATCGTTTCGGTCTCGCAAATTTAAAAATTGATTTCTGGGGCAGCCACAGTCACATGCATGCTGATGCAGGCGCATGAGATCCCAGCAGCGACCGGATTTTCTCATGTACCGGGCAGGATTCTCGGGCCCCATACGACAAGCTTCGCTCGGCAAATTTTTTTGAATCATGCCCCCAAAAGAGACATTAAAAGATGTCCCCTTGGACAGTAAAGGTGAAAAGCTGGACGATGTGTAATCGGATTAACACGAGGGAGAATTTGGGCCTAAGTAAGAGACCGTTTGATATAATTATAGTCGAATTGTAACGTTGCAGTTGTGTTAGAATTGTAAAGTTGCAGTTGTGTTGCAAAGAGACTATTTGGTATTACTTTTGTAACAGTTTCAGTTTCAAAAAAGAGATGCCGCAGCTTTTTATAATATTTGGCAGACGCTTCGCTATTACTATAGTAACTTACAACAGCCGGCTCACTCAACTTCAGATGTATTACAGCAAACAAGTAGCAACACTTCAAGTCTATTTGGTATAGTTATATAGTTAAGTCATGAAGTGCCGTAACTTGGATACATGGAAATACTTAGTTTGTCGCTATTAATCTCACTTGATTTTCGAACCTAATTTTAATTCCAATTGTTATGAACAAAGTGAACTAGCATGTGATATAATCGATATGTCCTATACTCATGAGGAGAGTTGTACTTTAATTCATTGAATTAACTTCTAGACAATCTCCATTTTGCCGATTCTCATGGAAGTTCAATCTAATCTAACAAAGAATTTTCTCAAATCCTCTCGACTATTGAATCTCATTATAATCTTTCAAGCCATTTCATAGTGCTATGGTTGAGTCTTCATGAATTAGGCTCAAACTGGAGACATAATCTTTCGTGAGTTCATTGCTTTCTATGATCATATAGAAATATCTATGTCCAATGTGAAGGGGGAAAATGATAAAATTGACGAAATAGCTGTTTACCCCAAAGTGAATCTTTCCACATTTAAGTGCAGAAAACAAGACATATATGTGCATGCTTCCCATCCCAAGTCTCTTCGGCACATTACTCGCTCTATCTCTCCCGAAGAACTTCACCAAATTATGCGCGTGGATAACTAAGGCGCGTCCCATTGATAACGATTCACATAATAAGACTTTTGAAATAATGGCGAATCATATGCATTTAAAATAAGATAGAAACCAGCTCCTGTATATTAGACTTTTGGCCAAACAGGAACAAAAATGAAAAGGCAAATACAAAGGGAGAGCTCATCATGTAAGAGACAACAATCGCAAAGCTAGGAGAAAGGGATGGAATGGAAAGGAAAGGAAGACGAAAGGGGGCAAACGAAGGGTCAACCACAAGGTCCACAATCCATCACCAGAGACAGAGGCCCCCACCTGCAAAATCGATCATTGTGGGGGCAGTTTAGCAAAAGAAAGCTTTAATATAATAATGGCGGGACAAAACTTTAAGGGCGGAAAAAGAAAATAATTAGTAAACAAGGCCGACAGGGAGTGGGGTTGTCTTGTCAAATCAGCTTCCCTTTCAACTCTTCTTGGACTTGTTGACACATTCAACGGTTCTCATTCTTGTCTGCTCGCGGTGCTCGGAAATTTTGTTTGTTCAGATCGTCCGACAACTTCACTATCACATTATAAAGAGATTGGGTTTTTCCTTTCGCCTTTTAGGGTTCTTGTGGGATTAAAGATATGCGGGAAATTATTTTTTCGTGACAAGAAACGACTGATGTAAAGCCTCAGATTTCTCAAAATAAAAGATTTCACTAAATTTATCAATTTGATCCTTCATTTATATTTGATGGTCCGCTTTGCCTATGCGAATGAATAAATTTCGGGAAAAATTATTAAAAAAATCCTAAACATATTGTACGACAATCAATTTAATTCTAAATATTTCAATAATATCCATTTTTTCCAAACCTTTTAAAAAATTTACCAATATAGTCCTGGACCTTTTAACAAATTATCAATATATCTTTTTAATTAATTTTAATTGGAAATCGCTGATATGTTGGTCCAATAAGTATTAACCTTTTTATATGGTATGATCAGTGTTAACGTGAACAATTTTTTTAAATTTTGTTTTTTATGAAAAATTGATCGAATTTTTTTTAACTTTTTTTTTTTTTGTTCAAAGGGCACCCTTGCCAACGGTTAATGAGTGCTTGGCGACTCTCGCTTAGGGGCTAGTGGGTTTCGTTAGCGGGTTAAGGTCACCAGCCTTTGGCTAGGTGGCGGTGGCCTTGCTAGCCCTTAAATCCTCCTCCCCCCTTTGGTTCGGTTCGATTTGGATTAGTCCATTTTGCTCACTCCTAATGGAATATTTATGATTAAATTGATATAACTAAAAAGTTCATGATCAAATTAACAAATTTTCGAGGAGGTTTAGAAGGCATAATTAAAATGTTTAGGACTGATTGGCTGTTGTATAATATGTTTAGGACTTCTTATAAATTTTCTCCAAATTCTGATAGCACAATATTCAACACCAACTTTTATAGTCTATCTACCATCCAAATTTAGCGCTATCTTTTGTTGTCTCCTTGGCTTACTGGGTTTTGAAGATGCAGAGATGATCATGGGCTCCAAAAGTTCATTGAATCTATTAGGAGTTGATGGTGCTCTTCTTGGTCCGATGCCTTGTACATGTCGGGAATGATAACAAGAGTTAACGAATTGAATGGTCTTTGGATAACTCATTGCCCATGACCTTTTAAAACCAACCTACATTCCACCGACACCGCATATAAGTGCATTAAAATGTTGGGCCATTGTACTTCTTTTTTGTCACCAGGAGAACGTGTTTTCTTTTGAGGCCATCACAAGAAGAACGAGTTACAATATGCGTTTTGCTCTTAACAACTGGCTTGCGCAATGTTTCCAGACAGTCAATTTATCAATGGAAGCTCCAGAAGAGCCCTTTGCAAACATTAAGATAGTGCGTGACGACAACGAATGAATCTTGGAACAAGTTCAAGTTTTTTGTTTTTCTTTCTGGTCAGACTCAGAACACAATTCACTATTAGAGGACCTTCTCGACTTGGACTTGCATTTGGGCATCACATAGTCCATTTGTAACATTTAAACCTTTTGGGTTTTGAGTCTGGCCTTTGGGTCATTTTTACTATTGTGGAGTCCATTTTATCCATCTAAACTCCATCTCGTTTTTCATTATTTGGTTATCAATCGTCTACGTATATACTTCTCGATACAAGCACGGTGATAACTCCTCCTAGACATTTGGTTTGAAATAATGCGAAATGGTCATGGTTAATAGTTTGAATTTTCCATTGCTTCAGAAAGATTAGACCAAATTTAGTGTTTTGAAAAAATGTCGAATTAATTTAATTTGATATTTATCCACATCAGCCGATATTTTCGTCCAAGCTTAATTGTTCTACCATGTATACATGCTCCAATTTGATTGGAGAATTATGCTTGCAAATCAAAACTGAGCAATAAAATAAATATGCAGCATTTTATATTTGGCTTAGATTTTCTCTGTTCACAAATATGTCTAAGAAATTACATTGAAAAAATTATGTTAAAGGAGAGTATAATTTATAATACTTTCTCTAGTTTATCTTTTTAGGATTAAACTCAGTAAGAGATGGAATCTTAATATACTTTCTCTATCCATTTTCTAAAATTTAAGCTCAATATAAATAGAATATATAAATGTCACATGGCAATTACAAAAGTAAAATGAAGAGCCACGTGGTAAAGCACTGGGGCAACCGTTCTCTCAGCTTTGACTCTGACTACCTAGATTAGATTAGATGGAAGTGAATCACCATATTTGAGGAGGCTTGGCCTTTCGATTAAAAGCCAATAATCATAGCCAAAAGAAATACTAAAACCATCTCATTCTTAAGCTAGATAATTGTCCAAGTAATTAAGACTTGCTATGCTGTTTACTGGCATGGATATGTAATTTGCATCACCGTCGATTATCTTCATTATCATTAATTTCACTAGTCTTATAGGCCATGCTTGACACATGATTTTGTTGGCTATTATAGATTAATGTTGTACGGTTAACCAATAATGAAAGTATCATTTTCATACATATTTCTATTATCTCCTAGTAGAACTCAATTTTTATGCCTCACTTTGTTCGTGGTCTAAGTAAGTTGATGTAAAGTGTAAATATGCTTTTTTTTTTCTAAAAGAATTAAGATGAAGTGATATCATTACTACCATGCTTAGATGCATAATAAGATGATGTGAAGTGTGAATCTTTCCATTGAATTCAATTCTTTTAAATTACTTGTAGAGATTTTATCATTTCCTTTAAATAGAAAATGAACCGTGATAACACACTCACTCTTACACTTTTATAGCATTTAAAAAATGAGAATCTTTCCCTTGAAATTAGTTCTTCTAAATTAGTTGTAGAAATTTGATGATTTTCCTTAAGATACAAAATTTATACATGTCTCTACACACACAAATTTGGATATTTTGCTCCATTTACCCCCAAAAAAATTTCTTTAAATTATTTGTAAATATTTATAAATTTTTTTTTTTAGATACAAGATAAACCATCATTTCTCTCATTTGTTTTATGTTTGTAAAATTTCAAATGAGAAATTATTTCTTTGATCTTCGGTCATCATATGAACAACTTATTTTGTATAAGTCCGTATTTTTAAAGAATATACGAAATATGAAAAAAAAATAATGCTTAGTTTGGTAACCATGCAAGGAAAAGAAGATCATGGAAAGTACATGATAGACGGAGATGGCCTAAAATAAGGAATTATGAAACTGTTCTACTTCTAATTTATATAAATAGATACTAATTTGACTTAACCCATTCAATTGAGCAAGATCTCTATTCAAAATTAATTGTTCTCAATGAATGCATAACCTAATTTGATAAGACAATTATTCTTACAAATACGAACCGTTGATCACTGAAATGTGGGCAAATAATTTTTATATTTGGCTAATAATTTTTTTCTGTTATCGATGCATTGAAAAGTAAAAAGTAAAAATATAAATTGAATAGTAAAAAAGATAGGGATAGAAAGAGGAGAGGAGGGAGGAATGACACGTGTCTACCTACAATCCTCCTTTGACACTTTGTAAAAGTTATACTTGATAAGGAGGAGAAGATAAACGTAGAGAGTCTCATAAAAATAATAATTTGTATCCTCCTACTACTCTCTCTCTCTCTCTCTCAAGTGGGCTTTGAAAACTGTGTTGGGTTTCACCGAGCCCAATCGGCAGCCACTGATTATCAGCCATTAAATGCATCTCCTCTGCTAAAAGAAAGACAAGACTCTTTGGGGATCGTTCGCTTTTACATTCAGGAAAAGTTGCATTCTCTCTTGAACGCAAAGAACCTGCAGATGAAAACACGACAAATCGCCCCAAGCTAAGCTGCGAGACATCAAAGAGAATAATAGGGGAAAAAAAGAGAGAAGAAACTGGTGGAGGGAGGTTGTGGGTTGAGTGCGCTTTATGCGCGTGACCTCCTAAAGTCCCACATCGAGAGCGCTCTCGAAGAACAATTTGTATTTAAGCAGGGGAGCAAAGGGTGTAGGTCACGACCTTACTTGAACAGGATCTGTTCTATAGGCTCGTACCTCTGTGTCCTTGAGACCTAAGAAGACGAGCCATAGTCTGGTGGATGAACCATGGCCGTGTTACGCTCTGATGGGTCCTGCTTGGATCCATTAGAGCTGTAGAGGACCGTTCTCAGCCCACTCGGGCTGGGATGGTCACACGGCTGTCTGACAGACTCCCCTTTCTTTTTTTTTTTTTTTTTGGCTTTTTTTGTGCATATTTTCGTTACAGGTGAATCGCTGAGTTGATAAAGGACACTGGTGGATGGCTCAAGAAGATAGAACTTCCTGAAGAGCATCTGCAAAATCATGCGAGACTAGTCAAAAAAGATTTTCTCTTCGTGAGATGGAACTCGTCGTGACTGCTCTCCGAAGTTCCGTTCCAGGTAGGGGTCGATTTTTCCGTAGTTCTTCGCCTTCTAGTTTTATGTTTTCCAATTTAAGAGAGGAAAATCGCTGTTGTCATGGGTTGTAGTGCGGGACCAGGGCAACGCTCTCTTTGTGTAATGAAAATTTATAATTCGACAGCTACGAACAACTTTGTTTCATTTTTCATCTGGTCTACATATATTTTATCTATAATGTAGGGAAAGGCAAAGGCAAATTAAATTGGTGTCCTGACCAAATTGTCTTTAACGTTCTCGGATGCCAGAACAGTGAACACTAAGGACTTCATGATGTCTGATTCTTCTTTTGCTTCCTCGAAATGCCTATTAAAGTTAATCTGAAAAAAGGCTTCTGCTCCAGATGTTTCTGGCATGAGTACAACAAAACTCAAATATTCTCTTACCTGACCTTCAGGTTCACAGAACAAAAGCTCCATTCGGATGTCCACCTCATAATGGTGTCATTGACAGTCAACCAAACAATGAAGCAGTGTCAAGAAATGCAAGAATTAATCAGCACTAGTCTGTGCCAATCTTTCCACTTCTTGATTAATTTCGCAGCATATATCATGTGCTTAAGACAGCAGAAAGTGTCCGATCCTATCAACTGTTTGATTATTGTCTTTTGAGATTGTTTAGATTAAGCATTTGCCAATTGTATGAAAATGTCTGTATTAGCGTGGATCCAATTCTTCTTATCTGGATCTAGCCTTCAGGTCAAAACCAAGCAACTCTAGTACTCGAAAGAAACAGCAGCACCAGAATTGGGACTAAACCTTCACTTGCGAGGGTCCTTTAAAAGCCAATAATAACGAATTCATAACATAAGTATCTCAATTAAAACCATCACAATCGGAGCGTGGTTATTGGCTCCGGTGTGTTTCCCTAAATGCCATCTAGCACTGGACCCATCAGAGCCATAAGAGGATTGATCTCCGCTGGAGTCTCTGGCTGGAGTGGTCACATGTCTGTCCGACAGACTGACTCCATATTTAACCCTTTGGCCGCTGTTTCACAGAGGTTATTGAGATTACGGTTGTTTGTGGAGTAATTTACAGAATCTGAGTCGAAGGCATAAATGGGAATTATAGAAGTTCAACCTCTTCCAAGTTCAAACCACAACCTTTGATTAATCAATGGCTGGTCAAAGTTATCGGCTCAAAGTCTTTCAACCATTTCAGTGAAAAATGGTGTCTCTTGTGTTGTGATGTCTCTACTCTGAAAAATTTGCCAAAACGAGTGGGATTGGTGTGCAAAAACAGTTGAACTGAAATGTGGCAGCTACACAGATGATCCGTGAACATGCCCATTAGTAGTTCCCTCAGTTCAGCCTGGAATGATGGATCAAAGACTTTGATACAACTACCTCATTCTCATTCTCGTAATCTTTTCCAACCAAAGTTTGAGCGATTCTTGCATCAGAGCTCTGAGAGGTCCACGGCGACTCTTGCCTATCTGGGTTTCGAATGGTGTTCAAGCTAGGCTCCAGTTACATAGAGGACAGGTTTGATACCCGCCTGGGCTTGTCGCCACCAGCGAGTCCCCCTTTGTGGCTGTCCTCTGGCAAAGCAAGTTGCAGTTTGTGAGGGCTATTGTGAAAGGTGATGCAGGTCCCTCTGATTCTTTGTGCCTGGCCCCACCAAGTAAGCTTCCTTGGTGGTGGCAAGTCCAGAAGAAGCGACCGGGGTATTGTATACCTTGTCGAGAGGATCTGCAGAGTCATCTAAGACTAGCCAAGAGGTTTTCTCTACGTGAGGTGCAACTTATGATGGATAAGTTTGCTCGTGTTCTGGGTAGGGTGGATTTTCCACGGTTTATAAGGGAAGCTTAGTGGACGGTTCTTTAGTAGCCGTCAAGAGATTGGGAGGAAGCAACCTCGCAGAGTTCCTGACAGAACTGAAAGCGAGCAGCATAGTCAAGCACCGCAATGTGCTGGTCTGCTTGGGTTATGCATCATACCCACAGAACTATTTCTAGTCTATCCGTTTATGCCTCAAGGAAGCGTAGCACATCACTTGAGATCATCTTGGTCAAATCTTTTAGATCGGGGGACCACCCTGGAATGATCAGTAAGGATGAGGGTTGCGACCAGAGTTGCCAAGGTGCTAGCTCACTTGCATGAAGACTGCGATCCTGAGATCATCCATCGAGATATTAAAGCTTTGAATGTTCTGTTGGATGAGAAATACCAAGTGGCTCTCTCAGATTTTGGACTGGCAGTGGTGATGGACTAAGAAGAGACTTGCGTCGAAAGTGATGTGGCCGGAACAGGTGGGCATGTGGATCCTGATATGTCGCAAGTGGACAGGATGGTTGAAGGGAATGCTTATAACTTCAGTGTAGAATGACCCAATTGAGCTAGGTGTCAGTGTCTGCGTATTCTGGTGTATGCATATTTCACATCTTTAGTGAAGATATGTGGTCTTCGATGCCTTGTTAATGACAACAGACGGCTCGATGAATTGGTAAAGACAACCAAGGGAAACTTATGTTCATAAGGTTTCTGCAAACTACCATAACCAAAACGCTGGTCTGAACATTCGAGTTCGGGCTTGACATTTACAGCATGTGTGTCTCGCTTGTTGCATCAAACTTTCTGCCTATTTTGATGGTGGACAACAATGGATGAACAAGAGTTAGCGATTGCTAATTTCAACCGTGCGACGGATATTTTATTGTGTTGTTTCAGAGATAGTGATAACATTTCTGGGTAAATGGACATAAAACGAGTGGTTGTGGTCATTTTTGGCTTGTTTCGGAGATAGCGATTGTTGATTTTAATCCCGCGACAGAATTTTTACCATGTTGTTTTGGAGATAATTTTATCTATTCAAGTGGATCCATCATCCAATTTTGGCACTTTCTTTTGCTGTCTTATTGGCTTACTGGGTTTTGAAGATGCAGAGGGGATGATCATGGAGTTGACGTTTCTCTTCCTGGGCCGATGCCTTGTACCCGTCGGGAATTACAAAATGAGCCAATCAATTGGATGGTCTTTGGACCACTCATTGCCCATGAAGTTTTAAAACAAACCTATATTCCACCGACACTGCATATAAGTGCATTGGAATGTTGGGCCATCGTACAATTATTTTTTTTGGTCATTAGGAGACCACGTTTTCATTTGTGGCCATCGCAAGAAGAACGTGTTACAACGTACGTTTTTCTTCTTAAAAACTGACTTGCGCAATGTTTCAAGACAGTACATTTATCAGTGGAAGGTCAAGAAGAGACCAATGCAAACATCAAGATAGTACAAGACGACAACGGATGAATCTTGGAATGAGTTCAAGTTTCTTTGTTTTTTCTTTTGGGTCAGACTCAAACCACCCTCAATTATCAGAGGATCTCTTCCACTAGGACCTGCATACATGTCCTAATTTGATTGGAGAGTTAAGCTTGCAAATCAAAATTGAGCACTGAAATACATACGCAGCATTTTATGGCTTAAATTTTTGCTTTTTAACAAATACGTCTAAGAAATTATATTGAAAAAAAAAAAATTGTCAATGGAGAGTTTAATTTAAAATACTTTTCTCTAGTTTATCCTTTTTAAAGTTTTAAACGTAGTAAGAGACAGAATCTTAATTTATCTTCTCTATCCATTTTTTTTTTCAATTTTTAGCTCAATATAAATAGAATATATAAATTTTACATGGTAGTTTCGGAAGCAAAATGAAGTGTCATGTGGTAGAGCATTAGAGCAGCTATTTTTTCAGCTTCGACTTTGACTACAGACAATAGATTAGATTAGACAGGACCGAATCACCATATATGAGGAGGCTTGGCCTTTCGATTAAAAGCCAATAATCATAGCCAAAAAGAGTACTTAAACTATCTTACTCTCAAGCTGGATAATCGTATAAGTAATTAAGATTTTGTATTCTGTTCACTTGTGTGAATTTATGATTTGCATCATCGTCAACTATCTTCATTTTCATTAATTTCACTAGTCTTGTCAGCCGTGCTTCGCATATAATTTTGTTGGCTAATGTTGTAAGGTTGACCAATAATGAAAGTATTTTTTTCATAAATATTTCGATTATCTTCTAATAGTACTCAACTTTTATGCTTCACTTTGTTAGTGGTCTAAGTAAGATGATGTGAAGTATGTATATATATATATATATGTGTGTGTGTGTGTGTGTGTTTTTTTTTTTCCTAAAAGAATTAAGATGAAGTGACATCATTACTACCATGTTTGGATGCAATATAAGATGATGTGAAGCGTGAATCTTTCCCTTGCAATTACCTTTTTTTAGTTACTTGTAGAGATCTTATAATTTCATATATATACAAAATGAATCATGAAATATATACCTCCATAACACTTAAAAATGGGCATCTTTCTTCGAAATTAATTATTCTAAATTACTTCTAGAGATGTGCTGATTTCTTTTAGATGCAAAACTTATATAGTATACACACATAACATTTGAAAGATTGGATATTTTTCTTAATATCAATTCCTTTAAATTATTTGTAATATTTATGGTTTTTATAGATACAAAATAAACCATAATTTCTCTCATTTGTTTTATTTTTGTAAAATTTAAAATGATAAATTATTTCTTTGATCTTTGGTGATCATATGAGCAATTTCTTTCGTATAAATCCACATATATATATTTTTAAATTAGAATATAAAATATAAGGAAAACAACATTGCTTATTTTTGTAATCATGAAAGGAAAAGAAAATTATGAAAATTATATGATGGTTGAGGATGGCTTAAGATAAGGAAATTATGAAACTAATCTAATTTTAATTTGATATGGTTAAATACTAATTTGATTTAGCTCATCCAGTTGACCAATATCTTTGTTCAAAATTAATTATTCAAAATGAATACATAACCTAATTTGTTCGGACAATTACGCTTGCAAATACAAACTATTGAGCCCTGAAATATTTGTAAATAATTTTATAATTGGCTCATAATTTTTGTCTCTTATTGATACTTTGAAAAGTAAAGTTAAAATCGAAATGAAATAGTAAAAAAAAGAGGGAAAGAAAAAGTGGAGGAAAGGAGGGAGGAAGTGACATGTCTCCTCTTACAATCCTCCTTTGAAGCCTCGTAAAGAGGTTCATTTGGTTGAAAAAAAAAAAGAAGAGGTTCATTTGATTAGGAGAAGATAAAGGTAAAGAGTCTTATAAAAATAATAATCTGTATCCTCATCTCTCTCTCTCTCTCAAGTGGGCTTGAAATCTGTGTTGGATTTTACCGAGTCCAATCGGCAGCCATTGATTATCAGCCGTACAATGCATCTCTCCTCTACTCGAAAAAGACAAAGACTCTTCGGGTCGGTCACAGAAAAGCATCGTTCACTTTCACATTCAGGAAAAGTTACATTCTCTTTTGAACGCAAATAACCTGCAAACGATAACACTGCAAATCGCCCCAAGCTAAGCTGCGAGACAACAAACACAAAAACAGGGGGGAAAAGAAGAAGAAAAAAAAGAGAGAAGAAACCAGGGGAGGGAGGTTGTGGGATGAGTGCGCTTAATGCGCGCGACCTCCTAAAGTCCCACATCGAGAGCGCACTCGAAGAATAATCGGTATTTAAGGAGGGCAGTGAGAAGGAGAGGCCACGACCTTACTTGAACAGGATCTGTTCTATAGGCTCGTGCCTCTGTGTCCTTGAGACCTAAGGAGACAGGAACCAAAGTCTGGTGGATGAACCATGGCCGTGTGACCAGAGCGTGATTAACGGCTGCGTTGGGACCTGCTTGGACCCATTGGAGCTGTAGAGGATCGTTCTCGGCCGGAGTGATCCGGTTGGGATGGTCACACGGCTGTCTGACAGACTCCTCTCATCTTTTTCTTTTTAATTTTTTGTCTATTAGTTATAGGTGTATCACTGAGTTCCTGAAGGACGCTTAGGTGGATGGCTCAAGAAGATCGAACTCTTCCTGAAGAGCATCTGCTGTTATCCCAAGTTCCATTCCAGGTAGGGGTCGATTTCCATAGTTCTTGGCCTTCTAGTTTTATGTTTTCTAATGTAAGAGAGGAAACCGCCGTTGTCATAAGTGTTGTAGCGCCTGACCAGAGCAACACTTTCTTCATGTAATCAACTTTATAATCGACAGCTACGAACAACTTCGTTTCATTTTCATCTGGTTTACATATTTTTTATCTAATGTATGGAAAGGCAAAAGGCAAATTAAATCGGTGTCCTGACCAAGTTGTCTTCAATGTTCAGGCATCCGTGGTAGCCAGAACATTAAGGACTTCATTGGTGTCCGATTCTTCTTTTGCTTCCCTGAAATGTCTATCAAAGTTAATCCGAAAAAACGCTTCTGCTTCAGATGTTTCTGTCCTGAGTACAACAAAACTCAAATGTTCTCTTACCTGACCTTCTGGTTCACAGAACACAAGCTCCGTTCGGACGTCCACCTCATAACGGTGTCAGTGACAGTCATGCAAACAATGGAGCAGTGTCAAGAAATGCAAAACAAAAAAGAAATGGTGTCTGTTGTGTTGCGATGTCTCTACTTTGAAAAATTTGACAAAGCGAGTGGGATCGGTGGGCAAAAACAGTCAAACTGAAATGTGGCGGCTACATGTATGATCCATGGCCATGCCCAGTTGTAATTCCCTCAGTTCAGCCTGGAATGATAGATCAAAGACTTTGATACAGCTACCTCATTCTCATTCTCGTATCTTTTCCCACCAAGTTCAAGCGCTTCTTGCATCAGAGCTCCGAGGAGTCAAAAGTGACTCTTATCTATCTGGGTTTCAAATGGTGTTCAAACTAAGCTCCAGTTACATAGAGGACATGTTCAATACCCGCCTGGGTTCATCGCCGTCAGTGAGTGCTCCTTCGTCGCTGTCCTCTGGCAAAGCAAGTTGTAGTTCTGTAAGGTCTATCGTGAAAGGAGAAGCAGCTCCCTCTGTTTCTTCATGCCCGGTCCTACCAAGCGAGCTTCCGTGGTGGCGGCGAGTCTTGAAGAAGCAACTGGGGGATTCTTCAAGTAATTGTATGCCTCCTGAAGAGGATCTGGGGAGACATCTAGGACTAGTCAAGAGGTTTTCTCTACGTGAGGTACAACTTACGACAAATAATTTTGCCTGTGTTCTGGGTAAGGGCGGATTTTCCACGGTTTATAGGGGAAGCCTAGTGGACGGTTCTCTAGCAGCCGTCAAGAGATTGGGAGGAAGCAACCTCGCAGGGTTCCTGACGGAACTGAAAGTGAGCAGCATAGTCAAGCACCGCAACGTGCTTGGTCTGCTTGTGTTTTGCATCATACCCACAGAACTATTTCTAGTTTATCCGTTTATGCCTCGTGGAAGCGTAGCAAATCACTTGAGATCATCTCGGTCAAATCTTTTAGATCGAGGGACCACCCTGGAACGGTCAGTAAGGATGAGGGTTGCGAACGGAGTTACCAAGGCGCTCGCTTACTTGCATGAAGACTGCGATCCCAGGATCATCCATCGGGACATTAAAGCTTCGAATGTTCTATTGGATGAGAAATACCGAGTGGCTCTCTCAGATTTTGGACTGGCAGTGTTGATGGATTACGAAGAAATTTGCGTTGAAAGTAATGTGGTCGGAACACATGGGCATGTGGATCCGAGTACTTCATCACGGGGAGATGTTCTACAAAGACTAATGTATATGCATATGGGGTCATGTTTCTTGAAGTGATAACGGGAAGAAGCATTTCAGATCTGGCTCGACTTGCCAAGGACTAATGTGTTCGAATGGGTGAAAAGTGCTTTTGATGAAAGGAATCTAGATGTGCTAATTAACTCCTCTTTGCAAGGGAAGTACGTGGAAGAAGAGATGCTGAAGTGATTAAGTTAGCTATAGCGTGTACGAAGAGGTTGCCATGGAGACGCCCCGATATGTCGCCAGTGGTCAGGATGGTTGAACGGAACGCTTATAACTTCAGTGTAGAATGACCCGATTGAAGTTGCTCTCAGTGTCTACATATTTTGGTGTAAGCATATTTCACATCTTCAGGAAGATTTGTGGTCTTTGGTGCTTGTTACTGACAACAAGCTCGATTAATTGGTAAAGATAACCAATGTGTTCATAGGGTTTCTGCAGTCTATTATAACCAAAACGCTTGGCTGGACATTCGCATTTGGGCTTGGCATTTACAGCATTTGTCTCTTGCTTGTTGCATCAAACTTTCTGCCTATTTTGATCGTGGACAGTGATAGATGAACAAGAGTTGGCAATTGCTGATTTCAACCATGCAACATATAATATATCGCGTTGTTTAAAAAATAGTGATCACATTTCTGGGTAAACGGACATAAAAGGAAATGGGGGAAAAGTGCCAAAAAAGTCCTAAACCTTTTGTCTTTGTGCCGATTTAGTCCTAAACATTTTTACGTTGTGCCAATTCAGTCATTTCCGGCCAAAATTGGCCGGATTTTGCTAACTGGACGCCGGTTGGTTGGCGTGGCTTGATCGGCGCTGACGTGGACAATTTTTAATAATATTTTTGAATTTTTGAATTTTCTTTTTATTTTTTGAATTTTTATTCTTTTATTCTTTTTTTTTTTCCTTCTTCTCTTCTTCCTCCAGCTAGTCGCTGGACCTCGGCAACCATTCACCTCGACCTCGCTAGCTACCTCACCAGTGGCCGCGAGGGCGGCCTCGCGCAGGGCGGCGAGGCTTGCGCTCCAGGCTTGGGCAGTGAGGCTTGCCCTCGCCGGATCTGGCGAGGGTCGAGCCTCGCCAGCTCGGCGCAAGGCCTGTCCGTCGTGCCCGCTCGCTCTCACGCCTTAGCCCGTTCGAGAACCTCCTTGCTCCGAGCTGGCGGGGCTCGTCCTCGTTGGCCATGGGTGAGGCTTGACCCTCGCCAGATTCGGCGAGGGCGAGTCTCGCCGCCTAGGCCTCAAGGGCGGCCTCGTGCCGGGCGAGCGAGCCTCGCCGCTCGGCGCGAGGCTGCCCTCATCGCCACTAGCGAGGTGGCCGGCGAGGTCGAGGTCGACCTCGCCGGCCGTTGCCTCCGGCCGGTTGCCGAGGTTCGGTGACCGGCTGGAGGAAGAAGAGAAGAAGAAAAAAAGAAAAAGACAAAAAAAGAAGAATAAAAGAATAAAATAAAATAAAAAAATTTAAAAATATTAAAATATTATTAAAAGTTGTCCACGTTAGCGCCGATTAAGCCACATCAGCCGACCGGTGTCCAGTCAGCAAAATCCGGCCAATTTTGGTCGGAAATGACTAAATTGGCACAACGTAAAAATATTTAGGACTAAATTGACACTAAAAAAAGGTTTAGGACTAAATCGGCACAAAGACAGAAAGTTTAGGACTTTTTTGGCACTTTTCCCAAAGGAATGGTCGTGGTCATTTTTAGCTTGTATTTAGCTTAGAAAAAGCAACATAAAAGGAATGTAGTCCCGCAAAACTTGGGTAGATTGACCATGACAGATCAGTTAAACATATTCAAGAACTCAGGACGTCTAACTCAAAGACTAGGACTTTCCTACTATGATAGTACGCGTGCATCTACTCATGATTCAGAGGCTTTGATTTGATCCGAAGGCATTTTAACCATGGAAGACCACCCTAAACTACAAAAGAAACTCCAATGACAGATGACAACTTCGTCAAAATACTGATTAATATATATATGTGTGGGGAGAAGTACACTATCAGTGCCATAAGTTGTGTATGGTGCTCACTTTGGTGCCAAAATTTTCCGTCGAATTACTTAAGTGCCAAATCAGAGAAAAAACGATCACTTTGGTGCCACTGACGAGAAATTCCGGCCAGATTAATTACGTGGCTTTTATATTTAAAAAAAAAAATTCTGGTTGCTTTAAAACGACGTCGTTTTCAGTTCTACTTAAGAAAACGACAGTCGTTTTGCAGTCCTACGTGGATGGCCTCACAAAAACGACGCTGTTTAACTCATTTGAGGATTTTTTTTTTTATTTGGAGATTGAAATTAGGGTTTTTCTGACCTAGCTCGCTCAGCCGTTGTCGCTGGGCCGCCGTCGCTTGGCCGCCGTCGCTCGCTCGGCCGTTGTCGCTCGGCCTCCACCGTTGCTGAGCCGCCGTCACTCGCTCAGCCGTCGTCGCTCGCTCGGCCGCCGTTGCTCGACGCTGTTCGAACGCCCTCGATGGCACACGAGGGAGCACCAGCCCCGGTCGCCGGAGCCTAGGTACTGGAAGACGTAGGCCAGGCACTTGTCGGGGAGATCGGAGATGGAGAGGGAGACATCAATGGCGGCGCACTCGTCGGCGGCCTCCCCGAGCACCGGCTAGATCACGGCCTTCGACTTGGCCGCCGAGTGGTTGTCGTCGAGGTTGGGGTAGGGGTCGGGGTCGGGGTCAGGGTCGGAGCCGCGGCCGCCGAGTGGCCATCGTCGAGGTCGGGGTCGAGGTCGGAGTCGCGGCCGCCGAGTGGCCATCGTCGAGGTCGGGGTCGAGGTCGGAGTCGCGGCCGCCGAGTGGCCATCGTCGAGGTTGGGGTAGGGGTTGGGGTCGGGGTCGAAGCTGCGGTCGCTAAGTGGCCATCGTTGAGGTCGGGGTCGAGGTCGGGGTCGGAGCTGCGGCCGCCGAGCGCGGGGGCCATCGAGGACGGCGACTAGCCGGAGATTTAGGGTTTTGAATTGGGGGAGACACCAAACGGCGTCGTTTTGGTGTTAGGATGCGACTATACTCTCCGACGAGCCACATCGGCTTCGAAATTAATAAAAAAAGTGCCATGTCGGATTTTCGGCCAACCAGTTGGAGTTGGCACTAAAATGATCGTTTTTCAAACTTTTTGGCACTTAAGTGATCCGACAGAAACTTTTGGCACCAAAGTTAGCGCCGTACACAACTTATGGCACCGATAGTGTACTTAACCCTATATATGTGTGTACATATACATACATATACACATGTAGTTAACTGGATACGACAAATAGTCATTACAGAAGATCACCTATATGGAGATCCAATGCCTTCCTTTTTCATTCTCAACTGTGTTCATCGAAATCCTGTTTTGACAGTTTTCATTCATGTGCTTTATAAAAGCTAAAAATAATATTAACATACCAAGTCTCAGAGAGGTGTCGGCCAATGCAACATTTTCTACTCTTAAAATAAGTAAAATCTCGTCTTACAAAACCTGATTGCCGCTAGAAAATGTCATTGCCCAGTCTATCAGATTGCTTGAAACTATGATTTACACGTGACAGTTTTTCTTATGCTGATGTTCCCTAATATACTTCGTTCACCGATGGATTGACTGGTGGCTCCATCACCAGGAGGAAAGGGACTCAGTTAAGAGCTTCTAAGAATCTTCTCAAAGTTCAATTCACACCCTCATTGAACTCCCCAGCAAAGATCGATTTGGCATTAAGATCAAGACTCAGAGTGGTGATGAAGCCTTCGGGTACATAAAAAGTTGAAAGTCTAAGAGATGTGGGATCGGATGGTGATTAGGACTTACACAATGCTGAATAACTCATCTGTATCGCTCTCCTCTGTGACCAATTTTCCTCGAAAAGATGACTTGGTCCATCCAGTGTTGGCCTTCCAATTGAAGGTGATCATTTCTTGGATGAATACACTCACGTCCCCTTGCATTACACATCGAATCTCAACCACTTCAGTTGGAACTTCAATGGATGCGGAACTCATCATTGTCAATCCAATACTTTCTAGAATACTTCCTGAACATCAGTTCCCCGAGGGTGTAATCTTAAATAGGAAAAAAGGGCCTTCGCAAAATTACAATTCCCAGACATTAAAAAACGGCGACTCCACATTTTGATAGAGAGCGGTAAAAAAGACGGTTTTCAAGTTCTCCACTGTCGATCTCAAAGAAAACATTGCCGTGTCAACACTGTTCTCTCAGCCTACTTCTCTGCTATCCACTATTTGCCTTGCATTCAGGAATGGTTGCGTTAGAGCTCTTGCAGTCACAGAACGATTTGCCAACGGTGCCACCTACACAGTTGAGATTTCTTAATGGAATCAGAAGGAACTCTTGCAGTTTTCACACAAACCTTGCTGAAGAACTAAATCCTAAAACTTCTCTGACAGAGCTAAAAGAACCCTTGATTGGCAGAGGTGCATATGCTGAGGTCTATAAAGGCCAGTTAGCTGATGGATCTTTTGTGGCAGTTAGAAGATGCGAACCATGCAAGCCTCCTGCTTTGTCGTGCACAGTTTCGAGCAGAATTACAGGACCAGAGAGCAACCATTCATTGGAATCTGCTCAAAATAATTGGCTTTTGAAAGGAAGCACAATTGCAGGAACTTGTAAAAATGAACACAAAATAGCAAGAGTCTTCCTTGTATATCCATTTATTGACTTATGGAACAATGGCTCATAGTTTATGGAAGCACAAGCAGCGCAGGCAACAGGTTGGATTGCTGCCCTCTCTCAACTGGCCAACACAGATGCCCATTGAACAAGGAGTAGCAGGAGGGCTTCCCTGTCTTCAATGAGAATTGTGATATCCAGATAATTCATTGTGACATAAAGCCTTCAAACATTTTGTTGGACAAGGAATTCGAGGCTCTCATTCCACACTTTGGTCTGGCGAAATTCATCAAGTGTGAAGATACCATTTGACGTCTTGATGGTGAGCTTGAAAATACAACATAGTATAACCAAGAGAAGACCTGTTTGCTTCCGTACAGTTTTGAAGATTCTCACTCTGCTTATTATGTATATGGTACTACGGGCTACGTGGCTCCAGAATACATTTTTGAAGGTGATGCTCTGTGAAGACTAATGCTTCTGCTTATGGTGGGTGCTTTTATAGTTTGTCTCTGGTTATACTCGTCATGATCTTTCTCTGATTATGAGAAAGATTGCTTCATCATTTGACTGGGTGGAAGAACTTGTGGAAGATAAATAGTCTGCTGATGGACACAAGTATGCAGGGTGATTCCAGTGAAAAAGAGGCTGATAAGCTTATCAAACTGGCTCTGATATGCACCCAATTTACTCCTAAGAAATGATCCAACATGTCAGAGGTAGTCCAAATTCTTGAAGGGAACAGCAAGGATGAAGGATAGGTGAGGAAGAAAAGAGGATGTGGCTCTGATCAGACTGGACACCCACCCTAATTCTAATGGCATTGTCTCTGACTTGACATCTCATCTCGCTCCATAAGTGTTTTGTGGTCCGAGATGATCCTCTTAGAATGCTTTCTTCATTTTCTATGTTCATTACACTTTGCAGATTAACAGAGAAGGCTGACATCAGGGTTGAGCAACTTATAAACAAGCTCTGTCATGCATCTGTGTTCCTTGGCAAATACAACCAAGAAATCAGAGACAGTCAAAGTTCCTGCTAGCCGCAGAATCAAATGTAATGTATCATCTGCCACAGGCAATGTTCAATAACAGAATTAGCTTTGGAGAGATTACCACCTTAGGAAACAGTTAGGCTTGACCTTGAACAGCAAATCATCAGGATCTAGGTTGCAAAACAAAAATCAAAGGTGGTAAGCAAGAGATGTTCAAAGGCAACCGGCAAAGAAACAAAGAAAAAAGAAAATAACCAGGAGACAGTGCACATACTCAGTTTTGATGATGTTCTAAGCAACACCCCTCACCCATTTCTGGTTGCAGTCTGGCTAATGCTTCCCTCTTCTTTGCAGTGTGGCAATGATGATCTTTGATGTCAAGTTTCATGAATATCAACACTATTTGAGCATGAATTATGATGAATTCTTTTCCTGTGCCCATAATCATCCCCATGTGAGTGTACCACTCATTCAGTTGGGTTGATGATTAAGGTTCTCCTCTAGTTCAGTATATCTAAGATGTCAGGTCAGTTTGAGGTAAGGCAAGTCCTACTGCTTATTTTCAACTTGTCATAAGAAATCTGCAGTGAGAAATGACGAAGTTAATACATAAGACTCGGTCTAAATTCAAGACCAAAGGCATATCCAGTAGGTCACCTGACATTCTAAGGTGAGAGGTGCATATCCCATCATTAGGAAAAGGCATCTTGGTATTGCAATTAGAGAAGCAAGGTATCCTCAGCATTTGGCCTACTGGCACTGGATGGGGTGAGACTAGGGAGTAGGGATGTTTACATCTAGGCTGGCAGGTACCAACGTGCGCATGAGCACACAAAAAACCTTTCAGAGAAAGGCAAAAAGGCACACAAATCATTTGTAAATGTTGTAGTGCTTGCAGACATTACAGCTAAAACCAATAAACTTGTTTAAGAAAACAAAGAGCTAGCCAGATGCTGGTGCACCTCAGAAATTCTACTCAGTACAGTGTTATTGAAGGCAGCAAAATAATCACCCTTAAGGGTAAGATGCTTGAGGTCAAAACTGAGTTCTATGGCTGGACTATCAGTCCATCAATCACTCGTCTCCATCGGATTAAACATACAATGTGTAGTTTTAGTTCAGATTTTCCAACAGCTAGGAAACTGGGCCCGCATTGAGTAGAATAATCAACATAAGCGTGGAATTAAAAGTAAACACTGCTTTTGGTGTTCTATTCAATCTGGCACGTTTATATGGGAACAACAACCAAGTCAATGGCCAACAAAAAGTAAGGATCCAGCTATAAAACAAGCACATGATGTGGCGGCTAGAACACTCATAACATCTAGACTATACCGTGGTTGATGCATATTAAGCACAATTCAGGCAACCCCATTTGGAAAGAATAAGCAGATCAGTTAGAGAGAAAAAATAGACATCTAAGCAAACCCAAGTGAGAGCTGATGCTTAAGTGGGGCACTTACCTGTGCACAGTGTTCGCCCCAATTCAGAAGGTCTCAATCCACCATGATACCACTGAGGAACTGGGAATCCAACCAAAAGAATCATAGATCATCCACATCCACAAACGAACCAACATCAATGTTTTGAAGTGTGATTTTTCCCATGTACAAATCATCTATATGGACAGGACAGACAGGAAGGCACTTGCGATTCAAACTCTCATGGATAACACCCAACCCTGAGATCCACTTCTCCTCATTCAGTGGGTTTACATTTAATCTGTTTTGGAGTAATCGTATCCGATAAAAAACTACATTGGTTCGGTCACAGAAATGTGCAATACAGGAATGAAGTGGCTTACAATCGAAAGCCAATCTAATCAGTGCCAAAGTTAGAACCCCATCAACAGGCTTTGGATCTGAAAGGTTTCTATCTCCCATCATCTTAACCTCTTTTTCTGTGGGAAAGTAGAACATTTCATTTTCACATGCATCCAAGACTTTTAAATCCTTGGAGTAATGCCTAATTGCTTCAAGTTTGGTCGATTCGTGCTTCTCTGCTAAAGTTAAAATGCAAGAGAACCTCAGGTGATAAGTTACAACTGTTTTTACCATCTTGAAGTTGTGGCAGCAACAGAAATAGTCAAGCCATCTTTTCCCTACACCTGCATACCATTTGATGATATCAGCATCGTCTAGAGCAATGAGTAGCTTTATTGGTCTAGGACGACCCATGTTGTTTGTAAATCCAGCCATTTTAACTGCCTTCCGAACAACTCCAATGGGTGCATCAACTCTAATACACAATCTCGTCAAATCATGAACTGTCATCTCTGCATACTTCTGTTCCTTTTCTTCTTCTTCTCTCCTTTCTTCTTCCTTTAATGCCTTCATAGCTTTGACCGGAGACAAGTGCTTATCTACTTCCTTTTGGAACTTGTCGTAAGCAAAGACAAGTTCCTGCGGCAATTGGTCTCTTATGCGTTGTAAAGAAAGGAAATTTCCAGCTGAGAGCACCCGATGCCAATTATACCGCTCCTCCAGAGATCCTAAGAAGTCCTGCACCACTTCATCCGCCCATGTTCTGAAAATCTCGTTGACCTCATTCTCAATTTGAATGTCAAATTTGAACCCATTTGTGCACTTCAACTTCTTGAAAACATGACTCAAAATCTTCAATCCCAGTTTCTTCCTATTCCTCTCCCTAGCATTTCTCATTTCTAAAGCTTTCACTTCCTTCTGCCTTAGGTACTTCTTCCTAGCCCTCATGGCTTTTTCTGACATTGGGGGATGCAAAACAGAAGGCGGGACTGCCTGAAGTTCCATCCCTAAGAACTCAATCTTTTCCATCGTAGGGCTGTGAATTGCAGTTCTCACTCTATCTACCTTCAATTCCAGCTTCTCTTCTATATAATTCACAACATTGTTCTTCAAATCCAGAGTCAAAAATTTTGACCCTGAGGTTATAAACAGCATCTCATCCAGGTACCTAACTGCGTACACCTTAACGGGCTTGTAAAACACATTCAATGTCGAATCCGAAACATTCTCACTAGACTCAAACTTAAGATTCTCTTTATTCATTCGAAGCCTTATATCCTGAATTTCCTTGTCGAGTCCATTGAAGTATATGTTAATCAAAATTGCACACAGGCCGCTCTCTTGAGGAAACCCTCTCCCCAAATAACACCCGCCCAATTCAATGCTCACGGCTTGGCACTCAAACAGCCTCCTTATCAAATCAATGAAAAGAGAATCGTCGATTTTCTCTTCGATGACCTTACACAGTTTGCCCACATGTGCACAGTCAAACTTCTGCCTGTCGAATGTCACGGTGAACCACCAGCTGGGATTCTGCACAGAGGCTTTCAAGTATCGCACAGCCGTGTGGCGCCCCACGCCGACACGCCCGCCGTAAGCGAAAGTCGCGAACCTCTCGTCATATACGACCTCCAGAACCATCCTGAGGGCCTCGATCAAGACCTTCAGTTTCAAGCCGGGCAGGAGCAGGGGCTCA
Organism: Eucalyptus curtisii; assembly: GCA_017140595.1. Lineage (NCBI taxonomy): Eukaryota > Viridiplantae > Streptophyta > Magnoliopsida > Myrtales > Myrtaceae > Eucalyptus > Eucalyptus curtisii. The sequence goes on from CM029498.1 coordinate 34,268,774, forward strand.
CCTTTCTTTCTCGAGGGCGCCATCGCGACGCAGCACGCCGCGACGTCGAACCGGCCGTCGGCGATCTCGCGGCCCATTTCGGAGAGCGAGAAGCGCCTCGACACCGACTCGAGTAAAGAAGAAGGAGGCGGAGGCGGAGGCAGGGGAGCCGCGTCGGGAGGGCTTGGGGCGGCGAGGTTCCGGCAGGCGGCGAGGAGGACGGAGGGGGAAGCCAGGACGTGGCGGGCGAGGCCGGAGAACTTGCCATTCTTGGCGTAGCGGCCGAGGACGAGGGTTTTGAGCTGCGGCCGCGTTAAGGGGTCCGCCGGGTCCGGGGGCGGCGATGAAGTGGAGATGGGCCTGCGGGTGGCGGCGCGGCGGTGGGGGGTCAGGGAGAGGCGGACGTCGGAGGAGGCGATCCTTCGAAAGCTCGAATGCATTAGAATTGCGAAATGCGCGATAGAGGAGACGGAGACGGAAGAAAACCTCTCACTTCCAGGAGGTGGTGGGAGAGTTGCAGGAGCGAGAGTTACGAGTAAATTAACACTTCGGTATTTGACCAAAACAAAATAAATTAACACTTGGGTAAACGTTTTGAAAGAAATTTCACATATGACACTTATGGTGTTATTATTTTTTGAAAATTCAAAATATTTTATGACTGAAGTGAATTTTTTTCTTATTCAAAATCAAACTCCATTGGGTCGTCAATTTTTTTTTTTATTCAAAAAAAGAATGATCTAATTTTGTCAAAAATATTGATGTTTATTGATCAAGAATTTGTGATTTTTCAAGTTTTATTCTATATATCATGAGAAAAAGTATTGGCATGATGATCGAGGTTGTACTTCTTATTTGATTGTTATGGATGGAATCCTTTAGAAAAATGTATGCAAGTTAACATGATCAATTTTTTTTTTTAAGACATAGATAGCGCCATGATTTAATTTCCTAAAAGAAAATCTCAAACCTTAAGTCCAATCTCAATTCTGTCATGAACTTTTTTCATCTAAAAAGAAATCACTCATTCTAATCCAAAATCCGTCCATGCATAAAATAATCATCACTGATTTTTTCATGATTATCAACAGTAGTAATCAATCTTGAGTCGGTATGCGTATTTTTTAGATGAATTGACTTAGGAAATGATTCTGACCCGGCGTGGGGTCTCCCACCTTACTAGGAAGACCCATACGAAACGCAAGCGCGGAGTCTTGCCCCCTGAACGTTGCACGTTAAGTTGCGATGGGATTTGGTTTTGACTTTGTCACAACGTGGAGAAAAGAAAAACTTCAGGAACGCTTCCGGGGTTAGCAAGTTCAGCAGCAGGCACCTTCCAATATGTTAGCTAGAAACAACCCAGTCGACGCGAAACCAGGGGCATATGCTCCATTTAAATCAAATCTTCACCCTTTCAGAGCGTGAACCATACAGGCACATACCTGCAATACTGATTGCATCAGAAAGATGGTTTTCAAATTTCACACCATCGATCTCACCCAGGATGTCGATGTTTCCACTCTGTTTTCGCCACCTAGTCCTCCTCCGTCGTCCAACGTTTGCCTTCCACTTGGCAACAGCTTCACCCGAGCCATGGCTGGCGTGGGCAGAGCCGCTGAAGGCGTTTCTCGCGGGTTCACTGCCCCTGCCGTCGAGTTTTCTTGCTGGAGGCCAAAGACATCATCCGACCACTCGAATCTCCAATTACTTCAGCCTCAGGTACGGCTTCGCAATTTTACGTACCGGGAACTGAAAGTCGCGACTGGCAATTTCAGCGAAGAGAACGTTATAGGAGAAGGTGGGTTTGGTAAGGCCTACAGAGGAATTTTGCTTGATGGATCTGTCGTGGCAATAAAAAGATGTGCCCAACTATACGGCCATGCTGAAGTGGAGACTCGTGCTGAAGTGGAGGTTGGGAGTATGGCCAGGCACCGGAATCTGATCCGAGTACTCGGCTTTTGCGATTCAACGGAACCACAAAAACCTGTCAAGAAAGGAAAGGCAAGCACAGAACCGGTGGAGTACCTGTTGGTATATCCATTGGCGGTCAAAGGAACTGTGGATTCCCATTTGAGGGAGTGTTCTGCATTGCAACCCCCTCTCGATTGGCCTACCCGGATGCACATTGCCTTAGGAGTGGCGAGAGGGCTCTCGTATCTTCATGAGGATTGCAGTCTTCAGATAATTCACCGCGACATAAAGCCTTCGAACATTTTGTTGGATGAGAACTTCGAACCTCTCATTGGGGACTTCGGCTTGGCAAAATTGATGAATCATGAAGATTGGAACCAGCAGATCCAGAAGTCGAAAAGCGCCAGGGCACCACACCAGATGGCTGCTCTGGAAAGATCAGCAGAGTTGTACAGAACCCATCGAATATGTGGTACACATGGATTTATACCTCCGGAGTACGCATTAGATGGGATGTTCTCGGTAAAGAATGATGTCTTCGCGTTTGGGGTGGTGCTCCTCGAGCTCATCTCTGGTCCGAGTGTTCCTGGTTTTCGGCAGCATGGACCCAGAAAAGGAATCAACGATTTCAAGTCGGTGAAAGATATCGTGGAACATAACAAGTTGGGATGTCTGATCGATCCGAACATGAGGGGAGACTACGATGAGAAAGAGGCCGAGAAATTAGTCAAACTGGCTCTCTTGTGCGTCCAAGAGTCACCAACAAAACGACCCACAATGTTGGAGGCAGTCCAAATTCTCAAAGGAAGCAGCTTAAATGACCGATGGGAGAGTGAAAAAGAGGAGATGGTACTTTGTTGATGTATCAAGACCACACCATCTGTTTTTTTCTTTGTTTTGTTAGTCAGTTTGTTGATGTCTGGTTTTCTAGGAGTTAGTTAATTGTTGTTTTACTTGGTCAATCTTATCTTGTAGGAGTAGTTAGTTGCACGTTTTTTAGCTATTCTATCAGTTTGTTGCTAGTTTTGTGGACCAAGCAAGCTGTTAGTGGGCAATGTGGGTTTATGGTTAAGTTTTAGTACGTATTTAAGCACTTTTCAGTTTTCTGAATAAAATACATAACTTTTGCTATCAACTCCTTCTCTGTTCTTTCGAAAACAACATACTTAAGATAAATCTGGCAGCACTCTCTCCAACACTGCATCTCATCCTGATCCAGAGGAGCTATCAGGACCGAGATGAGGCCTTTGTCCTGGAAGCGAGCACAGCTATCATGCACTAGTCGAGAAACACGCTCTTCCCTTTTCTCTGGAATTTGGTCGATGGCTGTTGTCATCACTGTCATCAATTTAGATTTTAAAAGATCACGAATCATTTCAATGCAAGTAAACCACATGCTATAATTTCTTCCTAGCCAAAAATACAAAAAAATCGCAAGCAAATAATCCCCGAATCCTCGGATTGATGATTAGGTATCCTTAGATGAAAGAGTTATCTTTCATGATTGATCATTATGCATCACATCCTCCCATCTATCCTACACATTCGAGCAAGGTTGTCACTATGAAACTATAGTTAAGATGCACGGGGTCTTCCCGCCTAGCCGTTGGAGATATAAGTTGTAACATCCGGATTTTCGCTCGACGGAATAAAGAGTCTTGAATGCTTAACAGTTCACGTTAGCTTCCCACCTATCCTACACATTTGAGCAAGGTTGTCACTACGAAACTATAGTTAAGATGCATGGGGTCTTCCCGCCTAGCCATTGAAGATATAAATTGTAACATTTGGATTTTCGCTCGACGGGATAACGAGTCTCGAATGCTTAACGGTTCACATCACGTCATCGAGCTCGTCATTAGACCACACCACTGCAAGGACTTGCCACCTCAGCTCATCCCCATCATCGCCACGCAACCTCATCGTCGTGTCACCGCTGCACCACCATGTTGCTGCACCGCTCGGCCTACTCGAGTCTTCTCCAATTGGCGCTTCAGTTGGCCGCCATCTATGGCAAGAGAGGCACCAAAATTTCTGCTGAGTCTTCAGCCCCAAACCCACGTAACCTCACCCAGCCGGCTTCTCCTTGGGCTGCCACGAGTAGAAGTAATGCGGCAATCAAATGTTGATCACGCCCATGAAGCAGTGAAAGAGGCAAATGAAAATTTGCCCAGCCAAGCCACGTTACCCTCTAGCTGTCTTCTCCATGGGGCAGCCACGAGTTGAAAATGTTGACCAAGACCATGCAAAGACGGTGAGAAGAGAGAAGAACCAAAAATTTAAATCCAGCCAGCCCATGTTTCTTCATTCATCCTTCAGCAACACCCAGACACGCTCACATCCCGCCCTTTTCGTTCAGTCCCTTGGCCGCACAACACCACGACTCGCCGCCACCTTCGCCAGCGACGTGCCCTCGTTCAACCAGCCAACCAGCGCTGTTCCTGTTCATGTTTCTCGGTTTGTCTCAAACTGCCAGAGGACCAACCGTAACTCAAGTTCTCGCAACCTTGCTAACTAACGCAAGACATTTCTATGGACTTGAGGCAAGTAAATTGCCTTCCTTCTTATGTTATGTAGGTTGCCACGTGTCGAGGTCAATTTCCTTAGATTTTAATCGTCTCGGTTGATTTTGTACATAGTCGTGTTAGTCGGTGATTTTGGAAAACGTACGTTGCGAGCATTGTTGAAATTATGGTTTATTGAGTTCACTGATGTGTTGTTGAAATACTTGATGTTGAGATTTGTGCTGGTTTGAGCTCAAATAGCATGAGTTATGGACAAATCCGAGGATACAGCTATTTTTGGTTTAGTTCACTGTAGACCGTATTTTTTCCAATTTTATACTGGTTTTTGTTGTACAAATTTTGTGAGGCTTTCTTGCGAAAGTTGCTCATTATACTTTGTTCTATAACATACTTTAATTTCGGATTTTTCGGACTTCGTATGTTCAAAATATATTTGAAAAATTGAAGCGAGTTTGAAACCGTTTTTTCGGATTTTTATTGACCTTTACTCGATTTTTATTTTCCACAGAGTTTTCGACAAAATATTTGGACAAATGTTCTTCATGAAATTTTAGACCACATCTTAAAATATAACGTGTAATTTTCCCATGATTTTTGGAACTCATTTATGCTTTCAAAATGCTCAATTTTGGTTGTTTTATCATGAAAATTTACCCTGTTTTGACCCAAGTTATATAAAATTATTGGGACTTGTACAAGATGAACTAGTATAATGATCGTTTGTCTAGTATATTTAAACTTTCTTGCCTATGCTATTACTAACTTATGTGGTATAGATTGATTAGTAGTTTGCTTGTTGAGCTTTGTACTCACTTGTAGTTGATCATTATTTCTTAAATTAGTAGCATTTTGGGAAAGACAGGCCAAATATTTTGGACGTATTGTGGGTGGGAGATAGATGACATGGTACATACGTAGCATTCAGGTTGAGATGGTACAGTTGCTAGAGCTTTTGGGTGTGGTACAAAGTAGCGGTATTTTGGCTCACCCCTCGGTGTACCTTGACCTTATCACTTAAAACATATATAAATAAGAAATGAAATGAGATTGTTCGATTTGCATCTCCGCGTGTGTTCTTTTGAATTTGTATATGTCCTTAGTGTTTTTTAACCGTACACACTTCTGCATACTTAAAAAGTGAAAAGACTTTAGTAAATGCATTAGTCGTGATAACTGAGTTTTCATTCTCAATATTATCTTGTTGACAGTAATAATACCATAGGAAAGTAGAGTTTCACTTACTACATCGAGTCCAAGGAGTGGAATTGGTAGTATATATAAGTCTTAACTTCTCCTAGGCTCAAATAGTGCTATTAGCAGGTAGAAAGAGTTTAATATGATTCATTGATACAAAGACTGACTCTTGCAATTATGAGGGATACATGCACAAAATGTGAGAAACTTTCCAGCCTATATCAAATCTCTCCTTGCAAGGAACGCTCAACCAGTACAAGAAGAGTAGCTGGAAGTAATATTACACTGTGAGAGTAACAAACAGAAATCGAAGGAAAACTACATAGATACATAATGACATTGAGATGGTATTGCAGGGGTTAAACCTGCCGACTCCATGTGAGCATCTAGCATTTCTGCATCAGACATAGCTAGTCTATCTAACATAAATGACATCCCCTCCAATTCAAGTTCTTTATCTTCGTGAAAATTTTGACTGGTGTACCCAAAAGGGCAGCAAGATGGCAATACAGGAGTAGGGTACACTTCCGGTTGGTCTAGATGATTGTCAGTTATGTTTTGGAAATCTCCTAAGGCACCAATCTTGTCTAGAAGTTTATAGGAATCTATCGCGCGTGTAAATAAAAATCCCTTCATTCAACTAATATCAGCTCGGGATTCTTTACTTGCAACTATGTCATATCCAAATTTTCACTCCCATTACCATCATTCACTCTTCATTTTTGTGTAAAACACCAACTCCTTAGTTCAACGTCGTGTTCTCATTTAGACTTTCAAGCACCTTACCCCTATAATCACCAACTCTCCATCAAACGCAATTTGAACGGGGTTGGCAATTGAAGTGGTTTATTTGAGGAAAAGGATAGTAGCACATTTAAGGAAAAGCAAAGGGGGACTAAGGCCAATGACTCAAAGGGCGCACACCAAGCCATCGTTGAAGAAACGAACACACTGAATAACAAAAAAGGAAAACTCTCTCAAGTCGAAGCAATTACCAGGAGAGATCGTCCACAGCCTCTGCCCAATTGAAGCGATGAAGCACCACCTTCGAGTCCTCCGTGACCATCGCCAGCAAATCCTTCTCCGGATTCCACTCCGCCATCGTCACCTGCCAATCGGAAGAAATCAAGCAAAAACCTCACAAAAAACCGAATGGGAAAACAATCGAATCGACCCGCCCATTATTAGATCGCGAAAGAAGGCAGACCGGAGCCAAATCTGGGAAGCCAGAGGTTTGTCGAACTGTAGATGAAAGGGAAGCACGTGCCGTGACCCTTCGTCGGTCTCCATAACCGAAAAAGATCCGGGAGCAGCCAAAGCGGCCGGTGGCAAATGCGAACTGAGAGGGAGAGACAATGGCGGAGGGTAGAGCCCGAAAACCCTAGAAGAAAGCCTGTTGGAAGAGAAGATCGAGAGAGTAACGAAGGGCACTGGAGCCTGAGAATTTTGCAGAGAAGATTGCGGGAGAGCAAGAACAGGCGGGAGAGAGACAATGAGGAAGAGAAGCGAGAGAGAGGATACGGGCCGAGCCGGGCCATAAGTCGGGCTTAACTTCTTCTCCGGGCTCGTTCATCATACAAAAAATAACGTAAGAGAAGACCCAACGGGCCGCTACGGCCTCGAACGGTCCAGACCACTTTCGATAACTCGAGCAGAGATTAAACCGAACGGCGTTTGGTTCAGGCATTTCATCGAACGTTTGAAGCGCGCTAGCTGAAAGGGGGGAAAAACCGAGTACTAACTCGCGCCGGGACTCGCAATAATAATCAACAAGAAGTAGTGATCCAAAACAGGGGCGCGCAGACGAATGGGGCAGGTGCTCGCGCGAAGCCAACAACGAGGAAGCCTGGTCCGGCGAGCCAGAAATGGGGCAAGGCAGGGCGCAGACAGGGGTGTCAGCCGAGAGTCCCTACCCGGCTCGGCGACGGCGAATGGAGGGCGAGTTCGATAGATCGGACCACGTCCGGTCGCCTCGCACGCCTCCGAGCCGGTATCCTCGGAAAAACTGCCCGTCCCGCAAAAAATCGGAAAAAAAAAAAAAAAAGAAACTTGACCTACCGGAGACCTGGGGGGGGGGGGGGGACGGGGGGACGGGAGCCGCGGACTCGAGAGCGCTGCCGGGAGTCGTTGGACGGGGTTCGGGCTTGACCGGACTGCCGGAGGGCTCCTCGCTCTCAAACTCTCTCTCTCTCTCTCTCTCTCTCTCTCGGTCGCTCTCACGGTCTCTCAACCCTTTCTCTATTCCCTCTCACTCTATTTCTCTCAAAAAAATCCTCCCTTTTAAGCTCTCTACCCGGCGCGCATGGCTTCCTGCCACACAAGCTGTCGCCGCCGGTCTTTCTCCGACCACCAACTCCGGTGAGACGCTCGCCGTGTCCTCGCGTCTCTGTCCTCGCGGTGCGGACCCCTCCACTTTTTTTTTTTTTTCCCATTTTTTCCCCTTTTTTAATGATTTATATATTTTTATATATAAAATACTTTTAATAAATTCTAGCACCTTACAATTTATCGTATATAAAGCATGGCTCTAATGCCAATTGTCGACTTATGAATGCCACCGTTAAGAAGGTACAGTATTACCGTTGTCGCCTCTGAGCCTCCGTGTTCCTTCAACTAATGAGTTAATGATAGTTGGCATTTTTGGCTCTGCTATGACTAATTTTACTTTCCTTCCTAATTAGTCTTTCAATATATTTTGACTTTATGATATGGTAAATTGTCTTTTCTTTAGTTTTTCCCATGCATTAGGAAAAGAAAAATACAAATAAACCTTTGGAGACACTTTTTGAATGATGGTAATCATGTTAAACTTAAAGTTATACAAAAGAATCTAGACTAAATTTAACAAAAAATTACTGGACCCACGTTGATACTTTTGGCTTATTTCAGCGTTTAGTTTATCATGCCTTAGTTATTTTAGATTGCATGCTCTCATGGACTTCACGCATTGGTGTGACAATTTTATGGGATTGGAAAGTGGAAGGAAATGCTTTTAAAGGGGATGATTCAATGGATATTAGGGCTAGTTATCAGTGCAGTCTTGTGGGTAGAAGGTTGAGGGCTTTAATTAATCAACCATATTTTATATTCTATTTTAATTATTTAATTAGAAACAAGAGGGTAAATGTATTTACTAAGAATGTTTTCAAAGGTAACTGTGTATGCCCTTGCAGGACTCACATAAATGGCAATGTTCCTCTACTCATGTGTCACATTAATCTTATACAATAATGTGATGAAAATTGTCTATCCTACAAAATTGAGCTGTGGATAGATGTTTATTTTATTTGTATATGTTAGGCATACTTATTGTCATTTTCTAAAATTCGTTGCGTGTTATCAATGATTGTTTGATTATCCATGGTTTCTTGCTCAAAATGCCTTGGTCGGCCTCGTCGATTTGGTGAGGGAGGCCTCGCCTTAGCAAGGCACGGCTAACGCTCGCCCTCGCCTAGGCGTGGCTTGACAAGACTGACCCTCGCTGGCCATGGTTGTGGCCGATGACTAGCAATGGCCACTGGAGAAAACAAAAGGGAAAGGAAAAAAAGAAATAAATTCAAAAAATTATAAAAATATTATTAAAAATGTCCATCTCAGTGCCAATTGCCCGATTGACATCTATGTTAGCAATTTCTAGCTTAAATTGGCTTGATAAATTGAATTGGTATCAATGTGAAAAAGGTTCAAGGTTAAATTGATCCAATAGAAAGGTTTAGAATCGAATTGATACTAAGTCATGAATATATTTATGACTTTTTTGATACTTTTTCCCTCAATAAGTGGTGTCAAATTGATGACTTGTAACCATAGTGGCCACCTTTCTTATGCATCCGTTATCAAATTGATCAAGATCATAATGAATTGGAAACTATATAAGCAAATTTCATTAAATTTAAATTAATGGAGAGATGATATTGAACATTTTTATATGTCTTATGGTTTAGATTAAACATTAAAAAATCAAAAGTTTATTAATGATAGTGCACCTTTGATTAAAATTTATGGACCATTTATGTCTTTTTTCCTTTTGTCGGAGCTAATTATGTGTTACAAAGCTAAAGTAATATCAATTGAGCTTTAATATCCCACTAGAAGCACGGTCTCCAATGCGTATCAATTGGGCTCTGGTGACCTTGTTCTTCACACCAAAAACATTTTCTACTCCGATGGTATATTAGGTAACAATTCACTAAGAACTAATCCAATCCACAATCAATTTCTTCCCCAAAATTAAGCTAGCCAAAATGGACTCAACCCCAGCAACAACTAGCTGTGTATTCCAGGACTGAGACCTCAAAATAAGTAAATATAATGCTGAAATGTTAAAAAAAACAAGGCAACAATAATACCAAAATTTTTATGTGGAAAATTCAATGCGAGAAAAAACCACAAATCACTCAAAAACTTTCACTAATCACTAAGAATAGTAATATTGATAATGATCATTATTAAGGTGGATTAATACAAATAGAACATGAAACCTTAACCACGATTGGAGAAAATGAGAGACAACTTGGAGAAAGCTTTCGACGAACAAAATTGAGCAACTCAGAGATCTTTGTCTCACGAACAACATTTTGAAAATTGAGCCAATTCCAAGGATGTTAGGCCTCTGAATATGGACCAAAAAGTCATTGCCCCTTTATCTTCTTCTCGTGTGTTCTTCTCGAGGAGCTGTCTCTGTCTCCCTTCTCTTCACTCCACAAACAGCCCCTCTCTCTCTCTCTCTCTCTCTCTCTCTTTTTTGCTTTTTAACTTTTTGAATTTTTTCTTTTTCTTTGATGTTATGTTCGTTGAACCCCACAAAGAGACGGCCCAGCCAACAATTCTCCATCACTCTAATGGCAAAATCAATAGGAACAACATCAAAGAAAGAGAAAATAAAAGACAAAAAAATCCCAGCACGAGTTGTGGCCATCTCTTTGTGGAACTCGGATTTATCAATAATATGAGATTGAAGATAGAAAAATGATACAAATTGTATTAGTGTATCCAGATAATTTTGGAATGGTTTTGAGTGACTTGCATCCAATGATATTTAGATATTTCAAAAACTCCAACCTATCGAGGCCTTGAATTTCGATCAATTTTTCACATTCATTAGCCTTCAATATCTTCAAACTCTTGGAATTTGGAAGGAGAAGCCTTTCAATTGAAGTGTGCGTAGAGATATCCAGTCTTTCCAAGAACTCCAACCTATTGAGGCCTTGAATTTTGGCTAATTTCTTGCACAAATTAACAAATGATATCATTAGACTCCGGATTTTGGAAGCTATAGCCTTTCTATTGAAGTGCACTCTTTGATAGTTAGCCATTACAAATGCTCTAACCTATCAAGGCCTTGAATTTTGGCTAATTTCTTGCACGAATTAGCATTTAATATGTGGACAGAATAGCTTTGTTTACTAATTTTTCTTCGGATGGTATCTCTCTACTCTAGTTCTTTCAACATCTTTCTTCAAAAGGTCCTATGATTTTTCACATTTAAGGAACACAAGGTATATCATTCAAAGAGCGTGCTCAGATAATGCACTTGTTCTACATCGGCATTACAACCACGTTGATCGAGTGCTATGTATTGAGTCTTGCCTGTTTGTTGCTGTCCATAGGCAATACAGTTGCTTTTCGGAATGCATACACTATTAAATTATGATGCTAAGTTCCCTCAATATCCTCCATTTGTTTAGATTGTTAGTTTTTAATAATGATGTTGAGTTACAAACATAGTTCTATAATTACTAAAATAGTAGTAGAAGCAAATTTTATAAGGCTACACGACAGCTATGATAGAGGGTTTTGCCAAAGGTGTTATGAGTGATAGACACAAATAACCTTCTATTAGTTTCCTATCAATAGTATAGCGTCTCTCCATACTCCAATAATACTCGTGATCCCAGCCTTCTCTTCTTGTTTTCTCAGTCCTTGAAAATTTTAACCGTAGTCTCTTCAAAACGAGCTCATCTAAGACTGCTCGTGCATAGTTTGATTTAATACGTGGTTTGCACTCGTAGTGGACCAAATACCAATAATTTATTTTGTTGGTAATATTTATCGTTTCGTCATATTATCAATTGTCGTTGTCACTATTTCTACACTTATTATGCATCAGGAAAGAATACATTGATGACGTGGAGATTTGGAAATAAATTACTACAGCAAGTTAATCTCACAGTAGATTTGGCTAAAGTCGACAAAGAAGCTCTCATAAACATAATTTATAAATAGAAGAATAGAAATATCACATATGCACATTTTACATGCATACAATCATATATACGATTACCATCTTGGTGCATATGATCGAACACAAAGCTATTACATCTATAAAAGTTTCTCCTCTAGATTGGCAATAAATCCTAGAGAATGAATGATAAAATTAAGCAATTTTAGATTCCTGTATATCTATATATCATTAAGTTTTTTGGCTACATGATACTCTTGTCAAGAGTACGAAATATAATCTCATAATCTTAAACCTACCATTTAATTGTAGATTTCGAATCTCTAATATTGGAAGATAGTATTTGTTCTTTAATGCCACCTTGGCACTATATATCTAACTAGCCATATTGATTCTAGTAATCCTGGAGATTGACTCTTCCACACGAGTGTATTTTGTACATTGGATATGTCACGTCCCGATCCTCCGGGCATGTGCCCATTCCTATTTGGTCGATATAATAGCGATGTCTCAGGACACATCGCCGACCCATTCATTTTAATGCGCATGCGGAAACGAATAACAAATCCCCAGACAACAACAAGATGGGATAGAAAAGTAGCGCCGATTTTTTTCTCAAAATACATTTTTTATAAACACACGGGTTTATACACGAAGCCTACAAATAGGAATCGACTTTCAACAAAAGAGAATTGTCCTATGACTAACTAGTTAGACAGGATCGTCAATTTTTCGGGCTTCACCTTCTAAACTTCGGGCCTTGGGTCCTCCACCGTTGTCAACTAGGGACCTGAAAATGTTATCCCACAACGGGGTGAGACGATGTCTCAGCAAGTTCAATTCACTAAGACTCGACTCAGAAGAAAATACGCCCAATGGGCTGCCTAAGCACAATCACGAGTCAGAGGACTTACCTTGGCCTCTGTTCCTTCCTGCAAGTCAGTACAATTGACATTTTCAACCAATCAAATCATTCAATCAGATCAAATTATCGATCAATCGACTCAATCGATTCCATGTCAACAAGACCATTCCCCGGTCATCTCAATCAATACTATCTAAAAGTTTGATCATAGTCTAGGACTGTTCACTCTAGTTGATATATAGATAGTATAGCTCACCAGAAGCTGCCGCAATTATCAATATGGTATACTATTTATGCTCACCAGAAGCTGTCGCAATTATTGGTCTAATCATCTGACCATTTTTTCATTTTTATCATACCCGATAAAAATACTCGTGTGTGGGTATACGGTTGGCCTTAACTAAAATACACTAATTTCATTTCCATAAATCCCACCATTTTATATAGTCCACCAAAATATTTTTGGCGTTGTAAATCGATGCTCGGTTATTTTCCAATCAATTACCGAAATTAAATAAATTTAAGAATAAATTCCAACAATACAAATCATGCACAATCAGCACAAATTAGAGCTCAATTAAATAAACAGATCACACAATAGCAATCAGCATAAAATTCCGGTCACCGACTATCCTGGTCTAATTTCCGGAAAATAAATAAATAATTAAATAATTACGGAAATTATTTATTAAGTGCTAAAAATGCGACTTAGGCCCGTAATGCCTAAATAAAATCCGAGACGAGCCTAGAAAATTTCCGAACTACTCTAGATAAATTTTAGAGCTTGTTTAGGCCCTAATTGCACTAAACTATCCACATAACATACATCGATAATTAACTAATTTACTAAACCGTTCTAATTATCCACTAAACCAAGCTTCGTATAAACTAATCAACCCTTAAACGTCATTAACTTACTAAGTGAAGATTAGTGAATTAAACTCACTTGTTTATCGAATCGCTCGATTCAAATCAACGGGGACACAATAGGGCTCGATCTTCTCCGAAGTGGCGACGGCTTTCGAGCATGAATCCGGCCCGAAAATTGGCCTGCAAAACCTCATGGGGCTGCTGGATTTGATGTTGCACGGCTGAACTTTGTTGCTCGGATTGTTGGTGGCGCGGCCAAGGAGAGTCGATGGGAACAGGTTGCTGAAATCAGCCAATAAAATCCAGCAGAGGGGACGCCGCCATGAAGGATTCGTGGCCAAAAAAGGGCTGGTTGGTGGCATCGGCGAAGCTGCTGGGTTCTTCCACAGAACTGAAACAAATGAAAGGGAAAATGCAAGGGAACAACGAGAGAAAAGAAAGGGAAAAAGGGATGGGGGCGCGTCGGTCAAGCAGGGGAAAGGGATGAGAGAGGATAAGATAGAACAAAGAAAAGTCAAATAAGGGGGAGGAGAAGTGAGACACGGCAGAGAGAAGGAGGGAACGTCGGTGGGGGAGGGGTTCGCACGGGGGGGGAGAGAGAGAGAGAGAGAGAGAGAGAGAGAGAGAGAGAAGAAAGGGAATGCGGGGCCAAGGGGGAAAGAGAAAAATAAAAAGGAATTTAAAAGAAATTCCTAAAAACACAAATTCTTGGTCCCACTTGCTCTTGTTTAGTCCAATTTGGTCCCCGAAAATTCCCATGCTAAAGTACTTGATCCTCACTTGCTTTCTTGCACCAAATTTCCCTCAAACAACAAGTCTTGGGCAACAAAAACGGCCATTTCCTTCAATTCCGAATTTTGATTCATTTTTCTCGGAATCTGATTTTCTTAACAAACTTCTCCGATTGAGGTCCAATTTGGATGAAGAAAAAGCCCACACAACTTCCATTCACCAAGTAACTCATTTCAGAGGCCAAAAATCCCTTCCATTTGGCCAATCCAAATTTCCGTTCGTTTTCGAATCGTCCGAAATGATTTTCCGTAAAAATCCTGAACTCACCGAAAATTCCTTGAAAGATAAGTCGATGTTCCTAAAATGACCTGTGACATGACAGGATTTTCAAAATCTGAAATCGGGTTCAAATTCGCGGTTAATTTCAATCCAGCACGATTTTAGCGTGACCTAGGCTACCGGGTAGCTTTCAGAAATTTTTAGTGCAAATGACTTGTGGTCGATTTTTTTCGAGCCACAATGAACCCATTCGACACATTGACGAGTCTCAGTTGTCGTGAAAATCTCGAGGATTCAAATACGGACACAAGGTACTAAAACGATAAAAAAATCAATCTAGTGTCGATCGACGAGAATTTTGCAATTCAGTGGAATCACCCATGTTTAACCACATATTTCAGTCGAACCGACCTATCTCTGCTTTTTAATAGAACTTATTGTGTCGTAATGATCTCGGCAAATGAGCATGGTCGAGTAATCGATTCATAATCAAATCCTCAAGTCTATTGTATTAAAATTCCTTAATGGCTTTCCTAGATAGTCTAGTTATCTCGAGAGTGATCAGCTATGAGAACAGCCCTATAGGCGCGTCGATGAAATGCCCGATTAATTTAATTGAAAGCAGAAGTGAAAAATCCAGGATGTCATAACTCTTCCCCTCTTATAAAAATTTCGTCCTCAAATTTTGACCATTACAATACTTAAGCAAAAAGGTGGAGGTACAAACGTCTCATCGACTCTTCAGTCTCCCAAGTTGCTCCTTCGATACTGTGGTGTTACCAGACCACTTTGACCATCGAAATGGTCTCTGTACGTAGAACTTGCTTTTTCCTATCCACAATCTGAACCGGGCTTTCAACGTATGACACTTGGTCATCCACGTCCAATTCTTCAAAATTAAGCATGTGGGTCGGGTCAGGCTCATACTTCCTCAACATCGACACGTGAAAGACGTCGTGCACTTGCGCTAATCTTGGCGACAACGCAAGACGATATGCCAGGGTCCCGATTCTTTCAAGAATCTCAAATGGACCTACGTACCTCGGGCTCAGTTTTCCTTTCTTGCCAAAGCGCGAAGTTCCCCTCATTGGTGACACCTTCAGAAAAACGTGATCACCAACTTGGAATTCCAAAAGCCTTCAACGCTTATCTACGTAGCTTTTCCGACGACTACGAGCGGTCTTTAATCTATCTCGATAATTGCCACGGCATCCACCGATTGCTGCACCATTCGGGCTCGTAATCTTTCTTTCCTCAACTTCATCCCAACATACTGGTGTCCTGCACGCTCTGCCATACAACGCTTCAAAAGGAGCCATCTAGATGCTCTGTTGATAACTATTATTGTAGGAAAATCCCACGAGATGAAGTTGTTCCTCCCAACTTCCCTTAAAGTCCAGTACACAAGCTCGCAGCATATCATCGAGGGTCTGAATTGTCCTCTTAGACTGACCATCCGTCTGAGGATGATATGCCATACTATACTAAAGCTTTGTACCTAGAGCACCTTGCAAGCTCTTCCAAAAAGCGGCGATAAACCTCGGGTCTCGATTTGAAGTTATCGTCACAGGCACTCCATGCAAATGAACTACTTGGCGCACGTACAACTTAGCGTACCTATCCAAACTAAGGTCCTTTCGTACTGCAATGAAGTGAGTCGACTTTGTCAGCCTGTCGACCATGACCCAAATTGAATCATTTCCTCTCTGACTCCTCGACAGTCTGGTTACGAAATCCATTGTAATGTGCTCCCATTTCCATTCTGGGATCTCGAGAGATTGCAAAAGTCTTCCCGGCTTGCAATGCTGAGCTTTCACTTGCTAACACGTCAAACACTTGGCGACATGCTTGGCGATGTCCGCCTTCATACCCGACCACCAATAGTGTTGACGCGAATTCTGATACATCTTGGTACTGCCAGGATGAATGCTGTAATTACTATGATGAGCTTCTGATGAGATATCCTCTCTAAGCTCCACATTGTCAGGTACAACCAAACGTCCTCGGAACCTCAGTGTTCCGTCATTAGAAATCTGAAAGTCAGCCTTTTTTTTCTTAGTGTCCTCTTGAAGAATCTTTTGAACATCTGGATCTGTTGATTGGAGTAGCTTGATTCTGATCTAGACATCCGGTTCAATTCTGAGGGTGGCCATAAGGTTCGAAAGGTGACCTACTTCAAACTTGAACACCGAATCTCGAGCTCTCTCAATTAGGTTCCATTCCTTAACCAACATGTGAGCGACTGAAGACTTTCTACTCAAAGCATCGGCGACCTTATTCGCCTTTCCTGGGTGATATAAAATATCACAGTCGTAGTCCTTCAGCAATTCCATCCATCGGCGCTATCTCATATTCAACTCATTCTGAGAGAATAAGTACTTGAGACTTTGATGGTCCGTGAAGATCTGGAATCTTTCCCTGCACAATTAATGTCTCCAAATCTTCAAGGCGAAAATAATTGCCGCGAATTCTAAGTCATGCGTCGGATAGTTCTGTTCATGACGTCTCAACCGACGAGAGACGTATGCAACAACTACGCCATGTTGCATCAACACGCAACCCAACCCTCCGAATGACGCATCACTATAGATCTTGAATCCTCCAGGACTAGATGGGATGGTCAGCACAGGTGCGGTAGTCAGCTTTTGCTTCAGCTCTTGGAAACTCCGCTCGTACTTGTCTGTCCACGCAAATTTTTATTCTTTCTTCAGGAGTCTTGTCAAAGGCGACGCTAATGCTGAAAACCTTTCCACGAATCGTCTGTAATAACCTACCAAACCCATAAAACTTCTGATCTTTGTCACAGTTGTCGATCTTGGCCAGTTGATCACTGCTTCGATCTTGCTCGAGTCCACGAAGATTCCTTCGCCTGAAATCACGTGACCTAAGAAAGCAACACGAGTCAACCAAAACTCGCACTTGCTGAACTTGGCGTACAACTGATGAACTCTCAGTATTTCCAGCACTAATCTCAGATGACTCTCATGCTCTTCATCATTCTTCGAATACACCAGAATATGATCGATGAACACGATCACAAACTGATCTAGATATTCTTTGAACACTCGGTTCGTCAGATCCATGAAGGCAGCTGGAGCATTCGTCAACCCGAATGGCATCACTGTAAACTCGTAATGACCATACTGAGTACGAAATGTTGACTTAGGAATGTCCTCCTTCCTGATCCTTAGCTGATGATATCCTATCCTCAAGTCAATCTTCGAAAATATTGATGCTCCCTGCAACTGATCAAACAAGTCATCGATCCTCAGGAGTGGATACTTGTTCTTGATCGTCATTTGATTGAGTTGTCGATAGTTAATGCACAAGTGCAACGAACCATCTTTCTTCTTTACGAATAGAATTGGTGCTTCCCAAGGTGATGCACTGGAACGTATGAATCCCTTATCCAATAGCTCTTACATCTGCACCTTCAGTTCTTTTAACTTAGATAACGTCATCCGGTAAGGAACCTTAGAGATTGGCTCTGTCCCGGGTGCTAGCTCAATTACGAACTCAATTTCCCTCTCTAGTGGTAACCCTGGCAATTCCTTCGGAAAAACATATGGAAATTCTTGTACTACGGCAATGTCTTCCATCTTCAGCTCTGCAACTGTCGTATCCATGACAGTTGCCAGGTAACCTTGACAACTCCCATCTAACAAATGGGTTACCTCTGACAGGACTAGTACGAACACCTAGAGGGGGGTGAATAGGTGTTTAAACGAAACCTTGGCAAATAAATGCGGAATAAATAAAGGAGTTTAGGGAAGAGAATAAGAACACAAGGTTTATAGTGGTTCGGCTTAGACCAAGCCTACGTCCACTCTCCCACGCTAACAGCCTTCTATTGGATTCCACTATGTAATCAACAAGAGATTACAACTTTGAGTGCAAACACTTAGTAGTAGATCACACTATCTCACTAAGTCACTCTTTTGGTATTTCTCTCGAGATCACAAACGTTTAAGCTCACCAAAGATAATTGTATGATCGAAGTTGGCTCAGACTTTGGAATTATAAATTCTACGCTCCGTCTCTTACTTGCTCATCGGTCCTTCATCTCCTTAATACTCCTCCACTTCCAAACTAGCCGTTGGACAGCATCTTGAGGATCGTCTTCCAATATACCCATTGGACAGATCTGTATCTAGAAGATTTGGTAGTCGTTGAGTGACAAAAGTAGAATCCCAAATTGATTCCGATCGCCCATACAAACAAAATCTTGGTTTCCATAAGTAAAGCTTCTTCGTATAAAAAGTTCTTGTCTTCAAGATTTAATTGTCAATCAATTAGATTAAGTCAATTAAATCAATCTTGATGTAGAATCCAAACCAGATCACTAGCCGTTATATCTTCGGGGCTTGAGTTACGTTCTGTCGAATCTGGATGTAAAGTCCGAGTACGATAGACTTTACAATCTGAGTCCGAGTGCGATAGACTTTACAATCGAGTCCGAACATATTCTCGCCGAACAGATTTAGCTTTAAAGTCCGAACACAACATTACGTACGTTCAGCATAAAGATAAAGTCTGTCTTCTGGCTTTTCCAAGTATAGACTTTGATAATATCCTTTACATGTTCTATCATCTGCATAGTCTATTACTCAACCATCAAACACGTTAGTAGCGTTTGATTTATTTTGTCATCTTCAAAACATCATAAGGGATTTCCCTACCAACCTCTTGCGACGAGATTAGGGAAATTGAGGGTCCTCCTCGGTTCCCTACAAACTCGAAGCGCTCACCCTCTAACGGGTCAAACTAAATCGCTTTACGATAGCAATCCATCTTAGCTTGTTGCTTGGTGAGCCAGTCCATGCCAATTATCAAATAAAAAACATACATGGCTAGGACTAACAAGTCTATTTTCCCCTCTCGCTCACCAACCGCTAACTTTCAACCAGAACAACCCAATGCAGACAACACCTTATCCTTTAACGGTGTAGATATGCTAACAACAAACTCCAATGATACAGGACTTAATCCTATTAGCTTAACATACTGCTCGGTAATAAAAGAATGAGTTGCTCCTGGGTCAAATAAAGCATAAGCAGGATGGTCGTTTAACGAAACCATATATGTGATCACATCAGGCGCGTCCTTTGCCTGACCTCTCATGATGGCATAAACTATCCCTTGGGCTGGGGATCTAAGCTGTCCTCCTTGTGGTGCGTTCTGTGGTGCGTACCCTCTGATATGTCCTCTCTGTGGTGGCGGTGGCAACTGCGGTTGTCCTCTTGGTCGCCTAGGACAATCTCTGGCTAGGTGACCCTGTTGGCCACACTCATAACAGGCGCCCGTTCTTCGAGGGCACGGGCTTGTACCATGTCACCTTCCACAAAAGCGACATGGGCCATTCTGACCAGGCCCTATCTTCCCAACTCCACCCTTCCGGTTGGGCGAGACTTAAAATCTTTCTCCGATCATGGGCCTCTTCCCATGTCGGATCCCTTCTCTATTGGAGCCAAACCGCGATCCAGATGCGGCGGCTCTCTCATTCTAATCTCTCTCGATCATCTGGGCCCTCTCGTATAGGTCATTGTAATTGCTCAGATTCAGTGAAATCAATATACTCCTCAAGTCCCTTGATAACTCTCTACGAATCTTCTCACTCGGTTCGTTGGATTCTTAACTGTTCAGGAGCATATTGCGATAGTTCAGCGAACTTCGCCTCATATTGGTCTACAGTCATGGAGCCTTGGCGAAGGCGCTGAAACTCTGCCATCTTCATCTCTATGGCAGTCTCTGAAAAGTATTTACCATTGAAAGCCTCAAGGAAGGCGTTCCACTCCGGGACGACACCTTCTGGGAATACTGCTCCTTGGGTGGTTCTCCACCAAGTATTTGTAACTCCTTCTAGTTGGTAGGCTGCGAGGACCACCTTCTCGGTCTAAGTGCACATCAATAGTGCAAAGGCTTTCTCTAGTCCTTGAATCTATAGAGCAGCAGCTTCAGGGTCTCCTGCCCCAGTAAACCTCGGTGGATTTAGTTTCAAAAACTGTTCCACCAGTTTATGAATCGGTCTTCTGGCGGCCACGTTCCCTGGCGGAACCTCAGCAGGTGTGGCGGTAGGTGCGGCAGCAGCAACAGCATTGGCAGTGGCAGTAGTGGCGACTGCAACGGTGGCGGTAAAGGCGATAGCTTGATCCCGGGCCTATTGTCCCATCATTTCTCTCATTACATCTAACGCCTAGGTGATCCCGATAGTTCCTGGATCACCTGGGGCTGCTACTGCAGCACCAACTGGAGGTGGTGCTACGCCACTCGCGCTAGCCTCAGCTGACGCTTTACCCTGGCCTCCTCGGGTACCAACCCTGGTCGGCGTTCTAGCCCGAGTCACCGAAGATAAGGTCCTCTGCCTAGGAGTCCTCGGCTCCTGATCACTCATCTTACAGGCTTTCTATAAAAACCTGCCTTCCAATTCAACACCGAATTAGAAGCTGAGCGATCCACACAACAAACAATTCTACCAATCAACTATCACAGACATGCACCAGCATGAATTTAAAGGCCAATCCTACTAACTATCCCAAAGACCATCGCACCTTATCACTCCAATCTTTAACGACCATGCTCTGATACCACTAAATGGGGATGTCACGTCCCGATCCTCCAGACACGTGCCCATCCCTGCTCGGTCGATATAATAGTGATGTCCTAGGATGCATCGCCGACCCATTCATTTTAATGCGCATGCGGAAATGAATAACAAATCCCCAGACAACAACAAGATGGGATAGAAAAGTAGGGCCGATTTTTTTCTCAAAATACCTTTTTTATAAACACACAAGTTTATACACAGAAGCCTACAAAAAGGAATCGACTTTCAACAAAAGAGAATTGTCCTATGACCAACTAGTCAGACAAGATCGTCAATTCTTCAGGTTTCACCTTCTAAACTTCGGGCCTCGGGTCCTCCACCGTTGTCAACTAGGGACCTGAAAATGTTATCCCACAACGGGGTGAGACGATGTCTCAGCAAGTTAAACTCCCTAAGACCCGACTAGGAAGAAAATACGCCCAAAGGGCTGCCTAAGCACAATCACGAGTCAGAGGACTTGCCTTGGCCTCTGTTCCTTCCTACAAGTCAGTACAATTGACATTTTCAACCAATCAAATCATTCAATCAGATCAAATTATCGATCAATCGACTCAGTCGATTCCATGTCAAGGAGACCATTCTCCGATCATCTCAATCAATACTATCTATAAGTCCGACCATAGTCTACGACTGCTCACTCTAGTTGATATATAGATAGTATAGCTCACCAGAAGCTGCCGCAATTATTCTCATATAGTATATTATAGCTCACCAGAAGCTGCCGCAATTATCAATATAGTATACTATTTATGCTCACCAGAAGCTGCCGTAATTATTGGCCTAATCATCTGACCATTTTTCCATTTTTATCATACCGATAAAAATACTCGTGTGTGGGTACACGGTTGGCCTTAGCCAAAATACAATAATTTCCTTTCCATAAATCCCACCATTTTATATAGTCCACCAAAATATTTTTGACGTTGTAAACCGACGCTCGGTTATTTTCCAATCAATTACTGAAATTAAATTTATTTAAGAATAAGTTCCAACAATTCAAATCATGCACAATCGGCACAAATTAGAGCTCAATTAAATAAACAGATCACACCATAGCAATCAGCATAAAATTTCGGTCACCGGCTATCCCGGTCTAATTTTCGAAAAATAAATAAATAAATAAATAATTATGGAAATTACTTATTATATGCTAAAAATGCGACTTAGGCCCGTAAAGCCTAAATAAAATCCGAGACGAGCCCGAAAAATTTCCGAACTACTCTAGATAAATTCTAGAGCTTGTCTAGGCCCTAATTACACTAAACTATCCACTTAACATGCATCGATAATTAACTAATTTACTAAACCATTCTAATTATCTACTAAACCAAGCTTAGTCTAAACTAATCAATCCTTAAACGTCATTAAATTACTAAGCGAGGAGTTAAACTCACTTGTTTATCGAACCGCTCGGTTCAAATCGACGGGGACGCAACGGGGCTTGATCTTCGCCAAAGTGACGACGGCTTTCGAGCATGGATCGGGCCCGAAAATTGGCCCACAAAGCCTCACGGGGCATCTGGATTTGATGTTGCACGGCTGAACTTTGTTGCTCAGGTTGTTGGTGGCGCGGCCAAGGAGAGTCGATGGGAACGGGTTGCTGAAATCGGCCAACAAAATCCAAGAGGGGATGCCGGCGTGAAAGATCCACGGCCGAGAAAAGGGCGGGTTGGTGGCGTCGACGAAGCTGCTGGGTTCTTCCACGAGAATCGAAACAAATGAAAGGGAAAATGCGGGGGGAACGGCGAGAGAAAAGAAAGGGAAAAAGGGATGGGGGCGCATCGGTCAAGCAGGGGAAAGGGATGAGAGAGGATAAGATAGAACAAAGAAAAGTCAAATAAGGGGGAGGAGAAGTGAGACACGGCAGAGAGAAGGAGGGAACGTCGGTGGGGGAGGGGTTCGCACGGGAGAGAGAGAGAGAGAGAGAGAGAGAGAGAGAGAGAAGAAAGGGAATGTATGGCCAAGGGGGGGAAAGAGAAAAATAAAAAGGAATTTAAAAGAAATTCCTAAAACCACAAATTCTTGGTCCCACTTGCTCTTGTTTAGTCCAATTTGGTCCCCAAAAATCCCCATGCCAAAGTACTTGATCCTCACTTACTTTCTTGCACCAAATTTCCCCCAAACAACAAGTCTTGGGCAACAAAAATGGCCATTTCCTTCAATTCCGAATTTTGATTCATTTTTCTTGGAATCGGATTTTCTGAACAAACTTCTCCGATTGAGGTCCAATTTGGATGAAGAAAAAGCCCACACAACTTCCATTCACCAAGCAACTCATACCAGAGGCCAAAAATCCCTTCCATTTGGCCAATCCAAATTTCCGTTCGTTTTCCGAATCGTCCGAAACGATTTTCTGTAAAAATCCCGAACTCACCGAAAATTCCTCGAAAGATGAGTCGATGTTCCTAAAATGACTTGTGACATGACAGGACTTTCAATTTTTGAAATTGGGTTCAAATTCACAGTTAATTTCAATCTGGCGTAATTTTAGCGTGACCTAGGCTACTGGGTAGCTTTCAGAAATTTTTAGTGCAAATGACTCGTGGTCGATTTTCTTCGAGCCACAATGAACCCATTCGACACATTGCCGACTCTCGGTTGTCGTGAAAATCTCAAGGATTCAAATACGGACACAGGGTACCAAAACGATAGAAAAATCAACCTAGTGTCGATTGACGATAATTTTGCAATTCAGTGGAATCACCCACGTTTAATCACATATCTCAGTCGAACTGACCTATCTCTGATTTTTAATCAATCTTACTATGGCGTAATGATCTCGGCAGATGAGCACGATCGAGTAATCGATTTATGGTCGAATCCTCAAGTATATTGCGTTAAAATTCCTTAATAGCTTTTCCAGATAGTCTAGTTATCTCGAGAGTGATTAGTTCTGAGAATAGCCCTATAGGTGCGTCGATGAAATGCCCGATTAATTTAATTGAAAGTAGAAGTAAAAAATCCAGGATGTCACAGGATTAGATGCATCACTTAACAATGATGCTTGGAGAAGTGAGTCAATTTAAGTGAGAGATTTCAACATTCAAATGCAAAGTTCGTCGGTTGATTACACCACGTAATCCATTCAACCCGAAAGTACAAACAATCCAAACCTGACAATTGCTGCTCTTATATGCGGAAATAATAAACATATACGCATGAAGCAAAAGCTGGGCACTATCGAATAGTTGTCAAAGCTTGCAGAAATACATTGAAACAGTTACTTCCCCCCAGATAGAAGCCATGGGTCAGTATTTCTCAGTCGATTCCATCTAACTCTATAGATAAATAGTTAGCTTTCACTCTGCTTTTTCTCTTCAATAAATGCCTGCCTAGCAGAAAAGGCTCATGGCAGGCATAAATTGAAACTCTCCAGGAAGGGTGGAGCCGAAGAGTTTTAGCCGGAAAGTCCACATGCATTGCTTCTCACACTAATGTCTCCTGCAGCTTCGAGTATTAGAGGTCCACCCACGAGCAACATGAGCATTACCACCGCAAATTCACAAACAAACGTTCATTCTGAATCAGAGAGTTCATCTTCATTGTCGTCGAATATGTAGACCAGGGCCTGTTTTCTTGCAGCCAAAACACAAGCCGCGCCTCTACTTGCTGCCGCAAAAAAGGAATCAACTTGATTTCACTCCGACGTTTCTATTATTTGGCCATAACTAATGCTTTGATACCTCTTTTGGGTAAAAGTAATAAGTACAATACTTGCCTCATGCTAAAACACAGGCGGAAGCAATACATGTGTACCTGAAGAGGCCATGGTACGCATGTGAACCGTGAGTATCTTGCTATACTAGATACCATGATAGTATCTATCATCATTAACATGTACATAACAGTTCTTAGTCAGTAAATCAAACTGCAATGAACCCTAACATAAGAAAATAATTATTCTTTTTGTGTTTGTCTGGCCACTAATAATTCATCTTTTTTGCACTTTGACCTTTTAATTGATCTAAAATTTATAGGAAAACCTAATACTTTAGTATTTTACTTCTTCAAATGAAAAAATATTCTTCTTTGGAGCATAAATTTGGACATTTCCAACCGTTGGAACAAAGATGAAATGGTCCATTAAAGAGGCACAATGATCCTGTGCCAATCATATTTAAACTTAAGAATAGCTCGTAAAGTGGAAACTTAATACGGTGCATGCATAAGATTAATTCAGTTCCACCACCCAGCCAATGAGATATACTTGTTACTGACATTAGCAAGTTTATCAAACGATGATACAAATAGAAAAGACTATGGGCAACAATAAGTTACCAAACGTCCAAACTGCAAATGGACATGCTAAGAAACTCAAGGAAAGTAGTTTTTTGAGTATACGATTGATGGCATGGCAATAAATTGATCCTTAGCTCGATTGTGTGGGTCGTGTGAAAAATTCTTACCACTAATTGACAAGGGGGGGATTGCAGTATGGGAATGCTGCCAACTTCTCATTCTCCATCTCTAGGTGTAAAATAAAGTTCTAGATGTGTAATTTCCCTGGGTTAGTATTTCGATAGTGAGAATGAGACAACCGAGCAATAGTGTTCTCATAAAATAGAAGCAAAAGTGGCACTACTAATGCATTAGGGTCATCAAATGCACATTTCTTGACATACATACAAGGCTCCAACTGTCGAGATATGCTGGAGCTTTTGAAGTTATGGTAAGTGAGAAAGTGAAACATCGTTTAAAATTGGACGCATATAATGGCATGCATATGCACATAGGAGGAAAAACTAAGCTGCTGCCACTTGTGGTGATGAGGAGAGCAGATACATAGTAAATAGGAAGAACAAAAGAACAAAAGTTTATAAAACCAGACTAGTGGTTCAACTAGTCAAACTTGAGAACCGTACTCTGCCAATTCAACCGGTTGAACCGATTGCATGTGGCGTTATTTGATAGAATAGGCATGTTCAGAACAAAAGGAGCCCCGGTCGCTCGGCAGAGCCGCTTGAGCACAAAAGATTGGATTCCGGTTCTCAAAAGCATTGTTTTAATTTCTTATAGACTAAGCCAATACAGTCAATAAATAAAATATCCGCAACAAAAAGGAGCAAGAAGACACGCGGAGCAAATGGTTGGCATGCCTGTTAGTTACGAGAGGTCGAAGTTCCAAACCCCAACCCATTTTCTCCAGAGAGATATCTACAACTCATCTAAAGGAATTACTTTCAAGAAAGATATCCACGTTCTTTCTAATGATATGGAGAATACAATATATACTTGTCATGGTTCATTTTGTACTTAAAGGAAATTGCTAGATCTCTTATAATGATTTTAAAGAATTGATTTCGAAGGACAAATTATGAAAATAGTAGCCACTGTGACACAAGATGAAGAGCTGAAGAGTTGAAGACGCTTTTAGAGTTGATTCCCCGTGTGGTGTGCCACGGTAATATATCGAATAGCAGTTGCCAAATGTACTTCATATTCTACAAAGCACGCCAAGGCGATGGATAGGAAGATATCGAACAAATCGGAGATATTGGTCGAGATCGTCAAACTTACAAGCACGATAACCCAAACCGAGGGAGTTCAACATACGAGAGTTGCATATATGTGTTTAACCAAATTAAAATCGGGACTTCCATTGCTACTCCCTCTCAAGAAAATTGTTCAAAAAGTCCTAAACTTATTACAATTTTATCAATTTAATGAAAAACTTTTCAACTTTACCAATTGAATTTTAATTCTTTTCATTTTTTGCCAATTAAGTTCATCCAATCAATTTTGGCAGGAATTTGCTAAAGTGGACGATCAGCACTGACATGGCACTTTTTAAATAATATTTTGAATCTTTTATGATTTTTTTTCTTTTCTTTTCTTTTTTTACTTTTTTATTTATTTTTGGGTTTTGGAGTTAGTTTGGCAAGGGTGGCCAGCTGACCTAGGTTGAGGGCTCACGCGCCCTCGCTTTGGCCGGCGAGGGCATCATGGTCCTCGCCGGCCTAACTCCAAACCCCAAAAAAAAAAAAAGTAAAAAAGATAAGATAAGATAAGAAAAAATCATAACAAATTCAATGTTATTAAAATATTATTAAAAAAGTGACACGTTAGTGCCAACTGTCCACATCAACAAATTTTAGTCAAAATTGCCCGAATAGACTCAATTGGCAAAATGTGAAAATGTTTATGACTCAATTGGTAAAAATGTAATAGGTTTAGGACTTTTTAAACAAATTTCCCCTCCCCTCTCATAGGCACACTATGCTTGTGGAACTATTCTAAGTTTGAGATGAAACACATTATAAGATTAGAGTATATACGGCTGTCAATACCACGGGGTATTACAATGGGCATAGACCACGTAATTTGCCATAGTCACTTGCCCTAGCTAGGCATAGCCTATGGCTAGGTGGCTAGCAACCATCCACTGGCAAAAAGAAAAAGGGAAAAAAATAGAAAGAAAAGAAAAAAAGTCAGAAAATTAATAAAAAATTGTAAACATTATCCACATTGGCAATTTCTGCTCAAAATTTGACTAGATGGATTACATTGGCATATCCTCAAAAGGTCTAGAATTCAATTAGCCAAATTTAAAAGTTTATGACTGAATTGATGCAACCGTAATAAGCTTAAGACTTTCTTGGTAATTTCCCCTAACATTGTGTGCCAGGCATCCAATACTCATTTGGCTTGAAAGGATGTCAAGTGTTTCCACACTTTGAATAGCTAAAACTCACTTTCACTTAGGTGATGCCAAGTGGATATTGACAAGATAATTTTACCACTAAGTAGATATGAAAAGATGTAATAAGCAGGCGGCAACATGTTTCTGTATGCATTTTTATCAATAGGTGACTGGAAGATCACATTAGAAAAGAAGATTGGTTGGTTAAACTAATATGAGGGCATATTAGGTACTTATCTGTATTTGACCCCGTCATCATTAATAAGGTTATTCGCTTGTGTATAGATCAGCTTTGTTGCCTTCTTAAGTGACTAATTTTCTGATCAGTCTCATGTATTAAGTCTTGCTAGTTTGTTGCCATCCACAGGCAATAAAGCTATTTTTTGGAACACTCACTGTTAAGACATGATGCTAAGTTACCTTGATATTCTCCGATCATTCGGGCAGTTAGTTTAATAATGATGTTGAGTTACAAATGATCATTTGTTCTATTATTACTGAGAATAGTGGCAGAAGTAGATTTTATGAGGCTCTACAATGGCTATTAATAGAAGGTTTAGCCAATGGTGTCCGGTGCGATAGACAAAAGTCGTCTTCTTAGACATTTCCTATTAATAGTAAAGTTTCTTCCTTAGCCGTACTTCTTTTCCTAGCCTTCTATTCTTGGTCCTTGAAAATTTTAACGCCAATTTCTCCAAAATGAGCTTGTGTTAAACGGGTCATAGAATTTAAAGTTTACATGCGATTTGCACCGGCAGCGAACCTGTTAACAATCATTTATTTTGTTGATAATGTTATTGTCCCATCTAATAATTAATGTTAAATGTCACTATTTCTGCACTTGCATTCGGAAGAATACATTGAAGACGTAAAAGATTTGGAAGGGCTGTAAATAAAGGAGGACTTAATTTCAGAGTAAATTCAACTGAAGTTCAAAAAGAGCTATTGTCACACCCCGATCTTCAAGCACGTGCCCATCTCTCTCTGGTCGATAAAATTTTGCGTCTTCCCAAGATGAGTCGCCGACCCTTTTCGTTTTATTGCACATGCGAAAGCGAAAATAAATCTCCTGACAGTAACTATCTTGGGATAGAAAAGCAGGACAACAGATTCACAACAAACATGCTTTTATATTCAAATAGAGTCATGTACAAGGTCTATGACCAAAAGACTACAAAGATTGACTTTTAAAAAAAAAAGCGGTCCTAACTGACCTACACTTCAGATCACCTTCTCTCGGCTCTAGGTCCTCCACTGGACGACCCAGAAAATTTAACCCACAACGGGGTGAGATATAAATCTCAGCAAGTTCACGCTCTAAACCCCGATTAGGAGGGTAATACGCCCCAAGGGCTACCTAAGCACAAACACGAGTTAGAGGGCTTACCTTTGCCTCAGATCCATCCTGCATGTCAAGTATAATTCAAATACTCGATTAAACAATTCAATTTAATTCAATTCAATTCAACCATCAATCGATCGACTCATTCGACTCCATGTCATCGATGTCATCTATAAAGTCGTCGATTCGAACACCGCTCGCCTAAGCTGAAATAGATATACTCATATATTATTGCTCCCGAAGCTGATGTCTAAAATTTGCTCACCGAAGCTGCTAGAGATCTATAATGGTCTTAATGCTCCCCGAAGCTGAACTGTGATACATTACTCCTAGCCAAGGATCTTGTGCTTTGCACATCGATTCCTCAATTAAATACCCAACTTGGCCTAAATCCATCGTATTAGAATGTACCCGATAAAAATAATCGTGTGTGGGTACACGGTCGGTCTGAAGCAAAAAATGTAATATCTTTACTTTAGAAAATCTCACTATTTATATAGAGTCTGAAAACATTTTTGGCGTTGTAAACCGACGCCACGGTAATTTATAATTAATTATTGAAATTGCACAATTTTGGGATAATTACCCAAAATTACAACTTAAATTCAAATTGCACAATATAGCACTCAATTAAATAAATCAATCACACCATTGCAATAAGCACAAAATTCCGGTCACCGGCTATCCCAGTCTAATTTCCGGAAACATAATTAATAATTAATTAATTTCTAAAATTAATTAAATAATTCAATTTAAATTCTAAAAATACCAACCTAGGCCAAAATCACTAAATTAAATACGAAACGGGCTCGGAAAATTCCCAAACCCTTCTAGATAAATAATACAATTTATCTAGGCCTCACTCAATCTAATCTAACCACCTAATTCCTAATTAAATTAAACTAAACACCCCTTAAACGTCATTAGCCTACTAAGAAGAGTTTAGTGCATAAACTCACCGGTTTATTGCGGAAACTGGTTCACCGCGACAGCGGTACGACGGCAGCTGAAACTTGGGTTTGCGACGGCATCGATGGGCTTGGACCGGGCCTGAAATTGGCCCAACAAAGCGAGATTTGTTCTGGATTTGGGCTAGACTTCAAGTGGGCCTATCTTCGGATGGGCTGGGAAATTCGCGGGCTGATGGACTCAACTTCGGGCTGAACCACGGGCTTCAAAAGGCTGGGCTGTTGGGCCAAATTTTCCTTAGCTGAGGTTGTTGATTCGGTGGGCCTGGAAATTTGCTGGAGATGGGCTGCGGCTTGATTGATGAAGACACACGAAGGAGGAGAGTTCGCTAGATTAGCTGGCCGAGCTGTGGGAGACCGAACAAGAAGACACGAGCTGAAGGAGATGCAGCGTTCGGTGGGGCTGTCTTCAGACGGTGGCAGCTCGGCGAGAGGTTGAAGACGCGTGGCTGAAGCTTGCTTGGTGGCTTTGCTGGGGTCAACAAACCGGTGGAGAGGCTCCACTAGTTGACCGAACTTGGCAACAAACTACAGCTTGAGAATTCAATGGGGAAGGCTTCGTGGAGTTGGGGTTTCTTCAATGCTTCAGCAGCTTGGGTCTTCGTGGCAGTTTGCAGATGATCGGTGGATGAGGCGTGAGGCTTCGGTTCAGTGAATTGAAGCCGACTTGAGGAGCTTCGGTGGCAGAGGTTGAACAAAGATGAAGGGGCAGGGAAAATGAAAGTAAACGGAGAGGGTCGAGGAGATGGGAAGTAGCTGGTGGTGTGCTCGGCAAGCTTGGAGGGTTTGAAGTCAAAGATATTATCCAATTGCATTAAAGCCTTGTCCCCTAAAGTTCTCATAATTATCCTCTTATGTCGTCCAATTAAATCTTGTAAATTATCCACCAAAATTCCAATTTGAAGCCAAAATTTGCTGCCCCAAACTCTAGCTCCGAATTTCACTTAAATTAACTTCAATTTCTTCTCTGATTTCTCCAATTCGAAGTCCAATTTCGATGAAGAAAAATCTCATACAATTTTCTGCAAGTCCCCAACATCCAAAGGCTCGGCTTGGAAGTCCAAATTTCCTTTAATTTGGCCCATCCGAATTTTCGCTATTTTTCCGCGACGTCCGAATCGATTTTCCGTAAAAATCTTGGAATCTCCGAAAATTCTTCGGAGGATGAGTCGACATCCCTAAAATAGATTGTGACATGACAGAACTTTCAATTTCTGAAATCGGGTTCAAATTCGCAGTTAATTTCAATCCGACGCGATTTTAGCGTGACCTAGTGTGACAGCCTGAATTTTCAGATTTCGTTTTTAATTAAATAAATAGGGCCTTTCATCGATGCGTCTATGGTGCTATTTTCTGAATTGATCACTCACGAGATAACTAGGCTATTTGGGGAAGCCGTTAAGGGATTTTAACGCAATAGGCTTGAGAATTCGACTAGGGATCGACTGCTCGACTGTGTTGGTCTGCAAGGGTCATTACGACCTTTGTCAAAATCGATCGGGGATCAAAGATAGGTCGATTCAACTGAGATATGTGATCAAAATGTGGGGGATTCCACTTGATTGTAAAATTCTTGTCGATCGGCACTAAATTGATTTTCTGTCGTTTTGGATACCCTGTGTCTGTAATTGAAACCTCAAGATTTTCACGACAACCGAGAGTCGCCAATGTGTCGAAGATGTACAATGTGACTCGAGATAAATTGATCACGGGTCAATTGCACTAAAAATTCCTAAAAGCTACCGAGTAGACTAGGTCACGCTAAAATCACCTTGGATTGAAATTAACCGCGAATTTGAACCTGATTTCAGAAATTGAAAGTTCTGTCATGTCACAATCTATTTTAGGGACGTCGACTCATCCTCCAAAGAATTTTCGGAGATTCCGAGATTTTTACGGAAAATCGACTCCGACGTCACGGAAAAATAGCGGAAATTCGGATGGGCCAAATTAAAGGAAATTTAGACTTCCAAGCCGAGCCTTTGGATGTTGGGGACTTGCAGAAAATTGTATGGGATTTTTCTTCATCGAAATTGGACTTCGAATTGGAGAAATCGAGAGAAGAAATTGAAGTTAATTTAAGTGAAATTCGGAGCTGGAGTTTGGGGCAGCAAATTTTGGCTTCAAATTGGAATTTTGGTGGATAATTTGCAAGATTTAATTGGAGGACATAAGAGGATAATTTTGAGAACTTTAGGGGACAAGGCTTTAATGCAATTGAATAATATCTTTGACTTCAAGCACTCCAAGCTTGCCGACCACACCACCAGCTCCTTCCCATCTCCTCGACCCCTCTCCGTTTACTTTCATTTTCATTTTCCCCGCCCCTTCATCTTTGTTCAACCCTCGCCACCAAAGCTCCTCAAGCCGGCTTCAATTCACCGAACCGAAGCCTCACGCCTCATCCACCGATCCTCGTAAACCGCCACGAAGACCCAAGCTGCTGAAGCGTTGAAGAAACCCCAACTCCACGAAGCCTTGCTGACCGAAGCCTTCCCCACTGAATTCTCGAGCTGCAGTTTGCTGCCAAGTTCGGTCAACCGGTGGAGCCTCTCCACCGGTTTGTTGACCCGAGTAAAGCCACTGAGCAAGCTTTAGCCACGCGTCTTCAACTTCTGCCGAGCTGCCACCGTTTGAAGACAGCCCCACCGAACAGTGCATCTCCATCAGCTCGTGTCTTCTTGTTCGATCAATCGCCCGTCTTCAACGCCATGGAGTCCAGCTGCTCGAAGACCTCCATCCAGCCTGTCTTCGGCCCAAATCTGCAAGCTTCGGTCCAGCTTTGAAGCCCGTATCTTCAGCCCAATTTTGAAGCTCGCAGTTCGGTCCATCTTGAGGCCCACTTGAAGTCGGCCCATCTCGGCCCAAACCCGAGACCAAGCCCAGCAATTTGCTATGGGCTTGCAAGGTTTTTCAGCCCGGTCCGAGCTTCTGTCGACGCCACCGCAAACCCGAGTTTTGGCCGCTGTCACGGGGAACCGGTCCTCACATTAAACCGGTAAGTTTATGCACTAAACTCTTCTTAGTAGGCTAATTATGGTGAAGGGGTGTTTAGTTTAATTTAATTAGGAATTAGGTTGTTAGCTAGATTAGATTAGCAATTTATTCAATTATGTATGTTAGGTGGTTAGATTAGATTAAGTGAGGCCTAGATAAATTGTGCTATTTATCTAGAAGGGTTCGGGAATTTTCCGGGCCCGCATCGATACTTAATTTAGCAATTTTGGCCTAGGTTGGTATTTTTAGAATTTAAATTGAATTATTTAATTAATTATTTTTCTAGAAATTAGACCGGGATAGCCAGTGACCGGAATTTTGTGCTGATTGCATTGGTGTGATTGATTTATTTAATTGAGTGATATATTGTGCCAATTGAATTTAAGTTGTAATTTTGGGCAATTATCCCAAAATTGTATAATTTCAATAATTAATTATAAATTACCAGGGCGTCGATTTACAACGCCAAAAATGTTTCAGACTATGTATAAATAGTGGGATTTTCTAAAGTAAAGACATGATATTTTTGGCTCAGGCCGACCGTGTATCCACACACGATTATTTTTATCGAGTACATTTTAATATGGTGGAATTAGGCCAAGTTGGGTACTTAATTGAGGAATTGATGTGCAAAGCACAAGATCCTTGGCCAAGGATAATGTATCATGGTTCAGCTTCAGTAAGCATTAAAACCATTATAGATCTCTAGTAGCTTCGGTGAGCAATAATACTTTAGCAGCTTCGGTGAGCACTATAGATATCATCTTCGACAAGCAATAGTAATTTAACAGCTTCGGCGAGCACACGTTCTTTAGCAGCTTCGACGAGCACATGTTATCTAGCAACTTGATGAGCAATAGTTGATCTAGCAGCTTCGGTGAGCAAATTTTAGATAGCAGCTTCGAGGAGCAATGATATATGAGTATATCTATTTCAGCTTAGGCGAGCAGTGTTCGAATCGATAGATTTTATGGATGACATTGATGACATGGAGTCGAATGAGTCGACTGATTAATGGTTGAATTGAATTGTTTAATCGAGTATTTGAATTATACTGACGTGCAGGAAGGATCTGAGGAAAAGGTAAGCCCTATGACTCGTGTTTGTGCTTAGGTAGCCCTTGGGGCGTATTACCCTCCTAATCGGGGTTTAGAGCGTGAACTTGCTGAGATTTATGTCTCACCCCGTCATAGGCTTAAATTTTCAGGGTCGTCGAGTGGAGGACCTGGAGCCGAAAGGAGGTGATCTAAAGTGTAGGTCAGTTAGGACCCTTCTTTTGGAAAGATAGTCTTTATAGTCTTTTTTGTCATAGACCTTGTACATGACTTTATGTGAATATAAAAGCATGTTTGTTGTGAATCTGTTGTCCTGCTTTTCTATCTCGAGATGATTACTGTTATGGGATTTATTTTCGCTTCCGCATGTGCAATTAAAATGAAAGGGTCGGCGACTCGTCCTGGGAAGTCGCAAAATTTTATCGACCAGAGAGGGATGAGCACGCGCTCGGAGGTTCAGGGCGTGACACCTAGTCTACCCGTAGCTTTTAAGAATTTTTAGTGCCATTGACCCGTGATCGATTTATCTCAAGTCACATTGTACATCTTCGACACATTGGCGACTCTCGATTGTCGTGAAAATCTCGAGGTTTCAATTATAAACACAGGGTACCCAAAACGACAGAAAATCAATTTAGTGCCGATTGACAAGAATTTTGCAATCAAGTGGAATCACCCACATTTTGATCACATATCTCAGTCGAATTGACCTATCTTTGATCCCTGATCGATTTTGACAGTGCCGTAATGACTCTTGTAGACCAACACGGTCGAGCAATCGATCCCTAGTCGAATTCTCAAGCCTATTGCGTTAAAATCAATTAACGGCTTCCCCAGATAGCCTAGTTATCTCGTGAGTGATCAGCTCAGAGAATAGCACCATAGGCACGTCGACAAAAGGCCCGATTTATTTAATCAAAAACAAAATCTGAAAATTTAGGCTGTCACAGCTATCATCACAGCAAATAATAAACATAAGAAAAGAAGTATCACAAATGCACATGTTACATTCATGCATACTTTCTCCTGGAGACTGGCAATAATTCCCAGAGAAAGAATACTACGATTAAAGAATTATTGATTCCTGAATGTACATCATTGAATTAAAAGACTCAATGATGCTCTTTATTAAGGATACAAAGTCCATTCACAATATTGTAGGCAAAATCTCATGATCTTAAACCAACCATCTACTTGAGGGCTCCAAATATCTGAGATCGGAATATAGCGTATGTTCTTTAGTTGAGTACACTACCTGAACCATTCAACCCAAAGCGAGTCAATGACAATGACACGTGGAGAAGCGAGTCAATTTCGGGTGTGAGATTTCAACATTCAAAAGCAGAGCTCGTTAGTCGAGTACACTGCCTGAACCATTCAACCCAAAGCGTAGATAATCCAAAGCAAACATTTGGTTCTCTTACACATGCAAATAGTAAGCATATACAGATGAAGCAAAAGCTTGGCACTATCGAGCAGGTCTAAGAGCTTATAGCAATACCATGACGACAGTTACCACCGGATAGAAGCCATGATTCAGCATCTTTCGGTCAATTCTATCCAACTCAAAAATAATCTCTACCTTTTACTCCACTTTTTCTATCGACAAATACCCGCCTAGCAGAAAAGGCACATGGCAGGTATAGATTAAGACTTCTCCAGAAAGGGTGAAGTCAAAGAGCTTCAGTCAGAAAGCCCACATGCATTGCTTCTTACACTGATGTCTGCAGCTTCAAGTATTAGAGGTCCACCCACAGCAGCGACATGAGCATAACCACCACAAAATCTTGAACAGATAGTCATTCTGAATCAGAGATTTCTTCTTCATACTCGTCCAGTATGTAGATCAGGGCCCACTTTCTTGCAGCTAAAACACAAGCCACATCTCTACTTGCCGTTGCCAAAAAAAAAAAAAAAAAAATCAACTTGATTTCAGTCCGGTGTTCCTTGAATGTATGGCCATAACCAACATGATGTTTAGATACCTTTGTTGGGTAAAAGTATAAGTACAACACATGCATTATGATAAGACACAGGCAGGAAGCAAACCTTGTGTGCCTAAAGAGACTACAGCATGCATGTAACTACGAATGCTCTACAGTATCTTGCTACACTAGATACCATGGTAGTATCTATGGTCATGAACTTGTAAATAGTGGTTCTCATTCAGTAATTCAGACTGCTATGCAGCTACCATAAGAGAATGATTATTCTTTTGGTATTTGTTTAGCGACTATAAAATCATTTCGCGCTTTGTCCTCTCAATTGATTTAAAATTTAGGGGAAAACTAATACCTCATTTTTTTTACTTCTTCGACTAAAAAATATTCTTCTTTGGAGCATACTTTTGCACTTCTTCAATCTATAGGAACAAACATGAAGTGGTCTATTAAAGAGGCACAGTGTACCTATGCCAGTCACATTTGAACTTAATAGAAGGTTCTAAGTGAAAATGTAGTAAGGAGCATGAACAGGATTAATTCAATTCCATCACCCAGCCAACGAGATAAATTTATTACTGACACTGGCAAGTTTATCAAACATTGATCACTAAGGAAAGAGTATGGGCAACAATAAGTTTCCAGACATCCAAAACTGCAAATGGACATGGCAAGAAGCTCAAAGAAAAAACCTTCAGAACTATACAATTGATGGCATAGCAATGAATTGATCCTTAGCTCGATGGTATGACAGTGTCAAAATGTTCTTACCACCAACTGACAAGGGAGGAACTACAGCATGGGGAATGCTGCGAAGCTTCTCATTCTCCATCTCCAGGCGTAAGATATGGTCCTAGATATGCAGTTTCACTGGATTAGTGTTTCAAAAGTGAGAATAATACAACCAAGCAAAAATATCCCAACAAAATAGAAGCAAAAAGGGCACTGCTAACCCATTAGGGCCATCAAAGGCACATTTCTTAACCTACATACAAGGCTCCAGCTGTCAAGGTATGTTGGAACTTTTTGCAGTTACGGTAAGGCAGAAAGTAAAACATCCTTTGAAATTGCAAGCATGTAATGACATGTGTATGCATTATGCACATAGGAGGAAAAACTAAGCTGCTGCTAATCGTGCTGATGAGAAGAGCAGATAAATAATAAATAGGAACAATAAAAGAACAAACGTTTTAAAACCAGACAAGTGGTTCAACCAATCAAACTGGTAGAACCGTGCTCTTCCAGTTCGACCGACTGAACCGATTGCATGTGATGTCATCTGATAGAATGCTCTGCATATATTAGATTACACACTTTCAGAAAAAAAGAAGCCCAGTGAGTCGGCAGACACCGTAGCATCTTAATAGATTACACACGCTTGATGTCATCTTATAGCATCCTGTTCAATTTTAGATTAGGCCAATATGGTCAATAAATAAATTATCCACCACGAATTGTAGCAAGAAGACACCGGAGCAAATGGTTGGCATGCTTGTTAGTTACAAGAGGTTGGAGTGCCAAACCCCAACCCAATTCCAACACTACTCCTTTAAGTTTTTTACGGCCCAGATCTGGTCCAGACTAGTTGACAGGTTTGCTGGGTATAAGTTGATAGGTACACCTGGTTATCGGTTGAACAGGGTCAATACCACCAGTTCTTGATCAATACTATTTCTGCTGGGAAACCAGACTGGACAGGTCTGGTTCCCAGTCCAACCAGAGCCACTTCTTAAAACTCCGACATGAACAGGAGTCGACAGAAAAGCACAATATGCTACTTTTTTCCTTTTGCCATCAATGTCTTAAATAGTGAATTGACATGATCGGAATAGAACTCTAGATATCAGGAGTAAGAAATCAATATGCAAGCTCCAGATCCATGAGTTACCTTCAATAGGTACAAATCCCAGTTATTTGCATACGTGGTTCCTGCAATATGCACAAATGGAAGGTCACTAGCCTGCAGGATCATCATCACGGCATCTCCCAAGTTTTCACCTGTGTCATTCATCTTATTTAGCAACATAATAATTTGATGTTCCTGCTTCCAACAGAACATATTAGCCATACTTGCAAATTTGGGCCACAAAATATGATATACAAAGCTTTTACCTCAGATAGAGTCTAATCCACACAACAGTGACCAAGAGAGATGCACAACAAGATCCTTCCAAAGATCTTCCCTTCTTCACATTGCTTGAAACATTCTTAAGTCCACTCACTACCGCTATACGATTTGTTACGTCTAAAAAAGACTCCTCAGGTATTTGTAAGGAAATATAATCTGGAGCAAATTCAAAATCATCCTGCAATAACATACAGAGTAATGATTAGCATAAAAAGCAGTTGGACTCTGCACATGTGGATCTCTGTGTAATATTCGTAGTTTCAGATTACAGGTATATACCCTATACAAGGACCATGAATTGCGAATATATCTGGTGGATGCTGAAACTGACGTAAGGGGGAATTGTAGCAATAAATTCTCACAAAGTATCTATTTCAAAATAGAAGAGAAAGGCATCTGGGCAGCTTCCTTGAAAATGTAATTATCAAATTAGTTTCTAATCAGGAAACATGGAATACAGTATTTCCACACACAAGGATCATAACCTAAACACAGAGCCCAATCCCATAAGATCACCCAACTAAAGCTTCCGTATACACTGTCAAGTAATCAAACCTGAGATCAAATACGCAAAACTAGATTATTAGATAGAGGGTAAGTGAAAAGCCATTGTTGAGGACAACCTCCAGAAGACAACCCCTAACCCCCAAAGGTTTCCTTTTCTTTCTCTCCTTCTCTCATTATAGTCTAAAGGTTCCGGCCACTCAGACAAGGAAACGAAAAATATAGGACAACTTTATGCTAATAAGCATTTGGATAGAAATATCCACAGACAAACCATTAACATAAGTCCTGAATTAGCCAAACGCAAAATGAATATTTGAGCTCAAATAATTGATGAGTCGGGTAAAACCAAAAGCACAGACTTTTAATTAAAGGATTGCAATGTTTACATAAACAAATTTCGAGCCCAGGTAATATACTCAAACTCTTGTTGATCCACAATTTCACATTTGGTGCACATATCAACAACGAGGACCAGACTCAAAAGGGGGAAAATCAGTCACTTCAAACAACAGATAACGGCAATGATTTATCCCGTAGTTCATATTTCTCCCACTGAGGTAGCATGTGTAAGAACAATTATAAATGGAAAAAGTAGATATAGGATTAATGTGAAGAATTTACAATGAAAGAGCAATAAACAATACATTCAAGCAAATATCTTACCTTTACCAAAAAAAAAAAAATACATTCAAGCAAGAACTCCTATTCACGAACAAGATTCCATTACATTTCAGCTTTTTAATTCTTTTGCTAATACCTGCGTTCCATCTATTGAAATTCTTTCACAAGTGTCCTTCGCAAATATTCTGTGTCCCCCAAATCCTCCAAACTGCAGTAATTCTCTGACTCTCTGCATTGTTTGTCTGAGATAATAATGAGGGCAAGACATCTCACTGATCTGACAAGATATATCAAGGCAGAAAAGCACAAGGAAATGCATTTGATATTTCGGAATATGAGACCTTCCAATCCAATGAGAAACGACAATCAACCCGTCAATTTCGACCCTTGTTACCATGTGGTTACTTAAAGTAGTGCTGGACCAACAATAACCACAGTTGCAGCCCAGCAAACCACCCTAGCTCGAGTCAACCTCATCTAGTGGAACTGCACTCAAGTATTTCCTGTTTCAGTCATGGAACAGAATTGGGAGAACCTGTAGCTTTTATTGCGGGAATGATCCTAGCTTTCATGCTTTGGTGGGTGTCCGTTAATTCAAAAATGAATATAGGTGAAGATGATAGCAAGATGACCTGAAATGAAGAACTAGCCCCCAAACCAGGAGTCATTTACAATTTCATATTCACAACTTTGCCAACTAATTTGGTCACATTGCCTCAAAGCATGAGTCAGCCGCTAAAGCACATGAAAATAATACTAGGCCTGACAGCATATCATTCTGATATTTAAAGCATGACCAAAAGTAGAGAAAATCACTCACGGATCAATGGTAGTTTCTTCATCAGCCTCAGAAAGATCCAGAAGATGCATAGCAGCATCTTGATCATATAGAAACTTCAAGAACACTACAAAAAGTTCACCGTCAAACTCAAAAGAGTATATAGGAATTCACCATGAGGAAGGACCCTGATTGACAAAAGTTAGACAAACCTATTATATGTTAAAAGTTGATCACTTGGCTCTGACATCGATTGTTTTATACATTTCAAAAGCCAGCTGAAGAAATTTGCAAACTGAAAGAGAGACGAAAGCAAAAGCTTCAGCAACATGCACATTATTAACCAATGCAATATGCTTTCGATCCCTAAGGCAAATACTACAAGCATGCCACAGGCTCGAGAACTCCATAGGATCCTACCAATATTTTGACCTTGCTCTAGTGGTCACACTATGATTTTTTCATTTTGAAACAAGTAAAATTGCATTTCTTCAGGGTAGCATGCGAGAATTGAGAAGGTACAAACCCCAAGTTGTGTGAGGCATGGGAAGCAAAGATACAGAAAAGTCGTGCAATTTCTCTTTTTTGCTGCTTCAAAAACATGACGATATCAACAAAACAACAATGTGCTATTGTCAGTATTCCGTAACGACCTTAACAGTTACTAAATGGACCTTTGTTGAACAGGTTCAAGTCACGTGTAAAGCCCATCGTCTAACGATGACTCCTTTACAATATTGATAACAAGCTCATTTTTCAAATAATTAAAGGCTATTTAACTTACATCAATGTCATTCTAAGCAACCCATATCATATCTTATCCACAAATAGTTCAACTTCATGTTTAAAATTTAGTAATTTAGTGTCACTAAAGACATGATACCATACATGATGAGAGACAGGCAAGATATTACAATAGTTTTTTTTTTGGTGACCGAGGATCCACTTTCCCTTGTTGGCTTACACCGATTCGGTATTCGCGACTATACCTCGGGGGAGACTAGCACAGCAACCCACCGCCATGGACCCCCACTTAAATCACGTAGCCGATCAGGGATTTCGAACCCAGAACCTCCGGAGAGGAAAGGCAAGCCCTCAACCATCTCAGCCACGCGTGGATGGGTAAGATATTACAATAGTTGCAAATAGAAGATATCAAGAAAGGTAGAGAAATCACAAGAAAGATTGTAACAGGCGTACCGGCTTCACAACAGATGAGAACTCAACCTGTACAAGCAACATTCCAGCCTTTTCCACTGCATTATCCGCCAGTGTCTCATCCGAACCAATACCTAGATAACAAGAACGCCATCTTGAAAGACCCCTGAGCTCACCCATTCTAAAGCCAATGATTTCTACAGCAGGCTGCTAAGAAAATAACAATACTTCAATTAATTAACCCTGTAAGTCAAATATCATCTCTTAAGAAAACTGACACACTGATGAGGGATA
The DNA here is from genome assembly GCA_017140595.1 of Eucalyptus curtisii. Classification (NCBI taxonomy): domain Eukaryota; kingdom Viridiplantae; phylum Streptophyta; class Magnoliopsida; order Myrtales; family Myrtaceae; genus Eucalyptus; species Eucalyptus curtisii. The sequence goes on from CM029498.1 coordinate 34,310,342, forward strand.
AAAATAGCATTGACCACATACATTACTTGCTGGAACCATTGAAGTTAAAAGTTCACAAAAGAAAGTGTTTTACACAGTAAATGGTCATTACGAGCCATGTTCATCTTCTGCAAACCGTGTTTGAACTAAAAAACATACTCTAGAGTCTCCACCAAATAAAAGATATACTGGAAAATTCAATAAAGAAATGGAGCCTAGTCTGCTATCCAATTCATGCAAGCAGAATAGAAGTTTGGAATGTTCATGTGAAATTATCAAGTCCTGCCCCAAAGTTGCTTTAAGAGAGAGAGAGAGAGGCCATTTATGTGATGGTTGTGGGCTATAAGCACAATATTGACAGGAAATGCTACTGTTTTCAAGGAGACAAAAGCCCTAGCCCTTTTGATGTTAGCTTGGGAAAGGGTAACTTCTTTACAACAATCAAATATCAAACCGCATTTCTATTCAACACCTTGGGGAAGGATAACTTCTTTACAACATTTAATTATCAAACCACATCTCTAGAGTCCTATTACCTATTTAACTCCCCAACTATCAAATGTTTACACTTCAATGTAAGGTGAAGTCCTGGCTTACAAGGGGCGGAGTACTATAACATTTAAATAGTAAACCACATCTTTATTTCTTAGCTTAACCTTTTTATCGCTTGGCAATTTTTCCACAAAATTCTACACCATCGTGAATGCACATTTTGATTAGACAAAAGGAGAAAGGAGCCCAAAAGCATTGATCGGCAGTACCATGGCATTAAAGAGAGTTCATAAGCCTTGGTAAGAAAGAAATAGGCAGGCTTTTAAAAATGAGGAAAGTTCTGTAGGTGCTGTAAAAGATATTTGGCTTTCTACCTTATTTTTTTTCACATTGTGGTGGCAGTGCTTTGGACACCAAGTCTTTTTTTCTTTTTCTTTTTAAAATTTTTAAGGTAAATATGAGCTTATAGGTGGAAATTTGTAAATAGGAGGCATCCCCTTGGTGGTCTTGGTGCTCTTTAATAGACTTATCCAAAAAAAGGAAACAGGAGTCTATAACCTTAAAGAATGTAACTGGAAACATCATTTCTCACTATACTAGTAATCACGAAGAATATGTAGCATGTACATGAGAGTCACTGTACCCACGAGAAGCACAGAATCTGATCTAATTAACAACAGCCCTATAACGTGCGTGTACATGTGTGCACACCTGTGCAAGCACATGATCGCATGCATGTGCACACCCAAGCACATGTTCACAACACACAAAAATGCCCACATAAATGGAAAGAGATCTGGCAAGGGAATAAACTGGCAATATATTTTCTATAGATAATAAAGGATTTTGTTGAAAGAAAAAGTTCCAGTACATCAGTATATATGAGAACAAAACAAAAGAAAAACAAACAAAAATGAAGCATTAGAAGAGTATACAGAAACAGCACATGATGCTCAAAGCCGGTCAAAAGGTACAACGCAGAAGCAACCGAAGATTCCAGACCCTACATTTTGTTGCTTTCTTTCCTGAGGCACCACATGAGACAAAGGTGCCGTGCTTCAGAACTTCTTAGAAATTGATCCTCCTAATTAGGTATTCCAACAATCAAAAAAGTGGATGGCATGTTTTGCAAGAACCAAACCACCTTAGACAAGCTGAAGATTTGATGTAAAAGCTTGCGAGCGAAGTCAGAAAGAAGTAAGAGATCATCGACATTTTCCCACAAATGCTTTCACACACAACACCATTCTCTGAAAAATCAAATTCTGATTACTGAGATTCTCAATCATAAGAACCTTATTCCAATTTGGTGCGCATTTACTACAAAACATACACTCCCAAGTAATGGAGTTTGATTCTCACATATTAGAGTTGTATGTGTAAGCATTTGGGTGAAATGTCAAGGAACAAGGAAGCTTTGGTAGCAGATTGTTATCGTTTAAACAACGAAATGATCATTTGGGACATTGAGTTCGTGAGCCAAGCCCAAGATTAGGACTTCGAAGCTTTTGCCTGCCTTCTTTTATGTGTTGCATAATTCAAAGATTTCTGTTGCTTAACGGAATAGATGGAATCTTTTCTGTAAAGTCTTACTACAAGCTGCTCGAGAGGGAGATTCGTGGCAAAACAGATTTTCCTCAGAAATCGATTTGGAAAGTGAGAATTCCAATTAGAGTTTCTCTTTTTGCTTGGGAAGCAACCTGGGAACAAATCCTTACTTTAGAAATGAGGCAAAATACTGGTTAACAGGTGTTTCCTCAGCAAAAAGAGGCAGAGTCTGCACGGCATCTCCTCCTTCATTGTTCTTTGACAAGAATTTGGACAGTTTCCTATGCTTGCGCTATGTTATCTTGGGTTATCAGAGTTTTATTGGGCAAGGACTTTGGGCATGGCAGGGCATTCCTTTACAGCATAACAAGTAGGATTAACTCAATTCCCCTGTTTCTTTCGGTACAAAAATTGACTCGCAATTGTGAGGAGATATATGCTAAGATTGAAGGCAATAAACTCTTTCCTTTTAAATTGAGAACATATCTCTACACCTGCTAATTATAATGTGAACGTATAAACATTATATATCCAAATCTCCATGTACGGTACACTCAAAGCTCAAACTTAGATCAAGTTCAAGTTCAAACCAATGATTAATGACCTACAATTTCCATTATACGCTTATAGGAGATATTGCCAACTTGTTGAATCAAACTCAAATCAGATTTTAATTCAGATCATTGCATATGATATGTTCGTATGAAAAATCAACATCAGGATGTTCTGAAAATTATGGCGTGTCTCAAGATGTGCATAAGCATAACTTCCTGTAACAAATTCCTATCTCTATCTGATCACCTCCAAGACTGTTCATTGAGATGCGTGAAATTTAATTATTTGGGAAAAAGGCCAAATGCAAAGACAATAATGCGCACCTGTAGATGATTGACTACAACCAGCAGAAGTTCTTTTCCAGCATCACAAACAACTTTTGATACACGCTTCATACCCTATCATTGAACCAACTAGCAAACTATGATTATAAAAACCAACCAAAAAAGCCAAAGTCCTATAGCAGTACCAGAGCTTAAAAAATTAGCCATACCACTTCACCCAGAGAATTAACACGAAACTGATAGACTGTAAAATTCCTCCTGAGGGAAAGAGTCAAGACCTAGATAAGCAAACGAAAACAGTTCAATGAAGAAAAATGAAACGCCATCTACCGCTCTGTATTAATAGTACTACTTGCCATGGTCACTAACAAGCTTTGACAGCAAATCAAACTTCCTCGTGAAATATGTTAATGGCGTCAGCCCACTGCTTATGCATTAGTGATAATGATGGCCGGATGACATGAAGTAAATCTTCAATGTTCAAAGCCTGTTGAGCAACTTGATGAAGTCCATTTTTTCTGCAGACAGAAAGAGATTGATAATCTAAGGAGGCATTCGGCTGATAAAGATTCTCAAAAGTCCGTTCTGATTTCAATTTGAGAATTAAAACAGACCAGAAAATGCGTTTGGTAACACTCCGAAAGCAGTCGATGAATAAAAGGAAAACTATTCTCAGAATCAAAATTACAAACTGAAGATGACTTTTTAGTATTCTCATTCCAAAAGAAAACATGGAGATTTGGAAAAAAAAAAATAAGCCTATTTTTTGAAAGTGATGTAACCCGAGCATATTCTCACAATTTTTATCCCTAATGATATTACTTTCACTGAACAAATATTTTGTTAGCAAAACATTGAAAAAAGTTTCTATGAAAATGGAAACTAAAGACATTTTCTAAAATTAAGCAGGCCTTAAGCAGTCAAGAACAAAAATGATGTGTGAATCATGCGACGGTGTTTACAATTTTGCAACGAATTTGCCTCACAACATTCAACATCTGAACTACACAGATTTTTAGAGACTTTTTACTGAAAGATAGGATGATACTTACAGGTTGAGTGAAATCTAAAGCATAAACAAGATAATTCAGACTTCCAAGTATGAGGCATCATGTTGTTCAGCTAATGGCGACTCTCGAAAGTCAACTCAAGCATTAAAAATTATCGGCAGGAAAGTTCTTTCACAATGTAAAGTTTAAAGTCATTTCTAAGAAAACTGCCTCAAAATTGCTCCACCTAACCATCCATTTCTTTTTAAGGATGATGGTAATATCCCTTATGACCAAACTAAGTTAGATACCAATGAAAAAAATATTAGTGCACATAAACAACCATAATATAATCGTAACATCAAGTACAATCACTAACATAAACTAGAACACAATCTAGATTTGCACTCGGATCACCTTCAGTCACACTAGGTTTTTTTTCTGTAAAACGCCAACTCCTCGGTTCAACATCATGTTCTCAATGAAGACATTCAAGCACTTCACACACTGAATAGAAAAAAGAGAGAGCTTTCTCAATTTGAAGCAATTACCAGGAGAGACCGTCACCAGCATTAGAGGACCACCCACAATAGACATTTGTTCTGAATCTGAGATTTCATCTTCATCTCGTCCAAGTATGTAGACCAGGGCCAGCTTTCTTGCAGCCAAAACACAAGCCACACCTCTACTAGCTGTAGCCAAGAATAAATAATTCAACTTGATTTTACTCCGATGGTCCTATAATATGGCCATAACTAATGCAATGTTTTGATACCTTTGCTGGGTAAAATTAATAAGTACAATACTTGCATCACACTAAAACATAGGTAGGAGCAATACTTATGTACCTGAAGAGGCTATCATATGCATGTGAACCATGAATGCTCTAAAGTATCTTTCTATACTAAAGACCCTAATAGTATCTATCATCATGAACATGTACGTACTAGTTCTTAGTCGGTAACTCAGACTGCAATGAACCTACCATAAGAAGATAATTATTCTTTCTTTATTTGTCTGGCCACTAAAGATTCATCTTGTTCGCACTTTGACCTCCCAATTGATCTAAAATTTATAGTAAGACCTAATACTTCAGTATTTTACTTCTTCAAAGGAAAAAAATATTATTTGGAGCATAAGTTTGCACATTTTCAACCGTCAGAACAAACATGAAATTATCCATTAAAGAGGCACAATGTACCTACGCTAGTCATATTTAAACTTAAGAGTAGGTTGTAAAAGTGGAAATTTAGTAAGGAGCATGGACAGGATAATTCAGCTCCACCACCAAGTCAATGAAATAAATTTGTTATTGATACTGGCAAGTTTCAAACAATGATATAGAAAGGAAAGACTATGAGCAACAATAAGTTTCCAAAAATCCAAACTGCAAATGGACATGGTAAGAAGCTCAAGGTAAATGGTTTTCAGAGTATACAATTGATGGCATCGCAATAATTTGATCCTCAGCTCAATTGTATGGCGGTGTAAATTTTTTTTACCACAAACAACGAGGAACTACAGTATGGGGAATGCAGCAAATCTTCTCATTCTCCATCTCTAGGCGTAAGAGTCCAAGATGTGTAATTTCACTGGGTTAGTGTTCTAGAAGTGAGAATGAGACAACCAAGCAAAAGTGTTCTCACAAAATAGAAGCAAAAGTGGCACTATTAGCCCATTAGGATCATCAAAATGCACATTCCTTAACATACATTCAATTACAAGGCTCCAACTGTCAACACAACTTTTGTAGTTATGTTAAGGCAGAAAGTATAACATCATTTAAAATTGCAGGCATGAAATAGGATGTATATGCATGTATGCGGAGAAACTAAGCTGCCACTCCTCATGTTGATGAGGAGAGCATATACATAATAGGAAGAACAAAAGAATAAACGTTTTTAAAACCGGACTAGTGGTTCAACTAGTCAAACTGGTAGAACCATGTTCTAACAGTTCGACCAGTTGAGCCAATTGCATGTAACGTTGTCAAATAGAATACACTTGTCCAGAACAAAAGAAGCCCCGGTCACTTGGCAAAGCTGCTTGAGCAAAAAAGACAGGATTCCTGTTCTCGATAGAATCGTTCAAATTTTTAATAGACTAAGCCAATACGGTCAATAAATAAGCAATCCACCACAAAATGAAGCAAGAAGACACCGGAGTAGATGGTTGGCATGCCTTTCAGTTACAAGAGGTTAGAGTTCCAAACCCCAACCCAACTTCAACACTCTTCCTTAAAGTTTTTGGAAGGCCTAGAACTGGTCCAGACTAGTTGACAGGCTTGCTGGGTTACCAATTGATAGGTACACATGGTTCCGGTTCAACGGGGTCGATACCACCGGTTATTGACCACTACTGTTTCTACTATGAAACCAGACTCGAAAGAAAAGCACAATGCCCAAGTTTTTTTCTTTTTGCCATCAATGTCTTAAATAGGGAATTGACATGTATAGGAACAAATAGAACTCAGGACCATCCTATACTTCTCACAAGTAAGGAATCATTATGCAAGCTCTAGATCCACAAGTTACCTTCAATTGATCCAACTCTCAGTTAATTGCACAAGAGGTTCCTGAAATATGCATAAATGGAAGGTCACTGGTCTGCAAGATCATCATCTAGGCATCTCCCAAGTTTTCACAAGCGTCATCCATCTTATTTAGCAACACAACAATTTGAAGTTGCTGTTTCCAACATAATATATTAGCCACATCTGCAAATAAGGGATTTAACGTATGAAATACCTAGCTTTCACCTTTTATAGAGCCAAATCCACACAATAGTAACCAGAAGAGATGTACAACAAGATTGATTCCAAAGGCCTTCCCTACTTCACATTGCTTGAATCATTTATAAATCACCCCACCACTGCTATATCGTTTGTAACATCTAAAAAAGACTATTTGGAAGGAGATATAATCTGTAAAACCAATTTCACGAGTTCGATTAGATGAAGCAAAGTAACGAGGCATCTGCAGAGTCATATAGAGAAATGATTAGCAAGAAAAAGCAGTTGTACTCTGCACATGTAGATCTCCGGAGAAAATCGTAGTTTCAGACTAAAGGTATATACCTCATAGAAGGACAGCAAAATGGGAATGTATCTGGTGGATGCTAAAACAGATGTAGGAGGGAATTGTGGCAATATTATTTCCTACTAATCTGGAAAAATGAGATATTGTTTTTCCATACACAATTATCATAAGCTAGACAGAAAGCCCAACCCGACAAGATCACCTAAGTTCCAATTACACGGTCAAGTAATCAACTTGAGATAAAATACGAAACATAGAATATTAGGAAGAGGGTAAGTGAAAAACCATTGTTGACTACAAAATCCAGAAGACGACACCCCACCCCCAAAGATTTCCTTTTCTTTTTCTCCTTCTCGATAGTCTCAAAGTTCAAGCTACTCAGCCAAGGAAATGAAAATTATTTGTACAATTTCATGGTAATAGGAAAATGGATAGAAAGATCTTCGAACAAACTCAAATAATTGATGACTTGGGTAACACAAAAGCACAAGCTCTTAAGTGAAAGATTGTGATGTTCACATAAACCAATTTTGAACCCAGGTAATCATATTCAATCTCCTGTTATGCATACAAAGAGATCAAGAATTTCACATTTGGTACACATATCAGCATGAGGACCAGACTTGAAAGGGGGAAAAAAAGCAATTATTTCAAACAACAGATTACAACAATGTTTTGTCCCATAATTCATATTTCTCCCACAGAGGTGGCATTTGTAAGAACACCTATGCATTGAAAACTAGATATAGCATTAATAAGAAGAAACTACAATGAAAGAACAATTAACGACACATTCAGGTAACAACTTCTATGTACTAACAAGATTATATTGCATTTGGCATTTCTAATTCTTTTGCCAATACCTATGTTCCATCTGTTGAAATTCCTCGAAAGTGTCCTTTGCAGATATTCACTATCCCCAAATCCTCCAAGTTGCAGTAATTCTCTGGCATAATAATGCATGTAAGACATCTTGCTGACCTGACCTGGAAGAATACATCAAATGCAAAAAAGCGCAAGAAATTACAATTGATCTTTCAAAAAGTGAGAAACTTCCAATCCAATGAGAAACAACAATCAACCCGTCAATTTAACACTCGTTACCATGTGGATAATTGAAATAGCGCTGGACCAACAAAAGCCACGGTTGACGACCAGTAAATCACCCAAACTTGTTTCAACCTTATCTAGTTGAAGTGCTCTAAGTATTTATGGAGACTGTAGCAAGATGACATGAAATGAAGAACTAACCCAAAAACCAGGAGTCATTTACAGTTGCATATCATCAGTTTAGCAAGTAATTTGGTCACGTTGGATTAAAGAATGATTCAATTGCTAGAGCACATGAAAACAATACTAGGCTTGACAGCATATTATTCTGACCTTTAACGCATGACCAAGTTCCATTACACCATGGTATTAGAATTCTCTGGCACACAAATGGATAGCACAACCCAGTGAAGGCCTACCAAAATAGCAGCTGGAGTACATGAAGGCAATACTAAGCTGACCATACTCCGCAGTATCCAAGGAAAATTCAGCTAACCAACTTTCTCACTTCAAAGCAATTACAAGAAGAGATTGTCCACAACCTCTGCCAATTGAAGCGATGAAGCACCAACTTTGAGTCCTTTGTGACCATCACCAGCCAACACTTCTCCGGATTCCCTCCGTCATCTTCACTTGCCAGTCAAAAATCGAGCAAACTTCACAAAACCGAGTCGGAACAATTGAGTCAACCAGCCATTAGGTCGCAAAAGAACGCTAGGAGCTGAACCTAAGAAGCTGGAGGTTTTTCAAACTAGAGCTGAAATGGACGCATGACCCACAATGGTCCTTTTCTGGTCTCCATAGCTAAAGCTCCATGAGTAGCCGAAAACGCAGCACTAGTGCCGGAACAAATCGCAAGGATGCGAGCTGAAAGAGGGCCTGTGAAGGATAGAGCTTATAAAAACCATAAGAATCATGGAATGACAACATGCAAACAACCTTTTACCATTCCAAGGATGCATTGTCAATGTTTGGAGAAGCTCAAGAAACATCAAGCTCCTGATCCTTCTATGATTTCATTCGTTTTAGAAGTGCCTTGTGAAAGCTCTCTTGGATATTTCAGCATTTACATCAAGCAGTGGAATAATAACTTAATCCTACCAATGAGTAAGATGAAATCAATCAAGCAACTAACATCAACAAACTACTAATAATGCTCCAAAGTTTATGGGAACCCACTTAGTCAAACTCGATATTTTTTTTGAACTCTTTGGTACCAACTAATGGGGCTTCTAACATCATCAACCATAGAAGCTTTGATCAAATTAGTATAGTGTATTTAACTCAAGATGGTTGCTTTGTGGGACATAGTATGATTCTTTTTCCTTATCGTTATGTGCTATTCATGCATTAGGATTAATGCAAGACAGTTTTCAAATGGAATATAGGATACTGAAAATTTTCCTCAAGAAACTTATGGAAATGATTCCTGTGTTTTTCTTTTCAGCAAGTAAATGAACTAACAAAAGCTTATGCACAATATAAGTAATTATTTCACAATACACCTGATTATGTCAAAAGACATTCTAGTTAATGTCTTGCCTGGCTCAATAGTTCAGGTATACGATAGATGGCTTTACCAACTCTACAAACATCAAGATGCATTCTTTGGAAGCCTTGGAGTAGGTATACCTTGGACTCAAACCAAATGAACATGGATCCATAGTCAGAAAAATTTGAATTGCAATTTTCTCAATCGATCCAAATAATTCATGATGCTTTTGCTTCTGCCCTATTTGCTAGTTCATTCACAGCCACACCACTAGGAGAAGAGCTTGTGCTTGCATTTGGCATTTCTAGATTGAGACGATTATCTAAATCTACAAATGTAGACAGTTCTGTGAGACAAAATGCATGAAACTCAATGATTGGACAAGTCAGTAGCATATGCAGAGTAAGGGATCCCCTATCAACATATTCTGTTTGCATTGAAATTCACTCTTAAGCGTACCTTAGAAAAATGCAGTCATGAACTGCATGATGAGTGTAGAGCAAACTAAAACCTCACATTAGAAGGATCGCCATATAGGGTCCTTCATTTAGCATTTTCTTCAACCTATACAATGACCTTTGGCATGCTATCAAAAACCTGTACACGTCAGTTTTTCAGTACTTCCAGCATTCCAAAATCAATCAAATGTGGAGAATCTCTATTTTTCTGTATAGGATGAAGGATCTTACTTGAAAACTATTGTCAAATGATGCGCGTTGAAAGCCCTATCATCTATTTCCGCTACTAGCATGACAAGCAAAACCATTTTGCCAAAGCACACATTAACTTCCATGAACATCTCCCCTAAATTCCTTGAATTCAAGTAAGAAAACAATGGTAACACTATCAACCAAGAAATAATAATGACAAGATCATAAATCTTGAAAATTGGGCAGCATATCTCAAAAGAGCATAGGTTGATTACCTGCTTTAAGTACCTTCGTTAGAAAATGTAGATCATTCTAGTATATTACTCATCCGAGTCGTCCATAGAGTCCCCTTCATATTCCATCATTTCCCAATTTGCAATCTCATCAAATCGATAAATCCGAGTTCCAGATAATTCTGGAATTGTTTTGAGCGACTTGCATCCAGTGATATTCAGTTGTTCCAAAAACTCCAACTTATCAAAGCCTTGAATTTCGACCAAGTTTTCACAATCTCTAGCTTTTAATATCTTAAGACTCTTGGATTTTGGAAGGAGTAGCCTTTCAATTGAAGCGCACCAAGAGATATTTAGTCTTTCCAAGGACTCCAACCTATCGATGCCTTGAATTTCAGCTAATTTCTTGCACCGACCAACAACTAATCTCTTCATACTTTTGGATTTTGGAAGGTCTAGCCTTCCAATTGAAGTGCACCTAGAGATATCTAGACTTTCCAAATACTCCAAACTATCAAGCTCTTGAATTTCGGCTAAGTTTTCACAGCCTCTAGCATCTAATTTCCTCAGCCTCCCAAATTTTGGAAGGTCTAGCCTTTCAATTGAATTGCACCCACTGATAACTAGACTTTCCAAATACTCCAACCTATCAAGGCCTTGAATTTCGGCCAAGTTTTCGCAGTCTCTAACTTCTAATATTTTAAGACTCTCGGATTTTTGAAGGAGTAGCCTTTCAATTGAAGCGCACCAAGAGATATTTAGTCTTTCCAAGGACTCCAACCTATCGATGCCTTGAATTTCAACTAATTTCTTGCACCGACCAACAACTAATCTCTTCATACTTTCGGATTTTGGAAGGTCTAGCCTTCCAATTGAAGTGCACCTAGAGATATCTAGACTTTCCAAATATTCCAAACTATCAAGCCCTTCAATTTCGGCTAAGTTTTCGCAGCCTCTAGCATCTAATTTCCTCAGCCTCCCGAATTTTGGAAGGTTTAGCCTTTCAATTGAATTGCACCCACGATATCTAGACTTTCCAAATATTCCAACCTATCAAGGCCTTGAATTTCAGCCAAGTTTTCGCAGTCTCTAACTTCTAATATCTTAAGACTCTTAGATTTTGGAAGGAGTAGCCTTTCAATTGAAGTGCACCAAGATATATTTAGTCTTTCCAAGGACTCCAACCTATCGATGCCTTGAATTTCAACTAATTTCTTGCACCAACCAACAACTAATCTCTTCATACTTTCGGATTTTGGAAGGTCTAACCTTACAATTGAAGTGCACCTAGAGATATCTAGACTTTCTAAATACTCCAAACTATCAAGCTCTTGAATTTCGACTAAGTTTTCACAGCCTCTAGCATCTAATTTCCTCAGCCTCCCGAATTTTGGAAGGTCTAGCCTTTCAATTGAATTGCACTCATTGATATATAGACTTTCCAAATATTCCAACCTATCAAGGCCTTGAATTTCGGCCAAGTTTTCGCAGTCTCTAACTTCTAATTTCTTAAGACTCTTGGATTTTGGAAGGAGTAGCCTTTCAATTGAAGCACACCAAGAGATATTTAGTCTTTCCAAGGACTCCAACCTATCGATGCCTTGAATTTCAGCTAATTTCTTGCACCAACCAACAACTAATCTCTTCATACTTTCGGATTTTGGAAGGTCTAGCCTTCCAATTGAAGTGCACCTAGAGATATCTAGACTTTCCAAATACTCCAAACTATCAAGCCCTTCAATTTTGGCTAAGTTTTCGCAGCCTCTAGCATCTAATTTCCTCAGCCTCCCGAATTTTGGAAGGTCTAGCCTTTCAATTGAATTGCACCCACTGATATCTAGACTTTCCAAATACTCCAACCTATCAAGGCCTTGAATTTCGGCTAAGTTTCCGCAGTCTCTAACTTCTAATATCTTAAGACTCTTGGATTTTTGAAGGAGTAGCCTTTCAATTGAAGCGCACCAGGAGATATTTAGTCTTTCCAAGGACTCCAACTTATCGATGCCTTGAATTTCAGCTAATTTCTTGCACCAACCAACAACTAATCTCTTCATACTTTCGGATTTTGGAAGGTCTAGCCTTCCAATTGAAGTGCACCTAAACATATCTAGACTTTCCAAATACTCCAAACTATCAAGCCCTTGAATTTCGGCTAAGTTTTCACAACCTTTAGCATCTAATTTCCTCAGCCTCCCGAATTTTGGAAGGTCTAGCTTTTCAATTGAGTTGCACCCACTAATATCTAGAATTTCCAAATACTCCAACTTATCAAGGCCTTGAATTTCGACCAAGTTTTCGCAGTCTCTAGCTTTTAATATCTTAAGACTCTTGGATTTTGGAAGGAGTAGCCTTTTAATTGAAGCGCACCGAGAGACATTTAGTCTTTCCAAGGACTCCAACTTATCGATACCTTGAATTTCAGCTAATTTCTTGCACCAATCAACAACTAATCTCTTCATACTTCCGGATTTTGGAAGGTCTAGCCTTCCAATTGAAGTGCACATAGAGATACCTAGACTTTCCAAATACTCCAAACTATCGAGCCCTTGAATTTCGACTAAGTTTTCGCAACCTTTAGCATCTAATTTCTTCACCTCCCAAATTTTGGAAGGTCTAGCCTTTCAATTGAATTGCACCCCCTGATATCTAGACTTTCCAAATACTCCAACCTATCAAGGCCTTGAATTTCAGCTAATTTCTTGCATGAACTAACATTTAATATCTTCAGCCTTCCGGATTTTGGAAGGTCTAGCCTTTCAATTTTAGTGCACCCGCCAATATCTAAACTTTCAAAATACTCCGACCTATCAAGGCCTTCAATTTCAGCTAAGTTTTCGCAACATATAGCTTCTAATTTCTTCACTCTCTCGGATTTTGGGAGGTCTAGCCTTTCAATTGAAGCGCAATTTTTTATATCTCGCCTTTCCAAGTACTCTAACCTATCGAGGCCTTGAATTTCGGCTAATTTGTTGCACGAGTAAACATCCAATTTCTTCAGACCCTCGAATTTTGGAAGGTCTAACCGTTTGATTGAATCGCAAGATTGGATAGTCAAGCTTTCCAAATATATCAATTTATCAAGATCTCGAACTTCAAGTAGATTCTTGCAGCCTATAATGTCCTTAGATGGACAAGCTGTGAAACGTCCAGCGTTTTGATAGATCCACAGCTTTGGACCTCCAAGAATTTCAACCTGAAGGGTGTGTTTAGGGATTGTGGTGATTCCAATTCTTCAATGTCCATCAGTTGGGAGCATTCTGAACTCTTTAATTGCATTGATGGAAGCTCCTGGATACACCGGAGAAATTCGCAATCCCGAATTCGTAGTTCCTTAAGATGGGCTAGGTGGGAAAGCGAAGGCAATTTGTGACTTTGACAGGTGACTCCCAAATATGTTAAGCCAGAAGGAAGGTCCGGCAGTGATTGGAGCTTGTCGCAATCAAGAAAATCAAGGCGTCGTAGGGAAGAAAGATTACACATGCTTTCTACCATTATCCCTTTCAGATTTTTGCAATCGTAAGCATATAACTCTCGGAGCTTTCTCAAACTCCCAATACCATTGGGTAATTCTTCTATACCACTTTGAGAAATATCTAGAATCTCTAGATTCTCCAAGGACCCTATGCTATTTGGTAATGCAGAAAGGGATGTAGTATTGGATAGATCGAGTTGCTGCAGTGCTTTTAATTTACCTATTTCTGCTGGAAGCTCCCCGAGGCAGAAACGAGGAAACACGCGGCGCCCGCGAGATGAATCCAAGCGAAGGAGGCCCTCCATGTCTTCAATGGAAGCGTCCATTCGCTTCAGTGCCTCACACCTATTGAGGATGAGAACCTCTAACTTCTTAAAAGCTGAGAGGAAGTCCGAATCTTCCAAGGATCGACAACATGAAAGGTTTAGATATCTAAGCTTCTCTGCCATCTGGTAAAAATAATAATAATGATTGTCGAGGGGTGAGTTTAGAGTGATTATGATTCAAAAGAAAGCATAAAAAGGGAGGAAAAAAAGACTTTAGCTCTTACCCTGAAAAAATTCCATCCTTCCCATTTCTCATTTATCTTACTATGTTCCAATTCAAGTACAGCTAATTCCTGCATGTGAAAATTGTTTACTTCAAAACTCCGGGACATTCTTGCCATTGAAGCCATTTTAACTCCTCCATTGAGTCCTCAAAATCTCCACTAAGATGTGCCCCTTTCATGAAAAGGAATCTTAGACTCGTCAATTTTTTGAATTGTTCTGCTGTGTAATTGTCGCCATCTCGCTCGACTATTTTGCCGAGGCCTTCTGAGTTGCCTTTACTTAGATCAATGGCCTCAATCTTGTCCGTTCCCTACATGCAAGAATCAACATTTATTAATACTAAATCCAACTAAAGTAATCTAATATTATTTGTTCATATTGCAATTGATGTGCATTAATGTGTTCAAGAGACCAGCAATGCGAAGATATGATTTTTCTTTTTACGCCAATAAACAATATTTATAAAGGCTAACGAAGTGAAGGATGTCATCCATTTTAAAATTTGGCCATACACATTCGGATCTCAAAAAGAATTATGATGTTATGGTTCATTCAAAGTAAAAACTTTACAACTTGTAATCTTCTTCTTTCCCATATTGTAGCTTCATTACCATACTAGTTAAGACAAGCGTGCAATGCAAGGGAATTAATCAAATTGCAATGTGCAAAATCAAAAGTTGATTTGATCTATTAAAGAAATATATTTTTTTCTTTATGTAAATTTCACATTAATTTTGTGTATATTACTCGACTGTGCTACTTAATAAAAAAAATAACACTCTTATTTTCCATTGGAGTAATAACTAATTACAAGAAACTGAATATTGTGACAATAGTTATATTAATATATTATGTATTTATTATTTACTAGTAGTAACTTGAAATATTCTTTATTAATTATTTTCTAATCATAAATACCTATGACAATAATATTATCTATATTAATAATCTCTACAACTTATGATTTTACCATAAATTTTAGTTGAACTATAGATTACAATTTGATATAATCATAATCATAAATAAACTTACGATTTTATCATAAATTTTAGTTACTCAAGTATAATAAATATAATAAACATATTAAAAAAATTAATTGTGGAAAGTGCAAAGCATTTTAAGAAATGTGAAAATTGAAGCTATTCTTGGTGACAAGCATACATGGAATAGCTATTCCTTGGCCCCCGAGGAATAACTATTCCTGATTTTGGGAGCATAGTAATTTCTAATCTATTTTTTAATTAAATGAAGGAATAATTGCTTCATCAAAATAGGATGGAAATAGAATAATTATTCCTGAGAACCAAATTGTAGCAAGCTTTCACCAAAAAAAAAAAGAAAAAAAAAAGACTTATGCATAAGAAGTCAAGAAGTGATACAGAAAGTTCATGGACTTCCACATGTCATTTTCTCAGAACCAGAAATTTTGCTATTGTACTTCACAATGTTGTACAAGATTTCATGGATACTCATAGGTGAACAACATAATAATTTTGGAAGGATTTAGATCTCACCACTCAAAAGGAATCCATGAGAAGAGTAACTATAAAAAGGAAAAAGAAAGAAATCTTCAACATAAGTAATCTACTCAAATGAGTCATTTCTCCCGAAGAAATGCTTAAGTGACTATTATTAATCTACTATAAAATTAACAGCCGGTCGTAGGTCACAAAAAAAAAACTAATAATTAAAAATTATTGTGAAATCCTTTCCATCAAGAATATGTGGCTCACATGTTATTGTTAAAGTAGCCCGAAAACTGTTGTGCTAGCAAGACTTTTTTTCCCCATAAACTTCCCTCTCAAAATATCAGAACGCCCAATCTATCTTCAAGATTTCTTTGTGTGGTGTGTAACCTTTTTTCAACTTAAAGAATCAATAGCTAGGGTTCGGCCGAATCCCGAAATAAGCCCAACCTGTTGTACGCGGATGGAAATCGCAAAACCTTTCAAACGTCTATCAAGCCCAACTTTCAGCATCGAAAACAAAGATAACATAACCTTTCAAACGCAATAAAAATAGCCCAGCTGTTTAACCGTAGAACAAAGTTGACACCTAGTACAAATTTCATCTTTTATAATTGTTAAATCGCCATGGATACCCTACATTGCTCATTGTGCTAACATACACAGTGATCCGTGTCAACCCACACCAAAAAGGATGCGTGTTTTACTTTATAATCATGTTAACAATTTGTTACAAGATTCCTGGCTTTTCGTAAAGAAAAAAAGTTTTAGTCATGATTAACATGGTTCATTGTGCATATCCGAACAATGAGGTATGTAGAATGACTCAAGATGATTTAAAGTGAAAATAAGCACAATTGATGACGGGCGTCATTTTGTTCCATGAGTAAAAGGATGAGTTTGAAAGGTAATGTCATCTTCATTCCACATTCAAAATGCTGGGTACTTTTAGGATTTTTTTCAACTTGTGTAATCTTTATCCCAATCGCAAAAAATCGGTACTTCTTTTATTTGGCTGTGTACTCATTAATATCCAACAAGTGAGTAATGAGTGTGTTTCAATTATGCTTTAAATATCTTTTTTTTTTTTGTTTATTTAGTAAGTCGTGCTAGTGCTTTGTCCTTGCTTCGCACTTGGCATGCATTTTTTTCATGAACGTTTCAACAAAGGCATGCATTTGGCATGTCTCTTTGGGTGACCTCTCACGTCGCTTTGCCATGTTATAGGACGTCTTGTACAAGCAATCTTTCTACAATGTACTTTAGGTGCAACACTTGAGAAGGATGTCGAGGAAATTCTTCATTTCCTTGATAGATCTCAAGTGGCATTTCGATCGAACCTTACGCTGGAGGGTCCTTCTAAAGGTTCGGCATAATTGTAAAAGGAAGAGGCTGAGAGTTGTAAGTGGCTAACCCAGCCTCCTTCGTCCCTTGGGACCAACAAGGGGTAGCAGTACTTTTTCAAAATAAAGAAGGATATTTGGCACTATTGGAAGTGGTGCATATTGTGGTTCTTTCAGCTGCTTGTATTTTAGATAATATATATGAAAATAACTTTGGATATTTTCATTCAATGTTGGAATAAACTGAAAAGAAGAACTTATATCATTTTTAGCAGAACCACTCCGATTTCAACTTACGATAGTGCCATGGATGAAGAACGAAATGGAATCATGGAAGAATACTGAAATAATTATATCAAACTGTACCTTTTGAGTTGTAAAATTTAGTTATACCATTATATTTGCATATAAAATATACAGCATATTCATTTTTCTTTTGCTTAGTTTAGTTTGTTTTATCACGTAGTACGAAAGACATAATAAATGGACACTGGCTTCGAACTTGTTAATCTATGAATTGGCTCTTGTGATTATACATACGGTGCATGTTGAGACTGTAAATAAGTGCAAGTCTTTTGATCAACAACTAGAGTCAAACCAAATGATGGATTAAAAAGAGCAGAGTCGCAATCATGATTAATTCACAAATGCAAATACAATCTCATGCTTAATTATACATAATAGAATTTTAGAGTATTTATCTCCTTGACCTTTAATGTAGAAAATAAGTATCCCTTACATTCTCTATTATGGAATAGTGACTAAAATTTCATGAGAAACGCGGGCATCATTAGTCCTATTATATTAATTCTAACATATGATTTACATATCTAAGTGGCTACGTTTTACTATAGTATAGTCAAGTTATTAATTGCATGTGTCAAGGGTGCAACTAAATCAATATAGAAATTCAAGATTTTTGTCAATATAGAATACCCCAATCAATATCTAAAAAATTTGAAAGTAAGTCATTCTTGGAGATAACTCAGTAATATACACTTGTTTAAGAAGTATCTTAGATAAGCTGCGATACTTACAAAGAAAGAAGCAACCTCCTCTACTTTCTAATCATGTCAATGAAACGAATGAAGGATACTAATATTAGAAGGTTCTATGTTTACTAGAGCAAGCACTGAGTTGAGGACCAACACTACTCTAACAAGAGAACATGGACTAAGGGAACAAAAGAAGAGAAACGGTTACCTTATTTCTCTTTAGCACATTCAAGGCTTCCACAAAGTCCCATAACCTGCTACGGTGCCAAGGCTGTTCTTGGTTTTCTTCACGAACAATTGCCCTACCAAGATCTCTTAATTGGTCATGCATTCGGAGCTCATGATCATCTCCAATTTTTATTAATGACATAAATCTCAATACTTCAATATTCTCCCTTGGAAACAAGTCACAAGCGTCCCACATGTAGAATGCGATTGTCCCGTCAGTGCCAATGAGAAAGCAAGCGATATCCAAAAATATTTTTTTTTGTTCATATTCTAATACATCGTAACTTATCCTTAACTTTTCTTGCACTTCTATACGAGGGACCTTTCTTAACTTTTTTATCATCTCTCTCCATTCTTTTGACTCTTTTCCGCACAATGATGAACCTAAAACCTCAAGGGACAAGGGAAGTCCTCCAGTGGTGGATACAACTTCACGAGTGAGGTCTTCAAATTCACTTGGAGGAAAGTCCTTTCGAAACGCATGTTTGCTAAACAGAATCAAAGATTGATGGTGATCCAATTCTGTAAGGTCATACTTGTGATCCACCCCAGCTAATTCAAGAATTCTCTTGTTTCTGGTGGTAATAATGATCCTACTTCCCAAAGAAAACCAATCATAATTACCGGCCAAACACTTCACTTGATCGACCTTATCCACATCATCAAGAAGAAGAAGGACCTTTTTATCTTTAAACATGGAGGAGATGAAATTAATCCCTTCATCCTTATTACGAACTTCATTTTTTTGATTCGATATATCAGAGATTAACTGATTTTGTAAGTCATGAGCACCACGCTTCCATGATTCCCTTATATCTGCAATGAAGCTACGATGCTCAAATTGATCGGATAGCATGTTGTAAATGGTTTTAGCAAGAGTAGTTTTACCAATGCCTCCCATTCCATGGATGCCAACAAATAGGAGGGAATGAGATTTATCATCCAGAAGTTCCATAACGTTCTTCACATGACTATCAATTCCTACCAAATTCTTAGAAATAATCAACTCAAACTTTTTCTTCAGTTCATTCAACACTTTTCGGACAACCGATTTCACCAACTCTACTTCAGACCTGTCAAATGTGACAAGAGTTCAAATATGTGGCAACAATAATTTTATATTTTTTATCTATTAAGAACGTACTAATAAACGAATCCAGGATAAATTGAAAAAAATTAAAAATCGTTTTTGTCACACCTCCATATTATCTTATATGCGAGAATAAAGTTTGAGAAATGCTTGTGGTTGTTTCACAATGGCGTGCCCCATTCCACTATTACTCCAACATAATTTATTAAATTAGAAGAAACTTGAGGGCATCACTTATGAACCTTGAATATTGTAGATGTTATGGATTTGAACCAAATTTTAGACTTGTTGTTTGTTAAAGATATTTGGGATGACGTGGACGTAACTTTAAAAACTTTCTAGAGCCTTTGAATAATCAAAACTCCAATAAGCCAACCCAGTATGAGAGTAAGCAATTAATCAATAAACAAGTCATAACTTTTGGTGCGAGACGATTTCAACTCCTGTAATAATAATCCAAAAAGTCGTTCAGATTGTGATATTGTGAACAACATGAATGCAATCAAGGGGATTTCTCCTTGTTTGTGCAATTCTACATGATCGCAAGTTTGTACTTGTGTTATCATTATAGGTTGGTGTTCTTATCAATTTTCATTGCTCTAGGGATGATAAGTTCTTGTACTTTATTTTCCTTTTGAGTAACTATGTTCTTTGATTTTAATTGATCTAAGTAGAAGAATAGTTTTTTTTTCCCCAAAATAAGAACATTGATTCAATATGTTTAGGTATATGAGATAGAAAATGCATTGAAAATTATTCAAATAAATATATAATAAAAATAATCCCTTTCCCCCTTCTTTTTTTTTTTATATTTTCCATCATCATATATAACTAATGAAACATTTCTTTGTAAAATAATTTTAATAGCAACTAGTCAACGATATTAATGATGTAATAAATGTAACTTGGGAAGATAAAGAATTATGGCTTTGACAATCACTATACAGTGTACACGGTATATCATGTTACGAGCTCTGAATAAAAATCACCAATAAGTTGTACCATTAATCTCAAATAAATATGTAATTAGAAAAGTTTGTGACCATGACTAATGTGACGTACACTGTAAACATGAAAAACAATGGCGCAATGTTGCAAAATCTTTGGATAAAGAGTAAAAACTCAATCAAAAAATCTTATCATTCAAGTGAATGGGATCATACCAATAAAATCTATAAGTAGATTTGTCAATATCATTAAAGCAAAACACTAAAAAAAAAAAAGAATAATTTATCGAACTCATGCTTCGCAGGATCTTACTGCCAACATGATCTTTCTGTTTATATATATAGAACGAAAATGAAGCGGGTGAGAATCAAAACATCCAGTAAACACCCTCACATTTAAAAGAAAGTAGAGAATGCCTTGGTGAGAAATTTTACCCATCAGCTTCGTATCCTTTCAAGTTGCTGACTTCAAGGAGTGCTTGCTTCCATTTCTCCAAAATCGCTGGGTCAAAAGAAGACCTCTCAAGCAAACGCTTCTCACGCTCATGAAATTTCTTTCCAAAGCTCCCAATTTGACGTCGCACTTCAGCTGGTTTCACTTTGTAGAATATAGGCAGCACTATTTGCCCGTTATTATTCTTGCGCTCCATTATTTGAACCAGTTCGTCCAGGCACCAACTGCTTGTACCATAATTCACAGAGAAAATGGGGATCAGGATCTTACTATTTGTGACGGCTGCCATAAGCTCTGGTCTGATGTCCTCGCCTTGACAAAGCTCGTCATCGTCTCTGAAAGTGCGAATTCCGGCTTTGAGGAGCCCATGGTAGAGGTGATCGATGAAGCCATGTCGAGTATCTAGGCCTCTAAAGCTCAAGAACACCTCGTAGCAGTTTCCAGTCGACACTGTCAAAGAACTAGATGCATTGTTGTTAGTTTCTGTCGGAGACGAACTAGATCCAATGGAATTAGTTTCCGTCGGAGACGAACTAGATCCAACGGAATTAGTTTCTGTCGGCACAATCATTGGATCATATGTGCCAGTATCAGCATCATCTGCATTTCCACGCACACTAGCTTTCTTCTTATAGAGAAAATATAACGTAAGCCCGAGGAGAAGGATCGGTGCCACGAGCTCGGCAAAAGAATACCCATAAATGAGGCGATCCATTTCGTCTTCGCTCTGATCTGCCCTTGATTTTTGCTTTCAAGCCCGACGAAGAAAAAACAAGAGTGCCTCTCAGAAAACAGGAAATGCCTTCTTGTTGCCTATTCTATTGTGGTCTGCTAAAATTTAATACACGTAAAGCGGAGGATTTGTTGGGAAGGTGAAAAGTGCAGAGAGACTTATGACGAGACTGGGACATGAACTCGCGGGAGAAGATGGAAAGTGGGGGAGAGAGAGAGAGAGAGAGTCGTCCGATTCAATACACTCTAGTCAAGGAACAGATAAAAACATCAGAGCGTCGCGACAGGGAAGAGGCGCGCCTATTCCACTGCTTTATCCACCGCTTGCACCTGTCCTTTTCTTTTGTTAATTTATTTTCCATCGGAAAAAAGTATTTTGTAATATATTTAAGCTCTTGATCCCAATTTAAAAAAAAAAAAAAAATTGGTCTTCTTGCTTTGAGCCTTTTAAATATTGTACTGTTAAATTGATAGACTTCATTTTAGTACTAAAATGTTATATTATTAACGATCATAAAAAATTATCAAATAGCTACATATATATTAATTTTGTACCCGAGCACAACGAGAAGAATGTCTTTTTGGCTCTAGTTTGCCTTAATTTCTCTTTTTTTTGGTTTTTTGGTTAAACCTTAATTTCTCCTTAAATCTCAAAAGTCACAATGCCTTTTTGCTTTTGCTTTATTTTATTATTTAAATATATTTCTTTGTTGATTGGACTTATCTAATTCAACCCGTTAGCACGCATCAATAATTAAAACTTACCGAGCTAGATGTAAATTAGTAATTCATTGACCGGGACCACCGACCATGCATTTAAAGTCGTTGCCTTCACGTGGTGGAAGTTTCAATGGACAGGAGAATCCGAGGCGATCCTTGCCCAGGAAGAAACTAATAACATGTGAGCAAATTTCGATGCAAAAGCAATGGAAAAAATAAAAGACAACTACTTTAATGGTTTCCGTGGAAAGTGGTCATAATTGATGAATACATACAAAGCGTCAGACAATTGCTGCACCATTGAACTTTCCTTTTCTTTTTTTAATTTATTTTCTCTCAGAAAAGTTACTTTTATTGAATATATTTAAACTCTTGATCCCAGTTAAAAGCTTTTATCTTGAACTTGTTAAGTATTACCATATCAAACTGGTGAATTTCATTTCACTATTGAAATGTTGAATTATCAACTATCACTTAAATCTACTATATATATATTAAAGACTTCGGATGAAAGTAAAGAGGAA